>CM060925.1:113488000-115988000 GCA_030737875.1 Allium sativum
AGAATGAGGAATGAATTTGGGTTCTGGCCTTTAATTAATATATATTTATATTTTAATATATTTTTATTCGAATTTTTTTTTATCACTGTGTACACCAAATCAAACCCAACGACTGTCGCCCTTAGCTAATTACCCCCATTCCGAACACAATGGGATATGTATCGTAAGCTGATTTGATCGTTTCGATCAGTTTTCGTCAAAATCAAAATATAAATCTATATATTGAATTTGAACGCGCATTTCAATTTACCAGGGCCACATACTAAGCAGAAAAATTCTAGAAAAATATTTTCTAGCTTCGTATTGACAATACAGCCCTAACAAAACTAGTTTCGTCGAATTCTGAGATCGTTTGAAAAATGGCCAATTTCCAGTCGATTAAAATCAACTGAAACTGGTCAAATGCGTTTTCCTTTGCCACGCTCACATATTGATTCGAAAAATTATGAAATTTGGAATCTAGCAATAACTTGACACCACGGACCCAACAAAACTGGTTTCGTCGAAATCCGAGGTCATTTGCAAAATGTCTATTTTTAAGGGCCTGAATTCCATAGCGACTATTCAGAATTTTCAACTGGACATATCTTTTGATTCCCGCTATGAAATTTTGATTTTTCGGATTCGTTGGAAAGATATTATCAATTAGATCCTAATGTTTTTGGTTTCACTAAAATCCGGATTGTTTTGCACCCGGTACATTCAATTGAAGTTTGAAATCGAATTATCGAACTACCGCGCCATTTTCAATTCCTTTTATAATTATATATAATTATTTATTTTCTAACGACGACGTATATAATATATACGTTCTAAATATATTCAAAATAAATTTCTCGTCGATATTATTTAAAATAATTCATTTTAAATAATCAAAATTCGCCAAAATTGCCAAAATAAAAATTTTAAACTGGCCCAGATTTTCGGGTTGTTACAGATAGCATCTCAATGGACTTCATCGATGGGCTGCCTAGGTCTAGGAGAGGCAACACTAGCATTTGAGTAATAGTGGATAGGCTTACTAAAAGCGCCCACTTTTTACCTGTCAAAAGTAAAAGAACTGCCTCATCCCTAGCATCTCTTTACCTCAAGGAAATTGTTCGACTCCATGGAATACCATCCAGCATTATTAGTGACCGAGACCCTATCTTCACAAGTGAGTTTTGGCGGAGTCTGCAAGAAGCGGTAGGCACACAGTTATGCTTAAGCACAGCCTATCATCCCCAAACCGACGGCCAAACAGAAAGAGTAAACAGAGTTTTGGAGGACCTTTTAAGACTGTGCGTCCTTGACTTCGGAGGGACATGGGAAGACCATCTTCCTTTGGTGGAATTTGCCTACAACAATAGCTATCAAGCAACCATCGGAATGGCGCCCTTCGAAGCTTTATATGGAAGACCGTGCCGATCACCCACTTGTTGGTGGGAGTCTACTGATAAGCTCATACTTGGACCAGATATGATCCGAGAGACTTCGGAGAAAGTAGACTTAATACGAAGAAGGATGAAGACAGCCCAAGACAGGCAAAAGTCCTTCGCCGACAAGAGGAGGACCGACCTTGAATTTGAGGTTGGGGACAGAGTTTTTCTTAAGGTATCTCCGCTAAGGAACGTTGTTCGTTTTGGAACCACAGGAAAGCTAGCACCAAGGCTCGTGGGGCCATTCCCTATCATCGAGAAAATTGGGATAATGGCCTATAGATTAGAGCTACCCGAAAAATTGGCCGGAGTTCACAACGTCTTTCACGTTTCACATCTCCGAAAATGTCTACATGAGTCTGCTGAAGTGGTAGAGCCAAATATCCTAGAAGAAGCTGAAGTGGAACGCGAAGCAACCGTAAGGAAAGTTCCAACTCGCATATTAGGAATGGAAGTGAAGAAGCTACGCAACCGCGAAGTCAAGCTCGTCAAAGTTCAGTGGAGCGACACCGAAGAAGATGCAACTTGGGAAACTGAAGCTAGAATACGCGCAGCCTACCCTTTTCTTTTCGAGGGTACATCTTTGATCTTTCCTTTTTCCTTAAGTTGCGCTTTTATCTATCTTTTTAGGTATATCTCCTCGACCTTATCTTTTAGGAAGAAACCCTTTGGATAAAAACATGTAATTGAAACATGTTATGGATGATGGTTGCAAGTGGTTGCAAGTGATTGCGAGTGGTTGCTCGTTGTTGCATATACACACACAATCTAGGTTTTAGATCGGCTCAGTCACTTCATATTGCATATGCATATATGTTTGCATTCGTATATGGTTGAACTTTAATGTGTTGTCATATGGATGTTGCATTTGTATGAATGATGTGCACTCATGTAGAATCATGAATAGGAGAATTTGCATACATAATGGATTCATGGCACTCACATAATTTGCATTAAGGGGGTCAACTGAATCAGTAGGCCGCCTGATTTTTGCATTAGATAAGTACATGTACACACACACTTCGCATATGATCATGAAGCATTAGAAGTCTTTTAAGGACCGTGGATGCTCGTGTTTGATGGATGAGTAGATGGATGTTTGGATGTTAGGATATACATTCTTCCTGAACTTGAAGATTTCGGGGACGAAATCCTTTTAAGTGGGGGAGAATGTAACAACCCGTGTATTCTATAACAGTGAAATTCACAAATTAAAGTATAATTAATTTCAAATCAAAGAATTAAGGGAAACGGGATACGCCATTGCGTTCGTCTCGGAATTCTGCTTGAGATAGAGTCCGAGTTTGCGTAAAACGGACTCCGTATGAAGAAGATATGGCCTATGGAAGTTTCAGAATTCAGTTTAAAATCCAAACAGACCGAAACAGCTTAGAAACTAAGTTTAAAATTCAAAAATCGGGCCCAATTGGCCAGGGCGGGAAAATTCCCGCCCAGGGCACCCAGGTCGACTTGGCAGTCGACCTGGGGCTAGACAGGTCGACTGGGCAGTCGACCTGGGTAACACGTGTCGACTGCCAAGTCGACACGGTGTCGACTGGGGTGTCGACCTGGCCCCTGAGCCAGGTCGAACCCAGCCCACCCTGGCTGGCCTGGTCTGTGTTTGGTCGATTTTCTGAGCCTTGCCTTGTCACTAGGGCTAGGTGTCAGCTCCTGGTTGGTCTCTCATTCAAATGAACGGCTATTATTAAACCAAGCTACATCAACGGTCTAAATCAACTCACAAACTCTATAAAAAGGACCTAAGACTAACCCTAATTCACACAAACTAAAATGGAGATGAGACCGTCATGCTCCTGAGGAGAGACTAAGGATAGCCGTCAGAAATTGAGAGACAATTAGGAGATAATTTGAAAGCTTAAAGCAACGTCAATCAAATCAAAACAACGCCTACAACAAAGGATAGCATCTCCAAATTCAGAATTCAGATTCCTGAATTGAAGATTCGTCATACGTTGTAAGTAGAGTGCTATTCCGATGTGAATAATTAATTGCGTTTGATTTGTGTAAAATGCGAAATGGAATTGTGGCGATAATAATCTATATTTGTATGTTATTTTGATTCTAAACGATTCGGGAATGTTATGGTATACGATTGGATATTTGCAACTATGTGATTTGCGTTGGAAGTTAACAACGAAAAGGGAATTGTGGCGATAATAATCTATACTTGTATGTTATTTTGATTCTAAACGATTTGGAAATGTTATGGTATACGATTGGATTCATACAAGTATATGATTTATGTTGATAACCATATGTTGTGGAATTTTAATTGGGATTCATGCAAGTATATGATTCATTATTATGCCAGTATGATGTACATACTTTTATGATCACTTTTAGTGTGTAATTGGATTCGACTAAGTACTATGATTTGTATGAATCTATGTTGAAATTAGCAAATCATACTTTTGTATTAGAAACAAAAGTAAACACCTTTATGAACATGACTAAACTATGTTTGGTATTATGCCTAGTTGAAACATATTTTAGGCCTAAGTTGTTATCAAAACTATATGGTGATATATGTGACACAATTAAGTTAGATTTACCTTCCAATTGCAAGTTTACAATGATTCATGTTTAAGTATTATTTATGCCATGATTACATGAATAGAATGATTCATGTTTAAGTATTATTTATGCCATGATTATATGAGTAGAATGATTCATATTTAAGTATTATTTATGCCATGATTATATGAGTAGAATGATTCATGTTTAAGTATTGTTTATGCCGTAATCATATGAATAGAATGATTCATGTTTAAGTATTGTTTATACCATGATTATATGAATAGAACGATTCATGTTTAAGTATTGTTTATGCCATGATTATATGTTGTTACAATTGCAAGTTCACATGTGCCTACCTTATGTTAATTGAATCGTTATGTTGCAAGTTCATGCGTTCACACTCCCCTTTTTATGTTACCTTATAAACACCATGTTATAAGCCTCCCCTTTTCATATGGCTAAGTTGGGTTTAAATATTAAACCCAACACATCTTACATTGTAAGCGAACGTGTAAAACGGGGGTAATGACGTTTGGGTTAAAATATAGAATATATGTGTTGGCTTGTTTGACGCATGCCAACAACCTTGAAAAACAATTAAGTGGCATAAATAAATTTTAACCAATAAAGCTGAATTTGAATAATGGGCTGCAAATATTTACATATAAAAAGAAAAGAGACAAAATATGTAAATGTAGAAAATACGATGTGTTTAACCCGGGGTTGGATTGAGTTGTGATGTAAACCTGCCCGGAATCGCCCGGTTGTCCAGTAGTCACAACAATACCTATCCAATGTGGGTGGTTAAACACAGAGCCCAATAAAGACCCGAGGTTAGACTGAGTTGTGGCATAAGACTGCCCGGACCAAACCGGCAACAGGCAGCCACAACAATACCTGTCTAATGTGAGAGGTCAAGGCTTTAATAAGACAATTAAGGCTGAGTCAGGATTGATAGGATTAAGTAAATTAAATTAATACTTAATCAAAATGGAACATGCTAAACAAAACAGACTGATTGGGGGTTAGGTTTATTAAACACTTAACCAACTTAGCATGTTGGCTAGAAATAAAAAACCTAGTAGCGGGGGACCCTTTTCAGCAGTCACCCTACAAGGTGTATCAGGATACCCTGAACTAGGCAAGGTGGGGCACGATTACGGGGCTGACTGTAAGAGGTCAAATCGACGGCGGTGGTGCAGCAGTGTAGGTTCTAACGGGGTACGGGCGTGCACACACTCCGGTGCAGAAAAATAAGGCACTGGGCACCAGTAGCATACCTGTGCATTCTAGAATTGTGTCGGGCCGCCACCATGGGACTTGATACACCCCATGGTGGGACCAGCATAGGTAACTACAGCAACGGGGGCCGTAAGACACATGTAACTATGCGAGTAGGAGCCGATCATCAGAAATGGATCACTTCACCCTGATTATGGGGTGCCTGTTGGGAACTAGTTTATATGGGTACAGAGATTACTATGGGGTGCGATAGTATATTCGACCCTAGGCAACTTAACTTAGTTTATGGTGCTTTCCCATTTCCAGTTTATACTTATCATACCCAGTTCTTTATTCATAGACTGAATAGTCCTAAACTTACTCAGGCTTTATGTCTGACTCTACTTTTCTTTCGCCTTCTTTTCTTTCGTTTCCCCCCCAGGTCCACAAGGAGGGAATACCGCAGCTTGACCAGATTTCACATCCAGCTTGAAGAGAAAGAATGTATTGCTTGGATCTTTTCCGTTTTGGACTATGGCTTTGGACATCAATTATGGGACTTTTGCAGTTTATTTATGTTTTCTTTATGCTTCTTTAATAATGTAATCAAGACAGTTATGAAGATGTTATGTTTTTGGAAGAATTGTAAGACAAGTATGGCATGTTTTTGTGAACACGTATTTTAATGAAATAAAAGATGTTGTTGTTTTCCGCTGTTCAAAAATATGTGTTCTTATATCTGTCTTTTGTATCTGTGACTTATACTTATAAACCTCCACCAAAATTAGGGCATTCCCTTTGAGAATGTAACACCCCGTGTATTCTATAACTGTGGAATTAACAAATTAAAGTATAATTAATTTGAAATCAAAGAACTAAGGGAAACGGGATACGCCATTGCGTTCGTCTCGGAAAAATACGCGAAATAGAGTCCGAGTTTTCGAAAAACGGAGTCCGTATGAAGAAGATATAGCCTCCGGAAGTTTCTGAATCAAGTCTAAAATTAAAAATCGGGCCCAATTGGCCAGGGCGGGAAAAGTCCCGCCTAAGACACCCAGGTCGACTGGGCTGTCGACCTGGTCTAGCCAGGTCGACAGGGCTGTCGACAGGGCTGTCGACCTGGTCCAGACCCAGGTCGAACCCAGTCCACCCTGGCTGGCCTATTCTATGTTGGTCGATTTTCTGTAGTCTGCTTTGTCATTAGGGCTAGGTGGCAGGATCTAATTGGTCTCTCCTTAGGATGAATGGCTACGATCAATCCAAGCAACATCAATGGTCCTAATCAGTTCATTACCCCTATAAAAAGGACCCTAGACTCTACCTAGGTTTCTTACACAATTCTCTAGCCTCCATTGCTCTCTTCTTCTAATAAAAAAATAAAAATGGCATCTCTGCTCTGCTGGAATTAAAACTAGAAGATAATCAACATCAGCCTAAGCAACTCAATTCAAACTAGAGATTAAAGTTTCTGCAAAGATTCTACAACAAGTTAAAGTTCTTTCTTTAATCCAATCAAGGCAAGTACAGTTATTCTCCGCTATAAACGTTAATTATAATTTTGATATGCATTTAAAACTGAGTTTGAGGTTGTATATATATATTCTCTTCTGTTGGATCTGTTTTCTGTGACTGTTCTATATTCCTTTCTTCTTTTCTGTTTCTATAGCCAGGCTACCACGAGCCTGTGCCTAATCTCATAAGAGATGAACGTATGAACGCAAATTTTGGGATGAATGATGCGAAATTTGACAAGACTAAATTGAATGTATGACTTTAGGTCTGAGGCATAAAATATATTGGACATGTGACTTGGGATTGGATGCATAAATTTGACTATGAACATATAATTTATGCATGTGTAGGCATAGTTATGTTGTAATTTAGATCTGTAATTAATTAGAAAGATGAGCATATGTTATAAACTAGTTTTAGACCTATGCATATTCTGTGATAAAAGAAGAAGAGGAACCACTGTAAGATTACATATGATTTGAGATTTTGGACAAAATGCATATAAAAGTCAAGATTTGATTTTTAGAAGATATGATTTAAAGATTTAGATTGTTGGGTATAGTTTGCATAATGATTCATGACTTAAAAAGAAGAAGATATGGAAGCTTAGGTGTAAAAGATTTGCATTAATTAGGATATCTATTATTGTGATTACACCTAAATAGGGATTTTTGGATATATGGCATGCATTGGAATTAATGGTTATATTTGGTATAATCTATATGTGAATCTGCTGTAAAATGCTAGTTTAACAAAAATTGGAACATATGTTATAGGGTAAATTATGTCCATATTCTGCGCTATGTAAATGTATGCAAACATGGAAGTATATGATCATATTGTGAATCATGACAATTATTTAGGCATATGAATTTAGGCCTAATTTATGTTTAGGCAAGGCATGTAAATAGAACCTTTAGAAATATTAAGTTTGTTAAATCTGCTAATTTGCCAAGTTGCCTAAACTGCTAGTTTTGTTATATTGCCTAGACTGCTAATTAGATTGAAATGCCTAATCTGTTAAATTTGTCGGTTGAAATGCCTAACCTGTTATATGCCAAAATCTGCTAAGTTGCTAAATCTGTTAAATCCGTTATGTCATATAAAATCTGTTATCTACTATGTTGATATAATCATCCTGTGATTGATATAATCTGAATTGGCATATATATATTGGGCACGCGCATAAACGGTAAATTATTAATTAATTGGCCGCAAAGATAAACATGGCTAACTCGAGGTTAGAATGAGTTTGCGGCGTAAATCTGCCCGGAACCGCCCGGCACATCCAGTGGCCGCAAACAATAGGTTCTAATGTGAGAAGTTAGTCATAACATGCGTAAGACACGAGGTTAGGTCTGGCTTGTGGCAGAAGTCTGCCCGGAACCGCCCGGCATATCCAGCGGCCACAAGCTACCGACCTAATGTGAGAGGTCTGTGCATTAATAATTAATTAATGCAAATCTAAGATAAGAATGACGTCTAAAACGTATTGGGGAAAATAGGGTTAAACCAAAGGGATTAATAGATGTAGTAAAACCCGTCCATGAATCTGTAGGCCCAATACAAAGTTAGACAAATCTGAAAAATCTGTACATCTGACCTGTTAGTCTGAAAACTTGTTAACTTAATTTGTGAATTAGTAAACCTGAATTCTGTATGTCTGAACTTGTAAACAAGTTAATCTGAAATCTGTTAGTCTGGGGACACAAGATTAGGAGGGGAATTACTTGTGTCATCTGTTGTTTGGGACCCATATTAGTCAGTAACCCTTTCTGGTATCAAAACTTTGACCCAACAGTAGGTAGGGTCCGGGCACGCTTACTGAACTAATTATAAGTGGTTCATTCTGATAATGGCGAGGGGTGTTGATGGTGTGTTCCAACCGGGTCATGTGCGTGCATGGATCCCGGTCTGCCTCTGAGGATGTAAGACGCCGTGACATCTGTAAATAGGTCTGTGCCAATTGGTTGTCACTTTAGGGAGTGATACACCCTACTGTGGGGCCGACACAGGATATTTATGTATTAGGGAGCCGATCGCTTGGGGTAGGGTTTTAGGGTACACTTAGTTCTGTCTGTTTCTATTGGTACCGTCTGTTTCTGTTGGGTGGTAACACCTATCTGTTTCTGTGTGGTACCGTCTGTTCGGGTGGTAAAGGCCCATTACTAGTGTACACCTAATTCCACATTCTGTTTCCATAGGGATAAATCTGTTTCTTCTTCTGTCTGTTTCTGATCGGGTAGTAAAGGCCCATTATTAGCATTCTGTTTTTTGTTAAAGTATTCTGTACCCGTTCCTGCTTCAATTTGGACATTAGGGTGACACCTAATTCTGCTATACTAGTATTAGTGCAGAGAAGTGTAAAACAATAGTTTATATCATTCTGTTTTTCTGTTATATCTGCTACACCTGTTATAGTTATCTCACATCCAGTTTTATGTTTATATCATATTATTATTATCTGTTCATATGCTGAAAGTCACTGGACTTGCCAGACTTTTTGTCTGACCCTTGTTGTTTCGCCTCCTTTCTTCCGTTTCCCCCCCCCCCCCCCCGGTTATCCAAGGAGGGAAATACTTTAGCTTGATCCGGATTTCTCTTTGCTTGAAGTGCTTAAAGTATGGCTTGGCTCCGTATAGCTTCCGTTCCATGGGGATTATGGTTTTAAACTATGCATTTTGAAGGCTTTTGTACAAGACTGATATTTTGTACTTGAATTCTGAAATTGAAAGGATGTAACCATATTAATTTCTGTTTCCGCTGTAATAAAGTTAAAAATTTTCAAGTACTGTTTTATCTGTCTTGTAAGTTTCTGTTCTGTTTACTAAAATGCTCCACCAAGGTTAAGGCATTCCCTTTGTGAGTGACCTTAACGGAGGTGGGGTGTTACAGAGAGTGACCCTAACGGAGGTGGGGTGTTTCAATGAGTCAGAGTGGAAAATTTATAATTAACGTACTTGTTATTATATATATGATTCGATTTTAGAAAATATGATTTTGAATATATAAAAGTTATATATTTTTGAAAATTTAATCAACTAATTGATTGATGATTGTGTTGTGTGAATATGAGTTCAACTAATAAAATTATTAAACAATTAAAGAATGAAAATTAAATTAGTTAAATAAACAACTTTAGCTTCATTTCCTTCTCGAGGACGAAAAGATTTTTAATGGGGGAGATTGTAACAACCCGCAAATTCTGAACCAATTTAAAATTTAATTTTAGAAAATTTTAATGAATTTTGAGGATATAATATAATTTGTATAAATAATAATGGCTAGAATTTATTTTAATCGAAGTTAAAATGAATAAATTTAATTTAAATATAAATGGAGTTAGAAATGGCGCGGTAGTTTTAAAATTTTAATTTTGAACTTTAACTGAATGTACATGATTCAAAATAAATCAGAATTGAGTGAAACCAGAAATATTTAAATCTATTTAATCATATCTTTCTAACGAATCTGAAAAATTGAAATTTCGTTTTAAAAATCAAAAGTTATGGCCAATTCAATATTTAGAAAGGTCGCTGTAGAATTTATATATATAATATATATGGCCCGAAGGGCTACTTTTCACATATGAAGAAAATTGGACTCGAAACCACTTCCATTGAGTCTGTAATAATGTTTCTGCATTAAAAAAGTATAAACACTTATATATTTTGAGTTTCGGAATTTATTTGTTTAAAAATGTATTTTTAATATTAAATATATAGCACTTGAAAATAGTCAATTTTCAAACGACCTCCGTTTTCGACGAACCCACTTTTGTTGGAACCGGAACGTCAAATTTTTTCTAAGTTTCAATTTTCAGAATTTTTTGAATTAATATGTGAGCGTGGCAAAAGAAAATGTGTTCTGACTATTTCAATTAAATTTAATCGACTTGAAAATGACCATTTTTCAAACAGTCTCAGAATTCGACAAAATTAGTCTTGTTAGAACCGTATCGTCATAAGAAAGCTAAAAATATTTTTTTTGGAATTTTTAGAGGTCGTATGTGGCCCCAGCATATTTAAACGTACGGTAAATATTTAATTAATTAATTTTTAATGTAAATTTAAATAAATTTTCTACAGATTTCGGAATTGGGCCACGAAACATGTCCCGTTGCGTTCAAAAGGCCTCAAAACGTTAAGATCGATAGTAAGCGGGCCTGAATTGGAGGCAGTCTGGATTCTGGCTTTAAAACACGTTTTATGAGAATTTTAATATTAAAATAAAATAAAATTAAACCCTAAAAATGGCCGGCCGCCGTCCTATTCCCTGAATGGCCGAAAATCTCCCGAATTCAAACGTTAATTTCTTCCAATCCGCTCAACGATAATCAACAAACTATATATCAATTCGATGAGGTTTCCGAGAGCTATAAACCCATACAGTCAAGATCTGAAACCAAGTCACGGATTGGCCGAATTCTGGCCACAAAGACGGCGCGCTTGGAGACGATTTGGTGGTGCTTGGGCCCACCGTGTTCGCCCTAGGGCTCGGCGATGGTGTACGGCGGGCGGAGCTTTCGACTGTTGGCGGCGGATGAATGGCCGATGGCCTTAGTTGTCGTGCGGAGGCGTTCAAGGCAAGCGACGATGGGTTCCAGTAACGATAGAAGGAGGAAGAAAGGATTATACGGCTAATGAATGTAATTAAGGATTTTTAATTTATTATTTAACTTAATTATTATCAAATCTTTAAAATACCATAACTTCTTCGAACAGTGATGAAATTCGATGATTTTCGAGGCGTTAGAATCGTCTTTCCAAGATCTTCGCGATGGCGCAGACCAGAGCTGAAACGGAGACAGTTGAATTTTCAGCCAAATCAATGTGAGAATCATAATTTTTATTATTTAATTAATTATTAAATTATTTTTCTTGCTTTAAAGTAATTGTTTGTAATATAAATTCAGATCTAAAATGTTCTGTGTTGTATAAATTGTTGATTGTTGCTTGTGGTATATTTGTTGGTCATGTTATGCTAAATCCGCATTGAAATTTCATATATTGTTGAATTTTATTCGCGATTAGAAAATTAAATCTAAATTTAGATTTAAATCATATTTTATTCAGATCTAGTTGCTCTAATTTATTTTAAATTATTAAAATATTATTTTTATTATTCTGAGATGAACAATAAAATCTGATCGACAAAAAAAACTTATTTTTGTTTGTTGATTTTAAAATAAAAATTGAACGACGAATAAAATATTATTTTTATTTGATTATATAACAGCAGAATTGGTCAACAACTAAAATATAATTTTATTTGTTTACGCTACAACAGAATATAAGCAACAAATAAAACCTTATTTTTATTTGTTTACCTTACAATAGAATTTAAACAACAAATAAACCTTATTGTTATTTGTTTATTTTAGAACAGGATTTGAACGACAAATAAAATATTATTTTTATTTGTTAATTTACAATAGAATATGAACAACAAATAGAATATATTTTTATTTGTTTCCATTACAACAGAATTTGGCTAACAAATAAAATCCTATTTTTATTTGTTTACATTTAAAACACGATTTATGAATTACAGTAAAACTTCTTCTTTTTACTATCACATTAAACGTAAGATGTTCTAGGATTAGTATAACAATAAAATATTAAATTTTATTGTTGATATTAAAAACATATTAGTAAAATAAAACTTTATTTACATGGCATGTGTAAATTATAGGTTATATTTGGAAACCACCTCTTTGTTTACATTTTTATGTAAATAAAAATACATATTTTGGAAATCACAATTTTGTTTACATTTTATATGTAAATAAGAAATTATTTTCAGAAGTTACATTTTTGTTTGCAAATATATTTTAAAATATAATTTATTCTTTTATCTGAATTCACTTATGCTAATAAACTTTAAAAACAAATTTTATCCTTTTATTTGCATTCACCAATGCAAATATATATAGAAAATAGAAATTGTTCTTCATTTGCATTTACCAATGCAAATATATATTAAAACAAATTATTCTCTTATTGCACTCACCAATGCAAATATATGCCTTTATTTGCTTTTATCAATGCCAATATGCCTTTAAATTAAGGTTTATTCTTTTACTTGCATTTATAAATGCAAATATACAATGAAACTAAAGTCAATCTTTTTATCTACATTCACCAATACAAATATACCTTGGAAATAAATGTTGTTTCTTTTATTTGCGTTCACAAATGCAAATATACCTTGTAATAGAATATACCTTGAAATAAAAATATATTTTTTGAAATAAATTATGCTTTGAAATGAAATAAATTTTAAAAATGAAATTTGTTCTTTGATTTGCATCAATTACTGCAAATAAACTTTACAAATGGAAGTTGTATTTACTTTGCATTCACTAATGCAAATGTACTTTGAAAATAAGGATTGTTCTTTTATTTGCATTCACAAATGCACATATATATATATATATATATATATATATATATATATATATATATTGAAAACAAAGTTGTTCTTTTATTTGTAATCACTAATGAAAATATACATTAAAAATATAATTTGTTTCTTTAATTGCATTCTTTGTTTCAAATAATCTAGAAACAAAGATTACACTTATTTATTTATTTGCATTCCTTGTTGTAAATGAACATTAAAATTAAGGTTTCATCTTTGTTTGCAATTCTAAATGCAAACAAACCATCAAAATGAAAGTTGAATTTTTCATTTATAATTTTGATATGTATAAAATATTGTTTGAAAGTGGCATTTTTATTTGCACCCTCCAATGCAAGTAAGACATGAATTAAATCTTTCGTTTTACTTTCAAATTAAGGAATACCTTTTTATTCACATTTTTAGATATAAATAAAGGATTTTAAAAGTTACATTTTAGTTACATTCTAAGTGTAGCAGAAATGGAAAAATAATGGTTCATTTTATTTTCATTTAAAGGACAATAGAAAGAATAGTTTTTAGAAGTGCATTTTTATTGCAATTCTATATGAAGTGAAAAGAGCCAATCTGTCAAATGTCTTATATGAAATAAAGGGAGTTCTTTTTGTCCCTTCAGAAAGAATCAATTGAAAATGCTTATTTATGCTTTTGTAAAGAATGAATAACTAAACATTCATATTTTTATCATTAAAGTAAAATAGACAAAAACCCATATTTTTGTCTAAATTAAAAGAATGAAACAAAATATAGCACTGGAATATTATATTAGAATTGAAAAACAAATTAATCACTATTGTAAATTTACATTTGTTGAAACCAATTATTTGTTCGGTCACTATAGAGTTGTTAAGACAAAGATATTCATTTTTGTCTTTTTATCACTTTTCCATGAAATAGGAATAGACATTTTTAGTCATCTTTAAAGATTATTATTCTATTTGCATTCTCCAATACAAGTATACATAGAAATGAAGATGTTCTTTTGTTTGCATTTCTTGATGCAAATAAAACATATATTAAAAAGTTGCAACTCTATTTGTAACTCAAATGTGAATGAACACATAGTTTCAAAAGATTACATTTTTATTTGTCTTTTGATGCAAATAAAAATATAGTTTTAGAAATTGTATCTCTATTTACATTTTGTATGCAGATAAGAAGGTAGGATTGGAAATATTAATTTCTATTTTTAAATTAGAGGCAATAGAAAGATTGTACATTAAAACATACATTCTTAAATGAAGTTCATATTTCATTAAGGAGATTAGTTAAACCAAAATAGACATTTTGTCAGAAATATTCATTTTTGTCAAAATGAATTAGTTAAAGCAATATATATATAGATATATATATATATATATATATATATATATATCTTATGTTTGGCAAGACTTATACTTGTCAAGATAGGTTAGTTAAATCAAAATATTTATTTTTGTCGAAACAAAAACTATCATTTTTGTCTCATTAGAATTGCAAAAACAAAATAACAATTTTTGTTTAGGGTTTAAACTAGCGGAATAGAAATTGTCAATAGAGACGAAGTTATTATTCTTATTCGTTCATCGCAATAGAATTACATATAATATAAAGGAGACATTTTCTTGTCATGATTATATATTGTGTATTACACTTCCATTAACAAGTTACCCGACGTGTTTATGTGATTGGGGCAATAATTTTCACACATCGCCCAAGCACACAAATAATTTATTACTTGTTTGTTGTTTGAAACCCCACACGGGTGCTAGGATGAAAATTAACATAAACTAATCCTAATATTCAGTTGTATGTTGATCGTTAGATCAACAGGCTGCGATGAGCGTTATTATTTAATTTTAACGCTTACACAGTGGAAATTACACTCTGGATGTAGATGGATGATTTGATGATTATACTGTTATTATCATATATATGATGTGTGTGAAATCCATATAATCCAAAATATATGGTAAATGATTGAGTCGCATTTCGATTAAGGTGTTCTTTTAAATAAGAATATTTTTACATTAGAAATGCTTTTTATATAAAGTATATATTTTCATAAAAAATATTGTTAATCAAGTATATGTTAAAACAAAGAATATTTGTAAAAGATAAAAATTTGTAATATAAAGAAAACTTCCCATTTAGAATCTTTTATATGAAGAATATTTTTAATGATTATTTTAAAATATGTTTTTTTAAAGAATATTAGGATTTGCAATTATATTTTGTGATATGAAATAAATTGAGATGTGAAGTGGATTTATCGTGGACGATGTTTTAAACGACATTTGTCCTTTGATCCAATTTACATTGAAATTATTATTTGGAATTTATAAATCTATTTTATTGATTTAAAAAAAAGGCATTTTCTAAAAATCAAGTTTTCCAATTTAATATATATTAAATTGGAATTAAGTGGAAATTCGATTGGTAATAATCGAAATGGGCTTCTGTAAAAGAAGACCGATATTATAGATGGAATTTAAGAGGCCTTGCCGTTATTCCGTTTATATTATTAGTCCGATACAGAAATTTATATTGATTATGTATTGATTTGATTCTTGTGGAATTCCATATTTTGGAAATTGATTTGTGGGTTTATTGTGAACTGTGTTTAAAGGACACTAGTTCTTTAACCTGTTTAAGACAAGATTTATTCCTTAAAATAAATGATCTTGTAATAATGATTTTTGATATCAAATCAAAACTGGAGTTTTAATAAATCTTTTAAGGAAGATTTAAGATTTTATTTTCAGAGTTTATCTTTGATAAAATTAATGAGAATCTTCTAATATGAATATCTTATTAAAAGAATACTCGGAGTTGGAATGTGGCGTAATGTGTGATCTTCTAATATTTTCTTTCTAATCACAAAATACGCGAGTTATTCAGAAAGACCGGGTTTAACCCATTCTGAATAATCATCACAACGATCAAGAGTCGAAGATGAAGGCGGTGATTAAAGACCGAAGGTTTTCACATCGTTGGGATGATGATGACTGGTATCTTGAATTGGGATTGGCCTTCCAAGGCAAGGTATTTAGTAATGATCGTCCAAACGCATTTGGAGATCGACGGACACGTTGTTTCGCTCTGACCCAGAGCGGACTTGTAAATGGATTGTATGTCTGACATTGTATTCCTTTCTACTGTATTTTTTGAACGCTACTGATTATATATTTATGTTTAGTGGTAAAGAATTTATTCTTTACTTAACACCCTTCTCTAAGACGTATGAGCTTAGAGGTTATATATATTGGTAGATGATCAATAATATGGTAGGGTCTGATAATGTGGTATGCTAAGATGCAAATGATCAAGGCTTTGTTGAAAAGCAGGCCTTCTGGTTGATGATCAAAGCACAGTCTATTTAGGCATAGCTTTGTGTATATCGTGACTCCGCGAGACTCACACACCGGTTGAGTCTAAAACGGGAGAAGGGAACGCAGGGAGTGCACATGTTTCTTTCTAGCTAGAAGTGGTGTCAGTGCTTAAACTAGCTGACATTTACTTATGTGGATGATGGAATTTTTGCGAGGCCTCGGTTTATTCTTATCGGTCGCCCACGACCGATTTGTAGGTCCAATAGGATCGGGGAGCGTGTGTTCAGGCATAACTAATCCACTAAAGTATTTGTGGACCGGCCCTGCAGGATCCAAGGGTTCGCCAGCATCCGAATCCTGAGACATTGCTAGAGTGCCTCGAATCGGTCAGGAGCTCCTCCCTAGCCTTGACTCAAGATGGAAACCCAATTTCCAATACGCCCCTTGCGGTTTTTTGATTGTATAGCTTGTATGGCGACATAGTAGATGGTATCTATGTCGTCTAGGATTGATATTATATTTGAAATGTTTTAAATATGTATACACACACTAATAATAATATCGTTTTTACGTATTAAACATCTTTTGACCATTATAAGGTAAAACCCTATCCTCCGGTTTGCGTTGCATTATGTGATGGGACCTGGGTCTAATAACGGTTTCATTTTTCTAAAAAGCATTAAGTTATTTGACGATTTACTTTATTTATGCAGTGGCAATCCAATGGTGTAAACCCGTTCCGCATTAGCGGCGTGGTCCTGTGATTAGCCTTCTTATTAGATAAGTTAAGTTAAGATTTCTCACACTAGTCCCACGACTGACCTATAGTTTGTTTCACTTTGCAAATTCGGGTGCCCTCTTTTCATATAGGCAGTCGAGTAGCCTTTTGCAGATATAGTTAAGCAGGATCCTGGATTGAAGCCTGAAGCTGGGTCCAGAATATTGATGGTGTGATGATCCCAAAACCCCGTGACACGGTGTTAAAGATAATCATTGGAATATAACACATCAATCATCATTAGCAGATCACAGATAATAGCATAAACATAAAATAGAATGATTTACACACACATATGACAGCGGAATCATATAGATATCACCACATCAGAGAGCACAGTGCAGGATACAACTTAGTGCATAATAATACATAATCAGTCACCATCGCCTGAGGCGGAATCATACATAAAGAGTACAATAAATAAATATCAGTCTACATCGCCAATGGCGGAATCATAATACATATACTATAATGGCGGAAAGAGTCAAAGTCAGCACGGTGTAGTCAAGCCTCGCCATGAGCCAAAAGTGCACCAGATACCTGTAACTAGGCTGCCCATGTGAAAATGAGGGCACCCGAGTTTGCAAGGTGAAACAAACTACGAGTCAGTCATGGGACTGGTATGAGAAATCTAGTTAACTTATTAACAACAATAATAAGGCAAATCAAAGGACCACGCCACTTTCGCGGAACGGGTTTACTCCAATGAGTGCTAGTGCATGAAATAAAGTAAATGATTAAATCATCGCAATGCTTTTTATAAAATGAAGCCATTATAAGACTTATGTCCCATCACACAATGCAACGCAAGCCGGAGGATAGAGTTTTACCTTATAATGGCCAAAAATGCTTCATACGTATAAAACAAAAGTGTTTGATATTATTACTAGTGCATATATGTTTCAAAAGCGATTTCAATCATAAATATCAATCCTAGATGGCATGGGTACCATATTTCATGTCGCCATACTAGTAATACAATCACATTCGCATATTTCGTATTGGAAATTGGATTCCTTCATGAGTCGAGGCAAGGGGCAAGCTCCTCTCCGTTCGAGACACTCTAGCAAATGCCTCGCGACCACACACAGCAATCCCTGGATCCTCCAAGGCTGGTCCTCTCTTACTATTGAGGATTGGCAATTCCTGAACACACGTTTCCCGGTCCTTATAGACCTATAATCGAGGCGCCTCGTATTCCAACAACCACACAGGTGAAAAGTAGATATAAATGTCAGGGCTGGGAGGTCACTGACACCACCATAGCTAGAAAGAAACGTCGTGCACTCCTTGGGTCCTTCTCCAGTTTTTGACTCATACCGGGGTGTGAGGCTCGCGAATTCACGTTATACACAAAGCTACATCACACAGACCATGCTTTGATCATCAACCACAAGACTTTGCTTTGCAACAGAAGCCTTGATCATATGCCACTTAGTCGTGCCACACAGGCAATCCACTCCATGCGACTGATTTCTATCAATACATAACCTCTGAGCTCGTACGTCTCAGAGAAGGGCGTTAAGCAAGAGAATAAATTCTCCGCCACCAAACAGATAAATATTTAATAGAGATCAATCAGCACAGAACAAAATCCAATGTCGGACACACAGTCCATTTACAAGTCCGTTCTGGGTTTGAACGAAACCGGAGGCACCAAATTCCTCGCATATCCGTACAATCAACAGTATGTCTGGACGGCTACTACTTCAGCTCCTTCACGGTAGCTACTCCAATCACGAGCATCAGTAGTGCCCATCCATCCAGTGTGAAGATCGTCGGTCTTCAACCGTCTTCGACTCTTCTACTTCTCAATGTCGATCGATTATTTGAAATGAGATGAACTGTAACAACCCAGAAAATCTGAACCAATTTAAAATTTTTAAATTGGCTAAAATAATGGATTTTAAATATTTAAAATAAATATTTTAAATAATCGAGGTGAAAAGTGAGTTGAATCGACAATTGAAAACGAATATAATTAATTCTAATTATAAACAAGGCCTGAAAAGGCGCTGTAGTTTCAAAAATTGAATTCAAACTTTGTCAGACTGTACCGGGTGCAAAACAAAACAGATTTGAGTGAAACCAAAAATATTTAAATCTGTTAGTGAACACCTTTCTAACGAATCTGAAAAATCGAATTTTCATGGCGAAAAGCAAAAGTTATGGCCAAATGAATTTTCAGAAAGGTCGCTATGGATTTTATATAGCCCGTGAAATTGGCCATTTTGCATACGACCTCGGAATTCGACGAAACCACTTTTTTTGGATCCGGGATGTGAAGTTATTGCTAGGTTTCAAATTACATAATTTTTGAAGCTAGTATGTGAGCGTGGCAAAGTAAAATGTATTTTGGTCAATTACAGTTAAATTGGATCGACCAGAAATGGGCCTTTTTGCAAACGGTCTCAGAATTCGACGATACTAGTTTTGTTGGGACCATATCGTCAATACATAGCCAGATTTATTTTTCTGGAATTTTTCGAATCAGTTTTGGGCCCTGGCAAATTGAAATGTACGTTCAAATCGAATATTGAATGTTATATGTTTTAAATTGAATGGAAACTGACTGAAACAATCGAATGGGCCTACGAAACATATCCCATTGTGTTCGGAATGGGGGTAAAATGCTGGGGATGACAGTCGTTGGGTTTAGATTGGTGGTCGTGTCAGAAAACCCCTTTAAAACCCACCGGCCAATCATAATTTTTATAAAAAAAAAAAATTCCTTTTCTCTCTCCCCGACAAACGACGGAAACCGCTCGAAACCTTCCCCCTCATTTTTCGATCAATCCACGCCGAATTAGCTCGTGCCACAGTTGAACTTTTTGAAGATTTTCTCGATATCTTCAAATCCATATAAAGTTTGGAATTTTTCGTGGCTTGTGGAGGGAGAATCGACGTCCTGAAGTCGACGACTTCAATCCGCCGCCGCCACCGCCTGGCGCCACCGAGTGGGCCCCCACCACCACGCGTAGGCGCGCGTCTCTCCCCTCTTCGTCGCTGCACCGGCCGATCCTCCTATCGATTCACGGTTTGATCGAAAATTGCAAACCTAGTTTTGAACCTTTCAGCTGAGGTACGGCTTGTTTTATTTTCAACTGTTTTAACACCTTTAAACCATTGCAAACTTTGAAAAATCATATCTTTTTGCTATGTGGTCGAAATTCAGTGAAACAAGAGACAGTGGACTCGTGTGGACGTCTTCTACATTTTAGAAGAGACCGCATATTTTTCTGAGCCTTCTGCTATTTTTGGTGGAGTGGAACCCAATGTGAGATTTCTAATTTATAAACGATATGGAAAACGACGATGTATAAATTATATAGTCGATGTATGAGTTATATAAGCGTTGTACGCCTCATGTATAAGCATTGTATAAGTTGTACGTTCGATGTATAAGTTATATATGCATTGTAAAAATTATATATGTGTTGAAATAGAAGTGAATTGCTATACATAAATATATATATACGCCCCTCGTCCACAAACCATGGACGATATTTATTGGTTGTGATTGGTGTGAAAATTGATTGATAGCGAATGGTTGATTGGAATTGTTTGTGGTTGATATTGATTGATTGTGGTTGAAAAATACCCATTTGTGGTTGAGAAATATTTGGTTTAAACCACATAGGATTAATTTGTGGAAATGAAATAAATATATACATGCCGCCTGCGTGCGAACTAGATGCATGATCCCCATTGTCAAAAACCGCGAGGTTTTAAGGTAGAGCGAGGAGCCGTACTAGGGACAGTCCCGGTTTTAACTACCCTGCTGTTATGCTGCCGAAATTTTGAATAATATTCATGTGTTTGAATTATTTTCATTTGTTGAAACTATATTTATTCGTTGAATAGAAAACCTTCATGTGTTGAATTGAAACTCATTCGTTGATTTGAAATTCATGTGTTGAATGGTATTCCTGTTTTTAAATATAAAAATCACATTTTTATCTATATATAGAAACTATAGAAAACCTTCATGTGTTGAATCGATATTCATTCGTTGGATAGAAATTCATGTGTTAAATGGTATTCGTGTTTTAAATATAAAAAAATCACCTTTTTATCTATTTATACAAACTATAGAAAACCTTCATGTGTTGAATCGATATTCATTCGTTGGATAGAAATTCATGTGTTGAATGTTATTCGTGTTTTAAATATAAAAATCACCTTTTTATCTATTTATACAAACTATAGGAAACCTTCATGTGTTGAATCGAAATTCATTCGTTGAATTGAAATTCATGTGTTGAATGGTACTCATATTTTGAAATAAATTGTTCTATAATAAAAATCACATTTTTATCATCTATATGGACTATATAAAATAATCTTGTTTTGAAAGAAATTGTTTTGTAATAAAAATCCTATTTTTATTACGTATATAAACTATATAAAATAATAGAGTTTTGAAATGAATTGTTTTACAATAAAAATCACATTTTTATTATATACATGAATTGTTAAATATAACGAAGTGTTGAAATAGAAGACAGTTAGATAAAAATATCATTTTTATCAAATGTATGAAAGGAATATCGCTTTGAAATCGAAGAATCGATATATATATAAATAGAATTAAAATATATCGAATAACGATGCTGCAGTTCGTATTTTGAAACCGTGATTTCAAACGATTATACTGGGAGATCCAACCATCGGATTTTCCTGAAATCGCAACCGTTGGGTTCGCTTTGGAAATATCTTTCCAACGGCACCAACTTTGTAAAAATCCAACGGTTGGATTGTCTGGAATGTTTAATTCAAATCTGAAGAAAAACAGCGCCAGAATCGATTATATTTATATAAATATAATTATATTTAATCGAATAACGACGCTGTAGTTCGTATTTTGAAATCGAAACTTCAAACGATTATACCGGGTGATCCGACCGTCGGAATTTCCCAAAACTGGAACCGTTGGATTCGTTTTGAAAAGATTTTTCTAATGATGTAAATTTTGTGAAGATCCAACGGTTAGATTTTCAGATATGTGTAAATCAAATCTGAAGAAAAACAGCGCCATGGCCGCGTTATGGCTCGAAGTGTCGTTTTGAATAAAATGGCTATTTTAAAATAAATAAAAATAGCGATAAATCGTTATAAAATATTATAAATGATATGGATGTGATTTAAAAATTAACTGAAGGTTGGCTAAGTCGAATGGTTTCCTGAGAGTTAATCTGATGTTGGTTTCGGCCTTCGGGGTTAATATTTGGGAAATCGTTCTCTTACTGATTGACGGTTAGTGACTAATGAAATGAAATAATGCGTGTGTATGTTAGTGTTGCACTTGTTTATTACATACGCGAGTTGCTCAGAAAGACCGGGTTTATCCCATTCTGAATAACTGAATCGACGATAAGAAATCGAAGATGAAGACGGTGGTCGAAGACCGGAGATCTTCACCTCGTTTGGATGGTAACCGAGGTCCTGATTGGGAGGCATCCCGAAATATGGATAATGAGTGCTGATCGTCCAGACGTACGGGGTGATCGATGGGTTTGCGAGGTATTTAGTGCCTCCGGTTTCGTTCAGACCCAGAACGGACTTGCAAATGGACAGTGTGTCTGACATTGGAATTTATTCTGTGTGATTGATAGCCATCAGTTGCACGGTGTGAATTGCCTGTGTGGCATGCTAAGATGCAGTGATCAGGGCTTCTGTTGAAAAGCAAAGTCTTGTAGTGATGATCAAAGCACCGCCTGTGTGGCGTAGCTTTGTGTATAACGTGAAATCGCGAGCCTCACACCCCGGTATGAACCAAAAACGGGAGAAAGGACCTCAGGGAGGGCCTACGTTTCCTCCTAGCTAGAAGTGGCGTAAGTGGTTTTACACGCCTTGATGAGTTTGACTTATGTGGTTGTTGCTGTTACGAGGCGCCTCGGTTAGATCGGACGATCCGGGTCCGATGGAGTCACTTGTTGGCTCGCTTACGCCCCAAAGGGCGGCGAAACGTAGTGCTCAGGCATTTTAATCCACTCCGTGTGGACCGGCCATGTCGCTCCAAGGGTCGATGCGTTCTGATGCTGAGACTCGGGCTAGGCAGTCTCGAATTCGGTAAGGACTATCTTTTGCCATGGTTCATGACGGAAATCCAACTTCCAAATACGTGACTGTGCGGTTTCGATTGTATACCTATATATGGCGACATAGTGGTATGGGGCATTAATGTCGTTTATGATTGATAGTTATGATTTGAAATTGTTTTCAAAACATATAAACACTAGCAATAATATCAAATGCCTTTGTTTTATTCGTATCAAGCATATTTTGACCGTTATAAGGTAAAAACTCTATCCTCCGGTTTGCGTTGCATTGTGTGATGGGAACTGAGTCTTATAATGGCTTCATTTTTATAAAAAGCATTGCGATGTTTAAAAGAAAGATTTGTTTTTAAAGCATTGGCAATCCAATGGAGTAAACCCGTTCCACGAAAGTGGCGTGGTCCTCTAATTAGCCGTATTATAAATGTGTTGAGTAGATTTCTCATACCTGTCCCATGACTGACTCGTAGTTTGTTCACTTTCAAACTTGGGTGCCCCTTTTTCTACACGGGCAGCCTTGTATTCAGGTTTAGCTGGTTCTTTCTGGATAGCTGGAGCTGAAGATGGATTCTATCATTTATCTTCTTTTTTTTGCTGTTCAGCTCCTATTGTACATTATGTTTGTTTTTCCGCTGTAGACATTATGTATAGCTGTACTGTATTTTTACTAAGTATGATCATGTATACTGTGTAACTCTGATGATTACGTTTATCCAGTGTATTCTATTGTACATTATCTGATGTATTTATTTAATTCTGTTCTGCCATTACCTGTTTCTGTGTTATATTCCAAGGATTGCCCTTGCCGCCGTCTTCATCGGGGTTTGGGGTCGTCTCATTTGGTATCAGAGCTTTGGTTAAGCTTAGTTTTGGAATATAACATATTAACGAACTCGTCAGAAATAGAACCAATAGTGTTCTAGGAAGGGTAACTCTATACAGATAGGATCAGTAATATCCTAATATGAGTAAAACAGAATGAAATTGCACCTCGATAGATACATTTACATTTGAAGTATATGCTTCTATGTTTTAAAATATCTTTTCTGTGACCTGACACTTGATCTGCTATTTGCAGAAGTACTAGAAAATGAGTGTCAGAAACAGAAGGAATGCAGAACCGGATATTGAGGCCCTATTAATCAAATATCGAAATATGGGTGGAATACCGTTCTCTGGTGAAGAATCTATTATGAAGACACAGGCTTGGATTCGCTCTGCTGAGAAAATCTTTGATGGTTTAAAGCTGAGGGATGACCAGAAAAGATTACTGGCATCCTGGGCACTCAAAGATGAAGCTTTGTTCTGATGGGATTCGGTAATTGAGAATAATCCAGAAGGTGATATCGCCTGGGACAGATTCAAAGTGATTTTCCTAGAAAGATTTACTCCTCCCGAAGCGACTGAGCGATTATGCGACAAATTTTCTTATCTGATACAAGGTGATATGACCATCCCAGAATATCATAAGAAATTCAACGAACTTTCTCACTTTTCTCCCCATATGATTAAAGACCCAAAGAGGAAGAATCTGAGATTTATTCATGGCCTGCAAAGAAAATATCAGAACAGTTTAATGAGGAATGTGAAGCTTCCTTTTTCAGAAATGATTTATCTGGCTTATCAATATGAAGATCTCCATAAGAAAGGCATGTTGCGCGACGATGAGGAAGTCAGCTCGAGTGATAAAATTGAGTCTGAAACTGATCGTCCTGAGGCCAGTACGATGTCTGAGATCAGTAATAGGCCCAGTGCCAAGAGGAAAAGGGCTAAATCTAAGAGGGAACCAGTAACAGCTGCCACATGCTCTAACTGCAATAAGCAGGGTCATCTGACCAGGAAGTGTAAAACCTCGAGGAAACGAAAGAAGGGGTTTAAACCCGATAACCAGTTTCGAGAGAATAGAAAGTGCGTTCAATGCCGTCGGACTGGCCATCTTGAAAAGGACTGCAGGCAATTTAAGAAATCCAAAGCAGAGCATGTAAATGAAGTGGTAGAAGTACCTGCATCTTCGTCTGCTCAGGAAAGGTCTGATGTTTTAGAAGGCACGCTCAATGTCAAGAACATTCCAGTTAAAGTACTGTTTGACACAGGCGCGTTACGAAGCTTTATTTCAAAGAGTGCAGTCAAGAAGTTGGATTTGAAATTGAAAAAGCTCAAAGCACCAATGACTGTCCAAAATCCAGTTGGGGGTTCCATCGATCTTAGTTGGGTTTGTGGAGTGCCTGTCTCTTTTTCCTGTTATAAATTCCCTATTGTCTCTATCGTCATGAATTTTAATGAATTTGATCTTATTCTGGGATTGGATTGGCTAAACAATTATGAAGCAGAGGTTAGATGTGCCGAGAGAGTTGTTAAGGCGACGGCACAATCAGGGAATTATATAACCATACCATGTGAAGGCCCGAATTCAAATAGAAAGGACTTCTGGGCAGCTTTAGATGTTTCTCCAGCTCAAATAGAAAATATCCCAGAAGTCACAGAGAATATTCCTGACCTCATCAAAGATATTCCTGTAGTAAAAAATTATGCGGATGTGTTCGAAGAAGTTGTTCGCTTGCCTCCGCAGAGAGAAATAGATTTCAAGATCTCTTTGATTCCTAATGCAAGGCCGGTAGTTCACGCTATTTGAAGAATGTCCTTGAAAGAAAAAGAGGAATTAGACAATCAAACACGACAGCTCGTATGGAAGGGTCTGATCAGGCCTAGTTTCTCTGATTGGGGAGCAGCAGTGGTGTTTGTCCCAAAATCTGACGGTACTCTACGGCTATGTGTGGATTATCGTGATTTGAACAAGCAGACCATAAAGAACAAATATCCATTGCCGCGAATAGATGATTTGTTGGATCGATTAAATGGAGCAGAGGTATTCTCAAGGATGGACCAAGCTACAGCCTTCCATCAGCTTCGAATTGCCGAAGAGTGTGTTCCAATGACAGCATTCAGAGGTCCCGACTTATTCTACGAGTGGTTAGTAATGCCGTTCGGCTTATGTAACGCTCCTGCTTACTTTGTCGATCTGATGAATAGAGTGTTCAGAGGGGTTTTGAATAAATTTGTTCTGGTTTTCATTGACGATATTCTAATCTTCTCTAAATCAAAGGCCGAACATGAAAAGCATCTAGAACAGGTTCTGGAAATCCTCAGAAGGAACGTATTGAAAGCCAAACTGTCCAAATGTATATTCTAGAAAGATGAAGTGAAATTTCCAGGCCACGTCGTATCTAAAGAAGGAATTGTTGTGGATCCAAGCAAAATCACAGCTATTTAGAATTGGAAACAGCCCGTACCCCCACTGAAGTCCGCAGTTTTCTCGGATTGGCTAGTTATTATCGGAAGTTCGTTAAAAACTTTTCGAAGATATTTGATCATTTAACGAAGCTTACAAAGAAGCATTCAAAGTTCAAATGAACTCCAGAAAGTGAGGAGGCTTTTGAAGAGCTAAAGTTAAGACTAACGACTGCTCCAGTGTTAACCATCATCGATGGCAATCAGGATTTGAATGTCTGGACTGATGCTTCTAGGGAAGCCCTTGGCGCAGTGTTAATGCAAATGGGCCAAGTGATTGCTTATGCTAGTCGTCAGCTGAAGCCGCATGAGAAAAACTACGTCACTCATGATGTTGATTTATTGGCTATAGTATTCGCCTTGAAAATCTGGAGACACTATCTTCTGGGTGAGAGATTTGAACTGTTTACAGATCACCAGTCGTTAAAGTATCTGTTCACCCAGAAGGACTTGAATCTGAGGTAGCAACGTTGGCTAGAGTTCCTTACAGCATACGATTTTGAAATTATAAACACTCCAGGGAAAGCCAATGTCGTGGCCGATGCGCTGAGCCGAAAGAATGAAATGATCGCCAGCTTTATTATTACGACTTCCTTGATAGACAAAATATCTATTCTTCAGAAGGAGGATAACTTTATTAAGGATATGATCAAAAGGATTCAGAAAGGCGAACCCTCGTGTTTTCAAATAGATAACGACGAGACCCTGAGATTGAAAGGAAGGATTTGTGTTCCCGACGTCCCAGAGTTAAAAAGGGAAGTGTTAGACGAGTGTCACAAGTCCAAGCTGAGTATCCATCCTAGTGTAGCCAAAATGTATAACGATCTCAAGTGAACATTCTGGTGGAAGGCTATGAAAAGGGACGTTTCAATATATGTTAGCCGATGCCCTACTTGCCAGCTAGTTAAGAGCGACCAACAGAAACTGGCTGGATTATTGCAACCACTAGACGTTCCTGGTTGAAAGTGGGAACATATTTCCATGGACTTCATTGATGGTTTGCCCAGAACCAAAAAAGGAAATGACAGTATTTGGATGAACGTAGATCGCTTCACGAAGACCGCCCATTTCATACCTGTCAGATCAAACAGAACTGCTCAGAGTCTGGCGCAGATTTACTTCAAGGAGATAGTTAGACTTCAAGGAGTGCCGCTCAGTATAGTCAGTGATAGAGATACAATATTTACTAGCAAATTCTGGGAGGCATTTCAAGTCGAGCTGGGAACGAAGCTGAACTTGAGCACCGCTTATCATCCTCGGACAGACGGTCAGACTGAGAGGGTGAATCGTATTTTAGAAGATCTATTGCGGGCGTGTGTTCTAGATTTTGGTGGATCATGGGAAGACCATCTACATTTGGCTGAATTCTCATATAATAACAGCTACCAGGCGAGTCTGATAATGTCACCATTCGAAGCATTGTATGGTAGGCAGTGCCGATCTCCTGCTTGCTGGGTTGAACCTGGAAATAGACTTGTGTTAGGGCCAGATATGATCCGAGAAGCTGCCGACAAAGTCGCCTTTATTAAGAAACGATTACTGGCCGCTCAAAGCCGACAAAAGAGCTATGCCGATAGAAGAAGAAGAGATATATCGTTTGCTGTGGGCAACTATGTATATTTGAAAGTATCGCCGATGAGAGAAGTCATCTGGTTCGGTAAAACTGGAAAGTTGGCGCCCAAATTCATTGGTCCGTTTCCTATTCTGGAACGGATCGGAACTCTCGCATATAGGGTTAAATTTCCTGATTGGTTGCCTGGAGTTCATGATGTATTTCACATATCTCAACTTCGAAAGCACGTTCATGATCCAGATTTGATCGTGGAAGAAGCAGCTCAACAGGATATTGAAATTACTCAGAATTAGCTGTGAGGCAGGAGCCGCTCAAGATCATCGGCAAAGAAACCAAAGAGCTGAGGAACAAGAAAGTTCACTTGGTCAAAGTGCAATGGAGTGGAGATCCGCGAGATTGTACCTGGGAAACTGAGGAGAGCATTCAGAAAGCTTATCCTAGATGCCAAGTGGATATCTCTGATTGACTCCGGTGCAAGGTATATTTACCATACTTTGCATTACCATTTAATTCTCTACTCTGTTGTTATTTTCTTTCCATGGATGTGCACTTTTAATTCTATAGTCTGAATGATTTTAAAAGAGAATAGGAATTAATTTGTATGGTTTTGAAAGGTTAAAAACAATTTGACTGTTGTTTGTGTTGTGTGATAGTAAATTAGATTAATTAAATTATTGAAACGATAGTTAATTTAATTAATAAGAGAATGAATGGTAGAATTTATTCGATTATATCGCACATTTAACTAATTAGAAAATAGATAGAAATATATACATGTGCATTATATATGTTTGAATAGGTAAATGGATAGCTGTTGAGTAAAGATTTTATTTGCGTGCCCGACAAATAGGTAAACCTTAATGAGTTGGATGCGAAATATTATTATATCAACTCCTGTGAATGCCATTGGATGCGGAGTGCTGGTTATTCTGTGTGAAATAATAAACATCGCCATAGGATAGTAACAATTAATTTTGAACTACATTACATGGCATACTTCTGAAGATAGGCATACTTCATCATATACCACATAAGCATTTGGAGCATGTGTGACGAGGTGGAAGATTTACCATACGAGCGAGAGGCTTGTATGGCGATGACTATATTTTACAGGTTGAACTGATGACTAATATGGACTATTTAAACTGTAACGATAAAATTGCCAGATTAATAAAAAAACCCACACGGGTCTGGAGTTGACAATAATCACGTCTCTCTAGTTATTAGATACGGCACATGGACTATTTAATTCCCACACGGGACGAGGTGACGAGGATTTATCCTCTGGAGCATTTAAAATACACACTCCCTCAGGCTTTGATAGGGTAACGAGAATTTATTCTCTGGAGTTATTATCAATACACGCTCCCCTGTAAACACCAGAATATATCACTATAAATATGTGTATGCTTATTAGGATTTATTGGGTACCTAATACGGCCCAATAAATTTCCAAACCTCTCTCCGTACAAAGGAGGTTATGGCGAAATTTTTCGAAAATTCCGGGTGTTAGCCAAATTTTTGAAGAATTTGAAATTTCTCAGAAACTGAAAAGTTGGAGAATGGAAGCAAGATCGAACGTAGAGTTGATTAATCAAACCACTTTCGACTTTGTTCCTTTTCGGGGACGAAAATTTTTAAGTGGGGGAGATTGTAACGACCCAGAAAATCTGAACCAATTTAAAATTTTTAAATTGGCTAAAATAATGGATTTTAAATATTTAAAATAAATATTTTAAATAATCGAAGTGAAAAGTGAGATGAATCGACAATTAAAAACGAATATAATTAATTCTAATTATAAACAAGGCCTGAAAAGGCGCTGCAGTTTCAAAAATTGAATTCAAACTTTGTCGGACTGTACCGGGTGCAAAACAAAACGGATTTGAGTGAAACCAAAAATATTTAAATCTGTTAGTGAACACCTTTCTAACGAATCTGAAAAATCGAATTTTCATAGCGGAAAGCAAAAGTTATGGCCAAATGAATTTTCAGAAAGGTCGCTATGGAATTTATATAGCCCGTGAAATTGGCCATTTTGCATACGACCTTGGAATTCGACGAAACCACTTTTGTTGGATCCGGGATGTGAAGTTATTGCTAGGTTTCAAATTTCATAATTTTTGAAGCTAGTATGTGAGCGTGGAAAAGGAAAATGTGTTTTGGTCAATTAAAGTTAAATTGGATCGACCAGAAATGGGCCTTTTTGCAAACGGTCTCAGAATTCGACGAAACTAGTTTTGTTGGGACCGTACCGTCAAAACATAGCCAGATTTTTTTTCTGGAATTTTTCAAATCAGTTTGTGGCCCTGGCAAATTGAAATGTACGTTCAAATCGAATATTGAATGTTATATATTTTAAATTGAATGGAAACTGACTGAAACAGTCGAATGGGCCTACGAAACATATCCCATTGTGTTCAGAATGGGGGTAAAACGCTGGGGACAATAGTCGTTGGGTTTAGATTGGTGGTCGTGTCAGAAAACCCCTTTAAAACCCACCGGCCAATCATAATTTTTATAAAAAAAATTTTCCTTTTCTCTCTCCCCGACGAACGACGGAAACCGCTCGAAACCTTCCCCCTCATTTTCCGATCAATCCACGCCGAATTATCTTGTGCCATAGTTGAACTTTTTGAAGATCTTCTCGAGATCTTCAAATCCATATAAAGTTTGGAATTTTTCGTGGCCTATGGAGGGAGAATCGACGTCCTGAAGTCGGCGACTTCAATCCGCCACCGCTTGGCGCCACCGAGTGGGACCCCACCACCACGCGCAGGCGCGCGTCTCCCCCCTCTTCGTCTCAGCACCGGCCGATCCTCCTATCGATTCACGGTTTGATCGAAAATTGCAAACCTAGTTTTGAACCTTTCAGCTGAGGTACGGCTTGTTTTATTTTCAACTGTTTTAACACCTTTAAACCGTTGCAAACTTTAAAAAATCATATCTTTTTTCTATATGGTCGAAATTCAGTGAAACAAGAGACAGTGGACTCGTGTGGACGTCTTCTACATTTTAGAAGAGACCGCATATTTTTCTGAGCCTTCTGCTATTTTTGGTGGAGTGGAACCCAATGTGAGATTTCTAATTTATAAACGATATGGAAAACGACGATGTATAAAGTATATAGTCGATGTATGAGTTATATAAGCGTTGTACACCTCATGTATAAGCGTTGTATAAGTTGTACGTTCGATGTATAAGTTATATATGCGTTGTAAAAATTATATATGTGTTGAAATAGAAGTGAATTGCTATATATAAATATATATATACGCCCCTCGTCCACAAACCATGGACGATATTTATTGGTTGTGATTGGTGTGAAAATTGATTGATAGCGTATGGTTGATTGGAATTGTTTGTGGTTGATATTGATTGATTGTGGTTGAAAAATACCCATTTGTAGTTGAGAAATATTTGGTTTAAACCACATAGGACTAGTTTGTGGAAATGAAATAAATATATACATGCCGCCTACGTGCGAACTAGATGCATGATCCCCATTGTCAAAAACCGCGAGGTTTTAAGGTAGAGCGAGGAGCCGTACTAGGGACGGTCCCGGTTTTAACTACCCTGCCGTTATGCTGCCGAAATTTTGAATAATATTCATATGTTTGAATTATTTTCATTTGTTGAAACTATATTTATTCGTTGAAAAGAAAACCTTCATGTGTTGAATTGAAACTCATTCGTTGATTTGAAATTCATGTGTTGAATGGTATTCCTGTTTTTAAATATAAAAATCACATTTTTATCTATATATAGAAACTATAGAAAACCTTCATGTGTTGAATCGATATTCATTCGTTGGATAGAAATTCATGTGTTGAATGGTATTCGTGTTTTAAATATAAAAAAATCACCTTTTTATCTATTTATACAAACTATAGAAAACCTTCATGTGTTGAATCAATATTCATTCGTTGGATAGAAATTCATGTGTTGAATGGTATTCGTGTTTTAAATATAAAAATCACCTTTTTATCTATTTATACAAACTATAGGAAACCTTCATGTGTTGAATCGAAATTCATTCGTTGAATTGAAATTCATGTGTTGAATGGTACTCATATTTTGAAATAAATTGTTCTATAATAAAAATCACATTTTTATCATCTATATGGAATATATAAAATAATCTTGTTTTGAAAGAAATTGTTTTGTAATAAAAATCCTATTTTTATTACGTATATAAACTATATAAAATAATAGAGTTTTGAAATGAATTGTTTTAAAATTAAAATCACATTTTTATTATATACATGAATTGTTAAATATAACGAAGTGTTGAAATATAAGACAGTTAGATAAAAATATCATTTTTATCAAATGTATGAAAGGAATATCGCTTTGAAATCGAAGAATCGATATATATATATATAAATAGAATTAAAATATATTGAATAACGACGCTGCAGTTCGTATTTTGAAACCGTGATTTCAAACGATTATACCGGGAGATCCGACCATCGGATTTTCCTAAAATCGCAACCGTTGGGTTCACTTTGGAAATATCTTTCCAATGGCACTAACTTTGTAAAAATCCAACGGTTGGATTGTCTGGAATGTTTAATTCAAATCTGAAGAAAAACAGCGCTAGAATCGATTATATTTATATATATATATATAAATATAATTATATTTAATCGAATAACGACGCTGTAGTTCGTATTTTGAAATCGAAACTTCAAACGATTATACCGGGAGATCCGACCGTCGGAATTTCCCGAAACTGGAACCGTTGGATTCGTTTTGAAAAGATCTTTCTAATGATGTAAATTTTGTGAAGATCCAACGGTTAGATTTTCAGATATGTGTAAATCAAATCTGAAGAAAAACAGCGCCACGGCCGCGTTATGGCCCGAAGCGTCGTTTTGAATAAAATGGCTATTTTAAAATAAATAAAAATAGCGATAAATCGTTATAAAATATTATAAACGATATGGATGTGATTTATAAATTAACTGAAGGTTGGCTAAGTCGAATGGTTTCCTGGGTGTTGATCTGATATTGGTTTCGGCCTTCGGGGTTAATATTTGGGAAATCGTTCTCTTACTGATTGACGGTTAGTGACTAATGAAATGAAATGATGCGTGTGTATGTTAGTGTTGCACTTGTTTATTACATACGCGAGTTACTCAGAAAGACCGGGTTTATCCCATTCTGAATAACTGAATCGACAATAAAAAATCGGAGATGAAGACGGTGGTCGAAGACCGAAGATCTTCACCTCGTTTGGATGGTAACCGAGGTCCTGATTGGGAGGCATCCCGAAATATGGATAATGAGTGGTGATCGTCCAAACGTATGGGGTGATCGATGAGTTTGCGAGGTATTTAGTGCCTCCGGTTTCGTTCAGACCCAGAACGGACTTGCAAATGGACAGCGTGTCTGACATTGGAATTTATTCTGTGTGATTGATAGCCATCAGTTGCACGGTGTGAATTGCCTGTGTGGCATGCTAAGTTGCAGTGATCAGAGCTTCTGTTGAAAAGCAAAGTCTTGTGGTGATGATCAAAGCACCGCCTGTGTGGCGTAGCTTTGTGTATAACGTGAAATCGCGAGCCTCACACCCCGTTATGAACCAGAAACGGGAGAAAGGACCTCAGGGAGGGCCTGCGTTTCCTCCTAGCTAGAAGTGGCATCAGTGGTTTTACACGCCCTGACGAGTTTGACTTATGTGGTTGTTGCTATTGCGAGGCGCCTCGGTTAGATCGGACGATCCGGGTCCGATGGAGTCACTTGTTGGCTCGCTTACGCCCCAAAGGGCGGCGAAACGTAGTGCTCAGGCATTTTAATTCACTCCATGTGGACCGGCCCTGTCGCTCCAAGGGTCGATGCGTTCTGATCTTGAGACTCGGGCTAGGCAGTCTCGAATTCGGTAAGGACTATCTTTTGCCTTGGTTCATGACGGAAATCCAACTTCCAAATACGTGACTGTGCGGTTTTGATTGTATACCTATATATGGCGACATAGTGGTATGGGGCATTAATGCCGTCTATGATTGATAGTTATGATTTGAAATTGTTTTCAAAACATATAAACACTAGCAATAATATCAAATGCCTTTGTTTTATCCGTATCAAGCATATTTTGGCCGTTATAAGGTAAAAACTCTATCCTCCGGTTTGCGTTGCATTGTGTGATGGGAACTGAGTCTTATAATGGCTTCATTTTTATAAAAAGCATTGCGATGTTTAAAAGAAAGATTTGTTTTTAAAGCACTGGCAATCCAATGGAGTAAACCCGTTCCACAAAAGTGGCGTGGTCCTGTGATTACCCGTATTATAAATGTGTTGAGTAGATTTCTCATACCAGTCCCATGACTGACTCGTAGTTTGTTTCACTTTCAAACTCGGGTGCCCCTTTTTCTACACGGGCAGCCTTGTATTCAGGTTTAGCTGGTTCTTTCTGCATAGCTGGAGCTGAATATGGATTTTATCATTTATCTCTTTTTTTGCTGTTCAGCTCCTATTGTACATTATGTTTGTTTTTCCGCTGTAGACATTATGTATAGCTGAACTGTATTTTTACTAAGTATGATCCTGTATACTGTGTAACTCTGATGATTACGTTTATCCAGTGTATTCTATTGTACATTATCTGATGTATTTATTTAATTCTGTTATGCTATTATCTGTTTCTGTGTTATATTCCAAGGATTACCCTTGCCGCCGTCTTTATTGGGGTTTGGGGTCGTCTCATGAACTCGGCCTTTTCAAATAACCCACGTATTTTTAGATTTTCAAATCAATTTATCACATGGTTAGACTATTCAACATTCACATTTCAGTTCTTTAGTTATAATTTTCATGTTAAATACATTCAACCATCACATATCAAGCAAACACAACAAAATTGGTTTATTTCTACTCTATATCGTCTATAATATTTTATAACGATATATCGCCATTTTTATTTATTTAATACGGCCATATTTAACTAAATGACGTTTCAGGTCGTGCCGATGCACTGGCGCTGTTTTTCACTGAATTTGTTTTACACATATTTGAAAATCTAACTGTTGGATCTTCACAAATTTTATATCATTAGAAAGATCATTTCAAAACGAATCCAACGGTTTCAGTTTCAGGAAAATCCGACGGTCGGATCTTCCACACTCGTCGTTTGAATTTACGATTTCAAATTACGAACTGCAGCATCGTTATTCGATTTAATTTAATTATATATATATATATATATATATATATATAAATATAATCGTTTCTAGCGCTGTTTTTCTTCAGATTTGAATTAAACATTCCAGACAATCCAACCGTCGGATCTTTACAAAGTTGGTGCCGTTGGAAAGATATTTCCAAGGCGAACCCAACGGTTGCGGTTTTGGGAAAATCCAATGGTTGGATTTCCCGCACTAGTCGTTTGAAATCACGGTTTCAAAACACGAACTGCACGGCCACATTTCGATTTAATTTTATTTATATTTATATATGTATATAAATATAGTTCATTCAAAATTTCCTATATCGTTTTCACTTCAAATATTTCACTAATGCCTTTAAATTTTGGAAAATTTCGCCATAACCTCCTTTGTACGGGAGGGGCTGGGAAAATTCCCAAATAGCCACACGGGCGTCTCATGTCAAAAAGAAAAAGAAAAATCCAATAGGCTCATAAAATCATCACCCAAACAAAACAGTAAACGTGTACCTATTTGTCGGGCACAAAATTTTATTCCTCTTCTCTAGCCTCTTTGCTATAACCTGTTCAATAAATATGCATGTACATATATGCAATTCTTATCACTTATCATTTTCGATTCAACTTCATATTTGATTCACTTTGGTTTAAAAACAACATTTATTCTAATGTTGCATGCATAGGCAAAAATCATATCATTAGCTAATTAATGAATATTTCAACTCATGCATATTTATTTGAAAAAGTGGCTATTTTTAACGCTTCACATTTCAAAATTGATAATTTTGGCGAACTAAAATATATTTCAACACATGACTATTTTATTTAGTTCCTATGCATGTTAAAAATAATATTTCTTTCACAAATATTTATTTCAACGCTCGCATATCTTTAGCATATCACATATATGATAAAAATGATATTTTTATCATTTAAAATATTTGTTCAACAAATGAATGTTTTCAACACTTTATAATTTTAATAAAAATGTAATTTTTATTGTTCGATCTTTTTATTCAACACGTGAACTTTTCCAATACACACCCTTCTCAACACATGAGCACCTCCACACATGGATATTTTATATATGTTGTTCATATAAGAAAGATGAAATTTTTATTGTTGAAACTATTTATAGATAAGGCGAATATTTTACATACTTCATATATATTATAAAAATGTGATTTTTATTGTTTAAACACTTCATTCATTCACACATGAATTTAATTTTCACACGTCACTTCTCAACACATGAGCATTTCCACACATGGATATAGTTTCAACACACGACTTTAATTTCAACGCATGAAGATAATTTCAACATATGAAAATAATTCTAACACACGAATATTATTCAAAATTTAGGCAGCATAACGGCAGGGTAGTTAAAACCGGCACCGTCTCTAGTACGGCTCCTCGCTCTACCTTAAAACCTCGCGGTTTTTGACAATGGGGATTCATGCATCTAATTCGCACGCAGGCGGCATGTTTTATTTTTATTTCCACAATTATTTCAAATTCATTTCAATCACCAATGGGTATTTTTCAACCACAACCAAACAATATCAACCACAAACAATTATTCAACCATTCGCATTTTCATCCAATATTTCACACCAATACAAAACAATAAATATCGTCCATGGTTTGTGGATGAGGGGAGTAGATATATATATATAATTTCTATATTTCACTTGCATCTCAACACATATATCAATTATACTATGCATGTATAATTCATACTTCGCTTATATAGCTTACAAAACGCATGTACATGAGGTATACAACACGTGTGTAATTTATATTTCGCTTATATAATTTATACACGACATTTTCCATTCAAATTCATTTAATTTAGATTTCTCACATTAGTTTTCGGAGTGCTAAAAATCGTAGATGACTCGGAAAAATCTGCGGTCTCTTCTATGATGTAGAGAGCCTCCTTGCGGTCCCGATGTTTCCTGTTTCATCAAATTTCGTCAACACACCATAAAGATATGATTTTTCAAAGTTTGCAACACTTAAAAGTGTTAAAACAGTTCAAAATAGTTAAGCCGTATACCTCCTTTTAATCTTCAAAACTAGGTTTAGAATTTAAACCAAATCTGTAGCTCGATGTCTAGATCAGACTATACGACGTCGAAGAGGGTCGGAAGAGCTTCCTGTCGACGGTGGTGAGGTGCAGTTCGGTGGGCCCTAGCGTACATGGCGGCAGCGGAAAGTGCTCGACTTTGGAGAGGTCGTTCGCACACTACACGAGACGAGGGGGGTCGTGGTGGGTATGGATTTGAAGAGGGAGGAGAGGGCTTTCGATTCTCGGTGGTGGCGCGGCCTATCGTGGCGTGGATCAACGGAAAAGTGGCCGGGAAGTGGCGAATGGGTTTCCGCCGTAGGTCGAGCTAATACGAAGGGTTTTCGGGTTTTATTTTATTTTTAAAAATAATGAAAGAAAATTTCTGATTGGCCAATGGTTTTAATAAATTTTTAAATAGTGTTTCTCCACACGAACACCAATTCAAACCCAACGACTGTCGTCCCTAGCTAATTACCCCCATTCCGGACACAATGTTATATGTTTCGTTGGCCAATTCGACTGTTACAGTCAGTTATTCTTCAAATTAATGTATAAAACATTTAATTTTTAACTTTGAACGTACATTTCAATTTGCCAGGGCCACAAACTGATTCGAAAAATTCCAGAAAAATAAATCTAGTTATGTTTTGACGCTACGGTCCCAACAAAACTAGTTTCGTCGAATTCTGAGATCGTTTGAAAAATGGCCATTTTCTGGTCGATCCAATTTAACAGAAATTGACCAAACACATTTTCTTTTACCACGCTCACATACTAGCTTCAAAAATTATGAAATTTGAAACCTAGAAATAGTTTGACATCCCGGACCTAACAAAAGTGGTTTCGTCGAATTCCGAGGTCGTTTGCAAAATATCAATTTTCCAGGGCTATATATTCTATATAGCGACCTTTCTGAAAATTCATTCGGCCATAACTTTTGATTCCCGCTATGAAACTTCGATTTTTCAGATTCATTAGAAAGGTATTGATAAACAGATTTAAATATTTTTGGTTTCACCAAAATCCATAATATTTTCCACCCTACACAGTCAGTCAAAGTTTGAATTCAAATTTTCAAACTGACTCACTATTTGTAATTCACTATTTTATTGAAATATTCTATTTCAATTGTTCAAATTCCTTTGAAATAACCAATTTAAAGATTTTAAATTGGCTCGTATTTTCCGGGTTGTTACAATCTCCCCCACTTAAAACTTTTCGTCCTCGAAAAGGAAACAACAGAGTATTGTAAAGGAAACAACAGAGTAGGAAACAACAGAGTAGGAAACAAAATGTAAATGCAAAGTATTGTAAAGGTACGTTGCACCGGAGTTAGTCAGAGATGTCCACTCTGCATTTGGGGTAAGCTTGCTTAATGCTTTCCTCAGTCTCCCAAGTACAGTCTCTAGGATCAATACTCCACTGCACTTTAACTAAATGAACCTTTTTGCTTCATAGCTCTCTAGTTTCTTTGCCAACAATCTTTAATGGCTCTCTTCTGACTGCTAATTCTGGAGTTATGTCTATATCCTGTTGCGCTGATTCTTCTATAACAAGATCCGGATCATGCACATGTCTTCTAAGTTGAGATACATGAAACACATTATGCACTCCAGGCAACCAATCTGGAAATTGAACCCTATAAGCAAGAGTTCCAATTCGTTCGAGTATAGGAAAGGGACCAAAAAATCTCGGTGCCAACTTCCCAGTTTTGCCAAATCTGATTACTCCTCTCATCGGAGAAACTTTCAAATAAACATTGTCACCAACAGCAAATGTCAAATCTCTTCTTCTAGAATCTGCATAACTTTTCTGTCGGCTTTGTGCGGTTCTCAATCGCTTTTTGATGAAGTCGACTTTATCAGATGCTTCTCTAATCATATCGGGTCCTAACACAAGTCTGTTGCCAGGTTCTACCCAACATGTTGGAGATCTGCACGGTCTGCCATATAATGCTTCAAATGGCGACATTCCCAAACTTGCTTGATAGCTATTGTTATATGAGAATTCTGCCAGATGCAAGTGATCTTCCCATGACCCACCAAAATCAATTATACAAGCCCGCAATAAATCTTCCTGAATTCTATTCACCCGCTCAGTTTGGCCATCTGTTTGAGGGTGATAAGCGGTGCTCATATTCAGTTTCGTTCCCAATTATGTCTGGAAAGCCTCCCAGAATTTGCTAGCAAATATTGGGTCCCTATCACTGACTATGCTGACGGGAATTCCATGCAGCTTAACGATTTCTTTGAAATATGTCTGTGCTAGACTTTGAGCGGTTCTATTGGATCTGACAGGTATGAAATGGGCAGTCTTCGTGAAGCGATCTACGATTACCCAAATGCTGCCATTACCTTTCCTGGTTCGCGGCAAACCATCTATGAAATTCATGGAAATCTGTTCCCATTTCCAACCTGGGACTTCCAACGGTTGCAACAATCCAGCTAGCTTTTGTTGGTCGCTCTTTACTAATTGAGAAGTAGGGCATCTGCTAACATACAAATAAATATCCCTCTTCATTGCCTTCCACCAGAAAGTGCGTTTGATATCGTTGTACATTTTACTCACACCAGGATGAATGCAAAGTTTGGATTTATGGCATTCATCTAGCATTTCTCTTTTGAGCTTAGGGATGTTGGGAACACATATTCTCCTTTTCAGTCTTAGAACTTCTTCTTTATCTATCTGAAAACTTGAGGGCTCTCCCTTTTGGATTCTCCCTCTGATTCTTTGAATGAAATAATCATTCCTCTGGAGAGCACATATCTTATCAATCAAGCCCAGTGTAATTATAAGATTGGCAATGATTGCGGTTTTTCTACTAAGTGCATCCGCTACAACGTTAGCCTTTCCCAGCGTATACAGGATATCAAGATCATACGCAGAAAAAAATTCTAGCCAACGCTGCTGTCTCAAATTCAGATCTTTCTGGGTGTATAAATACTTCAATGATTGATGATCTGTGTATAGTACAAATTTCTCGCCCAATAAATAATGCCTCCAGATTTTTAACGCAAAAACGATAGCTAGCAACTCAAGATCATGAGTTACATAATTCTTCTCATGCGGTTTCAGTTGGCGGCTTGCATAAGCGATTACTTGGCCTCTTTGCATTAACACTGCACCAAGACCTCTAATAGAAGCATCTGTCCAAACCGTTAAATATTGATTGCCATCAATAATGGTTAACACTGGAGCAGTTGTCAGTTTCGATTTCAATTCCTGAAAAGCTTCTTCACAGTCGGAAGTCCACTTAAATTTCTCATGCTTCTTCGTGAGCTTCGTTAACGGACCGGATATCTTTGAAAAATCCTTAACGAACTTTCGATAATAACTAGCCAACCCCATAAAACTTCTAACCTCTGTGGGTGTAGTGGGTTGTTTCCGGTCTTGAATCGTTGTTATTTTGCTCGGATCTACAGAAATCCCTTTCTTTGACACAACATGGTCAAGAAACTTCACTTCTTCTTGCCATAAGACACATTTAGAGAATTTGGCTTTGAAGACGTTCTTTCTTAGAATCTCCAATACTTGTTCTAAGTGTTTTTCATGCTCGGGTTTTGATTTGGAGTAGATTAAAATATCATCGATGAATACGAGGACAAATTTATTCAGAACTCCCCTGAACACTCTATTCATTAGATCGACAAAGTATGATGGAGCATTGCACAGGCCGAACGGCATTACTAACCATTCATAAAATATGTCTGGACCTCTGAAAGCTGTCAAAGGAACACAATCCTCTGCTATTCTCAATTGATGAAAACCTGTAGCTAGGTCCATTCGGGAAAATACTCTCGCCCCATTTAATTGGTCTAGCAGATCATCTATGCGGGGTAATGGGTATTTGTTTTTTAGCGTCTGTTTGTTGAGGTCTCGATAATCAACACACAATCGAAGAGTACCGTCTGACTTTGGGACAAACACTACAACTGCAACCCAATTAGAAAAGCTAGGTCTGATTAGACCCTTCCACAACAGTTGACGAGTTTGATCGCCTAATTCCTCTTTTTCCTTTGGAGTCATTCTCCTAATTGGATGTACCACTGGTCTGGCATTGGGAATTAGATCGATTCTGCATTCTATTTCTCTTTGCGGAGGTAAGTTTTCGACTTCTTCAAACACATCTGCATAGTTTCTAACAATCGGAATCTTTTCTATGGAAGTGGGGATAACATCTAATGCCGACCAAAATTCCTCTCTATTTGGATTCGAACCATGACAGGGTATAAATATATGTCCAAGCTTCGTTCGAATTTTAACGATTCTTTCCGCACAATTTACTTCGGCTTCGTATTTCGTTAACCAATCAAGCCCGAGAATGATATCGAATTCGGGAAAATCCATAACGACTAGATCAAAAGGAAACCTGTAGAAAGAATAAGAGGCTGGCATTTTACAATATGAACTGAGAATAATAGAACCCCCTATCGGATTATGAACTTCAACCGAATCTTTAAGCTTCCTTTGTTTTAACTTTAATTTGTGCACTATGTTACTAGCAATAAAACTACGTGATGCACCCGTGTCAAATAATACAGAAACAGAAATATTTTTAATTGTAAGGGTACCTCCCAAAACATCGGGTTTACCTGCTCTATCGGAAGCAGCTAGCGGGTTCGACCCGTCATACACGTGAGCTACTGCGGCCTTATTCAGCAAAGGACAGTCTTTGACAAGATGATCCGTCTTGCGGCAATTAAAGCATGAGCGAGGGTTCTGAGAGCCCTGGCTTGAACCTTGTGAATTTGTCTTCTGCCTCTTCGGGGCTGTGCAAACATTAGAGAAGTGCCCCATCTTGCCACAGTTATAGCGGCTTCCTTTTGGCGGCCTGCCAGTCTGTGGTTTCGAGGATGCTGCTTGGCTTGACTCAGCTTGATTCACAGCAGGCTTGCATTTGTTTCCGGCTTGGCTTTTAGCGCGATCCTGCTCCAGGTGCCTTTGGTCAAGGTCTTCGTAGTTGCACGTCATTTCCACCAATTCATTAAATCCCAGCTTGATGTGAGCCATTGCTCTATCATGGTACTGTCGCCTCAGCCCAACGATAAACCTCTTATTCTTGGACTTTTCAGTGGCGACAAGCTCCGGAGCATAAGGGAACAACTGTGTAAATTTATTCAGATAATCCTGCACTGAAAGATCCCCCTGCTGGAGGTTTGCGAAGTCATCGTGCATGCGTTCTAGGGCTTGTTCCGGGACATATTTCTCTTTGAAGAGTTCTTTGAATCCATCCCAGGTTCTTCCAGCTTCTCTATTCCTGGCAGTGAGAGCTTCCCACCATAGTTCAGCTTGTTCTTGCATAAGCCAGGCACCCAAAATAGCTTTATCTTGATCTCCAAGCCTTAGGCCTTCTAGTATTTTCTCGCATGTTTTGAGCCATGCAAGGGCCTCTATTACAGTGCCAGTTCCCGAGCAGGTCTTGCCTCCTAGGTTTTTGTATCTCTTAGCTACGCGGTCCAGCTCGAAGTATTGAGCGGCCGGGGGTTGTATCAAGGGTCCTTCTTCAACTGGTACCTCTCCTCATCCTCTGCCACGGCCAGCACGGCCTCCTCTAGCGGCGGCTGCTCGGGTAGCCATTTTTTCAAATTCTGTATAAGCAAGAAAAGAGTCAGCCTACAGAAGTGATAATTTATTGTATGGTTAAGCAGAAAATTTAAGGAAAAATAACGATGGACTGATCAAATTGTTTTTGCTATTCTGCTTGGCTCATTCTAGGACTTTACTAGTCCTATCTCTAATGAGCTACTCGCCTTAGAATACTACTGATTCTATTTTGACGAAGTGTTTAATGTATTAGACTCCAGAACTAAGGTTAACCAAAGCTCTGATACCAGCTGTGACGATCCCAAAACCCTGTGACACGGTGTTAAGGATAATCATTGGAATATAACACATCAATCATCATTAGCAGATCACAGATAATAGCATAAACATAAAATAGAATGATTTACACACATATGACAGCGGAATCATATAGATATCACCACATCAGAGAGCACAGTGCAGGATACAACTTAGTGCATAATAATACATAATCAGTCACCATCGCCTGAGGCGGAATCATACATGAAGAGTACACAAAATAAATATCAGTCTACATCGCCAATGGCGGAATCATAATACATATACTATAATGGCGGAAAGAGTCAAAGTCAGCACGGTGTAGTCAAGCCTCGCCATGAGCCAAAAGTGCACCAGATACCTGTAACTAGGCTGCCCGTGTGAAAATGAGCGCACCCGAGTTTGCAAGGTGAAACAAACTACGAGTCAATCATGGGACTGGTATGAGAAATCTACTTAACTTATTAACAACAATAATAAGGCAAATCAAAGGACCACGCCACTTTCGCGGAACGGGTTTACTCCAATGAGTGCTAGTGCATGAAATAAAGTAAATGATTAAATCATCGCAATGCTTTTTATAAAATGAAGCCATTATAAGACTCAGGTCCCATCACACAGTGCAACGCAAGCCGGAGGATAGAGTTTTACCTTATAATGGCCAAAAATGCTTCATACGTATAAAACAAAAGTGTTTGATATTATTACTAGTGCATATATGTTTCAAAAGCGATTTCAATCATAAATATCAATCCTAGACGGCATGGGTACCATATATCATGTCGCCATACTAGTAATACAATCACATTCGCATATTTCGTATTGGAAATTGGATTCCTTCATGAGTCGAGGCAAGGGGCAAGCTCCTCTCCGTTCGAGACACTAGCAAATGCCTCGCGACCGCACACAGCAATCCCTGGATCCTCCAAGCCCGGTCCTCTCTTACTTTTGAGGATTGGCAATTCCTGAACACACGTTTCCCAGTCCTTACAGACCTATAATCGAGGCGCCTCGTATTCCAACAACCACACAGGTGAAAAGTAGATATAAATGTCAGGGCTGGGAGGTCACTGACACCGCCATAGCTAGAAAGAAACGTCGTGCACCCCTTGGGTCCTTCTCCCGTTTTTGACTCATACCGGGGTGTGAGGTTCGCGAATTCACGTTATACACAAAGCTACGTCACACAGACCATGCTTTGATCATCAACCATAAGACTTTGCTTTGCAACAGAAGCCTTGATCATATACCACTTAGGCGTGCCACACAGGAAATCCACTCCATGCGACTGATTTCTATCAATACATAACCTCTGAGCTCGTACGTCTCAGAGAAGGGCGTTAAGAAAGAGAATAAATTCCCCGCTGCCAAACAGATATATATTTAACAGAGATCAATCAGCACAGAACAAAATCCAATGTCAGACACACAGTCCATTTACAAGTCCGTTCTGGGTTTGAACGAAACCGGAGGCACCAAATTCCTCGCATATCCGTACAATCAACAGTATGTCTGGACAGCTACTACTTCAGCTCCTTCACGATAGCTACTCCAATCACGAGCATCAGTAGCGCCCATCCATCCAATGTGAAGATCGTCGGTCTTCAACCGTCTTCGACTCTACAACTTTTCAACGTCGATCGATTATTTTTACATTCAACCATCACATATCAAGCAAACACAACAAAATTGGTTTATTTCTACTCTATATCGTCTATAATATTTTATAACGATATATCGCCATTTTTATTTATTTAAAACGGCCATATTTAATTAAACGACGTTTCAGGTCGTGCCGATGCACTGGCGCTATTTTTCACTAAATTTGTTTTACACATATTTGAAAATCTAACCGTTGGATCTTCACAAATTTTATATCATTAGAAAGATCATTTCAAAACGAATCCAAAGGTTTCAGTTTCGGGAAAATCCGAAGGTCGGATCTTCCACACTCGTCGTTTGAAGTTACGATTTCAAATTATGAACTGCAGCGTCGTTATTCGATTTAATTTAATTATATTTATATATATATAAATATAATCGTTTCTGGCGCTGTTTTTCTTCAGATTTGAATTAAACATTCCAGACAATCCAACCGTCGGATCTTTACAAAGTTGGTGCCGTTGGAAAGATATTTCCAAGGCGAACCCAACGGTTGCGGTTTCGGGAAAATCCAATGGTCGGATTTCCCGCACTAGTCATTTGAAATCACGGTTTCAAAACACGAACTGCACGGCCACGTTTCGTTTTAATTTTATTTATATTTATATATTTATATAAATATAGTTCATTCAAAAATTCATATATCGTTTTCACTTCAAATATTTCACTAACGCCTTTAAATTTTGGAAAATTTCGCCATAACCTCCTTTGTACGGGAGGGGCTGGGAAAATTCCCAAATAGCCACATGGGCTTCTCATATCAAAAAGAAAAAGAAAAGGCCAATAGGCTCATAAAATCATCACCCAAACAAAACAGTAAACGTGTACCTATTTGTCGGGCACAAAATTTTATTCCTCTTCTCTAGCCTCTTTGCTATAACCTGTTCAATAAATATGCATGTACAAACATGCAATTCTTATCACTTATCATTTTCCATTCAACTTCATATTTGATTCACTTTGGTTTAAAAACACCATTCATTCTAATGTTGCATGCATAGGCAAAAATCATATCATTAGCTAATTAATAAATATTTCAACTCATGCATATTTATTTGAACAATTGGCTATTTTTAACTCTTCACATTTCAAAATTGATAATTTTGACGAACTAAAATATATTTCAACACATGACTATTTTATTTAGTTCCTATGCATGTTAAAAATAATATTTCTTTCACAAATATTTATTTCAACGCTCGCATATCTTTAGCATATCACATATATGATAAAAATGATATTTTTATCATTTAAAATATTTGTTCAACAAATGAATGTTTTCAACACTTTATAATTTCAATAAAAATGTAATTTTTATTGTTCGATCTTTTTATTCAACACATGAACTTTTCCAATACACACACTTCTCAACACATGAGCAACTCCACACATAGATATTTTATATATGTTGTTCATATAAGAAAGATGAAATTTTTATTGTTGAAACTATTTATAGATAAGGCGAATATTTTACACACTTCATATATATTATAAAAATGTGATTTTTATTGCTTAACCACTTCATTCATTCACACATGAATTTAATTTTCACACGTCACTTCTCAACACATGAGCATTTCCACACATGGATATAGTTTCAACACACGACTTTAATTTCAACGCATGAAGATAATTTCAACATATGAAAATAATTCTAACACACGAATATTATTCACAATTTAGGCAGCATAACGGTACGGTAGTTAAAACCGACACCGTCCCTAGTACGGCTCCTCGCTCTACCTTAAAACCTCGCGGTTTTTGACAATTGGGATTCATGCATCTAATTCGCACGCAGGTGGCATGTTTTATTTTTATTTACACAATTATTTCCAATTCATTTCAATCACCAATGGGTATTTTTCAACCACAACCAAACAATATCAACCACAAACAATTATTCAACCATTCGCATTTTCATCCAATATTTCACACCAATACACAACAATAAATATTGTCCATGGTTTGTGGACGAGGGGAGTAGATATATATATATATATATATATATATATATATAATTTCTATATTTCACTTGCATCTCAACACATATATCAATTATACTATGCATGTATAATTCATACTTCGCTTATATAGCTTACACAACGCATGTACATGAGGTATACAACACGTGTGTAATTTATATTTCGCTTATATAATTTATGCACGACATTTTCCATTCAAATTCATTTAATTTAAATTTCTCACATTGGTTTTCGGAGTGCTAAAAATCGTAGATGACTCGGAAAAATCCGCGGTCTCTTCTATGATGTAGAGAGCCTCCTTGCGGTCCCGATGTTTCCTGTTTCATCGAATTTCGTCAACACACCATAAAGATATGATTTTTCAAAGTTTGCAACACTTAAAAGTGTTAAAACAGTTCAAAATAGTTAAGTCGTATACCTCCTTTTAATCTTCAAAACTAGGTTTAGAATTTAAACCAAATCCGTAGCTCGATGTCCAGATCAGACTATACGACGTCGAAGAGGGTCGGAAGAGCTTCCTGTCGACGGTGGTGAGGTGCAGTTTGGTGGGCCCTGGCGTTGGTGGCGGCGGCGGAAAGTGCTCAACTTTTGAGTGGTCGATCGCACGCTACACGAGACGAGGGGGGTCGTGGTGGGTATGGATTTGAAGAGGGAGGAGAGGGCTTTCGATTCTGGGTGGTGGCGCGGCCTAATGTGGCGTGGATCAACGGAAAAGTGGCCGGGAAGTGGCAAATGGGTTTCCGCCGTAGGTCGAGCTGATACGAAGGGTTTTCGGGTTTTTTTTTATTTCTAAAAATAATGAAAGAAAATTTCTGATTGGCCAATGGTTTTAATAAATTTTTAAATAGTGTTTCTCCACACGGACACCAATTCAAACCCAACGACTGTCGTCCCTAGCTAATTACCCCCATCCCGGACAAAATGGGATATGTTTCGTTGGCCAATTCGATTGTTACAGTCATTTATTCTTCAAATTAAAGTATAAAACATTTAATTTTTAACTTTGAATGTACATTTCAATTTGCCAGGGCCACAAACTGATTCGAAAAATTCCAGAAAAATAAATCTAGCTATGTTTTGACGCTACGGTCCCAACAAAACTAGTTTCGTCGAATTCTGAGATCGTTTGAAAAATGGCCATTTTCTGGTCGATCCAATTTAACAGAAATTGACCAAACACATTTTCTTTTGCCACGCTCACATACTAGCTTCAAAAATTATGAAATTTGAAACCAAGCAATAGTTTGACATCCCGGACCCAACAAAAGTGGTTTCGTCGAATTCCGAGGTCGTTTGTAAAATATCAATTTTCCAGGGCTATATATTCTATATAGCGACCTTTCTGAAAATTCATTCGGCCATAACTTTTGATTCCCGCTATGAAACTTCGATTTTTCAGATTCGTTAGAAAGGTATTGATAAACAGATTTAAATATTTTTGGTTTCACTAAAATCCGTTATATTTTCCACCCTGCACAGTCAGTCAAAGTTTGAATTCAAATTTTTAAACTGACTCACTATTTCTAATTCACTATTTTAATGAAAAATTCTATTTCAATTGTTCAAATTCCTTTGAAATAACCAATTTAAAATTTTTAAATTGGCTCGTATTTTCCTAGTTGTTACAGATGGCCTTCCGCTGAGATTAGTTCCGCTGCAATGGATTAATCTATTGTAATTTATCTTCCGCTGTAATTTTATTCCGATGTACTGTGATATATTCTGTACTCTGATGTAACATTTATTATTGATGTTATAAAAGTCTGTGTTGTTGTCCTGATGTGTTGTATGCCCAAAGTTAATGTATGCGGAATATGAACGGTCTTGATCGATCTTGCGATCGATTGGGGTCGGGAAAAAATCCGTTGTCGTTACACAACCTCTAATCTAGAATACCATATGTAGCTCTTTGTACCTCTTCAAACCAATAAATATCTTCTTTTCGTCGATCACGGCTTATTTCTTTGTCAGAAATCAAAACTCCATGAAATTCTTGACTCAACAGCCTGGACATTCGTTTTGAGTATAATCCATACTCGAGCGATGATTAAATCATCCTACCAAGTCCTGGCAAGATATTCCAACACTTCTGGCATGATGCATACTCGAGTTTTATTGAGTTCTCTTGTCAGATCCTAATAGGACAATCTGAGTTTCTTGAGTATAATCCATACTTAGAAATCCAAACTGAATTCAATCCATAATCACGCCGTGATTGAACAATGCTTGCCACAGCCTTACCAGATGGTCCCTCCCCAAATATAATCCATACATAGGGTTTCGAGATGAGTATAATCCATACTCAGGCTAGTAATAGAGCAATCTTGGCACATCCTAATAAGACACTTAAGTTTATCAAACATAATCCATTATTGTAAATCCATTTTATTAATTCCAGAAACTATTATATAACCAAAACAAAGCCTGATTGGTTTATCGTTGGATCTAGAGTACACCTGGGACAAAATCCTAACCTCCTACATGTGCCTTCAACTTAAACATTTATTCCACGGATGATTTTATTGTCAAGAACAATGTATGTCCGAGGACTAAATCCTAATCCCCGTGCATATGAGAGTCGACGTAACATCCGGGAATCCTAAAGAAAATAAAAACATATCTTTATTCCTAAAAAATGTGAAAATCCATGTTGATCTAATCCAGATCAACATTGATAATCCCACGGGTGCTCGGTCCTGGTTTGCTTCCTTTTGGGGGATTAGGTGGTGGTAGTGTCGATGTAGGCACAGTTAGTTGCTTTACTTACTTGGGTATCTCTCCACGTCTAACTTGTTCTTCGATGAGATAATGCAAATGCATGTAGTCATACGTGGCGTGACCGACATGTCATGGAACATGCAATTCTTTCCAGACTCATGTTCCTTTTGCATTGGCTCCCTTCTGAGAGGCTTTGGGAAAGGAAGAGTTCCTCACATGTCTAAGTAGATATCCAATAATGAGGAATTGAGCTTAGTATACTTGTCATACTTAGGTTCTCACCGGAACTGCACATTCCTATCATTCTTTTCCAGGGCTTTTCCTTTAACCTTAATCTTACCCGAATTGGGTTGTCCTCTATCCATTGTCATGAACACATCAAGATTATCGATCTCGATATTAGCATCCTCCTGCCGTAAAAAGCTATCCACCTCAAAGTAGAAATCACCAAGATCTCTAGGCGGGTCTTGTTGCAAAGAGATTTTGAAGTCTGCTTTATCCAAGATGTTGGACTCTGCAGCTATAAGTACCAAGGACAGTTCTAGTCGGTCCACCATCGTCGCGCCACATTAATCCTTTACAGAAATGAGTGCAGGGTTTTTACAGACCTTTGCTTGATACAAGTAAGACACATTATGCTTTTGGGCCAAGCGATGTGGACCCTAAACTATTCATAGAGAACAACATGTTCCAATTGTTGATCGATTCTGACTCAAGCTGCCGAAGCCACATAGCAGCTATATCAGTCAAGATTAGAGGGAAGCACTTAGCCATGACTTTATCCGACGTCCATAACATTTCCATATGGCGTATGTAGTGCATAAGATGCACGGTAAGATCGGTCATGCCATTATAGGCCTCCAAAGATGGTAGCTTGAAGTTCGGGGGATTGCGGAAATTCCTGATCCCCTACGTGAAAAAGGCTGTGGTTGGCGTTATCCATGTCATCTTGAGAAGTGTTTCCTCTAGTGAAGCGCCGAATTAAGTCGGCGGTTTGATTTCCACCTCCGAGAAGTTGTTTCCAGTTATCGAATCCAGTGCTGATACCCTCAGCCTGAAATTCAAAAGAAGGTGGTAGCCTATTTCGAGCACCAAGATTCAGCTCCAAACTAACCCTAGCTCTCGAGTCGGTATAACCGAGCCTACCCGGCTCCAGGTCGGTTATGGCTGAGGCGACTCGGGGTAACATTTCTAGTTCCAAGTTTTATGTTGTCCCCATCTAGAGCAGCACTAGCATGAGCTTGTCTAATGTTTAAATCCAGAGTTTCTCGAGTTGCTGAGTCGCGACATTGTTCATTGAGTGTGGGGAGATTGCCCCCTACTGAGTTTAGGTCGATAATTTCTATTGGTCGAGCCAAAGATTGTACTAACCCGAGCTATGGCCGATCCAGAGATGGTGCTCCCATCCTTGCAGCGGCGCTTGGGCCAGCTCCTGCTGGCAGGCTTTGACCTCCAGTTTGAGCCAATCCATCCATGTGATTTAAGAAATTGTCCATCATTTCTTGTTGTTTACAGAGGAGCTCATCTTGCCGCTCCATCCGGGTCCTAATTTCATCCAAAACACCATCCATATTCTCTCTAGTTAGGTAGAGAGAAGGATCACCATTGGAGGAAGCCTTCTGGCTTGCCTCGTTGCTTGCATCTGTGTTGCCTATAGCTTGAGAATGGAAAGACACTATATCCTTCTTCCGCTTCACCATCTTTAATCCAAAGATGAGCTATCCAAATCCTTTTATGCTAGAAGTGAATTTGATGTAGCAGCATGCCCCTACTTAGCACGCCAAAGTGTTTACGAAAAAAAGTTGAACTCTTGACAATCAACCCCCAAAGTACAAAATCCACACACATATAACAGAATATTCTCACAATCACAATCACAGAATGCAAGAACTAAAGTAAAAACAGGGAACATGCAAGAGTTTTTATAATGATTCGGCTCCATCCAAGCCAACGTCCACTTTATAATCTTTGTTTATGCTATAGACTACAAATTAGTGTTGTTTGTATGTAAGAAACTTATAGAAATGAAGTGGTTTATACACAAAATACTTGGGTTAATAATGGAATTTAGTCTCCCTTGGTCGCAATGTCCTTGCATGAAGAGCCAGAAAAGAAGAGCCCCTTTCTTAAGCCTTCAAAATGTGTATTTATAGACAATCGACCTCTCTGGCTCGGCAAGCCACATTGCAGCCATCCTGGGTCGGGTTGGCCACGTGTCATGCGATCCTTGCATTCCGGGAAGGCAGTTAGACCAGGCTTTTTCGTGAGAAATATCTTTATCAAAATCATGCAGTACAGGTGTCATCTAATCCGAAAATTCTGGAGTTAAAATTAGTCAAGAATTGACCGAGTTCATATGCCAGTGGATACAGCTTCATAATTCGGGTTGGTATGGATCGGGTCAGCATGGGCGATCCGGGGTAGCCGACCTGAGATATTCCAAATTGAGTTATGTTTGGTGAAGCCTAGGGTGTATCTATGTCGACCTGGGTAAGATGATCTGGGATACTTCGATCCGAGGTGGAGTAGTGTGATGTGATGAGCCGAGCCAGGAATCATCGACCCAAAACATAACATGTTAGTCTAATATGCTTTGAGTTGATTTGTCACATTAATCCAAAGCTTTGATGTGTAAATCCAGGTCGAGCCGACTTGATCGACCCGGAAGGCCGATCGAACCGGGATCCAAGCATGCTAATTCCAAGTCTTCATGAGCTTTAGCACTTCAACAAAGTAAATTAATTTCGCGAGAGCCGATACTCAAATCATGAGCACTTCAGTCGATAGAAATCCAAGTTGTGACGACCTTGTCAAAAGGCGTGTCAGCACTATATATGAAGAAGAGATTTAAGTATTGTAGTAAACTTGTGGTATGGGACATATATTTGTTGTATCAGTTAATTCTAGGCGCATACAATTGAAGGTACTTCTATGTGGAATTGACTGACTTGTAGTAAACGATAAGTGAGAACGTGTGGTATGGGATGCACTATTATTAATATATCGTTAAAACTTGGATGGCAGTGACACATTCTACATGGAAACTCAGGTAATATATGCGAATTTCATGTACTAAACTTCTTGTATAGTAAATATATGAGCACCAAATCTATGTGACGAGCTAAATCTGTGTGAATAATAGTTATTTACAGGGTTTAGCCATCTGTGTGGTGCATGTACAGGCATTGTAACACCGCTAAGTCCCACATCGTGGAAGCCTGTGTGAAGTGGGTACTTATATAGTAGAGCCCATCTCTTACTAACACCGAGGCCTTTTGAGGAACAAAACCCCACACCTATACGGTGGCTAAGTTGGGGACAATATCTTGCGTGAACGGAGGTGCGGGTCGTTATAGTGGTATTAGAGCCAATACCCAGCCTGAATTGTGGCTCCTGTGTGGAACACAGCGTCTGGGTGAGGTGTTTGTGAGCCAACAAGGACGTTGGGCTCCGTAGGAGGGGAGAATGTAACACCTCTAAGTCCCACATCGTGGAAGCCTGTGTGATGTGGGTACTTATATAGTAGAGCCCATCTCTTACTAACGCCGAGGCCTTTTGAGGAACAAAACCCCACACCTATACGGTGGCTAAGTTGGGGACAATATCTTGCGTGAACGGAGGTGCGGGTCGTTACAGATGGGCATAGCATTGACTCTCCAATTTATGGATCTATTTCTGCATGATAAATTCGTTCTATGTGGTATTTTCTAGTTTACATTATTTTTGGAATTCTAGAATTCATGATTCTTAAAATGTTTTCACCATTTTGTGAACTTGGGTTTTATATGCATAGCTAATTCGCTATTTGATTATTTAAGATATAACGATTACATTTCTTTGTGGTGACTACATTTCTTTATGGTGACTACATTTCTATATGGTGGTTACATTTCTACGCGGCGAACTCCTGCGAAGGCCAAGAAACTCGAACCCTTTAAACTTAGCATATCAACCACGGTCTGATTTAAGTTGCATGAATTCTTGGATCATCAAGGGTTGTAGAAGAAAGTAGAGCAAAACAGAATCTTAAAATGGTGGGATAACATATAATATTGAACGATATTTTAATAGCTGAAAACTTTTAAATATACATATCAGAGCCAAAACTAAATTCAACTTGGATAGTTATAACAGCTGCCCTTACTATTGCTGATAAAGCAATAGAAATCAATAAACATACATGCACAGTGGATAATAACAGATGAAGATTCGCGGCTCCCCTCTGGAAAACTCTAACTAACTTCAACCAATCCTGAAACAACTCGGATCTGACCCGATTATTAGAAACTGTCGGATCAGGCTTGGATAAACCAGCATGAGAAAATCTCACTAACAAATGACGGTGTTATATATATATATATATCAATTATTGGGGTGAATGAAAATTCTTTTGAAAGAAAGAGTATCTCATAAGACCACGTCCACAAATAAACACAGGCAGATTTTATTTCCTTATGATAACTTAAACATTTTTTAGTGATAAACATTTGATATTATTACTAATGTCTATTCTTTGAAACCACTTCGAATATAAATATTCAAGTACCCAAAATTGTTACCCTGGTAAAATCAAGGGATACTATGCCATATAATCTAAAACGTAGGTTTTTATTGGAGAATGGGTTTTCCATACAGTCGACCAGGCTAAAGAATTTCCTTCTCCATGATTGGGTACACCTCTAGATGGATGCCCCAAGAACCCGATACAACCAACTGATTCTTTCCCAACACAAGACCGTCCCACCTCTATAACCTGCACTTAGATGGTACTGAATACCTCATTCCTCGGTCAACCGACCTTTATCGGGAGTTCTCTTATCCATACACCACATTAAAATATGCCAAGGCTCGATATTATAGCACTGTATCTTACAGGCGCGACCTGGATAGCCTTGCTGCATCAATCATGTTTTAGTCATTTCCGATGTGTGAGGCCCAATAGAGGTAACAATATACTTTTTCCAAACCATCTACATTGTCTGCGATTGTTCACACTGCATATTCTATTTGACTACTGACCACCTAGTCACAAAGTACACAACCTCTTAAGATCATACATCTCAGGGAATAGTGTTAATAAAAAATATGGTGACTTCTCCGCCACTTGATGTACAATTGTCAAAAGTTAAAGCACGAGGTCTAGAAAGTCAATCGTCAGACAATCATCCATACAAGTTCGTTTTGGGACTGAGCGAAACCGAAGGTGGATTCCTACAACATCTAATAAGGATCAGTAGAAAACCGACCTTGCATTGGATAATTTATAACAGAGAACTATTGCTACTCGAATCCAAATTCGGGTTTTAAAACCCCAACCAACAAACAAGTAACTCACCACTATAATTATCCTGAATCCTTCTTTTAAACCTGCAATATGGTTACTTCATATGTGAATTGGTTCGAAGTGGTTTTCGGATAGGAATCACCCAAATCTGATCCCACTTCCTTCAAATCTAATTATCGATTAAAATAAAAGAACACGGATCATAACCATATTTTTGAGCAACCCTTCTTTACTTAATTAAAATCTCTCTCTCTTTACATTCCCTGTAAATCTTAATTTAATCCGTATTGATTAATCTTCCATTAAAGATATTCATTTCTTTATTTGGGAAGTAATTCTAATTCATCTTTTAGAATGTCTTGTTGAAGAGATATGGATCATGTAGATTCCTCTATTTCTACTAAATATCAATCTTCGTGTTCAACAAATGCTATGGGTTGAATAACGGTGAGAAAACCTTTTAAATTCCGCGAATACGACAAGTTACCTCTGCGGACTTTAATATCTAGTATAAACTAATCGTATTTATGAAATCCAAATTCCTCAAATATATATTTATTTAAATCCGAACAGATCAAATTCACCATTCCCTCAGTTGGGCCAGTTTAGATAGCTAGGAAGAGCAGGAAACTGGTTTTCCAAGCCCAAGCCTAGACACTATCGCTCGATCACCCTAAGGTAGTCAAGTTATTTAATCGATTCTAGACATGTCTATTTAATTTATAGAGCATCCGGGCTTTCCCTTTGACCCCTTCCATTCCTCGGTCAATAAACTGACTCATATAAATGATATCCGATGTACTAGTCGTTTCCTCATAATCAATCAATGATTTAATAAATCCAACTTTGGAATAAGTTATAAATCTTCTAAATAATCTTTATAATACTTAAATGAGTAGCTAAAACATTCACATTTGATTCAAGAAAGAACTGTTAAGTTTAAATTGTTAATTAAAAACTATAACATTCACAACATTTTCAAAGTGTTGTAGAAAGTGTAAATATGACTTATTCAAATGAAATGTCATTTAATAATTGAAAATTCATATTTTCAAACTTAAATCTCTTTCTAATCATTTTAAATGATTTATGGAATTTATTCCATATATTTTTTCCATTTTTAAAATACCCATTTATAAAGGTTTTCCTTTATGGTCATTTAACTTCACATGCGCGATTAAAAAAAAGATTTTTCATTTCGATGGATTCAAACCTAAAATTCATTATATACATTCATTTAAACTTTTGGCGACGAACACAAACTACCGCTAGGCGATGTTCCTAGTTTTAATTCGATTTTCAATATTTGAAATAAGCTTTCTAAATTTATTATAAATACTTATAACGTCATAAATCGCTTTAAAACAACAATCTCACTTTTCATACATTTAAAATAGATTTTTCATTATTTCTATATTATAATAATATTATAATATAAGTGTTTGCGGTCACTTTAAAAATCGGTCGGCTATGCCAAAAATATATTCTATTATTAATAGATTAATATTTTTCAATTATTAACTTTATGAATCTCAATTTCTTCTATAGTCAAATTAAAAATAAAGTAAGGTTATTAGCATTTTCCAATCATGTTTTATACTTCATTTATGTAGCTAACTCAAATTCAATTTAGATTTCAAATAATTCTTACTATTCGTTCAAAATTTGGTCTTTAGTTTACTATCCATTTAAACTTCGATTTTAAATCTGTTTTTTCTGTTGAAATCTATATTTCTTTAATTTTAAATTTTCTACCTTTTAAATTCAAAATAAAATTTTGTCAAATAGACGGTTTAAACCAAATTTGAGTATATATTCCATAATATAACTTGGGTAATTACTCAAAATTGTATATTATCATGACAATATCAATATTCACAAAATTCATAACAAATCATATATCGTTCATCACAACATACACTACATGTGAGCAAATTTAATTGGGGTGTAATTTTTCACACGAGCAAATGGTCCTTACACAAATATGTACATGATCAATATCCATATCATATTTAACATACCTCTATTTCATCCACTCAGAACATATCACATACCATCCATATAACCAAATAATCTAAGCATCACAACTTAGTAGCATATGAACTTGAAATCAAATGGGGTGTCATTTTTACTTAGCACAATATATGTTCATATATTTAGATTTAACCAAAAACTGCGAGATAGGTTTCACACCTTTGATTTTCACTCCATCGTTCTTTATGGTTGGAATGTGCTCCCTTTCTCCGCATTGCGGCTGACGTATCGACTTTTTCGCGAACCTTTCCTTCTCTTTATCCTCTCTTTTTCTCTCTTTTATTTATTTCTTATTATTTAGAGGGGAATAAGGCTCACCTTGGGTGTAGAAGAAAACAGACTTACGTGGAGTTTCTGAACTTATAATTATATCTGAAAAATAGGCCAACTTCAATTGGGTCTTTGGACATTCTAAACCACGAGAAAAAGGGTAAAAAGCAAAGTTGCCTATTTTTCTTTTCCATATGTTTTCCAAAAATGAATTTCTTCATTGGGAATTGTTTTGAGTGAGTTATGGCCGAAACAAGAGAGTGCATTTTCGAATTGAACAGAAAATGGTATTCATAAATCTGGATTTTTTTAGACTACCTAGGGTCAGAACTTGATGAAGTGCTCAACATGAAAGTTGTATCGAATGGAATTTTACATAGTTTAAGAAAAACAATTTCATGATTTTGATCTATTTTGAAGGAGTTATGGCATATTGGAAATGATGTATTTTCAGGTTACATTTCGAGCCATAGAAGTGCACTGTACATATTTGCAGTTTGGGACTAACTAAGCTAGGAACTAGAAAAAGTGATCAACTAAAAAGTTGTTTCTATCGAAATTTTTCATAAGATAAAAAAAAGAATCTTGTAATTTGTTATCCGAAAGAGAAAGTTATGGATGTTTGAAATTGGATGAAATGGAGTGGAATTTGAGCTTGGTTTAGTTGGTGCTGTTTTGGTTGTGAATGGTAGATGTTGTGGCCAGAGGTGATGAAGCTTTGGTTTTGTAGTGGAAGTGGGTGGTAAGAAAAGGGCCAAGAGGGTATAGGTTAAGGGATAGGTAGTGGTGTGTGGAGGAAGGAGGATGAGGGGTGGTAGCATGGTGTAGGTAGGTGGTGAAGCTTAGAAAATGGTGGAGAAGGAGTTGATTTTGGTTTATAAAGGAGTGATGGAAATGGTGAAAATGGTGTGTTATTTGTAGGTTGAGATAACTTAATGACTAAGGAATTTTGGAGGTAACAAGGAAGTAATGGATGAAGTGATAACGTAGGGTGCCAATGGTAGGTCAGTGATGATATAGCCTAAGGTGATGGCGATGTGTCACTAATTTCAAGGTTAAGATTTGATTTTCATTAAGGGTGATAAAAAAAGTTAGGAAATGATTACATTTTCATTTGTTCCTTTTCCACATTTTACTTAAGTACAACATTAACAGTGATAAGAGGTTTAGCTTAGTTCCCATGTAAAAATATCTTGTCGCATTGAAGAGTAGTAAAGGTGTAATGATGGCTTTGTTAATCATAGCTTAATGTCAAATCATGGTTTAGTTTAAGGTAAATCTTCCCATTAACTTAATAAACTTCTTCCAATAATTTAAAAGAGGTTTAATACTTTGTCAACATACTCATATGATACTATTTAAGTCGCAAAACATTCAGACAACTTATTTTGGTTAAACTGTTGATTTTTAATTAAAAAGCTAATAGTCATATTTCAATGTTTTATTTATAATATTTGTTTATGTAAACGAATCACAAAATGGATTTCCTACTTTCTTATATAAACTAAAACATGTCTATCTACAGTCATATAATGTAAATTCCAATTTCTACAGTTTTTTGACCTAATTGACAAAATCGACCAACTACGTTAAATTCTAATTTTTGACAATATGTGATAAATTATTTAAACCAGTAAGTTGATAAAACAGATATAACTATCTATTTGATCATTATACTTTTCATAAACATATTTAAAAATGAGTATATGTATCCAGAACCATATGTGATTATTTCAAATCATTAAGAACACTATTTTTCAAATATAGAAATTTCTGGGTCGTTAAATTCTCTTCTACACAAAAGGATTTAGCACTCGAAATTACCCCAACTAAAATTCAGAAGAGTTTGCCTAAAGCATTACCCTAACTTAATTTTATATGTTATACATAGATCATCCATATGAAATATCACTTTCGACCTATTATTTGAATTCACAATTTTTATTCTGAACTAGTATCGGTCCCTCGATTTTTTAGTGCATACTCTGATCAGGATTCTTGATCAGATATCTTTACTTTCCTTACATAACTTCCAACTATGGTAGAAAAATCAAGTAGCCAACCATAAATTTTCATCAATGTTCGCTCTTTCTAAATCGAGTGATAAATCCTTTTTTGGGATTCGTGTGACACCTGGAAATTATGTACTCGAATATAAATCAACTTTTATATTTTATGAGGAGATGGACTACGGACAACTTACGTATTTATTCCTATTTCTTTTCTTTTCTCTTTAACTATACCAATTTTTTATTCAACTCAAGTTATATTTCATCTTATCGTTACTTTGTTTTTCTTCTACTTAACCTCTTAAATTCTTCATTTTATTCTAAATAATTGACTTTTTGATGTCTTCTTGGGTACGAGCTATCTTCTTATCGAGTGATCCTCCGAACTTCACCTTACTCTAGAAGTCTCCCGTATTTGGGAATTCTTATTCTCGTCACTGGAATTCAGTGTTTGACCACATTCAAATTTCCCATTTCTAAGCTTAATATTTAATTTTATCACATAAGTGTGCAAAAATAAAGCACACCTACCTTTCCTTCCTAAAGGTATAAAATTCAATATTTCATTTTGCCTAAATTTTTCTAAGGTCTTAACCACTTGGATAACTTATCCTTACTTACTTCTCTTATATGGATACTTTACCAAGTATTTAACTTTTCTTCTTTCTAATTGAATGATTCTCTAATAAATCATCCGCAAGTTCAATCAAATACCTTATATAATCAAATCGTGAAACTAAATTCATAAGCATTGGTATTTTAGAATACTTATCCAAATTAGTTTCCAAAGTCTAATTCAATTTTTTGAATCTCGTTCTAAGATAATTTTACTAAGTGGATAACCTTCTTGCTTTACTAATTTCATTAATCACTTGCCTATCAAATTTCTTGACTTTAAGTTAATTAAATTTGCTAAATTTAAATTAACCAAATACCCTATAGTCAAATTGTGAACCTTGATTCACTTGGTATTCGTTATTTAAATATTTTCATCCAAAAATCAACCAAATCATCATCCATCAAAAAATTTCCTTAACTTTACATCTTATAGTCAAATTTTGAGTTTCTAATTATAAAATATTTGTGTTTATATTTCCACTAATCTCAATTTCTAATTATATGGTTTTTTCCCTCAAAATATATTTTTTATATTCAAAATATAATCCTAGGTAAAATTATTTCATTTACCAAGTTTTCGAAGACAATACTTTTTATAAGTATAATAGACAAATACGCACTTGTACATAATACTCTCAAAACTAATTCTAGTACATTACTAGCTCTATCTCTAATGAGCTATTCATCCTAGGATATTACTAATCCTATCTTTGTTGAGTCTTTACTCGAGCAAAGCCAAAGTTCTTACTGAACCTTCAACTTTGATAACAGGCTTTGGTATTCGCTAACCAAAGCTCTGATACCAAATATGAAGGCCTAATAACTCATACCCTTTAAACTGATAATATAAACCACTGTCCGATTTAAGTTGCATGAATCCTTGGATCATTCAGGGTATAAGAAAATAGAATAGAATAGAATCTTAAAACAGTGGGAGATATATAAAACTAAACCTTTTTTTGACAACAGAAAACTTTTAAATATACATATCAGAGTTTAACCTAGATTTAGCATGAACCGTTACAACACATGCCTTTACAATTACTAATAAAACAACAGAAATCAATACAATATACATTCACAACGGATAATAAAATATGTCTGATGAAGATCTCCAGCTCTTTTCAGGAAAACTCCAACTAACTTCAACCAGTCCTAAAACAACTCAGATCGGACCAGAGTATAGAAAACGCACTCATCGGGTTTGGATAAACTAGAGTGAGAAATTTTCAATAATAACTAAAGGCGTTATATATGTCAAATTTGGAGGGAATGAAAATTCTTTTGAAAGAAAGAGTATCTCATAAGACCACGTCCACAAAAAAGCACAATCGGTTTTTCCTTATGATAATAGAAACATTTTCATATGATAAAATTTTGATATGATTACTAATGTCTAACCTTTGAAGTCGCTTTGAATGCAAATATTCAAGTTCCCCAAATTGTTACCATTATTAAATTCCAGGCCACTATGCCATATAATCTGAAATGTGTATTCTTATTGGAGAATGGGTTTTCTATACAAATGACCAGGCTAAAGATTTTCCTTTTCCGCGATTGGGTACACCTCTAAAGGGATGCCCTGAGAACCCGATACAAACAGCTAATTATCTTCTAACACATGACCGACCCACCTCTATGACCTCCACTTAGATGGTACCAAATACCCCATTCCCTCGTCGTAACCGACCTTTATCGAGAGCTCTCTTATCCATACACCATATTAAAACATGCCAGGGCTCTATACCATAGCACTTTTGATAATACCCTTTTACCGAATGGGACCTGGATAACCTTATAGCATCAATCCGGTTTTGGCCACTTGCGGTGTGTGAGGCTCAATAGAGGTAACGAATTACCTTTTCCATATCATCTTCATTATGCTTAATTGTTCGTATTTCCATATTCTATTTGACTACTGCCCACTTTTTCACAATATATGCAACCCCTTAAGCTCATACGTCTGAGGAAATAGTGTTAGGATAATAGAAGATGTCTTCTCCACCACTTGATGTACAATTGTTAAAAGAATAAGCATGAGGTCAAGAAGTGCAATTGTTAGAAAATCGTCCATACAAGTTTGTTTTAGGACTGAACAAAACCGAAGGCGCATTCCTACTACATCCAGCAAGGTTCAGAGGCGAACCGTCCTTGCATTGGATGATTTATAATAGATAACTACCGCTACTCGAAGTCAAATGGGAGTTTTAAAACCCCAACCAATCAACAAGTAATTCCCCACTATAATCACCCTAAACCTTCCTTTTAAACCTACAAAATGGTTACTTCGAACACAAATTAGTTCGAAGTGGTTTTTGGATAGGAATAACCTAAATCTGATTCTGGTTCCTTCAAATCCAGTTATCGACTAAAATAAAAGAATATGGTTCATAATCAGTTGCGGATAAGCCTTCTTTTCTTAATTAAAAGAAATTTCTCTTTATAATTCCTGTAAAACTTAATTTATTCCACTTTGATTAATCTTCCATTAAAGAAATCCATTTCTTTATTTAGAAAGTAATTCTAATTCATTTTTTAGAATATCTTATTGAAGAGATACAAATCATATAGATTCCTCAATTTCTATTGTATATCAATCTCCGTATTCAACAAGTGCTATGGGAGGAATAATGGAGAGAACACCTTTTAAATTCTACGAACAGGACGAGTACCCTCCGCATACTTTAATATCCAGTCCAAACAGATCATTTCTATGAAATCTAAATTCCTCAAATATATACTTATTTGAATTCGAACAGATCAAATTCACCTTCCCTCCATTGACCTTTTTCAGATAGCTAGAAAGAGTAGGAAACTAGTTTTCCAAATCTAAGCCTAAACACTATCGTTCTATCACCTTAAGGTGGTCAAGTTTTTTAATTGATTCTAGATCCTTATTTCATCTATTTAGTTATAGAGCAACCAGGCTTTCTCTTCGATTAGTTCTATTCCTCGATCAATAAACTGACTCTCACGATTGGTACCCAATGTACTAGTTATTTCCGCATACTCAATTAATGATTTAATCATTGAATAAGTTATAAATATTCTAAATTTTATTTATAATACTTAGATGAGTAGTTAAAATATTCGCATTTGATTCAAGAAAGAAACGTTAAGTTTAGACTATAATTTCAAAACTATAGCATTCACAACATTTGAAAAGTGGTGCAGAAAATGGAAATATGACTTATTCAAATTAAACGTCTTTTAATAATTGAAAATTCATATTTTTCAAATTTAAATCTATTTAAAATCAATTTTGATTTATGAAATATATCCATAATTTTTCTATATTTAAAATATCCATTTATAAAGGTTTTACTTTATGGTCATTTAACTGCACATGCGCGATTTTTAAAGAAAATTGACTTGGACATAACTCAAAATCTATAAGACGAAATCTTTATTTTCTTTCTTCATTTGAAAACTATTATCATTTTAAAACAAGTATGTTTCATTTCGATGGATTCCGACCTAAAATTCATCATATACATTCATTTGAACTTTTTGGCGACAAACGCAAACTATCGCTACGCGGTTTGCTTAGTTTTAACTCGATTTTCTATATTCGAAATAAGATTTCTAAATTTATGATAAATATTTATAATAACATTGTAAATCACTTTAAAATAACAATTTAAATTTTTAAACATTTGTAATAGATTTTTTATTATTTCTATATTAAAATTAAATTATTTATTATCATATTAATATTTTTCAAATGTGAACTTTCAAAATCCCAATTTCTTCTATAGTCAAATTGAAAATAAAGTTATTAGCATTTTACAATCACATTTTATCCTTCATTTATATAGCTAACTCAAATTTAATTTAGATTTCAAATTGATTTTACTATTTATTCAAAATTTGATCTTCGGTTTACTACCCATTCAAACTTCGATTTTAAATCCATTTTTGTTATTGAAATCTATATACCTTTAATATCAAATTTGCTAACTTTTACATTCAAATTTCAAAATAATTTTTTGTCTATTCTCACTTGGTTTTAACTAACTTTCCAAATAGGCGGGTTAAACTAAATCTGAATATATAATCCATAATATAACTTGGGTAATTACTTAAAACTGTATATGATCATGATAATATTAATATTCACAGCATCCATAACAAATCATATATCGTTCATCACGACATACACTACTTTTGAGCATATTTAATTGGGGTACAATTTGCTTATATGAGCAAATGGTCATTATACAAATTTGAACATGATCAATATCCATATCATATTTAACATACATCTACTCATCCAAACGTAACATATAGTGATTTTTACCGCTATTCATCCATTCACAACATATCACATATCATCCATATAACCAAATAATCTAAGCATCACAACTTCGTAGCACATGAACATAAAATCAAATAGAATGTCACTTTCACTTAGCATAACATGTGTTCATATATGTAGATTTAACCAAAAACTATGAGATAGCTTTCTCAGCTTTTATTTTCGCTCCATCATTCTTTATGGTTGGAAGGTGCTCTCTTTCTCCACGTTGTGACTAATTTCTCGACTTCTACATGAACCTTTCCTACTCTTTATCCTCTCTCTTTTATTTATTTCTTATTATTTAGAGGAGAATATGGCTTGGTTTTGGTATAATGACTTGAGTGGAGCTTTTTTGAACTTATTATTATACTGAAAAGTAGGTCAACTTCAATCAGGTTTTTGGACATTCTAAACTTAGAATCAGGAAAAGGTGTCAACATCAAAGTTGTACATTTTTCTTTTCTATATTATTTTGAAAAAAGAATTTCTTAACTTAGATCTGTTTTGAGTGAGTTATGGCCGAAATAAGAGAGGAAAATTTCATATTAAATAAAAAATGCAAAACGTAAAATGGTGTTCACAAATCTGAATATTTGGACTACCTAGGTTCAGAAATGGATGAAGTGCTCAACATGAAAGTTATGGTCAATCGAATTGTACACGGTGTAAAATAATAATTTCTCGATTTAGATCTATTTTGAAAGAGTTATGGAAGGTTGAAAATGGTGTGTTTTTGGCTAATATTTCAGGCCAGAGAAGTGCACTATTGAGATTGGTGGTTTTGGACTAGCTAAGCTAGGAACTAGAAAAAGATAGAGAATGAGATGATCTTGGTTTGTAAAGGAAGTGATGGAAATGGTGAAAATGGTATGCTATTTTAGGTGGAGATACTTAATAGCTAAAGAAATTTGTAGGGAACAAGGAACTGATGGATGATGTGATAGTGTAGGGTAGCTATGAAAAGTTAGTGATGATGTAGCCTAAGGTGATGGTGATATATTGCTAATTTCAAATTTAAGGTTAGATTTTCATTAATGGTGATTAGAATGTCAGGAAATGATTGAACTTTCTTTTGCTCCTTTTCCATGTAATGGATTTGATGGCTTAAGTACAACAATTATTATTATTATTAGAGGATTAGCTTAGCTTCCATGTAAAATTGTCTTATCGCATTGAAAAGTGGGAAAGGTGTAATGATGGTTTTATTAGTTATAGCTCAATGTCAAATCATGGTTTAGTTAAGATAAATCTTCCCATAAACTTCTTTCTGCTAATTTAAAAGATTTTGAATACTTTGTTAAAATATTTGTATGTTACGAATCAACTCACAAAACGTTCGGAGAACCTATTCTGGTTAAACAGTCGATTTTTTTTGTAACAACCCGAACTCTGACCAACCGTTTTTTTTTTCAAAAACTCAATCCAACGAAACCCGAGTTGGTTTGCTTTGTTATCCTGCAGAAAAGACAGAGACATAAAACATGTCAGAGTTCGAAAAACATTTCACAGCGGAAGGAATAAAATATAATGTAATTAAAACATAGCTTTACCTTAATAACAATATTGCTAAACAGTATCCAAATCTATACAGGCTCTGTCATGAACCTAACCTGCGAATGTTATAAGGAGGGGGGGGTCAGAACACATGTTCTGGTGATTGGACTCAAATTACACTTCTGGATAATCCTACATATACCATTCAATTACGTTTCTTATTTATTAGGTTATCTGTGTTATTAACACTCAAGGCTAACATACACTCGTTGCACCCATCTACTCCCAAGTAGATTAACCTAATATAATGTACATGTAGCTACCCCCAAACTAAGGTACACCCCGCGGTATGCCACTCGCACGGTCTATTCTGTAACACCATATTAATATGCGTTGTCCCTCATCCTATGCCATGGTAACGTACATATCTCTCTATATATAACAACGCTACATCCGCATAGAACCATTATCGTTGTACTATGTAAGCGTATCGACTGCTGTCCTCGAGCTTTTCCATCGAGTAATGCCCCAGAGCCTACGATACACCACCCAGAGCAGACATGCATGTATCTAGACTAACCCACGTACGTATCGTCAAACGTATTCAATGCCTAACCCGCACACCCATCGTGTGTGCGTGTCCGAGTTCCGTAGCAGGGCTACACAAGAAACACAGAACTCGGTCAGGAGCTTTCCTTATATATGTGCAAGACCCATATTTAAGAGCCTCTCACATAAATATCCCTAGGGTATGTTTTCTATGGTGGCTATGGCCCCACCTCAGCCCCTCCCTCAACTAGTAAAGACTACAAGACCTAAGCGACAAGACCTTAAGCAAACAATCTAAACATCTATGTGGTGTCTCCCCTCAACCACCGTCCCTAATAATGAATGGTTAATGGTACTTTTGGGTTTAGCTCTACTCTTTCCGTATCCTCCTGCTTGCCGATGACAGGCACTCGACGACCCACTGTCCTTGTTGGTCCTGACCCTCCGCCTCCGTTGAGGCAGCCATTCTTGCAGTCAAGGCCCACCCACCTAGTAGTTACGCGCAGACCCAACCTCTGTGGGCACAACCTTAAACATCTGTCACCACACAGAGGACTACTAGGAGCACCTTTAACGTATTAGGAAGTCGCGTGCTTCCCCTTCCAGTCCGTTGGAGCCGCCAAAAAAATCAGATGAATATGCGCTCCCCTCGTGCCTTATGACACCGTGATGATCTACTTCGTTGGGCTATTCATCCTATAACATATGGACTGCTCCAAGCGTCTCAGTTTAATATGTCATTAGACCCTACGTCTAATCATTAATTACACGCTTGCACCATCTCTTCTGTTTTCTCATTTAACTTGGTTATTCTTATTCACATTGACTTCCTTTTCAAGTTTACCACGTTACCCTTGCATATTAATTCCATTTATAACTTAACCCATTTAAGTTTATTAATAAGCCTACAACATGTTATTCTCATAATCTATTCATTATTGCATCTTATGGTTACCATAACATGTTCTACTTAATTTATAATTAAGTACATCTTAATTCGCATATACATTAGTAAGATAATAACTCCCTAAGTATCAACCCCGAAGACCTAAATCAACATCAGATTGACACTCAGAGAATTACTCAACTCAACTAATCTCCTGTTATGTCCTAATCCCTTTCCATTCATATAACTTATGTTATTTTCATTCGTAGATTTATTCCTCCCTTTGCAGATTACTTAATTTACAATTAAGTACAACTTATCTTATTGCATAAGTTATTTCATTTCCCTTATCATTCCTTACAACTTATCTTATTTCATAAGTTATAATTCCTACTTGTCCCTAGGACAAGCCTACCTATTATCTTTCCTTTTCTTATTCAAGTTCATTCATAATAGGTTATTATTATCATTCTCCATTTTGGCAATAATTAAGATCAACTTAACCCTTCCCATTTTTTTTACAAGTTTACTTAACCCTACTCAATTCAACTGGTTCGTAACACCACTACAGGTTTAATTAGGTTAAGTATTCAAATTTAACAATTTATCCATGCTGCCCATGTTACCCACTTAACCCCTTTATTATTCCCATGTCTTTACCACATGTCTTATCTTGGTTATGTGTTCATTAATTCATTATACCCGTAATCATGCAAGACCTCCCACATTAAATTACCGTTTGCGGTTGCTGGATATGCCGGGCGGTTCCGGGTAGATGTCTACCGCAAACCAAATCTAACCTCGTGTCTTATCGCTATTACGCATCTAATTTCTGCCTCTGACCTCTCACATTAGATTACCGTTTGCGGTTGGTGGATATCCCGGGCGGTTCCAGGCAGACTTCTACCGCAAACCAAATTTAACCTCGTGTCTTAGGCGTTCATTATCTTTTCCTTAATTCATGCTCAATTTCAAGTCTTGTATTATAGTGAATACTAATTACCCATAATTTCCAATTCAATTTATGCCTATAATCCCATATATAAGTTATGCCTAATTTCCCATATATGCCGCATATCTTTCTACATGTAATTGACATCATTTAAAATAACAAATAATTCTCAAATAGTGTACTTATTCCAATTCTACCAATTGTTCATATTCTTTAAAGTTATGCCCCAAATTACAGTCGTATATTCCCAATTATGCGATATCCCCATATTCCCTTTTTTCATTATCATACCCAAACTTTTCCAATTATCTCAATTTCGTTCGTGCGTTCAGCGAGATTGGACTAGGCTCGAAGGTAGCCTAGTCTTAAAAATAAAAAGGTGAAATAGAGGGAGAAGAACAAAATAAACATAAAATTAAGACTGTAGTAATTAGCATGTTTATCAAATTAATCTTTACATAAATGGGGAACGTCGAACGATAGGTATATTATTATTCAAAATTATAATTTAAACCCACTCACCTTGATTTGCTTTCCCAATTCTGAATAATCTTTTATTAACGTTAATTCTCCCCTTCAGCTCTTGAATAATCTAAATTCTCTTTCTCTAATTCTGAAGCAGAAGAAGCCTAAATCTAATTTTTATTTTTAGAATAGGATTTGGAGGAGAAGAGAAGAGAATTGCTTGAGGAAGAAAAGAGCAGAGTTTTGACGTCTCTTCTGAAATTATGAGAGTGGAAGAAAACCTAGCCATCTATTTATAGGTGGGTTAGAAGAACTGGGCCCTTAGGATTAAATAAAACCTCATCTAAACCGTCCAACTTACCCTAGAAAAGAACATTCCAGAACCCAACCAACACAGCTAGGGTGCGTTGCACCCGTAAACCATGCGTAGGGGCATATGCTATTATTATTATTATATATATATATATATATATATATATTCTAGTTTTGATTTGAAATTTTATTCATTGCACATAAATAAAATTTCAAGACAATCTTTTCTTTCTTTGTTTGGTTTCTCCTTTGTTCGTGTGCAATGCTTGTTCTAACTTATATTTATTTATATTCCACCTTTGTGCATAAACTAAGTAATTATATGTGAACAATCATTTGTCTTATTCTTCCTCTAATCAATTAGATGATTTAATTCTCTTTTTAACCACTGAGTGCGCTTAAAAGAAACCTCCTTAACCCTTTTCACACTTAGTGCTCTTTTAAAAAGAAATTGCCTTAACCCTTTTCACACTTAGTGCTCCTTTAATTAAAAAGAAACCGCCTTATTTCTTTCTAATTAATGCATTACTATACTATTTTTAACGTATAGTAACCTCTTTCCTTCATGCATTTAATTCTTTTGACATTTACTTACTTTAGTTGCTCATTCTTTCCCTTTCATACACCTATGGCGTTTCTTTTGTGCCATTAGTTTTATTGATTATCTTATATATATATAATCCTCTGGTATGACAAAGCATGAGACAAAGAGCGGTTCAGATTTAATGTCAGAAAAACATCGGATGGATTCAATCTTGCCACGTAGGAATGTGACAAATGTGCGGCAACTCCACTACCTCTTCCCGTGAAATGTTCAAACTTAGCGGTTTGTAACAGCTCCACTAACCCTATTCTTGTTTAAACAAATAGGAATGATTACAAGCACGTATTTCATCCCCTCTTCTTCCTCTTCTTTTCTCTATACTAATTTCTCCATTCACTAATCTCAATATTTCCATCCTTCATCTCCCCTCATCGCCTGCTTCTCATTATTTCCATTCCCTCTACAAAATAAAATTGAAACCCTAAATTTATGCACCCACTTCATCATTAAAATACGGAAGAAGCTAAAAGGAGGGATCAGAGAGTGAATGTAAGGCCGAAAGGAAAGTCAAAATAGTTAATTTTTACACGGATTACTAATTGACGGAATTGCTTTCCATTTACTCTAGGGTGGATTGGTTTTTAGTTCAGGTAAGAAACCATTTACTTCATGTCGTTATTCCCTTGCTTATGAAAAAAAATTTGGTTTCCTTCTGCCCACATGATTACTATGTTCACTTTCTTTTATCTCCCTATCTCATTCTTTCTCAGTGCCACAATAGTTTACATGATTACTATGTTCTTGCACTTTATCATGAAAACAGAGAAGAAGCTGAGAAACAACTTAATGGAATAGCTCCGCGACATATCAAAATTACTCCCACGAACTTTTTCTTTACCTATTAAATTTTAATGCACAAGGCTATTTGATGGGATTCTTTTTCGTCCACCCTAGATTGTGTCGATTTTCAGTTGAGAATAGAAACCTATTGTTCAATTTTCTTCTTCTTTTACTCTTTACTACCAGTTTGCTTATGAATTGTTTGATTAAACGTGCATATGAAGTATCACATTATTATTATTTCTCGCTCACTCATTTTCACATGTTTGTATACGATTTATTTAATTAATGGCATAGAAAAAAGCATTGTTTGAACAATCCTGCTAAACTGTATTGTTTTTTTCCTACATGTCCTTGTGGATTTAGGAAATCAATCTAAATGTGAAGCTGTTATATTACTATTTTTGGCACTACATATAATTTTCAGCCAGTTGGAAAAGTAAGTAACCAGATGAGGCCATGACTTCTTTGCTGATAGGATGATCAATGTTCAAAATTTTCATGTTTCAAAATGCTGATTTGTGGTGGGGATCCCAGTAACCTATGTTGTTCTAAAACTTATTCATCAAGCTTATTTTTTATGGATTATTCTTGAAGCTTATATTTTGTGATAGAATACACTGGCACTTAAACTTGCATTCATTATTTTCTTTTGCATTTTATCCTGAATGGAATATGAGTTCAAGAGACCTAATTACCTTTCACAAAATGATAATAGGTCTACTTTGATATCGGTATTACTTGCTCACCATCTTAAAATAAGAAGAACTGTAGTTGTATGATCGATAAAACTATATACGATGCTTGCACAATTTGTTGCATTTATCTTCCCTTACTTGCTTTTATGTGAGATCTTAAAATCAGTTTACAAAGTAAATTGAAAGAATTACTATAAATCAGCAAATCCAGTGCACTAGCAATATTGTTTACAATATATGCTTGCTTCCATAGAATAATTCGTACGTTACTTTACTATCATTTTTGTTAACTTCCTCAATTTCATGGCATTTCCTTGCTCGTATGATAGCAAATCCAGTGCACTAGCAAACTGGTTTGTTTATTTCTAAGATATTGAGGTTTATATAATTATAATAATTAGCTTATTGGGAAGGTTAACTTGAATAGAATTTGTTAATCATTCAATTTAAATCCATGTGTTTTTCAAAGTAGAATAGCGTTGTACTAGGATTCAAATCTAGCGGTTATGGAATCATGGTTAAATTTCATTTTCAGTTATGGTTATAGAGCTCTCATTATAATAAAATGCTGAGTAATAACAATCAGATCTAAGATAAGACTCAGTATCATATCTTAAATTCCTATATGTATAAGTATATGCAGGTTTTCCAAATTCTATTGATTCATTGGCAAGTCTATTTGTTTCCTTAGCAAAACTATTGATTATGTAGGTTAAATTGTAATTTTCACCCCGAAAGTATGTAACATATGGTAGTTTTGATAATTGTAGGCGGTTGATTCTTTGATCAATTTAGTCAAAAGGAAATTTACATAAAAGAAGGATTAGTATTTGGAATATTTTATCTTATTACAGAAGTATCCGTATTTTGAATACCTCATCTAAAACAAATTTAAGATCCTATATTGTGATTTTCTTCAAAGATTTATTTGCAATTATGTTTTGAACTGATATGGTAATTATTGTTATTTTCCAAAGAAGTAGAAAGCAAATTGTTCTCCATTAATGACATTCTTTTTTCCATTGTTAACGGTTTCAACGTTTACTTTTAAGATTAATGCAATAGGTTTATTTCTTCTCTGAATGACCTGGGATTATGACATATTCTTTTACGACTATTCAGTCTCTTTAACACTTAGGTCCATCCATAAAATTAGAATAGGATGGTGTTTAAATTAATAGAGTGATGTTGGTTATTTGTTTTATTGAGATCATATGTAGTACATTACTGTTAGGTGGAATATTACAAAAATCCATTGCGTTTTATAAATACCGCATACTTTGTTCATTGGCATTCATCATCCTGTCATCTTCACTACAAAATGCACAGGGAATTGCGACGGCTGATAGGCGTTGGCGGCCGTCGCAAGCCGTCGCAAGCCGTCGCAAAGTGCCGTCGCAATTTTTGTCGTCGCGATGCCAAAATTGCAACGGCTTGAGCGACGGCTCCGTTGCCATTTTAGCGACGGCTTACAACGGTAAATTGCTTACGTGGCAAGTAGTTGATTTTACCGCCAAGCCGTCGCAAACCGTTGTTAAGCGTTACAAAGCGGCCGTCGCAAGCCGTCGCAATATACCAACCAAATTGGCGTCGCAAGCCGTCGCAAACCGTCGCAATTCTGGAAAAAAATTGTTGCACTTCAAACAGCAGTTCCATTCCTTCAAGCCACACAACCACAAACCAATCAAATACCATCACATTGGCCACTACCAGACCACTATTATCCCATCAATTCGTCACCAACTCAAACCAAATGAAAAAGAAACCAAAATTAAAACCACCATCATAAAATATCATCACATAACATCCAAAACACTATATCCATCGTAAAAAATCGTCGTCATACACATCAAAACATACCATATCGTCATGAAAACACACCATAACGTCACCAAAACACACCATAACATCGTCAAACATACCATATCGTCATGAAAGCAAAGTATATGTACATACCTAAGCATAAACCAAAGTATATGTCATCCAAACTAATCTTCCGCCGCCTCGTCGTCGTCGTCGTCTTCGCCTCCTTCACTTGTAGCATCTCCTCCCTGCCCAGGCATAAACCCATACTCCTGAAGGTAAGCTGCAATGCGCTCATCTACGTCATGTTGCATCTGGGTTTTTCGCCAGTCCATCATTTCGTTCATCTGCTCCTGCATCCGAGCAATAGTCTCCTCCTCCATCGACCTCCTAAAAGCACTCTGAGTAGCCTGCGAAATAATTAAGTTCACATTAAATTTATTAGCTCCTGATTGTAAAATAAAACGCGTTATATTTCCAATTCAAAACATTAATATAAAATGCACTAATTAATACCCACAATTTATATATTTATGGCATCACATCGTTGTAAATTATTAAGTTTGTAATTTAAGTCTTACCTCCTGATTACCGTATCCATATCGCCTGTTACGAGAAGGCGGCTTTATGATAGAGTCCCATATACGATCAGACTGCGCGACTGTAAGCTCCTCTTGTCCACTAGCCTGCAACACTCTAGTAGACTCTGTGTAGTATCTCTCCTACATACCAATACAATTTTAACACCAATGTTGTAAAATTTACTTATATATTTGATATGAACGAATATGAAACATTTTAATTCATACGGATAAGCATATTTACCATTACACCCGCACTCTTCGAATCCGCCCATTCATACGTAACATTTCCTTCCTCGTCGGTATGCTCCACCGCATGTGTACGTCTGAATACCTCTGCCATCGTAGGCTCTCTTCCGATCTTTGCATGTTGAGTAAACATACAGTAATAAAATTATTGAAAATATGAATAAATGATATACACTAAATTTTAACGTGAACATAAGCTACAAATATTTAAATTTTTTACCAATTCTCTCCTATGATCTTGAAATGATTTAGAGCCACCACGGTGTAGACCAGGATTCTTTTCTCTGTTCGCTTTATTTCTGGATGCTACTTCCTATTACATTTGATACACGATTATGTAAAATACTGCAATCAATATAAATGTAAATATTTTCATTATATCTTACTTTAGCTTTTTCCGTCTGCCAGTACTGTTGAAATGCTGCCCAAACATCATCACTCATCCACGAAGGCTTTTTTCCACCTGTCTTCGCCCTTGAAATTGTCTCCCGATAATTTTTACGCATCTTCGTATTCCAAATATCCAAAAAAGTGTTCATGTCATGCTCCTCAACACGGACAACGGCCTGCATATTAGAATTATTTTCAATTATTTACAGTATATCAATTTTCAACACTCGTTTAAAAAATTACTTACAAGTACATCAGCCAGAATGGCATTCTTAATATGGGGTGGAATAGAATCCCAATGCGGCCAAGCCCCCGACATCCTGCTTATGTAAGAATTCCTCGATATATCTAATACGAACTGTGTTGGCTGAAACTGTAATCCTCTGCGTAGATGTTGATATAAAAATTTGATCATATATTTTGAATAATCCAAATTGAAATAAAATTAAATTGACATTTACCCGGCACTTTTGGGAACAATCTGCACAGGAGTACGCTGATCTGGAACAAAGCTGCTCGGACCTGCTCCTGGCGAAGGAGTATGCTGAGATGGTGAAGGAGTATGCGGAGATGGTGAAGGAGTAGGCTGAGATGTACTCCTCGATCGTCGTCGCTGTCTATCATCCGACATATCTGTTGCAATCATATAATGTGCATACAAAATAACTTGAATTATTAACATCAGTCATCGCTATCATTACATAATTCGTAAACGAGAAGAACAATATTGCATAACATACATAGTCAACATTATCATTACATAAATCAGAATAGTAAATAACGTAAGTAAATTCCTAGCTAAGAACAATCAACATCATTATTAATTACATAGCTCAGAATAGTACATAACATAATACATAGCTCATAATAATACATAACATAAGTACTTATAACATCAGTCTTCATCTTGTTCGGATTCAGACTCAGTCTCATACTCTATATCATTTTCTTCAGTACTTACAAATGCATCTACTAATACATTCGCTTCATCATTCAACGGCCCTACATCAATGTCATCAGCTATTATTATTTCGGTATTTGGATCTAGATCCTCTTGATACGCCACTTTCGTCTGGAATATTATTTCCATCAAATGTAAATCTTGCCTTTGTTTTAAAAACAGCCCACCAATCTGCTTTATCTTTTTTTAAGGACGGATACGGAGCAAAATAGACTTGTAATGCTTGCTTAGCTAACACAAAAGGATCATATTTATAGTAATGCGACGTATGCCTTATTTCGATTAGCTTATAATCTTTGTGCATGTTAATTCCAGAACCAGGAACAGTGCTAAACCAATTGCATTTGAATAGATAAATTTTCTCTACGGGCTGAACATAATATGTCAACTCTACAACTTGCGTTAAGATGCCGTAAAAATCCTTTATATGCTCCTCTGGATCATCACTACCCTTGACAAATACACCGCTGTTATACGTTAATTTTTCAGCTCCGTAGTCATTGGTATTGAATTTAAAACCATTGACAAAGTATATTGGATAAGTTTTGACATTTCTTTTTGGTCCGATAGCAAGATGTCGTAATCCTTCGTTAACAACAGAGTTTTTGGGATCATGAACATAGTCTGAGAACCATCCAGCAAAGTCTTTATTGAGATCACCAGATGGATATTGTGATTCGTAGATACTGCAAATATGTGTTATGTTCCTTTTTTATTAATAGAGACAAATAAATATATAATTGAAATGTATATGAATTTAGTATCACCTGACAAATGGTGCAACTTCCGCACAATTTAACAAAACATATGTGTGTGCCACTTTGTAATCTTTATCGCTTAGCCATATTTCCACACATTTTCCTGCAGGTCTTCCATATTGTCTAAAAATAGATAACATTGTTTGAGGAGACTCATGTTCAACAGCGACTTCATTACGGGGAACAGTTACAAAAGACAAGTTCACATCTTCACTAAAATAATGAGAGAAAAAAAATGAAGCTTCTTCTTCAAGGTACGATTTGCAAATCGAACCTTCTACTCGAGCTTTTTGCCTAATTTTTTTCTTCAAATGATTCAAGTACCTATAATAAGATTAAATAATTTATTATGTTGGTACAATAATCTAAGGTGTAATCTATCACGATTATTAAAATTATATACAAAATTACCTCTCAAATGGATACATCCATCCATATTGGACTGGACCTCTAAGGAGTGCTTCGGACGGAAGATGAATAGGTAAATGCTCCATTACATTAAAAAAACCAGGTGGAAATATTTTTTCGAGTTTGCAGATCAGTACAGGGATTTCTAACTCAAGCTTACGTAGACGATCAACCTTTAACGTCGTTGAACATAGTTGTTTATAAAACAAACTTAACTCTGTTATTACACTCCAGATTTTTGTAGGCAACAATTCCTTGAAAATCACAGGTAAAAAGTATTCCATCATGATATGGCAATCATGGCTTTTCATTCCACTCAATTTACTGTTTTTAAAGTCTACACATCTACGGAGGTTAGAAGAAATCCCATCAGGACATCGTAATCCTTCCACCCACTTTAGCACGAGTTGTACTTGCCTGTTGTCTAGCTCATAACATGCTTTAGGTTTTTTATTCTCGTCATACAAGTGCAGTTCCGGCCGTTTACAAAAGTGTAATATATCACGTCTCGAATTCGCATCGTCCTTGGTTTTCCCCTTTACATTCAACACTGTATTAAAAACGTTATCAAAAACGTTTTTTTCATTGTGCATCACGTCAATATTATGTCGAAGTTTTAGATTTTTCCAGTAAGGTAACTCCCAAAATATACTTTGTTTGCACCAATTATGAATGTCCGATTTACCTGGAATTTCAACCTGCTTTCCAACATCATGTATCTTTGGGTACTCACTAACAATATCATATACCTCTTCACTTGTCCAAACTTTAGGCGATAGCATAGTCTCTATTCTGTTAGCTTTAAAGTTTTTTTTATCCGTTCTAAATTTATGATTAATATGTAGAAAGCATCGATGACAGTCAAACCAAGAATTTTTTTTTCCATACTTTAATGAAAATGCTCGTGTCTCCTCCATACAATGAGCACAAGCTAGACGTCCAGCAGTGCTCCAACCCGAAAGCATGCCATACGCGGGAAAATCGCTAATAGTCCATAATATAGATGCAAACATACGAAAATTTCTTTTTCTCGAAACGTCGTACGTTTCAACTCCTTCATGCCACAGTATTTTCAACTCTTCAATCAACGGTTGTAGATAAACATCAATTCCTTGTGTCGGATCATCGGGACCGGGGACGACAACCGCTAGAAACATATATGGATTTTTCATACACATCCATGGAGGTAAGTTATAAGGAGTAACAATGATAGGCCATGATGAATATTTACTACCAAACTGAGAAAATGGCGAAAACCCATCCGTGCATAAACCAAGCCTAACATTACGGCTCTCTGCAGCAAATTCAGGATAAGTCCTATCAAAGTGTTTCCATGCTTCACCATCAGACGGATGTATCATAGTTCCTTCTTCTGCTGTTCTCACGCTATGCCATCGCATATGACACGCTGTAGCAGAAGATGCATATAGCCGTTGAAGTCTAGGAGTTATGGGTAGGTAATGCATTCTTTTATACGGAACTTCTTTTCCTTTCTTTTTCCTTGGTTTATATCTTTCTTCGTTGCAATATTTGCATCTTTTACGTTGAGCGTCTTCTTTCCAATACAACATGCAACCTTTAACACATGTATCTATCTTATGATACGGTAGTCCAAAAGCAGACATAAGTTTTTTCACTTTATAATGACTATCGCACATCAAATTATTGGGCGGCATATGTTTTTTTGCAGTTTGTACAACTGCTGTAAATGCAGCTTCTGTAAGATTGAATTTTGATTTCATAGTGATGAATTCGGCGGTTACAGACAATTCGGTTCCGCTTGTACATCCTTCCCACAATGGCCTCTTAGCAGAATTCAATAAATCATAAATTTTTTTCGCTTCCGCCGTTGGTTCTTCAACATTTTCATTCTCATCGTCGCCTTGCGGACCAATGTTAGGAAACATTGATCGTGCTGCATCTTGCACCATATTTTCTATCGGATTCATCATTGTATTATCGTTCATCATTGTACTATCGTCCTCTACCACTACAGGGTCTGACGTAGGTTGAACAAGTTCTCCATGACGATCCCAAAAGTAATAATTCGATACAAAACCGAATTTATACAGATGTACTTCTACTACATCTGGCTTCCAATGCTTTAGATGTTTGCACTTACTACATGGACAACGAACGTCTACGTTGCCCCGATTGTTAGATATAGTGAATCTAATAAATTCTTGGACCCCATTACAAAAATGTTTCTTTATCGACCCTTTCTTACCGGTTCGGGGTTGATACATCCAACTACGATCACGAAAATAATCGGACATTTTCCTGATTTTCAACAAATATGTTAGAAAATTCGATCGAATACTATATTAATTGAAATCTTGTAAAATTTCATTTATAACTACTACATATTTTCGTTTATTAATTACCTTTTTGCTTTGACGGCCAGTCTACCTACTTCCCATTACAAATATAATAACGCAAGTATATTTTATAAATCATTTCAGGTTAAACGGTTCTACAAAATTTCGGCAGCACTTCCCTTTGGTCCCTGTATCGTACACAAATGCGTGTACACAGGGAACAAAAAGGAAGTGCCATCGAAATTTTGTTAACCGTTTAACCTGGAATGATTTATAAAATATGCTTACGTTATTATATTTGTAACTTGTCCGAAATACTAGGACAAATCCAACAATATTGTATCAGATGAATATAGATTTCCGTTTTGTATAAAAACGAATACCCATATAACGATCATATACAACAAATGTCGGACGGGGCCAAATTTATCTAAGGGGTTCACATAAATAGTCAAAAAAACATTTAACCTAAGTTTAAATCAAAAAAACAATTCAAATGAAAAAAGCGCGCTTTATGTGCTTTGGGCTTTTTTGCGCTTTGTTAATAGGTGCGCCTTAAACTTCAAAAAAGCCCCTTAGTTGCGCCTTGCGCCTTTTTCCGTCTACGCTCGCGCGTTAACTACATATCGTTTATATAATATTTTTGCCTAATTTCAATTTGTAAAATAATATGACAGTGAAAATTATGAAGTATAAATTAGTTTTAGTTAATTTTAGTTTAATGTATAAATTATGAAGTTAATTTTAATAAATTAGTTTCAATTTTTGAAATACAAACTAAGCTTTCAAGTTAAATATTTAATTTCAATTCAAATTTAAGGTGTTACGTTATAAATATGTGATAATCATAATCAAGTTACTACAGCAAACCAATCACGTTTACATACATGATAATCGTCGTTTTCATGCTCCTAAATCAAAGTACATATGTGATAATCAATGATTTTAACCTCCTAATCAATTCCACTTATTCTCAAATCAATGTATAACAAAAGCAACATCATATGCATCTCACAAGACAACCAATTTCATGTCCATAGACACTGAATTTACAACCCAATTTAAACATACAAATTAACCATAAATAACTCTAAATAACCCTAATTAAACATGAAATAGAGTTTAGAAGACATACCGGCACGATTTGAGAGGATTGGAGGGGCTGAAATCGGAGCAAGGGGGAGCGACGGCGGCAGAGAGGTTTTTTTTTTTGGTTTAATTTCGTTGCAGAAGTGATTTGGGGAAGAAGGAGTGACAGGTAATTATCTCGTCCCGTGCAACGGCTTGCGACGGCTTGCGACGGCCGCTTTTTTAGCCGTCGCAAGCCGTCGCCCTCCCCCGTTGCAGTTCCAGCCGCTTCTTGTAGTGCTTCAACCTTTCCTACTACTCGGCCAATACTCTCAATCTCATAGCCTTTGCCACTTCCTGTCATCTTTGCTTCAGGATAGCTTCAATTTGAGGTATATTATCCTTATCCATCTTATTTTCGTTTTATATGTATTATTTAACTACGCATAAATACTTGACAATATTCTATGTGACTATGCATAAATACCTGGCAATATTTAATTGTCTATTTAATCATTATGCTTAATCAGCCAGTATTATTCTATTCCCAAACTCGCATACCTGGCAATGTTCTAATCTCAGATGAACACATTATTTATCTCATTTCAACTATGTTAGAGGCTTAAAGCGCTATCTCATACATAACAAGCAAGCACAAAATAGTTCTATACTTCTCATTATTTTGTTGGTTAAAATCATATGACGTCATTCACTAAGAGTTCTCATTCTATACTCTACATGTCTCATGGATTTGAGCCATTGAGAAATCATAAATTTAACTATTACCTGAACTATATGCACGGGTTATAATATGTTGTTTGACGTGGCACTTTCAGAGATTAGTGTTATTTGTAACCCCGTTTTGATTTTTAAGTAGGCTCCATCTATTAGCACCCCACAATTTGCTCTTCCCACCCCGGTAATTTTAAAAAACAGTATTCACCCCAGTTTTTTCTTTTCTCACCCCGTTTATTTCTTAAATGTCCTTATTCTTTCATTATCTGTGTTTCTTTTCTTTTTTTTTTTTACTTCATTTTTTTGTTTTTCGTTTCTTCATCAAAACAATAACAACTTTACAATCTATTATCCACAATGAAAAAAGAAGAAGCAAACAACTGGGAAACAAATATGCCAAAAAATATCAAAACAATGGCATCATAGTGGTTTTTAATTTGTTTTCTCATTTTGATCGAAGTTAGAAAACAATTCTACTGAATTGCATTTGAGGACTGAATTGATTAAATCAACCCGCCTTTGAAATGTTGGTTGATTTCGATTAATATCATAGTGAACAATAATTAAAATTATTAATTACATTTAACAAAATAAATAATTAATTGTTTGAGGGCAAAATTGGTATTATTAATTCAATAATTTGGACGGGGGGTGAAGAGCAATTAATGGGGTGTTAATAGACACAGCCTTTTAAGTATTAGAACTTGATTTTTAATAGTTAATTTTGTTAATTGAATTCGCATGTGGATATCAATAGTCACTATTTTAAATTAAATGTTTTTACTTTTAATTTTTGCAAACTAAATTTTGATTTTTCAGTATATTGTTTCCATATATTGAATACATTCATTGCTAAAGATTAGTATTTTCAATGTTTGATACTAAATGTAAGTGTGTTATATGAGGCAAAAATTAGAAACAATGTACAAGTCCAGGGACGTAACCAGCGAAATTGGTTTGCAGTGAGAGAAACATGTGAGCAATCAAATACAGAAATACTTTACGTAAAAAATGATTTAGCTACACCACGTTGAGTTTATCTTAATAAGGGTCAACTATGTGGAATAATAAATATGGTTTTTGACTGTGCATATTCTGATTTAAGAGAAACAAAAGAGCCTTTAGTACATGCAGACCCTTGTAGATTAACAGAAGTATGATTTCAGTCTTTATATATTAAGTTTGCATGAATCTGCATGCTTTTGAGTTAATAAAACAAATATCTTCAAGAATAAAAGTTTATAGAACATATATTTTCCTATGTATTTGTAAGCTTCAGTTGGAGGTAGTTTTAGAGACATACAAGCATAAGAAAACTGGAGAAAAAGACCGATCTCAATTTTTAACTAAAATATGCAGTGATAGTTGATGCATCAAGTAAAAATTTAATTAAAATTTTATTTTTATATCTATTTTATGAGTTTTCTCCTCCTATTTTTGCAGGTGGATCAACTGGAGAAAAATGGATAGTGAAGAGTACAACAAAAAAATCGCTATTTACAAATAAAACATGACGATTTGTTATTTGTAATTAAAAAAAAAATAAAACATGACCAAAGTTCTGATAAGAAATGGCGAAGTTCAAGGGCAAACTGGAACCTATACTAGAAATGTTGTGTACAAGGATGTGTTACTACCATCAAAAGGAGAATTTGATATATATTTTTGATTAATTGTTTCTTTCTGTAATGTTACACGTTGTTTAAACAATATTTATTTTCAGTTCATTTCCTTTAATGTAAGCTTATACAATAGCAGTCATTAGCAATGAAATAAATCTTAATCTTACTGGTTGTTTAATATTTTAAACTTTGTTTTCATGCATGTCATTTATGCGTCAATTTAATGTATGGTATTTCTATTTCTTTCTTTTTAGTGATAGTTTATAAATTATGCAATATTTGTACAATTTATATGCAAACATATATAAAATACACAATATTTCAGAAATAACTCACGCGCGAAGCGCGTGCCATGATCTCACAGGAAGAACGTGCCACAATCACACACGAAGCGTGTTCTATATAACAAAAAACATGGCTTGATTATTAAAAAACAAAGAAGGGTTATGATTTGTTCTCAGCAAAGACACAAAGAGAGGCTGAGATTTATTCTCACTGCAGTGGCTCTAATTTATACGTACATCCTAATTTTATTTCCATGATCTCCTCACATTTACACATCACCGCTGGGTCCCGCTGGCATGTCTTATTCTCCTAAATATTGCATAACTACTCTTTTTGCACGATCATCCTTTCTTCTGCTTTATTCACGCCCTTCTCGTTTCTCATAAAAAATAAATCACTAATTTATTGCTCCTCTTCCACTGATTACCACGCTTCTACCCCACGATCACTAATCTCTCTAAACCCATGGAACAATAGCCGATAAAATCGAAAAATTTCCAAAACCTTATTTTAAAAGTGGCCATATCTCAAAATCACTTGGTCAAATGTGAAGATAAGCCACCGTTGCTCCAATTTTCGCCGCCATGGGTAAGTTGATCTTTCTCCAATTTCCACCATCATAAATAAGTAGATCTTTGATTCTCTCATTTACGGTTTCGTCCTTCCTTATAATGATCCAGTTTGTATAGCTTCGCTTTCTAATTCTTACATTATTCTATATTTTAATTAGGGTATTATTTTGGGTTGAAGGCTCTTATTTATGCAGATGTTCGCTCATCTGCTTAATAGAAGATAATTTTATTCTGTTTTTAAATTTTAGTTTATAGTGTCCAAATTAGAAATATATCTTATGGGTTGACTACAAATGAGGCATACATTTGGAGCTGATTTGGAAATTTGGAACGTAGTTTACTCCTTTTGATATATATTTACTCTTTGTCTACTGAGAACTATTTGTACATAACTTTAACATTTGTATTGCTTTAAGGGTAAATCATCATGTATTTATTTTTGTTTTTCCATTCTATGTGAATGTACTAGAAATCATGTTTGAAATGAATAGTAGTAGTATGAATCAATTACAGATAATAAGATATACAATTGTTAGGATCTAACCAACGCGTATAAATCTGATGCTTATTTGGTTTGACATGCAAGTAGATTCCGCGACAACTTTCATGTCCGAGGAAAAGCAGAGCACAGGCACGCTTCCATTAACCCACTCCCAATACTTTCCTTTTTATTCTCATCGATTCAAATGACTATTTCTGAATTGTTGGAGTCCGTAATGAAAGATACAAGTTCTTTGTGCAATATATTTACACACAAATTGATTCCATTTTTAAACCTACAACTTTACACATTATTGTTTTGGTACTATTATGTAATGAACATGGATTTTCGATCCCGAAAATCGACACAAGAATACCATGTCGAACATTCAAGCATCGAAAACACTGGCACGTTATTAGAAAGAAATTAGAGGGCGAGATAAGAAAGAAAGTTAGAATAGAAGAATAAGAAGAATATATCATAGAGTCTCACATCGCAGCGGAACAAAATATAATATAGAAATAAACTTTACTGAGAGCTTGAAATAATACTTACAACATCAGAGTATATCAATAGTCTGTCCTCGTACATATAACACAGCGGAATAATCATGGTATACATCATACGTCTGAACTCCTTCTGCTCGTCTTTGGACTTCACAGCATCTGATAATCTGAATCTATACAACCCGTTCTAACCCGAGCATTTACAAAAAACCGGGTCAGTCTGGTGGACCAGAGTGAGAAAAAACTCGCAAAGTTTATAATATCATCCAACTTGATTTTAAAGTTCAAAATCCTTTGGAAAGAAAAGGATAATCGTAAGACTAAATCCACTCATAAATACTGACAGTTTTTACCTTACAATAACCCAAAACAATTTGAAATCATATATATCTTCTGATATTATAATAATGTCTAAATACAAATAAAAAGAATCTAGCAGAACGCTTGCATCTCACGCTCCACATATATAGTATACAAACAAAACCGCGGGCTCTTATTGGAGATTGGATTCCGACTATGACAAGGTATGAAACCACCTGCCGATAGTGTATCTCTAGAGGCGAATACACCGGGTTCAACAAAAACGTCTTGCAACCCGGTCCACACATGACCGACCACTCATTTCGCTTGAGTGTATCGGATGTATATCACCAACGGTTGGGAGCTACCCACCGTTTCCCGAAAAGGGACAGCATCGATAGATTAAAGAAGCAAAAAGAATTTCTCTAGATATGTGACTATACACCCTAATGGGAGCGACCTACATAGCCATGTTGCCTGCCTGATTTCTGTCATTTCCCGGTTGATGAGGCTTGAGGCTTAATATCTTCTTTCCAGAACATTTGGCCACCATTCACTTTGAATGCCACATCATCAAATCCATTCGAAAATCACTAATTGACGTCCACAAAAAACTCTCTAGTTGTTAAGCTAAAAAAATTCCCTTCTATGCCCCCAACTTGGTACGTTTGAAGAAATCAATGTATATGATTCCTTTGGAAATACTCTATCAGACATCCGTCCATACAAGTTGTTCTGGGACTGGACAAACCGAAGGCACTCTCCTACCACATCCCGGGAATCACCCTATAGATCAGTAGCGAGTAGTCCTTGCATTCCGTAGATTCCAATCACGACAGAATCATTGTTAACTCTAGGGATCAGCCAGAGGTATTTAACAATAGTTCTTCCGCTCATGAAGATTTACGGTCTTCAATTGCTCCATCTTCAATCAGCATCTTTCACGTATTCATATTTATTGGTCAGAATGGTTTTTGAATATAAATTCGATCCCGGTCTTTCCGTACCAATACCGTTGGCCAGATTTTGATAGTCGGTTATTTAACTATCAAAATAAACAACCAAAATAAAATAGATCCATTGGTTTATTACATAGTGTCACTTGGCCATTAAAATAATATATCAGTTGTAATACCATAGATAATATATTAGTTTTAATATATAAATATTATCAAATTGTTTTATTATATACTTAAATTCATATCCAATTCCATTTCCAAATTTCCCGTTAACTATCCTTTCAAACCATTGATAAACATTACTTATTGTCTATAATTGGGAACCCGATTCAATTTATCCTTTTTAAACCATCGTTATGATATCTCCTTTGTTTTTCGTTATTTGAACACCAAAATTTTCACTTATCTTTTTAGAATATCCATTCTAAATCTCATTCTTCTTTTGAAAATATCGTTATATTTTCACAAATCTCCTTTTATTATGGAAATATCACTTTATCTTCCCAAGCCCCTTTTTAATTCCTTTTAATCAGGAATCCCATTATATATATATATATATATATATATATATATTTCCAACATTTTCAAATAACATTATATTATTATTTCTCAAGACATTTCCCCCATACAACTAATATCATCCATCGATAATCCTGAAGTCGTTCAAGTTGGGGTATTCTAATTTCCTCTCAGACCTTGATCAACATCATTCTTATCTTAAGATAGATATGAATTGTAATTCAAAAACTCGTATTCATTTTAATCCAACAATTCCCACTTAACTATTTTATTTAAAATTATGGTTTCATAAAACCTCCTTACTTTTGAAATCTTATTTTTTTAAAATATACTATCATTACTAAATTCATTGATTTAGTAAATGATAAATAAGCATCAACCTTTAAACCTTAGCTTCTTTATAAGATTTGTTTCATCATTCGGATTTTTATCACAAATCCTGTTACTCGATCCTTTACCAAATTCTCTTACAAGTATCCTTGCTAACCCTTTCAATCATTTAATCAGGGAAAACTTATTTCAATTCTCATCAATTTCACTTAGTGTCATTATTAAGTAACGTTAAATTAGAATTAACGCTTTAACTTCCCATCTCTTTTATAAACTCGTTTATAAAATTCTGTTTTAATATAAAACCCTTCTCATTTCGATTTCCCTTACTTAATACAAATATTAAGAAATTTTTATTTTAAGCTTATCGCTTCGCTTAAAAATCACCTTTATAATCCAAATTACCAAGCTTGGTTTAAATATAAACCCATTCATCGACTCACTTTTAAATTCAATTATAATTCATTACCAACTTCAATTCCTTCCTTAAATGAACTTCATTTAAGAAAATGATGCCTTATATTATTATAATTAAAGATTATAATTTACTTCACTATCAACTGGAATTAACATTAAATTCTTTTTTTTAAATTTTATTAATTTAATAAATGTTCGTTAAATTATCTCATTAGATTGATTGGAACAAACTACTTTAATTTGAAAACCAATTTCAGTTACAAAAGTTACTTGGTAAATTCTAAAACATGATTAACTTGTTAATCATTTCTAATTAGCCTTTTCATTTGAATATAATTAATTTAACTAGTCCTTTTTACTTTGATTATTATTAAATAAATAATATTCGATTCAACATAATTCCATTTTAATTGTTACTTAAAATAATTAACTTCAGTTATACATCGTTATACAAATCCTTGCTCACTTGCTTACATCTTTATAAATCATTCAATAGTTAAGATGAAGCACGTGCTTTGCACACAAGAGATTTTGGTACAAAAATGGTGATCAGTGGTTAAAACAAACAATATATATACGTGGTTGGTTTATTTCCTTTTTATAAACTTCATTTAAAATAATATATTTAAAATCTATATTCAGTTATAACATAAATAAATTTCATAACTGCATTTCTATCGATTTACCTGACAGTAAATCAATCTTTATAAAACAGATTGTATTTTGGCATCTGCTATAAATTCCTCAACCAATATCACTTAATGGTTAATAACCAAATAAATGTTGAATTTGGGTTTTACAATCAACAACCAATTCAATAATCCAATCATATGGGTTCATAGTTCATGTAACGATCACATGCAAATAAATAATCAATTCAACTGATAGTGGTCAACCAATAATAATCATTCAAGCATCCTATTTAATTTAAATACGTTTATATTATTATAAATGTAACCAACAAGGTAAGTTACCTTGTTTGGAAATCATTGTTAAAAATAACGATGTCATTTCATTTAAATTAAACAACTGTTTAATTTAAATAATTGATATACAAATATTCAACACGCATCCAAACGACCAATAATTAGCAGCCATAGTACACAATTAATAAAACCCGACTTATAAAAATGTAAGTGGGGGAACTGAGTGAGTTAAACTCACCTCGATATCACAGATCGGTAGAACGATTAGTTTTAAGTGTTTAATTTAATTCGAACTATCAGCAGCTTCCAGCTCCAACCATTCCAGCTCCAAATTGTTGTGCTTCTCAATTTGGTACCGACACTACTCATTTTGTTTAATCCTGACATTGTACGAACGCATTATAGATTTTATCGGTTAACCGCTTAATTTAAATTCTCTATTCCTTAATTAAAATTAATTTAAAGCAATTTAAACACATGTAAGTATATACCTTTAAACATTTCGCTTGTCCATTTCCGATTCCAGATTCTCCTGTCAAAAACAGACCGGCCCCCTTAATATATATATATTCTCCTTTTCATCTTCTCAACAACTCAAGTCTACCATATAAGACACAACCTTCCTTTTCTTGTTTCCACGTTCAGTCTTTTTTTCCATATAATAATTATTATATAACAGCTTGGCCCAAGGCCCAAACCCCTCTTCAGGTCCACGTTCCCAATGCATAATCCAGACTGCACCATCTTCTTCCCCATCCTCCCTTTAAATTTCCTGAACCCCTTCCTCTCTTATCTCTCATAGACGAAAATTGGCACCAAAAGCTTTATTAATCTCCAAACAAATATGACAATTCAATTTCCCTTCCAATGCTCCACTCGCCGAATGCAATCGCCACCCCTCCAACGATCTCTGACGCTGACCGACGGTGCACAGCACCTTTCAGGTGTGAAACATTTTAACTCCAAATTCCAGAAAAATATACCCACTCAATCGCCTCACTATACTGATCGACGCTCCATACTCGAATCCGCATATCGACATCCAAGTCTCCATATAAATCCAACCCTAGTTTTTGACTTCCGTCGTTGGTCATAGTCGCACCACCAACCATTGGTATCTAGTCGAAGCTCGCATCGATTCGAGTTCAATGGGGTTGGTTTTAGGATTTTAGGGTGCTCGTATGTTTTTTTAAAAATCATAGAAGCATTCGAAATTTATTTTTCTTCACTGTAATTTGTATTTGTATTTTGGATCCTCACATCGTATTGGCTCTGGTATTTATAGTGGCAATGCCTTGGTCACCATGGTTCAGATACTTGGAGAGCACAACATTTGGTTTGGCCATCACGCAAATACTGTAGGTGGGTAGGCATATTAGAATGGGTTTGCAGATGATTTGATTTTTCAATGGCAGTGCCTACATGGTTAGATAGAAGAAAATTTGGGGAAGGAAAGGCATGTGCGTTCTGATGTCTAGGCAGTACTGTTAATGTACTATGGAGGGAGGATACTGGTGTTATTTTACACTATTGCAAATCTAGTTACCTCCTTTCTCCGTTCTCTTATTGTATTATCTACCTATAGTTGACATTGAACTTATGGTAAAAGGTGGTGTAAGTTAGATGGATAAAGGAAGTTGTGGTTTTAATTTGATTATCTGATGATTGATTTTAAGTTCCATTTTTGTCTGCGTCTATACTTAAGGCACGTGTTGTGACAGTACGTTGGAAAGAAATGAATAGTCCTGCAGAGAGGTACATCAGTATAGGCATATGTGTTTTTTTCTCATTTAGAGTAGATTTGTACGAATAAAAATATGGGCTTTGGCAAGTGTAGCTCACAGTGTACAAATAGGGTAGGCTGCCAATATAAAGGACAAAGCAGTGTTTCATATAGGCATGTGTGATTTCAGAGAAACATACACAGTGCTGTGCGTGTATAGATTAGACAAAATAAGGTGTATCATGTTCCTTAACCATGAAGTTATATACATATTTATATTTTCCTTAGGGTAGAAGTTTTATTTTTTTTATTTCGTTTTAATATGGTTAATTTATGTTACTGCTGATTGTCGCTCATTACCGCCACCCGTACATAATCGTACCGACATCCGCGAAGTCCAAATGCAACAAAAATAATTACACTGCTACTGCAACATTACGAGTTTGTTAATCTATAATTATATATATATATATATATATATATATATATATATAAATTAGGACGTTTAAACGTCATTTTTTTAAATGAATTCACTATTAAATCCATAAATATTTCTAATATAATATTTAAAACAAATTTAAATATACAAATTCAAATGACCGAAAAATCCGGGACGTTACATCTTGGGATGAAAATAATTGGAGTGAATAATACCATCATTAATTGTCTAACCAATTCTTTATGGATTTAATTTCATTTAGACTTAATATATACAACTTTATTCATATTTGCAAATTATTCTTTGTAAACTAATTTTTTATGGCAAGTGTGAATTACGCATAAGCGAACTTAGAATTTGCCACCAACCAAAAAAACATCAAACCAGCTATATTCCCTTAATTGACAGAGGAACGTCTTAAATACATGCCAATTGTAAATTCCATGGTCATATATAATTGTTCATTTTTATACAATACTTTTTCATGTTTTGTTTGCAGGTTATTTTTTGAAGCGTTTTGTCGTGTGGAAGCATTTACGGCTTATCCATTGGTAGAGTTCAACATTACAGCGGATGTGCATACTTTCTAAACATGTTGTGTATTACATAATGATAATCATATCCATTCTTGCTACCGAAATGCAGTTCCACTGATATGTACATTTCTATTTCAGATTCCGCATTGTTTGCAAGTTTCAGCATCTTAAGAATTGTTAAATGTGGGACTTCTTGAGCTTTAATAAAATTGTATATTGCTTATCATATTTAATGTGGTTATGGTAGTTTAAACCTTTTTTCATGACGTTATATAAAAATACTTAGGGATTCCATGGCTTATTTACCAATATCAAATGCGTTCTAATTTACATCTAATTGTGAGATTGGTTGATGGTTTTGGACTTATACCGTACAATGATTGTTCTAAATCAAATTATACTTTTTCTATATGATTGATGCATGACTTTTGGATCTGCAATATGCATGCAACATTTATTTTCTCATTTATTTATTGCAGATACAATCGGCATTAACAATTACTTTATTTGTTGACAATATACAATTAGAAGTTATGTATATTGTGCAATGTGCAATTTGCATGCAACATTTATTTTCTCATTTTTTAATTACAGGTACAATCGGCATTGATGACAATATGCAACTTTAGTCTCTTTATTTGTTGTACTACGGTGGTTGTTATATAAAAACGTAAACAGTTGGTGCAATAATAATAAAAAACTCAATTATGGTTCATTCTTAACTGGTATCCATAGACGGTTGCAATGTAATGAAAGATTTAGTTGTCATTTGCACATGTATTTTCATGATAGGTGGCATCGATTGCAACATCTTGCTATGAATTTTAAACTACTACATTGTTTTTTATCTCTATCGTATGAATGTTAATTTTTTTCTGCTTACTCTTTCTTTGCTTCAATCATTATGCTTAGTGATTACTGTTCACTCTGTTATGTTGCGGTCAATTTCATACGAAATAACTTTAATTCTGCGCGTGTTCTTTTTTCAGTTCTATAATCATATTTTCTATCTTCATTGTGTTCAACCAATGCAAAATATCATATAATATGGTTATTTAATTCATCATTTCATACATATATCTTCTCATCAACTCTGCAATGATACATAAAATTTGACACTGTTTACCTTATGTGCAAGCTGTACCTACTTGTTATAGATGCATTATTTACTTCTTGCTGCAAAATTTAGTTTTTGCAGTAAAATCCTAACACATACATATATCGCTTACATTATATATCTTGCTATTACACAATATGTTTTCACCGCTTATTGATAAATGCAAACTAAAATACTCAAAAGTCTATGCTCCCGTGCATCGCATGGGTTTCCACTCGTGTGTGTGTATATATATATATATATATATATATATATATATATATCTGTGTGTGTGTGTGTGTGTATATATATATATATATATGCGGTCTACCTTCTTCTTTTAATTAATTCATCGTTGAAATTATTTAATTGCTTTCTTTTATTTTAATTGCACGCCCTCATTTCAATCAATTTACTAATTCTTCTTTTTATTTTAATTTATGTTCATGCACATATATGATTGCATGCATAAACAATACAAACTTCCATTTATTAATTTTATTCTTAATTATGCATATATTCATATGTACGTAATTAATTGCGTGCGTGTAATGACCCGCATTTTCTGCAATATATAATTAATTTATTTAATTATATAATTGGTGATTTAGAGAAGTTAATGATCGTTCAATTAAATAATATTGAATATTTAATAAATAATCATAATATAATAATATATTATAATATCGAAATAGTCAGAAATAGTAGAATTCACAATAGAGTGTGAATTGAATAGTATACGAGATGTGGTTGAGTTTCGATTCGAAATATAAGAACGAATATATTCAATCGACGACGGTTTGAACGTATAATTATAATATAATTAAAATAGAGCACGTAACGACGCGGTAGTTCGCTATTTGGCGATTTGAACTTCAACAGAATGTACATGATTCGTTTTAAATCGGATTTCTGTGAAACAAGAAACGTGTGGAGCTGGTGGAGTATATCTTTCTAGTGGAAGAGAAAAATCTGGATTTCGTCGTGTAGATTTTGATTTACGTCCAAATCAAATTTCAGAAAAGTCGCTGTAGAATTCCTTTATAATTTGCGACGCTTTATATACGTTATAAATGGATTTTTAGTATAAACTGAATATCGATAAATCTAAAATCTGAAATATCAAACTATAAATTCTGATATGATATTCTGGAGCTGTACGATATCATATGTGAAGATATACGATAATATAAATTTATTTATATTTAATTTAATAATATTTAAATATATTTATATATTTAAATGGGTCATCCAGAGCTTTAAAAATACGCTGTGTGAGCGTACGAAGCCGGAATTCGACGAAATCAGTTTTGTTGGATCTGCAATATCAAATTATTGTTAGATGTGAAGTTTCGTGATTTTTAGAGTCACTGTGTGGCCGTACGGATTTTTAGAGTGAGAAACAGTCAGTATTTTGACGATTAAAAATACGCTGTGTGAGCATATGGAGTCGGAATTCGACGAAACCAGTTTCGTTGGGACCGTAATGTGGAACTCTAACTACATGTCCAGTTTCGTGATTTTTGGGTATTATATGTGATCACAGGAATTTTAGAGGACATATGAAAACAACGTATGCTAAAATAAATAAAATAATAAAATATAAAAATAATATTTTAACACTATAAATACCCCTCTTAATCTCCCTAAACCTAATTCAACTCATTCCACCAGTCAAAGAAAGCGCCGCCATCATTTTTCACAAGAAAAACCCAAACGTGAATCTTTGAAAATCAAAAGTAAATCAAAGAGAAATGCATAAATCATGTTATATATATTTATGAGATCACGGGTGGATATACTTCAATTCTGAACCATTTTAGCGTAGTTCGATCACCAATTTTTGGCGCAGAAAATACCCAGCGTGGTATTTGTGATCCTAGGGTTTGGTATTTTGCTCAAGGGGAGAATCAATACTCGAATTTGAGTTCAGTTTTGAGATGAGTGGATCGAATGGAAACTTGGGTGAATTTTTGGTGAATTTCTGGAGAAAATTCCGTCGATCCCTGAACTGGAATTGGGTCGCGTCAAGGACCTGGAGATGCGGATACGGGTGGTGCGAGCTCAGTCCGTTGTGTATGAGGATGGAGAGATTAAGATAAGAAGTTCAATGGTGGTTTCGGTGTATGAATCCATGGAGCATTGGAGTAGAGGAAGGGGTCCAAGGGTTCGGTAATGGTGTGTGGTCATACAGGAGGTTGCGTCGTTTATTTCTGAGGAGGAAGAAAGAGTCATCGTGGTCTGGGCTTTCTAGTTTGGGGATGGGCCGGTTTGGTTATGAAGGTGAGGCCCAATCATAAATCAAATGGGATGGATGGGAGTTTGGGCTTGAAAATGGATGGGCCGGGGCATTATTTCAAAGGGGATGGGCTTCATTTCAAAGGAGGAGCTGAAAGCGGGTTGGGCCTGGTAGGAGGAGAATGGGCCGGAGTGTTTGTGGTGAGGCCCTTTTATTTTATAATTGTTGGTTTAACTTAAATTAAAAATATTGTATAACTTGTTAACACGATATCTCGGTCATACGAAATCAGAATCACAAACCGTAAGTTGCGTTGTAATCATGAGGACGGTGGCTACACCATGGAGCTGACTGGAAGTCCATCCGAGCTCGTTACAATTTATTGCAAAATAAATTGTCCGTCTAAATCAAAGACAGTTAATCGTTTTTAACGATAACAGTTCAATGTGAGTAAATCTCACCAACTCTGAACAGTTTATAATTGCATGTTGTATTTGTAGAACTGTTTGAAATTGTCTGTTTGACTGTATGTTGATTGTTTGATTGAACTGCTAGTCAGTTAGTTAAATTTCTATATTGATTCTGTTTAACAAGATATATCATATGGAACTGAAAGTGATGTTATCTATACTGTCTAACATCTGTGATGCAGGGAAACAGGTTGGAGGAATCCGACTGGATTCCTCAACAGTTATTTTATTGTTTTTCATATATTTTGATATATGATGTGAATTATAACCTATTGTTGGTTGTGTATGTATGGACGATATGGAACATCGTGATTTGATATGATTGAATACCATGACATACCGGAATGTAGATAAAAGAGATTTTTCAAAGTGATATTGGAAAATAGAATATTTACAAAGTGGAATATTTATAAATAAGGAATATTTATAAATTGGGATATTTATAGGAGATATTCAAAAAGGAAATAATTTCAAAACATTTTCTTTTGAATGGAAAGGCCTGTGTGGCGGGTTTGGGGATTTTTCCCGATGCTCCCGTTATAAAGGAGGTTATGGCGAATTTTCCCGGAAAGTTAAGGAGTTAGAATATTTGTAAGAATAAATTTGAAAATGAAATATTTGCAAACCATTTGCAAATAGAATAAAATAGAGAAAAGAAATATTTGTAAACCATTTACAAATAAAATTGAAAGGGGAATATTTAGAAAATAAATAGAGTTAATAAAAAGGAAATGGGTTTATAAGGGAAACATTATAAAAAGGAAATCATTTTTTTAAAGTGTAGAACCGTTATTTAAAAGTAAATCTTTTCCAATGAATAAAATGTTGTTAAAAAGGAAATCTTTATAAAGTGAATAAAGTTAATCGAATATGGTATTCGAAGAAGTTAATCGAATATGGTATTCGAAGTTAGTTAATCGAATATAGACATTCGAAAGGAGAAATCGAATATGGTATTCGAAGTTAGTTAATCGAATATAGACATTCGAAATGAGAAATCGAATATGGTATTCGAAGTTAGTTAATCGAATATAGACATTCGAAAGGAGAAATCGAATATGGTATTCGAAGTTAGTTAATCGAATATAGACATTCGAAAGGAGAAATCGAATATGGTATTCGAAGTTAGTTAATCGAATATGGTATTCAAAGTTAGTTAAATCGAATATGGTATTCGAAGTTAGTTAATCGAATATGTTATTCGAAAGGGGTTAGTCGAGTCGAGTTAGTCAAATAGAGTTAATCAGTTAGAGTTAACCAATTAGAGTAATCAGTTAGAGTTAAACCAATAGAGTTAATCAGTTAGAGTTAATCCAAATAATATGCCATTTAGCACGACTGCTAGCGTAATTCGCAGGGCTACAAATAGCCTAAGGCGGTCGGATGTTTCCTGAGGGAATCAGGCGTAACCATTGTGATCGCTGCGATCTAGAGTCAAGCGAATGGAGTTAAATAGAGTTGTCGAATAGTAGTTGTTCGAATGGAGTTAAATAGAGTGAGTCAAATATAGTTTATTCGAATAGAGTTGAATAGAGTTAATCGAATAGTAGTTATTCGAATAGAGTTAAATGGAGTTTAATCGAATATTAGTTAATTGATAGGAGTAAATCAAGTTGAGTTAAATAAACCAAGTTAGTCGAGCCTAGTTAATTGAATCGAATTGGTCGAACCAAGTAAGTTAAGTTAGTCGAGTTAAGTTCGTCGAGTTAAATAAATCGATGTTAGTTTCATCGAAGGGAGTTATCGATTATAGTTTAATCGAAGTGAGATTTTCAAATATGAGATATTTGAAAAGGAAGAGTTATCGAATATTAGTTATTCGAAGAGAGATTATCGAATATCATTTATTCGAGAAGAAGTAATCGAATATAGGTTATTCGAAGAAGAAGAGTTAATCAAATAGAGATTTCTCGAAGAGAGTTAATCGGCAAATTCGATTATATCGAATTCAGGAAAGTACTTATACTTTCCAGTGTTTAAATAGAGATTTATTTATTTATAAATAAATAAGTGTTAGGTTAATAATTCACTAATAAGAATAGAAGTTATAATTAAAGTTAGATAATTCGAAAGTAGGGATTATAACATCATCGTTATAACCAATGTTTTAAAATATAGAAGTAGATTAGTAAAATTGGATCCGAGAAAGGCGTAAAGAAGTTATTAAAGATTAAAAGATAAACTTTGACCATTTTGAAGTTATAACGTTGTTCAGTTAAGGTCTGAGAGGTAATTATACCCCAACTTGAGTGACTTCCTTCTTAACTAAGAAACGGTAAGGTTTGATCGTAAAGGAGTTTTGGAAATGTTTTCCAAACAAGAATCAGTAATGTTTTCTAAATACAGAAAACAAGGAATGGAAATGTTTCCAGTGTTGATAACATATATTTTCTAAATATAGAAATTAGCAAATGCTGAATATAGGGAAACAGGAGATGTAAAATGAACTAAAGAAATAAATGTTAAATGATGTTTGTTTGATATAATTTCCATCTGGAAATAATATCGTTGTTTGCACACTTGTTTTTCTTCGATAGTTAACTCACAGACTATCGAAGTTTTTGACCATTTAAACGTTGTTAATATGGAGAGACCGGTTGGATTATTATCCGAAGAACCACTCTGTATTGGCATAAGCATCGCGAATCATATATGCCAAAGATAATTGAAGACGGAGTAAAATGCAAGGGCTATCCTGTTTACAGAATAGTGCCTTCGGTTTGTCCAGTCCCAGGACAACTTGTATGGACGAAGGTCTGACAGAGTATATCCAATGGATCGCGTAAGTTGATCTGTTCAAACGTATTCACGTTTGGTGGCGGAGGAATTCGTTTCTCTTAGCTGTATACCCGTGTTATTTTTGGATAAGTCAATTTGTGATTTGGCGGGTATGACGATGTGACATTTCTAAGTGAATGAAGATGGGTGTCTGACATAGTATTTCCAGAAGGGCCACGTACATTGATTTCTTCAACCGTACCAAGAGTGGAAGCGGAGAAGGAAACTTCTTTTAGCTGACACGTAATGTATGGTTGTAGACATCAATTAGTGATTTTCGATGGATTTGACAATGTAGCATTCGAAGTGAATCTGATGTAATGATAAAGCGTAGCTTCTAGCCTCATCAACCGGTAAATGACAGAAATCGGGCAGGCAGCATGGCTAAGTCGGTCGCACCGAAGTAGGGTGTATAATCACCTATCTAGAGAATATTCATTTGTTTCTTAAATCTATCAATGCTGTCCCATATATATACGGGAACGGTTGCTGATCCCAACCGTTGGTGATGTACATTCGATACACTCAAGCAAAATGAGTGGTCGGTCATGTGTGGCTGAGTTGCAAGATGTTCTTGTTGAACTCCAGTGTATCGTTCCTAGAGTACACTGATCGGAAGGTGATTCCATACCTTGTCATAGTTGGAAATCCATTACCCAATACGTGCTTGCGGTTTTGATTGTATACTATATATGTAGAACGTGAGATGAAAGCGTTTCTGCTAGTTGATATCTATTTGTACATAGACATTATATTAATATCAAAAGGTTTTTGATATAAAGATATTTTGGATTCTCATAAGGGAAAAACCCGTTCCGTTCTGCGGCGTGGTCTTATGAGATATCGTGTACTTGTTCATATACCTGTTTAAACTGTTTTACTCATACCAGTCCCATGACTGACCCGGAGTTTATTTGTTTTGTTTCCCCTAAACTCTTGGGTGCCTAATTTTGTACGGGCAGTCAAGTAGTCAGGAATTTACAGATATACTGGAAGAGCGTGGAGCAGGAGGCTTCAAGATCATATAGCTATAGTTATTTCCGCTGTGTTGTAAGTGCTGTACTCTGATAAGTGCTATTGTATACATAACTGTTATATTTCAAAGATATGTTATCTATTATATGTTATTCGTTCCGTTGTGAGGTTCGTGTTACTCTGATGTTGTGTTCTTCTTCTTCTTCTATTCTAAGTTTCTATCTTATCTATTCTCACCTTCTAATTTCTTTCATTAATTACCGGGATTTTTCGATGTTTTGGTTATCGACGTCGAGCTTACGTCGATAACCAAAGTCGCCGAAAATCCGGGTCGTTACAGTTGGTATCAGAGCTTATGTTTTAGTGATCGGACATAACTCTGTGGCGTAACTCAGTAGAGATGGGATTAGTAATATCCTAGATTGAGTTGAGTGTATATATATACAAGAGAGCGTATATGTTATTGAATATAAAATGGTTTTATATTGTGGAGATTTATTGATTGAGTGGCTTATGAATTCTGGACGATCAGTTTGATCCACTGTATCGGTAGGAGTTTTATAAACACTTGAATACGATGAACCGACATGATATGTTTTGAAATTAATATAGTATATTAGTTGTGTTGGTTGTTAGATTAATCGAATGAGATTATAAAAAGATGAAATGGTTATAAATAACTAATCAGAATTCATATTAGTAAAGTATATGAAGTAAGACGAATTGGATCTGAAGTTAAATTCCATTGAATTAAAATAAGTAAATTTTAAGTTCCTGGGAGATTTTGAACTGTTTTCAAAATGGAAGTGTTTAGAAATGATTTTAGAAAGTGAAATAGTATTGAACCCACTTCGATTACTGGAAAATAGATTCTGATGAGTGTGGCCACATCATTAGTATTCATTTTCGAGTTTGTAAGTGACGGATTACTAGCAAAGGCTTCGTTTTGAATTGTTTTGAGAAAACAAGTGGTTTAGAAATTCAAATGTTTTGAATTGGTGTTATGATTTCAAATTAATTTGAAATGAACTCAGGAATTTAAAATTTTGGACTTAAAATTTAACTAATGAAGTTAAATAGATTGAGATGGTATAAATGAGTAAATAAATTTAAATTTAACTTGAACTAAGTTGAATAAGACAGATTTGATTGGAAAATAATCTGGAATGGAATTTCATTGATGAGTTAAGAATTTGAAATTGATATTGGAGTTTGAATGGAATTTGGTTTAATATAACCGAATGATTGGATTTGAGAATAAATCGATTTGAGTTGATTGGAATGACATTTATATATGTTGAGTTGAGTAACAGATGAAAAGGGATATAATGATATGCCCGACAAAAAGGTACAAGTTTATTTTATATATGAGTTTGGATTTTATGAGCCGAATTGGCAAGCCGCTTGGCTGTTTGATTTTCTTTTGGGTTGGAGAAGGCCTAGAGAGGCGAATTGTGATTTGACGTATTTGCCGGAACAAAGGAGGTTATGGCAAAATTTTCCGAAAATTTAAGGCGTTAGAAAATTTTCAGAATTTTTGAAAATTTTAGTCAGTCAGAAGGAATTAATATTGAAATCGATAATTGTTGGTTCAGTTAAAATCAGAAATAAGGGGTAAACAAATCTTAGGAATTCCAATAGATAGGGTCGTCCTCTAGCTTAGCAATTTCGAGGATGAAATTATTTTAAGTGGGGAAGAATGTAATGACCCGCATTTTCTGCAATATATAATTAATTTATTTAATTATATAATTGGTGATTTAGAGAAGTTAATGATCGTTCAATTAAATAATATTGAATATTTAATAAATAATCATAATATAATAATATATTATAATATCGAAATAGTCAGAAATAGTAGAATTCACAATAGAGTGTGAATTGAATAGTATACGAGATGTGGTTGAGTTTCGATTCGAAATATAAGAACGAATATATTCAATTGACGACGGTTTGAACGTATAATTATAATATAATTAAAATAGAGCACGTAACGACGCGGTAGTTCGCTATTTGGCGATTTGAACTTCAACAGAATGTACATGATTCGTTTTAAATCGGATTTCTGTGAAACAAGAAACGTGTGGAGCTGGTGGAGTATATCTTTCTAGTGGAAGAGAAAAATCTGGATTTCGTCGTGTAGATTTTGATTTACGTCCAAATCAAATTTCAGAAAAGTCGCTGTAGAATTCCTTTATAATTTGCGACGCTTTATATACGTTATAAATGGATTTTTAGTATAAACTGAATATCGATAAATCTAAAATCTGAAATATCAAACTATAAATTCTGATATGATATTCTGGAGCTGTACGATATCATATGTGAAGATATACGATAATATAAATTTATTTATATTTAATTTAATAATATTTAAATATATTTATATATTTAAATGGGTCATCCAGAGCTTTAAAAATACGCTGTGTGAGCGTACGAAGCCGGAATTCGACGAAATCAGTTTTGTTGGATATGCAATATCAAATTATTGTTAGATGTGAAGTTTCGTGATTTTTAGAGTCACTGTGTGGCCGTACGGATTTTTAGAGTGAGAAACAGTCAGTATTTTGACGATTAAAAATACGCTGTGTGAGCATATGGAGTCGGAATTCGACGAAACCAGTTTCGTTGGGACCGTAATGTGGAACTCTAACTACATGTCCAGTTTCGTGATTTTTGGGTATCATATGTGATCACAGGAATTTTAGAGGACATATGAAAACAACGTATGCTAAAATAAATAAAATAATAAAATATAAAAATAATATTTTAACACTATAAATACCCCTCTTAATCTCCCTAAACCTAATTCAACTCATTCCACCAGTCAAAGAAAGCGCCGCCATCATTTTTCACAAGAAAAACCCAAACGTGAATCTTTGAAAATCAAAAGTAAATCAAAGAGAAATGCATAAATCATGTTATATATATTTATGAGATCACGGGTGGATATACTTCAATTCTGAACCATTTTAGCGTAGTTCGATCACCAATTTTTGGCGCAGAAAATACCCAGCGTGGTATTTGTGATCCTAGGGTTTGGTATTTTGCTCAAGGGGAGAATCAATACTCGAATTTGAGTTCAGTTTTGAGATGAGTGGATCGAATGGAAACTTGGGTGAATTTTTGGTGAATTTCTGGAGAAAATTCCGTCGATCCCTGAACTGGAATTGGGTCGCGTCAAGGACCTGGAGATGCGGATACGGGTGGTGCGAGCTCAGTCCGTTGTGTATGAGGATGGAGAGATTAAGATAAGAAGTTCAATGGTGGTTTCGGTGTATGAATCCATGGAGCATTGGAGTAGAGGAAGGGGTCCAAGGGTTCGGTAATGGTGTGTGGTCATACAGGAGGTTGCGTCGTTTATTTCTGAGGAGGAAGAAAGAGTCATCGTGGTCTGGGCTTTCTAGTTTGGGGATGGGCCGGTTTGGTTATGAAGGTGAGGCCCAATCATAAATCAAATGGGATGGATGGGAGTTTGGGCTTGAAAATGGATGGGCCGGGGCATTATTTCAAAGGGGATGGGCTTCATTTCAAAGGAGGAGCTGAAAGCGGGTTGGGCCTGGTAGGAGGAGAATGGGCCGGAGTGTTTGTGGTGAGGCCCTTTTATTTTATAATTGTTGGTTTAACTTAAATTAAAAATATTGTATAACTTGTTAACACGATATCTCGGTCATACGAAATCAGAATCACAAACCGTAAGTTGCGTTGTAATCATGAGGACGGTGGCTACACCATGGAGCTGACTGGAAGTCCATCCGAGCTCGTTACAATTTATTGCAAAATAAATTGTCCGTCTAAATCAAAGACAGTTAATCGTTTTTAACGATAACAGTTCAATGTGAGTAAATCTCACCAACTCTGAACAATTTATAATTGCATGTTGTATTTGTAGAACTGTTTGAAATTGTCTGTTTGACTGTATGTTGATTGTTTGATTGAACTGCTAGTCAGTTAGTTAAATTTCTATATTGATTCTGTTTAACAAGATATATCATATGGAACTGAAAGTGATGTTATCTATACTGTCTAACATCTGTGATGCAGGGAAACAGGTTGGAGGAATCCGACTGGATTCCTCAACAGTTATTTTATTGTTTTTCATATATTTTGATATATGATGTGAATTATAACCTATTGTTGGTTGTGTATGTATGGACGATATGGAACATCGTGATTTGATATGATTGAATACCATGACATACCGGAATGTAGATAAAAGAGATTTTTCAAAGTGATATTGGAAAATAGAATATTTACAAAGTGGAATATTTATAAATAAGGAATATTTATAAATTGGGATATTTATAGGAGATATTCAAAAAGGAAATAATTTCAAAACATTTTCTTTTGAATGGAAAGGCCTGTGTGGCGGGTTTGGGGATTTTTCCCGATGCTCCCGTTATAAAGGAGGTTATGGCGAATTTTCCCGGAAAGTTAAGGAGTTAGAATATTTGTAAGAATAAATTTGAAAATGAAATATTTGCAAACCATTTGCAAATAGAATAAAATAGAGAAAAGAAATATTTGTAAACCATTTACAAATAAAATTGAAAGGGGAATATTTAGAAAATAAATAGAGTTAATAAAAAGGAAATGGGTTTATAAGGGAAACATTATAAAAAGGAAATCATTTTTTTAAAGTGTAGAACCGTTATTTAAAAGTAAATCTTTTCCAATGAATAAAATGTTGTTAAAAAGGAAATCTTTATAAAGTGAATAAAGTTAATCGAATATGGTATTCGAAGAAGTTAATCGAATATGGTATTCGAAGTTAGTTAATCGAATATAGACATTCGAAAGGAGAAATCGAATATGGTATTCGAAGTTAGTTAATCGAATATAGACATTCGAAAGGAGAAATCGAATATGGTATTCGAAGTTAGTTAATCGAATATAGACATTCGAAAGGAGAAATCGAATATGGTATTCGAAGTTAGTTAATCGAATATAGACATTCGAAAGGAGAAATCGAATATGGTATTCGAAGTTAGTTAATCGAATATAGACATTCGAAAGGAGAAATCGAATATGGTATTCGAAGTTAGTTAATCGAATATAGACATTCGAAAGGAGAAATCGAATATGGTATTCGAAGTTAGTTAATCGAATATGGTATTCAAAGTTAGTTAAATCGAATATGGTATTCGAAGTTAGTTAATCGAATATGTTATTCGAAAGGGGTTAGTCGAGTCGAGTTAGTCAAATAGAGTTAATCAGTTAGAGTTAACCAATTAGAGTAATCAGTTAGAGTTAAACCAATAGAGTTAATCAGTTAGAGTTAATCCAAATAATATGCCATTTAGCACGACTGCTAGCGTAATTCGCAGGGCTACAAATAGCCTAAGGCGGTCGGATGTTTCCTGAGGGAATCAGGCGTAACCATTGTGATCGCTGCGATCTAGAGTCAAGCGAATGGAGTTAAATAGAGTTGTCGAATAGTAGTTGTTCGAATGGAGTTAAATAGAGTGAGTCAAATATAGTTTATTCGAATAGAGTTGAATAGAGTTAATCGAATAGTAGTTATTCGAATAGAGTTAAATGGAGTTTAATCGAATATTAGTTATTTGATAGGAGTAAATCAAGTTGAGTTAAATAAACCAAGTTAGTCGAGCCTAGTTAATTGAATCGAATTGGTCGAACCAAGTAAGTTAAGTTAGTCGAGTTAAGTTCGTCGAGTTAAATAAATCGATGTTAGTTTCATCGAAGGGAGTTATCGATTATAGTTTAATCGAAGTGAGATTTTCAAATATGAGATATTTGAAAAGGAAGAGTTATCGAATATTAGTTATTCGAAGAGAGATTATCGAATATCATTTATTCGAGAAGAAGTAATCGAATATAGGTTATTCGAAGAAGAAGAGTTAATCAAATAGAGATTTCTCGAAGAGAGTTAATCGGCAAATTCGATTATATCGAATTCAGGAAAGTACTTATACTTTCCAGTGTTTAAATAGAGATTTATTTATTTATAAATAAATAAGTGTTAGGTTAATAATTCACTAATAAGAATAGAAGTTATAATTAAAGTTAGATAATTCGAAAGTAGGGATTATAACGTCATCGTTATAACCAATGTTTTAAAATATAGAAGTAGATTAGTAAAATTGGATCCGAGAAAGGCGTAAAGAAGTTATTAAAGATTAAAAGATAAACTTTGACCATTTTGAAGTTATAACGTTGTTCAGTTAAGGTCTGAGAGGTAATTATACCCCAACTTGAGTGACTTCCTTCTTAACTAAGAAACGGTAAGGTTTGATCGTAAAGGAGTTTTGGAAATGTTTTCCAAACAAGAATCAGTAATGTTTTCTAAATACAGAAAACAAGGAATGGAAATGTTTCCAGTGTTGATAACATATATTTTCTAAATATAGAAATTAGCAAATGCTGAATATAGGGAAACAGGAGATGTAAAATGAACTAAAGAAATAAATGTTAAATGATGTTTGTTTGATATAATTTCCATCTGGAAATAATATCGTTGTTTGCACACTTGTTTTTCTTCGATAGTTAACTCACAGACTATCGAAGTTTTTGACCATTTTAACGTTGTTAATATGGAGAGACCGGTTGGATTATTATCCGAAGAACCACTCTGTATTGGCATAAGCATCGCGAATCATATATGCCAAAGATAATTGAAGACGGAGTAAAATGCAAGGGCTATCCTGTTTACAGAATAGTGCCTTCGGTTTGTCCAGTCCCAGGACAACTTGTATGGACGAAGGTCTGACAGAGTATATCCAATGGATCGCGTAAGTTGATCTGTTCAAACGTATTCACGTTTGGTGGCGGAGGAATTCGTTTCTCTTAGCTGTATACCCGTGTTATTTTTGGATAAGTCAATTTGTGATTTGGCGGGTATGACGATGTGACATTTCTAAGTGAATGAAGATGGGTGTCTGACATAGTATTTCCAGAAGGGCCACGTACATTGATTTCTTCAACCGTACCAAGAGTGGAAGCGGAGAAGGAAACTTCTTTTAGCTGACACGTAATGTATGGTTGTAGACATCAATTAGTGATTTTCGATGGATTTGACAATGTAGCATTCGAAGTGAATCTGATGTAATGATAAAGCGTAGCTTCTAGCCTCATCAACCGGTAAATGACAGAAATCGGGCAGGCAGCATGGCTAAGTCGGTCGCACCGAAGTAGGGTGTATAATCACCTATCTAGAGAATATTCATTTGTTTCTTAAATCTATCAATGCTGTCCCATATATATACGGGAACGGTTGCTGATCCCAACCGTTGGTGATGTACATTCGATACACTCAAGCAAAATGAGTGGTCGGTCATGTGTGGCTGAGTTGCAAGATGTTCTTGTTGAACTCCAGTGTATCGTTCCTAGAGTACACTGATCGGAAGGTGATTCCATACCTTGTCATAGTTGGAAATCCATTACCCAATACGTGCTTGCGGTTTTGATTGTATACTATATATGTAGAACGTGAGATGAAAGCGTTTCTGCTAGTTGATATCTATTTGTACATAGACATTATATTAATATCAAAAGGTTTTTGATATAAAGATATTTTGGATTCTCATAAGGGAAAAACCCGTTCCGTTCTGCAGCGTGGTCTTATGAGATATCGTTTACTTGTTCATATACCTGTTTAAACTGTTTTACTCATACCAGTCCCATGACTGACCCGGAGTTTATTTGTTTTGTTTCCCCTAAACTCTTGGGTGCCTAATTTTGTACGGGCAGTCAAGTAGTCAGGAATTTACAGATATACTGGAAGAGCGTGGAGCAGGAGGCTTCAAGATCATATAGCTATAGTTATTTCCGCTGTGTTGTAAGTGCTGTACTCTGATAAGTGCTATTGTATACATAACTGTTATATTTCAAAGATATGTTATCTATTATATGTTATTCGTTCCGTTGTGAGGTTCGTGTTACTCTGATGTTGTGTTCTTCTTCTTCTTCTATTCTAAGTTTCTATCTTATCTATTCTCACCTTCTAATTTCTTTCATTAATTACCGGGATTTTTCGATGTTTTGGTTATCGACGTCGAGCTTACGTCGATAACCAAAGTCGCCGAAAATCCGGGTCGTTACAGTGCGTTAAATTCTTAACCGTCATGTGTATGTATATATATATATATATATATATATATATATATATATATATATATACACACACACACACACACATCTTTCTAATTTTCACGCAATTAAATTGCTCATTACCTTCTTTTTACATATCAACTTTTAATTAAATTGCGTTCACACTAAGCCACTTTTTAGTCATTCCCCTAAAACAAAAAAAATATGACGCTGGCGGAGATCGAACCACCTTTTATATGAAAGTCACATGCTCTAACCAATTAGACTACTTAGTCTTTTGTTAACAAGGCTTAGGACAATGGTAACCATTATTCTTTTCTCATTCCTCTTTTTTCATGTTTTGTTGCAATATTTAATTTAAAGATATCTCTTTCGTTTTAAATCGGTTTTCTGCAAACCATAGGTCTAAATTGACCAGAAAATCGCCACGAACGCAATGACGCGCTAATATCGTGACCAAATTCTGGAAGCTCTTCAAATTTTCCTTTTTCTTTTTAAATGTTCGCATGCATTTCTTCGCATTTCATGTATTGCATGTAATTTCTTTTAGTAATCTTTTTCTTCATTTCACTGCATGAACTTATTACATGCAATTTAATTGTCATTATTTAATTTTTCTCTTAAATATATCTATGCATATAATATATATACATATTTCCATATTTTTAATTTCATTAAAAATGCGGGGTGTTACATTTTTTTTATAAAAACAACTAACAGCAATATTTTGACGTTTTATTTATACTATCTTTTTATGTAAACAAATCTACAAAATGAATTTCCTACTTTCTTGTTTAACCTAGTAAGTGGCCCGTGCTTTGCACACAACGTGTAGTATATGTAATTGTTGTTTCATGCCAAAAAATGTACCAATGTTTTTATAGTTTGAAACAAAAGGTAGATGGGAAGATGAATCAAACTATTGTACCAATCTGTTGATATTGGTCCATGTCGACATCTTTCGAGTCATCATCATTAGATTTTTACATGTGAGGCATACAACCAGCATTTTCAGCTCTTCGATACGCATTTTTCTTAGGTGAATTGTAGCAATTGCTCTTATTTCGGTGCTAACCTATTTTGTGTGCTCATTTATTATCCACTTCCAACTCCACATGCAATGCTCTAATATAGACGGTTCATTTTCAGGTATCCAGTGAATTTAGTTTTTGATGATTTGATTTTTCTTAAATTGCGCCCTTTATCCAAAAATGTATTTTTTTTCATTTGTTTGATTTGTGTTTATTTGGATGTATGCATGTACAACAAAAAAATTTGATATACAATTGTTTCACGATCATTACCAAGTTACATCAAATACCATTAATACATCAAAAGATCAAAAGAACAATGATAAGGTATGCGGGTAATAATGAAAGATCGAAGTCAAGGCTAAGCTGACATGGTAAATTTGGTATTATCTTTCAATGAGTGTATTTAATGAAAGATCTAAGAAGTAGAAATCAACATAAAAAAGAAGAAGAAAAATACCAGGACTCCCCGAATAATAAAAATACCATGGATAAATCACCTATCTCTTTCGGTGCTTAGGAAGGCATAGTCAAATTTTCAGAGGGTCATTACCTTATTAATTAAAAAGATATAACAAACAATGAAGGTATCATTAAGCGTCTATCCTCAAGATTTAGAGATTGCCAACATGCAACATCGGAACAATTAGTTAGTAATATAATCACAACGTAGCATTTCATATAAATATTATATTATATGTATTAGGCTGCATTTACTGCAAGGATTTTATATAAATTTTCTTATAGTTGGCTTCATTCATATATTTAAGGACAATTTTTCAAAAGATGCTACTTTTTCAAACTAATGGCACAAATATACTGGTTTTAAAACTATTTGCAAATATAGACTAGTTTTGGCCAGCTCAGTGATGAGCTGGCCTTTCTTTTAATAAAAAAACACTGGTTGTACTTCAGAAGTGCGCCTTTATTAATTTACACTGTAGCACAAGTTTGGCAAAACTTGTGAGAATACATTCTTATAAAACTGGACCCATTTTTCCACTTCTATTTTGCTGAAACAAAAATGAACATCCTCCTTTCAAATATAACTTCTGTTTCACGTTGTCCTCTTTTCACTCCTGTGAGTTTTTCCATTTCTTTCCTTTTATTATCATTTTAATACTATCTCTATTTTTCTACTTGATCATCTTAAGCAACTATATATCATCGCATGATTGAACAATCTGGAATATATTTTGAAAACTTATGAACAACGTGTGTGTAACTTATGTATATCAGCAGCAAAGATTTGATAATTCATCTGATTATGTGAGCTGAAAAAGTAGCATTTTATATTATAGAATTAATTAGCACAATAGATCTCTGAAGGGGATGCTATGCCTTAGTTTTGAGGTTTAGTTGGAAGCATTTGTTTTAAAAGACATTTCCAAGTAAAATCTGTATATTTAATCAGTAGTATACACTGCGACAACATTAGAATATTATACTATTATAAGGGTGCGGAGGCGAATGAAAATTTGGATTAGAATATTATACTAATATAACGAATTTGCTAATATTTCAAGATTTGTAAAGATAACATATGAGAACGTGTATAAGTTTTTGTTTAGTTTTGAAAATCAGAATGAAGTTCATTTTTGTTTCAGCAAAATAGAAGTGTTTTTTTTTTCTTAAAAGAAAGGCCAGCTCATCGCTGAGCTGACCAAAACTAGTCTGTATTTGCAAATATTTTTAAAACTAGCCTATTTGTGCCATTAGTTTGAAAAAGTAGCATCTTTTGAAAATTTGTCCTATATATAAATATAAATATGTATTAATTTAAAATTTATAGATTAGTATGCAAGTATTATCTTGGAACAATGGCAATAAAGCGTATACATAATAATTATGGCTAAAATTCAAATGACGACACAGTTCGAACACAAAAATTTCATGTTACACATAATTTAAAGGCAACATTTCATACCTACAACGTGTGTTTCAGTAGCTTCAATGTATCGGATAATAAACCGCAATTAAAAAGCTACAGTGGGAATATGGAAGACACAAAAAATGTTGTAAAATGTAGAATGATTCCTTAAGACCAATAAGCATAAGGTGCAGCAAATCCGGCCAGAGCAGACAATTCATGTTGATCGTGGTGAATAAGATCATATCCTAATTTATTATATTGCAATCTGTGAATCCAATGGTTGAGGAAATCTTCAATGATGAAATATATATGTAACATACCACGAGAATTCGATGCCCGAATTCCGACAATAATACAGATCCTGTATCACTTCTCAGAAACCAAGTACCGAAAACGTAGTTAGTTATTAGAAAGAAATCAGAGGGTGATGTAATGACCCGTATTTTTATGGTATAATAATTAATTTATTTAATTATTTAAAATACGATTTAGAGATTTGAATGGTCGTTGAATTAAATAATAGTGAATATTTAATTAATATAATAATTAAATAATATATTTAATTCTGAAATAATCAGAATTAGTGAATTGACAATATTGTGTGAATTTGACAATTTAAAATATACATAATTCAGTTTAGAGTTGAATTATATTATCGAATATATTATCTAAATGACAGTTGAACGTATAATTATATTATAATTATAATCGAGCTCGAAATGGCGCGGCAGTTCGTAATTTGGTGATTTGAACTTCAATTGGATATACAGGGTCCGTTTCAAATTGGATTTCTGTCAAATAAAAAACGTTCGGAGCTGGTGAAGTATATTTTTCTAATGGAAGAGAAAAATCGGGATTTCATTGTATAGATTTTGAGTTATGTCCAAATCAAATTTTCAAATATCGCTATGGAATTCCTTTATAATTTATATTGATTTATTTATATTTTAAAAGGATTTAAATATAAATCAAATATCGATATAACTGGGAATTTGGAAATATCAAGTTATAAATCCAATTGGAGTTGTATGATATTCTATTGCGAATATATATGATAATATTTATTTATAAATATTTAATTTAATTATTTATAAATATATTTAAATGGGTTATTTAGAGCTTTAAAAATAGCCAGTTTTGCAAACGACCTTCGTTTTCTATGAAACTAATTTTGTTGGATCTGCAATATCAGATTATTGCTAGATTTCAATTTTCGTGATTTTTGAAGCCTATATGTGGCCGAACGGGATTTTAATGTGCAAAACAGTCAGTATTTTGACGGTTAAAAATACCTTGTGTGAGCTAACGGAGTTGGAATTCGACGAAACCAGTTTCGTTGGGTCTGCAATGTCGAGCTATAGCTGCATGTCCGTTTTCGTGATTTTTGGGTATCATATGTGATCACAGGAATTTTTAAACAATAAATACATATAGCAATTGATTAAAATTGAATAAAATAAATATATTAAATTATCCTGCAAATACAGTGCATATCCTAAACCTAATTCACTTCATTTGACGGTCAATGAAATCTTGCCGCCACCCTTTCTGTTCTGAAAACCAAATACGATTCCTTCAAGATGAAATCAAAACTTCAAACGAACTTTTATTTGTTGAATTACTGGTCTCATAAGCCTTTGTACCAGTACAACTTTTACTCAGTTAGAAAAGGAAAGGGTTCACCCTATTCTTCCATTTGACGTCGACCTGGCAGGCATTTTCTGAGGATTCATAGCAACGTCGAGGGTTCGAAGGTACTCAGAGCATCCAGACCGCTGATAGGAAGATTTTTGTGGGGATCGACCCAATTATGTGTCGCGACCTGCAAAGAAGGTCGAGATATTGGAATTGATTTGGGGTCGGCGCACTGGGTTTAGCTCAGATGAGGTCAAAGAGTCTAAGGTGAGGAGCTAAATGGTGGTTTCGGATTTTTGAATGGAAATGTATAGAGGGGAGGATAAAGTGAACGGAGGTGCACTCTGTCGTTTTCTTTTTGAAGTATTATCGATGTCTGTAGGAGACCTGAAGTGCTTTAGTTCATCGGTGGAGGGATAAACAGTATATGTGGAAACGAATTTCGGAAATGGCTTTAAGGTGAAGCACGGTTTTAGTTCCTGGCTACAGGGATTGGATTTTGGAAAGAAGAAGGGGTATCCACAAGTAAACCGTGATTAATGGATGTAAATGGTGAGTGACAGACTTTTGTTCTTTGTATTTTCTGGAATTATAATGCGTGCTTTAAAAGCCGAGCCAGCTAAAGGTTAGTCTGTTTTGTTTATATGGGAAGTCTGCTAGTTATGTAATTGGTTTGGGGTAGAAGTCTGATTGTAGTAAATGGTTTGGCAAGTTTGTTAGAAGTGAAGTATGATTTTTGAAACGCAGGATGATATGTGGGGTTAAATTCTGGGAAATGGGTATTGTGACGTCAAGTTCGAAGATGCCATGTATAGGAGAAGAAGAGGAGCGATGTTTGTGAGAAACAGGGTAATTAGCTTTAGTTAATCACATAAGTAATGACCGTTATTTCGATTCAATATTGTAAAATGTATAACTTTCTCGTATGATATCAGAACCGTACAAAACAAGATCCGTTGGGATCATATGGACGGACACTACACGGTGGAACTGACTGGAAGTCCATCGGAGCTCATTACAATTTATAGCAAAATAAATTGTCCATCTGAATCAAGCGATGGTTATCGTTATTGACGATGATCGTCCAATGTGAGTAAACTCACCAACTCTATCAGTTCATATTTTCATAACGTATTGTTAGAATTGATAAATATTGGTTGATTGTTATGTGTTGATAGTTTGGATGAACTGCTAGACAAATGGTTGAAATTATATATATAAATCATTAATTTTATATTGATTATGTTTATCAGAATAGTTCATATTACAATGAAGTTGATGTTAATTATATTGTTTAACATCTGTGATGCAGAGAAACAGGTTGGAGGGATCCAACTGGATTCCTCAATATTTATATAATACTGTTGTTTTCATTTACTGTGATATATGATGTGATATATAATCTGTTTTGATTATGTTTGTTTCAATGATATCAATCATTGTTATTTGGGTATTTTAAATACCGTAAGAAATACTGGAATGTAGAAAAGGGGATTTTCAATATGTATTTTGAAAATGAATTATTTATATAAATCAATGGATTTTATATATAAAAGGAAAAGATTTTTATAAAAGAAAAATATAAAAATCAAATAGAATTGAAAAGGAAATATGTGTAAACCATTTACAAATAGAATTGGAAAGGAAATATTTGTAAAACATTTACAAATAGATTATAAATGGAAATATTTATTTATGAAATAAATAGAGTAATAAAAGTAATTATTTATAAAATAAATAAGATTTTATAAAAAGGGATATTTGGAAATTAGATAGAGTAAACCAAATAGGGTTAATTGATTTGAGTTAATCAAATAGAGTTGATCGAATTAGAATTAATCAAATAAAGTAAACTGATAGAGTTAATCGAATATAGTTTATTCGAACAGAGTTAAAAGAGTTATCGAATATTGGTTATTCGAAGAAAGGAGTTATGGAATATTAGTTTATTCGAAAGGAGTTAATCGAATATAGTTATTCGAAGAAAGGAGTTATCGAATATTAGTTTATTCGAAAGGAGTTAATCGAATATAGTTATTCGAAGAAAGGAGTAATCGAATATAGTTTATTCGAATAGAATTATCAAATATAAGTTATTCGAAGTGAGATAATCGAATATAAGTTATTCGAAATGAGATAATCGAATATTAGTTATTCGAAGGAGTTAATTGAATAGAGATTACTCGAAAGAGAGTTATACGTCGAATTCGAATATATCGAATTCGGGAAAGTATTATTTACTTTCCGGTTTTTAATCAAGATTTGTTTATTTATAAACAAATTAGTTGTTGGATTATTTATTCAAAATAAGAATTCATGTTAGATTTCTAAGTTAGGTATTTCAAAACTAGGATTTATAACGATAGTGTTATAATAAATGTTTTCATAAAAGAAGTGGATTCATAATCTGAATCCGAGAATTTGCTCAAGCAAATGATTGTAGAAATTAGAGCGGTGAGCTTTGTCTATTGCAAGGTTAAGAACGTTGTTCAGTTAAGTTCTGAGAGGTAATTATACCCCAACTTGATTGACTTCCTTATTTAACTAAGAAATAGTTAAGGTTCGAGGGCGAGAGTTAGTTAGAAATACAGGTAAGTAATAAGCGATTTATGGAAGGAGCGGCCATAAACAACGTTAGTTTGAAATCCATATAAATGAGTTTTGTAAACGTTTTCCAAATATAGAATCAGAGATATTTTCTAAACATAGAAAATGGAATGTTTTATTTATAAGGAATTAAAAAATGGAGTTAAGCTAAAATAGAAACTGACTGGAGATTAGTTAAGTTGAAAGGTTTTCTAAGTGTCTATCTGATGTTGGTTTTGACCTTCGGGATTGATACTTAGGGAATTGTTCTTATACTAGTTTACAGTCAGAGATTGGTAGATGTGGAAGAATAGTGATAAGTAAATAAGCAATGGGAATGTTTTCCAATGTTCATAACATATAATTTCTGAATATAGAAAATAAGGAAATATGAATATATATATATATATATATATATATATATATATGATGATTGATCAATAGAAATTCCAATTGGAAATAAGATTGTTGTTTGCACACTTGTTTTCATTTGATAGTTAAATCACCGACTATCAAAGTTTCTGACCATTTTTACGTTGTTAATATGGAGAGACCGGTTGGATTATTATCCGAAGAACCACTTCGTATTGGCATAAGCGTTGCAAACCAAGTATGCTGAATATATTGAAGACGGAGTAAAGTGCAAGGACTATTGTATAAATCTTAGGTAGAGATTGCCTAAGATGGATGTACTGAATAGTGCCTTCGGTTTGTCCGGTCCCAGGACAACTTGAATGGACGAATGTCTGACAGAGTATATCTGGTAGATCGCGTAAGTTGATCGTTTCAAACGTATTTACGTTGGCGGCGGAGGAATTCGTTTCTCTTAGCTTATACCCGTGGTATTTTTGGGGAGATCAATTTGTGATTTGACAGGTATGATGATGTGGCATTCAAAGTAAATGAAGACGTGATCTATATAGGGATACGTTATAACTTCAAGCCTCATCAACTGGGAAATGACAGAAATTGGGCAGGCAGCATTGCTAAGTGGACCTCACCCAATTAGGGTATATTGTCACTATCTAGAGAACATTCATATTTGTACTTCTTTCAATTCTGTATCTCCCAGGAACAGTTATGTTGGAATAATAACCGAGGGGTGGTAATATATTCGATACATTCAAGAGAAATGAATGGTAAGGTCATGTGTGGCCGAGTTACAAGATGTTCTTGTTGAACTCCAGTGTATCGCTTTTAGAGTACACTGAGCGGAAGGTGGATCCATACCTTGTCATAGTTGGAATCCATTCCCCAAATAAGAGCCTGCGGTTTTTGATTGTATATTATATATGTTGAACGTTAGATGCAAGCGTTTCTGCTAGATTTCTATTTACTTGATACAGACATTATTATAATATCAGACAAGTATCATTTTAGAAATATATTGGGTTATCATAAGGTAGAAGCCATCCGTGTTCATGTGTGGATCGGTCTTATGATTATCCTTTGTTTCAAAAGAATTTTGAAAGTTAAATCAAATGATTTGAGTTTACTCACACCAGTCACATGACTGACCCATAGTTTATTTTATTTTTCCCTAAACTTTTGGGTGCCCAATTTTGTACAGACAGTCAAGTAGTCGGGATTTACAGATACTTGAAGAGCTGGAGTAGGACGCTTCAGGATTATATAGCTATTGTTATTTCCGCTGTGTTGTAAGTGTTATACTCTAATAATGGTATTGTATACAGATACTATTTTATTTCAAAGTTATGTTATGAAATATATTTATTCATTCTGCTGTGACATTCGCGTTTACTCTGATGTTGTATGTTCTTCTTCTTCTTCTATTCTAAGTTTCTATCTTATCTATTCTCACCCTCTGTTTTCTTTCTATTAGTTTTCTGGTTTCCAGTGCAATTTGGTTTGGACTTGTGTTAATTGTTCAGCTCAAATTGTACCGGAATTTCGGGACACTACAGTTGGTATCAGAGCTGAAGGTTCAGTTATTACCTTGGCTCTATGGCATGACTCAGTAGAGATGGGGATAGTAATACCCTAAATTGAGTTGAGTGTATATATATAAGCGCTTATTTGTTGTTCAATATAAAATGGTTTTTTATTGTGGAGATTCATTGATTGAGTTGTTTATGGGTTCTGGTCGATCAGTTTGATCCACTGTATCGGTAGGAGTTTCTAAACACTCGAATACGATGAACCGACACGATATGTTTTGAAAGAAGGGTAAATGAAATAATTTTACCCAAAATTATATTTTGATATAAAAGAAAATATATATATTGGAAATATAGTATATTGGATGTGTTGGTTGTGATTATAATCAGATAATATTATAATTGAAACGGTTATGTAAATAACCAATCAGAATGCATATAAGTGAAATATATGAAATCAACATGAATTAAATCTGAATGTAAATCAGAATAGAAATGAAAATCCTGGAAATTTGAATAAGCATTTGTAATGGACTTGGATTAAGTATATGAAAATTTTAAAATCCTGGGAGATTTTATAAATGTTTTCCAAGCATTGGGGATAGTATTTTGAAATAGATTTCAAAATGGAAGTGTTTAGAAATGGTTTTAAAAGTGATATAGTATTGGACTCACTTCGATCGCTGGAAAATTATTCTGATGACGACTATGCAGCATTATCAGTGTTCAATTTCAAGTTCTAAGTGGCAGATTACTACCAAAGGTTTTGTTTTTGAATTGGTTTGAGAAAAGCATGTTGTTTTGAATCCTGAAAAGAAAAGTTGATTTTCGATATGGTGAACTGTTTAAAATTCCCAGGGAAAGACTGTTTGAATTAAAACCAAATTGAATTGAAATTTGGGAAATCAAATAGAAATTGAAATTGAATTAAAGCCGATTAAGTGGAAATTGAACTGAAATTTGCAAAAGCAAATTGAAGATGAATTGGGTTAGAATGTTATCAAAAAATTTGGATTTATGTGATCAGAATTTGAAACGGAACCAGATTAGTGGAATTAAGAGTTTGGAATCGAAATGAAACTCGAGTTTGAAATGAAATTCGACTTTGGTATAAGCGAATGATTTGGTTTGAGAATGAATTGATTGGAGTTTGGTTGGGATAACATTTGTATATGTTGAATTGATAACAGATGGAAAGGATGTATTGATATGCCCGACAAAATGGTACACGTTTATATTCTAATTGGATATGAGATTTTTGGGCCGAATTGGCAAGCCGCTTAGCTGTTTGATTTTCTTTTGGGTTGGAGAAGGCCCAGAAAGGCGAGTTGTAGTTGTATCGATTGACCAGTACAAATGAGGTGGTGGCGAAATTTTTCAGAAATTTCGGGTGTTAAAAAAATTTCAGGCTTTTTTGAAAATTTTGGTTGATAGGAATTAATTAATATTTTAATTGAAATTATTTAGTTCAGTTGAAACTGAAGATAAGAAGTAAACAAATAAGTTCTAACCAGTCAATAGGGTTTGTTTTCTACCTTGACAATTTCGAGAACGAAATTATTTTAAGAGGGGAAGAATGTAACGACCCATATTTTTATGGTATAATAATTAATTTATTTAATTATTTAAAATACGATTTAGAGATTTGAATTAGGGGTGGGCATAAACCGCACTGCCATGCGGAAACCGCCCAGACCGAACCGCAAAAACGGTGAGGAAAACCGCACCGGATTCTCTTTCTAAAGCAAACAACCCAAACCAAACTGACTCGCATGACATGGTTCGGTTGCAGTTTGAACTTTTACCAAACCGTATTAAACCGAACCGAACCGCATAGCTACACTGACAATGTTATGATAAAAAAATTAACAAATTCCTATCTAACTTTTAATTTAACGCTATATGTTCTATTTTCACATATGATGTAGTTATATTAATTAAAGATAACACTATGTGTTTTAACCTTCAGATGACACAACATCATAAAATCGTAAATTGTTTGTTGATGATAGTAATTTTCTTGTTTCATATTTAATACGGGTTCATACCGGACCGAACCAAAACCGAACCCTATTACATCGAAACCGAACCGTTTCAACGGTTAGTATAATGGTTTGTATTTTTGATCAACCGTTTGATGCAGTGTGGAAGCGGTTTGAGCTTCAAACCGCACCGAACCGAACCGCGCCACCCCTAATTTGAATGGTCGTTGAATTAAATAATAGTGAATATTTAATTAATATAATAATTAAATAATATATTTAATTCTGAAATAATCAGAATTAGTGAATTGACAATATTGTGTGAATTTGACAATTTAAAATTAATATAATTCAGTTTAGAGTTGAATTATATAATCGAATAGATTATATAAATGATAATTGAACGTATAATTATATTATAATTATAATCGAGCTCGAAATGGCGCGGCAGTTCGTAGTTTGACGATTTGAACTTCAACTGAATATACAGGGTCCGTTTTAAATCGGATTTCTGTGAAACAAGAAACGTTCGGAGCTGGTGAAGTATACTTTTCTAATGGAAGAGAAAAATCGGTATTTAATTGTGTAATTTTGAGTTATATCCAAATCAAATTTTCAAATAGTCGCTATGGAATTCCTTTATAATTTATGTCGATTTATTTATATTATAAAAGGATTTAAATATAAATCGAATATCAACGTAACTGGGAAATTGGAAATATCAAGTTATAAATCCAATTGGAGTTGTATGATATTCTATTGTGAATATATACGATAATATATATTTATAAATATGTAATTTAATTATTTTCAAATATATTTATATATTTAAATGGGTTATTTAGAGCTTTAAAAATAGACAGTTTTGCAAACGACCTCCGTTTTCGAGGAAACTAATTTTGTTGGATCCGCAATATCAGATTATTGCTAGATTTCAATTTTCGTGATTTTTGAAGTCCGTATGTGGCCATACGGGATTTTAATGTGAAAAACAGTCAGTATTTTGACGGTTAAAAACACGCTTTGTGAGCTAACGGAGTCGGAATTCGATGAAACCAGCTTTGTTGGGTCTGTAATGTCGAGTTGTAGCTGCATGTCCATTTTCGTGATTTTTGGGTATCGTATGTGATCACAGAAATTTTTAAACAATAAAAACATATAACGACTGATTAAAACTGAATAAAATAATCGATAAAAATATATTAAATTATCCTATAAATACAGTGCATATCCTAAACCTAATTCATTTCATTTGACGGTTAATGAAATCTTGCCGCCACCCTTTCTGTTCTAAAAACCAAATACAATTCCTTCAAGATGAAATCAAAACTTCAAACGAACTTTTATTTGTTGAATTACTGGTCTCATAAGCCTTTGTACCAGTACAACTTTTACTCGGTTAGAAAAGGAAAGGGTTCACCCCATTCTTCCATTTGACGTCAACCTGGCAGGCATCTTCTGAGGATTCATAGCAACGTCAAGGGTTCGAAGGTACTCAGAGCATCCAGACGCGCTGATAGGAAGATTTTTGTGGAGATCAACGCAATTATGTGTCGCGACCTGCACAGAAGGTCGAGATATCGGAATTGATTTGGGGTTGACACACTGGGTTTAGCTCAGATGAGGTCGAAGAGTCTAAGGTGAGGAGCTAAATTGTGGTTTCAGATTTTTGAATGGAAATATATAGAGGGGAGGATTGAGTGAACGGAGGTGTACTCTGCCGTATTCTTTCTAAAGTATTATCGATGTCTGTAGGAGACCTGAAGTGCTTTAGTTCATCCGTGGAGGGATAAACAGTATATGTGGAAACAAATTTCGGAAATGGCTTTAAGGTGAAGCACGGTTTTAGTTCATGACTACAGGGATTGGATTTTGGCAAGAAGAAGGGGTATCCACAAGTAAACCATGATTAATGGATGTAAATGGTGAGTGGCAGACTTTTGTTCTTTGTATTTTCTGGAATTATAACGCGAGCTTTAAAAGCCCGAGCCAGCTAAAGGTCAGTCTGTTTTGTTTATATGGGAAGTCTGCTAGTTATGTAATTGGTTTGGGGTAGAAGTCTGATTGTAGTAAATGGTTTGTCAAGTTTGTTAGAAGTGAAGTATGATTTTTGAAACGCGGGATGATATGTGAGGTTAAAGTTTGGGAAATGGGTGTTGTGACATCGGGTTCGAAGATGCCATGTATAGGAGAAGATGTGGAGCGACGTTTGTGAGAAACAGGGTAATTAGCTTTAGTTAATCACATAAGTAATGACCGTTATTTCAATTCAATATTGTAAAATGTATAACTTTCTCGTATGATATCAGAACCGTACAAAACAAGATCCGTTGGGATCGTACGGACGGACACTACACGGTGGAACTGACTGGAAGTCCATCGGAGCTCGTTACAATTTATAGCAAAATAAATATTCGTAAATATTGGTTGATCGTCCAATGTGAGTAAAACTCACCAACTCTATCAGTTCATATTTTCATAACGTATTTTTATAATTGATAAATATTGGTTGATTGCTGTGTGTTGACTGTTTGGATGAACTGCTAGTCAGTTGGTTGAAATTATATATATATATATATATATATATATATATAAATCGTTAATTTTATATTGATTTTGTTTATCAGAATAGTTCATATTGCAATGAAGTTGATGTTAATTATATTGTTTAACATCTGTGGTGCAGGGAAATAGGTTGGAGGAATCCAACTGGATTCCTCAATATTTATAATACTGTCGTTTCCATATATTGTGATATATGATGTGATATATAATCTGTTTTGATTATGTCTGTTTCAATGATATCAATCATTGTTATTTGGGTATTTTAAATACCGTAAGAAATACTGGAATGTATAAAAGGGGATTTTCAATGTGTATTTTGAAAATGAATTATTTATATAAAATCAATGGATTTTATATATAAAAGGAAAAGAATTTTATAAAAGAAAAATATAAAAATCAAATAGAATTGAAAAGAAAATATGTTAAACCATTTACAAATAGAATTGGAAAGGAAATATTTGTAAAACATTTACAAATAGATTATAAATGGAAATATTTATTTATGAAATAAATAGACTAATAAAAGTAATTATTTATAAAATAAATAAGATTTTATAAAAAGGGATATTTAGAAATTAGATAGAGTAAATCATATAGGGTTAATTGATTTGAGTTAATCAAATAGATTTGATCGAATTAGAATTAATCAAATAGAGTAAATTGATAGAGTTAATCAAACATAGTTTATTCGAATAGAGTTAAAAGAGTTATCGAATATTGGTTATTCGAAGAAAGGAGTTATCGAATATTAGTTTATTCAAAAGGAGTTAATCGAATAGAGTTATTCGAAGAAAGGAGTCATCGAATATTAGTTTATTCGAAAGGAGTTAATCAAATATAGTTATTCGAAGAAAGGAGTAATCGAATATAGTTTATTCGAATAGAATTATCGAATATAAGTTATTCGAAGTGAGATAATCGAATATAAGTTATTCGAAGTGAGATAATCGAATATTAATTATTCGAAGGAGTCAATCGAACAGAGATTACTCGAAAGAGAGTTATACGTCGAATTCGATTATATCGAATTCAGGAAAGTTTTATTCGTATGGTCGTGTAACTTTGGGGACGACTATTAGGGTCATTTCCCATGTTCATGATTTTTGCCGATTTTTAAATGACCGTTTTGCCCCTAGATGATCTTGTTTTGGCCATAACTTTTGATTGGAAAGGAGTTTTGACCTAAAACCACTTACGTTAGATCCGGATGATAGTTTACCTTTCCGTAGAGTGGTCATATGTGAAAAACGGACTTATCGTTTGGGAGATATGGCTGAAACAAGGTTTGTAAGGCGAAAAACAGCTTAACTAGGCCAAATAGGGTGATTAGCAGCTAGGCCCATAGCCCATTTCGGGATTAGGGTTATGGGGAGGCTGAGAACAGTTAGAGAACGATTTTTATTTCATTTTCCAGCTGCCACTTTTTGTTCCTTCAAGTTTAGCCATGGCCTCCACTTTCTAAAACACCCCAAATCACCTCCTAATCGCTAATTAAGCCAAATCTACATCAAATTAAGGAAGATCTTCACAAGAATCGAGGTAGAACTGCTGTTAGCCTTGGGGACAGCGCTAAACAGAGGATCATTTCAGATTTGGTAATTTGTTTGTGGCTAAGGTGAGTGATTTGCATAGTTGCTCACTAATTATGGTTAATTAAGGGTAATTAGTGATAATTAGTGAAATTATACATGTTAAAAATCTGGAAAAATATTGATAAATTTCGGAATAATGTTTTAGGCCTCTATTAGAAATTTGATTTGGTTAAGTTTTTCTAATCAAGTCACTAGTTTTACTTAAACATGCTTAAATGAAAATATAGGATTTTGGCTATGTTTGATCCGTTTTAACCTATCAAATTGTTGTTTTGGTGTTAGCTGTCAACTCTTTATGTTGCTATGACTGTATGGTATACATTGTGATTGCTTAGAAAAGTTACATTGGTCGAAAACGCCATCGAATGGCGTAAAACAGTCGCTGGATAGAAGTGCAGGAAATTACCCGAATCGGATCGGATCGGAAGAGGAAGCACGATTCGAACCGCTCACACCTGAAGTTCCACGATCTGACCATATGTTAGTGGCACCTTAGAGTATTGTACAGTATGTAGTGCTAACTTTTTGGTTGCAGGTCCAGGTTTAGGTATGGTTTAGTATACCTGTTATTGTTCTGTTTTGCTGCTTATCGCTCATACCAGACTTTTGCTGACCCAGAGTTTTATGTCTATTCTTATTACTCTGGGTGCTCTCACGAGCAGACTAGAGACAGGTTAGCTGGTGAAGCATGAGTAGTTGTACCGAAGGAGAGCAGGAGGCTTCCACGTATGATATATATAGATATTCTCCCTGTGTCGTTGTTGGTCGCTACTTTGGGCATTAGTAGTGTACCTTTCCTTTCTTTTGCTTTAGAAACAGTTTTAAAGTTGTAATAATGATGATGTGGAACATAAGCTATATTTGGATTTTCCGCTGCTATGATTTTTAGTTTCATCTTATGCACTTTCTCACCTGTTTTATGTCAAGTATGTTATTATTATATTTTATTCCTTGCGCTGTGAGACATTCTACAGGTTCTTTGTTAGTTCACCAGTAAGTTCTTTCCTTTTCCCTTTCTTTGGCGACCGTCCCGTGCCAGTTGGACATCGGCACAGCGCATTTTCATGGGAAATTTCGGCTGGTGCAGGGCGGGCCGTCACACTTGGTATTAGAGCTCTAGGTTGCGTAGTTAACCTAGGGAAGTTATCAGGGAGAGATAGTACACATATATGAGAGCGCGTATTTGTGATTATTTTGGTTTTTAAAAGCTATATATATACACTATTAGTATATCTAAGGATGAAGTCGCACTTCCCTGGCACCACTATGGAGATGGTTAATCGTTTTCTCTTTACAGATTGAACGATGAGCCGATATACAAGAGGTGCCGGTAGAGGAGCCAATAATGGGAATGTTGCTGACATGAGGACGATGTTTACTGACCTCATGAGGGAGATGCTTAGAGATGTTCAGGGGGCAACTCCTAATGCTGGTAATGGTGGTGGTCCAGCGGTGCAGGCGCCTAGGGCCGATTTCGCCAAGCTGAACAAGGAATATACTAGTCTTGGTGGGAAGCCGTTCCACGGAACAGAGTCGGCTACGGATGTTCAGGATTGGTTGGATAGCTGCGAGCGTATCTTCGAAGACTTGGGTATCGAGGATGCGATGAAGAGAAGGCTAGCATCCCGTCAGCTGCAAGGACGGGCAATGAATTGGTGGAATGCTATAAAGGCAGCTACTCCCGAGGATCAGATTACTTGGGATCAGTTTAAGGTTCGCTTTAGCGATAAGTTCATTCCAGCTGCTCAGAAGTCAGTGCTGTTTAAGAAATTCTTGGAACTCAAGCAGAATGGCAGAGCTGTCTCGGAGTATATTGTCGAATTCGACACTTTGTCGAAATATGGGTTATCCCTAATAGATACTGCCGAGAAGAAGAACGAGAAGTTCATAACTGGCTTGGATGGATACTTGGGGGAAAGGCTTATTAACCACGTCGATGTGACGTTTGAATCGATTGTGGGAAAAGCTTTAAGATCGGAAAGTCTTTACCTTAAATCGAAGACTGAGGTCGCATCTGCAGAGGAGCCAAAACCGCAAGCAAGCGATGGAGGCAAGAGTGGTTCTTAGAATAAGAGGAAGCAGAACCATAATAAGGATGGCCAGAAGAAGAAGAAAGATGTTGAGTGCTTTAGCTGTGGTAAGAAGGGCCACTATGCTAGTAATTGTCGAGCAAAGCCAGTAGACAGGAAGTGCTTCAACTGTGGCCAAGTGGGACATCACAAGGACAAGTGTCCGCAACCCCCTAAAGAAAAGCAAATGGTGAAAGCATATGCCCTTAATGCTATTCCTTCTTCGTTGAATGCCTCAACTGCTACGGAGAAGGGAAAGAATGTCGTTATTCAAGGTATGCTTTCTATTTATGATGTTCCTGTTCGAGTATTGTTTGATACCGGGGCTTCCAGTTCCTTCATATTTAGTGACCTGGTAGATAGGCTGGGATTGGAGCCTGAGATTGTCGATAGACCTTTAGTTGTGACGAACCCGATTGGTGGTTCGACTAGCCTTAGCATGATTTGTCGTAATGTGGTCTTATCGAGTCATGGATGCATGTTTGTTTGCCAATGCTTTGTTTTGGATTTTACTGGGTTTGGCATTATTTAGGGAGTCGATTGGCTCCAAAGATACGAGGTGGTGGTAGACTGTGAGGGTTTTTTGGTGACAGCTAGAGCGAATGATGGGCGGAGGGTAGTGTTTGGTGGTCTTCCTAGTGATGGGGTAATGGCTAGTTTTCTAAATTCCCTTGACATCCCGCATGATGAGTTGTCAGGTTTGCCCGTGGTTGGCCACTATCCGGACGTCTTCGAGGAAGTGACCGGGCTTCCACCACATCGAGAGATTGAGTTCCGTATTGATTTAGTGAAAGATGCCAGACCTATAGTGATGCCACTTCGTCGTATGGTGCTAAGTGAGCAGCGAGAGATCGGGGTGCAAGTAAGCGATCTTTTGAAGAAGGGATTTATCAGTAGAAGTGTTTTTGAGTGGGGAGCACCATTTGTGTTTGCTACCAAGGCTGATGGTTCCCTTCGATTGTGTGTAGACTACCCCGAGTTGAATAAGGTGATGAGGAAGAATAAGTATCCTCTACCGCGGATAGATGATTTGTTTGATCAGTTGAGTGGCGCGAGAGTGTTCTCCCAGTTGGATCTCGTGACATGTTTTCATCAGCTTAGAGTGGAAGCTGAGAGTATAGCTAAAACGGCATTTTGGACACCGTCTGTATTTTATGAGTGGTTGGTCATGCCATTCGGGCTGACCAATGCACCAGCATATTTTGTGGATCTTATGAATAGGGTATTCAGAGATCAGTTGAATAAGTTTGTTCTTGTGTTCGTGGACGATATACTTGTTTATTCAAGGACAGAAGAAGAACACAAGGAACATTTGAGGATAGTGATGGAGGTGTTGAGAAAAAACCAATTGAAAGCAAAGTTTTCTAAGTGTCACTTTTGGAGGAGGGAAGTGAGATTCTTGGGCCATATTTTTTCAGAGAACGGTATTTCCATGGATCCTGCGAAGGTGGCTACGGTACAAGATTGGTCTACGCCCAAGAATGCAATAGACATAAAAAGTTTCTGGGTATTAGCTGGATATTATCGTAAGTTTATCCAAGACTTCTCCAAGATAGCAGCACCGTTGACTCAGTTGACCAAGAAGAATCAAGCCTTCGTCTGGGACGAAAGGTGCGAGAATGCATTCAAGGGTCTAAAGGACAAGTTGACATGTGCACCAGTGTTAGTCATTCCTAAGGGGAATGAAGAGATGACGGTATACACGGATGCATGTGGTACCAGATTAGGTGCTGTATTGATGCAAGGAAGTAGGGTTGTAGCTTACGCAAGTCGGCAATTGAAACCGCATGAGAGAAGATACCCTACCCATGATTTGGAATTAGCTGCGATCGTATTCGCATTGAAGATGTGGAAACATTATCTCTTGGGAGAAAGATTCGAGTTGTTTACTGATCATAAGTCATTAAAGTATCTTTACTATCAAAAGGATCTAAATCTCCGACAACAAAGATGGTAAAAATACTTGGCTTCCTATGATTTCGATATCGCATACACACCAGGAAAGGGCAATGTGGTGGCTGATGCATTGAGTAGAAGACTTGCCAGTTTAGGGGCTATATTTCTAGAATGGAAGCAACTGGAGTACATCGCTGGGTATGACTTCAGACCAAAGTAAGAATTGGATCCAAAAACTTTAGCAAGTTTGACGATCAGACCCACTTTGATTGAGCGGATTGGTTCCAGTTAGAGAGACGATCCTAACCTATTGGAAATCATCTCAAAGGTAGAGATGGGAATCAACGAAGAGATAAGCAAGTATGGGCTTAATCGAAATGTATGGCTTAGAAAGCATGGAAGATTAGTTGTACCCAATGTCAATGGATTGAGAGATGAAGTGCTTAGAGAATGTCATCACTCAAAACTGACTATACACCCCGGTGGTAACAAGATGTATTGAGACATGAAGCAGACCTACTAATGGGAAGGGATGAAAAGAGACATTGGGAAGTTTATATCCAAATGCATGAATTGCCAGCTAGTTAAAGCTGAGCAAAAGAAGCCTAGTGGTTTGTTACAACCATTAGAAATTCCAGAATGGAAATGGGAACAAGTCTCAATGGATTTCATTAATGGGTTACCAAGGACTAGATCGGGCCATGATAGCATTTGGGTTATTGTGGACCGACTGACTAAGAGTGCAAGGTTTATACCCGTTAAGTCAAGGAGGACGGCAGCTAAGTTAGCTGAACTATATGTAAAGTGGGTAGTGAGATTTCATGGAATACCCAAAGGCATTGTGAGTGACCGAGATCTGTCGTTCACTAGTGGATTTTGGAAGAGCTTACAAGAGGCGTTAGGATCAGAATTACATCTCAGTACTACGTATCATCCTCAAACCGACGAACAGACAGAGAGGGTGAATCGTATATTAGAAGATCTCTTGAGAGCTTGTGTATTGGATTTTGGTGGATCATGGAATGACCATCTGCATCTAGTAGAGTTTGTCTATAATAACAGTTATCAATCCAATATTGGTATGGCTCCATTTGAAGCTTTGAACGGAAGACCGTGCAACTCACCGTCGTGTTGGTTAGAAACTAGTGAGAAGTTTGTGCTTGGACCAGATGTGATAAGAGAAACTTCAGCTAAGATTAAGGTTGTCTAATAGCGAATGAAGGCTGCCTAAGATAGGTACAAAAGTTATGCTGATAAGAGGAGAAGAGAATTAAAGTTCTCCATTGGCGACTTGGTGTTTGTCAAGATTTCTCCATTGAAAAGCGTGATACGATTTGGCAGGAGAGGCAAGTTAGCACCAAGATTTGTTGGTCCATTCCCAGTTCTTGAGCAAATTGGGAATTTGGCATATAAAGTTGAATTACCAGAGAAGATGGCAGGAGTTCATAACGTATTTTATGTTTCCCAGTTAAAGAAGTTCGTGCACGACCCCGATGTGACTATTTCACCTGATCAATCGGATGACATCGAGGTTGAACCCGAGGCGGTTGGGAACCGCAGGCCTATGTGTATTGTTGGGAATGATACGAAGCAGCTTCGAAGGAAGGCGGTGAAACTATTCAAAGTGCAGTGGGGTAATGATGAGGAGGACTGTACTTGGGAAACAGAAGAGAACATAAGGAAGAAGTATCCAGAACTCTTTGCCTGGTAAGATTTTATTAGCGATTTAGTTTTCCGCATGCTAGGTTAGGCTTGTTTTGCTTGTTTTGCATGTTTGATTGTTGTGGATGATTGATAGGCATGCAGGATTCATTGTTTGTTCGTTTGTTTGTTTCTTGGTTAAGGAATTTTGGGGGCGAAATTTCTTGAGGGGGGAGAGTGTAATGACCCGCATTCTATGCATCATAGGATCGTAGAATATTTATTTCATCGTCATAGAGGGTCGTATGGTCGTGTAACTTTGGGGGACGACTATTAGGGTCATTTTCCATGTTCATGATTTTTGCCGATTTTTAAATGACCATTTTGCCCCTAACTGTTCTTGTTTTGGCCATAACTTTTGATTGGAAAGGAGTTTTGACCTGAAATCACTTCCATTAGATCCGGATGATGGTTTATCTTTCCGTAGAGTGGTCACATGTGAAAAACGGACTTACCGTTTGGGAGATATGGCTGAAACAAGGTTTAAAAGGCGAAAAACAGCTTAACTGGGCTAAATAGGGTGATTAGCAGCTAGGCCCATAGCCCATTTCTGGATTAGGGTTATGAAGAGGCTGAGAACAGTTAGAGAACAATTTTTATTTCATTTTCCAGCCGCCACTTTTTGTTCCTTCAAGTTTAGCCATGGCCTCCACTTTCTAAAACACCCCAAATCACCTCCTAATCGCTAATTAAGCCAAATCTACATCAAATTAAGGAAGATCTTCACAAGAATCGATGTATAGCTGCTGTATAGCCTTGAGGACAGCGCTAAACAGAGGATCATTTCAGATTTGGTATTTTGTTTGTGGCTAAGGTGAGTGATTTGCATAGTTCCTCACTAATTATGGTTAATTAAGGGTAATTAGTGATAATTAATGAAATTATACATGTTAAAAATCTGGAAAAATATTAATAAATTTTGGAATAATGTTTTAGACCTCTGTTAGAAATTTGGTTTGATTTGGTTAAGTTTTACTAATCATGTCATTAGTTTTATTTAAACATGCTTAAGGGAAAATATGGGATTTCTCTATGTTTGATCCGTTTTAACCTATCAAATTGTTGTTTTGGTGTTAGTGGTCAATTCTATATGTTGCTATGACTGTATGGTATGCTTTGTGATTGCTTAGAATAGTTACATTGGTCAAGAACGCCATCGAATGGCGTAAAACAGTCGCTGGAAAGAAGTGCAGGAAATTACCTGAACCGGATCGGATCGGAGGAGGAAGCATGATCCGAACCGCTCACACCTGAAGTTCCACGATCTGACCATATGGTAGTGGCAGCTTAGAGTATTGTACAGTATGTAGTGCTAACTCTTTGGTTGCAGGTCCAGGTTCAGGTATGGTTTAGTATACCTGTTATTGTTCTGTTTTGCTGCTTATCGCTCATACCAGACTTTTGTCTGACCCAGAGTTTTATGTCTCTTCTTATTACTCTAGGTGCTCCCACGAGCAGACTAGAGACAGGTTAACTGGTGAAGCACGAGTAGATGTACCGAAGGCGAGCAAGAGGCTTCCACGTATGATATATATATATATTCTCCCTGTGTCGCTGCTGGTCGCTACTTTGGGCATTAGTAGTGTACCTTTCCTTTCTTTTGCTTTAGAGACAGTTTTAAAGTTGTAATAATGATGATGTGGAACATGAGCTGTATTTCGATTTTCCGCTGCTATGATGTTTAGTTTCAGCTTATGCACCGTCTCACCTGTTTTATGTCAAGTATGTTATTATTATATTTTTATTCATTCGCTGTGAGACATTCTATAGGTTCTTTGTTAGTTCACCAGTAAGTCCTTTCCTTTTCCCTTTCTTTGGCGACCGTCCCATGCTGGTTGGAGCGCATTTTCATGGGAAATGTCGGCTGGTGCGGGGCGGGCCGTCACAATGTGGCATTCAAAGTAAATGAAGACGTGATCTGTATAGAGATACGTTATAACCTCAAGCCTCATCAACTGGGAAATGACAGAAATCGGGCAGGCAGCATGGCTAAGTGGGCCGCACCCAATTAGGGTATATTGTCACCATCTAGAGATTATTCATATTTGTACTTCTTTCAATTCTGTATCTCCCGGGAGTGGTTATGTTGGAATACTAACCGAGGGGTGGCAATATATTCGATGCGTTCAAGAGAAATGAATGGTCTGTCATGTGTGGCCGAGTTACAAGATGTTCTTGTTGAACTCCAGTGTATCGCTTCTAGAGTACACTGGGCGGACGGTGGATCCATACCTTGTCATAGTTGGAATCCATTCCCCAAATAAGAGCCCGCGGTTTTTGATCGTATATTATATATGTAGAATGTTAGATGCAAGTGTTTCTGCTAGATTTCTATTTACTTAATCTAGACATTATTATAATATCAGACAAGTATCGATTTAGAAATATTTTGGGTTATCATAAGGTAAAATCCATCCATGTTTATGTGTGGATCGGTCTTCTGATTATCCTTTATTTCAAAAGAATTTTGAAAGTTAAATCAAATGATTTGTGTTTACTCACACCAGTCACATGACTGACCCAGAGTTTATTTTGTTTTGTTTTCCCTAAACTCTTGGGTGCCCAATTTTGTACGGGCAGTCAAGTAGTCGGAATTTACAGATACTTGAAGAGCTGGAGCAGGAGGCTTCAGGATTATATAGCTATTGTTATTTCCATTGTGTTGTAAGTGTTATACTCTAATAATGGTATTGTATACATATACTGTTTTATTTAAAAGTTATGTTATGAAATATATTTATTCGTTCCGCTGTGAGATTCGTGTTTACTTTGATGTTGTATGTTCTTCTTCTTCTTTTATTCTAAGTTTCTATCTTATCTGTTCTCACCCTCTATTTTCTTTCTATTAGTTTTCTGGTTTCCAGTGCAATTTGGTGTGGACTTATGTTAATTGGTCAGCTCAAATTGTACTGGAATTTCGGGACACTACATGTGAGATAAGAAAGAATAAAATATTAGAATAGAAGAAGAATAAGAAACACAACAGAAACAGAGTCTCACATCGCAGCGGAACAGAATATAATATAGAAAATATATCTTTATTGAGAACTTGAAAATATACTTACAATCATCAGAGCATTCCTAGATGTATCAGATGTCTGAACAACTCCAGCACGTCTTCTGAAATTCACAACATTTCAATCTAAACCTGTAAAACCCGGGCTAACCCAAGCATTACAAACGGTGGATCAATCTGGAGAACTAGAGTGAGAAAAACAAACCAAATTTATGGGTATAATCCAATTTGATTTTTAAGTTAAAATATTTTCGAAAGAAAAGGATAATCGTAAGACCGAATCCACACATAAATACAGATGGTTTTTACCTTACGATAACCCAAAAAGTTTAAAAATCAATATCTTTTCTGATATTATAATAGTGTCCAAATACAAATAAATATCGATCTAGTAGAACGCTTATATCTCACGCTCTATGTAACACCCCACCTCCGCCTGTGCCACTCTTGCAAGGGCACTGACTTTGGAGGGGCGTTTAAACAAGGTAACCATGCATGTAGATATCACAAGACAGAACATATAAGTAAAAACAGAGTAAATATAGCAGCGGATAAAAACTAGCATATCAAAACCATAAGTTAAGTTACAACACAGTACTTGATCATTATTTTCCATAAACAAAGTCTAGAAACATAAAACTTGAAACTGGAAAGGAAAACATAAAGTAGCTATCCCCAGAGTAGGAAACCATAGCAAGCTCAAGTCCAAAGCATACATGAGCTATCCAAGAAAAGCTGCTAAGATCCAAGCTAAGTGCCGGTATTCCCGCCCTGTAAACCTGGGGGGGGGGGGGGGAACGAAAGAAAAGAGGCGAAAGAAAATGGGTCAGTCAAAAGACTGGTAAGTCCTACCTACTATTGTACAACAACTAATAAAGTTAACTGTATATGTAAACAAGGATGAGTCATAGGATGATAACTGGCATGGTAAAAAGTCAGCAAGATAGATCAAGTGTGGCACCGCATATACAAGGTCGAGGTTTGCACCAAGTGTACTAGTTTCACAAGTCATGTCAAGTGTAAACAAGAAGTGATCCCCAGGCCCAAGTTTGGCCCAACATCATGAATGACCTAAATCAAGGTCCAACTAGCACGGTCTAGTCGATCGGCTCCCTAAAGCCTAACTCGTCAAGTGTCGGTGTCTTACGGCCCAACTACGAAGTGTAGCTAAACTGTGCTAGGTCCACCCTAGGGTGTATCAAGTCCTAGGGTGTCAACCACTGACACAAACCAAGCACGCACAGTTTAAACCTACTGGTGCCCGTGCCTGCTTTTTCAACTCCGGACCATGTGCACGACCATGGCCCGCCTGAACCTACACCGGCGCACCTACACAGCCGTCGTCTTGGTCGCTTACATGTCATCCCAGTAATCGTGCCCCACCATAGCCTAGTCCCTAGGGTATCATGATACAACTAAGAGGGTTACTGGTGCAAAGGACCACGTAACTAGGGTTTCCTTAATCTAGTGAGAGGGGCCGAAATCTTAGCAAAGTCTCTAATGAACTTCCTATAGTAGCCTGCCAGACCGAGAAAGCTTCGCACTTCGGTTGCATTCCTAGGAGTCTTCCAGTCTTGAACTGCAACCACTTTCGCAGGATCCACAGCTATACCCTGCTTAGAAACTATATGCCCAAGAAATCGGACTTCCTTTCTCCAAAAGTGGCATTTGGAGAACTTGGCTTTCAACTGATGGCCTCTAAGCGTATCCATCACTTCCTTGAGGTGTCTAGCATGTTCTTCCTCGTCTTTTGAAAAGATCAGAATATCATCCACGTAGACAACAACAAACTTGTTAAGGAACTCCTTGAACACCCTACTCATCAAATCTACGAAGTAGGCGGGTGCATTAGTCAAGCCGAATGGCATAACAAGCCATTCAAAGAATCCGTCTGGAGTCCTAAATGCAGTCTTATCAATGCTGTTTTCGGCCACTCTAAGCTGATGAAATCCGGTGGCTAAATCAAGCTGAGAGAAAACAGAAGCACCAACAAGCTGGTCGAAGAGGTCATCTATCCTCGGTAATGGATGCCTATTCTTCTTGGTCAGCTTGTTCAACTCTCGATAATCAACACATAGACGAAGCGAGCCGTCCGCCTTAGTAGCGAACACTACAGGAGCACCCCATTCAGAAATGCTTCACCTAATAAAATTCTTCTCAAGTAGCTCCTTGATTTGCTTACTGAGCTCTCTCCTTTCACGCGGGGCCATGTGCCTAACTGGTAAGGAGACTGGCTTAGCATTATCAACCAGATAAATGCGGAAATCTATCTCTCGCTTAGGGGGTAACCCCTTAACTTCTTCAAAGACATCAGGGTATTCTCGAACCACCCTTACAGATTGCAGATCATCGATGGACGAGTCAAGAGATTCAAGATAACATAGCATGACGGGATCTAGCGGGTTGCAAGAAATCTCTAGGGTATTACCCAGGTGAGTCATGAGTCTCACCACCCTATGCTCACAATCGAGAATGGCTCCATAGCGGGACAACCAATCCATGCCCAAGATCAACCCGTATCTCGTGAACCCGAGAACATAAGCATCACACGAGAATTCTACGGTCAAGATAGAAATCCTCAAATCCATACAGATCATAGATAAATGGGCTGAACCCCCAATCGGATTTGAAACACTAACGGGATCCTCAACAAGACTAGTACTTAGGTGCAAACTTCCAACAACATCAGAAGAAATAAAGGTATGCGATGCGCCAGAATCAAACAAAGTGCGAACAGGAAAACCAGAAATATAAACAAGACTTTCCACAGAAATAGTACCTCGGTCCTGAACTGGAGTGGTGTTGAGAGCATGCACTTGCCCTCAAGATGAACCTGCGCGCTGAGTTTGTCCATGCCCCTGCTTCTTAGGGCAATCCTTGCTAAAATGTCCCATCTCTCCACAATGAAAGCATCCACCCAATTTCATTCTCTTCTTCCTACAGTCCTTGGCCACGTGCCCAACAATCCCACAGAAGTGGCACTTTCTTGTGTCCTTTGCCTTGTTCTTGTTTCCCTTGTTGTTCTTGTTGTTCTGATTACTCTGATTCCCTCCCCACTTGGAGTCTGCCTTCTTAGGCTGAGTCTCATTGGGCTTGACTTCTTTCTTCCCATTCTTATCCTCTCCCTGCAGCAATGCCATGTCTACTAGGCTCTCGAAAGTGGCCCCCATGGGTATGTGTGACATGGCTAGACCTTGTAATGGCTCATTTAACCCTCGTGCAAAACGTAGAGCCTTCTTCTCGGGAGTATTGACCATGTCCAAACCGAATCGGGCAAGCTGGTTGAACTTATTCACATATTCTCTCACCGTCATGTCTCCTTGCTTCAAGGCTATGAACTTCTCTAGTTGCAAATTTGCCTCCGCAGACGATAAAAACTTAAGCCCAAACCTTGCCCTAAAGTCGGCCCAGGTTTCTACGGGCCTAGTAGCACAGGTGACCTCCCACCAATAAGAAGCTTCCTCCTTTAGTAGCCAAACCGCCAACAGAACCTTTCTACGGTCCTCTATATCAAAGATGGCAAAGAGATCTTCGGTCTCCTTCAACCAATTTCTTGCTTCCACAAAAGTCTCCGTCCCAATAAAATTTTTGCCACCCATTGCCTTGAAGTCCTTGCAAACCTTGGCGAAATCGGCTTGTGGTTGCTGAGGAGGAGGAGGAGGGGGTGGAACCTCAGTGATAGTGGGAGTGGTTGCTGGACCTGCATTGTTGGCCCTAGCTTCCAAGTACCTCCGGAACCATCCGGGAATGGTGACTCCCTCAGGAAGATTGAGATCGGCCATGCTGAAAAAAAAGGAAAAGATAGATTTAGAACGAGGAAACGAAGGATAGTGCTTATGGCTCTTGGGGGATAGCCTTTCAAAATAAACTAGACTTTTCTTTGGAAAATACTTAATTGGTTTTGAAAATAGCTTTTAAAAGTAACTTTAAAACCCTTTTTGCTCCAATCTCGTAAACCTTATGCTCTGATACCAAATGTAACACCCCACCTCCGCCTGTGCCACTCTTGCAAGGGCACTGACTTTGGAGGGGCGTTTAAACAAGGTAACCATGCATGCAGATATCACAAGACAGAACATATAAGTAAAAACAGAGTAAATATAGCAGCGGATAAAAACTAGCATATCAAAACCATAAGTTAAGTTACAACACAGTACTTGATCATTATTTTCCATAAACAAAGTCTAGAAACATAAAACTTGAAACTGGAAAGGAAAACATAAAGTAGCTATCCCCAGAGTAGGAAACCATAGCAAGCTCAAGTCCAAAGCATACATGAGCTATCCAAGAAAAGCTGCTAAGATCCAAGCTAAGTGCCGGTATTCCTGCCCTGTAAACCTGGGGGGGGGGGGGGGGGGGACGAAAGAAAAGAGGCGAAAGAAAATGGGTCAGTCAAAAGACTGGTAAGTCCTACCTACTATTGTACAACAACTAATAAAGTTAACTGTATATGTAAACAAGGATGAGTCATAGGATGATAACTGGCATGGTAAAAAGTCAGCAAGATAGATCAAGTGTGGCACCGCATATACAAGGTTGAGGTTTGCACCAAGTGTACTAGTTTCACAAGTCATGTCAAGTGTAAACAAGAAGTGATCCCCAGGCCCAAGTTTGGCCCAACATCATGAATGACCTAAATCAAGGTCCAACTAGCACGGTCTAGTCGATCGGCTCCCTAAAGCCTAACTCGTCAAGTGTCGGTGTCTTACGGCCCAACTACGAAGTGTAGCTAAACTGTGCTAGGTCCACCCTAGGGTGTATCAAGTCCTAGGGTGTCAACCACTGACACAAACCAAGCACGCACAGTTTAAACCTACTGGTGCCCGTGCCTGCTTTTTCAACTCCGGACCATGTGCACGACCATGGCCCGCCTGAACCTACACCGGCGCACCTACACAGCCGTCGTCTTGGTCGCTTACATGTCATCCCAGTAATCGTGCCCCACCCTAGCCTAGTCCCTAGGGTATCATGATACAACTAAGAGGGTTACTGGTGCAAAGGACCACGTAACTAGGGTTTCCTTAATGGGTTAAACATGGTTAACCCAACTCATCCAAGTACCAAGTTGGTTAAGTGTACCCAAGGTTCATGACTTAACCCTATCAACCCATCGTGTTTAATTGGTTAAGTATTCAAGCGGTCCATGACTTAACCCTACCATGTGGCATTAATTAATTTAATGCACCCAACCTCTCACATTAGACCTTGTTGTGGTTACTAGTTAGGCCGGGCGGGTCCGGGTAGGTTTACACCACAACTTAGTCTAACCTCGGGTTTCACGTGCAACATGACCAACTACTCACATTGGGTCCTATTGCTTGTAGCCACTAGTTAAGCCGGTCGGTTCCGGGTAGGTTTATGCTACAAGCTCAACCCAACCTCGAGTTGGCCATCCTCATGTTTTCTAAGTGTCATGTCCATCATGTTTCCAAAACACATTACAAATTTTCAAGCAATTGGGTAGACCTAACTTAATAGGTAAATTCCCAATGGGTAGACCTAACTTAATAGGTAAATTCCCAAGCTTACGTTTTTATGTCTTTTAAGTTTACCCAACCCCAAACGCAATCCCCTCGCTTACATATCGCAATAGCGCATAAAGGATAGAAAGAGGGAACTTGGCAAAATCATGACATAAAGGTGTTGGAGCCACAAGTTAAACATGGTGGCATATGAGACAAAGATGTGATCACAAACTTGCATATCATGTTATCAACTTGCAAAATATTCCTAAGTATGTATAACATCATTTTAACTTGCATAGTGTTCATATGCATGCATAACATGGTTTCAACTTGCATAAGGTTCATATGCATGCATAACATCAAACTTGGCAAATAGGCGGAACATGGCCATAGATAGCATGAGATAAGAACTAGTAACATGCATATAACATTATATGCATGTTAATACAAGGTTTATGAGAGTTTCAAAGTTGCATCATGCAACCTTTCCAACCAAAGATCATATCTTTCTATGCATAAAGCCAAGGTAATGACTTTACTAACATGCATAGAGTAAGCTTATGCATAAAATCATAAGATCAAAGCACATATCATGATTAACCCCAAACTCAACTTGCAACATAACATATTAACTTCATAGTTAAAATACAAGAGTAGAAATAGGCTTACAATGCTATGACGACTCAAATGAGTATAGCAAATGTAAGAAACCCCCTTATGCAACTAATTAAAACCCCAAAATGCAAGCAAACTTGATCAAGACTCCTCCTTTATGATGCCAATAGAGAAACAAGACTTTAATGCAAGCTAAAGAGGATCATACAAGCCTAAATACACTTGTATGCATGGAAATTTCTTGAAAATTGATTTAGGAATTTATGAAGAGAGTGGAGGCCATGAGAGGATTGATTTTGCCATAGTTTAGTTGTAGGATAGATTAATGATGATTTAGGGTAGGTTAGGGTCTTATTTATAGATTAGGCTAGTGATTTAGACCATAGGATTAAACCCTAGTTCTCATCTCAACCCTCCAAATCGAATCTGGCCCCCAAGCTCAACACAAACCCCAAAATGGTGCACCAGGCAGAAATGGGCGTCTGAGCCAAGTCGACAGCCAAGTCGACAGGGCTGTCGACCTGGTCAGACCCAGTCGACTCCCAAGTCGACAGGGCTGTCGACTTGGGTACTGTGGCGGGAATTTTCCCGCCTTGGCCCAACTGGCCCAATTTCCAAGCTTAGATTTGAATTTGAAAAATCTGTTTTTATTTAGAAATTTTCTGAAAACTTTGTTGGGCCTTAATCGGGTCATACGGACTCCGATTTTCGAAAACTCGGACTCTATTTCGCGTATTTTTCCGAGACGAACGCAATGGCATAGCCCGTTTCCCTTGATTCAGATTCATAAATTAAATTCTGCCTCGATTTCTGTTATAACAGGTTATTGAAAATACGGGTTGTTACATTCTCCCCTCCTTAAAGGATTTCGTCCCCGAAATTCTCAAGTTAGGAAGAACGTATCCTACCATCCAACATCCATCTACTCAAAACATCATCCACGAGCAATCATTGTCCTTACAAGATTCTAAATGCTGTATGAACATATGCAAAGGTGTGTGTATATGTACTTATCTAATGCAAATATCATCAATGCAGATTATGTTAGTGAAATGAATCCATATGTATGCAATTCCTAACATAATGCATAACATCTATATGTGTGCACATCACATACATCCATATGCAACATCCATGTGATAACACAAAAAAATTTCATCCATGAATAAGCATAAACACTCATGCATATGCAATATGAGGAGTGTGTGAGCCGATCTAGTGCCTAATCGTGTATAATGCATCCACGAGTAACCACTTGCAACCACTTGCAGCCACTTGCAACCATCAAGCATAACATGTTTCAAACACATGTTTCATCCAAAGGGTTTCTACCTAAGGTTCTCATGACAAGATTAGCACGATAACTAGACAAACATGGATAGCAAAGAGAAAGATATGCTAACAAAGAAAGGAGATTGAGAATGTACCCTCAAAAAGGAATGGATAAAGCCCACGCATCTTCTCCTCGGTTTCCCAAGTTGCGTCTTCTTCGGCTTCACCCCATTGAACCTTCACCAACTTGACCTCTCGATTCCTTAGCTTCTTGGTCTCCGTCCCCAAGATACGAATCAGAGCTCTCCTCAAAGTAGCTTCTTTCTCCACTTCCACATCTTCCAGAACACTTGGCTCAACAACCTCTGCTGACTCATGTAAACACTTCCGGAGATGCGAGACATGAAAAACATCGTGTACTCCGGCAAGCTTCTCGGGCAATTTCACTCTATAAGCCATCTGCCCGATCCTCTCTATAATAGGGAAGGGTCCAACAAATCTCGGTGCTAACTTCCCCACGGCTCCAAATCGGACCACATTCCGCAAAGGAGAAACCTTCACGAAAACCATATCTCCAACACCAAACTCCAAATCAGATCTTCGCTTATCAGCATAGGATTTCTGTCGGTCTTGGGCCGCTTTCATCCGTCTTCGAATCAACTCGATCTTCTCGGATGCATCTCTGATCATATCAGGCCCAAGTATAAGCTTATCTGTAGTCTCCCACCAACATGTAGGCGACTTGCACGGCCTCCCATATAAAGCTTCAAATGGTGTCATCCCTATGCTTGCTTGATAACTATTATTATATGCAAACTCAACAAGAGGAAGATGGTCTTCCCAAGTACCACCAAAATCCAGAATACAAAGCCTTAACAGATCCTCGAGTACCCTATTCACCCTTTCGGTTTGACCGTCCGTTTGTGGGTGATAAGCAGTACTTAGATTCAACCTCGTGCCCATGGCTTCTTGCAAGCTATTCCAGAACTGACTTGTAAAGATTGGGTCACGGTCACTGACTATACTATAAGGGACTCCATGAAGTCTCACAATCTCGCGAAGATATACAGACGCTAGCCAAGATGCGGTCCTCTTGCTCTTTACCGGAATGAAATGAGCACTCTTCGTAAGTCTGTCCACAATGACCCAAATGCTCGTATTCCCTTTCCTTGACCTTGGTAGCCCATCAATAAAATCCATGGAAATACTCTCCCACTTCCAAAGTGGAACGTCTAGAGGATGCAATAGCCCACCGGGCTTCTTCGACTCGGCCTTAACTTGCTGGCAAATGATACATCTAGAAACAAACTCTGCCACATCCTTCTTCATCCCAGGCCAAAAGAAAATACGCTTCATATCTTTATACATCTTATCTCCGCCTGGATGTATAGTCAACTTAGAGCGATGCGCTTCTTCAAGAACTTTTCTTACTAGATCTTCTACCACTGGAACGCATAACCTTCCATCTCTCCTCAGCCAACCCTTGTCATCAATTGAATATCGAGCGAGATGACTAGACGTCTCTCCTCGAATTAGCTTATCCATAATCTCAACTATCTGAGGAACTTCTTTCTGCGAAGCCCCAACTTGATCAAGAAGTGTAGGTCTGAGTTCCAGAGATGCTAAAGAACCGGTCATCGACTCAATTGCCAAAGAGAAATCAAAGGTTGCCACATACTCTAAATTCTTCATCTCAACGAATAGAGGACTTAGGGTCAACCTCTTTCTGCTTAGTGCATCAGCCACAACATTACCCTTGCCAGGGGTATAAGCTATCTCGAAGTCATATGATGCCAAGAATTCCATCCACCTTTGCTGCCTAAGATTCAGATCTTTCTGCGAGAAGAGATACTTGAGTGATTTGTGATCAGTATACAACTCAAACCTTTCGCCTAAAAGATAGTGGCGCCAGGACTTGAGTGCAAAGACAATCGCCACTAACTCCAAGTCATGAGTGGGGTAGTTCTTCTCATGAACTTTAAGTTGCCTACCCCCATAACATATCACTCTTCTCTCCTGCATCAGAACAACGCCTAACCCCGTGCCACATGCATCGGTATACACGGTAAACATTTTACCGCCATCGGGTAATGCCAAAACTGGAGCTGTGGTAAGGGCCCTTTTGAGCCTTTGAAAAGCAAGCTCACACTCTAAGTCCCATGCAAAGACTAAGTTCTTCTTCGTCAATCTAGTGAGAGGGGCCGAAATCTTAGCGAAGTCTCTAATGAACTTCCTATAGTAGCCTGCCAGACCGAGAAAGCTTCGCACTTCGGTTGCATTCCTAGGAGTCTTCCAGTCTTGAACTGCAACCACTTTCGCAGGATCCACAGCTATACCCTGCTTAGAAACTATATGCCCAAGAAATCGGACTTCCTTTCTCCAAAAGTGGCATTTGGAGAACTTGGCTTTCAACTGATGGCCTCTAAGCGTATCCATCACTTCCTTGAGGTGTCTAGCATGTTCTTCCTCGTCTTTTGAAAAGATCAGAATATCATCCACGTAGACAACAACAAACTTGTTAAGGAACTCCCTGAACACCCTACTCATCAAATCTACGAAGTAGGCGGGTGCATTAGTCAAGCCGAATGGCATAACAAGCCATTCAAAGAATCCGTCTGGAGTCCTAAATGCAGTCTTATCAATGCTGTTTTCGGCCACTCTAAGCTGATGAAATCCGGTGGCTAAATCAAGCTGAGAGAAAACAGAAGCACCAACAAGCTGGTCGAAGAGGTCATCTATCCTCGGTAATGGATGCCTATTCTTCTTGGTCAGCTTGTTCAACTCTCGATAATCAACACATAGACGAAGCGAGCCGTCCGCCTTAGTAGCGAACACTACAGGAGCACCCCATTCAGAAATGCTTCACCTAATAAAATTCTTCTCAAGTAGCTCCTTGATTTGCTTACTGAGCTCTCTCCTTTCACGCGGGGCCATGTGCCTAACTGGTAAGGAGACTGGCTTAGCATTATCAACCAGATAAATGCGGAAATCTATCTCTCGCTTAGGGGGTAACCCCTTAACTTCTTCAAAGACATCAGGGTATTCTCGAACCACCCTTACAGATTGCAGATCATCGATGGACGAGTCAAGAGATTCAAGATAACATAGCATGACGGGATCTAGCGGGTTGCAAGAAATCTCTAGGGTATTACCCAGGTGAGTCATGAGTCTCACCACCCTATGCTCACAATCGAGAATGGCTCCATAGCGGGACAACCAATCCATGCCCAAGATCAACCCGTATCTCGTGAACCCGAGAACATAAGCATCACACGAGAATTCTACGGTCAAGATAGAAATTCTCAAATCCATACAGATCATAGATAAATGGGCTGAACCCCCAATCGGATTTGAAACACTAACGGGATCCTCAACAAGACTAGTACTTAGGTGCAAACTTCCAACAACATCAGAAGAAATAAAGGTATGCGATGCGCCAGAATCAAACAAAGTGCGAACAGGAAAACCAGAAATATAAACAAGACTTTCCACAGAAATAGTACCTCGGTCCTGAACTGGAGTGGTGTTGAGAGCATGCACTTGCCCTCAAGATGAACCTGCGCGCTGAGTTTGTCCATGCCCCTGCTTCTTAGGGCAATCCTTGCTAAAATGTCCCATCTCTCCACAATGAAAGCATCCACCCAATTTCATTCTCTTCTTCCTACAGTCCTTGGCCACGTGCCCAACAATCCCACAGAAGTGGCACTTTCTTGTGTCCTTTGCCTTGTTCTTGTTGCCCTTGTTGTTCTTGTTGTTCTGATTACTCTGATTCCCTCCCCACTTGGAGTCTGCCTTCTTAGGCTGAGTCTCATTGGGCTTGACTTCTTTCTTCCCATTCTTATCCTCTCCCTGCAGCAATGCCATGTCTACTAGGCTCTCGAAAGTGGCCCCCATGGGTATGTGTGACATGGCTAGACCTTGTAATGGCTCATTTAACCCTCGTGCAAAACGTAGAGCCTTCTTCTCGGGAGTATTGACCATGTCCAAACCAAATCGGGCAAGCTGGTTGAACTTATTCACATATTCTCTCACCGTCATGTCTCCTTGCTTCAAGGCTATGAACTTCTCTAGTTGCAAATTTGCCTCCGCAGACGATAAAAACTTAAGCCCAAACCTTGCCCTAAAGTCGGCCCAGGTTTCTACGGGCCTAGTAGCACAGGTGACCTCCCACCAATAAGAAGCTTCCTCCTTTAGTAGCCAAACCGCCAACAGAACCTTTCTACGGTCCTCTATATCAAAGATGGCAAAGAGATCTTCGGTCTCCTTCAACCAATTTCTTGCTTCCACAAAAGTCTCCATCCCAATAAAATTTTTGACACCCATTGCCTTGAAGTCCTTGCAAACCTTGGCGAAATCGGCTTGTGGTTGCTGAGGAGGAGGAGGAGGGGGTGGAACCTCAGTGATAGTGGGAGTGGTTGCTGGACCTGCATTGTTGGCCCTAGCTTCCAAGTACCTCCGGAACCATCCGGGAATGGTGACTCCCTCAGGAAGATTGAGATCGGCCATGCTGAAAAAAAAGGAAAAGATAGATTTAGAACGAGGAAACGAAGGATAGTGCTTATGGCTCTTGGGGGATAGCCTTTCAAAACAAACTAGACTTTTCTTTGGAAAATACTTAATTGGTTTTGAAAATAGCTTTTAAAAGTAACTTTAAAACCCTTTTTGCTCCAATCTCGTAAACCTTATGCTCTGATACCAAATGTAACACCCCACCTCCGCCTGTGCCACTCTTGCAAGGGCACTGACTTTGGATGGGCGTTTAAACAAGGTAACCATGCATGCAGATATCACAAGACAGAACATATAAGTAAAAACAGAGTAAATATAGCAGCGGATAAAAACTAGCATATCAAAACCATAAGTTAAGTTACAACACAGTACTTGATCATTATTTTCCATAAACAAAGTCTAGAAACATAAAACTTGAAACTGGAAAGGAAAACATAAAGTAGCTATCCCCAGAGTAGGAAACCATAGCTAGCTCAAGTCCAAAGCATACATGAGCTATCCAAGAAAAGCTGCTAAGATCCAAGCTAAGTGCCCGTATTCCCGCCCTGTAAACCTGGGGGGGGGGGGGGGGACGAAAGAAAAGAGGCGAAAGAAAATGGGTCAGTCAAAAGACTGGTAAGTCCTACCTACTATTGTACAACAACTAATAAAGTTAACTGTATATGTAAACAAGGATGAGTCATAGGATGATAACTGGCATGGTAAAAAGTCAGCAAGATAGATCAAGTGTGGCACCGCATATACAAGGTTGAGGTTTGCACCAAGTGTACTAGTTTCACAAGTCATGTCAAGTGTAAACAAGAAGTGATCCCCAGGCCCAAGTTTGGCCCAACATCATGAATGACCTAAATCAAGGTCCAACTAGCACGGTCTAGTCGATCGGCTCCCTAAAGCCTAACTCGTCAAGTGTCGGTGTCTTACGGCCCAACTACGAAGTGTAGCTAAACTGTGCTAGGTCCACCCTAGGGTGTATCAAGTCCTAGGGTGTCAACCACTGACACAAACCAAGCACGCACAGTTTAAACCTACTGGTGCCCGTGCCTGCTTTTTCAACTCCGGACCATGTGCACGACCATGGCCCGCCTGAACCTACACCGGCGCACCTACACAGCCGTCGTCTTGGTCGCTTACATGTCATCCCAGTAATCGTGCCCCACCCTAGCCTAGTCCCTAGGGTATCATGATACAACTAAGAGGGTTACTGGTGCAAAGGACCACGTAACTAGGGTTTCCTTAATGGGTTAAACGTGGTTAACCCAACTCATCCAAGTACCAAGTTGGTTAAGTGTACCCAAGGTTCATGACTTAACCCTATCAACCCATCGTGTTTAATTGGTTAAGTATTCAAGCGGTCCATGACTTAACCCTACCATGTGGCATTAATTAATTTAATGCACCCAACCTCTCACATTAGACCTTGTTGTGGTTACTAGTTAGGCCGGGCGGGTCCGGGTAGGTTTACACCACAACTTAGTCTAACCTCGGGTTTCACGTGCAACATGACCAACTACTCACATTGGGTCCTATTGCTTGTAGCCACTAGTTAAGCCGGTCGGTTCCGGGTAGGTTTATGCTACAAGCTCAACCCAACCTCGAGTTGGCCATCCTCATGTTTTCTAAGTGTCATGTCCATCATGTTTCCAAAACACATTACAAATTTTCAAGCAATTGGGTAGACCTAACTTAATAGGTAAATTCCCAATGGGTAGACCTAACTTAATAGGTAAATTCCCAAGCTTACGTTTTTATGTCTTTTAAGTTTACCCAACCCCAAACGCAATCCCCTCGCTTACATATCGCAATAGCGCATAAAGGATAGAAAGAGGGAACTTGGCAAAATCATGACATAAAGGTGTTGGAGCCACAAGTTAAACATGGTGGCATATGAGACAAAGATGTGATCACAAACTTGCATATCATGTTATCAACTTGCAAAATATTCCTAAGCATGTATAACATCATTTTAACTTGCATAGTGTTCATATGCATGCATAACATGGTTTCAACTTGCATAAGGTTCATATGCATGCATAACATCAAACTTGGCAAATAGGCAGAACATGGCCATAGATAGCATGAGATAAGAACTAGTAACATGCATATAACATTATATGCATGTTAATACAAGGTTTATGAGAGTTTCAAAGTTGCATCATGCAACCTTTCCAACCAAAGATCATATCTTTCTATGCATAAAGCCAAGGTAATGACTTTACTAACATGCATAGAGTAAGCTTATGCATAAAATCATAAGATCAAAGCACATATCATGATTAACCCCAAACTCAACTTGCAACATAACATATTAACTTCATAGTTAAAATACAAGAGTAGAAATAGGCTTACAATGCTATGACGACTCAAATGAGTATAGCAAATGTAAGAAACCCCCTTATGCAACTAATTAAAACCCCAAAATGCAAGCAAACTTGATCAAGACTCCTCCTTTATGATGCCAATAGAGAAACAAGACTTTAATGCAAGCTAAAGAGGATAATACAAGCCTAAATACACTTGTATGCATGGAAATTTCTTGAAAATTGATTTAGGAATTTATGAAGAGAGTGGAGGCCATGAGAGGATTGATTTTGCCATAGTTTAGTTGTAGGATAGATTAATGATGATTTAGGGTAGGTTAGGGTCTTATTTATAGATTAGGCTAGTGATTTAGACCATAGGATTAAACCCTAGTTCTCATCTCAACCCTCCAAATCGAATCTGGCCCCCAAGCTCAACACAAACCCCAAAATGGTGCACCAGGCAGAAATGGGCGTCTGAGCCAAGTCGACAGCCAAGTCGACAGGGCTGTCGACCTGGTCAGACCCAGTCGACTCCCAAGTCGACAGGGCTGTCGACTTGGGTACTGTGGCGGGAATTTTCCCGCCTTGGCCCAACTGGCCCAATTTCCAAGCTTAGATTTGAATTTGAAAAATCTGTTTTTATTTAGAAATTTTCTGAAAACTTTGTTGGGCCTTAATCGGGTCATACGGACTCCGATTTTCGAAAACTCGGACTCTATTTCGCGTATTTTTCCGAGACGAACGCAATGGCATAGCCCGTTTCCCTTGATTCAGATTCATAAATTAAATTCTGCCTCGATTTCTGTTATAACAGGTTATTGAAAATACCGGTTGTTACACTCTACATACATAGTATGCAATCAAAACTGCGGGCTCTTATTGGAGAATGGATTTTCTGACAAGGTATGGGACCATCTTCCCGACAATGTACCTCTGGAGATGAATACATTAGGGTTCAACAAGAAAATTTTGCAACCCAGGCTAAACATGACCGGATCCTCACTTCTCTTGAGAGTACCGAATATATCATTACCGCGGTTGGGGGCCAGCCAACCGAATTGATAGCATACATATAAAAAAGGGACAAAAGAAGGAATTTTATTTCTCCAGATCTGGTAATGATATACCCTTTTGATGAGTGCGATCCATATATCCATGAAACCTACCTGATTTTATGTCATTTCCTGGTTGATGAGGCTTGAGGTTATAATTACTTTTTCAGAACATCTGGCCACATTCACTTTGAATGCCACATCATCAGATTCGTCAAATATCACTAATTTACGTCCATAAAAATACTCTGGGTGATAAATATCCACCAACAGAAGTACGTTTATAAAAACCATTGTACGTGACTCTTACGAAATACTCTGTCAGACATTCGTCTATACAAGTCATCCAGGAACAGGATGAACCGAAGGTACTCAACAACTACATCCAATATAGGAGTCACCCCACGATTAGTAGTGAGCAGTCCTTGTAGTCCGTAAATTCCAACCATGATAGAATCGCAGTTTATCTCCAGGAGATAACTATAGAATTTACGTAATCCTTTCGCTTATGAAAATCCATGGTCTTCAATGCTCCATCTTCAATCAACATCTTCATGTATTTGCCAATTCAGACTGATTTTCGAATATAAATTCGATCTCGGTCTTTCTTACTAACAATCTTATTAGCCAGATTCGATAATTGGTCATTTAACTATCAAAATAAACAGTTTCCCAATTTTGAAAATAGAATAAGTTCACTGGTTCAGTATTCAGCATCACTTGGCCCTTTTAATTAAAAATAATTAACGACTGGTTAATCAAAATTCTAAATCATTCAATAATTTAAAATATGATATTTACTTCTTTATTTTATTTTACGGAATATTCGCAAAACTATTTCAAATACATTAGAATTAAATCATATATATATATATATATGCCAACTATGATTTTTCAAATTTCATGTAAAACATCGTTATTTGAAAACGATCGCCATTCCTATTTTCCCAGGATATACTAATTCCAAAAACTGAACTTTTATTTCCTTTTACTTTGGAAATCGCATTATATATATATATATTCAAATCTTCTCATTTCCTTTATTTTGGAATTCTCATTATATATTCTCAAATCTTGCAATTAACATTGCGTTATTATTTCCCATACGGAAATAATAAGTTATTCTTAGCCAACTCAAAACATGGTTAATTCGTTAACTCATAGGGAAATAATAAATCTTGCAATTAACTTTGCGTTATTCTCAAATCTCGTTATTATTTCCCATTGCAATTAAAAAATCAATCCCAGTTAAAACAGTCGACTTAGTCAACTCAAAACATGGTTAATTCGTCGACCAATTTCCAATTCGTTCTTCTTTTATATTAATTAATAATATAATTAATTTAAATAAATTCCATTTAATTCTTTCTTCGAAATAATTAACCAATTCTTAACCATAAGGTTAATTTTCTACTCTCTAGCTTATAAATCTAATTTTATTTTATAAAATCATTCAATAATCACTTATAAACTTAAAAAATAAATAATAAATATTTATTTCCTTTAATAACTTTTATTCTAAATAATATATTTCAAATCTTACTTCAGTTATAAAAATATTTTTTATAAATTTAGTTCTGTCGATTCACCTAACGGTAAATCAATATCTGGAAAACGATTGATTTATAGGCCATATACTGCCAGTTACTCAACCAATATCACCCATTGGTTTAAACAAAACAACCATTGAATTTCAGGTCAACGGTCAACAATCAAATCAATTATCTAATCAGAATAGTTTATATAATGATAATATGAAAATAAATATCCTTGAATATATTTGAGGAGTCTCGTTGGATCCCTTCAACCTGTTCTTCCCTGTATCCAAATATGTTATCCCGATGTAATCATTCAATTCAAATAAATAATGGTTTCATAACAGTCAATAACACCAATTCAATATCAACCAATTTATTTAACACAACCATAGCAATTCAAATGAATTCATTAAATTAAACACGTTTATTTTATAAACGTGAACACTAAGGAAGTTACCTTAATTGGGACCAACCGTTAAAACAACGATTTGTTGTTTCATTGAAATTAAACAACCGTTTAATTCCATGGGTTTAACAAACAGTCAACCATTAGCAACCATAGCACACAAAAATAAAAACCCGACTTATAAAAAATATAAGTGGGAAGTACTAATTGAGTTTAACTCACCTTGATCTGTTTCTAAAAAGTTTCAACTTCTGTTAAATTAAACGAGTTTTAATTTAACAAAAATTTCCAGTTGCTTCCAAATAATTTAACAAAAATTTCCACTTGTTTCCAAATTCGTCTGAATAAGTTCCAAAATGTACATCTTGTTGTCACGATTCTTGTAATGGCCCGAATTTCTGTACTCTTTGAGTCGACTAATAACACCACATGTCCAACATAAATTGCACAGAAACACGAATCATTATTAGAAAGAAGTTAGAGGATGAGAAATAGAAAGAAAGAAATATTAGAATAGAAGAAAACGAAGATCATCTTCCTTGAACCCGATCTTATCTTCATCCCTCTTCTCCTTTGTCAATGGTGTCATCTTCCTCCTTGAACCCGATCTCATCTTCGTCCCTCTTCTCCTTTGACTTGTCCTCTTTCCCCCCTCCCAATTTGTCTACCCCCTCCTGATCCTCCTCCTCCCCCTGTTATCTCTAACAATGTCAAACTAGCATCCTCTTCTGGGGATACTACTTCTTTGCAAGTATTTCCAGATCTCATTTTAGATCCAGATCCAAATTTTCACTCCTCAAAAGGATCTAAAGATAATCATGAAATATCTGATACAGGAAATATGTTGAATGTTTTTCCTTCTAATCCATCTACTGCAAAAGGGAAATCTGTAATCACCGATTCCTTATTTCAAAGTTCTAAATCTCAGGTAGCTACTGTTATTCTTAATAGATCTGTAAATTCGTCAAGTTCTGGTTTGAACTTTTCATCAAACACTTCTAGCTCTTTGTCCTCTCTCATCAAAAAGGGTTACCTGTCACTCTTCAACTCACTACCAAAGAATGCTGGGTCATATAAACCAATTCAATTCGATTTAACAAGGGTTGGTCAACCTAATCCACTTCCTGATTAGGTTAAATTGGAAGGGATGAAATATTGGAAAAAATACTTGGTTGGTTTCTTTCTTAATGGTACTCTCTCATACCTAACGGTTGTTAATTCTTTGATGAAAGTGTGGAAATTAAAGGGTGAGGTTAGTATTAAATCGGATGGAATGTTTTTCTATTTTAAATTTGCAAATGATCTGGAAAGAGATAGAGTGTTGAGATCTGATCTTATCTTCATTAATGGAAGATTGATTATTATTAATGAATGGGATCCGTCGATAGGTAATTCTCAAGCTCATATAAAAAAGGTACCAATCTGGATCCACTTACATAGAATTCCTCTACTCTTATGGACCTTAATGGGTATATATTGGTTATCATGTCATGTGGGGCGTTTAATTTGTTTTGATGCAAGCACTGAAAAGCTACAGAGGATTAGATATGCAAAGGCTTTAGTAGAAATCTCTCCAGATTTTGAATTACCAGACAGTATGTGGTACCTGGTTTAGGAGAAAATTGTCAGTTTGTTCAGGTAGCTTATGATAGGAGGCCAATGATTAGATTTTGAATTACGAGACAGTATTGTGGTACCTGCTTAGGAGAAAATTGTCAGTCTGTTCATGTAGCTTATGATTGGAGGACGATGATTTGTACTCACTGTAAAAATTTTGGTCATGAAACAATTAACTGTGAGTTATTAGCAAAAAAGAATATTGAGTCTGGTAATTTGGGTGTGGCTGACAAATCTCAGGTGAGGAAAAAGTTTGAACCACCAGTTGTGCAAAGGAAGGTAGTGCAAATGCAGGATAATTTGGGATGGAATAAGGTAGTGAACAAAAAGAAGAAAATGTGGATGAGGAAAGAGAATATTGATGTAGCTGATGATGTAAATAAGGCCATGGATAATGTAGAGGAAATAGTTGGTGGTGGTGAAACTAGCTTAAATGTGGAAGTGAATAATGAAGAGGAGATGGATATTAACATGGTTTTACAAGATCGAAATATTCAAAAAGTTATAATTGCTGATGAGCATGGGAATTTGTCTTTACATAGTAATGAGGATAGGAATGAGGTATTTGATGGTATATTAAAGGAAGCAGTTGCAAAGGAATTTCATGTAAATAATCCTTTCTCAATTCTTAATGACCATTCAGATAAGCCTTCTGGTTCTATATCATCATCTCAACATTTAAACTCCTTGAATACTTCATCTCCTTCTTTAGCTTCTAGCAATATAAAAAATGTCACGGTATCAACCTCTACTTGTAATCAAGACTTTGGAAATGTGTCAACCTCTGGTATTGTGTCAACCTCTTTTTCTACCTCTCATTCCTGTTCTATGTCATGTGCATCCTCTTCATCTACCTCTCAATCCAGTACTATGTCATGTGCTTCCTCTTTCAGTTCTCAATCTCCATCTAATTCGTCTTTTGGTTTCAATGTCCATTCATCCTCTCCTTATTCTCACTTATCTCTACCTCCTCATATTAGTTTACCACCTCTTGCAATTGTATCAACTGGGCTAAACTCTTCATCCTCACAACCTGTGGTTTCCACTTTTGGGAGTAAAACGAAAAGAAAAAGAAAAAAGAAAGCTGTTCTGAAAGAGAATATTCCTCCTGATGATGATTTAGACAGTGGAAAAGAGTGCAATCCTGAGGAAGTTATGCCTGCCACTAGTTCAAAATCACTTCCATCTAGACATACAAGGAGTCATCCAAATGTTATGGTTGATCCCATTGTATTCAAATGATCAGTCCTATATGTTTTTGGAATATTAGAGGGGCTAACTTACCCTCAAAACAGTGTGAAATAAAATCTTTGATAAAGGAAAATAATATCTAGTTAATTTGCATTTCTGAAACTAAACTGGATATGACATCAACTAACAAGGCAGCTAAATTTATTGATCCTAATTGGTCATATGATCATAATTTAGCTGCAGTTTCTTTTGGTAGATTTCTTACTCTATGGAATCCTGTGTACTTTCAGCTTTCTAAGATTTCAGAATCTGATCAGTATATTCACTACAAGTGCACCTACATCCCCTCAAATTCTTCATTTCTGCTTACATCAATCTATGCTCAAAACTCTCTTTCTTCTCGTATTTCTTTCCTTGATTCAATTCATCTCTTAAATTCTTCAAATGAACTATGGATCTTAGGAGGTGATTTTAACTGCATGTACAGCTGCAATCAAAAATCAGGAGGTTGTCCCCTTGCATTAAAGGATATTGCACCTCTTAATCAAATGATTCTTAAATCTTCTCTTTATTCTGTACAAAGTTATGGATTGACATTTACCTGGTCAAATTGTGCTCATTCAGGTCCAGCTACTTTGTGTAAACTTGATCATTTATTTTCCAACAATCCCTTTTTTGATCTCTGGCCTAATTCTTACTGTGTAATATCCTCGCCAATCCTGTCTGATCATTGTTCATTACTGTTTCATTGGGGAAATGATGTTGCCACTGACATTGGTATTAAATCTTTTAATTTTTTTTAATTTTTGGTGTAATCATCCAGAGTTTTCTGGTCTTCTGTTACAGGTATGGAATTCTGGTGCTGAAAGGAATCCAATGATTAATCTCCTCAATAAGATGAAATTATTAAAATCAAGGCTCAGATTTTGGTCTTCTTTGACTTTTGGGAAAGGTTCTCAAAAGTCTGATGCAGTTAGGATGGAATTAGCTCAAATTCAACAAGAAATTCAGGTAAAGCCTTATGATATTAATTGGAAACAGCAGGAACTGGATAAAAAGAAGCTTCTTCAATATATTCTAGACATGGAAATGCAATCTTTAAGACAACAAGCCTTTATTAGAAGAGAATTGGAAGGAGACAGAAACAAAAAATTCTATCATAACTCTATCAAGATTCACAAAGCAAGGAACTTTATACTTTTGATTAAGGATATGGATGGTGTTATTCATAATACTGGTGATAAAATTAATGATGCTTTTATGGCTTATTTCTCCTCTATCTTGGCCAATCCAAATTCTCTTAAAGTCAATATTAGCCCTCTGTATTTCATTCTTTTGCCAATTATTCCACATCGACAATCAGCAAATCTAATAGATATTGTGACAAAGGATGAAATCAAAGTGGTTGTAAATAACCTGGATCCAAGCAGCTGTGGTGGTCCAGATGGTTTTAATGCTTTTTTTGTTCAGAAAAATTGGGATATTATTGGTGAAGACACTATACAAGCTATTCAACACTTCTTTTTAACAAATCAAATTCCATCTTCCTGGACTGTTACTTCAATTGCCCTAGTGCCAAAAGTGGATAATCCAGTCTCTATTGCTGAATACAGGCCTATCTCTTGCCGTACCATTTTCTATAAAATTATCTCCAAAGTTCTTGCCGATAGAATTCAGACTGTATTACCAACTATTATTTCTTCAAACCAGTTTGCTTTTATTCAAGGAAGAAATATTTCAGACAATATTCTTTTAACACAGGAGCTGCTGTATGGATATAACAGGAAAGCGATCTCTCCAAGGTGCATGTTGAAATTAGATATTAAAAAGGCTTTTGACTCTATTGCCTGGCACACTATCTTGCTATTCTTGCCAGGATGAATTTCCCAATCCCTTTTATTGCATGGATTTATTATTGTATCTCCTCGCCAAGATATTCTATTTCAAGGAATGGGAAATTGCATGGTTACTTCAGGGGTACTCAAGGGATTAGGCAGGGTGATCCGCTATCAGCTTATCTTTTCATTATAGTGATGGAGCTCCTAAACTCTTTGTTGATAGAAAAGGTTATAAGTAAAAAGTTAGAGCTGCACCCTAAGTGTAAGTCTCCTATGATCATTCACTTACTTTTTGCAGATGATTTAGTATTATTTAATAAATACAGAAAGTAATGTTCAATGTATCATAGACACTTTACACTCTTTTTACTTGTTAACTGGTTTGCAAATTAACCTTAACAAATCACACATACTTAATGTGGACTTTCAAGTGCTAGGAAGAATGATTTAATAGCAAAGTCTGGTCTTAAGGAAATGCCACATAATTCCATCTACTTGGGTCTTCCTCTAATCAGTTCTCGTATTTCAAAGAATAATTGTTTACCTCTTTTTGAAAAGATAGTGTTTAAATTGCAGCAATGGCCTTCATGTAGTTTATCTCAAGCAGGTAGATTAACAATCGTGCAATCAGTGGTTATGTCTTTTACTACCTATTGGACAAGACATTATGTATTGCCTTCCAAATTGATTAGTATGATAATTGGGGCAATAAACAAATTTCTTTGGCATGGTGATATTTTTTCAAGGAAAATGATTCCTATATCTTTTCATAATTTGTTTGATGATAAAATGAATGGAGGATTAGGAATAACTAATATATCACTCTGGAACAAGGCTGCAATCTCTTTTTATTTTGAAAAACTACATGCTAGTAATGGTTGTCTATGGTCTCAATGGGTCAAAGCTAATCTAATTGGAAAAATCATTTTTGGATGATGGATATACCACAAAATTGCGGTTGGAGTTGGAGGAATATACTGAAACTGAGGAGTGACTTTCTGCCTTATGTCCAGTGTAATTATAAGTTTAATTCAAAGTTATCTTTCTGGTTTGATCCTTGGGTAAGGTCAGGAATGATTTTAAGTACGGTAGTGGATTATAATTTGAGGAGATTATCTGGAATTCCTGAAAATGCTTGTGTTGAAGATTTTATTCATGATGGACATCTGATTCTTCCATATTCTAGTTCTTCAATATTAAGAGCTTTAAGGAAGGATTATCTGAGAACTTTGTGTTGCGTGGAGAAAATCCAATGGTATGTAGCAATAAATCTTTTTCAATTCATCATGTATATACTTTGCTACAAGGAGAAAAGCAATCTTTCCCTTAGGCAGAGAGGATTTGGTCTTCGAGTTCATCAGCTAAGGAAAACCTATTGCTCTGGAAGGTCATGGCAAATGCAATAAATACTAAGGACAAATTGGTTAGGATTGGAGTTGTTGATGATGGTATTTTTTTTCTGTGTAATTCTGCATTGGAGTCAAATGTGCACCTTTTCTTTGAATGTAGTTTTTCATATCAAATTTGGGTGAGTTTAGTGGCTACTAGTGGTTTTCACAGACCCTCGAATAACAGTAAAATTGAATGGTTTAATTTGTTCAAGGGTACAAGGTGGAAAACAAGAAGATCTATGATGCTTTTATCCATTCTGAAGAAATTTATATATTCCATTTGGTCTGAAAGAAACAATAGGTGATTTGGGCATGGAAGATTGAATGCAAATCAAGTATTTAGTATTATTCATGGAAAGATTTTGAAGAAAATTGCAAGCACTTTCAAATAGCTATTTTGGTTGTTAATGCCTTTGTTGGTATTGCTGATTTCTGGTGCCAAGTGAAGTTTTTATTTTTTAAGAACTGAAATGTAATTGACTACTAGCAGGCTTGAGTTTTTTTCTATGCTAATGTGATGTATGTAATTGTTTTTTTTTCTCATTTCTGTCAGCTAGTCTAGGATTAGTTTTGTAGTATTTGTCAGAACTTTGTAATTATTTGTTTGTGAATAAAAGTTTTTTTGTTGCCTTTCAAAAAAAAAACGAAGATCACAAACTCACAGCGGAACGAATAAAATATATTAAATAACATAATTTTGAGATACAATACAGTAACTGTATATACATACCATTATCAGAGCACAATAGTTATTCCTGGAACAGTTATAAACACCTGTTTCCAGATACAACATAGTACACAGCGGAAAAATATGATAGTCTACAGCTATAACTAATGAAGCCTCCTGCTTCAAGCTTCTCCGAAGTGAATCTGTAAAATCCCGACTACTTGGTTGCCGGTACAAATTTTGGGCACCCAAGAGTTTAGGGAAAACAAACAAAATAAACTCTGGGTCAGTCATGGGGCTGTTGTGAGTAAACTCCAACCATTTGTTTAACTTTCAAAACATTTCAAAAGAAATGATAATCGTAAGACCGATCCACACATAAATACAGATGGTTTTTACCTTACAATAACCAAATTTTGTTTTTGATATCAAATCCAGTGATATTATTTTAATGTCTACATCAAATAAATAGAAACCTAGCGGAACGCTTGCATCTCACACTCCATATATAATATTAAATCAAAAACCGCATGGTGCTTATTGGAGATTGGATTTCCAATATGACAAGGTATGGGACCACCTTCCAATAGTGTATCTCTAGAGGCGAATACACTGGGTTCAACAAGAACTTCTTGCAACCCAGCCCACACATGACCGACCACTCATTTTGCTTGAGTGTATCGAATGTATATCACCAACGGTTAGGATCAACAACCTTTCCCAACAGGGACAACATCGATAGATTAAAAAACAAATAGAATTTTTCTAGATAGGTGATTATACATCCTAATGGGAGAGACCCACTTAGCCATGCTGCCTGCCCGATTTTTGTCAAATCCCGGGTTGTGAGGTTTGAGGTTTGAATTATCTTCCAGAACATCTGGCCATCATTCACTTTGAATGCCACATCGTCATACCCGCCAAATCACAAATTGATTTCCCCAAAAATACCACGGGTATAAAGCTAAGAACAACGAATTCCTCCGCCACCAAACGTAAGTACGTTTGAAGAGATCAACTTACACGATCCGTTAGATATACTCTGTCAGACATTCGTCCATTCACGTTGTCCTGGGACTGGACAAACTGAAGGCACTGTTCTATTAATTCATCTTGGGCAATTTCTACCTAGGGTTAACAGAATATCCCTTGCATTTTACTCCGTCTTCACTGATCTTCAACATAAGTTGATTCATAATGCTTATGCCAATACGGAGTGGTTTTCAGATATTAAATCTGATCCCGGTCTCTCCATATTGACAACGAAGGTATAAAATAAATCAAAACTTTGATAGTCGGTGATTTAACTATCAAAGAAAACATCCATACAATCAACGGTCCTATTTCCAATTGGAAATCTTACCGATCAAGCATCAAACAACACTGGGCCCCCTTTTTATTTAATTTCTCATTAAATTATTATTTCCAATTCCTGTCTCTTAATTCCTCGTTGACAATTCATTTCGTTTTCTATGTGTAGAAAATATTTCTCATTTTATTTGGGAAAACATTTCAAATTAACGTGATGTTATAAAACATCGTTATGATAACTCAACCCACTAATCATTTATTTGCTAACCATATTACTTAACCAAGTTTCACCATCGGACCTTAACCATTCCTCCATCGATCATGAAGTCGATCAAGTTGGGTATAATTACCTCTCATACCTTAATTGAACCACATTCTCAACTTTGAAATAGTCAAAGCTCACAACTTTCAAAAATCGTCGCTTACGGGACTCTCGGATTCAATCTAAGAATCCACTCCCTTTACGGAAAAAAATTGATTATAACGGTAGCGTCATAATCGCTATTTCCAAATATTTGATTCATAAAACAATACTTTTAACAACAGTGTTACAATCGCTGTCTAGAATTATAGGACACTTATTATAACAATAGCGTTAAGATCGCTATTAAAGCAATTATTATAACATCAGCGTTAAAATTTCTATTTAGATTTACCAAAACATTTATTATAACGGCAGCGTTTAAAATTGCTATTTTAAAACTATTTGGTTTATCAAAATGCAACTTGTATTTATTTATTTAAATAAATAAATTAATAAGTAAATAAATAAATAATCAAATTATTAAATTTGATTCGAACGGAAAGTAGAATAACTACTTCCCTAAATCCGATAAAATCGAATTCCAATAAATAACTCACTCTCGAATAATCTATATTCGACTTATATTCCGAACTTCAATTATCTACCATTTCAAGTTGATTCAAATTATAAATTCTCTTTTGAATTCATGCTTTCCAAATCATTAGCAAAGTTTCTTATAATCATTCCACTTTACAAAACATAATTCATTTTATATTTCCCCCTTTTTGGAGTAAAACTAGTCGTTTCCCTTTTAAACATTCATCCATTTCCCTTTTTCAATCAAATTCCAATTTGAAATCATATTTCAAATCTAAATTGCCTTTATAGATATTTCATTCGCAAAATACTTGGCTTAAGCCATTATTCACTTTAATCGTGAATATATTTTCTTTATATACCATTCGATTCATACTTATAAAAGTATCTTAAACCCAACTTTTATTTATAACTTCTATTCGGAATTATTTATATAAGTCTTATTTCCTTTATTTTTCAATCATTTAAAATCTCATTTAAAATTTCCTTAATAATTGCTAAGTTTAATCTCATTCCAAATATTGGTTTCAAAAACCCTTTTCCACTTTTTCGTATAAATTCAAATTTGAATTTATATTTGAATTTATCTAATGATAAATAATTTATTTAATTTATATACTCGTTTAAAATCAACTTCTTGCTTTAATAAAACAAGTTTCTACCTTTTAACTATATTCGAAATAACACTTCAATTTTTAGAAAAATATATTTTCTTTTTAAATCTCAAATTTCATTTTCTATTCAAAAATATCTAACGGTATTTAAATACCATAATTCTAGGGCCAGTGATATTTAAACACAACAAGATCACTCACAATTAATATATCACAGCATATGTCATAATCAATGCAAACACAATAATATAGATATTGAGGAATCCAGTTGGATCCCTCCAACCTGTTTCCCTGCATCCACAAATGTTAATCAACATTTATTTCACATAAATATGAAATATCATGGTGAACAGAATTATTAATCGATCAACGATATAACTATATCAATCATTCAACCAATTTTGGCAACCATTAACCCAAACAACCATCATACAGTATAAAATGTTTATAAATAAATCAGAGTTAGTGAGATTACTCACCTTGTTTGCAGTTGATGATTCTGGTTTCTTTTTCAATTAAAATCAAACAAGCGTTTGATTTTTCCCTGAAATTCCAGTAGCTCTATTTTCAAACACGTCAGTTCCATCACATGGATCTCATATTTCGATTCCAATGGATCCGGTCTGTAACGACCCGCGTTGTACGCATCATAGGATCGTAGAATATTTATTTCTGTCACATACGAAGTAGTATGGTCATGTAACTTTGGGAGACGACTATTGGGGTCATTTCCCATGTTCACGATTTTTCTCGATTTTTAAATGACCATTTTGCCCCTAGTTATCACTGTTTTGGCCATAACTTTTGACTGGAAAGGAATTTTGACCTGAAACCACTTCCATTGGCTCCGGATGACGGTTTCTCTTTCCGTAGAATGGTCACATTAGCCAAACGGACTCACCGTTTGGGAGATATGGCTGAAACAAGTTTCAGATGGTGAAAAACAGCTTAATTGGGCTTAAGCGGGTGATTAGCAGCTAGGCCCAAGGGGAATTTCGGGTTTAGGGGCATATAGGGGCTGATTAGGGTTAGAGAACATTTCTTTAGACATTTTCCAGCCGCCACTTTCATTCCTCTTGATCTAGCCATGGCCTCCACTCTCTAAATCTCTCTAAAACACCCAAAAATCACTTCCCAATCAAGGATTAAGGCTTAGAGACATCAAATTAAGAAGAAAAAGCACCAAAGCAAGGTTAGAGCTGCTGTTGGACATCAGTATTCGCCCAAATCAGAGGAGTTTCAGTTCTGAGAATTTTGTTTGTGGCCAAGGTGAGTGATTTGCATAGTTATTGCACTAATTACGGTGATTAAGGGTAATTAGTGAAGATTAGCGAATTTATACGTAAATAAATTCTGGAAAAATTCTTAAAATTCTAAAATAATGTTTTAAGGCTCTGTTAGAAATTTGGGTTAATTTCGATGTGTTTTGCTAATCGTATGCTTAAACATGATTAAGAAGGATTATAGGAAAATGTGAGGTTTTGGCCACTTTTGATCCATTTTGGTTCATTTAAATTGTTGTTTGTTGCTCGCGGTTGCTGTTATATGTTGCTATGACTCTTTGGTATGCTTTGTGATTGATTCCAATAGTTAAATTGGTCGAAAACGCCGTCGAGAGGCGTATAAACAGTTGCTGGAAAGTTGCAGAAAACTGCAGGGTATCTAACCGGATCGGATCGGGTAGGGGATCGGATCGGACATATCCGAACCGGACCGGGGCGTGGTACTTTCTGGAGCATGACGTGAAGAGGCAACAAGGAAGGCCTGGTCGGATCGGAGGGGCGTAGCGTGGGATCGGAAGGAACAAGGAGGACTGAAGTGGAAGAAAGAGGAGCATGGATACCATATTCCGAACCGAATCGAGAGCAATACACGAACCGAACTGATGCTGACGAGACGGAGACGGAGACACTCAAGCTATGGGGTATCCGAACCGAACCGCTTCAGAATCACCGAACCGAACCGCATGAGGGAGAAGGACCCGAACCCAGAGGATGGTGGCACTCCGAACCGAACCGGGGAACGTATCCGAACCGAACCGAGCATGGGGAACCGGACGTGTACTTTTACTACTTCGTGATGACTCTTCTGAAGACCAACTCCAATTCGACCAAACCCGAGATGCAAAGGAAGTCCAAATGAGAAGTTAGAGCTCAAGATTCAGATGGGAATCAACGAGTTCGCTTCATGGTTGGGCTTTGCTGCGGGACGCGTGTTAAGGAGTTATCGACGTCTATAGCTTTGGACCACTATGGTAGGAGGTGCGAAGGCGGATTCAGGGCCATTATGGCATCGGTAGAACCAAGGGCTACGACCAATGAAATGGGTCATTGAAATGTTTGGTCATGACTCCAAGTGTGGTCACAGCAGGGTTTCTACAAGTCGGGATTCGTCGTTACCTCAGTTTGTCTAGTGTTCCAAAGTGGTAGATGTCGTACGCTTTACGCACTGAGTGAGAGACGTGAGGATGGTTGCTATGGATGATTTGTTTGCTATCATTGTGACATGCACACCCCACCCCCGTATTCTTACACTATTTATTTTGGCACCTTAGAGCATTGTACGGTATGTGGTACTAACTCTTTGGTTGTAGGTCCAGGTTCAGGTATGGTTTAGTATACCTGTTATTATTTTGTTTAGATGCTTATCGCTCATACCAGGCTTTATGTCTGACCCAGAGTTTTATGTCTCCTCTTATTACTCTGGGTGCTCACACGAGCAGACTAGAGACAGGTTAGCTGGTGATGCACGGGTAGATGATCCGGAGACGAGCAGGAGGCTTCCACGTAATATATATAGTATTCTCCCTGTGTTGTTGAAGATCACTGCTTGGGCATTGTTGGTGTATCTTCTACTTCAGCTTTCTTTTGTTTAGAGACAGTTAATTTGGAAAATTGTAATAAGCTGTATTTGGATTTCCGCTGCTTTGATGATTGATGTTGATTCTAGTTATCAGCTTATGCACTGTCTCGCCTGTTTTGTGTCAAGTATGTTATTATTATATTTTATTCCATGCGCTGTGAGACATTCTACAGGTTTCTTGATTAGTTCATTCTCTTCTTTTCTTTCTTATGACGACCGTCTTGTGCTAGTCGGGCATGTGTACAGCGCACTTTTGGAGGAAATGCAGGCTGGTGCGGGGCGGGCCGTCACACTTGGTATCAGAGCTCTAGGTTGCGTAGTTAGCCTAGAGAAGTTATCAGGGAGAGATATTATACGTATACGAGAGAGCGTATTTGTGATTACTTTGGTTTTTAAAAGCTATATATATATAAAAACTATTACTAGTATAAGGATGAAGTCGTACTGCACTAGCACCACTATGGAATCGTTAATCGTTTCCTTTTTCAGATTGACGATGAGCCGAGATACTAGAGGTGCTGGTAGAGGAGCCAATAATGGGAATGCTGCTGACATGAGGACGATGTTTACTGACCTCATGAGGGAGATGCTTAGAGATGTGCAGAGGGCAGCTCCCAATGGTGGAAATGGTGGTGGTCCAATAGTGCAGGCGCCAAGAGTCGACTTCGCCAAGCTGAATAAGGATTATACTAGTCTTGGTGGGAAGTCATTCCATGGAACGGAGTCGGCTAGGGACGTTCAGGATTGGTTGGATAGTTGCGAGCGTATCTTCGAGGATTTGGGTATCGAGGATGCGATGAAGAGAAAGCTAGCGTCCCGTCAGCTGCAAGGGCGGGCAATGAATTGGTGGAATGCTATAAAGGCAGCTACTCCCGAAGACCAGATTACCTGGGAGCAGTTTAAGGCTCGCTTTAGTGAGAAGTTCATTCCAGCTGCTCAGAAGTCAATGTTGTTTAAGAAGTTCTTAGAGCTCAAGCAGAATGGCAGAGCTGTCTCGGAGTATATTGCTGAATTTGACACTTTGTCAAAATATGGGTTATCTCTTATTGATACTGCCGAGAAAAAGAATGAGAAATTCATAACTGGTTTGGATCAGTACTTGGGGGAAAAACTTATTAACCACATCGATGAGACGTTTGAATCGATTGTGGGGAAAGCGTTAAGATCGGAAAGTCTCTACCTTAAGTCGAAGGCTGAGGTTGCATCCGCAGATGAGCCAAAGCCACAAGCTAGTGGTGGAGGCAAAGGTGGTTCTCAGAATAAGAGAAAGCAGAATCAGGCTAAGGACGGCCAGAAGAAAAAGAATAAGCAAGATGTGGAGTGCTTCAGCTGTGGTAAGAAGGGCCATTATGCTAGTAATTGTCGGGCCAAGCCAGCGGATAGGAAGTGCTTCAACTGTGGCCAAATGGGACATCACAAGGACAAGTGTCCACAGCCCCCTAAAGAAAAGCAAATGGTGAAAGCATATGCCCTTAATGCTATTCCTTCTTCGTCGAATGCCCCAACTGCGGCGGAGAAGGGAAAGAATGTCGTCATTCAAGGTATGCTTTCTGTTTACGATGTTCCTGTTAGAGTTTTGTTTGATACCGGAGCTTCCAGTTCTTTCATATCTAGTGACCTGGTAGATAGGTTGGGATTGGAGCCCGAAATTGTCGATAGACCTTTAATAGTGACGAACCCGATTGGTGGTTCGACTAGCCTTAGCATGATTTGTCGCAATGTGGTCTTATCGAGTCATGGATGCATGTTTGTTTGTGATTGCTTTGTTTTGGGCTTTACTGGGTTTGGCATTATTTTGGGAGTAGATTGGCTCCAAAGATACGGGGTGGTGGTAGACTGTGAGGGCTTGTTGGTGACAGCTAGAGCGGACGATGGGCGGAGGATAGTGTTTGGTGGTCTACCCAGTAAGGGGGTATTGGCTAGTTTTCTAAACTCCCTCGACATTCCGCATAGTGAGTTGTCAGGTTTGCCCGTGGTTGGCCAGTATCCGGATGTTTTCGAAGAAGTGACCGGACTTCCACCACACCGAGAGATTGAGTTCCGTATTGATTTGGTAAAAGATGCCAGACCTATAGTGATGCCACTTCGTCGTATGGCACCAAGAGAGCAGCGGGAGCTCGAGGTGCAAGTCAGTGATCTTTTGAAGAAGGGATTTATCAGAAGGAGTGTTTCTGAATGGGGAGCACCAGTTGTGTTTGCTACCAAGGCGGATGGTTCCCTTCGTTTGTGTGTAGACTACCGCGAGTTGAATAAAGTGACGAGGAAGAACAAGTATCCTCTACCGCGGATAGATGATTTGTTCGATCAGTTGAGTGGCGCGAGAGTATTTTCTCAGTTGGATCTCGCGACAGGTTTTCATCAGCTTAGAGTGGAAGTTGAGAGTATAGCTAAAACGGCATTTCGAACGCCGTCTGGATTTTATGAATGGTTGGTTATGCCATTTGGGCTGACCAATGCCCCAGCATATTTTGTGGATCTTATGAATAGGGTATTCAGAGATCAGTTGAATAAGTCTGTCCTTGTGTTCGTTGATGATATTTTGGTCTATTCGAGGACAGAGGAAGAACACAAGGAACATTTAAGAGTAGCGATGGAGGTGTTAAGAAAACACCAATTGAAAGCAAAGTTTTCTAAGTGTCACTTCTGGAAGAGGGAAGTGAGGTTCTTGGGCCATGTTGTATCAGAGAGTGGTATTGCCGTGGACCCAGCAAAGGTGGCTACGGTACAAGATTGGCCTACGCCCAAGAATGCAACAGATGTAAGAAGTTTCTTGGGGTTAGCGGGATATTATCGTAAGTTTATCCAAGGCTTCTCCAAGATAGCAGCACCGTTGACTCAGTTGACAAAGAAGAATCAAGCTTTTGTCTGGAATGAAAGGTGCGAGAATGCATTCAAGAGTCTAAAGGACAAGTTGACAAGCGCACCGGTGTTAGTCATTCCTAAGGGGGATGAAGAGATGACAGTATACACGGATGCCTGTGGTACCGGACTGGGTGCTGTATTGATGCAAGACGGTAGGGTTGTAGCTTACGCAAGTCGGCAATTGAAACCGCACGAGAGAAGATACCCTACCCATGATTTAGAATTGGCAGCGATCGTGTTCGCGTTAAAGATGTGGAGACACTATCTCTTGGGAGAAAGATTTGAGCTGTTTACAGATTATAAGTCGTTGAAGTATCTGTTCTCCCAGAAGGATTTAAATCTCCGTCAGCAGAGATGGTTAGAGTTCTTAGCTTCCTACAATTTTGACATCGCATACACACCAGGAAAGGGCAATGCGGTGGCTGACGCATTGAGTAGAAGACATGCCAGCTTAGGGGCTATGTTCCTTGAATGGAAGCAACTGGAGTTTATCGCGGGGTTTGATTTCAGACCAAAGTGCGAATTGGATCCAGAAATGTTAGCAAGTTTGACGATCAGACCCACTTTAATTGAGCGGATCGGCTCTAGTCAGAGGGACGATCCTAACCTATTGGAAATCATCACCAAGTTAGAGATGGGTATCGATGAGGAGATGAACAAGTATGGGCTTGATCGAGATAGATGGCTTAGAAAGAATGGAAAGCTTGTTGTACCCAATGTCAATGGATTGAGGGAGGAAGTGCTTAGAGAATGTCATCACTCAAAGTTGACTATACATCCCGGTGGTAATAAAATGTATAGAGACATGAAACAGACTTACTACTGGGAAGGGATGAAAAGAGACGTTGGGAAGTTTATATCCAAGTGCATGAATTGCCAGCTAGTTAAAGCCGAGCAAAAGAAGCCTAGTGGGTTGTTACAGCCCTTAGAAATTCCCGAATGGAAATGGGAGCAAGTCTCGATGGATTTCATCGATGGTTTACCAAGGACTAGATCGGGATATGACAGCATTTGGGTAATTGTAGATCGACTGACTAAAAGTGCAAGGTTTATACCAGTCAAATCGACCAGAACGGCAGCTAAGTTAGCAGAATTGTATATGAAGTGGGTAGTGAGATTTCATGGAGTACCTAAAAGCATTGTGAGCGACCGAGACCCGTTGTTCACTAGTGGGTTTTGGAAGAGCTTACAAGAGGCTCTAGGGTCAGAGTTACATCTCAGTACCGCATATCATCCTCAGACCGACGGTCAGACGGAGAGGGTGAATCGTATTTTGGAAGATCTCTTGAGAGCATGTATATTGGATTTTGGAGGATCATGGGATGACCATTTGCATCTAGTAGAGTTTGCATATAATAATAGTTACCAATCCAGTATCGGTATGGCTCCATTTGAAGCTTTGTATGGAAGACTGTGCAACTCACCATCATGTTGGATAGAGACTGGCGAGAAGTTTATGCTTGGACCAGATGTGGTGAGGGAAACTTCAGATAAGATCAAGATCATTCAGCAACGAATGAAGGCAGCCCAAGATAGGCAGAAGAGTTATGCTGATAAGAGGCGAAGAGACCTAAAATTCTCCGTTGGTGACTTGGTGTTTGTCAAGATTTCTCCGTTGAAGAGCGTAATACGATTTGGCAGGAGAGGCAAATTGACACCAAGGTTTGTTGGCACATTCCCTGTTCTTGAACTAGTCGGGAATTTGGCATATAGAATTGACTTACCAGAGAAGATGGCGGGAGTTCATAACGTATTTCATGTTTCCCAACTAAGGAAGTTCGTTCACGACTCAAATATGACTATTTCACCTGATCAGTTAGAGGACTTCGAAGTAGAACCCGAGGCGGTTGGGAACCGTAAGCCGGCCCGTATTGTCGAGCACGACATGAAGCAACTTCGAAGAAAGGCGGTGAAGCTAGTCAAGGTTCAGTGGGGCGAGGACGAGAATGACTGTACTTGGGAAACAGAGGAGGACATAAGGAAGAAGTATCCAGAACTCTTTGCCTGGTAAGATTTTGACTTCGATTTAGTTTTCCGCATGCTAGGATAGGCTTGTTTGCTTGTTTTGCATGTTTGATTGTTGTATGCGGTTGTTAAGCATGCGGGATCCTTTGTATGTTTTTGGGTTAAGGAATTTCGGGGGCGAAATTTCTTAAGGGGGGGAGAGTGTAACGACCCGCGTTGTACGCATCATAGGATCGTAGAATATTTATTTCTGTCACATACGAAGTAGTATTGTCATGTAACTTTGGGAGACGACTATTGGGGTCATTTCCCATGTTCATGATTTTTCTCGATTTTTAAATGACCATTTTGCCCCTAGTTATCACTGTTTTGGCCATAACTTTTGACTGGAAAGGAATTTTGACCTGAAACCACTTCCATTGGCTCCGGATGACGGTTTCTCTTTCCGTAGAATGGTCACATTAGCCAAACGGACTCACCGTTTGGAAGATATGGCTGAAACAAGTTTCAGATGGTGAAAAACAGCTTAATTGGGCTTAAGCGGGTGATTAGCAGCTAGGCCCAAGGGGAATTTCGGGTTTAGGGGCATATAGGGGCTGATTAGGGTTAGAGAACATTTCTTTAGACATTTTCCAGCCGCCACTTTCATTCCTCTTGATCTAGCCATGGCCTCCACTCTCTAAATCTCTCTAAAACACCCAAAAATCACTTCCTAATCAAGGATTAAGGCTTAGAGACATCAAATTAAGAAGAAAAAGCACCAAAGCAAGGTTAGAGCTGCTGTTGGACATCAGTATTCGCCCAAATCAGAGGAGTTTCAGTTCTGAGAATTTTGTTTGTGGCCAAGGTGAGTGATTTGCATAGTTATTGCACTAATTACGGTGATTAAGGGTAATTAGTGAAGATTAGCGAATTTATACGTAAATAAATTCTGGAAAAATTCTTAAAATTCTAAAATAATGTTTTAAGGCTCTGTTAGAAATTTGGGTTAATTTCGATGTGTTTTGCTAATCGTATGCTTAAACATGATTAAGAAGGATTATAGGAAAATGTGAGGTTTTGGCCACTTTTGATCCATTTTGGTTCATTTAAATTGTTGTTTGTTGCTCGCGGTTGCTGTTATATGTTGCTATGACTCTTTGGTATGCTTTGTGATTGATTCCAATAGTTAAATTGGTCGAAAACGCCGTCGAGAGGCGTATAAACAGTTGCTGGAAAGTTGCAGAAAACTGCAGGGTATCTAACCGGATCGGATCGGGTAAGAGATCGGATCGGACATATCCGAACCGGACCGGGGCGTGGTACTTTCTGGAGCATGACGTGAAGAGGCAACAAGGAAGGCCTGGTCAGATCGGAGGGGCGTAGCGTGGGATCGGAAGGAACAAGGAGGACTGAAGTGGAAGAAAGAGGAGCATGGATACCATATTCCGAACCGAATCGAGAGCAATACACGAACCGAACTGATGCTGACGAGACGGAGACGGAGACACTCAAGCTATGGGGTATCCGAACCGAACCGCTTCAGAATCACCGAACCGAACCGCATGAGGGAGAAGGACCCGAACCCAGAGGATGGTGGCACTCCGAACCGAACCGGGGAACGTATCCGAACCGAACCGAGCATGGGGAACCGGACGTGTACTTTTACTACTTCGTGATGACTCTTCTGAAGACCAACTCCAATTCGACCAAACCCGAGATGCAAAGGAAGTCCAAATGAGAAGTTAGAGCTCAAGATTCAGATGGGAATCAACGAGTTCGCTTCATGGTTGGGCTTTGCTGCGGGACGCGTGTTAAGGAGTTATCGACGTCTATAGCTTTGGACCACTATGGTAGGAGGTGCGAAGGCGGATTCAGGGCCATTATGGCATCGGTAGAACCAAGGGCTACGACCAATGAAGTGGGTCATTGAAATGTTTGGTCATGACTCCAAGTGTTTGGCTTGGTCACAGCAGGGTTTCTACAAGTCGGGATTCGTCGTTACCTCAGTTTGTCTAGTGTTCCAAAGTGGTAGATGTCGTACGCTTTACGCACTGAGTGAGAGACGTGAGGATGGTTGCTATGGATGATTTGTTTGCTATCATTGTGACATGCACACCCCACCCCCGTATTCTTACACTATTTATTTTGGCACCTTAGAGCATTGTACGGTATGTGGTACTAACTCTTTGGTTGCAGGTCCAGGTTCAGGTATGGTTTAGTATACCTGTTATTATTTTATTTAGATGCTTATCGCTCATACCAGGCTTTATGTCTGACCCATAGTTTTATGTCTCCTCTTATTACTCTGGGTGCTCACACGAGCAGACTAGAGACAGGTTAGCTGGTGATGCACGGGTAGATGATCCGGAGACGAGCAGGAGGCTTCCACGTAATATATATAGTATTCTCCCTGTGTTGTTGAAGATCACTGCTTGGGCATTGTTGGTGTATCTTCTACTTCAGCTTTCTTTTGTTTAGAGACAGTTAATTTGGAAAATTGTAATAAGCTGTATTTGGATTTCCGCTGCTTTGATGATTGATGTTGATTCTAGTTATCAGCTTATGCACTGTCTCGCCTGTTTTGTGTCAAGTATGTTATTATTATATTTTATTCCATGCGCTGTGAGACATTCTACAGGTTTCTTGATTAGTTCATTCTCTTCTTTTCTTTCTTATGACGACCGTCTTGTGCTAGTCGGGCATGTGTACAGCGCACTTTTGGAGGAAATGCAGGCTGGTGCGGGGCGGGCCGTCACACGGTCCCATTCGATTCTGTTAACATATGACTAATTATAATGTTATAATCCTATCTGTTTTAAATTTAATATATATATATATAATAATAATAATAATAATTTATATGATTAGCATCTTAATCACCATTTAAATTTAATACCTCCTGCTCATCACTTATCCTTCCGGCGTCTTGTGTTTTCTTTGCTAAAATTCTAACTAAACTTCCAATGCCTATTATTCCTATGTTACTCCACCATTTCAGAGATCGAGGCCATCAGTATTTCTCTTTATGCACCAGCAAGCTCCAAATCGGACTTTTATGGTCGAGTTTTAATTCCTTCAACCTGCATACTGGAATACACTGAAGTTTCTTTCCAAAAAAACTCACTGACGTGACCTCCCATGTTCTCCTAACCACAACTCTTCATTCAAATTCCAACAGAGCACACAAGATAATTCTAGACCGTCAACAATCCGATCCAAAGGCCACCGTTCCTTATCCCCTATGTTCATGATAATTACTGCCCTTCACATTCGATCTTTACCACGCCCATTCCTATTTTCAGAACCACAACCAACTTCTAAATCCTTCACCTTAACTTTAACAAAACTGTTGTACCTTTCACCTTCGGAACAATACCCCTTGCGCCCTTGTCTTCATTCAGTAAATATAATGCTCATGAAAACTAGCCAATCATCCGTTATTTCACATCCATCTCCATTCACATCTTCGGTTTTAAAATCAAACAACTAACCATGTTCCAAATTTTTAATCAAGTAAAACATTCTTCCACCTATAAAAACAAAATGAAACGTACCTACATCCGTAGCCTCCTGGACCTCCTTCAAAGTCGAACGCAAATGAGAACCCTCCTTCTTTTTTCTCAACTCACGAAAACTGTCATCAGCTATTTTCATGGCCTCCCTTTCCTTCGACAGTCCCCCCTCTCACCGCTTCACTACTTCACAACTCTGACCCGCTACCTGTAAACACCCACCAAAATCCATCATTTAGCTGCCATGTCTCCTCTTCTCCTTCGATGTTCCATCCGCCGTAACCACCAGTGGTTCGCACTCATCTCCACTCCTCCTTTGCCACTCTTACCAGAGACAAACTTCCACCATATGCCCCAAAAACGTCACAACCTGGGCGCCTCCTCCCCTAAAACCTAACGCTCAACTTGCCATGTTCTCCGGTCATCACTGGTTTGAGCGTCGGTCAGATCTAGGAGCTCCGAGACATATCAAGAATCAGAAAATTGTTTTGAACCCAGAAAAAAACTTGCTGGGTTGAAAAGCCAACTCGCAGGAAGCCATCGAATTAATTTTTGTGAATTTTCATCGAGGTCTTGATTTTTAATTGATTCCTGAAGTTTGGTTTACTTACATTTGTTTTATTTTCTGTGGGTTTAGAATTCGAATACACTCCACGAGTTTATATAAAAGTTAGTGCCGTGACCACCACATTACCGAGATGTCATTTTCAATGGTGTATACTTTGTCGTCAAGGTGTTAAGGTAGGTATCCACATTCTTTGACTCTGAGAAAGTAACATGCCAAATTGATTCGGAGAAGATATGAAAAAGTGGCCATATATTTGTACGGGTTTTCAAAAGATTTTCTGACTGTAGCGCTAAGTTGGAAAGATTTGCAAAGGATTTAACTAAACCTTCCAAGATTTCTGAAGATTTCTCCACTATCTTGTTTTACTTTGGGTACAGCAGAGATTTGATATAGATCTGCTAATCTCCTTCATGGATTTTGTTCGATTTAGTTTTACTGTTGTGAAAAAAACATGGACGGTGAGTTTCTTTGCGCAAATAAAATAATGTGATATGGAAACGATTATTCACCCGAAAATATTGACTGTGAAAAGAAAAGGATCCTTTTGTTTGTAGACTTGCCACAAGGTTACAGCGCATTTGCTTAGATTCTGAACAAATTTTGTTTCAGATTTATTGCATGTGCATCATTTAATTCATAGGCCGCTGAGCCTCTTTTAGGCTGTGCAATTCTGAAGAAAACTGGGTGGTCTTGCGTTAGGCTTTCTAAACTTACTATTGATTGTCATGTCCATTTATAAATGTGTAGGGTGCCCGATGATATAAACATTTATTTATGTACAAGCCATTACGGACAGAGGTAAGAATACGGTCGTGTCCAGCGAGGTACCACGATCCCAAAAATATAATAATATCGGTAGTTTAACTTATATTATGAAACCCCAAAATATTGATATAAGGTGCAAAATACTCCAAATAAAAAGTTGCATATCTAATTAATTAAAAATTACAGTTAAATTCTAAAAATTAAATTATATCTACGTCTCAAAAGAATCTTGTCCAAATTCGTAACCAATATTTAATTATATTGAATAAACCATTACGGCTTATAACCAACTCCACAGCGACTTTCAGAAAATTTGATTTGGACATAATTTACAATCTACAAAACGAAATCTCGATTTTTCACTTCCATTAGAAAGATACCGTTCAATAGATTCAAAAGTTTCTTGTTTTAAAGAAATCCGACTTATAATGAATCTTGTATACTCAGTTGAAGTTTTAAATCGTAAATTACGAACTACCGCGACTGTTTCGAGCTCGTTTTAAATTTTATTATAAATTATACGTTTAAATATCGTTTTATTAAATAAATTTCTATATATAATTCAAATAAAATATTTAAAACAAATTTAAATATCTAGAATTAAACGGCTGGAAATCCGGGTCGTTACATTCCTTCCCCCTTAAAATAATTTCGTCCTCGAAATTGCTAAGGTAGGAAAAATTCTACATACCCTATTAACTAGGTTCAAAAATCCTTTTTGTTCACTTCTTAACTTCAATTTAACTGGGCCAATTTCTTTCAATTAAAATATTAATTTATTCCTACTAACAAAAAATTTCAAAAATTCTGAAAATTTTCTAACACTTTAAATTCTGAAAAATTTCGGCAGCGTCTCCTCTGCACGGCTCAATCGGTACAACCACAACTCGCCTTCCTAGGCCTTCTCCAATCCAAAAGAAAAAGAAAAAACCAAGCGGCTTGCCCATAGGCTCATAAAACCATCAACCCAAGTAATATTGTAAACATGTACTTTTTTGTCAGGTATAATTCTTTCTCTTGCAGTTGCTTCCATTCAATATCTGCTCAACATACATATATCCATTTCCAGTTGGTTTCAAATCAATCCAACTTCTAGTTTTTTTTAATTTTCTAATCAACTTCTGATTAGTTTGCTTCTATTCTATCAATTCAAATCTGATTCATATTTAAGTCAATCCACTTATTACTTGAATCCAAATTTATCACAATTCAATTTCAATTAACAACATCCAATATATATATATATATACATATTTAACTTGCTTATTCGTAAATCGAATTCATATTAATAATTCGAATCTCAACATTTCTCTTTATTTAATTTCATTTGAGATTATCTCTATCCAATCTAATTTCCTTATGTTAACTTCAATCCATTTGATACATTATTACAATTTCAATCTATTCAACTTATACAAGTTAAATTTTAATTTCCGAATTCAAATTCCCGGGTTTTATTTCAAATTAGTTTGAAATCATACATATTTATACATGTATGCAACCATAATAATTCAAAACTTTTGAATTCTCAAAGTAATTCATTTCTCAACTCAATTTCGTTAAAGATCTACCTATGGTAGCAATTTCATCACTTAGAAACCCGAAAATAGATACAAATGATATGGCCGTCATCATCTGAATTATTTTCTAGCGACTGAAGTGATTATAGTGCTTTAAAATTTTCAAAATCCATTTAAAACAATTTTTATTCAAATCTTTTCAAAATATTTCTTGATTAATTTCAAAACACTTCAGAAAATATTTCTAAACTCCTGGGATTCGAATTCAAATTCTGGTTTGGATTTAACTTCAAATTTTCTCATTTTAATATATTAACCATATACAAATCAAATTCAATTATAAGTCACCAAATCTACTTCATTTGATTGTAATAAAAACAACACATTCATATGTAATAATTCAGAAATTATTCCTTTTATATCAGAATAAATTTCTAGGCAAAATTATTTCATTTACCCATTTAAAAATAAATACTGTATCGAATTGTTTTTGTTTTGTTCGAGAGTTTAGAAACACCTATCGATACACTCGTAGATCCTATATCGACCAGAATTCATAAACAACTCAACAAACCAGTCAACACAATATAAAACAATTTTATAACAAATCTACAAATACGCGCTCGCATATATACACTCAAATTCAATCTAGGGTATTACTAACCCCGTCTCTATTGAATCACGCCACAGAGCCAAGGTTATCACTCAACCTTCAGCTCTGATACCAAATGTAATGGCCCGAATTTCCGTACTCTTTGAGTCGACTAATAACACCACATGTACAACCCAAATTGCACAGAAATATGAATCATTATTAGAAAGAAGTTAGAGGATGAGAAATAGAAAGAAAGAAATATTAAAATAGAAGAAAACGAAGATCACAAACTCACAGCGGAACGAATAAAATATATTAAATAACATAATTTTGAGATACAAAACAGTAACTATATATACATATCATTATCAGAGCACAATAATTATTCCTGGAACAGTTATAAACACCTATTTCCAGATACAACATAGTACACAGTGGAAAAATATGATAGTCTATAGCTATAACTGATGAAGCCTCCTGCTTCAAGCTTCTCCGAAGTGAATCTGTAAAATCCCGACTACTTGACTGCCCGTACAAATTTTGGGTACCCAAGAGTTTAGGGAAAACAAACAAAATAAACTCTGGGTCAATCATGGGACTAGTGTGAGTAAACTCCAACCATTTGTTTAACTTTCAAAACATTTCAAAAGAAATGATAATTGTAAGACCGATCCATACATAAACACGGATGGTTTTTACCTTACGATAACCAAAATTTGTTTTTGATATCAAATCCAATGATATTATAATAATGTCTACATCAAATAAATAGAAACCTAGCGGAACGCTTGCATCTCACGCTCCATATATAATATTAAATCAAAAACCGCAGAGCGCTTATTGGAGATTGGATTTCCAATATGACAAGGTATGGGACCACCTTCCAATAGTCTATCTCTTGAGGCAAATACACTGGGTTCAACAAGAACTTATTGCAACCCAGCCCACACATGACCGACCACTCATTTCGCTTGAGTGTATCGAATGTATATCACCAACGGTTGGGATCAGCAACCGTTTCCCGAAAGGGACAACATCGATAGATTAAAGAACAAATAGAATTTCTCTAGATAGGTGATTATACATCCTAATGGGAGCGCCCCACTTAGCCATGCTGCCTGCCCGATTTTTGTCAAATCCCGGGTTGTGAGGCTTGAGGTTTGAATTATCTTCCAGAACATCTGGCCATCATTCACTTTGAATGCCACATCGTCATACCCGCCAAATCACAAATTGATTTCCCCAAAAATACCACGGGTATAAAGCTAAGAGCAACAAATTCCTCCGCCACCAAACGTAAGTACATTTGAAGAGATCAACTTACACGATCTGTTAGATATACTCTGTCAGACATTCGTCCATTCACGTTGTCCTGGAACTGGACAAACCGAAGGCACTGTTCTATTAATTCATCTTGGGCAATTTCTACCTAGGGTTAACAGAATAGCCCTTGCATTTTACTCTGTCTTCACTGATCTTCAATATAAGTTGATTCATAATGCTTATGCCAATACGGAGTGGTTTTCAGATATTAAATCTGATCCCGGTCTCTCCATATTGACAACGGAGGTATAAAATAAATCAAATCTTTGATAGTCGGTGATTTAACTATCAAAGAAAACTTCCATACAATCAACGGACCTATTTCCAATTGGAAATCTTACCGATCAAGCATCAAACAACACTGGGCCCCCTTTTTATTTAATTTCTCATTAAATTATTATTTCCAATTCCTGTCTCTTAATTCCTTGTTGACTATTCATTTCGTTTTCTATGTATAGAAAATATCTCTCATTTTATTTCGGAAAACATTTCAAATTAACGCGATGTTATAAAACATCGTTATTTTAACTCAACCCACTAATCATTTATTTGCTAACCATATTACTTAACCAAGTTTCACCATCGAACCTTAACCATTCCTCCATCAATCATGAAGTCAATCAAGTTGGGTATAATTACCTCTCAGACCTTAATTGAACCACATTCTCAACTTTGAAATAGTCAAAGCTCACAATTTTAAACAAACCGTCGCTTACGCGACTCTCAGATTCAATCTAAGAATCCACTCCCTTTACGGAAAAATATTGATTATAACGGTAGCGTCATAATCGTTATTTCCAAATATTTGATTCATAAAACATTACTTTTAGCAACAGCGTTACAATCGCTGTCTAGAATTATAGGACACTTATTAAAATAATAGTGTTAAGATCGCTATTAAAACAGTTATTATAACGGCAGCGTTAAAATTTCTTTTTAGATTTACCAAAACATTTATTATAACGGCAGCGTTTAAAATTGCTATTTTGAAAATATTTGGTTTATCAAAATGCAAATTGTATTTATTTATTTAAATAAATAAATTAATAAGTAAATAAATAAATAATCAAATTATTAAATTTGATTCGAACGGAAAGTAGAATAACTACTTCCCTAAATTTGATAAAATCGAATTCCAATAAATAACTCACTCTCGAATAAACTATATTCGACTTATATTCCGAACTTCGGAATTTATCTACCATTTCAAGTAGATTCAAATTCTAAATTCACTTTTGAATTCATGCTTTCCAAATCATTACCAAAGTTCCTTATAACCATTCCACTTTACAAAACATAATTCATTTTATATTTCCCCCTTTTTGGAGTAAAACTAGTCATTTCCCTTTTAAACATTCATCCATTTCCCTTTTTCAATCAAATTCCAATTTGAAATCATATTTCAAATCTAAATTGCCTTTATAGATATTTCATTTTCAAAATACTTGGTTCAAGCCATTATTCACTTTAATCGTGAATATATTTCCTTTATATACCATTTGATTCATACTTATAAAAATATCTTAAACCCAAGTTTTATTTATAACTTCTATTCGGAATTATTTATATAAGTCTTATTTCCTTTATATTTCAATCATTTAAAATCTCATTTAAAATTTCCTTAATAATTGCTAAGTTTAATCTCATTCCAAGTATTGGTTTCAAAAACCCTTTTCCACTTTTTCGTATAAATTCAAATTTGAATTTATATTTGAATTTATCTAATGATAAATAATTTATTTAATTTATATACTCGTTTAAAAACAACTTCTTGCTTCAATAAAACAATTTTCTACCTTTTAACTATATTCGAAATAACACTTCAATTTTTAGAAAAATATATTTTCTTTTTAAATCTCAAATTTCACTTTCTATTCAAAAATATCTTACGGTGTTTAAATACCATAATTCTAGGGTCAGTGATATTTAAACAAAACAAGATCACTCATAATTAATATATCACAGCATATGTCATAATCAATGCAAACACAATAATATAGATGTTGAGTAATCCAGTTGGATCCCTCCAACCTATTTCCCTGCATCCACAGATGTTAATCAACATTTATTTCACATAAATATGAGATATCATGGTGAATGGAATTATTAATCGATCAATGATATAACTATATCAATCATTCAACCAATTTTGGCAACCATTCACCCAAACAACCATCATACAGTATAAAATGTTTATAAATAAATCAGAGTTAGTGAGATTACTCACCTTGTTTGCAGTTGATGATTCTGGTTTCGTTTTCAATTAAAATCAAACAAGCATTTGATTTTTCCCTGAAATTCCAGTAGCTCTATTTTCAAACACGTCAGTTCCATCACATGGATCTCATAGTTTCGATTCCAACGGATCCGATCCCATTTGATTCTGTTAACATATGACCAATTATAACGTTATAATCCTATCTGTTATAAATTTAATATATATATAATAATTATTTATATGATTAGCATCTTAATCACCATTTAAATTTAATACCTCATGCTCATCACTTATCCTTCCGGGGTCTCGTGTTTTCTTTGCTAAAATTCTAACTAAACTTCCAATGCCTATTATTCCTATGTTACTCCACCATTTCAGAGATCGAGGCCATCAGTATTTCTCTCTATGCACCAGCAAGCTCCAACCCAGACTTTTATGGTCGAGTTTTAATTCCTTCAACCTGCATACTGGAATACACTGAAGTTTCTTGCCAAAACAACTCACTGACGTGACCTCCCATGATCTCCTAACCACAACTCTTTAGTCAAATTCCAACAGAGCACACAAGATAATTCTACACCATCAACAATCCGATCCAAAGGCCACCGTTCCTTATCCCCTATGTTCATGATAATTACTGCCCTTCACATTCGATCTTTACCACGCCCATTCCTATTTTCATAACCACAACCAACTTCTAAATCCTTCACCTTAACTTTAACAAAACTGTTGTACCCTTGACCTTTTGAAGAATACCCCTTGCACCCTTGTCTTCGTTCAGTATATATATATATACTGCTCATGAAAACTAGCCAATCATCTATTATTTCACATCCATCTCCATTCACATCTTCGGTTTTATAATCAAACTACTAACCATGTTCCAAATTTTTAATCAAGTAAAACATTCTTCCACCTATAAAAACAAAATGAAATGTACCTACATCCGTGGCCTCCTGGACCTCCTTCAAAGTCGAACGCAAATGAGAACCCTCCTTCTTTTTTCTCAACTCACGAAAACTGTCATCAGCTATTTTCATGGCCTCCCTTTTCTTCGACAGTCCCCCCTCTCACCGCTTCACTACTTCACAACTCAGACCCGCTACCTGTAAACACCAACCAAAATCCATCATTTAGCTGCCATGTCTCCTCTTCTCCTTCGATGTTCCATCCGCCGTAACCACCAGTGGTTCGCACTCATCTCCACTCCTCCTTTGTCACTCTTACCCGAGAAAACTTCCACCATATGCCCCAAAAACGTCACAACCTGGGCGCCTCCTCCCCTAAAACCTAACGCTCACCTTGCCATGTTCTCCGGTCATCACTGGTTTGAGCGTTGGTCAGATCTAGGAGCTCCGAGACATATCAAGAATCAGAAAATTGTTTCGAACCCAAAAAAAACTTGCTGGGTTGAAAAGCCAACTCGCAGGAAGCCATCGAATTAATTTTTGTGAATTTTCATCGAGGTCTTGATTTTTAATTGATTCCTGAAGTTTGGTTTACTTACATTTGTTTTATTTTCTGTGGGTTGAGGATTTAAATACACTCCACGAGTTTATATAAAAGTTAGTGCCGTGACCACCACATTACCGAGATGTCATTTTCAATGGTGTATACTTTGTCGGTAAGGTGTTAAGGTAGGTATCCACATTCTTTGACTCTGAGAAAGTAACATGCCAAATTGATTCGAAGAAGATATGAAAAAGTGGCCATATATTTGTATGGGTTTTCAAAAGATTTTCTGACTGTAGTGCTAAGTTGGAAAGATTTGCAAAGGATTTCGTTAAACCTTCCAAGATTTCTGAAGATTTCTCCACTATCTTGTTTTACTTTGGGTACAGCCGAGATTTGATAAAGATCTGATAATCTCCTTCACAGATTTTGTTCGATTTAGTTTTACTGTTTTGAAAAAAACATGGACGGTGAGTTTCTTTGCACAAATAAAATAATGTGATATGGAAATGATTGTTCACCCGAAAATATTGACTGTGAAAAGAAAAGGATCCTTTTGTTTGCAGACTTGCCACAAGGTTACAACGCATTTGCTTAGATTTTGAACAAATTTTGTTTCAGATTTATTGCATGTGCATCATTTAATTCATAGGCCGCTGAGCCTCTTTTAGGCATGTGCAATTCTGAAGAAAACTGGGTGGTCTTGCGTTAGGCTTACTAAACTTACTGTTGATTGTCATGTCCATTTATAAATGTGTAGGGTGCCCGATGATGTAAACATTATTTATTTACATGCCATTACGGACAGAGGTAAGAATACAATCGTGTCCAGCGAGGTACCACGATCCCAAAAATATAATAATATCGGTAGTTTAACTTATATTATGAAACCCCAAAATATTGATATAGGGTGCAAAATACTCCAAATAAAAAGTTGCGTATTTAATTAATTAAAATTTACAGAAAAAATCTAAAAATTAAATTATATCTACGTATCAAAAGAATCTTGTCCAAATTTGTGACGACCCAAACTTCCCCGTAAAGGAAAGCCGGATTGCTTTGAGAAGAACACACATCAGAATACAAAACAGAAGAACATTTTATTGTTGTTACAACAATTACATCAGAGTACAAGAATTTTCCAGAGTATGAATAATAATATATACATTGGAAATACAATAATATCAGAGTTTAGATTACATTTAAATAGCAGCGGAAAAATAATACAAAACACAACTGAAAGAAATACACGGATACAGAGCCTTTCGAATATCGCTTCAGCTGTAGACCAGGATCCTGTGAATATAATATCTGCAAACCAAAACTACTAGCTGCCGGTGTGGAAAATATGGGCACCCAGAGTTTAGGTTAAAACAATAAACTCCAGGTCAGTCATGGGACTGGTGTGAGAATTCAAAAACAGTTATTAACTTTAATTTTTTAAGTTGCGTAAATCAAGGGACCACGCCACTTTCGCAGAACGGGTTTCCTACAAAGAATACCAGTGCATAAAACAATGAAATGCTTTTTTTTGAAAAATGAAACCGTTATAAGACTCAATCCCTTGCACGTACGCCGAAGGATAGAGTTTTTCCTTATAATGGTCAAAAATGCTTAATACGCGAAATTCATCTTTTATACTATGAGTGCACAGTGTAGAAAACAATTTCGAATATAAAAGTATCAAAATTAGGTGGCATAATATGTTATGTAAGCGGCATAATATGTTATGTCACCATATAAGTATACAACTAAAAACCGTAAGATCGTATTGGAAAATTGGATTCCATCATGATGGCTACTGATTCGAAAGATCAATCGCGAATGTATCTCCACGGCTTACGTCACGGCAAGAGAAAACACCGAAATACATATACTACGCACTTTGGATGAGCAGTAATATGATCTATCCTCATGAGATTCGGCTGAAATGACCTATCCCACTTCTAGAGTAGAGCGACCACCCTAGCCCATCGGCCAACCCCAAATCCGTATAAAGTATATTGGTCAAACCGAACATTATCAAACAAATCGTTCACCATCATACCGTGGTGTGTGAGGCCCGCGAAGTCACGTTGTATCCAACGCGGCGCTATATAAAAGCTATGCTTTGGTCTTCATCCACAAGGATCTGCTTTTCAATAAAAGCCTTGATCATATGCATCTTAGCATGCCACATTATCAGACCATACCATATTATTGATTCATCTATCGATATATAACAGGGTGTTAAGCAAAAGAATAAATTCTCCGCTACCAAACAGCTATATATTAAATAGAGATCAACGAATACAATATAATGGAATACAATGTCAGACACACAATCCATTTATCAGTCCGTTCTGGGTCTGAACGAAACCATATCCGGTAGATCTCCAAATACGTCTGAATGATCACCAATTTTTCCCTCATTTTGGGTGTACGGTCCAATCAAGATATCAATAATCATCCATTCGATATGGAAATTTCTCGGTCTTCAATAACCGTCTTCATCATCGATCTTCAATCGTCGTATGAATTATTCAAAATGGGTTAAACTCGGTCTTTCTGAATAATTTGCGTAATTTAAAATCATGTGCTTTAAAACACAACCAACGCCTCATTCCAATCAAGAGTATTCTTTGATTTTAATTTAAACCAAATTAAGGTTTATTCAACTAGTCGGGATTAACGCCTTACCGAAGTAATCATTAATTAATATCCCATTCCCAACCTACACAACCCACGGAGTAAACTGGTGGTACTCCATATCTAACACCCAATGTGTTACGGTAAACTTAATTACCGTTTTATCGATCAAATCTAATTAAAGATTTAACTACCGCTTGGTGTAAAACTAGTGGTACTCCATTATCGTTCATTTCTTGAATTAAGTAAATTTAATTACTTTTATCCTCATTCAATCCAATTAAATATTTATTAAAACTATATTTAGTTTTAATCTTCAAGAATCATTATTTAATGTTTATTTAACTTTCAAGAAATAATCTTGCCTTTAACTGGGTTAAAGAACAAATGTTGCTTAAAAACATCATTCACAATAAACCTAAAATCGTATTTCAATTTAATATGTTAAATTGAAACTTCTCTTTAGAATATTTCACTAAATCTTAGTTAAAAGATTTATGAATTACCAATCTAAATTTCACTGTCAATCGGGTTTAAAGAACTAATGTCATTTAAAAACATTGTTCGCAATCAACCCAAAAGTCAGTTTCACTTAATTTCAATTATGTTTAATAATTGGAAATCTTATTTAAATCTTAATTAAAAGATTTATTCTTTCCCAAATGGGTTTAAGAACAGTGTTATTTAAGACACTATTCACGACAAACCCAAATTTTAATCTGATATTAAATACCATGCTTTGAATAGAAATTATATCGATTTATGTTCAATATCAAATTCTGAAAATTAATGTATATCAAATTGGGAATAACGATATTAATATCTTCCAAATTCCCACAATAATATCCGTATAATCACAAAATCCAATACTGAAATAATCCGAAGATTATTTCCATTCCAATATATGTACTGGAAAATCTTGGTTTTATTAAAACCACTTTAATCCTTTTATTTATTTTAATTAATTTATTAAAATAAATAAATCACTCATTCTTTTACATTGAAATGTATATTTACATTAAATGAATCTTTTTCATTCTTTTGAAACAAATTAACTAAAAAAAAGGTATTCTTTCTAATGTAATCAATCTTAAGTAAAAATGAAGTCTTTTTAATGTAATCTTTTTAGTTCAACCTTTATTACATTGAAAAATGTAATATTTTCATTTCAATCTTTATTACATTGGAAAATGTAATGTTTTCATTTCAAACTTTATTTTCAATTCAGTCTTTATTACATTTAAAAATGTAATATTTTCATTTCAACTTTATTACATTGAAAAATGTAATATTTTCCTTTCAAACTTTATTCTAAAATGTTTATAAATTCGTTTATAAAACGATTCCAACTTTTATTTCAATTTTAAATCCAAATTAAATATTCTATCTATTATCATATTAAAATAATATTATTTCCAAAGTATTTATTTTCGAATTAGCTCTTTAAAACAGATTAAAAAGCCCAATTCATTATCTTATTCATTTCACTACAACAAAAAGACCCTATTACAACGGTGAAACACCGTTGTAATATACATTTTACAACGGTGGGCAAACCGTCGTGTATTAAGAAGTTGTAATAGACTAATATCTTTTACAACTTTTTTGCACTGTTGCAACACTGTTGTAATATGTATATTTTACAACTTTTTTCCATTGTTGTAATATGTATATTTTACAACTTTTTTCCACCGTTGTAATAAACTTTATTACAACAGTTATGCACCGTTGTAATAAAATCTACTACAACTGTTATGCACCGTTGTGATTGACATTTGGATTTTAAAAAAATGAATTTTGCAAATGCAACAAAAGCTGAATAAACAGAAAACAAATTGATATAAATTCAAAGCCACGGATCCATTCATACAAAAAACATTACAACTTTATATTCAAAATACAAAAAATGAATCATACATCATCACGGTAATATATCAATTCTTCATTACAAATAATGATTACAAATCAGTACCATCCAAAAACTCTGCTTCAACTATCTGCCTGCTTCATCTTTGCACTTCCTCAACATCCCCCCACCACAAGACACACCATCTGCACAATCACAAAACATGCATATATAAAAGATGAAAGATTAGTGACATGTACTTCAAGATCACAAAATGTCATAAGTAAGAAAGAAAAGAAAAAAAGATGGACTTTGACTAATTTGTTTGCTAAAACTTCCATATCTTTCGCTAATGTGTTACCCCCAATGAAGACCAATAATTCAATAGGTCATGAGAAGAAGACGAAAGAACTGAAAAATAATTTATGGAGACCTATCTCAGTCAAATGGCAATATGGATTCCCTTCTTTATCAATCAGCCATATAAAATATTGCAAGGTGTACTAAAATATTAATAACAACATGTTATAATGAATAGTTGAAGCATAACAATGACATCACAATCATGCATGAAGCTTGCATCGTATAGTTGCTATTATACATTTAAGTTCTTAGCGAAATGAAAAGTACCTTCTAATGAGAAACTCCCCATGCTGATCTTGGAGAATTCCATAAACCATCCAAGATGCTAGTTGGTTGTGGAGGACCTGGTGGCCAAGCCAAAGTAGCCTGTACTTCAGAGTTTTGAAAAGAATCAGAAATGGTACTAAATAAAATTAACATAATAAAACTGCACATAGTTTCAAGATTTCCTCTTCTTAAAACAAAAACAAAAGCCATAATTATGAGTCCAAAATTTTCAAGGAGGGAGTGGATAGAAGAGGATGGGAGAAAAAACCAACGAAGTCATTAACAAACTCTGCCAATAATACAAGAAACAACAGAAAAAAAAAATCGTTTTTTTAAGGGACTGCTGGGATTCAACTGCACGCCACTAGAAAGAAAGCAGTCCCACAATACCATGTCTTAAAATGGTACACATTCAATCTTACAGGTTACCTAACACGGGTTGACACTATTATCCTCACCAAAATCTGAAAAAGCATGACCATCCTGAAGCCCAACAATGCACTCAAGAGAACCATCATCTGAAACTATCACCACCAATAAATGCCCAACACCACCAATATACACATCAGAACACAAACTATCAGCCCATGTAAGAGCCTAACAAAGTAACACCCAAACACATACCTTGAATCAAATTCTACCCTTCATTGAATTCGAACAGAAGTTGTCTCTAAATCCAGTAGTACAAACATTGGTTGTAAGAACCCAGGAATTCAGCATACGATGTGAAAATGTGAGATCGATATTCACCAAAATCCGATACACTGATGGCTTATCTTGTCCAACAAACAGCGCTCCCAATCCAATTTGTAGAAGAAGCGAATTTGATAAACAGCGAAACATTGTGTGAGTCAACCTATTAAAATCAAATTGATGAAGAAACCTCCCAGATCCGAACTTCAGAAAGTTAGGATGAATCGATGATTATCGGCGGATTGACATGGCATTTTTTGGAATTACACAATTTTAGACAGCAACAAAATGCATACTATTCAACGTTACAGTCAGCGTTTTGTTGCCGTCTGATATTTGGGTAACAGTAAGTGGAAAATTTGGTGTTGACAGTAAAACTCATTCCATTGATCTTAGAAATAAATGAACCTAGGTAAAATTAGAACTAATCAAAACAACTGTAAGCAATTAAAAGGAGTGGAAAAAAAGAAATGAACACCTTGGACGCAGCTAATGGTGCAGTTTCTCTGGCATCAAAAGCTAAAGCTTTGCCATCTTTTGCAGATCTAGCGACCATGAACGCACCTCCACCGATTCCGCTCGACATTGGATGTCTAACGCCTTCACATATTGTTGTCGCCACTACAGCATCCACGGCATGTCCTCCTTTTCTCAGAACTGAAGCTCCGATTTCAGAACAGTATCCGTCATTAGCTGCCACTACTCCTTTCTCCGGTTCTACTGCATCACTGCCGCCTATGCTTTTTAGCCCTTTTCTAAATTCTCCTAATTCTTCTGAACCGCGATATTGAACTGATGAGAGATGGAGTCCTTGAGCTGTCGAGGAAAACCGACTTTTCAACATGGCAGTTTTTTTCTAAGCGATTAGCTATGAATGAAAATAAAAAAGGCGGCTGTTGGAGTGAGTGGATAGCGATTATATCTAGGGTTTAGTACAGAAGAGCGGTAGGATGTTGGTTGGAACTACAGATCTAATGGTTGAAAATATTTAGTGGTTTTATGATTATTTAATTAGGTTTACAATTGGTTAAGGCTAAAGATTTAAGTAAAATCTGAAAATAAAAATGGATATTTTATTCCGCAATCGATGGATATTTTTACAGATACAAATAATGTCATATCCGTATTAATTATCAAGTATTCTTAAGTTTATTTCAATTTTTTTAACTAACTAGATATGACTATTAATTATCAAATAATAAGTAATAAATATTAATTCCTAATTATTAAATAATAGTCTTAATTCTAAGGTTTTAATTAATTTAAAGTAATTTATACTTATTTATCATTAAAGAATAATTATTAAATTTTACTTTATAAATTATTAATGATCAGTTATTACTTATTATTCTTAATTGTTTTCGAATATTAATTAATTATTAAACACAAATTGTTATTTGTATGTTAGTGATTATCAGTAATAATTATTATTTGTTAATTATTTTACATAGTATTAAATAGTATATTAATAATATTTTTATTTATTTGATGCTAAATTATAATAAATAAGTAAAATGTGAAATATTTAAGTGTAATAATTGAATATTAATTACTTAGAGTTAATTATTAAATATTAATGGTATTATTTACTATTAATAAGTAATTATATAATATTAAATAATTTTTATATTAATTTATCCTTAATGTGTAATATATTGATTGCACTTTACAAGCTATTAATAATTAACCATAAGAATTTATTAATTATATGTTTATTACAACAGTGATTTTATCACAGTTGTAAAAAAGCATTTATTACAACAGTGCGTTTTGCACAGTTGTAAAAAAGCATTTATTACAACAGTGCTTTTCGCACAGTTGTAAAATTAAAGTTGTAATATGGTCATTTTGTTGTAGTGTAAATATTTTATACTGGGCCAGACCTCTCACATTAAGCCTGCGACTTGTGGATGCTGGATATGCCGGTTGATTCCGGGCAGACTTATCCCACAAGTTGGGCTTAACTCGTATTTGCACACGTGGACCCCTCACATTAGGCCCAACATTTGTGGTTGTTGGATATGCCGGTTAGGTCCGGGCAGACTTCCACCACAAATGTAGCCTAACCTCGTGTCTAAGTACAATTATAATTCCTGATTATAATTAATTTACTGAAAATGTTATTTTAAAATATTCTTTATATTAAAATAACATAATTTTGAAATACCCTTTATTTCAAAATATACTTTATATTAAAATGTTTCCTTATTAAAAATGATCTTTATTTTACATCGTTGTTTCATTTATAAAATCTTTTGTTTTCAAATATTCTAACTTACCATTCAATTATTAATAAAAATTGAACTTTTCATATTATTATAATAATATAATAATAACCTTTTCAAAGCGTTTCATCTTAAAATCAAATCTTCTAATTTCAACACATTGACAATAAAGTGTGATCTCTTTTAAATCTAATTCTTTATTGTCTTTTTAACAATAAAAGTATAATCTCTTCAATTCAAACTTTTGATTGTAACTTTTTGACAATACAACAATAATCTTTTTACTTTAAAACATCAAAACCATAATTTAATTCTTTTAACGGAACATTGTATTAAAATATTCTTTTAATTCTAAAATTGGAATGAGACCAAACCATCACCATATAATTTTAATTATATGGATTTCAAACATCGCATTAATTCCATAATAACGATAAAACATTCAACAATAGCCAGAGTGCAATTTAAACTAATCACAAGGGCGATGTGTAGTCAAAATACCAACCCAAGACCCGTGTGGGGTTTCAACCAACACAAATTCAAATAATATATCATTAATTGTGCTCTTGGACGATGTGTGAAAAATTATCATCCAATCAACATAAACAAGTCAGGCAACTTGTTAATGGCAGTGTAGACATATTTCTAAATATCATAAATGAGATAACATTATTTAACATGTTCACATATTTCAAATTTTCAAACAATTCACACAATCATCCCAATCAACATTTATCCAACAAACAACAATTCCAACACAGATAATTAACTTACTTTTGAATATAAAAATAAATAACTGTTCAAAAATTTAGTGAGAAAGAGTTCTCACCTTTGTTGGGCTTAGTTGACGGTTCCGGCCCAATTCTGCCCCAAAATCCAACATGCTCTAAAGTTGACAAAATTGATGTCTACGCGAGGCTCTCGATGCCACGATCGCAGCAAATCCTGTTTCGTGCGATTTCGAGTTCGTATCAAAAAGATATGAATTTTCGAAGTTTGACCAAATTAAATAATTAATTTAAATGGTAAAAATTACCCAAATTTTCAACTTGCTCAGAATTGAACGTAGTTAGTGCCATTGTGAAGAACTCGTCGCCACGATTCCAGCGGATCTGAAATCATCAGATTTCGACCTCATATGTGATAGGTATTGTGTTATAAACATTGAACATAAAATCAAATAAATGTTTCGCGTTTAAGCCCTTAAACTTTTTTTTTCCAACAGCACCCTGAACTTAAAATGCTCGTCACGGCCAAACCGTAAGTCGGAATTGCACGAAACCAGCGCCATTCTCTCCGGCTTCTCCCCCTTTTTCCACGCCTGGTGGTCCCCCCCTCCAGTTCGCCACGTGGGGCCCACGATCTGCAGTTGAACGGAAAAGTGTTGTTTCCGTTCATCTCAGTGCTGCGGCCGCCTCAGTAATCCAAATGCCACCAATTTTTGTCAGTAGCTAGATCTAGACCTCCCGAACAACTTCTGTTTAGGTCACTTCGCCTGAAAATGCACGGGTCGACGGGAAATTGCTCATCTTTGCGACTGTCCTGTTTTCAGCACCCCTCCAGTAAAATTGACATTCCGGCCAACTCCGGCCACCTGAGACCATGCCACCATAGCCAAAAGAACCGTATGCTTCCCCTCTACCACTGCCTGAAGTCGCTCGACCTATCTCTCTTCGTGGGGCCTGCAGCGAACAAATAACCGAAATTAGCTTTTTGTCTTTCAAGCTAGATCCCGGCGAATCCGTGCGACGATAGGTCTTGAATTTTTCGTGGTAGATAAAGGATAAGAAGATGAGCAAAACTCATAAAGGGTTTGGTCTGATTTTGTCCTGATTGAGAGATATAAATTATTTTGTTTTCAGGGGCTAATTTGCAAAATAAATTTTAGAGGAGGGAGCCGCCATGGAGTAGAGGAAGAAGAAGGTGGGCATGTTTTGTCTTAGGGTTCAGCTAATGACAGCACTTATGATATTTTATGTGGGTTATAATTAAATTAGGCCCACTACCCTTAATTTAACCTCTTATGTATTTTATCTTCTTCAAATTTTGTTTGTTTTCTTAGTTTAAAAATCCGTGTTAACACCTACGAATTCCCTTTTTTTATGAAAATTGAAACATAATTATTTCTTGACATTACGAATCTATAGAAACTGGTTTCGATGAATTCCGAGTCCGTATGAATAAAAAGCGAATTTTTAAAGTCTGAAAATTGACTGTTTTTCACTGTAAAATTTATTACGACCACATACTAGCTTCAAAAATTATGAAATTCGGAATCTAACAATAATTTAATATTACGAATCCATAGAAAGTGTTTTTGTCGAATTCAGAGGTCATTTGCAAAATTCCCATTTTTAAGGCGTATATATTTAATATAAAAAATACAAATAAATATGAATAATTTCCGAAACTCGAAATATATAAGTGTTTATACTTTTTCAATGCAGAAACATCATTTTAAACTCAATGGAAGTGGTTTGGAGTCCCAATTCATTCGTATGTAAAAAGTAGCGTTTTGGGTCCTATATATTATATATATAAATTCCATAGCGTTTTTCTGAGATTTTGAATTGGACATAACTTTTGATTCCCGCTATGAAATTTCAATTTTTCGAATTTGTTGGAAAGATATTTTTAAATAGATTATAATATTTTTGGTTTCGATAAAATCCGATTTATTTTGCATCCTGTACAGTCGGTCAAAGTTAAAATTCAAATTTTAAAACTATTGCGCTATTTCTAACTCCTTTTATAATTTAAATAAAATTTATTCGTTTTAACTTTGATTAAAATAAGTTTATAGTCGTTATTATATAAAATAAATTATTTTGAATATTAAAAACCCATTAAAATAAAAATTTTAAATTCGGCCCAAAATTTCGGGTCGTTACAATCTCCCCCACTTAAAATCTTTTCGTCCTAAAAAAGGAACGAAGCTAAAAGTCGTTTACTTAATTAACTCAATATCCATTCTAATAAATTTTCAATTCAGTTCAATATTGAATTTAATCTAGTTAAATGTATCGTTCTATTATATATTGGTTTTGTTAATTACCAATTCAATAATTTTATTAGTTAAACTAATAATCAAACATCACAACCAGTAGTCAATTAGGTGATTAACTTTTCAAACATATATAGATTTTCAATATATATAGATAAAAATCATATTTTTAGCGCAAATCACAGCAAATAACCCTATCTAGTTTTGGTTCTCATACCAGTCAATTGGAAATATATAGACATTCCACCTTCATTACTCGAACATAAATATTGATGATGCAGCTGTCATCATCAGGATTATCCCCGGGCGACTAGAGTGTGATTCTATATCTATCCAGTATATTAAAACTTCGAATATCCGTTAATTACTCGTATATTCAAAATCTTTATATACTCGATTGTCCAAACAAAATATAATAATATATCAAATACGTATTTTTTAAGATAAAAATTTTCAAAATATTAAATTTGTTTTCTTATTTATTTTAAAGAAAATAATACTCTTCACACTCGTTCTAGGATACTACTGATCCTATCTCTAACGAGTTATTCTTATTGGATATTACTATACCAATCTCTGATGAATTCTTTCGTTCGGTTCTAATGTGTTTTGTTCTCGAGCTCTGTAAACCAAAGCTCTGATACCAAATGTGACGACCCAAACTTCCCCGTAAAGGAAAGCCGGATTGCTTTGAGAACAACATACACCAGAACACAAAAAAGAAGAACATTTTATTGTTGTTACAACAATTACATCAGAGTACAAGAATTTTCCAGAGTATGAATAATAATATACATTGGAAATACAATAATATCAGAGTTTAAATTACATTTAAATAGCAGCGGAAAAATAATACAAAACACAATTGAAAGAAATACATGGATACAGAGCCTTCCGAATATCGCTTCAGCTGTAGACCAGGATCATGTGAATATAATATCTGCAAACCAAAACTACTAGCTGCCCGCGTGGAAAATATGGGCACCCAGAGTTTAGGTTAAAACAATAAACTCCAGGTCAGTCATGGGACTGGTGTGAGAAATCAAAAACAGTTATTAACTTTAATTTTTAAAGTTCGGTAAATCAAGGGACCACGCCACTTTCACGGAACGAGTTTCCTCCCAAGAATACCAGTGCATAAAACAACGAAATGCTTTTTTTGAAAAATGAAAGCGTTATAAGACTCAATCCCTTGCACGTACGCCGAAGGATAGAGTTTTTCCTTATAATGGTCAAAAATGCTTAATACGCGAAATTCATCTTTTATACTATGAGTGCACAGTGTAGAAAACAATTTCGAATATAAAAGTATCAAAATTAGGTGGCATAATATGTTATGTAAGCGGCATAATATGTTATGTCACCATATAAGTATACAACTAAAAACCGTAAGATCGTATTGGAAAATTGGATTCCATCATGATGGCTACTGATTCGAAAGATCAATCGTGAATGTATCACCACGGCTTACGTCTCGGTAAGAGAAAACACCGAAATACATATACTACGCACTTTGGATGAGCAGTAATATGATCTATCCTCATGAGATTCGGCTGAAATGACCTATCCCACTTCTAGAGTGGAGCGACCACCCTAGCCCATCGGCCGACCCCAAATCCGTATAAAGTATATTGGTTAAACCGAACATTATCAAACAAATCGTTCACTATCATACCGTGGTGTGTGAGGCCCGCGAAGTCACGTTGTATCCAACGCGGCGCTATATAAAAGCTATGCTTTGGTCTTCATCCACAAGGCTTTGCTTTTCAATAAAAGCCTTGATCATATGCATCTTAGCATGCCACATTATCAGACCATACCATATTATTGATTCATCTATCGATATATAACAGGGTGTTAAGCAAAAGAATAAATTCTCCGCCACCAAACAACTATATAATAAATAGAGATCAACGAATACAATATAAAGGAATACAATGTCAGACACATAATCCATTTATCAGTCTGTTCTGGGTCTGAACGAAACCATATCCGGTAGATCTCCAAATACGCCTGAATGATCACCAATTTTTCCCTCATTTTGGGTGTACGGTCCAATCAAGATATCAATAATCATCCATTCGATATGGAAATTTCCCGGTCTTCAATAACCGTCTTCATCATCGATCTTCAATCGTCGTATGAATTATTCAAAATGGGTTAAACTCGGTCTTTCTGAATAATTTGCGTAATTTAAAATCATGGGCTTTAAAACACAACCAACACCTCATTCCAATCAAGAGTATTCTTTGATTTTAATTTAAACCAAATTAAGGTTTATTCAACTAGTCGGGATTAACGCCTTACCGAAGTAATCATTAATTAATATCCCATTCCCAACCTACACAACCCACGGAGTAAACTGGTGGTACTCCATATCTAACACCCAATGTGTTACGGTAAACTTAATTACCGTTTTATCGATCAAATCTAATTAAAGATTTAACTACCGCTTGGAGTAAAACTAGTGGTACTCCATTATCGTTCATTTCTTGAATTAAGTAAATTTAATTAATTTTATAATCATTCAATCCAATTAAAGATTTATTAAAACTATATTTAGTTTTAATCTTCAAGAATCATTATTTAATGTTTATTTAACTTTCAAGAAATAATCTTGCCTTTAACTGGGTTAAAGAACAAATGTTGCTTAAAAACATCGTTCACAATAAACCTAAAATCGTATTTCAATTTAATATGTTAAATTGAAACTTCTCTTTAGAATATTTCACTAAATCTTAGTTAAAAGATTTATGAATTACCAATCTAAATTTCACTGTCAATCGGGTTTAAAGAACTAATGTCATTTAAAAACATTGTTCGCAATCAACCCAAAAGTCAGTTTCACTTAATTTCAATTATGTTTAATAATTGGAAATCTTATTTAAATCTTAATTAAAAGATTTATTCTTTCCCAAATGGGTTTAAGAGCAGTGTTATTTAAGACACTATTCACGACAAACCCAAATTTTAATCTGATATTAAATACCATGCTTTGAATAGAAATTATATCGATTTATGTTCAATATCAAATTCTGAAAATTAACGTATATCAAATTGGGAATAACGATATTAATATCTTCCAAATTCCCACAATAATATCCGTATAATCACAAAATCCAATACTGAGATAATCCGAAGATTATTTCCATTCCAATATATGTACCGGAAAATCTTGGTTTTATTAAAACCACTTTAATCCTTTTATTTATTTTAATTAATTTATTAAAATAAATAAATCACTCATTCTTTTACATTGAAATGTATATTTACATTAAAATGAATCTTTTTCATTCTTTTGAAACAAATTAACTAAAAAAAAGGTATTCTTTCTAATGTAATCAATATTAAATAAAAATGAAATCTTTTTAATGTAATCTTTTTAGTTCAACCTTTATTACATTGAAAAATGTAATATTTTCATTTCAATCTTTATTACATTGGAAAATGTAATGTTTTCATTTCAAACTTTATTTTCAATTCAGTCTTTATTACATTGAAAAATGTAATATTTTCATTTCAACTTTATTACATTGAAAAATGTAATATTTTCCTTTCAAACTTTATTCTAAAATGTTTATAAATTCGTTTATAAAACGATTCCGACTTTTATTTCAATTTTAAATCCAAATTAAATATTCTATCTATTATCATATTAAAATAATATTATTTCCAAAATATTTATTTTCGAATTAGCTATTTAAAACAGATTAAAAAGCCCAATTCATTATCTTATTCATTTATATTTTATACTGGGCCAGACCTCCCATATTAAGCCTGCGACTTGTGGATGCTGGATATGCCGGTTGGTTCCGGGCAGACTTATCCCACAAGTTGGGCTTAACCTCGAGTCATGGCCCGTTTCATATTTGCGCACTTGGACCCCTCACATTAGGCCCAACATTTGTGGTTGCTGGATATGCCGGTTGGGTCCGGGCAGACTTCCACCACAAATGTAGCCTAACCTCATGTCTAAGTACAATTATAATTCCTGATTATAATTAATTTACTGAAAATGTTATTTTAAAATATTCTTTATATTAAAATAACTTAATTTTGAAATACCCTTTATTTCAAAATATACTTTATATTAAAATGTTTCCCTATTAAAAATGATCTTTATTTTACATCGTTGTTTCTTTTATAAAATCTTTTGTTTTCAAATATTCTAACTTACCATTCAATTATTAATAAAAATTGAACTTTTCATATTATTATAATAATATAATAATAACCTTTTCAAAGCCTTTCATCTTGAAATCAAATCTTCTAATTTCAACACATTGACAATAAAGTGTGATCTCTTTTAAATCTAATTCTTTATTGCCTTTTTAACAATAAAAGTATAATCTCTTCAATTCAAACTTTTGATTGTAACTTTTTGACAATACAACAATAATCTTTTTACTTTAAAACATCAAAACCATAATTTAATTCTTTTAACGGAACATTGTATTAAAATATTCTTTTAATTCTAAAATTGGAATGAGACCAAACCATCACCATATAATTTTAATTATATGGATTTCAAACATCGCATTAATTCAATAATAACGATAAACATTCAACAACAGCCAGAGTGCAATTTAAACTAATCACAAGGGCGATGTGTAGTCAGAATACCAACCCAAGACCCGTGTGGGGTTTCAACTAACACAAATTCAAATAATATATCATTAATTGTGCTCTTGGACGATGTGTGTAAAATTATCACCCAATCAACATAAACAAGTCAGGCAACTTGTTAATGGCAGTGTAAACATATTTCTAAATATCATAAATGAGATAACAATATTTAACATGTTCACATATTTCAAATTTTCAAACAATTCACGCAATCATCTCAATCAACATTTATCCAACAAACAACAATTCCAACACAGATAATTAACTTACTTTTGAATATAAAATAAATAACTGTTCAAAAATTTAGTGAGAAAGAGTTCTTACCTTGGTCGAGCTTTAATTGACGGTTCGGGCCCAATTTTGGCCCAAAATCCAACATGCTCTAAAGTTGACAAAATTGATGTCTACGCGAAGCTCTCGATGCCACGATCGCAGCAAATCCTGTTCGCGCGATTTCGAGTTCGTATCAAAAAGATATGAATTTTCGAAGTTTGACCAAATTAAATAATTAATTTAAATGGTAAAAATTACCCAAATTTTCAACTTGCTCAGAATTGAACGTAGTTAGTATCATTGCGACGATCTCGTCGCCACAATTCCAGCTGATCTGAAATCGTTAGATTTCGACCTCGTACGTGATAGATATCGCGTTATAAACATTGAACATAAAATTAAATAAATGTTTCGCGTTTAAGCCCTTAACCTTTTTTTTTCCAACAGCACCCTGAACTTAAAATGCTCGCCACGGCCAAACCGTAAGTCGGAATTGCACGAAACCAGCGCCATTCTCTCCGGCTTCTCCCCCTCTTTCCACGCCTGGTGGTTCCCCCCTCCAGTTCGCCACGTGGGGCCTACGATCTGCAGTTGAACGGAAAAGTGCAGTTTCCGTTCATCTCAGTGTTGCGGCCGCCTCGGTACTCCAAATGCCACCAATTTTTGTCAGTAGCTAGATCTAGACCTCCCGAACAACTTCTGTTCGGGTCACTTCGCCTGAAAATGCACGGATCGACGGGAAATTTTGCGACTGTCCTGTTTTCAGCACCCCTCCAGTAAAATTGACATTCCGGCCAACTACGGCCACCTGAGACCATGCCACTACAGGCAAAAGAACCGTATGTTTCCCCTCTACCACTGCCTGAAGTCATTCGACCTATCTCTCTTCGTGGGGCCCGCAGCGAACAAATAACCGAAATCAGTTTTATGTCTTTCAAGCTAGTTCCCGGCGAATCCGTGCGACGATAGGTCTTGAATTTTTCGTGGTAGATAGAGGATAAGAAGATGAACAAAACGCAGAAAGGGTTTGGTCTGATTTTGTTCTGATTGAGAGATATAAATTATTTTGTTTTCAGGGGCTAATTTGCAAAATAAATTTTGGAGGAGGGAGCCGCCATGGAGTAGAGGAAGAAGAAGGTGGGTATGTTTTGTCTTAGGCTTCAGCTAATGACAGCACTTATGATATTTTATATGGGTTAATAATTAAATTAGGCCCACTATCCTTAATTTAACCTCTTATGTATTTTATCTTCTTCAAATTTTGTCTGTTTTCTTAGTTTAAAAATCCCTGTTAACACCTACGAATTCCATTTTTTTATGAAAATTGAAACATAATTATTTCTTGACATTACGAATCTATAGAAACTGGTTTCGATGAATTTCGAGTCCATATGAATAAAAAGCGAATTTTAAAGTCTGAAAATTGACTGTTTTTCACTGTAAAATTTATTACGACCACATACTAGCTTCAAAAATTATGAAATTTGGAATCTAACAATAATTTAATATTATGAATACATAGAAAGTGGTTTCGTTGAATTCGGAGGCCGTTTGCAAAATTCCCATTTTAAAGGCGTATATATTTAATACTAAAAATACAAATAAATATGAATAATTTCCGAAACTCGAAATATATAAGTGTTTATACTTTTTCAATGCAGAAACATCATTTTAAACTCAATGGAAGTGGTTTCGAGTCCCAATTCATTCGTATGTAAAAAGTAGCATTTTGGGTCCTATATATTATATATATAAATTCCATAGCGTTTTTCTGAGATTTTGAATTAGACATAACTTTTGATTCTCGCTATGAAATTTGAATTTTTCGGATTCGTTGGAAAGATATTTTTAAATAGATTCTAATATTTTTGGTTTCGCTAAAATCCGATTTATTTTGCATCCTGTACAGTCGGTCAAAGTTAAAATTCAAATTTTAAAACTACAGCGCTATTTCTAACTCCTTTTATAATTTAAATAAAATTTATTCGTTTTAACTTCGATTAAAATAAATTTATAGTCGTTATTATATAAAATAAATTATTTTAAATATTAAAAACCCATTAAAATAATTAAAATAAAAATTTTAAATTCAACCCAAAATTCTGGGTCGTTACAAAATTCGTAACCAATATTTAATTATATTAAATAAACCATTACGGCTTATAACCAACTCCACAACGACTTTCAGAAAATTTGATTTGGACATAATTTACAATCTACAAAACAAAATCTCGATTTTTCACTTCCATTAGAAAGATACAGTTCAATAGATTCAAACGTTTCTTGTTTTAAAGAAATCCGACTTATAACGAATCATGTATACTCAGTTGAAGTTTTAAATCGTAAATTACGTACTACCGCGATTGTTTCGAGCTCGTTTTAAATTTTAATATAAATTATACGTTTAAATATCGTTTTATTAAATAAATTTCTATATATAATTCAAATAAAATATTTAAAACAAATTTAAATATCCAGAATTCAACGACTGGAAATCCGGGTCGTTACAATTCCAACGTAACTTCTTTCCTTCCATTCCGTTAACCTAGTAAAATGTTATACGTGTTTTAGTTTAAACGATTTCAATTAAACCTAGCAATTCCTTAATTAAATTTTAATATAAACTAATTATTGTTCTTAATATACCTAGGCCGCCAAACCACTTTTCTAAAACAGAAATTTGTCACGACTAATTTTCCTTAACCATTTTTAAACAAAATCGTAAGTTATAATGATCTTAAAGATGACTAGTTGCTAAATACACAAATTTTATACGTTAATATATGATTCAACTAACATGATAATTACTTAATTAAATAGTGGTTATATTTAATGGTTAAAACAAATTACCAAGTCGATTACTCGTATTTATTTCGTTCGTTTAAACTCAGAGGTCCCTGTTTTGACACCATTCAAAACTAACTCATTAACCATGTCATAATAAACTAATTATGGAGTAAAGTATATATAGCTGGTGGTATTTCCCTTGGTTTCATTCCCAGGTTCCTCGTTTGATTGAGTAACCCTAAACGATTTTTTTTAGTTAAATACTAACTTTCATTAACCACGTTTTTAACTAACCCACCATTTAAGTTCTAATTTTGCTGATCCCTCTTTTTTTTTGCCCGTTGTCTCCAAAATCAAGAACCTCGAACCGTGCTTCCATCACATTTCCTTTGCCTCGTACTTCAGAACCCACGTTCAAATATAAACTTCGCCTCTTTCAACAACCATCGTGCACATTTCTGGCCACCAGAAACCCATCAGAACCCGTCTCCTTAAGCCTCTCACAATCCTCAGTCCAAGCCGTAAGCCTAGTTATTTCCACCACCATCGATTTGCCACAGAACCCATCCGAACTGCAAATACTTCGAGACAAGGTTTTGGCCACCACACTACGGGTCAAATTAAAGCTCTCAATGAGCCGATCCATTTTGTTGTTAGAGTTTTATTGTGTAGATCAACGAATTAGGAGATGATCAAGGAAGAAATTGGAGAGTTACAAGTCGTCAATTTTTTTAGTGGAGGCGGCCCATTATCGTTGACAACTGAAAAGCTTCGACGCGTAAAAATGAGAATTAGGGTTTGTTTAAATAGGGTTGAGAATACTATTATTTTATTAAAAAAACTTGAACATGAAGTATTGTTCAGAAACCACCACATCGACCTTCCAATCGAGACGAAACTCCTAATTCTAGCATAGAAAAATATTTCGGACCGGATGGGATAGGTTTCGTCGAATTCCGAGGTCATTTGTGAAAAGTCCTTTATAAATCATAGGCTAAAAATCACGCATGTAAATTTCCCACTATCAAAAAATGAACCCAATCAACTTGGTACTCTGAAATTCTACTAGACCTCTTCCTTATGGATTCAACGAAATTTGTTTCTTTAAAATAAGAGTTTTTTTGGCGAGTCGTTTATTCCTTTAAAGTTACCCATGTCTAAATTGACCAAAATAATATAATTTATTAAGGCGTTTATCGTTGCCACGACCAAACGGTAAATTCGATTGACACGAAAATTGAAAGCTTATAGTAATTTAGTACTATGAATCCAATGGCACAAGTTTCGTCGCATTCCGGGATTTTTTTTCCCGCACGCTATTTTATGCGTGAAACAACGCTGTTTTGGACACCAAAATATCCGATGTCCAAAAATAACAAATTACCTACCTATCCTGACTCTAAACGTCGATACGAACTCAACGGAATTGGTTTCGTGGCTTTATTCGATCGTTTGCTTAAGTTATACACAAATATCTCCCTATTAAATTAATTTAATTTGATTACGTGCTACATAAAGTGACTGGGTGTTTACGACTGTCATTGTCACATATGACATCGGTTTGCCAAGAAATTTAATATTGTATAATAATTTAATATTATAGTTCGAATGAAACTAATTTCATCGAAAACTGTGTCCGTTTGCAAAATCTCCATTTTAAAGGCCTATATAATATCGATTAGAATATTATAAAAATCCAAATTAATATAATTAAATAATAATAAATTATTATTATCATACATATCCTAACATAATATATCTATAGCTTCGAATATAAAATATACAACTCAGTATTATTGTTTTTGAGTTAAAAGGTATCCGGATTATATTAAAAATCCTTAAATTTATTAAATAAACGTTTTCGTTTCTATTAACAATTTCCATAGCGACTATTTTAAAATTTGAATTGGACATAACTAACAATCTATAACACGAAATCTAGATTTTTATCTTCCATATGAACATTAAAATCAACAATATTCCACCATTTCTTGTTTCATAGAAATTCGATTTATATCGGATCCGATATACGCAATTGAAGTTCAAAACTCAATATTACGAACTATCGCGCCATTTCTAGCTCGTTTTAATTTATATATAAATTTAACGTTTAAACTTCGTTATATAAATGAATTATATATTTTGAATCCATTTAAAATTCCAAATAAAAATTTAAAATAAATTAAATATTTGACCACCAAAAATACGGGACATTACAATCTTCCCCCCTTAAAAGAATTTCGTCCCCGAAATTACTAAGGTAGGAAAAATGTTACGAACCCATTTACTATCCTAAAATCCAATTTATAATAAATCGAAAACCAATTCATTATGGTAAAATAAAATTTTCAAAAATATTGAAAATTTTCTAACACATTAAATTCCTGGAAAAATTCGGCAAAGCCTCTCATGTACGGTGGTGACATCTACGATATCGCAGGAACAAATAATATATATATATATATACACACACACACATATCGACCCACACGGTCAAAAAACAAAAATCAAACCCAAAAGTTATATTTTTGCGTAGGCATACCTTTTAAGAGCGCTATTGAGCATACTTGCTCAATTTACATGCAATCTACGCAACCAAAATCAATCCTTAAGCCATCTAGCATCTGTACTTACTCAATTCAACATATAAGTAATAGATATAGGAAATTCTTAAATAATATTTCATTAGTCATCAAATATATCAACACCACATCCAAAATAAACATGAAGCATCAATTCATTTCCAAATACAAGGTTAAATCATAAATTTCAATTCATATGCAATTTAATTCTAATTTAATTATACTGGAATATATTCTTAAGTTTATAATTCATTCAGTTCCATTAAATTGTTGATTATTCCTATTCAAACAATCTACCATCCAATAACAAACAATTCACAATAAACAGCCAATACACAACCAAATCAATTGAATTTATATTCAATACTAATATTTATTTTGGTTTAACATATTCGAACATCAATTGATTAATATTCGATTAATTTATATTTAATACTATTCATTAAATTTTCAAATCCAAATAAATTTTATTTAATTTCAATATCGTTTCGTAATTTAATTTCACTTAACCAAGTTAAGTTCCAATTTAAATTTCCAAATTTGAATTTCATTCAAATCAATCAGCACACAATATCTTAATAATTTGATAAAATTATTTCTTTTCTATACAAAAACATAATTTGTGTAAAGTTGTTTCATTTACCATCTTTACAAAACAATATTCTATCCATTACCAGTTCAATACTTCTCAACACTTGAACCGATCAAACAACACAAAACATCTGTATAAAAAATCTACAAATACGCTCTCATATATATACACTCAGTTCAATCTAGGGTATTACTAACCCCATCTCTATCGAGTTCTACCACAGAGCGAAGGTTATTACTAAACCATTGCTCTGATACCACTGTAACATACCGCGAAAATTCGACGCCCGAATTCCAACAATAATACAGATCTTGTATAACTTGTCAGAAACCAAGTACCGAAGACACATATAGTTATTGAGATAAGAAAGAAAGAAATATTAGAATAAAAGAAGAAGAAGAAACACAACAGAAATAGAGTCTCACATCGCAGCGGAGTAGAATATAATATAGAAATATATCTTTATTGAGAGCTTGAAAATATGTTTATAATCATCAGAGTACATAAACACATCTGGACAGTTATATCAACATGTCCTCATATACAATCATACTGCGGAATAAATACTAGATATATCATATGTATGAACACCTCCAGCACATCTTCTGAAATTCATAACATTCCAATCTGAACCTGTAAAACCTGGGCTAATCCGAGCATTACAAACGCCAGATTAGTCTGGTGAACCAGAGTGAGAAAAAATACACTAAGTTTACGGGTATCATCCAACTTGATTTTTACGTTAAAATCTTTTCGAAAAAAAAGGATAATTGTAAGATCAAATTCACACATAAATACGGATGGTTTTTACCTTACGATAACCCAAAACGATCTCAAACCAATATCTTTTCTGATATTATAATAGTTTCTAAATACAAATAAATATCAATCTAGCAGAACGTTTGCATCTCACGCTCTACATACATAGTCTACAATCAAAACCCCGGGCTCTTATTGGAGAATGGATTTACTGACAAGATATGGGACCACCTACCCGACAATGTACCTCTGGAGATGAATACATTGGGGTTCAACAAGATCATCTTACAACCCAGGCTAAACATGACCGGCCCCTCACTTCTCTTGAGAGTACCGAATATATCATTACCACGGTTGGGGGCCAACCAACCGAACCGATAGCATACATATAAAAATAAAAGGGACAATCGAAGGCATTTGATTTCTCCAGATCAGGTAGTGATATACCCTTTTGATGGGTGCGACCCACATAGTCATGTCACTTACTCGATTTTGAGCCATTTCCCGGTTGATGAGGCTTGAGGTTATAATCACCTTTTCAGAACATCTTCCCACCATTCACTTTGAGTGCCACATCGTCAAATTCACCGAATATCACTAATTGACATCCACAAAAATACTCTGGGTGATAGCTATCCACCAACAGAAGTACGTTTGTAAAAATCAATGTATGTGACTCTTAAGAAATACTCTATCAGACATTCGTCCATACAAGTCATCGAGGAACAGGATGAACCGAAGGTACTCCTATTGCATCCAATATAGGAGTCACCCCATGTATCAGTAGCGAGCAGTCCTTGCAATACGTAGATTCCAACCACGATATAATCACAGTTTTCCAATTTTGAAAATAGAATAAGTTCACTGGTTCAGTATTCAGCATCACTTGGCCCTTTTAACTAAAAATAATTAACGACTGGTTAATTAAACTTCTAAATCTTTCAATAATTTAAAATACGGTATTTACTTCTTTATTTTATTTCATGGAGTATTCACAAAACTATATCAAATACATTCGAATTAAATCATATATATTTGCCAACTATGATTTTATCGAATTTCACGTAAAACATCGTTACTTGAAAACAATCTCCACTCCTATTTTCCCAAGATATACTTATCCCAAAAACTCAACTTTTAATTCCTTTTAATTTTGAAATCTCGTTATATATATATATATATTCAAATCTTCTCATTTCCATTTTTTTGGAAATCTCATTATATATTCTCAAATCTTGCAATTAACGTTGCGTTATTATTTCTCATAGGGAAATAATAAATTATTCTTAACCGCTTTCCCATTACAAACTAATATCATCCTCAGATAGTCCTGAAGTTATTCAAGTTGGGGTATTTATTTACCTCTTAGACCTTGATTGATAACGTTCTTATCTTAAGATAGATATGAGTTGTAATTCCAAAACCGACATTTATCCTAATATCAAACCGATCTCATTAAACTATTTTATTTAAAATATGGTTTATAAAACCTTCTTACATTTGGAATATCTCTTTTTAAATATAACTTAGTATTACTTAATATGTTAACTAAGAAATTTATTAATAACATCACTTCCTAATCTTAACTTCTTTCAAAAAATTCATTCTATAACTGGAATTATTATTACCAAATATCATTACTACATCTTTTACCAAACTCAATTACAAGTCCCTTTTTAATCTTTTCCTTTTGAAATTCTCCTTTTGATTCCATTCATTTCTTTCAATTCCATTATTAAATAATGTTAATTTAAAATTAATGCTTTAACTTCACATCTCTTTATATAAACCTCGTTTATATAATTCTGGTTTAAGATAAACCCTTTTATTCTCAAATTCCTTTTACTTAATTCAAATATTAAGTGAACATTAATTTAAGCTATCGTATCGCTTAAAATTTCTTTTTATAACTTTGTCATAAAAACTCGGGTTTATATTAAAATCCGTTCATAAATTCCATTCACAATTCAATTTAATTTTAACTCCACTTCGATTACTTTTTAAATGTATTTCAAATAAAAAGAAATCTCCTAAATTATTATTAATTAAAATAATAATTTACTTCAATCATTAACTACTGTAGCAGTAGTTAACTTCTTTATTAACTAAAATAAATAATAAATTCCTTTTTTAAAATCCTATTAAAATTAAACAAATATTTGTTATATTATTTCATTAGATTAATTCAAAACGAACTAATTAAAAAATCAATCCCAGTTAAAACGGTTGACTTAGTCAACTCAAAACACGACTAATTCGTCAACCAATTTCCAATTCGGTCTTGTTTTAAATTAATTAATAATATAATTAATTTAAATAAATTCCATTAAATTCATTCTTAGAAACAATTAAACAATTCTTAACTATAAGGTTAATTTTCTACTCTCTAGCTTATAAATCAGATTAACATCATAATCTATTTTACAAAATCATTTAATAAACACATATAAACTTAAATAATAAATAATAAATATTTGTTTCATTTTAATAACTTTTAATCCAAATAATATATTTCAAATCTATCTTCAATTATAAAAATATTTTTTATAACTTCAGTTCTGTCGATTCACCTAACGGTAAATCAATATTTAGAAAATGATTATTTTATAGGCCATATACTGCCAATTACTCAACCAATATCACCCATTTGTTTAAACAAAACAACCGTTGAATTTTAGGTCAACGGTCATCGATCAAATCAATCATCTAATCAGAGCAGTTCATATAATGATAATATGAAAATAAATGTCCTTTAATATATTTGAGGAATCATGTTGAATCCCTCCAACCTGTTTTCCCTGTATCCAAATATGTTATCTCGATATAATCATTCAATTCAAATAAATAATGGTTTCATAACAGTTAATAATGACAATTCAATATCAACCAATTTATTTAACATAACCATAACAATTCAATCAAATTCATTAAATTAAACACGTTTATTTTATAAGCGTGACCACTAAGGTAAGTCACCTTAATTGGGACCAACCATTAAAATAATGATTTGGTGTTTCACTGAAATTAAACAACCATTTAATTCCATGGGTTCAACCAATATATGAATGTAAAATTAACAAACAGTCAACCATTAGCAACCATAGTATACAAAAATTAAAACCCGACTTATATAAAATATATGTGGGAAGTACTAGTTGAGTTTAACTCACCTTGATCTATTTCTGAAACGGTTTGATTTCTGTTAAATAAAATGAGTATTTAATTTAACAAAAAATTCCAGTTGCTTCAAATTCATTCGAATAAGTTCCAGAATGTACATCTTGTTGTCACGATTCCAACGTAACTCCTTTTGATCCATTCCGTTAACCTAGTAAAATGTTACACGAGTTTTAGTTTAAACAATTTCAATTAAAACTAACAATTCCTTTATTAAATTTTAATATAAACCAATTACTGTTCTTAATATACCCTGACCGCCAAACCACTTTGCTAAAATAGAAATTTGTCACGGCTAATTTTCCTTAACCATTTTTAAACAAAATCTTAAATTATAATGATCTTAAAGATGATTAGTTGCTAAATACGCAAATTTTATACGTTAAGATATGATTTAACTAACATGACAATTACTTAACTAAATAGTAGTTATATTTAATGGTTAAAACAATTTACCAAGTCGATTACTCATATTTATTCCGTTCGTTTAAACTAAGAGTTCCTTGTACTGACACTATTCAAAACTAACTCATTAACCATATTATAATAAACTAATTATGGTGTAAAGTATATACGGCTGATGGTATTTCTCTTGGTTTCATTCCCAGGTTCGTCGTTTGATTGAGTAACTCTAAACGATTTTTTTTAGTTAAATACTAACTTTCGTTAATCACGTTTTTAACTAACCCACCATTTACGTTCTAATTTTGTCGATCCCTATTTTTGTTTGCCCGTTGTCTCCAGAATCAAGCAACTCGAACCCTTCTTCCATCACGTTTCCTTTTCCTCGTACTTCAGAACCCTCGTTCGAATATAAATTCCACCCCTTTCAACAACCATCTTGCCCATTTTTGACCACCGGATACCCTTCAGAACCCGTCGCCTTAAGCCGCTCAACATCCTCAGTCCACGCCGTAACTCTCGCAATTTCCACCACCGACGATTTGCATCAGAACCCATTCGAACTGCAAATACTTCGAGACAAGGTTTTGGCCACTAGCGAGCTCGAGAGCAAATCACCACGGGTCAAATTAAAGATCTCAGTGAGCTGGTTCATTTTGCTGTTGGAGGTTTATTGCGTAGATCAATGAATTAGGAGATGATCGAGGAAGAAATTGGAGAGTTACTGGTCATTGATTGTTCCAGTGGAGGCGGCCCATTTTCGTTGACAACTGAAAAGCTTCGACGCGTAAAAATGAGAATTAGGGCTTGTTCAATTTGGGTTGAGAATACTATTATTTTATTAAAACAAAACTTGAACGTGAAGTATCATTCAGAAACCATCACATCGACCTTCCAACCAAGACGAAACTCCTAATCCTAGTATAGAAAAATATTCTAGACCCGATGGGACATGTTTCGTTGAATTCCGAGGTTGTTTGTGAAAAGTCCTTTATAAATCACTTGCTAAAAATCACACATTTAAATTTCCCACGATCGAAAAATAAACCTTATCAACTTGAAACTTTGAAATTCTACTAGACCTCTTCCTTAAGGATTCAATGAAATTTGTTTCATTAAAATCGGAGTTTGTTTGGCCAGTCGTTTATTCCTTTAAAGTTACCCCTTTCTAAATTGACCAAAATAATATAATTTACTAAGGCATTTATCATTGGCACGATCGAACGGTAAATCCGATTGACACGAAAATTTAAATCTTATAATAATCAACTAATACAAATCCAATGGCACAAGTTTCGTCGCATTCCAAGATTGTTTCCCGGTACGCTATTTTTATGCGCCAAAAAACGCTATTTTGGACACCAAAATACTCGATGTCCAAAAATAACAAACTACCTGCCTATCCTAACTCTAAACATCGATACGAACCCAATGGAATTGGTTTCGTGGCTTAATTCAATCATTTTCTCAAGTCATACAGAAATACCTCTCTACTAAATTAAATTAGTTTAATTGCGTGCTATAGAAAATGACTGGACGTTTACGGCTGCCGTTGTCACATACGACATCGATTTGCCATGAAATTTAATACCGTACAATAATTTAATGTTACGGTTCTAATGAAATAAATTTCATCAAAAACTGTGCTCGTTTGCAAAATCGCCATTTTAAAGGCTTATATATAATATCGATTAAAATATTATAAAAATCCAAAATAATCTAATTAAGTAATAATAAATTATTATTATCGTATATATCAAAATAGAATATATCTGTAGCTTCAAATATAAAATATACAACTCAGTATTATCATTTTTGAGTCAAACGGTATCAGAATTATATTAAAAATTCTTAAATTTACTAAATAAACATTATCGTTTTTATTAACGATTTCCATAGCGACTATCTTAAAATTTGAATTGGACATAACTAACAATCTATAATACGAAATCTGGATTTTTCTCTTCCATATGAAAATTAAAATCAACAAGATCTACCATTTCTTGTTTCACAGAAATCCGACTTATATCGGATCTGTTATACTCAATTGAAGTTCAAAACTCAATATTGCGAACTACCGCACCACTTCGAGCTCGTTTTAATTTATAAATTTAACATTTAAAATTTGTTATATAGACGAATTATATATTTTAAATCCATTTAAAATTCCAAATATATATTTAAAATAATAAAATAAAATAAAATAAATATTTGACCACCAAAAATACGGGACATTACAATGTGGTAGCATTTCCCAACACTACAAGAAAACACTGATTTAGCGTCATATATTTAGAAGCGGAAATTTCCGTCACTAATTTGCGATGGATTTCCAAGTGATCTACAAGGGATAGTTTTTTATTTTTTTCAACTTTTTTTCTTTTATTTATTACCGTCATCTTCTGTCATCCCTCACTAAGACATTACAAATTGCATCAAATTACCAACAGAAAAATTCTGCCGCTATTTTCCGCTGCAAATCCAGGCGGAATACCAACGAATATTTATTGAAGCTATTTTGCAGCAGAATTCTAACAGATTTGCAAGAGATGTTTATATTATTTTCTAAGATATACTTTGTATTTTTTAATAATTTCTAACATGTTCAATAATTAATAATTAATTTGTTCTAATTAATTATTTATAAGTAATAATAAATAATAATTTATGTTCTATAATAAATAACTTATAATCATTGCTTATTTAGAATTAGCAAAATAATCTTTGCTCATAACCAATGTAATTACTAAATTCTTAATTAAGTCATCTGCTTTCATCACAAATTTCAGTCAGCATGGTAGTATATTTATGCTTATCCCAAAATTTTAAATTGTTCTTTTATAATTATTCCCCTAAATAATGAAAATATCATTTTATTATAATTATTATTTAATAATTAGTGATAAAATTTAATAAAATGATATCTAGTATTCAATAATTTATTTCAAATAATTGTATTTAATAATTATAGTTGATAATTATAGTTGACATTATGGTAGACTGTTTAAGCCATGAAACTTGGTTTAACAAATGAGAAATTGCATCGCGAAATAATAAAACAATCATGTATTATTATGAAAGTTCATAAAATCAATTTTATTTTACTTGCTGTAATTAGATATGCTTCAAAAATATTCAAAAATATATTTTAAAAAAATAGTCATAGAATGCAAACAACCTGCAAAACAAGTTAACTGAAAATCATGAAACCCTAAAAGTTTTGAATTGCAAAAGCGACGCAGCAAAAAATTAGAAAATACAAGCATTTAAAAATATTAGATTTACAAAATTGTTTAAATTTCAAAAGGAAAAGAAAATCTTTTGAACATTGAATCTTAAGGAAAATCTAAGAAATATTGAAAATTTTAAATGGTAAAAACTAAAAAAAAAAAAAAATATTATATTAGGTCCGCTTGATTTGGGATCCAAAAGTTGCAAATCTAGAAGAAAAAAATTGGTCAAAATTGCTTCCAAAATTTTCTTGTATTATCAACAAGCTTTTAGTTGTATTTCTCAAAATATTTATCCCTGAATCCACAAATCATCATTTATCTTTTGCTGGCACATATCATTCCTACCATTCCCTCACCAATCCACGTGCTAATATTAAAGGAGCCTCAACCGCTAAATATGTACTCCAACAAGCGATCTGATCCGTCCAAAGAAAGCACAATTGTGTTAATGTTGGAGGAGCCTTAGCCATCAGATCTCAAACCCTACTAACGATCTAAGTCATCCAAAGAAAGCCGCCCTTTTTTCCTCAGATTTTTTTATCGTTCAATCTTCCCCATTCACCAAACCTTATCTTCTCTTGATGCTCAATTGTCTCCAATGAAATACGACAAAGATTACGGTTTTAGATCTGGAGCAGACTAAGGTTTATTCATTCTTCCATGCGTTTGTATTATTCGCAGTTGTTGATTTGTACGTTCTTTTAAATGACTGACGAAAGATTATTTCTACTGAAGCATCTGATTGCTAAAATGAAAAGAAGGATCAGGAAAAGTTTCGCTTTAGACTTCTTTTGATCAAAATTAAGGTAATTTTCACTAGGTAAGACCAATTACTGTCTTTTTTTCATAATTGTTGAGAGTTTATCTTCGGTTAATACCATTTCCTTAAGAAATTTATATTGATAACTGAGTCGTCTTATTCCATATAAATGTTATTGCAATTGTTTCCACATGTTTTTATTGGCAATTATTGACATATATAATATCATATCATCCATTCGTGGTATATATTTTGGCTAGCAATAACATTTATAAATATCGAATTTGATTTTTGTCCTATGTTTCCTCGTAAAAGAATTATTTTTCCATTTTGAAGATGAAGCAAATAGATACAGTAAATAATTTTGATGATTTAGTTTGACTTCTGGGTGTTAACGAATGAAATTTTCACAACTTATTTGGGATCTTCTTATTATTTGACACTGGAACCAATAAGGTCATATAGCAACATGTTTTCTTATTTTCACGCTTTATACACGACAAATGTGAATATAAAATGATCTTTGCGACAGTCAAGAAGCAAAGGGTTGATGCATATTTTATGCGCTTTGATTATATGCTCGATATTAGTATTAATTTCACCAAGCACCATTTTTGTCGAGAACTAACGAAGTGGGCTACTTTGAGTATAATCTTTTAACCTTTTTTAATCATCTGAAGAGGTTTTAAATCTAACTTGTTTCAAACTACTTTTCAGTGGATGTACAAAAAAAAATCGGGCTCTTATTCATTTACTTTTGAAGATGATGGTAATGTTGGAATGAAACAGAGTTTTGTTTGGATTTGATCGTGAGTGTATTTGTATTCCGTATGTTTGCAAAGTTAACTTTGATCAACCAAGTTAAACATCTTCGAATTTTATATGTGCATTTTTATGGCAATGTTTGTTTTGTATTTGCTTTATATTTTGCATTACACATAAATAGAAATTGAAAAAATAAATCATAATTGTTGCTGACAGCAATTTAAGTCACATTGATTTGTTTCTTTCTAATTTAATATTTGTGGATAAATTTCTTCAAACTTATGATCATATGTCACTTGCAAACCCAATTATTGTGAGAAAACTTGATTGAAGATCCACTTTAAAACTAGTGGATGCACTTATTATTCGGCTTTACTAAAAGGTACACAATTTACTAGTAGGTCCATGAGTATATTTCCTGTACCAGATATATTTTCATTCGTGCTTTACTTTAAAATTTGGTCTGACTCAACATTACACTCTAACTTTGCCACTGAGTAGAAGTATGCTAGTACCTTGGTTGTAACTGTTTAATCATAGACGGTACATATCATAATTGATTATTTCAATGGTACGTTGCCATGCTATGCAGAACATATGGATTGAGTGTGCATGGATTTTTCTGCATACCTAGAAGATTAATTGTATGGTTATCCTTTTCAAAGGTTTAAAGACTTTACGATGAATGAATCGATACTCTCATTCTTTTAGATAATATATAATCATGTAAGTCATGCTCCTGAATTTATAATTAAAAGTAAATAATTGTCTCTCATCAAGTTATGTATTATGTTCTACTGTGAGGGTTTCGTAAGCGTTGTATTGCATCTATCCAGAATATTTTTCTTGATATCCAATTATGAATACCAAAATAACCTTTTTACATATATAACAGGAATGAATTGTCATTGGGATTTTATTTTTATTTGTACAAACACTAGTAGACATTTCATTGTAGCAATATTATGGCTACATCTCTTTTTTAATAGCAGCAACAAGCCAATTATAAGCTCCAACGAAGCTTTCATGAGCTTCTCTTCAACCCGAGTATGTTTGACTAAGTGCTACTCAGAACTTCACTATAGGTACTATAAATTTTTGTAACATCACTTTTCATTTGATTAGAAAATATATTTGATGTACTATAAGGGCGGTCTTGATCAGCTTAAATTATTTCTTAAAATTAAAAATCAGTGTATCGCTAAAAATTAAATCAGGTTTAAGCATTTAATACAAACTATGGTATTATCAACCAAAATACATTAAACTAGTGCACGAATACAAATCATGAGATAAATTATAATTTTACTATCAGTTTTTTGTAAATTTATTTGATCAAGTTAGTTGACATATCCCAATGAATCTCTCTTTATTAGTAAATCATGTTGTAATTTTTTTTATGTAATAGGATATACGGTGATCAAATATGGAACTGACACATGCTTTAGGAATTCAGCATTTGCAACTAGCATGTGTTTAGAGACCACTTTTTGTTCAAAACATTCAGGAACTTACAGCGACTCCGGTTTTCCCTCTGGCTATTGGTTAGCTGTTATTCTTCTCTTTATCAGCATGCCATGGTAAGATATGAACGTAAAGGTGTGTAAAATCAACATCAAATTCCTTGCATTTATCTTAGTGAATGTCCTATCTTGTTCTTAATCCATTGTTTCCATTTTGTTAAAGCCTAAATCTCTACTGTTAAAATAAAATTTAAAACTGAAATTGATACTATGGTGTTATTGGAGTGTTGATGACTAAAGCAATACCCATAGTTATCAACTGCTAGACGTAGGAGTTCATAAGCAAGCAATAAAGTAGAAACCTGTTGAAAATTTAAAATAAGATATGGCTATGTCACTATATACCAATGTTGAACATGTGTACTTTCCATTTTAATTTACAGTGGAAAATGGATGGAGGCATGGAATTGATTTGAAGGCTGAAGCTTGTTGTCTCAAGCTCAAATTCAATCTTCAAACTATCATTTTAATTTTCTTTGCATTTAGATTTCATTGCATTTCCAGAAAATGAATGTAATTATAATTGAATGTACTGAGCGAAGAAATAAATCATAATTGCAAATTTATCTTGTATTTTTAGATATGTTATTTATTTCAGTGTTCATTGTTGATTGATATTAGTTTGATAAATATACATGCATGTATTTATGTGTATGTATATGTATGTGTGTGTATATATATGATTATGTGTATCTACATATATAAAAATATATATTTGCAAACTCGAAGGGGAACAGCCACAGATTACTAATAGATGATGCTAGATTAAATATTTACAAAAATTAAAATTCGTCGCTAATCTCTTGCCAATTAGTAAGGGTTTAGCAACGTCTTTTATAAATAATAATTTATTATAAATTACTTATCCGTCGGTAAATAAATTAAAACTAAATTAATAAATAAAATTATATTTTTATTATATAATTAGTAAAATGACAGAAAATTGTCGGAAAACTCATGCTAAATTCCGTCGTAAAAATCTGACATAGATACCGTCATGGTTTTTACTGACCATACCATTATGCAGGAAATCCATCGCTAATGCCTGTTTAGCGACGGAATAGAAGCGGATATTACCGCTGTTATATGTTGTTTTTCTTGTAGTGCAACTTGACGGACGTGGCAAGCCAGTTTAGATTCCGACAGCCTGAAATAACGTTAAGTTAGTTTACACCAATAGGGGACTATATTATATGCGGTTTCAGTAACATATGTTGTTAAGTCACACATTTAGATCATTATATACATAATTGGCTTCAAAAATCAATCAAAGCCAAGTTGAACTGATTATTAATAGAATAATTTTGTACGTAACATATGCTCTTGGGCAAATGTTTAGATAATTATTGTAACGACCCAGGATTTTAGGGCCAAAATAAATTTTAATTTTAATGAATTTAAATTTATTTTAAATGATTGATTTATTTTAATCGAAGTTAAAACGAATAAATTTAATTTATATATAAAAGGAATTGAAAACAAGCGCTGCAGTTTGAAATTTTGATTTGAAACTTTAACTGAATGTACAGGATGCAAAATTTAACGGATTTTAGTGAAACCAAAAATATTGGAATCTATTTAAAAATATCTTTCCAACGAATCCGAAAAATCGAAATTTCATAACGGGAATCAAAAGTTATGGCCAATTCAATATTTAGAAAGGTCGTTATGAAATTTATAAGGGCCAAAATGCTACATTTTGCAGAATAAGGAATTAGGACCCGAAACCATCTCCATTGGTTTTAGAATGTTGTTTACATATAAAAATGACTATAAGAACTTATATTTTTGAGTTTCGGAAAAATTCCACTATTTTTGGTATTTTTAAATATTAAAATATACACCTGAAAAATAGAATTTTTGCAAACGAACTCCGAATTCGACGAAACCAGTTTCTATGGATTTGGAATATTAAATTAAGGTTAAATTATAAAATTTATAAGTTTTGGAATTATTTTGTGGCCTGTATAATTTTTACAGTGGAAATACAGCCTATTTTCAGACTTCGGAAATTTATAATAAATTCATACGGAATCGGAAAATTACGAAATCATGTTCGTTGGATTCGTAATGACCTGAAATAATTATGTTTAAAAATTTATTAATTTTGAAATTCGCATGTATTTATAAGAATTTCTGAATTGAGGAAAACAGTTGAAAATTGAGTAATTGGGCACGTAATGATATTTGGGCCCAAACCAAAATTAAACCCATGGTATATATTATCTTTTTTCTGAGATTTAGGGCTGAAATTCGAAATGCTCAGCAGCCACTTCTATTTTCCATCATTTTTCTCAATTTCCATGGCGGCTCTCTCTTCCTCTAAAATTTGTCGAAAATAAAATCTCTTCAAACCATAGCAAATTATATGTCCTCTCGAAGGTCTCGACGATACGAAGCTAATGGTGTAGTCGGTTTTGTCAAACAGCGCTCGGATTCGCCGGAATCTCGTCTTAAAGCTCGCTGCTTTCGAAATTCAGAAGCTCAAAACGTAAATCAAGAAATTCCCGTGAATCGAGGAAGAATTAGACGAAGTCACGAACACGGAAGTTCTTCGTCTACGTGAGGTGGAGGTGCTCGCCAAATTTCAGGCAGTTTGGAGGTGTGAGGCGGCCTGTGGGACCCGCGAGGCGAAATCCTTTCTAGGCGATTTCCCGATGATCGGAGAAGCTTTAGGGGCGGCTCTTTCTGGTGGTGGTGCGTCTCGCCAAGACGAAGACATTGGCGGTGGTCCCGTGGCGTCAGGTGCCCCGAGGCAGCGACAAAGTGCGGTCAAAGTTCGGCGGTGAACAGTGTTTTTCGGTCAATGGGCTGAGGGTATTTTCTATTTTATTTTTAAATTATTTAATTAATTTGCAGAACTTTAAAATTGCATAACTCACTCATACGAAGTCGAAAATCGACGATTTCAGGTGCGTTGGGATCGTGGCGACGAGATGGACGCGTGGACACTAATTTTGTCCAATTCTGAGACAGTGAAATTTTTAGGTATTTTCACGAATATTAATTAATTATTTAATTACCCGATCTTTAAAAATTCATAACTCTTTCATACGAGGTCCGTTTGACGAACCGTAAATTGCGTTGGAATCACAAAATTAAGAGCTTCGCGATGGCGCAGACCGCAGCTGAAAAGGAGACAGTAAAATTTTGGCCAAAAAAATTCAATGTGAGAATCCTTTATTTAAAATTTTTTGCCAATGTTTAAAATAGAAAATTATTCATGGTATGTTCATTGGCATTTTTGTCAATGTTTAAAAATAGAAAATTATTCATTGTATGTTCAATGACATTTGGTATGTATAAAACAGAATATGTCACTATATGTTTATGGACAAATTTTTGTTCAATGTTAAATAAGAAATTATTCACTGAATGTTGATGAACAAATTTTTGAAATGCTCATCGTAGGAAAATGACATTTATGTTAATGTTAAAAATTAGACAACTGTCACCATGCGAAATTAGCATTTTTGGTCAAATATTAAGATAGAAAATGGATAGATTTTGTTAAATATTAAAATAGAAATGTCATCGTATGTTAAATGGACATTTATTTTCATTTAATGTTAAACAAGACATTATTCACCGTATGATAATTTAGCATCTTTGTTAATGCGATATGGTAAATTTTCACCGTATGATTGAATTGTCAATTTTTGTCAATGTTAAAATAGAAAATCACTCACCATATGTTCATCGACAAATTTTGTCAATATTAGAATAGAATTATTCATTGTATGTTCATTGGCATTTTTGTCACTGTTTAAAATAGAAAATTACTCACTGTATGTTAATTGACAATTTTTGTCAATATTAAAATAGCAATTGCCATCGTATGTTAATTGACAAATTTTTGTATATTAATATAGAAATTATTCATCGCATGTTAAAATTAGCATTTTTATTAATTTTAATAAAAGAAAATGTCACCGCATGTTAAATTAGCATTTTTATTAATGTTAGTAAAAGGAAATGTCATCGCATGTGAAACTAGCATTTTCATTAATAAAATAGAAATTGCCATAGTATGTTAATTGATAAATTTTGTCAATATTAAAATAGAAATTATTCACCGTATGTTAATGAGCAATTTTTGTTAATAAAATGTTCACCGTATGAAATTAACATTTTTATTTAATGTTAATATAAAGAACATTTTTTTCAAATGTTATAATATAATGACATTTGTGTCAAATGTTAATATAAGAAAATATAAAAATGCATGGTATGAAAAATAGCATTTTTGCAATGTTAATAAATATAAAAATGCATTCTATGTAAAATAGAATTTTTGATATGTTAAAATTAGATGAATGGATTGAATGAAAAATAACATTTTTGTCATGTTATGATATAAGAATGCATTGTATGAAAAATAGCATTTTTGATATGTTGTAAACATAGAAAATGCATTGCAAGAAAAATAACATTTTTGTTTAAATGTTAAAAATAGAAATTTCGTCATATGAAATTATTCACCGTATGATTCATTAACATTTTTTTTTTAATGTTATGTATTAAGAAAATGAACCGTATGAGATTAATATTCGTTTTTGTTAATATTAGAATTATAGAAAATTTTCACCGTGTGTTGAACTGACATTTTTGTCAATGTTAGAATGGGAAGTTTTCATCGCATGTAAGATTAACATTTATTTTTAATGTTAACAAATATGAAATGTAGGCATGTAAGATTAACATTTATTTTTAATGTTAATAAATATGAAATATAATGCATATAAATTAACATTTATTGTTAATGTTAATAAAAAGGAAAATATATTGTATGTTAGATTAACATTTATTTTTAATGTTAATTAAAAGGAAATGAATGCATATTAAATTAACATTCATTTTGATTGTTATATAAAAAGAAAGGATGATTTAGCATTAATTTTAATGTTAAGATAAAAGTATTTTCATTTTATGTAAATTTAACATTACTTTCAATGTTAAAACAAAAAAAACGCATTGTATGTAAATGTAACTTTATTCTTAATGTTAATTAAGAAGGAATTTGCATTGTAAGATAAATGTACATTATTTTATTATGTATATGAAAAGAAAACTCACTTCGTAGGAAAAATACACATTATCCATAATGTGTATAAAAAAAGAGAATTTACCTCGTAGGAAAAAATGTACATTATTTGTAAATGTATATGAAAAGGAAATTTACACCGTAGGATGATTTACCATTATTTTTAATGTTAAAAGAAAAGAATTTTCATTTCATGTAAATTTAACATTAGTTTCAATGTTAATAAATTGAAGGCGCATGGCATGTAAATGTAACTTTATTTTAATGGTTATTAAAAGAGAATTGGCATTGTAAGATTTTATACATTATTTATAATGTAAACAGAAAAGAGAATTTGCATTGTAAGATAATAAACATTATTCATAATGTATATAAAAAGAGAATTCACTCCGTAGGAAGAATTAACATTATTTGTAATGTTAAATAAAAGAAAAGAAACTGTATGTAAGGATTAACATTATTTATAATGTTAAATATAAAAGAAATGAAACGTATGTAAGAATAACATTATTTATAATGTTAAATGAAAGGTAAGGAACTGTATTGAAACATTAACATTATTTATAATGTAGGTAAAAGGGAACTTACACCATAGGAAAGTGTTCATTATTCATAATGAAATTGGAAAAGAAATATATAAAGAAATGAATGGGATGGCACATTATAATTTACATTCTTAAATGAAAATTATAAAGTATAAAATAATTAATAATGAATTAAAAAGGGAAGAATTATCGTCTAATCCTAAACTACATTGTCATGTAAGTAGAAAGGTGAAAGTTAAGAGAAATGTAAGCTGCACGTAGGGACGACAAACTAAACGAATTATATATATATATATATATATATATATATATATATATAATTAAAATAACGATATGAAATATGTTTTTCTCAAAATATATGAATGCGAGATTATTTGGGAAGTCCGGGTTAATCCCATTCCAAATGATCGTACGATTTCAAGAATTCAAGTATGAAGACGGCGTATGAAGACCGTAAATCTCCCCTCGAATGGACAACGATCAAGACTCTGAATTGGTTTGATCCCAATTCAAGGGTCGGGGTAATTGCCCAAACGTACGTGTTGATTTCACGGGTTTGACCCTAGTTCAGACCTAGAGCATGGGTATAAATGGATAGTGTGTCTGACATCGTACCCCACAAAATATTATGTTGTTGATATTCAGTTAATATATAAACGATTGGTGGTAGGGAATTTATTCTCTACTTAACACCCGTTTATATAGTGACGGAAGATCAATAGTACGGTATGGAGTGACGGTGTGGCATACTAAGATGCAATGATCAGGGTTTCTTGTTGAAAAGCAGAACCTTGTGGTATGAAGAACATGACTTCACGAGCCTCACAAACCGGTAGAGTCTAAAAAGGGGGAAGGGAACGCAGGGAAAGTAGCACGTTTCTTTCTAGTTAGTAGTCATTTTACTTTTGGAGGATGATGAAATGAGGCGCCTCGGATAGGTCCTATAGGACCGGGAAACGTGTGCTTAGGAATAACTAATCCTCTAAGCTGTATGTGAGGACCGGCCCTGCCATTTCCAAGGGTTAACTGCGGGTAATCCTGGGGCATTAACTAGAGTGTCTCGAATCGGTAAGGAGTCCTCCCTAGCCTGGACTCATGATGGAAACCCAAATTTCCAATACGACCCCGACGGATTTGATTTGTATTACTAGTATTGGAGGCATAATATATGGTACCTATGCTTCCTAGGATTGATACTTATAATTTGAATTGTTTTGAAACCATATACACCCTAATAATAGTATTAGTTTCGTATTTGGCGTATTTAGCATGTTTAACCACCATAAGGTAAAACTCTATCCTCTTGGTGTGCGTTGCATTGTGTGATGGGACCTGAGTCTTATGGTGGTTCCATTTTTCAAAAGACATTGCGTTTTGTTACGTTTTACTTATCTGTATTGACAATATAGTTATGCACGGCAATCCATTGGTACAACCCGTTCCGCGTTAGCGGCGTGGTCTTTGGATTTGCCTTATTAGTATAAGTTATTTAAGAATTCTCACACCAGTCCCACGACTGACCCATAGTTTGTTTCACCTTTTTGCAAACTTGGGTGCCCTCTCTTCTACACGGGCAGCCAAGTAGACAGGTTCATTCTTTGCTTGGAGCTTTTCTTTGAAGCTGCTTATTTTCTCTCTCTTGGATTCTGCTTGGGAGAAGAGGTGATGACTTGGAGCTTGAAGACTTTTTGTTTCTATTGGCATCTTTTCTTTTCTTTTTAGACATCAAACTTATTTCTTTCCTGCAAACTCGTTGTAATAATCTTAGTTTCTGTGACTGTGGAATTTCTGTGATTGATGACATTATATTTTTCCGCTGCTATAATGTTATTACTCTATGAATCTCCTTTGCTATATTGTATCTGTGTTCTGTTTTATTGTATTTATATTGTATTCCAAAAATGATTTCTCCTGCTTTCACTTGTGGAAGTTTGGGGTCATCACAGTTGGTATCAGAGCTTTGGTTTACAAAGCGGAGTACAACATATCTATAATAATTCGTTTACGTAGAATCACTATATTCTATGGCGAACAGTTCATGAGATACATAATAGCCAGTCACTTTATCGTCATCTTTTCATTCATCCTTCGATCTTTTAGAATCACCTTTTCTGTTGTTTTGACTCTTTCCTTGACCATACGTTCGAAGAAGACTAAGAGAAGTGGCGATGCTCAATTGGCACATGTGTACGAAGGAGCGAAAGGACCAACTTCTTCGGTGGAAGGCCTGATGTTATAGGCGGTACTATTTCTGTTAAAACGTTTCAACATTCTCTGTGTTTATTCTTCCTCTTCTCCTCTTTTATTTTCTTTTTTCTTTTCGGGGACGAAAAGTTCTTAAGTGGGGGAGATTGTAACGACCCAGGATTTTAGGGCCAAAATAAATTTTAATTTTAATGAATTTAAATTTATTTTAAATGATTGATTTATTTTAATCGAAGTTAAAACGAATAAATTTAATTTATATATAAAAGGAATTGAAAACAAGCGCTGCAGTTTGAAATTTTGATTTGAAACTTTAACTGAATGTACAGGATGCAAAATTTAACGGATTTTAGTGAAACCAAAAATATTGGAATCTATTTAAAAATATGTTTCCAACGAATCCGAAAAATCGAAATTTCATAACGGGAATCAAAAGTTATGGCCAATTCAATATTTAGAAAGGTCGTTATGAAATTTATAAGGGCCAAAATGCTACATTTTGCAGAATAAGGAATTAGGACCCGAAACCATCTCCATTGGTTTTAGAATGTTGTTTACATATAAAAATGACTATAAGAACTTATATTTTTGAGTTTCGGAAAAATTCCACTATTTTTGGTATTTTTAAATATTAAAATATACACCTGAAAAATAGAATTTTTGCAAACGAACTCCGAATTCGACGAAACCAGTTTCTATGGATTCGGAATATTAAATTAAGGTTAAAATATAAAATTTATAATTTTTGGAATTATTTTGTGGCCTGTATAATTTTTACAGTGGAAATACAGCCTATTTTCAGACTTCGGAAATTTATAATAAATTCATACGGAATCGGAAAATTACGAAATCAGGTTCGTTGGGTTCGTAATGACCTGAAATAATTATGTTTAAAAATTTATTAATTTTGAAATTCGCATGTATTTATAAGAATTTCTGAATTGAGGAAAACAGTTGAAAATTGAGTAATTGGGCACGTAATGATATTTGGGCCCAAACCAAAATTAAACCCATGGTATATATTATCTTTTTTCTGAGATTTAGGGCTGAAATTCGAAATGCTCAGCAGCCACTTCTATTTTCCATCATTTTTCTCAATTTCCATGTCGGCTCTCTCTTCCTCTAAAATTTGTCGAAAATAAAATCTCTTCAAACCATAGCAAATTATATGTCCTCTCGAAGGTCTCGACGATACGAAGCTAATGGTGTAGTCGGTTTTGTCAAACAGCGCTCGGATTCGCCGGAATCTCGTCTTAAAGCTCGCTGTTTTCGAAATTCAGAAGCTCAAAACGTAAATCAAGAAATTCCCGTGAATCGAGGAAGAATTAGACGAAGTCACGAACACGGAAGTTCTTCGTCTACGTGAGGTGGAGGTGCTCGCCAAATTTCAGGCAGTTTGGAGGTGTGAGGCGGCTTGTGGGACCCGCGAGGCGAAATCCTTTCTAGGCGATTTCCCGATGATCGGAGAAGCTTTAGGGGCGGCTCTTTCTGGTGGTGGTGCGTCTCGCCAAGACGAAGACATTGGCGGTGGTCCCGTGGCGTCAGGTGCCCCGAGGCAGCGGAAAAGTGCGGTCAAAGTTCGGCGGTGAACAGTGTTTTTCGGTCAATGGGCTGAGGGTATTTTCTATTTTATTTTTAAATTATTTAATTAATTTGCAGAACTTTAAAATTGCATAACTCACTCATACGAAGTCGAAAATCGACGATTTCAGGTGCGTTGGGATCGTGGCGACGAGATGGACGCGTGGACACTAATTTTGTCCAATTCTGAGACAGTGAAATTTTTAGGTATTTTCACGAATATTAATTAATTATTTAATTACCTGATCTTTAAAAATTCATAACTCTTTCATACGAGGTCCGTTTGACGAACCGTAAATTGCGTTGGAATCACAAAATTAAGAGCTTCGCGATGGCGCAGACCGCAGCTGAAAAGGAGACAGTAAAATTTTGGCCAAAAAAATTCAATGTGAGAATCCTTTATTTAAAATTTTTTGCCAATGTTTAAAATAGAAAATTATTCATGGTATGTTCATTGGCATTTTTGTCAATGTTTAAAAATAGAAAATTATTCATTGTATGTTCAATGACATTTGGTATGTATAAAACAGAATATGTCACTATATGTTTATGGACAAATTTTTGTTCAATGTTAAATAAGAAATTATTCACTGAATGTTGATGAACAAATTTTTGAAATGCTCATCGTAGGAAAATGACATTTATGTTAATGTTAAAAATTAGACAACTGTCACCATGCGAAATTAGCATTTTTGGTCAAATATTAAGATAGAAAATGGATAGATTTTGTTAAATATTAAAATAGAAATGTCATCGTATGTTAAATGGACATTTATTTTCATTTAATGTTAAACAAGACATTATTCACCGTATGATAATTTAGCATCTTTGTTAATGCGATATGGTAAATTTTCACCGTATGATTGAATTGTCAATTTTTGTCAATGTTAAAATAGAAAATCACTCACCATATGTTCATCGACAAATTTTGTCAATATTAGAATAGAATTATTCATTGTATGTTCATTGGCATTTTTGTCACTGTTTAAAATAGAAAATTACTCACTGTATGTTAATTGACAATTTTTGTCAATATTAAAATAGCAATTGCCATCGTATGTTAATTGACAAATTTTTGTATATTAATATAGAAATTATTCATCGCATGTTAAAATTAGCATTTTTATTAATTTTAATAAAAGAAAATGTCACCGCATGTTAAATTAGCATTTTTATTAATGTTAGTAAAAGGAAATGTCATCGCATGTGAAACTAGCATTTTCATTAATAAAATAGAAATTGCCATAGTATGTTAATTGATAAATTTTGTCAATATTAAAATAGAAATTATTCACCGTATGTTAATGAGCAATTTTTGTTAATATAATGTTCACCGTATGAAATTAACATTTTTATTTAATGTTAATATAAAGAACATTTTTGTCAAATGTTATAATATAATGACATTTGTGTCAAATGTTAATATAAGAAAATATAAAAATGCATGGTATGAAAAATAGCATTTTTGCAATGTTAATAAATATAAAAATGCATTCTATGTAAAATAGAATTTTTGATATGTTAAAATTAGATGAATGGATTGAATGAAAAATAACATTTTTGTCATGTTATGATATAAGAATGCATTGTATGAAAAATAGCATTTTTGATATGTTGTAAACATAGAAAATGCATTGCAAGAAAAATAACATTTTTGTTTAAATGTTAAAAATAGAAATTTCATCATATGAAATTATTCACCGTATGATTCATTAACATTTTTTTTTTAATGTTATGTATTAAGAAAATGAACCGTATGAGATTAATATTCGTTTTTGTTAATATTAGAATTATAGAAAATTTTCACCGTGTGTTGAACTGACATTTTTGTCAATGTTAGAATGGGAAGTTTTCATCGCATGTAAGATTAACATTTATTTTTAATGTTAACAAATATGAAATGTAGGCATGTAAGATTAACATTTATTTTTAATGTTAATAAACATGAAATATAATGCATATAAATTAACATTTATTGTTAATGTTAATAAAAAGGAAAATATATTGTAGGTTAGATTAACATTTATTTTTAATGTTAATTAAAAGGAAATGAATGCATATTAAATTAACATTCATTTTGATTGTTATATAAAAAGAAAGGATGATTTAGCATTAATTTTAATGTTAAGATAAAAGTATTTTCATTTTATGTAAATTTAACATTACTTTCAATGTTAAAACAAAAAAAACGCATTGTATGTAAATGTAACTTTATTCTTAATGTTAATTAAGAAGGAATTTGCATTGTAAGATAAATGTACATTATTTTATTATGTATATGAAAAGAAAACTCACTTCGTAGGAAAAATACACATTATCCATAATGTGTATGAAAAAAGAGAATTTACCTCGTAGGAAAAAATGTACATTATTTGTAAATGTATATGAAAAGGAAATTTACACCGTAGGATGATTTACCATTATTTTTAATGTTAAAAGAAAAGAATTTTCATTTCATGTAAATTTAACATTAGTTTCAATGTTAATAAATTGAAGGCGCATGGCATGTAAATGTAACTTTATTTTAATGGTTATTAAAAGAGAATTGGCATTGTAAGATTTTATACATTATTTATAATGTAAACAGAAAAGAGAATTTGCATTGTAAGATAATAAACATTATTCATAATGTATATAAAAAGAGAATTCACTCCGTAGGAAGAATTAACATTATTTGTAATGTTAAATAAAAGAAAAGAAACTGTATGTAAGGATTAACATTATTTATAATGTTAAATATAAAAGAAATGAAACGTATGTAAGAATAACATTATTTATAATGTTAAATGAAAGGTAAGGAACTGTATTGAAACATTAACATTATTTATAGTGTAGGTAAAAGGGAACTTACACCATAGGAAAGTGTTCATTATTCATAATGAAATTGGAAAAGAAATATATAAAGAAATGAATGGGATGGCACATTATAATTTACATTCTTAAATGAAAATTATAAAGTATAAAATAAATAATAATGAATTAAAAAGGGAAGAATTATCGTCTAATCCTAAACTACATTGTCATGTAAGTAGAAAGGTGAAAGTTAAGAGAAATGTAAGCTGCACGTAGGGACGACAAACTAAACGAATTATATATATATATATATATATATATATATAATTAAAATAACGATATGAAATATGTTTTTCTCAAAATATATGAATGCGAGATTATTTGGGAAGTCCGGGTTAATCCCATTCCAAATGATCGTACGATTTCAAGAATTCAAGTATGAAGACGGCGTATGAAGACCGTAAATCTCCCCTCGAATGGACAACGATCAAGACTCTGAATTGGTTTGATCCCAATTCAAGGGTCGGGGTAATTGCCCAAACGTACGTGTTGATTTCACGGGTTTGACCCTAGTTCAGACCTAGAGCATGGGTATAAATGGATAGTGTGTCTGACATCGTACCCCACAAAATATTATGTTGTTGATATTCAGTTAATATATAAACGATTGGTGGTAGGGAATTTATTCTCTACTTAACACCCGTTTATATAGTGACGGAAGATCAATAGTACGGTATGGAGTGACGGTGTGGCATACTAAGATGCAATGATCAGGGTTTCTTGTTGAAAAGCAGAACCTTGTGGTATGAAGAACATGACTTCACGAGCCTCACAAACCGGTAGAGTCTAAAAAGGGGGAAGGGAACGCAGGGAAAGTAGCACGTTTCTTTCTAGTTAGTAGTCATTTTACTTTTGGAGGATGATGAAATGAGGCGCCTCAGATAGGTCCTATAGGACCGGGAAACGTGTGCTTAGGAATAACTAATCCTCTAAGCTGTATGTGAGGACCGGCCCTGCCATTTCCAAGGGTTAACTGCGGGTAATCCTGGGGCATTAACTAGAGTGTCTCGAATCGGTAAGGAGTCCTCCCTAGCCTGGACTCATGATGGAAACCCAAATTTCCAATACGACCCCGACGGATTTGATTTGTATTACTAGTATTGGAGGCATAATATATGGTACCTATGCTTCCTAGGATTGATACTTATAATTTGAATTGTTTTGAAACCATATACACCCTAATAATAGTATTAGTTTCGTATTTGGCGTATTTAGCATGTTTAACCACCATAAGGTAAAACTCTATCCTCTTGGTGTGCGTTGCATTGTGTGATGGGACCTGAGTCTTATGGTGGTTCCATTTTTCAAAAGACATTGCGTTTTGTTACGTTTTACTTATCTGTATTGGCAATATAGTTATGCACGGCAATCCATTGGTACAACCCGTTCCGCGTTAGCGGCGTGGTCTTTGGATTTGCCTTATTAGTATAAGTTATTTAAGAATTCTCACACCAGTCCCACGACTGACCCATAGTTTGTTTCACCTTTTTGCAAACTTGGGTGCCCTCTCTTTTACACGGGCAGCCAAGTAGACAGGTTCATTCTTTGCTTGGAGCTTTTCTTTGAAGCTGCTTATTTTCTCTCTCTTGGATTCTGCTTGGGAGAAGAGGTGATGACTTGGAGCTTGAAGACTTTTTGTTTCTATTGGCATCTTTTCTTTTCTTTTTAGACATCAAACTTATTTCTTTCCTGCAAACTCGTTGTAATAATCTTAGTTTCTGTGACTGTGGAATTTCTGTGATTGATGACATTATATTTTTCCGCTGCTATAATGTTATTACTCTATGAATCTCCTTTGCTATATTGTATTTGTGTTCTGTTTTATTGTATTTATGTTGTATTCCAAAAATGATTTCTCCTGCTTTCACTTGTGGAAGTTTGGGGTCATCACAATTATAATACATAACTTGGTTCCAAATTAACCACAACTACGTTGAACTGATAGATATTTGAATAATTTTCTAATTTTGGACGATAATTTTTTTTCCTTACTTAAATAGAACACCGACACATGTTGATTCTTTGAATAAGCACACTGAATTGTATTAGTTAGCGCTGTTATGGTAAATTTACATTACCATATTAGTACCAAGTATCGTTAATCACATATTAGTACCAATCGGTAATCAATATTTAGCCATAATGATGTAATGATGTAATCGGTATGATATTGGTACATTTACCATTATTAACGGTAAATATAATGATAAAGAAATGTGAAAAACAATAATAGTAAATTTACCAACCATATTAATTTTCTTTTCTTCGCTAGCTTAATTAGTTATAAAGACAAAACTTTTAAAAGTTTATCTTACTTTAAGTATATGTTGTTGCATTATATACAATGATAAATTTTTTATCTAATAATTTCAAAGTATCGGGAATGATTACCATAATAACCATGGAATTATTATTTTATTGTGAGAAATGTATGCAAAACACGATTTAATTGACTTTTAGCAAACCTAGCATCTCTTTTACATTGCGCTACATCTACCCACATCGTAATATTAGTTGAAAATCAAGTAACAATATGTTTATCTTTTTGAATGGTAACTCAACAGAATAGGAACTCTTTCAGCAAAATAACATAGAATGCACATATTCATTCATGTTGATTGCTGAATCATGATATTCAAATGATCTAAGTTAAAATATTATTTTCAAACTCCCAGAGAAGATTACATGTTACGAGAAAGGGAAAGAAAAAAAAAACTTGGACCATTGGATACATAATCCAAATGGTCAAAATATGAACCTCACAAATGAAGTTTTCTTCTATACGCTATTTTGTGTATTATAATTATTATCCATATGCAAATACACATGCATTGCACACATTCGTCTATACACTGTAATAAAACCCCAAATTTACTAACCATATAAATCGCAAACTTTTGATCGAATAAAAATTTCAAACACGGTGCAAGTATTAAAAAATGTACCTTAATCATCAGATAGGACATAAGCTGTAGCGATCCAATCGCAAAAATAAGGATCCAACCACAAAAATGAAAATCTTGATGACATCTCTTTAGCATTTGGCAACTCTATCAACTGGTAATATTACTTTAGTCTCCAACTTATACTTATGAACTGGTTTGGGATTCATGAGCTCGATATAAGTTAAGTTATCGGCAAAGGCACAATCAAATAAATGACAATTAGGATCAACACATTATGTGCATGAAGCCAGAAATTGTGCATATTGCCCAAGTAATGGAATCAGGCGGTTTCAACTCTAGCGAGGTTACGGCATAGGGAGAATTCAGCATCGTAAATGCTTTGATAAAGAAGCAGTGGTAATAGGTTTTTGAATACGAATGCGTTGGAACCATTCTACAACGTTTATAGAATGCAAAGCATGTGTGAAACAAAAGTATTGTCTGATCCAAGTAAAAGGGAACACAAAAATGTATCGATTTATTTTATTGGTTGTTATGAGTCTGCAAATGATAGAGAGCACTCAATCACCTAATAGATTCCAATGTTAGATATGAAGTTATCTTTATCATCTCTGTGAAATTTAGAGAAAAAACTGTAAAATCATTTTATGAATAGTTCATTCCAACCTTTTGAAAAGCCAAAAACGATATGTTCATGATTGTAACGTATATAAAGTTTAATGAATAAGAAAGTGCATACATAAATTCCTTTGTATTTACATCATACTCAAAGATTATTCAATTCTACTATTACAAACATTTTTGATATTCAATCATTTCTTTCAATTTTATTGTTTTTCTAAATAAAGACATGAAACCGTTAACGGTGTGAAACTTTTACCATATACATTAACCTTAAAGGAAACTGCTAATTTATGCAATATTCAATGAAACCCATCATTCATCCAAACCGTGAATTATCAAGTAACAATACGAGCCAGAAAGTTTTAGAAAAAACTTAATGAAAACCGATTTGCAAGTTGGACTAAGTAAATAATGATTGTTATGTTACAATGAGTGGAACGACCAATCCCAAAACTGGGCAGAGTAGTCTTTATTGTAGAAGAAGAAATACCGTTGTTTAATTATGAATGTTTTCTCTCTTTAAAAAGTCAATTTTTTGTTTAAAACGTTTGTACCCATCCCAAGTTTTGATTTCCTAAAAATTAATGTAATGACCTGACTCGGTAACTTAATGTCATAATGAAGAAAGAAGAAAAACTAAGGAAAAAGTATTACTGGTACGCGTTGTAACATCATTGCGCTCGGAGCATGTGTATGGATCCACCTTACCAAACCGATGAAGATGACGTAGCACAATTATGGATCTTTGAGTATATGTAAAGTTTGTAAAATTTGAGTTACGTATAATGTAATCTCTGATGCAGAGTGTCTTTTAGGCATAAATTTATCTATCAGCTTTCCTTGATGTAGCTCAAAGAATAGAGATGGCTTGAATTCTATCACTCATCCTTATGTTATGCTTCTAAGATGAAAATCAGGAGGATGTGATTAGTGGACATACAGCGGAACAGAAGAATTCACGCGGTCAAATACTACAACAGGTGCATGCACCCTTGGATTGTTTTACTCCTGTGAATTTCAACCGTGCATTTAAGGAGTCGGTGAGTTTAACCGCTAAATTTGTGTGCATTGTAGCATTTCCCTAATTTAATCGATATTGGAAGAAGGCTTTTTCTATGCAACACGTTAGATACACCAAAAAAGAAGCAATCCAACTCAACGTTCTTTCTACTTTACTTTCTATTATAGGTAATAGATTAAAACATGTCTATCCATGTCAAAAATTCGTATAACGTAAATTCCAATTTCTACGGTTTTTTGACCTAATTGACCAAATCAAACAAATACGTTAAATTCTGATTTTCGATAATATATAATAAATTGTTTGAACCAGCAAGTTGATAAAACCGATATACCTGTCTATTTGATCATTATATTTTTCAGAGTCATATTTAAAATTGAGTTTATGTATTCAGAACCATGCGCGGTTATTCCAAATTCTCAAAAACACTATTTTTCAAAATCAAAATTTCTAGGTCGGTTACAACTCCTAATCGAGTTTTATAGATATTGCAATTTCCATGTTATATCCTCATGTGGTTAGCTCCTTATACATTATACTTTTATGTGTTTACTTAGATCAACTCATTACTGTATATTATATCATATGAGCCCATATTGCTTCTTCCGTACAAAAAAGCATTACCATTATTTGATATAGTCTTTCACTTGTCATGTTCTAATCATCGTGTTTAAGCTAGACTGACCAGTGTATTCTATGTACTCAGGTTATAGCAAGTTGTTTCAGGATAGACTCTCTTGTTGGTACGCGCTTTGCTGACCTTTACTATGGATTATCTTATTGTCTTTTTGGATGCTTAGGTATGCTTTGTTAGTTGCTTTGTACTCAAATTTGCGTACTCTTATGTATATTCTTTGAGAGATACTTGTTGTATGTATGGTTTATATGAATGAATCACATATATGACCTTTATATGTTGTACTTAGGTTGTATTTGTATGTATATATGTGTGTGTTCATGTGTGTGTGTCTACTGTTCTGTGATTTGTATTTTATGATATCACTATATTTTGCTTTGAATATATCCATTAGCCATCATAGTCCTGTATTAAACCAGAACTACATATGTCGATCCACTTAAGGTAGCAAAATAATACAGAGCACCAAATCGATGTATTTAATACTTTTTTAGTACAAGACTCACAGATGGTTGCTCATAACTTGTCATATTCTATGAACTTGAAAAGATATTACATAGTAATAACCTTTGTTATTGTGGGCCTAAAGGAGGGGCATCACAACTTGATATTAGAGCATAATTTAGAATAGTATGATAAATGTAGAAACGAACATGTATTACAGTACACCAAAGGATAAGATTCAGGCTAAATCAGTCTCCTTTTATCATTATCCTGAATCTTTTCTTGTTCCTAGGTGCACATACAAGTTGGTAATACATGTAGGATTGCATTTTGATTCCGTAATATTCCATGTTGAATGCAATTAATAATATCTTACTACAATGAATAATCATTATCTTATCTTTCATTTTATGGCTGATAAAGCTAGCGGTGATGGGTTCGATGCTTAACAGTCCAATGGCCTACATCTAGAAGGCATTTACATGTTTATCGAGCAGTTTATGGAGTTGTTTTGCAGCATCCTGCCTCCATCTTTTGCTTGATCATCTCCTCCATGCAAGTCTGTTTTGAGTGTATGTGTAACAACTTCATTGATTTAGGAGACAAGCCTTTTAAGAGCTTAGAGCCAGTTTTGAATGTCCAGCCGAGACTGTGTACATGCGAGCATATTTTTTCTTGTATGGGTCCATCGCATTCCTATAGCATCGAGCATGTTGCAAAAAAATTCACTGGATTGGTTCGAGCTTTTGATTTCCAAGGTTGATAATTCATCCTTGAATGGAAGCAATTTAAGGAACGATTTGAGGCTAAAATACAATCACGAATTAGAGAAAGCCATTTTAGCCCATCATTTCCTTGAGTCGAAGCAAGTGAAGTCTTATCTGTTTAAGTATGTGTCTTCTTTCAAGGCGCTATCCAAGTACGGTGTCAACCACATTAGTACACCTTACAAGGAGAATTTGAAACCTGTTAGTGGCTTAAAGAAATATTTGAATAAATCGTTGATGCTTTGATTCAAGGTATCTTTTTTAGGAGCTATTTGACTCGGCGTTTCACCTTGAAGCCGTCGAGCAGTAGTGATGAGTTAGAGGTTCAGAAAAGTCAAACAAAATGAGGTCTCCATTCCACAAAATCCAAATCATTTCCCAATAATAAGAAGAAACCCATTGGTTCTAGTTCCCATTCTAGTGTAGCACCTTCTAAACAGAGAAAGTGTTACCATCATACTTTCTATGATCATTTAGTCAAAGATTGACCTAAGCCTCATTTTTGTCATACTTGCAAGCAAGAGGGACATTTATCTTGGTCATGCCCTAGGCTACCATGGTTCCTAATCCTGGAAAGCTCAGCGTTGATGTATTGGGTGGATCTTCTCAACCTCATGGAACCTTCTCTTCTATTATGGAAGGAACAGTTTTATTTCATGATAGTTTTTTTTGAGTTCTCTTCGATATAGGTGTGTCTCATTCATTTATATCAAAGGAACTATATGATATTCCTTTGAATGTGACATGCCTTATGATTTATTTAAGGGTTGAAATTCCTATTTGGGGATCCGCAACGCTTAGTATCCTATGCAAAAATATAGAGATTTTTCTATATGGTTTTCCTTTTTGTGAGAATCAGTATGTTATTCACCATCTTGGATTTGATCTAATTCTAGGGATGAATTGGCTCTTGATACGAAGCCCAAATCCTATTTTTGAAAATATCTTACAACTTAAACATCCTGATTCGCCTAACTAGTTATCACTTTTTCTCTAGGATGTTGATTATGATTTCAAAGCCTCTATATTCTCTCTTGAATCTTGAGACGACGACGATATATCCCAGATTCCGGTTGTGTGTGAAGTTTATGATGTTTTGAGTCGGTTTCACATTTACCACCCAAGCGGGAAACTGAGTTATGCATCGATATCATTCTTGGTGCTCAACCTTCTAGTCGTCTTCCCATAAGATGTCCACCAAGGAAAATGAGAAACTCAAGGGGCAGTTATTAGAACTTAAAGCAAAGTAATACATTTAGTCTAGATCATCTCTGTAGGAAGCCATGGCCGCGTTTGAGAAGAAACCTTATGGTCCTCTTAGCCTTTACATCAATTATTTGCAAGCTTAATAAGTTAACCATTAAGATCAATTATTTGTCACCTGGGATCTATGGCATGTTCGATCAATTATGTGGCGCTAGTTTTTTCTCAACTCGATCTCGTCGTTGTCTTTCATTAGCAATGAGTTGCAGATGATAGCATTTGTAACACCCCACCTCCATTAAGGTCACTCATAAAGGGAATGCCTTAACTTCAGTGGAGAGTTTTTGGTAAACAGACACAGAATATCACAAGATAGATATAAAAATTTTGCAGCGGAAAATAAACAACTTTATTAAATCACCAAAATACTTTGTTACATAATACCATGAGTCATAAAACCATTAAAACACTTCTGTCTTACATCATCAGAGTACATAGGTATTTAAAAGAAAAACATCATTCCCCATATTAAAGAGCAAACCATATAAGAGACAGAGGCTCGAGCCATACTTCAGAAGTAGCTCCAAGAAGATGATATCCAAATCCTGACTAAACCTGGGTGTTTCCTCCCTGAGAACCTTGGGAGGGGGGAACGGAAGAAAAGAGGAGAAACAAACTAGGTCAGACATACGTCTGGTGAGTCTAGTAACTTTTAGCCAGTAAATAAATAAAGGTAAACATGACAGACATACAAAGTGGATAAGAGGATTCACAGTACAGATGATAGGTATGACAGGACAAATAAGGTAAGGTATATGCATGCTTCACTACTAACTACTCTGCACTATTACTAGTCAAATCAAGATGGGATGATCCCTTCTGCTAATGATAACGATGGTGGTAGTTTAGTGTATTCCTAGCTGCTGTCATAGGTGCCGCCTGCTCCTATCTCAACTAGTCGTACCCACTACCCTCCTAATATAAATTGGTAGACTTAGGGCATACGTCCGGGTATACCCTAACAACTACCCTAATCGATCGGCTCCCTACTCTGTAGATACCCAGTGCTGGTCCCACAACTAGGGGGTATCACTTCCCTAAAGTGGCAACCTAAGGTGTGCACAGTTATACCTACGGGTGTCACGGTCGTCTTGTCCCCCTCTGCCTGGCCCATGCACGCACATGTCCCCGGTCGGTTTGCGCCGCCCACACCATCCGTCTCGTTTTGGATCTTTTACAATCAATCAGTAAGCGTGCCCCTTCCCCGCCTAGTACGGAGTTCTTTACTTTGATACCCCTCCGGGTTACTGACTGAAATGGGTCCCATACAACATGATACAAGTTCCCCCCTATGTCTTGTATCCCCACTAGGTTTTCTACTGACTATGTATACCCTAAGGTGTCTTTAATTACATAGCCCTCAATCAGTTATGCGTACCTATAGGTGTCTTTAATACATAACCCCTATTCTACCTATCGGTTATGCGTACCTATAGGTGTCTTTAATACATAACTCTATCTATTCCCATTAGTTATGCGTACCCCTAAGGGTGTCTTTAATACATAACTTTACTGTTTTGCCCCGGTTATGTATACCATTAGGTGTCTTTAATTACATACCCCTTTTTATCCGGTTAAGTTTGTGGGCCTATATGTATTAATATTACCCACCTACCCTTCAGTTGTACTTAACCATCCCACTGATTTAATACTATTTATTTAATGGTTAAGTTTGTGGGCCAATATATATTAATATTGCCCACCTACCCATCAGTTGTACTTAACCCACCCGTAATCCAATTCGTTTTACTTAACTCTAACTTATGTATATCATCATACAGTCCATATGTATTAAGTTAGGTTAAGTAGTCTTTAATCAACATTAATTAATTATTGAGACACCTAATCGTATTTCACATGCCACCTAAGGCACGCACTTAACCCCTCATGTCCCACTACTTGTTTATCTGGTTAAGTGTTTCTTAATTCATTAGGACCGTAACCTTATAAAGACCTCCCACATTCGACTGGCGTTTGTGGCAGCTGGATTTGTCGGGCGGGTCCAGGTAGTTTTACACCACAAAAGAGCCTAACCTCGTGTCTTTGCAACTGTCACGCATTTAATTTATGCCTAAGACCTCCCACATTAGACTGGCATTTGTGGCAGCTGGATTTGTCGGGCAGGTCCGGGCAGTCTTACACCACAAAAGAGCCTACACTCGTGTCTTAGACGATTAATTACACAAGATTAATTATTCCCCAATTTGAATTAATCTCCCTATTCAAATTATCAATCAATTCCAAATTTAACTATGGCCATAATTGGCTCAATTATGTCCATCAATTTATGGTATGTAAAATCATACCAATTTCATCACAAATTTATTTTATGCCATTTAAGGCATTTATGCCAATTCTCAATATTAAATCTTCATACTTCAATTGCTTAAACATTCCTCTTTTGATTAATTAAGTTAATTAATTAATCCTTTCCTTTTTATAGGTGTCAATACCTATCTTTTTAACAATTTGAATTTCCTATCCATAAATGGTCATATTCAAATTATACCATTTTTACTCAATTTTACCCATGTCATAATAGGTAATTATTTATATGTTTCCCTACTAGAATCATGTGTCCAATTTACAAAATCACTATGCTTATTATAAATTCCCCTTTTTCCCCATTTCTTAACTAGCGTAACCGTTTGCGTTTTTGGCGTCATCGAGGCTACAAGGTAGCCTCGCCATAACAATAAATAAAGGGAATAACAAGGTGATCGTTTCAGTACAATTTTGGCATAAGCATGACAACTAGGGAAAATGACATGACTTCGCATATAATTATGATTCACCACATAATTAACAACTTGCTTAGATTCATGATTTTGCAACATAACAACTTGCATAGTTTCATAAATTAACAACAAAATTAACAATTAACATAGGTTCATGATTCACAACATAACAACTTTCATAGGTGACTTGCATAGGTTCATGAATTAACAACATAATTAACAACTCTCATAGATTCATGATTTACAACATGTTTAACAACTTGCCTAGCATAACAACTTGCATAGTTTCATGAATAATAACTTGCATAGGTTCATGAATATTAATTTGTATAGATGACTTACATGATCTCATAACAATTTGTATAGATTCATGATAACATCTTGCATAGATTCATAATAACAACTTGCATAGATTCATGATAACAACTTGCACAGATTCATGATAACGACTTGCATAGATTCTTGAACTCATCACACAATAACTTACATAATTTCATGATCAACAATAACAATAAACTTGCATAATTTCATGATCCACAACAACAATAAACTTGCATAAATACAAACAACATATACCCAAATCGTAGTCTACCACGATTCAATTTTATTTATTTAAACCTAAAAGTGACTAGAACTCACCGAAAAAGGGGTCTTGAGTTCTGGGATCTGAATTCTATAATTGATTAGCGTTCCCTTATTGTAGACAATTTCATTGTTGTACTTTTAGGCTTGATTTGAATTGAACTGTTGTCTTTAATTTGCTTCTAGTTGGTGGCGGCTACTCTAGGGTTTGGAGTGACAACATGACGGCCATTGATCTAACTTTGATTTTATTTTAGGGTTTGAGTCTACATGTCTTTTTATAGAGTTTAGGATTATTTTAGGTCGTCCGATCAACCCAGAATTAATCCCATCCAATCAGAGCAGATCAAAAACCATAATGAGTCAGCATACAGTCATAAACAGGTCATCACTCAAATCTGCCCGGGAGGGGGGGGCAGGTCGACCCCTAGGTCAACCCTGTAACAACCTGTATTTCTGAATAACATGTTATAACATAAATCAAGGCAGAATTAAACTGTAAAATCTGAATCAAGGGAAACGGACCGTGCCATTGCGTTCGTCTCGGAAAAATATGCGAAATAGAGTCCGAGTTTTCGAAAAACGGAGTCCGTATGACCCAGATAAGGCCCGAAGAAGTTTTAGAAAAATTCAAAATAGATTTAAATACAAAAAATTCAATTTTCAGAAGTGGCGGGAAAATTCCCGCCAGACCCAGGGGGTCGACCTGGGGGTCGACTGGGGAGTCGACCTGCCCACCAGGTCGACTGGGGTGTCGACCCTAGGGTCGACCTCCCTGGTCGGCCAAGTCGGCCTGGTGCACTTGATTGGGCTGTTTGGACCTGTTTTGGAGGCTTGTGACGTGATCTGATGGCTCGGATTGGATCTAGGGTTAATCCTATGGCTAATACTATCCTAATCTTCTATAAGAAGACCCCTAAGCCTAGCCTAAATCATCATTATTCAATTCTACAACTAAACTATGCCAAATTTGTTCCTCTCATGGCCTCCACTCTCATGCTAAAATTTCTAAGTTTATTTATATGAGAGATTTTGAGTTCATACAAGTATATTCAAGCTTGTATGAGTGTTCTTAGTTTGCTTTCAAGTCAAGTTGCAACATTTCTATTACAAAGCAAGGGTTTTTATTGATTTGGCTCAAGGGTTTTTCATTTGGAGCTTGCATATTTGGGTTTTTTGGTGATTGCATAAGGGCTTCATCTCAATCTTTATAATAAATATTCATTTGTGTCTTCATAGCATTATAAGCCCTTTTCCTACTTTCTTTTTGAACTCTAAAGTTAAATGACTGATGCAAGTTTGGGGTTGATCATTATGATATGCAAGTTTGGTTGATCATTATGATATGCAAGTTTGGTTGATCATTATGATATGCAAGTTTGGTTGATCATTATGCAAGTTGGTATGACACATGTTGCTATGTTATGCAAGTTTGGGTTGATCATTATACACATATTATCATGTTATGCAAGTTAAACTTGAGTTTGTGAGCTTAAAGCTTCAAGCTTTATATTAAAGGTTGCATTTTGGCAACATGGAAGTTATCATATCCCTTATGATAACTTGCATGTGAGGCTAAATGCGAACTTCTAGCAACTTCTACATGTCATTTATCACCATGTATCACTTATATGCTAAGTTTGGTTTTATGCATACTTTTGAAGCCTAATAATGCAATATGCAAGTATATGAACATGTGTACATCTCATATGCCACCATGTTAAACTTGTGGCTTCAACACCTTTTTGTCATGATTATGCCAAGTTCCCTATTTTATCCTTTATGCGTTGTTGCGATTATGTAAACGATGGGATTACGTTGGGGTTGGGTAACATTATGACATGAACATGGTTTTTATAACATGACGTGATATGTAATTATGTTTTGGAAACATAATGGACATGACACTTAGAAAATATGAGTGTGGCCAACTCGAGGTTGGGTTGAGTTTGTAGCATAAATCTACCCGGACCCGCCCGGCTTAACTAGTGGCTACAAACAATAGGACCCAATGTGAGAAGTTGGTCATGTTGTGCTCGAACCCGAGGTTAGACCAAGTTGTGGTGTAAAGCTACCCGGACCCGCCCGGCTTAACTAGTAACCACAACAAGGTCTAATGTGAGAGGTTAAAGCACATTAAGTTAATTAATGTCTCCTGATTAGGGTTAAGTCATGGTCCACTTGATACTTAACCAATTTGGGCTTGATGGGTTAATCGGGGTTAAGTCATGAACCTTGGGTACACTTAACCAATTTAATCCACGTTTGGATCGGGTTAACCACATTTAACCCGTTAAGAAACCCTAGTGGCGTGGTCCTTTTCAGCAGTAACCCTCTTGATGGTATCATAAGACCCTAGGGACTAGGCTAGGGTGGGGCACGATTACTGGGCTGACATGTAAGCGACCAAATCGACGGCTGAGTAGGTACGCCGGTGTAGGTCCAGGCGGACTATGGGCGTGCACATAGTCCGGAGTTAGAAAATCAGGCACGGGTACCAGTAGATCTAGACTGTGCATACTTGATTGGTGTCCGAGGTTGACACCCTAGGACTTGATACACCCTAGGGTGGACCTAGCGCAGTTTAACTACATTGCATGTTTGGGCTGTATGACACCGACACTTGACGAGTTAGGCTTGTAGGGAGCCGATCAACTAGACCGTGTAGTTGGACCTTGATTTAGGTCACCTCATGATATTGGGCCAAGCGTGGGCCAAGGGATCGATTCTCGTTTTTATTTGACATGTTAGAATGCTAGTACAACCGTGGTGCAAAACTTAACCTTGATTATGCGATGACATCTTTATCTATCTTGTTAGTTAATCATCATGCCAGTATGTTGTTATGCTTATGTTCATCTCAGCTTCTCATGCCAGTTAACTTTACTAGTTCATGGACTGATAGTAGTTAGGCCTTACCAGTCTTTTTGACTGACCTGTTTTCTTTCGCCTCTTTTCTTCCGTTTCCCCCCCTCAGGTCCTCAGGGTGGGAACATTGGAGCTTAGCTTGGATCTTTATAGCTTGCTGACTGGATTTGCTCATGTACGGTTTTGGACATTGAGCTAGCTATGGTTTATCACTTCACTTTGGGGATAGTACTTTATGTATTTCAGTTTTTCAGTTTATGTTTTTCTCTAGACTTTGTTGTTGGAAAATAATGACCAAGTACTTTGTTGTAACTTAACTATGGTTTTGAAATGCTAGTTTGATCCGCTGCTTTATTTGCTCTGTTTTACTTATATGTTCTGTCTTGTGATATCTGCATGCATACCTTGTTTAACGCCCCTCCAAAGCTAGTGTGCTTGCAAGAGTTACCCTGGTGGAGGTGGGGTGTTACAGACCCTATGGTCGACCTGGTTAGGGTAGGTCGACCGCCAGGTCGACCTGGCCCTGGCGGGAATTTTCCCGCCTAGCCCATTTGAAACTGAATTTTGAATTTTCAAAATCTGTTTTGAATTTTCTAAAACTTCCAATAGCCATAACTTCTTCATAGGAAGTCCAATTCACGCAAACTCGGACTCTATCTCAACCAGAATTCTGAGACGAACACAATATCGCAACTCGTTTCCCTTAATTCTCACGTCTGAGATTAGTTATGTTTTAATTTGTGAACATTTACATTGAAATTTACAGGGTGTTACAGCATTCCTCTTAGCGCATACTACACTAGATGTAGTTCATATGACGGTTGTTATGCCATTCGGTTTGAAAAATGCCCCAGCCTATTTCGTCAATCTCATGAATCGACTATTTCATGAAAATCTTGATAAGTTCATCTTGGTTGTTATCGATGATATTCTTATTTATCCTAAGCCTAAAGCCAATTATGAAAAATACTGGAGAATTGTCTTGAGCACTCTTCATCAACATCAGATTAAAGCCAAATTTCCCAAGTGCCATTTTTGATAGAAGAAGGTGAAATTCCTTAGCCACGTTCTATCTTATGATATTATTTTTGCTAATCTAACAATGATAAAATTCATTCAAAATTGGAAAATGCTAGAAAGTGTTTTTGAAATTCATAGCCTCCTTAGGCTGGAGGGTTAGTACCATCGATCCACTAAGGATTTCTCTCGCATTATTCTTCCTCTTGCTATCCTTGCAAAGAAGGGTGTTTGTTTCATTGTATCCTACAAGTGTGAAGCTTACTTTCAAATACTGAAAGAACTTCTCACACATTCTCTTATTTAAGTGGTTCCTAAAGGGAATCACTATCTTATTGTCTATACCAATGCACCTTGATGTGATCATGGTGTCATCCTTGTGCAGAGAGATTGTGTAAGTGCCTATTCTTCTAAGCAATCTCATCCGAATGGGATTCGGTAGTCCACCTGTAACTTAGAGTTAGTCATCATAGTCTTTGCCTTAAAGATTTGATGGCATTATCTTTTGGGTTAGCGCTTTATTCTCTACACCGACCATAAATCTCTTAAGTATCCATTCATTCAGCAAGAGCTCAATACATGGTAATAGCATTGGCTTGAGTTCCCTACCTCTTATGAGTTTGATATCCAATAAAAACTTAGACAAGGGAACCAAGTAGTAGACGATTTTAGTTGAAAGTACCAAGCAATCATCTCTATTATGCAAGCTGAATAGCAGCTGTTGGAATCTCTATCTTTTTATGGCATTCATTATCATGCATCTATGTCTGATTCTACCGCCTTATTATTCAGCAAGGAAGCCCATCCTAGTTTACTGGATCATATTATCACGTCCTAACGGCAAGATCCAGACCTTATGCATCTTATTTAGCTTAGTAAGTCTAAATCCGTTATGATGGTCTAAGGGATTTCAGTGTTGATACTATTGATGTATTTGTAAGAAGAATCGTTTGATTGTGTCATATATTGTTGATCTTAGGCGAAATGTTCCTAATGAGTGTCATTGTTCAATTACTATTCCTCGCATTACTAGCAAGATGTATGCCGATATGATACGCCTGTATTATTAGGAAGACATTAAGCATGACGTGGAAAGTTATATGAGTAATTGCATCACTTGTCAACTCATTAAAATCGAAAACTAGAATCCTATTAGTCTTTTGCTGCCTCTAGAATTCCTGTTATCGACATGAGATCAAGCTTCTATTGACTTCATCAATGGCATATCTCATTCGAGATCAGTCCATTACGGTGTTTAGGTTACTGTGGATCGTTTAACAAAATCTTCTCATTTTATTCTATTAAATCTAATAAGGTTCCTAACCTATACATAAAAGAAATCGTGAGACCTCATGTTATTCCTCGCTCGATCGTTTGTAGTAGAGATTTGCTCTTTACTAGTGAATTCTGGCGGATTCTTCAGAGAAGGGGTACAAATATTAAATTCATCACAACATATCATCCGTAGTATATTGGATAGACTGAGCGGGTGAATGGTATTCTTGAAGATCTTGTTCGTGCATGTATACTTGATTCTGGTGGTACTTGTGAAGACCACAGACCTCTTATTGATTTCACTTGCTATAATAGCTTTCAATCCAATATCGATATAGCTCCTTTTGAAGCCTTATATAGAAGGCCAAGTCAATCACCTTCTTGTTGGTTGGAGTCCAGGGTGAAGTTGTTATTAGGCCTCGACTGTCATCATGAAGCTTTATGAAAAATCAGTCTTATTCATGAGAGAATGAAAGAGGCTAGGAGTGGATAGAAATTCTACGTAGACAAATTGGAAGCCTTTAGAGTTCTCCATTATTGCTCTTGTGTCGGAGTGAGAAAACTCCGGTTCAGTTCGGTTTTGGGATAAAACCGAAACCGAAAGACCTCGATTTTAAAAATCGATAACCGAAACTGTAACCGAAATATTGGTTTCAATTTCAAAACCTCAGTTTCGGTTTTTGTCAGCTCGGTTTGGTTTTAAAATCAATTTAAAAAAAATTATAAATTTAAACAACCATAAATGAAATTAAAATAAATTGTTTGAATCGAGTGTATTGTCACATGGGACAGAGTACAGACTAATGGATTATAAGTCATCTAAAGTAGTACAAAGCTAAGCTAGCTAGCTGCCAAAGACAAGAAAAAATAAGGAAATTTGCAAGAGCACTACAGTGAACCACCCCACAGTAGACCAGCAGCAACTTGGAATTTTTGAAAATAGTCTACTGGTACCTCAACTTTCATCTTCAATTCAAAACATCTAAGAATCTACAAAAACAAAAAATGGACATTTTATATTAATCTACCATAATCCTTTGTTCAGCAAAATCAAATGAGTGCAGCAATGGCCAATGTGTATATACTATATAATACAAAACAACATGCAGCAAGAGACAATACGCAACATTTTATAATTCGGTTCGGTTTTTTTGGTTCGGTTTGGACCTAAAATCGAAACCAAAATACAAGTACGGTTCGTTTTTTATTTTCGGTTTCGGTTTTTTCGGCTCGGTTTTTATTGTTCTCGGTTTTATTTTGGTTTTTCGCTCACTCCGACTCTTGTGTATATTTGTTCATCTCCGTAGAAGGGATAGGGTCAATCCCTATTACAGAACGTATTGGCCTAGTTTCATATCGATTATTCCAACTTAGTTGTCTGGTATTCATGACATATTTCATGTATTTCAATTTCGGAAGTGTCTTCATGTAATACCCCACTTTCGTTAAGGTCACTCACAAAGGGAATGCCTTAACTTCGGTCGAACGTTATAAGTAAATAGAACATAAATTTACAAGACAGATATGTAAAGCAGTACTTGAAAAATTTATAACTTTATTACAGCAGAAACAGAAATAAGTTTGGTTACACCATAATACCAAAACCCAAGTACACAAATATCAGTCTTATACAAAATTCCTCAGAATGCATAATTTTAAAGCCATAATCCCCAACAGAGAATGACATAAATAGGTAGAATCAAAGCCAAGCAATATTTCAAGCACTTCTAGCACTCCAAGCAGATGGAACCTGAATCAAGCTCCTATGTTTCCACCCTAAGAACCGGGGGGGAACAGAAGAAAAGAGGCGAAACAAACTAGGTCAGACATAAGTCTAGTGAGTCCAGTGACTTTCAGCATATACATAGATAACAGTATCATGACATGTAAATAAAACTAGATGAGAGAAAACCATAATAGGAGTAGCAAGTTAACAGAAGAGATAGAATGATATAGGCTAAACTAAGCTTCTTACTTGGTTTTCACTTCTCTGCACTAATAATAGTATAACGGAATTAGGTGTTGTTCTAATATCTAAACAGGAAACAGAACGATCTCTTCAGAATCACGATGCTAGAAATGGGCTTTACCACCCTGACAGAGACAGATGTACCGAAACAGAATGTTGGTAATGGGACTTTACCACCCGAACATAGACAGATGGTTACAGAAACAGAATGCTAATAATGGGCCTTTACCACCCGAACAGAAATAGACGGTATAGAAAGAAAAGCAGAAACAGAATCAGAGATGGAAACAGAATATTCCCTACGGAAACAGAATGTTAGAATTGGGTGTACACTAGTAATGGGCCTTTACCACCCCAATAGACGGGACCACACAGAAACAGACAGATGTTTCCATCCCAACAGAAACAGACGGTACCCTAACAGAAATAGACAGAACTAAGTGTACCCTAAATTCTACCCCAAGCGATCGGCTCCCTAGTACATAAATACCCAGTGTCGGCCCCATAGAAGGGTGTATCACTCCCTAAAGTGGCAACCTATAGACACAGACCTATTTACAGATGTCACAGTGTCTTTCATCATTAGAGCAGACCAGATCCATGCACGCATATGACCCGGTTGGATTGCACCATCAACACCCCTCACCATTATCAGAGTGAACCTGTTACAATTAGTTCAATAAGCGTGCCCTGGACCCCAACCTAGTGTTGGGTCATAGTTTTGATACCAGAAAGGGTTACTGACTAATATGGGTCCCAAACAACAGATGACACAAGTAATTACCCCTCCTAACTTTTTATCCCCAGATTAACAGATTTCATATTAACTTGCTTACATATTTTAGATGTATAAAGTTTAGATTAACTAGTTCTCAGATCAGACATACAAGTTAACAAGTTTTCAAACAAACAGATTAGATATACAGATTAACAAGTTTTCAGAATAACGGATCAGATATACAGATTAACAGACTTACAAATTGTTTCACCTAACCTTGTACTGGGCCTACATATTTTCAAACGGGTTTATTAAATTCATCAGTCCAGTCGATTTAACCTTATCTACCCAATACATTTTAGGCATCATATTTATCTCAGATTTGCATTAATTAAATATTAATGAACAAACCTCTCACATTAGGTCGGTAGCTTGTGGCCGCCGGATGTGCTTGGCAGTTTCGAGCAGACTTCTGCCACAAGCCAGACCTAACCTCGTGTCTAAGCATCTTTATGCCTATGACCTCTCACATTAGACTGGCAGGTTGCGGTTGCTGGTTAAGCCGGTTGGGTCCGGGAAGGCTTCTACCGCAAACAGAGTCTAACCTCGTGTCTCAGCATTCTTATTTTAGCTAAAGTATTCATTCACAGATTATGCCAATATCAGACTAATTATGCCAATTCAACAAATTAACTTCTTTACAAGTTACAGTAGATTATCCAATGTTCTATTAACATGTTTTGCTCAATTTTAGATCGAGCCTACAGGTTTTCATACCCCAAATTACCGTATTTAGTTTCAACAGATTTAGCAGATTAGGCAGTTTAATAGATTTAATCGTCCCTTAAAATTCTATTGACATACTTTGCTTAATCATAAAATTAAGCCTAATTTTACATGATTAAATTATGGTCATAATTCACAATATAACATATGCTCCAAATTCCTATTAAATTTACATAGTACAGAATATTCTCCAGAAACCCCAAATCATGATATACAATATGAATTATGCCAAATTATAGCCTTTGATTTCAGCGTATCTCAAATATCCAAAATCCCCATTTAGGCGTATTCACAATTTATAGTTATCCTATTTTAATATGGATCTTTTACGCCTAAATCATATATTCTTTTTCTTCCAAGTCATAGATCATCATATAAAATATGCTCCCAAATCTAGATCTTAAATTACAACATGTATTATGTCCTCAAAATCAGATCTTGAATTATAACATGCATTATGTTCCCAAATTACAAGTCATATGTTGTCATACAATAATTCTCCTTCTTCCAAATCATAGACCGTCATATATAGTATGCCTAGATCTAGATCTTAAATTACAACATATGCCCTTTTCTTAAATCAGTCACAAATCAGTCATGTCCAATTATGCATCATTCATTATTTTCCCCAAATTTAGCGTTCGTGCGTCAATCTCTTATGAGATTTGGCTCAGGGTCATGGTAGCCTGGCTATAGAAAAGAAGGAAGGAAGAGATAAAAAACAGTTACAATTAATAAGATAGACCTACACAGAAAACAGATCTGATAAACAGGAATAGGATAAATCTACATAGAAAAACAGATCTGATAAACAGAAATATGCATAACCTCTAATTCAGATTTATAACCATGTCAAGATCATTTCATATCTGAAAATAACTGTACTCACCTTGGTTGGATTCTAAAAGAAAAAGGGTTGTAGTTGTTCTCTTTTAATCCTATTCAGGTTGGAAGAAGAAGGAGCACTTGTTCTAGTTTAGGTTTCAATAGAGTAGCGATGCCATTGATTTATTTTAATATGAATTAGGGCAGAGTATAGGCGAAATGAAATTGTGTGGAGAGAAAGTGAGTTTTGGGGGTGTTTAAATAGCTTAGAAGCAGCGAATCTGGTCAGAACGGGCGTCTAAATGCAGAAAAATGAATCTGCCCACGGATCTGGAAAAGGGGGGGGAGAGGTCTACCCTCAGGTCGACCCCATGGTCAACCTATTCTACCCAGGTCGACCCCCAGGTAGACCCCCTGGTCGACCTGGGTCCTGGGCAGGAATTTTTCGCCCAGCCCGGGTGTGTGATTTGAATTTTGAAACTTTGAATTTGAATTCGGGCTGGTTTTTATTTTAAATTCCTGAAACTTCTATGTGTCATAACTACGTCATACGAAGTCCGATTTGCGCAAACTTGGACTATATCTCAAGCAGAATTCCGAGACGAATGCAATGGCATAATCTATTTCCCTTAATTCGTCTCTTAAAAATTAATTATACTTTGTTTTGTTACTTTTATGTTCACAGAAAATACGGGGTGTTACATTCTCTCCTCCTTAAAGGATTTCGTCCCCGAAATCTTCAAGTTAAGAAGAATGTGTCCTACCATCCAATCACTAATCTACTCAACCATCATCCAAAAACATCCATTGTCCTTATAAAACTTCTAATGTTGTATGAACATATGCAAAAGTGTGTGTATATGTTTCTTATTTAATGCAAAGATCAGGCGATCTACTGATTCAGTTGACCTCCTCGATGCGAATTATGTTAGTGCCATGAGTCCAATTATGTATGCAAGAAATCCTATTTGATACAAATCCAAATGCAACATCCATGTGATGATTCAATCATTTTGCATCCACAAAAATTGAAAAATGCACACACATCCATATGCAGTACGAGAGTGTTTTTTAGCCGATCTAGTGCCTAGTGTGTATATGCATCCACGAGCAACCACTAGCAACCACTTGCATCCACTTGCAACCATCAAACATAACATGTCTCAAACACATGTTTACACCCATTAGTTTCTACCTAAAAATCGAAGAATCGATTGATAGGATACAGCCGAGTGATAGAAGCAAGTACAAAAGTTCTGTTCCCGTTAGACATCGGTTAAGAGAATAAATCCCTAAGTATCAACCCTGAAGACTGAAACCAATGTCAGATTGACACTCATAGAATTATTCCCATTAAACAATGTCAAAAATGGAAATCTACTTCATGCTTCGAGTAAAAAACCCTATCCTTTTCAGAAATATTCAGATACTTACAGACTACTGGTACAGATCAGATTATCAAATGAGTCTTAGAAAACTAAGCATGATAAAACCCCACCATATCCCACAAAAACTAGAATGTATGTGTCACAGTCAACTTAACGCTTAACACAGATATCTTCAAACCCCTAACTTATCATAAATAGATGAGTCGTAACCCTTACGGGGTTTGAGACCATAGCAGGATAAGAAACAAGGCTAGTATTAAAGTGCAGAGTCTCAATTACAGAATCAAAATGCCAGAATCAAAAAGAGTTTTATCTCAATAATCAGATCAGGAAATTAAACCTTCTACAAAAAATTTCCTATCTCTACCCTATCCAGTAGTCACGAGAGCATTCGCCTGCCCTCCAGAAGTAGGTTCTGCCCTTGCCAACGTTTCTTCGGGCAGTCCCTAGTGAAGTGTCCCATTTATCCGCAGTTGAAGCAAGAGCCCTTCCTCTTTCTGCAATCCTTGTTCAGATGAGTCAAGCTTCCACAAGTAAAGCACTTTTTCTCCTTCTTATCTTCAGACTTTTCATCCTTCTTTTGTGTTTCCTTTTTGGGCCACGCTTTCTTGTTCTGTGGTCCTTCGAGCTTTTCCTCTTTCTTCTCACTTTTGGCTTCCTCTTCATGCATTAGCGCCATGTCAACCAATTTCTTGAAGGTAGCCCCCTTAGGAATGTGGGTCATAGCCAACCCATGTAGCGGCTCATTCAAATCTTTAATGAATCTCAGGGCCTTCTTCTCAGGTGCGTTCACCAAGTCTAAGCCGAATCTCGCCAACTGATTGAACTTGTTGACGTACTCCTTCACTGATGAATTCCATTGCTTCAATGCTAAGAACCTCTCCATGTATAAATTATCTTCCACTCGTGAGAGGAATTTTATCTCGAACCTATGCCTGAAATCCATCCACGTCTCTACCGAACGATCTCTGTTTGTGACCTCCCACCAAAACGAGGTTTCGTCCTTCATTAACCAAGAAGTTATACCAAAAAAATCTTCCACCTCCTTAAGCCAATTTTGAGCTTCAACAAACGTCTCTGATCCGTGAAAATGTTTCATGCCCATTGCCCGAAAGTCTTTGCATATCTTCAAAAAAGTATCAACGCGGGGAGGGAGAGGAGGAGGAGGAACGTCTGCTGGGCCTGTTGCGGTGGCCCTAGCCTCCAGATACCTTCTGAACCAAGTTGGTTTCGGTATGCCCCCGGGTATCTCGGGTAACCCAGACATGCTGAAAAGAAAAGGGAGAGATTCAAAATGGAGAATCGAAAGACATATATATGGCTTTTGGGGATTATGTTTTTCAAAATAAACTTTACTTTGGAAAATACTTCCTTTTTAAAACCTTTTTGAAAATAGTTTTCAAAAACTTCTTATCAAATCTGGTAACCTTCAGCACTGATACCAAGTGTAACACCCCACTTTCGTTAAGTTCACTCACAAAGGGAATGGCTTAACTTCGGTGGAACGTTATAAGTAAACAGAACAGAAATTTACAAAACAGATATGTAGAGCAGTACTTGAAAAATTTATAACTTTATTACAGCAGAAACAGAAATAAGTTTGGTTACACCACAATACCAAAACCCAACTACACAAATATCAGTCTTATACAAAATCCTTCAGAATGCATAATTTTAAAGCCATAATCCCCAACAGAGAATGCCATAAATAGGTAGAATCAAAGCCAAGCAATATTTCAAGAACTTCTAGCACTCCAAGCAGATGGAACTTGAATCAAGCTCCTATGTTTCCACCCTGAGAACCTAGGGGGAAAAGGAAGAAAAGAGGCGAAACAAACTACGTCAGACATAAGTCTGGTGAGTCCAGAGACTTTCAGCAAATAAACAGATAACAGTATCATGACATGTAAATAAAATTGGATGAGTGATAACCATAACAGGAGTAGCAGGTTAACAGAAGAGACAGAATGATATAGGCTAAACTAAGCTTCTTACTTGATTTTCACTTCTCTGCACTAATACTAGTATAATGGAATTAGGTGTTGTCCTAATATCTAAACAGAAAACAGAACGATCTCTTCAGAAACATGATGCTAGAAATGGGCCTTTACCACCCTAACAGAGACAGATGTACCGAAATAGAATGCTGGTAAGGGGCCTTTACCACCCGAACAGAGACATACGGTTATAGAAATAGAATGCTAGTAATGGGCCTTTACCACCCGAACAGAGACAAACAGTAAAGAGACAAAAGCAGAAACGGAATCAGAGACGAAAACAGAATATTCCCTACGGAAACAGAATGTTAGAATTAGGTGTACACTAGTAATGGGCCTTTACCACCCCCAACAGACGGTACCACACAGAAACAGACAGATGTTACCACCCCAACAGAAACAGGTGGTACCCCAACAGAAACAGACAGAACTATGTGTATCCTAAACTCTACCTCAAGCGACCGGCTCCCTAATACATAAATACCCTATGCCGGCCCCACAGAAGGGTGTATCACTCCCTAAAGTGGCAACCTATAGAAACAGACCTATATACAGATGTCATGGTGTCTTACATCCTCAGAGCAGACCGGATCCATGCACGCACATGACCCGGTTGGAATGCGCCATCAACACCCCTCGCCATTATTAGAGTGAACCTCTTACAATTTGTTCAGTAAGCATGCTCTGGACCCCTACCTAGTAGTGAGTCATAGTTTTGATACCATAAAGGGTTACTGACTAATATGGGTCCCAAACAATAGATGGCACAAGTAATTACCCCTCCTAACCTTGTGTCCCCAGACTAACAGATTTCAGATTAACTTGCTTACAGATTTTAAATGTACAAAGTTCAGATTAACTAGTTCTCAGATCAGACATACAAGTTAACAAGTTTTTAGACTAACAGATCAGATATACATATTAACAAGTTTTTAGACTAATGGATCAGATATACAGATTAACAGACTTACAGATTGTTTCACTTAACCTTGTATTGGGCCTACAGATTTTCAAACGGGATTATTAGATTCATCAGTCCAGTTGATTTAACCTTATCTACCCAATACGTTTTAGGCATCATATTTATCTCAGATTTGCATTAATTAAATATTAATGCACAAACCTCTCACATTAGGTCGGTAGCTCGTGGCTGCTGGATGTGCCGGGTGGTTCCGGGCAGACTTCTGCCACAAGCCAGACCTATCTTCGTGTCTAAGCATCTTTATGCCACGACCTCTCACATTAGACTGACAGTTTGCGATTGCTGGTTAAGCCGGTTGGGTCCAGGTGGGCTTCTACCGCAAATAGAGTCTAACCTCATGTATCAGCATTCTTATTTTAGCTAAAGTATTCATTCACAGATTATGCCATTATCAGACTAATTATGCCAATTCAACAAATTAACTTCTTTACATGTTACAGCAGATTATTCAAAGTTCTATTAACATGTTTTGCTCAATTTTAGATCGATCCTACAGATTTTCTTACCCCAAATTACCATATTCAGTTTCAACATATTTAGCAGATTAGGCAGTTTAATAGATTTAATTGTCCATTAAAATTCCATTGACACACTTCGTTTAATCATAAAATTAAGCCTAATTTTACCTACTCAAATTATGGTTGTAACACCCCACTCCCGCTATGATCACTCACTAAGGGAATGCCATAGCATCGGTGGAGTATTTTAGTGAATATAGAACAGAAAAATTACAACAAGACAGATATAAATAGTACTTGAAATTTAAAACATCATCTCATAACAGCGGAAGTAAACATGTCTGGTTACATCATAAAACCACAATAAAAGTCAAGTACAATATCCATCAAAATAGAGAAGTACATAACCCACTCTCTCATACAATAGCCAGGACAAAAGAAAAGATAACTGGGTAACTGGAGCTTTACATCTATCCAAGCTCCTAAAGACTGGAACAGCAATCCGATCAAGCTCCACTACTGCTAGGATCCACCATAGGACCTGAGGGTTGGGAAAAGATAAAAACAACGGGGTCAGACATAAGTCTGAGCGAGTCCTATAACTTTAACGATACAATCGTTAAAGTAACCAGAGAAGACATAAACTGATATACGGTAACTATTGGGGATGAATGGCTACGCTAAGCAGTCAACTAATACTAAGATAAAAGATAAAGATGCATCTACCCTTCCAAAGGTAAATTACTAAACTGCACCACACCAGTCATTCCTAACTTAAAGGTTGATCCCACCCATGGACTTATAAAATTAACTTAATAGTTCTCGCGTACCCCTAGGTGACTAAGTAGACGCCACGGGGCCCTACAATCCACTAGGTGTACACACTACTCCCATTCGATCGGCTCCCTAACGTAGATACCCGTGCTAGCCCCACCGTGGGGTGTACCATTCCCCAACGTGGCAACCTGATAAAATTAACGGTGCACGGCTTATATCTACACGATGCAACAACGTCTTATTTACCAGCCCGGGTCCACACACGCATATGAAACCCGTTGGTCATTTGTTGCCACCGCTAACCCATTTTGGCCTCTTATAGTCAAGCCCAATATGCGTGTCCCGTCACTCGACTAGAGTCGAGCCCACTAAGATACGTTAGGGATATTGGTTGAAATGGGCCCCCAGCACAAGCCATCCCCCTAAGCTTGGCCCACACACTAGTGTTTCCCACTTAACCCTTTAATCATGTTTAATTACATGTTTCCTCTTGGTTAAGTATTTAATCATATTTTCTATTGGCAACCACTAGCAATTTCCATATACCACCCAAGGTACCCACTTAACCCCCATGCCCCACTACATGATTATCTGGTTAAGTGTTTCTTAATTGATTAACACCGTAATCGTGTAAAGGACCCCTCACATTGGACCGTTATTTGTAGATGCCTGGTTAAGCCGGTAGGTTCCGGGCAGTCTTACACTACAAACAGGTCCAACCTCGTGTCATTTACCCTTGTTACGTATTTAATTTATGATTAAGACCCCTCACATTGGACCGTCATTTGTAGATGCCTGGTTAAGCCGGTAAACTCCGGGCAGTCTTACACTACAAACGGGTCCAACCTCGTGTCTCAATCGATTAATTACTCCTAATTAATCACCCCCATAATTTGTGTTAATTATCATGTTTATTTTAGGAATATGGGTACACCTAACTTAATAGGCAAATTCCCAACTCCAAAGTGTGGGTACACCTAACTTAATAGGCAAATTCCCAAAACATAGTATGGGTACACCTAACTTAATAGGCAAATTCCCATACTATGTTCATTTATTTTATGTTATGCATAATTATATTAATTTCACACAATCTTATTAACATATGTATTTAATTAACCCCATCGTTCCCAGTGATTTCGTTCTCATGACATAACACATATAAAAGGTGTCAACTTGCATATGTATGAACATGTTTCAAAGGTGCCATCTTGCATATTAACAAACACATAACTTGCATATGAACTTGCACAACATGTCACATAACTTGCATATAGTCTTGTATAACATGTCACATAAACTTACATATTAACAAATACATGACTTGCATATAATATGTCACATAACTTGCATATGAACTTGCATAACATGCTTGCATATAAACTCATAAACTTGCATATGAACTTGCATAACATACTTGCATATGAACTCATAAACTTGCATATGAACTTGCATAACATACTTGCATATGAAGAAACATACAACTTGCATAATTATCATACATGTAACTTGCATTTTATCATACATGTAACTTGCATATTAATCATATGATCACAAAACACAAAACTTGCATAACCCACATACATTAGCAAACTAACATCATGTCATATGACTTAAAATCCATTAATCCCCAAACAAAACCATATGATCTCATCATATCTCATCTACTTAGTTTAGTAATTGATCATTAAAGTGATAGAAACTCACAACTAGCAAATTTGCACTCCAAATGAAGAAGATTAAGATGCTTAGAATGGATTAGAGGTTGATTAGAGAGTGATTAGCTTGCAACCCTCTTAATAAATTAGTGGAGGCTCCTTCTAAGATTTAATTTGGCGGCATGTAGCCCTCAATTCTATTTTTAGTATGGATTAGGGTAGGTTTAGGGTGTATTTATAGATTAGGTGAGTGTTTTAGGCCCTTAGATTAACCCTAGATTAGATTAGGACCCTTAGATTTCGGAAATCTCTAGAACCCAGCCCAGCCCTAGCCAGAAAACCAGACCTGGTGCACCCAGTCCCTCTGGCTCGACACGCCGTGTCGACAGGCAAGTCGACAGGCAAGTCGACCCCCCAGTCGACAGGCCTATCGACAGCCCTGTCGATATGGCTAGGGCGGGAACTTTCCCGCCTGGCCCTGCTGGTTCTATTTTAAAATCTGAATTTGAATTTTCAAATCTGTTTTTAGCTTTGAATTTTCTGCAAACTTCATTGGGCCTTAACTGGGCCATACGGACTCCGATTTACAAAATTTCGGACTCTATTCCGCGTATTTTTCCGAGACGAACGCAATGACGCAGCCCGTTTCCCCCAATTCTCACATCTGGGATTATTTATTCTGCAATTAGTGAATTTTAGCATTAACCGAAATTCGGGGTGTTACAATGGTCATAATTCCCAATATAACATATGCCCCAAATTCCTAGTTTAATTTACATAGTACAGAATATTCTCCCAAAACCCCAAATCATGATATACAATATGAATTATGCCAAATTATAGCCTTTGATTTCAGCGTATGTCAAATATCCAAAATCCCCATTTAGGCGTATTCACAATTTGTAGTTATCCTAATTTAATATGGATCTTTTACGCCTAAATCATATATCCTTTTTCTTCCAAGTCATAGATCATCATATAAAATATGCCCCCAATTCTAGATCTTAAATTACAACATGTATTATGTCCTCAAAATCAGATCTTGAATTATAACATGCATCATGTTCCCAAATTACAAGTCATATGTTGTCATACAATAATTCTCCTTCTTCCAAATCATAGACCGTCATATATAGTATGCCTAGATCTAGATCTTAAATTACAACACATGCCCTTTGCTTAAATCAGTCACAAATCTGTCATGTCCAATTATGCATCATTCATTATTTTCCACAAATTTAGCGTTCGTGCGTCAATCTCTTATGAGATTTGGCTCAGGCTCGTGGTAGCCTGGCTATAGAACAGAAGGAAGGAAGAGATACAGAATAGTTACAATTAACAAGATAGATCTACATAGAAAATAGATCTGATAAACAGGAATATGATAGATCTACACAAAGAAACAGATATGATAAATAGGAATATGCATAATCTCCAATTCAGATTTATAACCATGTCAAGATCATAATTAAATTTCATATTTGAAAATAACTATACTCGCCTTCGTTGGATTCTAAAAGAAAAGGGTTTGTAGTTGTTCTCTTTTAATCCTATTCAGATTGGAAGAAGAAGGAGTACTTCTTCTAGCTTTGGTTTCAGCAGAGTAACGACGCCATTGATTTATTTTAATATGAATTAGGGTTGAGTATAGGCGAAATGAAATTATGTGGAGAGAAAATGAGGTTTGGGGGTGTCTAAGTAGCTTAGGAGCAGCGAATCTGGTCAGAACGGGCGTCTAAATGCAGAAAAAAGAATCTGCCCACGGATCTGGAAAAGTGGGGGAGGTCGACCCCCAGCTCGACCCCATGGTCGACCCACAGGTCGACCCCCTAGTCGACCTGGGTCCTGGGCAGGAATTTTCCAGCCCATCCCGAGTGTGTGATTTGAATTTCGAAACTTTGAATTTGAATTCGGGCTGGTTTTTATTTTAAACTCCTGAAACTTCTAAGTGCCATAACTTCTTCATATAAAGTCCGATTTACGCAAACTTGAACTCATCTCAAGCAGAATTCCGAGACGAACGCAGTGGTGTAACCCGTTTCCCTTAATTCTTCTCTTAAAAACTAATTATACTTTATTTTGTTACTTTTATGTTCATAGAAAATACGGGGTGTTACACTTCTTAATTCATATCATATAGTTGATTCTCCAATGTTAGAGAAGCTTGAGATCTCACCTGACCTGTCTATTGAACAACATCATATGCATGTGCTAGCTTCGAAGGTTAAATGCACGTTCTGTTAATGATGATCCAATGGTCCACGAATCCTAATAATTATACTTAGGAACCCAGAGGATTTATCGAGCGAACCTATCCTGATTTCCTTTATAGTTTAGAGGGTGAGAAAATTTAACTTAATCACATTCACTTCCGTTTTGAAGCGAAACAAATTGTGTTGAATACAACCCTTCTCTAGAATTTGTGAGGATGCAGTTTTTATAGGAGGAGCTGTTAAAACCTTGATTTTGTGATTACTTATGAAAACAAATTACAGCGATGTTTATAATTTGCTAAGTGACAAATACAAATATAAAGTTGGAGAGGAAATTTTATTTGATCATTAGTTGACTAATTAACTAAATTTAGGGTAACAAGATAAAAATATGGTGGTTCAAGGTTGAAAAGAATTAAATTCAACATCTGTGTATTGAATAATAAATATATAAAAAAAAAATCAAAACTCTAGAATGAGAATTTATAATAAAAGAGAATATTAAAGGCTTTTATATGTTAAAAAATATAATTTTACAAAATATTGCAAACGGTAAATATTTATTATAAAAATGATATTTTAAACCTAATTGGACTGAAATTGAGAATATGAAATGTAAAATATAGATTATAAATCAATATTTAAGTGTTCAGATATTTTTAATGTATTTTGAGAATTTTTTTGCGAAAAAATGTATTTTCTATAAAATTTATATGTTAAGATGTCAGTCTTAAACAAAAAGAAATGTAAAACAAAATTTTATTAAAAACGTAAATTTTATTGTTTTTACAATGAAAATTGCAATTAAATTATTTAAAAAGATTTTATACATGTATGCAACAATTTTATAAAGTTAAACAATGTAAAAATTGTAAAATTTTAAATGTAAAAATAGGTGAAAATGGTGTAACTATGTGTGTTTAGGCTAAATATATGGTATATAATATTACGTAGCCTAGTTAAACCTAATTGACAATACTTAGCTTAACTAAATAGGGTTTGGGTCCAATTCTAGCATGTTACCTAAATTAATAAGTAGAGAAGATTTTCATGAAAAGTACATATTTCCTTCAAATATCTTCTACTTGTTCCTAAAGAAATAGAGAATCCTAAACTGCTCCTCTCCGATAACTAAAACTCAATCTCGAATTCAATTAAAACTTGCATAGTTTAGTAATCTAATAGGTAGTCTCGTCAAACCATTGATTTACTTAAACTATTTCTTAAGATTTGATAAAATCTATTTACTATTATTTCTTCTGTGTATGCTTGTTGGTTCTCTATAAATTTACAGGTAGTTGAAGCATCTTAGAGTCCTAAAGCTTCAACTTTGAAAGGAAAATCAATTTGTTGTTATCAATCTAACGTGAGTTAATTCTCATTGTTTTAGCTTAAACAGTGTTTTCCTGTTGAAAAATCTTAGTTTTCTGTGTGATTTTGGTTTACCATAAACAATAACATGTATTTCAAAGTTCTTAGTAAAATCTTGGTATGTGTTGATCCTAGTTGTCTTATATATATTTGTTGATTCATGCTGGATTTATGTTTAATCTTTTCTAGATATTCCTGTAGCATTTTGAAATTTATGTCTAAATAAAATATGAAGGCATGTCTAAATTTCATTGCAAAATCAATATGAATGAGGGAGAAACTCCTTATAGTTTTCACATCAAAAAGTTCAACACCGGGCCTTGTCGAGTCGACTTATAGGTCAACCCTAGGTTCCCATAGGCTGACCATACGGTCGACCTATGCTGGGATAAATGTCGACCTAGGCACTAGCATTTTTAATGCCTAGTTGTACTCTTATCTCTATATTTTCCATAATTGGTTTGTGAGTTTATAAAGCTTATTTTGATGACTTTGTTGCAAGATTTTTTAATTGATTACAATAGACTTGATCCTACAATAGGAAACCCGACATAAACACTAATTCGTATCTCAGATTGGTGAGTATTGTCATGTATTTGATATATTAATTTTGATGTATTTTCTATTGAGTTCTGTTGATGCCGTGCACATGATTTCTAAATTGAGCTTTCAAGAATTTTTAGTTAAAACAAATATTTCTCTAATCGATTTATAAAAATATAATTATCCGAAAACTATTATATATATAATTTCTACTAGAAAGAGATTTTTCAAGAAATAATTTCCAAACCATTTTCAAAATTCATTTTAAAACACATTTTCTCAAAGTATATAACTATACAATTTTTCACACTTCAAGAGAACGAGGAAGCAATTTAAAAAATATAGTAAACCATATGGTATAGGACACACTTTATTATATTGGTTAATCCCGGATTTGTTCGATTAAAGCTATTTATGTATGGAATTGACTAGCTTGTAGTACGCAAATAAGCGAGAATGTGTGGCATGGGATGCACTGTTATCACTGTTTGGGAGTTGGTGACACATTTTATATGGACCCTCAGGTCATATGTATGAATTGCTACTACAAAATTTTCTGTGTTGTAACTATATTAAGTGCCAAATTTGTGCCAAGCGCCAAATCTATGTGAATAACAATACTTGGCAGGATTCACCTACCAGTTTGGCGTGCGTGTAGGCATAGCTTAGTCTCACCAATCTATGGATCAGTTTGTGTATGATGATTTCATTTTGCGAGGCATTCTTTATATTTCATTATTTTTGGATATCTAGAATTTGTGATTCTTAAAACGTTTTTACCATTTTCTGAACTTGGGTTTCATATGCATAGCCAATGCACTATTTGATGATTTAAGATATAATAGTTATATTTCTGTGTGGTGACTACATTTATGTGTAGTGAGTATATTTCAACGTGGTAAACTCCTAATTTGAATTCTATGGATATTGAGATTTTTGGGATTTCCATCTTATGTTCCTATATGGTTTTCTCTTTATACGTGAGACTTCTAGGTGTTAACTTAGATGAACTCATCTCATGTACACCATATCACATGAGCCTATGTTGTTGCATCTCTATAGAGGAGTATTACAATTATGTGATATTATTATTCACCTATCATGTTTTAATCATCTTGTTTAAGGTAGTCAGACCCCGTGTACTTTATTTACTTGGGTTAGACCGAATTTTTTAAGGATGAATCTCTTGTTGGTACCCTCTTTGCTTGCTTCTGCTATGGATTATATTATCAGCTTTTTTGATGTTTAGGCATGCTTTTTGCATACTCTTATGCATATCCTTTTGGGGGAACTTGTTATATATATGCTTCATTATAATTAATAACTTATGTGGCTCTTGTATGTAGTACTTATAGTGTGTTTATAAATATATATATATATCTGTGTGTGTGTGTGTGTCGTTCTATTAACTGTATTATGTGATATTGTTATAGTTTATTCTGAATAGATCCATTAGTCACCGTATTTTTTATATTAAGCCAGAGTCAAGTATGTTAATCCTGTTAGGGAATGCGGAAAGGATTGTTAAGGCAAAACAAACACTAGATGGAGGATGAATAGTGTTTGTGAGAATTTAAGCAAAATCTAAAACTTATATGAACTACGAGATGAATCAAACACCACAAACATAATCACAGACACGGATTCAAATACAAATACAAAATAAACAGAAATAAAGATGCAGAAAAGGAAAGAACAAACGGGATTTTATACCGGTTCAGATTACTCCTGCGTCCAGTCCCGCACAACGCTGGATTGTGCAGAGTTTTATTACTATTCCAATATCCAAGTACACCCTCCTTGATTTCACGACTACAAGGGATACCACCGATTACTACTTCCATGTTTTCTCGGCTACAAGGAAACACCATTCCTACTTCCTTGATTTCTCGGCTACAAGGATACCACCGATTCCTCTTTTACTCAACCCAAACAATTACAAACAGCCCTAGAACTCTTCAATAGCACTTGATTCAGAGAGGGATAAGAAGAGAGTGTAGAGATAAGAAGTTTGATCAAAACAGAATTGAATTCGGCAGAGTGTAATTGTAGAAATCATAAAAATGATTAAGAATGATTATATAATGAAAGAGGATGAAAGTGGAGAAGAAGATATGTTTGAAAATAAACCCTTTTTATAGTGTGTGTGAAAGGTTGCAATGTTTCTGAAACGTTTCAAATAGTGAAAAGACATTTCCTTTCAAATTTGAATTTCTGACAGTTATATGTCGACATGGTGTTTTTGTTACATCGACATACCCTAGTGCAATTTTGAATTTTAAAGCATTTTCCAAGTGTTTTGATATAAAAATAATTCTGGAAATTCTTGTGTAAAAATCTAGTGTTGTAAATTAATATTATATAGTAGAAAAATATATGAATACATAAATTTAAACTATATAAATATATTTATAAAATTATAAGATTTTAAACTATATAAATATAAAGTGTCAGAATATAAATATATAAAATTTAAGTTTGAAAAACAAAAAGAATAATAAAGGAAAAAGTAGAAAAGATAGAAAATAAAATAGAGAGGATTGAGGATAGAATTGAAAATCAGAATCTGAAATTTTGAATTTGAATTTGAACCTGGAGTGCTATTTAGAGTCTTACACAATGTAGACTATATTACTATATTAATCTTGAACTCTTGAATTCTTAAAATCTTGAGTACTCATGAGTCTTGAAATTTCTATAATATTTAATTCTCTATCATCTTTGAAACTGTATAGTCTTCAGTAATATTTCATGTATATAATTCCTGCATATGTGTGTGTATATATATTTTTTACCTATAAAAAGTGTTAGTATATATTTTATAATCAATGATAATTGAAATAAGGTTGTTGTCATCAAAACTCCATTCTCCAACAATCTCCCCCTTTTTGATGATGACAGCCTTAGTTAAAATATTATACCTGTATATACCTATTGACGATGATCCTTCTAATACTCCCCCCGTCTGTTAGATCCTATAAACTATGCATATATTTTATAATTTCTCCCCCTTTGGCATTATCAAAAAGAAATTATAAAGGTACTCCACCTAAATTGCAGAATTCTCTGAATAGAACTTAAGTAATTCACTCAATAAAAAAACTCCCCTTTAATCTATTAACTAACTCTAAGTAGAATACTCCCCTTAATCTATTCAAACTTATACAAACCAATCGAAGTATTATCATTACATATGTTTGTTTGATATATATACAAAACAAATCAATTCACACCATATGTTTTAATATATACAAGTTTCACACAATTGAATCCAAATCAAAACACACCACACCATATGTCTTGGAATATTAAACAAATCAATCAAATCATACTGAATAACTTAATGTTTCTTGGAACTTCAACCCAACCATCTCCTACAAAGATAGGACCCTTCTTAATGACTTCCCAATCTTCATTTTCTTTGGTTGGCGGAGCCTCTGCGAGACTATTATCTTCATCTCTGAAAAGAGAAGAGATTAGCCATTGCATTGCATCAAAATGCTTCTCTTGTTGTTCGAACATCTTTATTTGACTTAGTTACAGATGATATTGATTTCGTAGAATAGTAGAGAGAATATTTTTGAAAGAATTCAAGGTTTATTCTAGATTTTCACTAAGATTATGGATAGGATTTGCCATGGATTTGATGAGAAATGATTGAGGAAGGAGTAATAAAATAATGAATTTTTCTGGAGGAAATAGAATTAAATAGCGTTGGATTTTGAATGGACATGAGTAGTTATTTTAATTTTAAAATTTGAAATATTTTGAAAATTCGTCAGTTATATGTCGACATACTCTTTTTGCAAGTCGACATACTATAGTGTTATATTAAAAAAATTGAAATTTTGAATTCTTTTGAACTCTATTATATTATAATTAGTTTTGTAGTTTTTACAAAAACATAAAGATGATTATATCATAAATAAAACTCCTTTCATTACTTGATAAAAAAACAAATACATCCAACTAATCAAGACACACTTCAAATTCGAGATTCAAAAGCAAATACAAGGAAATATATAAATATAGATTAAACTAGATGGCCTAGTTTTCGGTATGAGGAAGATGAAATTCCAAGCTTTCTTCCTATCTTGATGGTGAATTTGGATATTTTGGAATGCTTTTTGTTAAGCTTCTTTTGATTATTGACGATTTTCACGTGATTTTAAACAACCGTATCTTTGTAAATACGCTTAGAAGTTGGATACTCAATACTTTCCATAGAAGCCTCTTCTTCTTCGACTTCCATTGGCTTTTGTTCTTGTTGCATTCGAGTTTGTTTGGCCTTAAACGTCTCATATGGTTTAAAAGTAAGAGGGATTTGCATGAGATGATGTTTGATGCGTCATACACTTTTCTAGGGACAAATTCTTCTCCATGAAGATCAACATTAAAGTATTTGAAAATGCGAGTTAGATAAACATCATAATAAATGGTGTTTTATCTTGTAGATAAATCTATGGGCTTAATTTCATTTAGAATCATTTTGCCTCAATTGATGATATATCTACCCATAATAGCAAAGAGAGCCTTTTGAACTTTGAGAGTTAGATTGTTGAAATTTCCGGAATGGCAAGTGATGGTATGTTGAAGGAGAAGGTTGACAATTCTTGTTTTTGGGCGTAAGAAATGATTTTTGAAATCCATTGGAGCACCATCTTCGAAAATATGGTGATAGGTTTCCAAATCGGTTTCTTCAATAGCAAAAGTTAAAAAATCCAAGCCCAGGCTTCTACAATCTAGAATAGTGCCTAAGAGTTTGGCATCAAGAACAATTTGAGTGTCTTTTACACTACTCCAAATTTGGTTTACGTTGCCTTCGTAAAATCCGCAATTGAGATTTGCACAGAACATTTTCATAAGTTTGGTATAACATACTTCGTCGTTACCACGAGAGTCAAATAGACTCAACACTTCATTGTGTCCGAAAAGAGAGACGAGATCATAAAAGTGAAAGTAACTAAAAATGGAAAAAGCACCTGGGTTAACTTTAGCATTTGTTAAATAGTTACCGTAGGTTTTGATGACCTCTTTGTCATTATGAAGATATACTTTGATGGTTTTGGTTATCTTCAATTTTTGAGATGAACTTGAGGAAGCCATTGGATTGATAATTTTGGAAGAGAATAGATATGAAGAATATAGTTTTGAGTTATGAATGAAAGGTAGAAAGGATATATATATATATATATATATATATATATATATATATAGAGAGAGAGAGAGAGAGAGAGAGAGAAATTGAATGGATATGAATTGAATAGGCACATCTTTTCAGATTGAAATGTCACCTTTTCAGACCTTAGGAGTTGGCGAAAAGTTTAGAGGGAAGTTTGAAAGTTTAAACTTTCGAAATTCAAAATTTAAATTTCAAAACTGGTTAGATATGTCGACATATATTTTCTATATGTCGACATACTTGACTTATTTCAAAGGAAATTGGATTTTTATGTTTTGAATTATATTATTGATTTATATTTCAGGTTTAACGGTTTCCTGAAATAATTCTAATCCTATTAAACAATTAAACAATTTTATTTTATTAATTTATTGGTTATTTAATATTATATTATTATTTTGAATTTCAAAATTAAAATTTTAAAATAAATTTCAAATTTCAAAATTTTATTTTTAAAGTTTTAAATTCAAACCAAAACAAACAAACAAACAAAGCAACCATTCAATTAAATAAAATTAAAATTTAATTAATGTGTACCCGGTTTTTTGATCCTTTTCTTCAGGATTTTCTGAACTCTGAATTGTCGTAAAGCATATATTTGTATTTCTAGTTTCTGGTTCTTTATCACTTGATGACGAATCTGAATCATCTAATGTTGTTGCATGTGCTTTCTATCTTTTCCGTGACGAATTGCTGTTGTCCTTTTGTTGAGTAGATTTGTCTAGATATGGGCACATTTTCTTTATATGGCCTGGTTTGTTGCAGTTAAAACATCGACCATCGTTAATTTTTGAATTTCCTTGAATATAACTCTTCCTTCTATATCTTAGAAATCTACTAAAATGATTTTTCATAAGTGTTGTTTCTTCATCATCTTCACTACTTGAGTCAGAATCATTTGTTGTTACTTTAAGTGCAATAGATTTCTTTTTAGTTGATTTGTTTTCTTTTCTTTTCCGTAATTGGACTTCATAAGACATCAAATTTCCAATTAACTCTTCAGTCTTTATTTCATTGACATCATTGGCTTCTTCAATAGCCAAAGTTTTTTGATCCCATTCTGGAGTTAGTGAATTCGGTATTTTTCTGGCTTGATCTACTTCAAAATAACCTTTTTTAAGCGCTGTTAGCGAATGCATTATCTCTTGAAATCTGCAATACATATCTGAAATAGACTCCTTCTTGTTCATTTTGAATAATTCAAACTGATTAATTAACATGGCTATCTTAGTCTGTTTAACTTTACTTGTTCCTTTATGAGTAACTTGTAAAGTTCTCAAAATTTCATAAGCAGTTTTACATACTGATACTCTATTAAACTCATTCCTACCTAATGAAAAAATAACATATTCGTGGCTTTAGAATTGCTCTGTTCAGCAGCCTTTTGTTCATTTGTCCAATATCCAAATGCATTTGTGGGTTCAACATATTCATTTTGTGTACTATTCCATGTGTCTAATCCTATAGACTGTAAATAAATTGTCATTCTACATACCCAATATGAACAATTACTACCATTAAACAATGGTGGTCTAACAGTGTATTGACCCTCTATAAAATAACTATTATTGCTACTAGTATTGGTTGCCATTATCACTATTTTCAGAATCAGATTATGAACTTTTTGAAAGACCTTGCTCAGATACCAATTGTTAGGGAATGCGGAAAGGATCGTTAGGGCAAAACAAACACTAGAGGGGGGGTGAATGTTGATAACAAGATTTTGATTGATGCCAACGAATGAAGTTACAATGGGAATCATATCATAGAGACAAGGTTATATATATATATACAATGAGTCGTTTAGAATTATGTTAAAATCTATCCTCAAGTATACACGAATGTGTAAAACAAAGTAATATATATATATATAAGCCTTCAAAAGCCAGATATATACAGAAACTGGCCTACCAGTCGACTGGTAGAAAAAGGACCAGTCGACTGGTCAATCTGTTTTTATTTATAACAGCTAGTTTTGAATCTTTTATATATATACGATATATTTCAACCAGTCAACTGATGATTTTTAACCAGTCGATTGATTCGACCCAGAAACTATTTTGTGAAGAGTCATCATCTTTCATGAAGAGATTACTCTTCATTAATCAAAGGAAATGAGCATAACTTTTTATAAAAACTCTTCATGAAGGATTGCTACTCTTATAATATTGTATAAACAACTTCAAACATGTTTTGCAATCACTGAATTTTACAAATTTTATTGATCATCATTCTATTCTCTCCATTTACATTTTTTGCAAACAAAAGCTCTCCTAATTCAAATACTTTTTAAATCCTTGATTTGATTTTAATATCACTTGATTCAACAAGCAACTTTCTTCCTTAAATCTTCACATTCAAATCATATACTCGAGGATCGGATTATAGGAAGGTTACTTAAACAGTTGGCTATTCATGTTGATTCGAGAACACAAATCAGAAGTCAAATACTTGTAATTGTTGAAGACCTGTGCAGTTGCTTATGCGAGAGGCATCCTTATTGGGGCTCGGATGTACTGACCTATTCCTCCGGGGTTAAGAGAGGGCATTGTTAGTGAATTCCGAAGAGGAGCTTCGGGATTGGACGTAGGGCGGGAAGTTCGAACCAGTATAAAATTTCGGGTGTCACTTTACTTTATTTACCGCATTTATTTACTTGTGATATATCTCTATAACTTAGATTTTTACTTGCATAACTATTGCATATTAACTAGTTAGCATATCATCCACATTTCCGCTATATCCATATAGATCTTGCTTAAGTCATACACATCGACTTTTCAATTGATATCAAAGCTAAACAACCACTTAACCATAAATTCGTTAATTGATACATAGAAAGTATGGATAGTAACACTAGCACTAGAAATAACACCGGGTATTTTGAAGGCCAACACATTACCACACCACCTTTCTTTAATGGTATGAATTATAGTTACTGGGTTACAATAATGAGAATATACATGCAAGAAAATAGTTATAATGCATGGAATATTACTCAAAAAGAGTGTACATCACCTACTACTGCATACACTGAATGGTCAAATACTAAGAGAAATGAAGCTACTGCAAATGCTAAGGCCATGGACATGTTACATTGTGCTCTAGATAGAAATGAATTCAATAGGATTTGTATATGCAACACTGCATATGAAATTTGGAGAACACTTAAAATCACTCATGAAGGTACTAACAAAGTTAAACAAAGCAAAATATCTATGCTCAAATATCAGTTTCAAAATTCTAAGATGAATGAAAATGAATCCATAAATGAAATGTATTAGCGTTTTCAAAACATTTATCATTCACTACTAGGATTAGGAGAAAAGTATTCCGACTATGATATAGTATCAAAAAATTTGAATTCTTTAATGGATGAATGAGAAAGAAAATTATTAACAATCGAAGAAGCTAGTGATCTCTCTGCCATGAAACAAAAAGAATTGATTGCTAATCTAATGTCTTATGAAGTGAATTTCCAGGGAAAGAAAACATAGGTACAAGAAAAGAAAATTTTAGCTTTCCATGCTGAAAAGGAAGATTTCTTTTCAGATAACGAAGATATAGCATTTGTTGCTAAGAATTTTATAAAATTTCTCAAACACAGAAAAGGTCAGAGCAAGAGTATGAAAAAGAATCCATCCAAAGACATGATCTTGCTCTAGTAGAATGCTTCAACTGTCACAAGACTAGACACTATCAAAAGAATTGTCTAGAGTTAAAGAGAAAGCACAAAAATGAAAAATCAAAGAGACGAGCATTTTCAATCACTTGGGACAACTCGGGTTCATCTTCTAAAAGTGATAGTGACAGTGATAGAGAGCAAGCAAACGTGTGCTTCATGGCTAAGGATAATGATATAAGTGTTTTTACTTTTGATGAATTAGTAGAAATCAATACTGAAATTTTAGACTCTAGAAAAATGGTTAAGCGAAAGTTTAAACAAGCTAACAAAGAAAAAAATAAAGCCGAATTTGAGAGAGACCTTTTGAAAGATGAGAAAGATATCTTAGAAGAAGAAATTAGAAAATTACAAGACTCTATTTCAATTGCTAATTCTCAAAATTCTATGTTGAGTCAAGAAATCGAGATTCAAAAGAATAAAAATGATTTATTAGCATCTGAAAATCATGATTTAAACACTAAAATTAAAAATATAGAGTTAGAAAACTCTAGTTTAAAAACTAAGTTAGAAAGTATTTCTAAAAATGTAAGTAATTTTAACAAAGGTAGAGAAAATTTATCTAAAATGTTAGAAAATTCTCAACCGATTTTTAGTAAAAAAGGACTACGAAATGATAAAGCAATTCATTCAAAAATGAAATCCAATTCAAAAATTTCTAATATTAAACCGAAAATTTCTAGTAGTAAATTAAATATTTCTACTAAGAAAAAATATTTGGAAAATATGAGTGTATGGATTCCGAAGACAAATAATGTTTTTAATAGGAATAAATATATTAAAAAAATAGATTATGTTCATCATAATAGTAATTATTTTTTCAAAAAGGAAACTAAGCCCTCTTGGGTTTAGCTTCCTAAGACTTAACCCTTAGGATCCTAACGGAGGAAGTGGGTACCAATGAAATATTTTTAATTATTTTTTGCAGGTCCCACCCAACAAAAACAGAGGAAAATGGATACTAGACAGTGGTTGCTCAAAACATTTGATAGGAGACTAGGAAATGCTATCAAATATCATTTACTGAAAAGGAGGAACTATCACATTTGGAGATAATTCCAAAGGATACATCATCGGCAAAAGCGACGTGAGCAATTACGGTATATCTAATTCACCTCTTATTTTGGATGTTTTATTAGTTAAGAACTTAAAATGCAATTTATTAAGTATAAGCCAATTGTGTGATAAAGGTTTTAAAATATCATTTTCTGAGAATAAATGTAGTATATTTGATTCAAATCAAAATCTTAATTTTGAAGGAAATCGAGATAAAAATATTTATATTTTAAATATGACAGTTAATAATAATCCAAGCATGTGTCTATTAGCCAAAGACAATGATCCTTGGTTATGGCACAAACAATTTTGTCATATTAACTTTAAAACAATAAACAAATTATCTAAAAATGAACTTGTAAGAGGATTAACAAAATAAAATTCAAAACTAAAAATTTATGCCATGCTTGTCAACTTGGAAAGTTAACAAATCTTCTTTTAAATCTAAAAAGGTTAGGTCATATCAACCTTACAACCACTTGAGTTACTACACTTGGATTTATTCGGACCAACTCAAGTTCAGTCCATAGATCATAGTAGATATATGCTTGTAATTGTTGATGATTTTTCAAGATACACTTGGACTATGTTTTTAAAGAATAAAAGCGATACTTTTGATATCTTTAATAATTTCATTACAAAAATCCATAATTTAACTGATTTAAAAATAGAGAACATACAAAGTGATCATGGAAGGGAATTTGAAAATGAGAATTTTGATTTGTTTTCTCAAAAGAAAGGAATTTTTCATAATTTCTCTTTTCCTAGAACTCCATAACAAAATGGAGTTGTAGAACGTAAAAATAGAACTTTACAAGAATGTGCAAGAACGTTATTAAATGGAAGTACACTACCAAAACATTTTTGGCCGAAGCAGTCGCAACAGCTTGTTATGTTTTGAATCGTGTTTCCATTCGACCCCTTACTAAAAATACTCCATACGAGCTTTTTACTAGTTGAAAACCAGATATATCCTATTTTAAAGTTTTGGATCAAAATGCTTCATTTTAAATACAAAAGGCCAGCTTGGAAATTTTGACTCAAAATTTGATGAAGGAATATTCTTAGGATATTCTGAATGTAGCAAGGCCTATCGTATTTTCAATAAAAGAACCAATAAAATAGAAGAATCACTTCATATTTCATTTGATGAAAACTTTATTCAAAATTCCTTAAATATAGATATTACAACAAATAATTCTTCTCGTGATGATGATCTAATAATATATAGAGAAGATGAAAATATTGTTCATAACAACATAGAGAATAATACCTCAAAACTCAAGACAATATCAATAATCAAAATATTCCTGTTATTGAAGTCAGATCTCCACCAACAATATTACGAAATCATTTAACATAAAATATTATTGGAGAAATAACTTCAAATGTTAGAACAAGAATTCAACTTAATTTGGTAAGTAATGCAGCCTTCTCATCAAATATCGAAACCAAAAATCCTAAAGAAGCATCTATAGATGAAAATTGGATTGTTATACAAGAAGAATTAAACCAGTTTGAACGTGATGAAGTCTGGGAACTAGTTCCAAGACCGAGTGATCAAACTGTTATTGGAACAAAATGGGTTTACAAAAATAAAGCAGATGCATTGTGTAACACCGCACCTCCATTAAGGTCACTCACAAAGGGAATGCCTTAACTTCAGTGGAGCGTTTTTGGTAAACAGACACAGAATATCACAAGACAGATATAAAAATTTTGCAGCGGAAAATAAACAACTTTATTAAATCACCAAAATACTTAGTTACATAATACCATGAGTCATAAAACTATTAAAACACTTTTGTCTTACATCATCAGAGTACATAGGTATTTAAAAGAAAAACGGCATTCCCCATATTAAAGAGCAAGCCGTATAAGAGACAGAGACTCGAGCCATACTTCAGAAGTAACTCCTAGAAGATGATATCCAAACCTGACTAAACCTGGGTGTTTCCTCCCTGAGAACCTGGCGGGAACGATAGAAAAGAGGCGAAACAAACTAGGTCAGACATACGTCCGGTGAGTCCAGTAACTTTTAGCCAGTAAATAAATAAAGGTAAACATGACAAGCATACAAAGTGGATAAGAGGATTCACGGTACAGATGACAGGTATGACAGGACAAATAAGGTAAGGTGTATGCACGCTTAACTACTAACTACTCTGCACTATTACTAGTCAAATCAAGATGGGATGATCCCTTCTGCTAATGATAACGATGGTGGTAGTTTCGTGTATTCCTAGTTGCTGTCATAGGTGTCGCCTGCTCCTATCTCAACTAGTCGTACTCACTACCCTCCTACTATAAATTGGTAGACTTAGGGAATACGTCCGGGTATACCCTAACCCTAATCGATCGGCTCCCTACCCTGTAGATACCCTGTGTTGGTCCTACAACTAGGGGTATCACTTCCCTAAAGTGGCAACCAAAGGTGTGCATAGTTATACCTACCGGTGTCACGGTCGTCTTGTCCCCCTCTGCCCGGCCCATGCACGCACATGTCCCCGGTCGGTATGCGCCGCCCACACCATCCGTCTCGTTTTGGATCTCTTACAAGCAATCAGTAAGTGTGCCCCTTTCCCGCCTAGTACGGAGTTCTTTACTTTGATACCCCTCCTGTAATGACCCGCATTTCCAGGGCTATAATAATTAATTAATTTAATTATTTAAATAGTGGTTTAGATAATTAAATGGTCGTTAATTAAATTTTAGTGAATATTTAATAATATTAAATAATAGAATAATATATATAATTCAGAAATAATCAAAAGTAATTTGAGAAGGATGATATGATAATAATTTATTTTATTTTATTTACTTTGTCTACTTGTGTTTCTTGAAATCCCACCTAATGAGGTCTGTGACTTTATAAAATAAACGATGAGAAGCCTGTAATTTAACCGTTTCTAATGCGGATTAAGCTAGGAATTTCATTTTACATAGTGCAAGCTATACTACAAATCAAAACAAAGAAAATGTGAAATGATAAATTGGGAAGGTATAACATGGAGCAAGAATGGTAAATAATGGAGTGTGACATATTTTTTTTATAGAAAGAATCGGATGGTAAAATAAACAACTGAAGTGGTAACAACCATAATTTATTCGAATGGTTCAATGAGAAGACACGACACATTAAAATAAATATCTAAAACTTAAGTTCTATAAGTAACCCCCCATCTTCCCTGATAACCTAATTCATTAGTCAAACATTGATTCCGCCGCATTTCCTCTGGAAACCAAAGAAATCGATCCATCCAAAATCAAAGAAATTCAAATAAAAATCCAGAATTTATGAGATAAATATTTCTGTATTGCTGAGGAGTTCTTCTTCATTTCCGTGTGAGGATTGTTGGGTTCGAACTTCTTTTCTTTGCTGGAAATTTAGGCGTGAGTTCTAGGGTTCGCCATAGCTTAGATTTGGGGCATCGGTTGGAGAAGTTGAGTTTGTAATCGGTTTTGTTGGTAAATATTGAGTTCGTTTTTCCCATTCATACGATGGTCTGAGATCTGAACGAAGGGGGTTCTGGGTATTTTTCGAAAGCTGGAGCTGCTGTTTGTTCTTGGGTGAGCAGCGGGTTGTCAAGGGGAACCAGGGTGGCTCGAGTTTTTCAAAACAGTGATGGAGTTAGGCCTGTTGGTTTTGGATGTGCGGTGAAGTGCTGAAGTGAAATTCGGCACTAGAGGATAGCACAGAAGTTGGAGCATAGGTTTGTAAGGTCTTGAGAAGGAGACTTGCATGATGAGCAAGTGGGGGAAATGAGAGTGACTAGCGTGGAGTTTGTTTCTGGGTGAGTTTTACAGTGAAGTTTTGGAGATGTTTATGATAAAATATCTCTATGGTTCCAAGTACAACAGTCTGAAGGGGGAAATGTAGTTCGAACCATGAACGTGATGGGAGGAAGTAAGTTGGGGTGTGAATGTATTGGCAGTGAGCTTGTGAGGGGAAGTATTGGTTGCGGAACATGATTTGGTAGAAGTGATGGCAACATGAATTCATGTACGTGAGTATATGAAGTGTACAGTGCGGACATTGTTAGAGGAGTTGGATAGTTTGATCTCTGGTGGGTGTGTAAGATGCGAAGGGGAGAGATCAGTGACGTTGTGGGGGAGTATTACTGTTCGGTTGTACAGTGAATGGAAAAGGGGTTTTGGTCTCTGTTTCAACACTAAATCCGTGGTATATTCAAGGAGAAGGCGAAGACTTGTTTGGTGGAGAAGTTTTCAAGCTGTGTGAAGAAGCTCAAGTGGAGTTTGTCTCGGTTTTTAATGGAGTGGTGATGATGGTGTGTCGAAAGTGCCAGCAGTAGATGGTACGAAGTAATGTTGGTCGGTGAAGAGGAATCGATGAAATGGTGTTTATAGGGAGAAGCATTCGAGCAGCAATGGAGATAATCATGAAGAAGAAATGGAGGTGTTAAGATTGGGAACAGACAAGAGTCGGCCTAGGAAACTAAGCAAAAATGGAGCGCAACAGGTTGAAACAGAATTGTGATAACGAGCAAAAACACTTCGGAGCTCGTCTCAAATTATGATGGAATTAAATGTCTGGTCTGAATCGATGACCGTAAATCGTTATTTAACAATTACGGACAATGTGAGTAAAACTCACTAACTCTCCTCAATTTATATTTTAATATAAATTGTACTTTATTTATTGACTGCTGTATATTGATTGTTAAACTGGACTGTTAAATAGATTTGATTGAAAACGTAGTTATAGTTAATCTATGTACTGTTAATCAAATATGGTTCTGTACAGCAGGATATTTCATTTCAAAATGAAATATGATATATGTTATACTGTGTAACATCTGTGGATGCAGGGAGACAGGTTGGAGAAATCCGACTGGATTCCTCAACAATTATTTTGTTGTTTTCATATATTGTGTTGTATGATGTGTTATATAATTTGTTCTAGATTATGTGTGTTAGAATGATATTAATCATTGTTATTTGATATTTTACATATCATAAAAAACCCTGAGTTGTGAAATGGAATATTTCAATGTATATTGAAATAAAGGAATTTTATAAAATCACAGGATTTTATAAAAGGAAATTATTTATAAAACGAACACGGTTTTATAAAAGGAAGTGTTTATAAAACAAATAGAGTTTTATAAAAGGGATATTTATTTAGAAAATAAATAGAATTGAAAAGGGAAATATTTATTTAGAAAATAAATAGAATAAAGGAATATTTATTTAGAAGATAAATAAAACGTTATAAATAGGAAATATTTGTAACGGTAAATAGAAGTTATAAATAGGAAATATTTGTAACGGTAATTAGAAGTTATAAATAGGAAATATTTGTAACGGTAATTAGAAGTTATAAAAAAGGGAATAGTTGTAACAGAAAATAAACGATATAAAAAAGAAATTGACGAGATATAAAAGAGATAATCAAATAGAGTTAAATCGAATTTAGTATTCGAAGGAGCTAATCGAATTAGTTATTTGAAAGAGTTTATTGAATATTAGTTATTCAATTAGAGATAATCAAATAAAGTTAATCGATTAGAGATAATCAAATAAAAGTTAATCGAATTAGTCGAAGTAAGTTAATCGACTATTAGTTAGTCGAATTTTGGTTAAGCAAATAAGTGTAAATCGACTATTAGTTAGTCGAAGATTAGTTAATCGAATATGAGTTAAACAAATAGGATTAATTGAATTAGAGTTAATCGAATCAGGGTTAATTGAATATTAGTTATTCAATTAGAGTCGATCGAATATAGTTACTCGAGATAGAGATAAAACAGACATAGTTAATTAGGGTAAGTACCATTTAGCACGACTGCTAGCGTAATTCGCAGGGCTGCAGATAGCCTACGACGGTCGGATGTTTCCTGAGGGAATCAGGCGTAACCATTGTGATCGCTGCGATCTAGAGTCAAGCGAATGGAGTGAATCGAATATTAGTTATTCGAATTAGAGCTAATCAAATTATGTTAATCGAATAATAGTTATTCGAAGGGAATAATCAAATAAAGTTAATCGATTAGAGTAAATCAACTGGAGTTAATCGATTAGAGCTAAAACAGACATTGTTATTAAGGATGAAGTCAAATCGAATATTAGTTATTCGAAATAGAGTTAATTCAGTAGAGTTAATCAAATAAGAGTTAAGCAGTAAGAATAAAGCAAAATGGAGTTATTCGAATATTAGTTGTCTGAATAAGAGTTAAATAAAAAGGAGTTAATCAAATAGGGTTATTCGAATATTAGTTATTCGAATAGGAGTAATGAAATAGAGTTAAACAAATTAGAGTTAATCGAATATTAGTTGTTCGAGATAAGAGTTAATTAAATAGAATTAACCGGAAAGAGAGAATCGAATATAATCTATTCGAAATGAGTTAATCGAATATAGTTATTCGAAGAGAGTTTATCGAATATTAGTTATTCGAAGAAAAGTTAATCAAATAGAGATTACTCGAAAGGGAGTTATATGGCGAATTCGATTATATCGAATTCGGGGAAAGTATTATTTACTTTCCGGTTTTTAAATCAGGATTTATTTATTTATAAATAAATTAGTTGTTAGATAAATTAATCAAAGTAAGAAATAAATGTTAGACTTATAAGTTAGATATTTCAGAAGTAAAATTTATAACGTTAGGGTTATAATAAATGTTTTCATAAAGGAAGCGGATTCGTAATCTGAATCCGAGAATTTGCGTAAGCAAATGGTTTTAGAAATTGAAGTGATGAGCTTTATCTATCGCAAGGTTAAGATCGTTGTTCAGTTAAGGTCTGAGAGGTAATTATACCCCAACTTGATTGACTTCGAAAATTGACTAAGGAATAGTTGAAGTTCGATAACAAAGGATGATTAATAATGCAGTTAAGTAATAAATGACTTATGGATTTAGTAGTCATAACGATGTTTCATACAACGTTAGTTGAAATCCATATAAATGAGTTTCGGAAACGTTTTCCAAATATAAATCAAAGATGTTTTCTAAGTGTAGAAATAAGGAAATATGAATATATATATATATATATATATATATATATATATTCGATGATTGGATCGATAATTCCATTTGGAATTAAGATCGTTGTTTGTACACCGACATGTTTTCATTTGATAGTTAAATCACAGACTATCGAAGTTTTGACCATTTTACGTTGTAAATATGGAGAGACCGGTTGGATTATAATCCGAAGAACCACTCCGTATTGATATAAGCGTTGTGATCAAATACGATGAAGATAATTGAAAACGGTGATATGCAAGGGTTGTCCTGTTTACAGAATAGTCCCTTCGGTTTTGTTCAGTCCCAAAACGAACGTATATGGACGAATGTCTGACAGAATATTTCTAATGATCGAATGAGTTGGACTGTACAAATATATATGGTGGCCAACGGATTTATTCGCTTCGCATAAAATCCAGAAACTATTTGTATAAACCCAACTAATAATTTACGGATCTGAAAATGTGGCATTCAAAGTGATCGTGTTATCAATGAAATGGAAAGTAAGCGTAGCTTCTAGCCTTACATCCGGTAAATGACAAAAATCAGGGCAGGCAGCATGGCTAAGTCGGTCGCACCGAAGTAGGGTGTATAATCACCTATCTAGAGAATATTCATTTGCTTCTTTAATCTATCAATGTTGTCCCATATATATACGAGAACGGTTGTTGATCCCAACCGTTGGTGATGTACATTCGATACATTCAAGCGAAATGAGTGGTCGGTCAGGTGTGGCTGAGTTGCAAGATGTTCTTGTTGAACTCCAGTGTATCGTTCCTAGAGTACACTGATCGGAAGGTGGTTCCATACCATGTCATAGTTGGAAATCCAATCATCCAATACGCACCCGCGGTTTTGATTGTATACTATATATGTAGAACGTGAGATGAAAGCGTTTCTGCTAGATTGATATCTAATTGTATTTAGACATTATTATAATATCAGTGATACTGCTTTTCAAAGATGTTGGATTCTCATAAGGGAAAAACCCGTTCCGTATTCACGGCGTGGTCTTATGAGATATCATATACCTGTTAAAATGATTTGAGTTTACTCACACCAGTCCATAACTGACCCGTAGTTTATTTGTTTTGTTTCCCTAAACTCTTGGGTGCCTAAATTTGTACGGGCAGTCAAGTAGTCGGGATTTACAGATATACTGGAAGAGCTTGGAGCAGGAGGCTTCAGGATCATATAGCTATAGTTATTTCCGCTATGTTGTAAGTGTTGTACTCTGCAATATTATTGTATACGTATACTGTTGTATTTCAAAAGTATGTTATATTTTATTCGTTCCGCTGTGGGATTCGTGTTACTCTGATGATGATGATCTTCTTCTTCTTCTATTCTAATAGTTCTACCTTATCTATTCTCACCCTCTATCTTCTTTCTATTAGTTTCTTGAATTTCCAGTGCAATTTGGGGTTGGACTTGTGTTATTTAGTCAGCTCAAATTGGACCGGATTTTCGGGTCACTACACCTCCGGGTTACTGACTGAAATGGGTCCCACACAACATGATACAAGTTCTCCCCTATGTCTTGTATCCCCACTAGGTTTTTTACTGACTATGTATACCCTAAGGTTTCTTTAATTACATAGCCCTCAATCAGTTATGCGTACCTATAGGTGTATTTAATACATAACCCCTATTCTACCTATCGGTTATGCGTACCTATAGGTGTCTTTAATACATAACTCTATCTATTCCCATTAGTTATGCGTACCCCTAAGGGTGTCTTTAATACATAACTTTACTATTTTGCCCCGGTTATGTATACAATTAGGCGTCTTTAATTACATAACCCTTTTTATCCGGTTAAGTTTGTGGGCCCATATGTATTAATACTACCCACCTACCCTTCAGTTGTACTTAACCCTCCCACTGATTTAATCCTATTTATTTAATGGTTAAGTTTGTGGGCCTATATGTATTAATATTACCCGCCTACCCACCAGTTGTACTTAACCCACCCACAATCCACTTCGTTTTACTTAACCCTAACTTATGCCTATCATCATACAGTCCATATGTATTAAGTTAGGTTAATCAGCATTAATTAATTATTGAGACACCTAATCGTATTTCACATGCCACCCAAGGCACCCACTTAACCCCTCATGTCCCACTACATGTTTATCTGGTTAAGTGTTTCTTAATTCATTTGGACCGTAACCTTATAAAGACCTCCCACATTAGACTGACGTTTGTGGTAGCTGGATTTGCCGGGTGGGTCCGGGCAGTCTTACACCACAATAGAGCTTAACCTCATGTCTTTACAACTGTCATGCATTTAATTTATGCCTAAGACCTCCCACATTAGACTGGCAGTTGTGGCAGCTGGATTTGCCGGGCAGGTTCGGGCAGTCTTACACCACAAAAGAGCCTAACCTCGTGTCTTAGACGATTAATTACACAAGATTAATTATTCCCTAATTTGAATCAATCTCTCTATTCAAATTATCAATCAATTCCAAATTTAACTATGGCCATAATTGACTCAATTATGTCCATCTATTTATGATATGTAAAATCATACCAATTTCATCACAAGTTTATTTTATGCCATTTAAGGCATTTATGTCAATTCTCAATATTAAATCTTCAGACTTCAATTGCTTAAACATTCCTCTTTTGATTAATTAATTTAATTAATTAATCCTTTCCTTTTTATAGTTGTCAATACCTATCTTATTAACAATTTGAATTTCCTATCCATAAATGGTCATATTCAAATTATACCATTTTTACCCAATTTTACCCATGTCATAATAGGTAATTATTTATACGTTTCCCTACAAGAATCATGTGTCCAATTTACATAATCACTATGCCTATTACAAATTCCCCTTTTTCCCCGTTTCTTAAGTTGCGTAACCGTTTGCGTTTTTGGCATCATCGAGGCTACAAGGTAGCCTCGCCATAACAATAAAATAAAGGGAATGACGAGGTGATCGTTTCAGTACAATTTTGGCATAAGCATGACAACTAGGGAAAATGACATGATAACTTCGCATATAATTATGATTCACCACATAATTAACAATTTGCATAGATTCATGATTTTGCAACATAACAACTTGCATAGGTTCATGAATTAACAAGATAAGTAACACTAACATAGGTTCATGATTCACAACATAACAACTTGCATATGTAACTTGCATAGGTTCATGAATTAACAACATAATTAACAACTCACATAGATTCATGTTTTACAACATGTTTAACAACTTGCATAACATAACAACTTGCATAATTTCATGATTAACAATAAAAATAAACTTTCATAACTACAAACAACATATGCATAAATCATAGTCTACCACGATTCACTTTTATTTATTTAAACCTAAAAGTGACTAGAACTCACAAAAAAAGGGGTCTTGAGTTCTGGGATCTGAATTCTGTAATTGATTAGTGTTCCCTTGTTGTAGACAATTTCATTGTTGTAGTTTTAGGCTTGATTTGAATTGAATTGTTGTCTTTAATTTGCTTCTAGTTGGTGGCGGCTACTCTTGGGTTTGGAGTGACAACATGACGGCCATTGATCTATTTTTGATTTGATTTTAGGGTCTGAGTCTACATATCTTTTTATAGAGTTTAGGATTAGTTTAGGCCGTCCGATCAACCCAGAATTAATTCCAGCCAATCAGAGCAGATCAGAAACCCTAATGAGTCAGCATACAGTCATAAACAGGTCATCACTCAAATCTGCCCGGTGGGGGGGGGGGGGGGAGGGGGTAGGTCGACCTGGCCCTGGCGGGAATTTTCCGGCCTAGCCCATCTGACTCTGAATTTTGAATTTTCGAAATCTGTTTTGAATTTTCTGAAACTTTCGATGGCATAACTTCTTCATACAAAGTCCAATTCACGAAAACTCAGACTCTATCTCAACCAGAATTCTGAGACGAACACAATGGTGGAACCCGTTTCCCTTAATTCTCACGTCTGAGATTAGTTATTCTTTAATTTGTGAACATTAACATTGAAATTTACGAGGTGTTACATTCTCCCCTCCTTAAAGGATTTCGCCCCCGAAATCTCCAAGTTAAGGAGAATGCATATCCTAACATCCAAACCACCATCTACTCAACCATCAAACACGGGCATCCATTGTCCTTATAAAATTCCTAATGCTGTATGAACATATGCAAGAAGTGTGTGTATATGTTCTCTGTCTAATGCAAAATCAGGCGGTCTACTAATTCAGTTGACCTCCTTAATGCAAATCATGATAGTGTCATGCGTCCATTATGTATGCGATGGAATCCTAACGTTACATGTTATTTCTACATGTGTACACAACCATTCATCAAAATGCAGCATCCATATGATAACACAACCATTGTTCATCCATTAACCTAAATATGCACACACATTTATAAGCAATTGAGACGATCTAGTGCCTAATGTGTGTGCAAATGCATCCACGAGCAACCATTAGCAGACACTTGCATCCACTTGCAACCATCAAACATAACATGTCCCAAGCACATGTTTACATCCATGGATTTCCTATCTAAAGGTCGAAGATCCGGTCGATGGGATATAAACAAATGATATAACTAAAACAAAAGCTCTGTTCCCATTTGACATCGGTTAAGAGGATAATTCCCTAAGTCTCACCCCCGAAGACCAAAATCAACATCAGACTGACACCCAAAGAATTACCCCCATTAAACAATGTCAAAACTGGAGATCTACTTCATGCTTCGAGTAGAAACCTCTATCCCTCAGAAATATCCAGATACTTACAGACTACTGGTACAGATCAGATTACAGAATGATTCTCAGAAAGCTAAGCATAACAGACCCTTGCGGGTCAGAAGAAACTTTTGGGGTCTTCCCATAACAAGTTAGAAACTTAACGACCCTCCTCTCAAAATCTTGAACGACCCTCTACTTAGAAAGTTGGTCCATTTAGAACCAACCCATAGCCCATAAACTTGAGCACACCAATATCACATTCAAATTTTTGATGCCTAACACAGATAATTTCAACCCCTTACAAATCACCAATAAATGAGCCGAACCACCAAAGGGGTTTGAAACAACTACGGGATCAGAAACAAGACTAGTATTAAAGTGCAGCGTCTCAATTACAAAGTCAAAATGCCAGAATTCAAAAGAGTCTTAACTTCATAAGGAAATTAAACCTTTTACATAATTTTTTTCCTATCTCTATCTTATCCATCTGCCACAAGTGCATCCGCCTATCCTATCAAAGGAAGAGATTTTAGACGAAGGACCGAAGGATACTACATATGGCTTTTCGGGGAATGTTTTTCAAAATAGGCTTTCCTTTTTTTGAAAATACTTTCTTTTAAAACCTTTTTGAAAAATATTTTCAAAACTTTTATCTAATCTGGTAACCTTCAGCTCTGATACCAAGTGTAACACACCACCTCCATTAAGGTCACTCGTAAAGGGAATGCCTTAACTTCAGTGGAGCATTTTTGGTAAACAAACGCAGAATATCACAAGATAGATATAAAAATTTTGCAGTGGAAAATAAACAACTTTATTAAATCACCAAAATACTTTGTTACATAATACCATAAGTCATAAAACCATTAAAACACTTCTGTCTTACGTCATCAGAGTACATAGGTATTTAAAAGAAAAACATCATTCCTCGTATTAAAGAGCAAGCCATATAAGAGAAAGAGACTCGAGCCAAACTTCAGAAGTAGCTCCTAGAAGATGATATCCAAATCCTGACTAAACCTGGGTGTTTCCTCCTTGAGAACATGGGGGGAAATGGAAGAAAAGAGGCGAAACAAACTTAGTCAGACACACGTCTGGTGTGTCCAGTAACTTTTAGCCAGTAAATAAATAAAGGTAAACATGACAGGCAGACAAAATGGATAAGAGGATTCACGGTACAGATGACAGGTATGACAGGACAAATAAGGTAAGGTGTATGCATGCTTCACTACTAACTACTCTGCATTATTACTAGTCAAATCAAGATGGGATGATCCCTTCCGCTAATGATAACGATGGTGTTAGTTTCGTGTATTCCTAGCTGCTGTCATAGGTGTCGCCTGCTTCTATCTCAACTAGTCGTACCCACTACCCTCCTACTATAAATTGGTAGACTTAGGGCATACGTCCGGGTATACCCTAACCACTACCCTAATCGATCGGCTCCCTACTATGTAGATACCCTATGCTGGTCTGACAACTAGGGGGTATCAGTTCCCTAAAGTGGCAACCTAAGGTGTGCACAGTTATACCTGCTGGTGTCACGGTCGACTTGTCCCTCTTTGCCCGGCCCATGAACGCACATGTCCCCGGTCAGTTTGCGCCGCCCACACAATCCGTCTCGTTTTGGATCTCTTACAAGCAATCAGTAAGCGTGCCCCTTCCCAGCCTAGTACGGAGTTCTTTACTTTGATACCCCTCCGGGTTACTGACTGAAATGGGTCCCACACAACATGATACAAGTTCTCCCCTATGTCTTGTATCCCCACTAGGTTTTCTACTGACTATGTACACCCTAAGGTGTCTTTAATTACATAGCCCTCAATCAGTTATGTGAACCTATAGGTGTCTTTAATACATAACCCCTATTCTACCTATCGGTTATGCGTACCTATAGGTGTCTTTAATACATAACTCTATCTATTCCCATTAGTTATGCGTACCCCTAAGGGTGTCTTTAATACATAACTTTACTATTTTGCCCCGGTTATGTATACCATTAGGTGTCTTTAATTGCATAGCCCTTTTTATCCGGTTAAGTTTGTAGGCCTATATGTATTAATATTACCCACCTACCCTTCAGTTGTACTTAACCCTCCCACTGATTTAATCCTATTTATTTAATGGTTAAGTTTGTGGGCCTATATATATTAATATTACCCACCTACCCACCAGTTGTACTTAACCCACCCACAATCCAATTCGTTTTACTTAACCCTAACTTATGTCGCATTATAATTATTGAGACACCTAATCGTATTTCACATGCCACCCAAGGCACCCACTTAACCCCTCATGCCCCACTACATGTTTATCTGGTTAAGTGTTTCTTAATTCATTTGGACCGTAACCTTATAAAGACCTCCCACATTAGACTGGCGTTTGTGGCAGCTGGATTTGTCGGGTGGATCCAGGCAGTCTTACACCACAATAGACCCTAACCTCGTGTCTTTACAACTGTCATGCATTTAATTTATGCCTAAGACCTCCCATATTAGACTGGCATTTGTGGCAGTTGGATTTGCCGGGCGGGTCCGGGCAGTCTTACACCACAAAAGAGCCTAACCTCGTGTCTTAGACGATTAATTACACAAGATCAATTATTCCCCAATTTGAATTAATCTCCCTATTCAAATTATCAATCAATTCCAAATTTAACTATGGCCATAATTGACTCAGTTATGTCCATCTATTTATGGTATGTAAAATCATACCAATTTCGTCACAAATTTATTTTATGCCATTTAAAGCATTTATGCCAAATCTCAATATTAGATCTTCTGACTTCAATTGCTGAAACATTCCTCTTTTGATTAATTAAGTTAATTAATTAATCCTTTCCTTTTTATAGGTGTCAATACCTATCTTATTAACAATTTGAATTTCCTATCCATAAATGCTTATATTCAAATTATACCATTTTTACCCAATTTTACCCATGTCATAATAGGTAATTATTTATATGTTTCCCTAATAGAATCATGTGTCCAATTTACATAATCACTATGCCTATTACAAATACCCTTTTTCCCCATTTCTTAACTAGCGTAACCATTTGCGATTTTGGCGTCATCAAGGCTACAAGGTAGCCTCGCCATAACAATAAAATAAAGGGAATGACAAGGTGATCGTTTCAGTACAATTTTGGCATAAGCATGACAACTAGGAAAATGACATGATAACTTCGCATATAATTATGATTCACCACATAATTAATAACTTGCATAGATTCATGATTTTGCAACATAACAACTTGCATAGGTTCATGAGTTAACAAGATAAGTAACACTAACATAGGTTCATGATTCACAACATAACAACTTGCATATGTGACTTGCATAGGTTCATGAATTAACAACATAATTAACAACTCACATAGATTCATGTTTTACAACATGTTTAACAACCTGCATAACATAACAACTTGCATAATTTCATGATCAACAATAACAATACAATTGCATAACTACAAACAACATATGCCTAAATCATAGTCTACCACGATTCACTTTTATTTATTTAAACCTAAAAGTGACTAGAGCTCACAGAAAAAGGGGTCTTGAGTTCTGGGATCTGAATTTTGTAATTGATTAGCGTTCCCTTGTTGTAGACAATTTCGTTGTTGTAGTTTTAGGCTTGATTTGAATTGAATTGTTGTCTTTAATTTGCTTCTAGTTGGTGGCGGCTACTCTAGGGTTTGGAGTGACAACATGACGGCCATTGATATAATTTTGATTTGATTTTAGGGTTTGAGTCTACATGTCTTTTTATAGAGTTTAGGATTGGTTTAGGCTGTCCGATCAACCCAGAATTAATCCCAGCCTATCAGAGCTGATCAGAAACCCTAATGAGTCAGCATACAGTCATAAATAGGTCATCACTCAAATCTGCCCGGGGGGGTAGGTCGACCCCCAGGTCGACCCTATGGTCGACCTGTCCCTGGCGAGAATTTTCCTACCTAGCCCATCTGACGCTGAATTTTGAATTTTCGAAATCTGTTTTGAATTTTTTGAAACTTCCAATGGCCATAATTTCTTCATACGAAGTTTAATTCACGCAAACTCGGACTTTATCTCAACCAGAATTCTGAGACAAACACAATGGCGCTACCTTTTTCCCTTAATTCTCACGTCTGAGATTAGTTATTATTTAATTTGTGAACATTAACATTGAAATTTACGGGGTGTTACACATTGGGTATTATCACTAGAAATAAAGCTAGATTTGTTGCACAAGGTTACAATCAAGGAGAAGGCATAGATTACGAAGAAACTTTTGCTCCAGTCGCACGACTAAAAGTATTTCGAATACTATTAGCATACACTTGTCATCGTAATTTTAAACTATATCAGATGGACGTTAAAAGCGCTTTCTTAAATGGCATAATCAAAGAATGAGTATATGTTGAACAACCTCCACTATTTGCTCATGAAAAATATCTTGATCATGTTTTAATTTGAAAAAGGTATTATATGGTTTAAAACAAGCACCTTATGCTTGGTATGAACACCTTAAAACTTATTTATTAGATTCAGGATTTCAAATTGGAAAAATTGATCAAACACTTTTTTATCAAAAAGGATGATTTGGATCAACAAATGATCAATTATGTCATGAATTTTCAAAAATAATGGCCAATGAATTTGGAATGTCACATATGGGAGAACTTTCTTACTTTTTGTGATTACAAATTAAGTAATTGCCAGATGGAATTTTCATTAGTCAAGAAAAATATTGTACTAATTTAATAAAACGTTTTGGAATGGAAAACACGTCAAGTAAACCTACACCAATGAGTACATCGACACATTTAGATGAAGAGGAAAATGGAAAAAGCGTCGATCAAAAATTATATTGAAGCATGATATGTTCACTCTTATATTTAACTGCAAGTAGACCGGATATTATGATGAGTGTTTGTCTATGTGCTCATTTTCAGGCTAATCCAAAAGAATCACATTTGAGAGAAGTTAAACATATATTACGTTAACTTAGTAGTACTAAAGATTTTGGACTCTTTTATCCGAAAGACTGTTCCTTTAGTTTCATTTGGTGATGCTAATTTTGAAGGATCATGAATGGATCACAAATGTACAAGCGGAACATGTCATTTTATCAGTAAATCACTTATATCATGGTTCAGCAAGAAAAAATATTGTGTTTATTTATCAACATGTGAAGCTGAATACATATCTGCTGCACTAGCTTGTTTTCAGGTATTATATATGCAGCAAACACTAAATGATTTCAACATAAATTTGTCAAATTCCACAATTTATTGTGAAAATACAAGCGGGATAAATTTATCTAAGAATCTGGTAAACCATTCCATAACTAAACACATTGATATCAAACATCACTCATTGAGATATAATATTGAAAAAAAAACAATTAATTTAGAATTTGTTAACTCAGAAATTCAAATTGGTAATATCTTTACTAAACCCCTTTAGGAGAATTCTTTCATTAGACTCTGACGAGAACCAGGAATTGTATCTTTCAAAGATCTCTAAAATGTTATTCGATTATACTATGCTTATGATGTCTTAATTCTTTTTAATAGATGACAAAGAGGGAGAAATATCTATGTTATATACCATTCTTATTGAAAAATTTGTGCTAACATTAGTTAATGCAGGAATCAAATGGTAAGGCTATGTAACACCCCGTATTTCTATTAACACTATAGTAACAAATTAAAGAATAACTAGTCTTAGATGTGAGAATTAAGGGAAAAGGGTTGCGCCATTGTGTTCGTCTCGGAATTCAAGTTAAAATAGAGTTCGAGTTTCGTGAATTGGACTTCGTATGAAGAAGTTATGGTCATTGGAAGTTTCAGAAAATTCAAAACAAATTTCGAAAATTCAAATTTCAGAGTCAGATGGGCTAGGCGGGAAAATTCCCGCTAGGGCCAGGTCGACCTGGGGGTCGACCTACCCTGACCAGGTCGACCATAGGGTCGACCTGGGGGTCGACCTGCCCCCTCCCCCCCTCCCCCGGGCAGATTTGTTTTATGACCTGTAAATGACTAGATGCTGACTCATTAGGGTTTCTGATCTGCTCTGATTGGCTGGGATTAATTTTGGGTTGATCGGACGTCTTAAACTAATCATGTACTCTATAAAAACACCTATAGACTCAAACCCTAGAATCAAATTAAAATTAGATTCATGGCCTTCATGCCATCACCTAGCAACTCAGAATAGCCGCCACCAATTAGAGAGGAGGAAAGCAAATCAAAATCAATTCTTTTCAACTCTAACAACGAATCTTCTCCAAAGGAAAGCTAATACAACTTCAGAACTCATAATTTAGAACTCAAGACCTTTTTTGAGTTGTGAGTTTGATTTCTTTAATAAAATAGTTAGAAATTTAATTGGATTAAGTTATGATATGGATTATACGGATATGATGTGAATTATTGACCGCATGTTATAATTATGTTATAAAATTGTGATGTTATCGTACATGTTGTAAATTCTGCGATGTTATGTTGTGACCATCTATGTTGTAAAGTTACGGTGCTATCATCTATGTTGTAATTCTATAATTGGCTTATGTATAATCAAATCATCATGTTGTTCATATGCTAGTTTGGTTATGTTGATTCATATGATAAATCATATGTATGTATGCAAGTTAAGATTTTGATTTAGACATGAATCATATGCAAGTTGGGGAAAATTATATGTAACCTTACATGTTTTCATGACATCTAGTTTATGTGAAAATTTGATCTAAAGTTAGGCTATGACATGTGTGAGTTCTATGCTAAATTCTACATGCTAGTTTACATGTTTAGATGTAAGTTTACACCACTGTTATGTTGCATAAATCACATATGCAAGTTTATATAAATATATGAGTTTGGAATATGAATCATGTTATGCAAGTTTGTGGTTATTTGCCTATGCAAATTTACACCTTTAGATGTAGATCCATGGCATACATGATTTATGCAAGTTTGTGACCATTATCTAAACAAGTTCACACTTTTAGATTTGGATCTATGACATATGTATTTTTATGCAAGTTGTAATTTTGGCCTATGCAAGTTCTAGATGTAGAACATCATTCACACATGCAAGTTCACCCCTATGTTTAGATCTAGATTTATCTATATGTATGTTGTGATGTTTTCTCTTTATTCTATGAGTTAGACTATTCGAGTCTAACGTATATTTTACGTTAAACGAACGTACAATTTGGGGTAATGGGACAATATTAAAAAGATTTAATATTAAAAATTGGCATAAATGCCTTAAACGGCATAAAACTAATTTATGATGAAAATTGGTATGATTTTGCATATCATAAATAGATGGACATAATGGAGCCAATTATGGCCATAGTTAAATTTGAAATGGATTGATAATTTGAATAGGGAAATTAATTCAAATTGATGAATGATTAGTTAGGTGTAATTAATCGTCTAAGACACGAGGTTAGGCTCGTTTGTGGTGTAAGACTGCCCGGCAAATCCAGCTAATGCCAGTCTAATGTGGGAGGTCTTAGGCATAAATTAAATACGTAACAGTTGTAGAGACACGAGGGTAGGCTTGCTTGTGGTGTAATACTGCCCGGACCTGCCCGGCAAATCCAGCTGCCACAAATGTCAGTCTAATGTGGGAGGTCTTTATGAGGTTACGGTCTTAATGAATTAAGAAACACTTAACCAGATAAACATGTAGTAGGACATGAGGGGGCTAAGTGGGTGCCTTGGGTGGCATGTGGAATGTAGTGGGTGCCTTAGGTGGAATTTGAAATACAATTAGAAACACTTAACCAAAATTGAAACATGTAAGCGGACATGGATAAGTAGAGGGTTAAGTGGGATGTACTAAAGGGGACCAAGCTTAGGTGGATAGCTTGTGTCAAGTAATGGGGGCCCGTTTCAACCAGTAACCCATACGTATCTTTGTCGGTTCGACCCAAGTCGAGGATGGGACACGCATACTGGGCTTGACTGTAAGAGGCCAAACCGGGTTAGCGGTGGCAACGCAAGTCCAACGGGTTCATATGCGTGTGTGGACTCGGGCTGGTAGGTAAGACGTTGTTGTATCATGTAGATATAAGCCGTGCATTATTGGTAGTATCGGGTTGCCACTTTGGGGAGTGATACACCCCACTATGGGGCCAGCATGGGTATCTACGAGTTAGGGAGCCGATCGCATGGGGGTAGTGGGTACACCTACTGGAGATAGGGGCAGGCAGCACCTATGAAGGCAACTAGGGGTGCACGAAACTACCGTTATCATTATTAAGTTTTGTAGGTGGGATCAACCTTAGGGTGACTAGTGGTGGTGCAGTATAACAATTATCTTATAGTGGTGGTGCAGTACAGTAAATATCTTATAGTGGTTTAGGTGCAGTTTAACGTTATCTTAGTTCAACTTTATTTCCTTATTTACTCTGCCATACTCAATTGTTCACAGTCATTTCCTTATTTTCCAACTTATGCCTTGGCCTAGTTATTTTGGGTAATTATATTGTTAAAGTTATCGCACTCACCAGACTTTATGTCTGACCCCCTTTGTTTCCTCCTCTTTTCTTCCTTTCCCCCCAGGTGCTTAGGTTGGAAGTAGCACCAGTGGAGCTTGATTTTGGACAGCTGTATTTCTTGCTTTTAGAAGATTGCTTGGATCGCTGAACTAAAGTTCATCCTCTCTTATTTATGGCTATTTTGTACTGGGGTTATGTCTTTCAATTTATGTACTTTGATTTAGTCAAGATGGATATTGTGTACTTTGACTCTGGTTTTGATGATGTAATCAAACTTATGTATTTTCCGCTACAATAAAATAAAGTTCTAAAATTTTCAAGTACTGTTTATATTTGTCTTGTTGTTAAGTTTATGTTCTATACACACCTCAAATGCTCCATGAAAGTTAATGCATTCCCTTTGTGAGTGACATTAATGGATGTGGGGTGTTACACGTGGTATCAGAGCTGAAGGTTACCAGAATAAATATGAATTTTGAAAAGTGTTTTTGAAAAACAACTTTTATAAAGAAGTACCTTCAAAAGTATGTTTTAAGGAAAGTATTTTCAAGAGAAAAGCTTATTTTTGAATGCATAACCCCAAGAGCCATATATCTTTCCTTCGGTTCTTTTGTATTGAATCTTTCCTTTTTCTTTTCAGCATGTCTGGAATTCCCGAGATACCCGAGGGGATAACGATACCAGGATGGTTTAGGAGGTATTTGGAGACTAGGCCCACCATTGCATGTCCAGCAAATCCTCCCCCCTCCTCCTCCTCCTCGTGTCGATACTTTTGCAAAGATATGTAAGGACTTTAGGGAAATGGGTGGAAAACCTTTTCACGGGACGGAGACATTTGTTGAAGCATGAAATTGGCTAAAGGAGGTGGAAGAATTGTTTGGAATCTTTGAAGTGGACGATGGAAGAAAGGTCCAGTTAGCTGCTTGGCTAATGAAGGATGAGGCCTCGTTTTGGTGGGAGGTCACTAATGGGGAACGTCCAGTTGATACATGGCCAGACTTCAGGCGGAGGTTTGAGGCGAAGTTTCTCTCACGGGCTGAAGAGAATCTATACATGGAAAGATTTTTGGCATTGAAGCAAGGGAATCTACCGGTGAAATAATATGTCAACAAGTTCAACCAGTTGGCGAGATTTGGCTTGGACTTGGTGAATACTCCAGAAAAGAAGGCCCTGAGATTTGTTAAGGGTTTGAACGAGCCGCTTTGCGGGCTACTTTTGAGAGACTAGTTGACTGTAACACCCCACCTCCGCTAGGGTCACTCACAAAGGGAATGCACTAGGTTTGGTGAAGCATTATCGAGGTAAACATGCAGAGAAAAATTACAAGACAGAACATATATATATATAACAGCGGAAGTAAAACAAATTTCATTACCTTATAAAATAAGGTCTAAAGCCTTTTACATCAGAATACATCAAAACCTGTCTTGCAATAGTAAAGAAGCATAAAACCTTTTCATAAATTATTCCCCAGATAAAAAAGTAAGGTAGCCATAGCCAAGAAAAGTCCAAGCCATGCATGATGACCTTCAAGCAGAGGAAGTCCGAACTAAATAACAGTGTTTCCTCCCCGAAAACCGGGGGGGCGGAAGACAAAGAGGCGAAAGAAAACGGGGTCAGTCATAAAGACTGGTAAGTCCTATCTACTTCCAGCATAAAAACAGGTAAAGGTAACATGATATGCATAAACTGAAAGTAAACATAAGGATGACAACAAGATAGATAAGCTAAACCAAGATAACTGGATGAACTACTGTAGTAAGGTAAACTAAGGTATCATGATAAACTACGGTGTCAAGAATCAAGGTATCACATCTTCAGGTTTCTATCAAGTATACTATCACAAGGTATCTGTCATGTATAACATCCCACGGTACCTATCATGTATATTTGCTCTGCACCTCTCGTACTAGTATCCCAACCGCGTCATGTGTTAACTATGAATGTCCCATGCCCAATGTCATGTAATGGTCCATGTCAACCTAATATATAACATATGTAGGTTTTCCCCACTCGTATGTTTCTTTCCATGTTTAAGTTCAGTCCTTTGCCGTAGGTCGTACGGACTTTCCCATGTAAATCTATACCACCTCAACGTAGTACCATTTTATCCTTGAAGTTGTTTTGGACTGCTACCCTTGATCTGGTTATGTTTTCTTACCATGAACTATCGCGTGTTCACTTAGGATTTATGCCACCTAGGACCACTAGGGATTATGCTACCTAATGAACGTTCCCGTGTCTCGGTTTGGGTTCAGGCCACCTAGGGCCACTAGGGATTATGCCACCCGTCAACCGCGCCCTTTATCCCACGTATGTATCGTGAATCGTTTTCCATGTCTAGACGCACATGTATCTCAATGTGCCATCCGAGTTCTGTGCCAGGGCAAATCAAGAAATACGGAACTCGGTCAGGGGCTTTAAGTCGTCTGCTAATGCAGATATCAAGGTCTATTTTTGTATCCGTGGCTATGGTCCCACGTGACCCCTCCCTCAACTACTGAAAGGCAATCCAAGGAAAAATCATGTATGAGAACTACATCCCGGCCCCACTATAGCCCCACTTTCCTATGGGCCAACCTCACCCATGACTCGATAGCAAGAACATGGTCTGTTGGGAGTTCTCTGCCTTTCCGCTCGTACATGATTGACTAAAGATGGTAGGTAGTCGGCGACGTGCTATCCAGGGAAAAATCAAGTATCGTCGACTCAATGCTAATCCATCCCAGTCTTTAGGTCGCTCGCATAGCAACCAAGGCATACTCTTGGCTCTTCTATCGCAGACCTTAACCTCTGTGAGGCCGGGTTTCATGGACCACCTGCCACCTCACAGAGGGATACCAAGAGTACCCTCACGTCCCCTGAAGCTACCGCTTCGTCACCCAGTTCGTTGGAGCCCTTATCCAAGTCGGATAATTTGCTCCTCCTCGTGTGTTTAAGCGATGACCTACCATATCAGGTTACTCATCCATTCCTGAACTAGTCCCATGTCCTTGGCTAAGAATTATTACTTAATTATACTTAACTAAGGTTTGCCACTTAGCTTCTTTTCCCCTTACCCTTGATTAACCACGATTTTCTACCTAGTTCCTCTCACTAGGGTTTTGTCTATTGGGTTAAGTGTTGTTATTCAGGTTCATGACTTAGCCCGCCTACGAATCATGTCAGGATTGGCTAAGTATTTAAGTTCAAGGCTTAGCCCTACAAGTTGGTTAAGTATACCAAGAAGCGCATGACTTAACCCTATCAAGTCAAATTGGTTAAGTATTGGTTTGTCTTAACCCTATCAGATTATCGTATTAGATTGATCAAGCATAAATTATCTAAATCGCATCGAATCATCGAGTCGAATTGGTTAAGTATGGGTTAGCTTAACCTCATCCACTAATCATACTACAAGGGTTAAGTATATTCAAAAGGTCTTGTGACTTAACCCTATCAAGTCCACATGTTAGATTGGTTAAGTATAGGTTACTTAACCTCATCAAATCATCATGTATAATTGGTTAATTATAAGTTACTTAACCCCATTAAATTATCATGTTAAGTTGGTTAAGTATTGGTTGCTTAACCTCATTGAATTACCAAGTCTAGATTGGTTAAGTGTTTAACTTAACCCCATCGAATTACCGTGTTTAGATTAGTTAAGTATAGGTTACTTAACCCCATCTAATTACCGTGTTTAGATTAGTTAAGTCTAAATTACTTAACCCCATCTAATTATCAAGTCGGATTAGTTAAGTGTAAATTACTTAACTCCATCTAATTACCAAGTCGAATTAGTTAAGCGTAAATTACTTAACCCCATCCCCTAATTGTCTTGTATGGTTAAGTGTCATTAAGAAATCAAGCCCGGTCCCACTTGAACTACCTATTCGTGTCATATCGGTTAAGTGTCATTAGTCAAATTTACTTAACCTTATCATGTGGCATTAATTTAATTAATGCACCCTCAACCTCTCACATTAGACCTTGTTGTGGTTACTAGTTAAGCCGGGCGGGTTCGGGTAGTTTTACACCACAACCTAGTCTAACCTCGGGTCTTAAGCGCGACATGACCAACTTCTCACATTGGATCCTATTGTTTGTAGCTACTAGTTAAGCCGGGAGGGTCCGGGTAGATTTATGCTACAAACTCAATCCAACCTCGAGTTGGCCACTTTCATGTTTGGTCTAGTGTCATATTACACTTACAACCCGTACGTGTCTAGTTTCAAGTCCTATGTTTACCCCACATGTCACGTCCCCATTTAGTTGTGTCATGAGTGTCATATTTTCATGAAATCCCATGTCAGATTATCATGTCATAATCACGCTCGTCTACCCTACCCCAAATCGTGTTTCCATCCCAAGTAAAAGTGAGTCAACATAGTAAGGATACTATGCTACATATTGGACTCAAAACATGCACGATGCCAAAGAGGGATTGGCCACAAACATGCATGGTATCATAAGGGGTTTGGCCTCAAAATATGCATAGCATCATAAGGGGTTTTTGTCCTCAAACATGCATAATGTTACAACGGGATTGGCCACAAACATGCATAGTATCATAGGGGAATTTGGTCACAAACATGCATAGTATCATAAGGGAATTTGGCCACAAACATGCATAGTATCATAAGGGAATTTGGCCACAAACATGCATGATTACATAAGGGGTTTGGGTTCAGTCACATGCATAAGCCCCAAAGTCAAGTCTTTGCCAATGTTTCACAAGTCAAATGGTTCCCAAAGGTTCATGCTAACATTCCATAGATAAAGATTCAAACTTGCAAGATAAACTAGGTGAAACATAACATGAGTGGCATGATTAAGTCGCTAAAACTTAGCCCAAGGTCATAGATCATAGAAAAGGGGAAAAATTAGGTTCACATAGGCTAGCATACTTATGTTTCATCGCATTTTATTCCATGTCACATTAGAACCACCGTTAGAATCTACAAGTAGCTAGAACTTACATAGCGAGGCTTAGGGAATGGGCGTGATCCGTCTTGACAAAGAAAGGTGGCTCTTTTGTCGAAGAATCGTCATGGAATTTGCGTAGCAATGTTGATCTCTCTTCGATTTGGTGTAGCAAGCTAGCACCTTTTGATTCGGATCCAATTTGAATGCATAAGTTCTTGTAGTTGGAGATGGAGGTCATGATCAAGTGGCATTTGGGCAGCACTTCGTTGCATGAATGAGTTTTAGTGATTTAGGTTAGGTCCTAGGGTGTTTTTATAGAGATTAGGAGTAGTTTAGGCCCTTAGATTAACCCTAGGATAGATCCAAGCCCTCAAAAATCGTCACAAGCCTCCAAAACAGGACCCAGGAGCCAAAACAGGTGCACCAGGCGGACCTGGCCGACCAGGGAGGTCGACCCCCAGGTCGACTCTAGAGTCGACCTGGTTGGGGGGGAGGTCGACCCTAGTGTTGACCCCCCTGTCGACCTGTCTGGGCGGGATCTTTCCCGCCTACCCTGAATTTTGAAAATTTTGAATCTGTTTTCGAATTTGAATTTTTCGTGAAACTTTGCGAGGCCATATCTTGGTCATACGGACTCCGATTTACGAAATTTCGGACTCTATTTCGCGTATTTTTCCGAGACAAACGCAATGGCGCAACCCGTTTCTCCTGATTCAGATTGTATAATTAAATTCTGCCTTGATTCTTGTCTTAGCATGTTGTAAAAATCCGGGTTGTCACATTCTCCCCAATTTAAAGGATTTCGTCCCCGAAATCTCCAAGTAAGGAAGAACGTATCCTACCATCCATCATCCATCTACTCAAAACATCATTCACAGGCAACCATTGTCCTTAGACGATTTCTAATGCCATATGAACATATGCAGAACGTGTGTGTATATGCTCCTTAACTAAAGCTAATGATCAGGCCTGAATGATCTTTCTAATGCAAAATATGTTTAGTGCCATGAGTCCAACATGTATGCAAATAGTCCTAGTCATATAAGTACTATATGCGTGCACAAACATTCATTCATATGCAACATCCGCATGATAACACATTCAATTTCATCCATAAACAAGTATAAATACTCGTGCATATGCAACATGAAATGTGACCGCGTCAATCTAGTATCTAATGTGTATTCGCGCATCCACGAGCAACCACTTGCTACCATTTGCAACCATATCAATCATAACATGTTTCAAATACATGTTTACATCCATAGAGTTCTATCTAAGGTTCTCAAGATAAGATCGAGGAGATAAACAAGACAAACTCCTTACGGGGTTTGTAACAGAAACAGGACCGAGAGGATATCCACCAAACGATAGCATGCAAGTAAGCTCTACAGGTGAACCAAGGATCAAAGATATACTCTTAAAAAAGAGACATGATGCGCGTGTCTAAGCCGCATTTCCATGAGCTTAATTCCATTGTGCCTTGACCGCCTTTGACTTGATGATTTCGTAGCTCCTTGATTCCTATTTCCAAGGTATGAGTTGGAACTCATTTCACTGTCGCTTCTCGTTTCACTTATCCTTTCCCTAGTATGCTCGGTTCAAACATATCTGCGTACTCATGCAAGCTCTCCAAAATTCACTAGTGAATTCTGGATCTTGTTTACCGATGCCAATCCATGTTACCACGTACACTTACTAGGGTGGTTCCTATAACCCATGCTCAAGCGGAATGAACCATCCGTCTTATTGGCGGATGTTACTCGATTGGATCAGAGATTTCCGATAAATGCATCAAGAGATTCTAGGTAACTAACCATGACAGAACCCAAAAGGTTACACGAGACTTCGAAGGTATTACCAAAGCAAGCCAAGAGTCTGACTACCCTCTTTTCAAAACCGAGAATGGTATCCCTTACTGGATAACCACTTTACCCCTAGAATCCATCCATAGCTCAATAATAGAAGCATTGCTTCTAATCTCAACACTTGGCATAGACGTTCTCAAATCCAACAAGTCATGAATAAATGGACCGACTCTCCAACCAGATTTTGGGACTAAAGTGGGATCTTCTGCCATGCTAGTACTAAGGTGCAGAGACTTAACTATTGTGGTAGACTTAAATGATGCGATGATCAAACAAAGACTAGACGGGACGATAGAAAAGAAAGGCTAAGCCTTTAACAGAAACGGTACCATTCCTCCTAGGTACGCTAGAAATGGGAGCATACAATTGCCCTCTCGTTGATCTTGTACTTATCTTCCTTTGTGGATCAAGCCATACAAACAAGTTGTTTATTCTTAAGCTCGTGTCCTTTATCCTTGCTCTTATTATCCCTTCTTATAACTTCGGTAATAGGTCTCTCGAGAACTTCCTCCATCGCACTGGAAAACACTTACACAGCTAGACAAGGATTAGTCGCAGTTAAAACTACTGTGACTACAGATGAAGGAAAGAAAGGAAAAGAGGTTCAATCAAGGAAACAAAGGATGGTGCTAATGGCTTTTGGGGAATGGCCTTTAAAAACAAAATTTTCTTGAATAATGCTTCTTTGTAAACGGTTTTTCAAATAGTTTTCAGAAGGTTTTAAAAACTTTTGCCCAGTCTGGTAACCTTCTGCTCTGATACCAAATGTAACACCCCACCTCCGCTAGGGTCACTCACAAAGGGAATGCACTAGGTTTGGTGAAGCATTATCGAGGTAAACATGCACAGAAATATTACAAGACAAAACATATACATATGAAATAGCGGAAGTAAAACAAATTTCATTACCTTATAAAATAAGGTCTAAAGCCTTTTACATCAGAATACATCAAAACCTATCTTGCAATAGTAAAGAAGCATAAAACCTTTTCATAAATTATTCCCCAAATAAAACAGTAAGGTAGTCATAGCCAAGAAAAGTCCAAGCCATGCATGATGACCTTCAAGCAGAGGAAGTCCGAACTAAATAACAGTGTTTCCTCCCTGAAAACCTGGGGGGGGGGAACGGAAGGCAAAGAGGCGAAAGAAAACGGGGTCAGTCCTGAAGACTGGTAAGTCCTATCTACTTCCAGCATAAAAACAGGTAAAGGTAACATGACATGCATAAACTGAAAGTAAACATAAGGATGACAACAAGATAGATAAGCTAAACCAAGATAACTGGATGAACTACTGTAGCAAGGTAAACTAAGGTATCATGATAAACTACAGTGTCAAGAATCAAGGTATCACACCGTCAGGTTTCTATCAAGTATAATATCACAAGGTATCTGTCATGTATAACATCCCACGGTACCTATCATGTATATTTGCTCTGCATCTCTCGTACTAGTATCCCAACACGCGTCATGTGTTAACTATGAATGTCCCATGCCCAATGTCATGTAATGGTCCCCACTCGTATGTTTCTTTCCATGTTTAAGTTCAGTCCTTTGCCGTAGGTCGTACGGGCTTTCCCATGTAAATCTATACCACCTCAACGTAGTACCATTTTATCCTTGAAGTTGTTTTGGACTGCTACCCTTGATCTGGTTATGTTTTCTTACCATGAACTATCGCGTGTTCACTTAGTATTTATGCCACCTAGGACCACTAGGGATTATGCTACCTAATGAACGTTCCCGTGTCTCGGTTTGGGTTCAGGCCACCTAAGGCCACTAGGGATTATGCCACCCGTCAACCGTGCCCTTTATCCCACGTATGTATCATGAATCGTTTTCCATGTCTAGACGCACATGTATCTCAATGTGCCATCTGAGTTCCGTACCAGGGCAAATCAAGAAATACGGAACTCGGTCAAGAGCTTTAAGTCGTCTGCTAATGCAGATATCAAGGTCTGTTTTTGTATCCGTGGCTATGGTCCCACGTGACCCCTCCCTCAACTACTGAAAGGAAATCCAAGGAAAAATCATGTATGAGAACTACATCCCGGCCCCACTATAGCCCCACTTTCCTATGGGCCAACCTCACCCATGACTCGATAGCAAGAACATGGTCTGTTGGGAGTTCTCTGCCTTTCCGCTCGTACACAATTGACTAAAGTCGGTAGGTAGTCGGCGACGTGCTATCCAGGGCAAAATCAAGTATCGTCGACTCCGCGCTAATCCATCCCAGTCTTTAGGTCGCTTGCATAGCAACCAAGGCATACTCTTGGCTCTTTTATCGCAGACCTTAACCTCTGTGAGGCCGGGATTCATGGACCACCTGCCACCTCACAGAGGGATACCAAGAGTACCCTCACGTCCCCCGAAGCTACCGCTTCGTCACCCAGTTCGTTGGAGCTCTTATCCAAGTCGGATAATTTGCTCCTCCTCGTGTGTTTAAGCGATGACCTACCATATCAGGTTACTCATCCATTCCTAAACTAGTCCCATGTCCTTGGCTAAGAATTATTACTTAGTTGTACTTAACCAAGGTTTACCACTTAGCTTCTTTTCCCCGTCACCCTTGATTAACCACGATTTTCTACCTAGTTCCTCTCATTAGGGTTTTGTCTATTGGGTTAAGTGTTGTTATTCAGGTTCATGACTTAGCCCGCCTACGAATCATGTCAAGATTGGCCAAGTATTTAAGTTCAAGGCTTAGCCCTACAAGTTGGTTAAGTATACCAAGAAGCGCATGACTTAACCCTATCAAGTCAAATTGGTTAAGTATTGGTTTGTCTTAACCCTGTCATATTATCGTGTTAGATTGATCAAGCATAATTATCTAAATCGCATCGGATCATCGAGCCGGATTGGTTAAGTATGGGTTAGCTTAACCTCATCCACTAATCATACTACAAGGGTTAAGTATATTCAAAAGGTCTTGTGACTTAACCCTATCAAGTCCACATGTTAGATTGGTTAAGTATAGGTTACTTAACCTCATCAAATCATCATGTATAATTGGTTAATTATAAGTTACTTAACCCCATTAAATTATCATGTTAAGTTGGTTAAGTATTGGTTGCTTAACCTCATTGAATTACCAAGTCTAGATTGGTTAAGTGTTTAACTTAACCCCATCGAATTACCGTGCTTAGATTAGTTAACTATAGGTTACTTAACCCCATCTAATTATCGTGTTTAGATTAGTTAAGTCTAAATTACTTAACCCCATCTAATTATCAAGTCGGATTAGTTAAGTGTAAATTACTTAACCCCATCTAATTACCAAGTCGGATTAGTTAAGCGTAAATTACTTAACCCCATCCCCTAATTGTCTTGTATAGTTAAGTGGCATTAAGAAATCAAGCCCGGTCCCACTTAACCTACCCATTCGTGTCATATCGGTTAAGTGTAATTAGTCAAATTTACTTAACCTTATCATGTGGCATTAATTTAATTAATGCACCCTCAACCTCTCACATTAGACCTTGTTGTGGTTACTAGTTAAGCCAGGCGGGTCCGGGTAGTTTTACACCACATCCTAGTCTAACCTCGGGTCTTAAGCGCGACATGACCAACTTCTCACATTGGATCCTATTGTTTGTAGCTACTAGTTAAGCCGGGCGGGTCCGGGTAGATTTATGCTACAAACTCAATCCAACCTCGAGTTGGCCACTTTCATGTTTGGTCTAGTGTCATATTACACTTACAACCCATACGTGTCTAGTTTCAAGTCCTATGTTTACCCCACATGTCACGTCCCCATTTAGGTGTATCATGAGTGTCATATTTTCATGAAATCCCATGTCAAATTATCATGTCATAATCACGCTCGTCTACCCTACCCCAAATCGTGTTTCCATCCCAAGTAAAAGCGAGTCAACATAGTAAGGATACTATGCTACATATTGGCCTCAAAACATGCACGATGCCAAAGAGGGATTGGCCACAAACATGCATGGTATCATAAGGGGTTTGGCCTCAAAATATGCATAGCATCATAAGGGGTTTTTGTCCTTAAACATGCATAATGTTACAACGGGATTGGCCATAAACATGCATAGTATCATAGGGGAATTTGGCCACAAACATGCATAGTATCATAAGGGAATTTGGCCACAAACATGCATAGTATCATAAGGGAATTTGGCCACATACATGCATGATTACATAAGGGGTTTGGGTTCATTTACATGCATAAGCCCCAAAGTCAAGTCTTTGCCAATGTTTCACAAGTCAAATGGTTCCCAAAGGTTCATGCTAACATTCCATAGATAAAGATTCAAACTTGCAAGATAAACTAGGTGAAACATAACATGAGTGGCATGATTTAGTCGCTAAAACTTAGCCCAAGGTCATAGATCATAGAAAAGGGGCAAAATTAGGTTCACATAGGCTAGCATACTTATGTTTCATCGCATTTTATTCCATGTCACATTAGAACCACCGTTAGAATCTACAAGTAGCTAGAACTTACATAGCGAGGCTTAGGGAATGAGCATGATCCGTCTTGACGAAGAAAGGTGGCTCCTTTGTCGAAGAATTGTCATGGAATTTGCGTAGCAACGTTGATCTCTCTTCGATTTGGTGTAGCAAGCTAGCACCTTTTGATTCGGATCCGATTTGAATGCATAAGTTCTTGGAGTTGGAGATGGAGGCCATGATCAAGTGGCATTTGGGCAGCACTTCATTGCATGAATGAGTTTTAGTGATTTAGGTTAGGTCCTAGGGTGTTTTTATAGAGATAAGGAGTAGTTTAGGCCCTTAGATTAACCCTAGGATAGATCCAAGCCCTCAAAAATCGTCACAAGCCTCCAAAACAGGACCTAGGAGCCAAAACAGGTGCACCAAGCCGACCTGGCCGACCAGGGAGGTCGACACCCAGGTCGACCCCCAGGTCGACTCTAGAGTTGATCTGGTTGGGGGGGAGGTCGACCCTAGTGTCGACCCCCTTGTCGACCTGTCTGGGCGGGATCTTTCCCGCCTACCCTGAATTTTGAAAATTTTTAATCTGTTTTCGAATTTGAATTTTTCGTGAAACTTTGCGAGGCCATATCTTGGTCATACGGACTCCGATTTACGAAATTTCGGACTCTATTTCGTGTATATTTTCGAGACGAACGCAATGGCGCAACCCGTTTCTCCTGATTCATATTTTATTATTAAATTCTGCCTTGATTCTTGTCTTAGCATGTTGTAAAAATCCGGGTTGTCAGTTGGCGCTTATGCATGAAGAGGAAAAGGGCGCCAATGCTAAGAAGGCACCTGAGAAGAAAGGGGATCAAAAGAAACCGCAACGGCAACAATAGAACAAGAAAGGTGGCAAAGGAAACAATGTTAAGGGAAAGAAGAGATGCTTTAACTGTGGGACACCTGGCTATCTAAGCAAAGATTGTAGGAAGAAAAAGAAGACTGGTTGTTTCCACTGTGGCGAAGCGGGACATCTGATTAAGGACTGCCCAAGGAAAGGGCAGAGGGTAGGGTCTACCTCGGGAGGACAAGTGCAGGCTCTTATGGCACCAGGGCAGGCAAGGGGCAAGTTCAGGTTCTCGTGGTCCCATCGCTGCAAGAACGAGGTAGAGCAATTTCCGTTGAAAGTTTAGTTTTTCTGTTTGATCATCCTGTCCGTAATTTATTTGATTCTGGCGCATCACATTCATTTTCTCTACATCATTAGTTGAAATACTGCACCTAGATACTAGTCTAGTTACGGATCCCTTAGTAGTCTCAAATCCTATTGGTGGTTCTGCTCATCTTTCTATGGTTTGTCGGGATTTGAGAGTGTTTATCTTGGGCGTTGGATTTGAATGCAATGCCTTTGTTCTTGGTTTCATGGGCTACGGCTTGATTCTAGGTATGGGTTGGCTAACTAGATACAGGGCCATCCAAGATTGTGAAAGAAGGGTAGTTAGATTGTTGACTCGTTGTGGAAAGACCCTTGATATTTTTTGTGACCCTAGAGGTCCAGTAATGCTTAGCTACCTAGAATCCCTTGACGCATCCGATGATGACTTACATTCTTTTCGCATAGTCTGTGAATATGTTGATGTCTTTGATGAGGTGAGGGATTTACCCCTAAAACGCGAGATAGACTTTCGAATATATCTAGTAGATAATGCAAAAGCCAGTTGCATTGCCAGTGCGCCACATGGCTCCAAGAGAGAGAAGAGAACTCAGTAAGCAAGTGAAAGAATTGCTTGAGAAGGGGTTCATCAGACGTAGTATATCGGAGTGGGGTGCTCCAGTAGTATTTGGCACGAAGGTAGATGGGTCCCTTAGACTTTGTGTGGACTATAGAGAACTTAATAAACTTACTAAGAAGAATAGGCACCCACTACCAAGGTTTGACGATCTCTTCGATCAGTTAGTTGGTGCCTCAGTGTTTTCGCAGTTGGACTTAGCCACGGGTTTCCATCAGTTGAGAGTGGCTGAGGATAGCATAGACAAAACTGCCTTTAGGACTCCAGACGGTTTCTTCGAGTGGCTTGTAATGCCCTTTGGTTTGACAAACGCCCCCGCATACTTTGTTGACTTGATGAGTAGGGTGTTTAGGGAGTACCTTAATAAATTCATGGTAGTCTTTGTGGATGACATCTTGATCTTTTCTAAAAGCGAGGAAGAGCATGCCCTACATCTTAGGGAAGTGTTGGAGACTCTTCGAGCGCATAGCCTTAAAGCTAAATTTTCTAAATGTCACTTTTGGAGGAAGGAAGTGCAATTCTTAGGGCATGTGGTTTCCAAAGAAGGGATAGCTGTGGATCCCGCGAAGGTAGTGGTCATCCAAGATTGGAAGGTCCCTAAAAATGCTACCGAGGTGAGGAGTTTCTTAGGGTTTGTTGACTACTATAGGAAGTTTATCAAAGACTTCGCAAAAATATCAGCTCCAATAACACGCTTGACGAAGAAGAACCTAGTTTTCACATGGGACATAGATTGTGATGATGCGTTCCAACGTTTAAAGAGAGCTTTGACCACAGCCCCAGTCTTAGTGTTGCCAGATGGGAGTAAGCCATTTACCGTTTATACCGTTGCTTGTGGGACGGGACTAGCGCAGTCTTAATGCAAGAGGGAAGGGTAATAGCCTATGGTGGAAGGCAGTTGAGAGTGCATGAGAGAAATTACCCTACACATGACCTAGAGTTGGCCGCTATTGTTTTCGTGCTTAAGTCTTGGCGCCATTATCTTCTTGGCAAGAAATTCGAATTGTTCACTGACCACAAATCGCTAAAATACTTGTTCTCTCAGAAGGACTTGAACTTAAGGCAGCAAAGGTAGATGGAATTCTTAGCGTCCTACGATTTCAAGATAGCATATACCCCTGGCAAGGGTAACGTGGTGGTAGATGCCTTAAGTAGGAAAAGGTTGTCCTTGAGTCCGTTGTTTGTTGAGCGGCGAAGCTTGGGGTTCATCTCTACATTTGACTTTAGACCTTTCATTGACTTTGTACCTGGTTTGCTAGCATCCTTAGAGGTCAGACCTACGCTTTTGGGACGGGTTGGTGAGGCACAGCTAGATGACCCACAGTTGGTTGAGTTAGTAGAGAAGCTCAAAAGAGGGGAGTTATTGAGCCATCTTTATAGGTATACCCTAGATGATAAGGGTTGGTTACGTAGGGATGGTAGACTTTGTGTACCACGGGACGAGAATTTGAGGAAGACCATTCTTGATGATGCACATCGTTCGAAGATGACCATCCATCCAGGCGGGGACAAGATGTACATGGACATGAGACGAGTTTACTTTTGGACCGACATGAAGAGGGATGTGTCTGAGTTTGTCGCTAAATGCTTGGTGTGCCAAAGAGTAAAGGCAGAGCAAAAGAAACCCGGTGGGTTGCTTCATCCATTGGAGGTCCCACAATGGAAGTGGGAAAGTGTCTCGATGGACATTATTGATGGGTTACCGAGGTCGAGGAAGGGTAATACAGGTATTTGGGTCGTGGTAGACAGACTTACTAAGAGCGCCCATTTCATTCCCGTCAAGAATAAGAGGACTACTCCATGGTTAGGCTCCGTATACAATCGAGAAATAGTTCATTTGCACGGTGTTCCTTCTAGCATAGTGAGTGACCGCGATCCTATCTTTACTAGCGAGTTTTGGAAGTGCTTGCAAGAGGCAGTAGGGGCTCAGTTATGTTTGAGCACCGCATATCATCCTCAGATGGACGGCCAGACCAAGAGGGTGAATCATATTCTAGAGGACTTATTGAGGTTGTATGTCTTAGACTTCGGAGGTACATGGGAGGAACATCTTCCGTTGGTGGAGTTTGCATATAATAATAGCTTTCAGTCTAGCATTGGCATGGCACCGTTCGAGGCTCTTTATGGACTGTCGTGTCGTTCGCCTACACGTTGGTGGGAGTCTACAGATAAGATCTTACTTGGGCCCGATATGATTAGAGGGACTTCGGAAAAGATCGATCTGATTCGAAGGAGGATGAAGACGGCGCAAGATAGGAAGAAATCTTATGCGAACAAAAGGAGGTCAGATCTTGAGTTTGATAATGAGGACATGGTCTTTGTCAAGGTGTCTCCATTAGGGAATGTTGTCCGCTTTGGGTCCGTTGGGAAGTTAGCACCAGGGTTCGTAGGGCCGTTTCCTATTAAGGAGAGGATTGGACAGATGGCGTATAGAGTGGAGTTGCCCGAGAGACTTAGTGGTGTACACGACGTATTCCATGTATCACATTTGAGGAAGTGCTTGCACGAGACCGCGGAAGTGGTGGAGCCAAGCTTGCTTAGAGAGGTTGAGGTAGAGCGTGATGCGACGATTCGACGAGCTCCTACGTGCATTCTTGGGTCGGAGATTAAGAAGTTGAGGAATTGAGAGGTCAAGCTAGTCAAAGTGCAATGGGGAGATGACGAGAGCAACGCTACTTGGCAGACAGAAGATGCATTCATTGTACTCTTTTTTTTCGAGGGTATGTCTTTTAATTTCTCCTTTATCGCTTAACTTGTACTTATCTTATATTTAGTATGTCCTCTCGCTAGTATCTTTGACCTTTAGAGAGGGTAGTCCTATTTTTGAAACATGTCTCTAAGACATGTTATGGATGATGGATGGATGTGGTTGCAAGTGTTTGCTAGTGGTTACTCGTGGATGCATATTGCATATAAATGTGTGTACATATTTAAGTTAATAGATGTATAATGGTTGTGTTATCATATGGATGTTGCATTTTGGTAAATGGTTGTGCACACATGTAGAAATAATATGTATCAATAGGATTCTTTCGCATACATAATGGACGCATGGCACTATCATGGTTTGCATTAAGGAGGTCAACTGAATCAGCAAACCGCCTGATTTTGCATTAAATAAGGAACATATACACACACTTCTTGCATATGTTCATACAACATTAGGAATTTTATAAGAACAATGGATGCCTGTGTTTGATGGCTGAGTAGATGGTTGTTTGGATGTTAGGATATGCATTCTCCTTAACTTGGAGATTTCGGGGGCGAAATCGTTTAAGGAGGGGAGAATGTAAGACCCTGTATTTCTGTTAACACTATAGTAACAAATTAAAGAATAACTAATCTCAAATTTGAGAATTAAGGGAAACGGGTTACGCCATTGTGTTCGTCTTGGAATTATGGTCGAGATAGAGTCTGAGTTTGCGTGAATTGGACTTCGCATCAAGAAGTTATGACCATCAGAAGTTTTAGAAAATTCAAATCAGATTTTGAAAATTCAAATTTCAGAGTCAGATGGGCTAGGCGGGAAAATTCCCACCAGGGCCATGTCGAAATGGGGGTCGACCTACCCTGACCAGGTCGACCATAGGGTCGACCTAGGGGTCGACCTGCCCCCCCCCCCCCAAGCAGATTTTTTATGACCTGTTAATGACTAGATGCTGCTAACTCATTAGGGTTTCTGATCTGCTCTAATTGGCTGGGATTAATTCTGGGTTGATTGGACGGCTTAAACTAATCCTAAACTCTATAAAAACACCTATAGACTCAAACCCTAAAATCAAATTAAAATTAGATTCATAGCCTTCATGCCGTCACCTAGCAACTCAGAATAGCTGCCACTAATTAGAGAGGAGGAAAGCAAATCAAAATCAATTCTTTTCAACTCTAGCAACGAATCTTCTCCAAAGGAAAGCTCATACAACTTCAGAACTCAGAATTCAGAACTCAAGACCTTCTTTGAGTTGTGAGTTCGATTTATTTAATAAAATAATTAGTAATTTAATTGGATTAAGTTATGATATGGATTATATGGATATGATGTGAATTATTGACCGCATGTGATAATTATGTTATAAAATTATGATGTTATCATACATGTTGTAAATTCTATGATGTTATGTTGTGATCATCTATGTTGTAAAGTTATGATGCTATCATCTATGTTGTAATTCTATGATTGGCTTATGTATAATCAAATCATCATGTTGTTCATATGCTAGTTTGGTTATGTTGATTCATATGATAAATCATATGTATGTATGCAAGTTTAGATTTTGATTTAGACATGAATCATATGCAAGTTGGGGAAAATTATATGTAACCTTACATGTTTCATGACATCTAGTTTATGTGAAAATTTGATCTAAAGTTAGGCTATGACATGTGTGATTTCTATGCTAAATTCTACATGCTAGTTTACATGTTTAGATGTAAGTTTACACCACTGTTATGTTGCATAAATCACATATGCAAGTTTATATAAATATATGAGTTTGGAATATGAATCATGTTATGCAAGTTTGTGGTTATTGCCTATGCAAGTTTATACTTTTAGATGTAAATCCATGACATACGTGATTTATGCAAGTTTGTGACCATTATCTAAACAAGTTCACACCTTTAGATTTGGATCTATGACATATATAGTTTTATGCAAGTTGTAATTTTGGCCTATGCAAGTTCTAGATGTAGAACATCATTCACACATGCAAGTTCACCCCTATGTTCAGATCTAGTTTTATCTATATGTATGTTGTGATGTTTTCTCTTTATTCTATGAGTTAGACTATTCAAGTCTAACATATATTTTACATTAAACGAACGAACGTACAACGTGGGGTAATGGGACAATATTAAAAAGATTTAATATTAAAAATTGGCATAAATGCCTTAAATAGCATAAAACTAATTTGTGATGAAAAATGTTATGATTTTGCATTCTATAAATAGATGGACATAATTGAGTCAATTATGGCCATAGTTAAATTTGGAATGGATTGATAATTTGAATAGGGAAATTAAATTAAATTGGGGAATGATTAATTAGGTGTAATAATCATCTAAGACACGAGGTTAGGCTCGCTTGTGGTGTAAGACTGCCCGGAACCACCCGGCAAATCCAGCTGCCACAAATGCCAGTCTAATGTGGGAGGTCTTAGGCATAAATTAAATACATAACAATTGTAAAGACACGAGGTTAGGCTCGTTTGTGGTGTAAGACTGCCCGGACCCGCCCGGCAAATCCAGCTGCTCCAAATGCCAATCTAATGTGGGAGCACTTTATGAGGTTACGGTCTTAATGAATTAAGAAACACTTAACTAGATAAACATGTAGTGGGACATGAGGGGGTTAAGTGGGTGCCTTGGGTGGCATGTGGAATCTTTTGGGTGCCTTGGGTGGCATTTGAAATACGATTAGAAACACTTAACCAAAACTGAAACATGTAAGTGAACATGAATAAGAAGAGGGTTAAGTGGGATGTACTAGAGGGGACCAAGCTTAGGTCGATAGCTTGTGACAAGTAATGGAGGCCCGTTTCAACCAGTAACCCATACGTATCTTTTTGGGCTCGATCCAAGTCGAGGACGGGACACGCATACTGGGCTTAACTGTAAGAGGCCAAACCGGGTTAGCGATGGCAACGCAAGTCCAACGGTTTCATATGCATGTGTGGACCAGGGCTGGCAGGTAAGACGTTGTTGCATCGTGTAGGTATAAGCCGTGCATTATTAGTGGTATCGGGTTGCCACTATGGGGGGTGATACACCCCACTGTGGGGCTAGCACGGGTATCTACGAGTTAGGGAGCCGATCACATGGAGGTAGTGGGTACACCTAGTGGAGATAGGGGCAGGCGGCACCTATAAAGGCAACTAGGGGTGCACGAAACTACCGTTATCATTATTAAGTTTTGTAGGCGGGATCAACCTTAGGGTGACTAGTGGTGGTGCAGTATAGCAATTATCTTATAGTGGTGGTGCAGTATAGTAAATATCTTATAGTGGTTTTGGTGCGCTTTAACATTATCTTAGTTCAACCTTATTTCCTTATTTACTCTGCCATACTCAATTGTTCACAGTCATTTCCTTATTTTCCAACTTATGCCTTGGCCTAGTTATTTTGGGTAATTATATTGTTAAAGTTATCGCACACACCAGACTTTATGTCTGACCCCCTTTGTTTCCTCCTCTTTTCTTCCTTTTCCCCCAGGTGCTCAGTTTGGGACTAGCACTAGTGGAGCTTGATTTTGGACAGCTGTATTTCTTGCTTTTAGAAGATTGCTTGGATCACTGAAGTAAAGTTCAGCCTCTCTTATTTATGGCTATTTTGTACTGGGGTTATGTCTTTTAATTTATGTACTTTGATTTAGTCAATATGGATATTGTGTACTTTGACTCTGGTTTTGATGATGTAATCAAACTTATGTATTTTCCGCTGCAATGAAGTAAAGTTTTAAAATTTTCAAGTACTGTTTATATCTGTCTTGTTGTTAAGTTTATGTACTATACACACCTAAAATGCTCCATGAAAGTTAATGCATTCCCTTTGTGAGTGACATTAATGGACGTGGGGTGTTACAAGCTATAAAATTATGAACTAACGAATTTGTGCAGAAAATCAGGGGGAGAAAATCAAAAGTGTTGTCATCAATCAAAAAGGGGGAGAATGTTGATAACAAGATTTTGATCAATTCCAACGAATGAAGTTACAATGAAAATCATATCATAGAGATAAGGTTATATATATATATACACACATTGAGTCGCGTTAGAATTATGTTAAAATCTATCCTCAAGTATACACGAATGTGCAAAACAAAGTAGTGTATATATATATATATATTTATAAGCCTTCAAAACCAGATATATATATATATATATAAACTGGCATACCAGTCGACTGGTAGAAAAAGGACCAGTCGATTGGTCAGCCTGTATATGTATATATTGGTTAGTTTTGAATTTTTTTATATGTACAATATATTTCAACCAGTCAACTGATGATTTTTAACCGGTTGACTGATTCGACCCAGAAATTATTTTGTAAAGAGTCACTATCTTTCATAAAGAGATTCCTCTTCATTAATCAAAAGAAATGGACATAACTTTTTATGGAAACTCTTCATGAAGGATTGCTACTCTTAAAATATTAAATAAACAACTTCAAAAATGTTTTACAATCACCGAATTTTACCGATTTTATTAATCATCATTCTATTCTCTCCAAATACATTCTTTGTAAACAAAAGCTTTCCTAATTCAAATATTTGTTGAATCCTTGATTTGATTTTAATATTACTTGATTCAACAAGCAATTCTCTTCCTTAAATCTTTGCATTCAAATCATATACTCGAGGGTCAGATTATAAGAAGGTTGTACTTAAACTGTTGGCTATTCGTGTTGATTCGAGAACATAAATCAGAAGTCAAATACTTGTAATTGTTGAAGATCTGTTCAGTTGCTCAGGCTATAGGCATCCTTGTTGGGGTTCGGGTGTACTAACCTATTCCTTCGAGTTAAGAGAGGGCGTTGCTAGTGAATTCCAAAGTGGAGCTTCGGGACTGGACGTAGGGGGAAGTCCAAACTAGTATAAAATTCCGGGAGTCACTTTACTTTATTTACCGCATTTATTTACTTGTGATATATCTATATAACTTAGATTTTTACCTACGTAACTATTGCATATTAACAAGTTAGCATATCATCCACATTTCCGCTATATCCATATAGATCCTGCTTAAGTCGTACACATCGGCTTTTCAGTGAATAGTGTTCGTGATAATTTAATCAAACTCTATAACTTATGTGAACTACGAGATGAATCAAACACCACAAACACTATCATAGATACTTATTCAAACATAGATACAAAATAAATAGAAATAAAGACGCAAAAAAGGAAAGAACACACCGGATTTTATACTGGTTCGGATTACTCCAACGTCCAATCCCGCACAACGTTGGATTGTGCAGAGCTTTATTATTATTGCAATATCCAAGTACACACTTCTTGATTTCTCGGCTACAAGAGATACCGTCGATTACTATTTCCCTGTTTTCTCGGCTACAAGGAAACACTGATTCCTACTTCCTTGATTTCTCGGCTACAAGGATACCACTGATTCCTCTTTTACTCAACCCGAGCAATTACAAACAACCCTAGAACTCTTCACTAGCACTTAATTCAGAGAGAGATGAGAAGACAATGTAGAGAGAAGAAGTTTGATCAAAACAGAATTGAATTCAGCATAAGTGTAGAAATTATAAAAATTATTAAGAATGATTATATAATGAAAGGTGATGAAACTGGAGAAGAAGATATGTTTGAAAATTTGGTTTTAGCCTCTTTTTATAGTTTGTGAAAGACTGCAACGTTTCTGAAACGTTTCAAAAGTGAAAAGACACTTCCTTTCAAATTTGAATTTTGGATATTTATACATCGATACGGTGTTTTTGTTATGTTACGTACCCTAGTGTATTTTTGAATTTTAAAGCATTTTCCAAGTGTTTTGATATAAAAGCAATTCTGTAAATTCTTGAGTAAAAATCTAGTGTTGCAAATTAATATTATATAGTAGAAAAACATATGAATACATAAATTTAAATTATATATATATTTATAAAATTATAATATTTTAAACTATATAAATATACAATATCAGAATATAAATATATAAAATTTAAGTTTGAAAAACAAAGAAGAATAAGAAAGGAAGAAAATAGAAAAGATAGAAAATAAAATAGAGAGGATTGAGGATAGAATTGAAAATAAGAATTTGAAAATTAGAATTAGAATTTGAACCTGGATTGCTATTTAGAGTCTTACACAATCTAGACTCTATAACTATATTAATCTTGAACTCTTGAATTCTTGAAATCTTGAGTAATCACGAGTCTTGAAATTTCTCTAATCTTTGAATCTCTATCGTCTTTAAAACTATACAGTCTTTAGTAATATTTCCTGTATATAATTCCTGCCTATGTGTATGTGTGTGTGTGTATTATACAAAAACTGCTAGTATATATTTTATAATCAATGATAATTGAAATAAGGTTGTTGTCATCAAAACTCCATTCTTCAACAAATCCATTTGAGGTAAGAAGAAATATAGAACATCAAATTGACAAGTTCGATTCTTGTTTAATAACAAACTCACAAATGGTTACTTACTATCCTTATGTACGTAGGAAAACTCTTTTTTAGTGTGGGTCTCGGGGTAGGGCATCACAATATATGTGTTGGCATTTTATTATTATTCTGTGAAAATTATTATAAATCTGATTCCCCCCCTCTAGGGTTAATTTCGATCCCACTAGTGGTATCAGAGAAGTTTAATAGCTTTGATGCCCAAAAATGGTTGTCTATCTAGTGATATACAGGCCAACATTACTCCAACAATTTTTGGTGCAATAGATTTTCTAAATTGAATTTTATTTATTTATTTTTTAAATTCTTAATTATAAATGTTGTTATATTACTGAAAAAGAGTGTGATATGATAGGTAAGAAAAAGTTTTAATTAATGCACTTATTATGCACATTTTATGTTCTTAAATTAATATGGATGAATTAACCATATCTCTCATTTTTTAACAACGTAGTAAATTTGGAATACTCTCGATGTACTATGTGGAAGAAAATTCAACATCAGCCTAAAACCCTTGAAAATCCATTGAGTTAAAGAACTGTGTATGTCAGAATGTACAAATGAGAATTTGTGAATTGATAGTAAGATGGCCGGAAATTCAAAGTGTAGAAACTGATTGAATTGTAAAAAGGGAATTGCTCATTTTCATGAAAATTTTCAGAAGTTAGCAAAGGAAATTCAAATGTTGAAGAAAAATAAAACTGCTTTGATATGCAAAAATAACATTTTACAAAAGCAATTGGAAAGATTCAAAAAGTCAAAATAAATCAAAAAGTGCCATTTTTGAAATAGAATTAAAAAATGCTAAAGAAAATTTAAAAATGATAACATGATTTTGAATAATAACCATGTTGAAATAATTCAATTAAATCGCGATGTTGAAATGTGATCAATGAAATTTAGGACTTTGAGATACTTGAATTTGAAAAACGTCAACTTTTAAAAACAAAAATGCTTGAAGTTGAGTCAAAAATAAAATAAAACTAAAAAGGGAAATTTTAATAATAAAAAAAGGAGTTAAAGTCCAAGCTAGTCAAACACTGATGATGAAGTTATTTTTCACAAATGAAAGAAGCCTGTAACATCAAAACTAGTTGTCCATACATCAACTTGAGAAAGGAAAGAAAAAGAAGAAAATGGCTTTCAAAGCTACATAGGACAATAGTGATAAAGAAGTAGATGACAAGTGCCTTACGATAGAAGTAAGCGATAGTAATGATGAGTCTGGTGAGTTACCAAATTACGCTTTTAAAGATTCTCTTTTTTTGTCATGAACTCACAAGAATTACTGATTGTCCTAATTTGAAAACCGAAACATTAAAATCTGAAAGAGCTGAGTTACTTCGCATAAATGATAAATTAAAAATGAACGTAAAGAAGTTAAAAACATTTAAAACCTGGAATGTGAAATGGGATGACTGCCCTGTATCTCTTGCACTGAACTAGGAAATGCCGCACTGCATAACGTGCCAGGCCGATATGGGACAATCATCGAGGTAGAATATCTTGAAGTAAACCTGTCGTATAACTCACAGCGCATGGATAATATATAAAAATAAATTATACAACAGGATATAGTAGTGAAGCATTACTGAGCAGAAAATCAAATCGTCATAAAACCATAGAATCTCGAGTAGAATATATCTCAGTGCATGAATCTCCGAATACAATATACCTTGCTACATCCCCCAAAGTATCAACAACCATAAACATAAAACTGAAATAGAAAAGAAATATCTATATATTAGGCAGTAATACTACGCCAGCCTCTTGCTCATCACAATATAGCATCACCGACACTAAAACCTGCTACCTGCCACTTAGTCTGGCCATTAATTACATTGATGGACATACCCAGGTAATAAGAGGGGGAAACATAAAACCTGGAGTCAATCAATAGTATTAGTGAGCAATAAAATAACTAACAACATTTACATATGGGAATACAAGTATAGGCGGATCAACCATCTGATTTTCCCAGAAACCATTAAGTTAACACATGAAAACCATCCATCGCATATCATATCAGAATAGGAAAGGTCAACCCCAATCCCGCTTCTCTTCGACAATCTACCGTGATAGCCTACCCAAAGAAAGTAGAGAAGAAAGTACGCAATCAACCATAGCATCCAATATCCAAGCTATCACTGACTATAGTGTTGAATCCATTAATAATTGAATTTTCTTTCAACGATCAAAAAGGCTAATGGAAATCCTCGGTCCTAGCTAAACTACTATACGCCATTGTGACTACTTATGTTTTTCTTAAACAACTAAGACAATTAGGCCTATCATGACTACCTAGGGTACAGAATTTATCCATTTTGTCTTAATGGGCATCCGCATGATATACCCCTACTTTGACTCCACTAGAACACTCCAGTTACTGATGATTCCTTGGCACCTGTAACAACCCGTATTTTCAATAACCTGTTATAACGTAAATGGAGGCAGAATTAAACTGTAAAATCTGAATCAAGGGAAACGGGCAATGCCATTGCGTTCGTCTCAGAAAAATACGCGAAATAGAGTCCGAGTTTTCGAAAATCGGAGTCCATATGACCAAGATATGGCCTCGCGAAGTTTCACGAAAAATTCCCAAATTAAAGTATACTTAATTAAGTGAAATGGGTTGCGCAGAGAAATATATATATATTGATATATATATATATATATATATATATATATATATATATAAAATTGAAAATTAAATAAATAAATATGCAAAAATGTTCAAAACAGCGAATTGGGAGAGGGGAATAACCGAACCGGCCGATTTTTGAGGTCGACCCGAGCTCGCTGGGTCGACTAGGGGTTAATCCAGGGTGTTTGGCTGTCAACCCGTGGGCCGATTCGCTCAAATGCAGATTTTGCATTGGATGGTTCTCATGGTTCATCTTTAATCTAAAGGCCCTAGATGGTTCCTACACTTGACTTCTTCCCCAAGACATGCTTTGATGGCTTGGATTGAATCTAGGTTTAATCCTATGGCCTAAAACACTTGCCTAATCTATAAATAAGACCCTAACATATCCTAAATCCTCATTATTCATTCATGCAACTAAACTATGGCAAAATTTTACCTCCCATGGCCTCCACTTTCTTCATAAAATTTCTAAATGGTTTCTATGAGAGATTTTCCATGCATACAAGTGTTTTCAAGCTTGTATGAGTGTCATTAGCTTGCATTCAAGTCAAGTTTCTATCTTTGCATCATAAAGCAAGGGTTTTGATCATTTTGGCTCAAGGGTTTTTATGTTAGAGCTTGCATTTTGGGTCTATTTGATTGCATAAGGGCTTTGTCATATCTTTTGTGCCTTCATAGCAATGTAAGCCCTTTCCCTACTCTTAGATATTAACTATGAAGTTAAATGTTCATGTTGCAAGTTTGGGTTTGATCATTGAGTATGATACATGCTATCATGTCATGCAAGTTTATGAAGTCATTATCTTGATCTTGTGAGCTAAAAGCTACAACCTTTATGTTGAAATGTTGCATTAGGCAACATGAGAACCCTCATAACCTTTATGTCAACTTGCATATGAAGTCATAACCCTTATATGATGATATATGCGAGTTACTAGTCATCATTCCATATCTTTTGTCACCATGATTCGCTTATGTGCCAAGTTTGGGTTTAAGCATGTTTTGAGGCTTAAGAATGTAACATGCAAGTTAATGAACACATTTGTGCCTCATTTGCCACCATGATTAACTTGTGGCTTAATATCCATTTTTGTCATGCCTTTGCCAAGTCTCTTCTTTTAATCCATTACGTTGTCGCGAACGTATATGCGAGTTTAAAAGCGTTGGTTATGTTATGGGTAATTTCTAATGACATGATAATACAACTTGAAAACATGACTTGAAATATAACATGGAAGTTGACATGTAAGTATGCATAAAAACATAAGCTTGGGAATTTACCTATTAAGTTAGGTCTACCCTTTGGGAATTTACCTATTAAGTTAGGTCTACCCAAATGCTTGAAAACTTGTAACATGTTTTGGGAAACATGATGGACATGACACTTAGATAATATAAGTGTGGCCAACTCGAGGTTGGGTTGAGTTTGCAACGTAAAACTACCCGGAACCGACCGGCCTAACTAGTAGTTGCAAACAATAGGACCCAATGTGAGAAGTTGGTCATGTTGTGCTTGAACCCGAGGTTAGACCAAGTTGTGGTGTAAAGCTACCCGGAACCGACCGGCTTAACTAGTAACCACAACAAAGTCTAATGTGAGAGGTGAAGGTGCATTAAGTAATTAATGCCACATGATAGGGTTAAGTTAATTTGATTAATGACTCTTAACCAAATATGACATGGACAAATGGGTTAAGTAATTTGATTAGGCTAATGATACTTAACAAAACATGACAAGGTTGGGTAGGTTAAGTAACTTGACTTGCCTAATGACACTTAACCATTTTTATATGACTAGTGGATGGGATTAAGTTAACCAACACTTAATCAATCCAACGCGATAACTTGGTAAGGTTTAGTAAGTTTTCTTAATGACGCTTAACCGAAAAATACGGTTAACGAATGGGGTTAAGATTAGACTCAACTAGTCTAAACATGGAAATCGGATGGGGTTAAGTTAGCCTAGACTTAATTAATCCCACTTGGTAGTTTAATGGGGTTAAGTTAAACACTTAACTAATCTAAACATGATGAATTGATGTGGTTAAGTGACCTATACTTAACCAATCTAACTCGTGAATTTATTGAGGTTAAGTTAACCTATACTTAACCGATCTAACGTGAAAACATGATAAGGCTAAGTCACGAATCGCTTGAATACACTTGACCGATTTGACTGAGTAAATTGATAGGGTCAAGTTAATATATACTTAAACAATCTAGAATGATAATTGGACGAGGTTAAGTGGTGAATTGCTTAATACATACTTAACCAACGTGAGCATGGTTTGTAGGGTTAAGTCTTGGACTTGGATACTTAGCCAATTTTGACATGATTTGAAGACGGGTTAAGTCTTGGACTTGGATACTTAGCCAATTTTGACATGATTGGTAGACGGGTTAAGTCATGAACTTAAGTGACACTTAATCCATTATGTAAACCCTAGTTCTGAGGATAGGGGATAACCGTAGTTAACAAGGATAACGGGAATAAGGCTAAGTGGTAAACCTTAGTTGAGGAATAACTAAGTAATGATTCTTAGTCAAGGAAATTTAGACCAGTTCATAGATAGATGAGTAACCTGATACGGTAGGTCATCGTTTAAGTATACGAGTAGGAGCAAGTATCTGATTTAGATAAAGGCTCCAGCGAACTGGGTAACGAAGCAGCGGCTTTGGGGAACGTGAGGGTATTCTTGGTATCCCTCTATGAGCTGCCAGGTGATTATACTAGGCTCATGAGAGGTTAAGGTCTGCGTTAGAAGAACCAAGAGTATGCCTTGGTTGCTATGCGAGCGACCTAAAGACGGGGATGGATAGGGGATAGTCGACGATACACGGTCGTACCCTAGATAGCATTTCGTCAGGCTACCTACCATCTTTGGTCAAGCGTGTACGTACGGAAAGGCAGAGAACACCCAAAAGACCATAATTGCTATCTAATTATGGTTGCGGTAAGGCTTGGATGTGGGTTGGCCAGTGATTGTGTTCTCATACAGGATTTATCCTGTCTTGTCTTTCACTAGTTGAGGGAGTGGTCTCGTGGGACCATAGCCACGTATAAGAAAAACAGACCTTAGCATCTGCATCGGCAGATAAATCGAAAGCTCCCGACCGAGTCCTGTATTTCTCGATCTGCCCTGGGACAGGACTCGGATGGCACGATGTGATACATGTGCATACAGTCTTGGAAAACGATTCACGATGAATGCGTGGGAAAAAGGGCGCGGTTGACGGTTAGCGTAAATCCCAGTGGCCCTGGGTGGTTGAACCAAAACCGAGATACGAAAACGTGCAATAGGTAAGCGTAATCCCTAGTGGCCCTAGGTAGCATAAGTCCTAGTTGTACAAACGATAATTCATGTTGGAAGACCCTAGCTAGGTTTAGGGTAACAGTCCAAACCGATCTTAAGGATCATGGAACTATGTTAAAGTAATGTAGAATCTAATGGGAAAGCCCGTATGGTCTACGGCAAGGGACTGAACATTTACATGGAATAAAACATACAAGTTGAGTAACCTATATATGCAATATATTAGGTTGACATGGACCATTACACGACTTTTGAGTGAGGGTCATTCTTGGTTAACACATGACACGGTGGGGATACTAGTACGGTAGGTGCAGAGCTAAAATGCAGGATAGATATCATGGGACGTTATACGTGATAGATATCTTTGGGATATTATACTTGATAGAAACCTGACGATGTGATACCTTGTTTTATCTTGACATCGTAATTTATCATGACACCTTAGTTTATCTGAGTTCAGTACTTCATCCTGTTATTTTGATTTAGCTTATCTATCTTGTCATCATGCTTATGTTCATCTCAGTTTCTCATGTCAGTTAACTTTACTAGTTTTTATGCTAATAGTAGATAGGGCTTACTCAGCCTCTTTGACTGACCCGTTTTGTTTCGCCTCTTTTCTTCCGTTCCCCCCCCCCCAGGTTACAGGGAGGAAATACTATTGTTTAGTTCGGGCTTCTTCTGCTTGAAGGTCATCATGGTTGGCTTGGACTTTTCTTGGCTAATGGCTACTTTACTGTTTTTACTTGGGGAATAATTTATGAAAATGTCTTTATGCTTCTTTACTATTGCAAGACAGGTTTTGATGTACTCTGATGTAAAAGGCTTTAGACCTTATTTATTCATGTTATGAAAGTTTGATTTTACTTCCGCTATTTTTATATGTTATGTCTTATGTTATTTCTGTGCATGTTTACCAATAATGCCCCTCTAAAGCTAGTGCATTCCTTTGCGAGTGACCCTAGCGGAGGCAGGGTGTTACACGTGGTATCAGAGCAGAAGGTTACCAGACTGGGCAAAAGTTTTTAAAGACCTTCTGAAAACTATTTGAAAATCGTTTACAAAGAAGCATTTTTTCAAGAAAATTTTCTTTTAAAAGAAAAAGGCTATTCCCCAAAGGCCATTAGCACTATCCTTGTTTCCTTAATTGAATCTCTTCTCCTTTCTTTCCTCCATCTGTAGTCACAGTGGTTTTAACTGCGACTAGTCTTTTCTATCTACGAAAGTGCTTTCCATGCGATGGAGGTGGTTTTCAAGAGACCAGTGGCTGCGTTATAAGAAAGAATAGTGAGAAAGAGGATAAAGGATACGAGCTTAAGGATGAGCAGCTTGTTGGTACGGCTTAGTCCTCAAAGGAGGGAGAAAGATGAACAATGAAACCCATGACGAGAAAGTATCTTTGGTATGGTGAAACGGGACGGATAGTTAAGTATTGTGGAACAAGGACAAGATCATCGTTGTATACCCTCACTAGAGTACCTGAGTAGGGGGATAACATCCTTGTTGAAGATCTTGTTATTCTTTTCTATCATCCCGCCAAGACTTTGTTTTGATCCCCGCATCATTTAAGTCTGCTTCGGTAGTTGAGTCTCTGCACCTTAAGTACTAACGTAATAGAGAATCCCATTTTTGTCTCAAAGTCCTATTGGAGAATCAGTCCATTTATACATGACTTGTTTGGATTTAGGAATGTCTATGCCAAGTGTTGAGTTTGGAAATAATGCTTATGTTTATAAGCTATGGATGGATTCTAGGGATGAAGTGGTTATCCAGTAGGGGGTGCCACTCTCGGTTTTGATAGGAGGGTAGTTAGACCTTTTGACTAGCCTTGGTAATGCCCTCGAAGTATCGGGTAACCTTTTTGAGGTTCTGTCATGACTAGTTACTTAGAATCCCTTGATGCCTTTATTGGAAATTTGAAGCCCGATCGAGTGGTGTTCGCCAATAAGATGGATGGTTTACTTCATTTATGCATGGGTTATAGAGATCACCCTAGTAAGTGCGCATGATAACCTGATTGACATCTGTTTACTTTCAATAGAAAGTTCTCCTACATGGAATGCCTTATAATATATAAACGAGATCCAAGATTCACTAGTGAATTTTGGAAAGCTTGCATGAGATCATGAGTACGCAGTCATGTTTGCGCCAAGTATTCTAGAAAAAGGATAAGTGCAAGTGGAACGAGAGGCGACGAAGAAATGAGTTTTATCTCATGTTATGGAAGCAGGAAATAAGAAGCTACGAAATCGCGAAGTTAAAGGGCGGTCAAGGCACAATGGAAGTAAGCCCGAGGAAATACGACTTTGATGGTCAAAGACTAGATATGCGCATGATATCTCTTTTTGGGAGTATATCCTTGATCCCTGTTTCTGTAGAGCTTACTTGTAGGTTATCTTTTGTGGACATCCTCTCGGTCCTACTTTCTGTTACAAACCCCGTAAGGAGTTTGTCTTGTTTATCTTCTCGGCCCTGTTTCAGGGAATTCTAGGTAGAACCCTATGGATGTAAACATGTATTTGAAACATGTTATGATTGATATGGTTACAAGTGGTTGCAAGTGGTTGCTCGTGGATGCGCGAATACACATTAGATACTGGCTCGACTCGGACACATTTCATATTGCATATGCACGAGTATTTATACTTGTTTATGGATGAAATCGAATGTATTATCATGCGGTTGTTGCATATGAATGAATGATTGTGCACGCATATAGTATCTATATGACTAGGACTATTTGCATACATGTTGGATTCATGGCACTATACATATTTTGCATTAGAAAGATTATTCAGGCCTGATCATTAGCATTAGCTAAGGAACATGTACACACACGTTTTGCATATATTCATACAACATTAGAAATCATCTAAGGACAATGGTTGCTTGTGGATGATGTTTTGAGTAGATGGATGATGGATGGTAGGATATGTTCTTCCTAACTTGGAGATTTCGGGGACGAAATCCTAAAAGGTGGGGAGAATGTAACAACCCGTATTTTCAATAACCTGTTATAACATAAATGGAGGCAGAATTAAACTGTAAATTCTGAATCAAGGGAAACGGGCTATGCCATTTCGTTCGTCTCGGAAAAATACGCGAAATAGAGTCCGAGTTTTCGAAAATCGGAGTCCGTATGACCAAGATATGGCCTCGCGAAGTTTCACGGAAAATTCCCAAATTAAAGTATACTTAATTAAGTGAAATGGGTTGCACAGAGAAATATATATTATTGATATATATATATATATATATAATTGAAAATTAAATAAATAAATATGCAAAAATGTTCAAAACAGCGAATTGGGAGAGGGGAATAACCGAACCGGCCGATTTTTGAGGTCGACCCGAGCTCGCTGGGTCGACTAGGGGTTAATCCAGGGTGTTTGGCTGTCAACCCGTGGGCTGATTCGCTCAAATGCAGATTTTGCATTTGGATGGTTCTCATGGTTCATCTTTAATCTAAAGGCCCTAGATGGTTCCTACACTTGACTTCTTCCCCAAGACATGCTTTGATGGCTTGGATTGAATCTAGGTTTAATCCTATGGCCTAAAACACTTGCCTAATCTATAAATAAGACCCTAACCTATCCTAAATCCTCATTATTCATTCATGCAACTAAACTATGGCAAAATTTTACCTCTCATGGCCTCCACTCTCTTCATAAAATTTCTAAATGGTTTCTATGAGAGATTTTCCATGCATACAAGTGTTTTCAAGCTTGTATGAGTGTCATTAGCTTGCATTCAAGTCAAGTTTCTATCTTTGCATCATAAAGCAAGGGTTTTGATCATTTTGGCTCAAGGGTTTTTATGTTAGAGCTTGCATTTTGGGTCTATTTGATTGCATAAGGGCTTTGTCATATCTTTTGTGCCTTCATAGCAATGTAAGCCCTTTCCCTACTCTTAGATATTAACTATGAAGTTAAATGTTCATGTTGCAAGTTTGGGTTTGATCATTGAGTATGATACATGCTATCATGTCATGCAAGTTTATGAAGTCATTATCTTGATCTTGTGAGCTAAAAGCTACAACCTTTATGTTGAAATGTTGCATTAGGCAACATGAGAACCCTCATAACCTTTATGTCAACTTGCATATGAAGTCATAACCCTTATATGATGATATATGCGAGTTACTAGTCATCATTCCATATCTTTTGTCACCATGATTCGCTTATGTGCCAAGTTTGGGTTTATGCATGGTTTGAGGCTTAAGAATGTAACATGCAAGTTAATGAACACATTTGTGCCTCATTTGCCACCATGATTAACTTGTGGCTTAATATCCATTTTTGTCATGCCTTTGCCAAGTCTCTTTTTTTAATCCATTACGTTGTCGCGAACGTATATGCAAGTTTAAAAGCGTTGGATTATGTTATGGGTAATTTCTAATGACATGAAAATACAACTTGAAAACATGACTTGAAATATAACATGGAAGTTGACATGTAAGTATGCATAAAAACATAAGCTTGGGAATTTACCTATTAAGTTAGGTCTACCTTTTGGGAATTTACCTATTAAGTTAGGTCTACCCAAATGCTTGAAAACTTGTAACATGTTTTGGGAAACATGATGGACATGACACTTAGATAATATAAGTGTGGCCAACTCGAGGTTGGGTTGAGTTTGCAACGTAAAACTACCCGGAACCGACCGGCCTAACTAGTAGTTGCAAACAATAGGACCCAATGTGAGAAGTTGGTCATGTTGTGCTTGAACCCGAGGTTAGACCAAGTTGTGGTGTAAAGCTACCCGGAACCGACCGGCTTAACTAGTAACCACAACAAAGTCTAATGTGAGAGGTGAAGGTGCATTAAGTAATTAATGCCACATGATAGGGTTAAGTTAATTCGATTAATGACTCTTAACCAAATATGACATGGACAAATGGGTTAAGTAATTTGATTAGGCTAATGATACTTAACAAAACATGACAAGGTTGGGTAGGTTAAGTAACTTGATTTGCCTAATGACACTTAACCATTTTTATATGACTAGTGGATGGGGTTAAGTTAACCAACACTTAATCAATCCAACGCGATAACTTGGTAAGGTTAAGTAAGTTTTCTTAATGACGCTTAACCGAAAAATACGGTTAACGAATGGGGTTAAGATTAGACTCAACTAGTCTAAACATGGAAATCGGATGGGGTTAAGTTAGCCTAGACTTAATTAATCCCACTTGGTAGTTTAATGGGGTTAAGTTAAACACTTAACTAATCTAAACATGATGAATTGATGTGGTTAAGTGACCTATACTTAACCAATCTAACTCGTGAATTTATTGAGGTTAAGTTAACCTATACTTAACCGATCTAACGTGAAAACATGATAAGGTTAAGTCACGAATCGCTTGAATACACTTGACCGATTTGACTGAGTAAATTGATAGGGTCAAGTTAATATATACTTAACCAATCTAGAATGATAATTGGACGAGGTTAAGTGGTGAATTGCTTAATACATACTTAACCAACGTGAGCATGGTTTGTAGGGTTAAGTCTTGGACTTGGATACTTTGCCAATTTTGACATGATTTGAAGACGGGTTAAGTCTTGGACTTGGATACTTAGCCAATTTTGACATGATTGGTAGACGGGTTAAGTCATGAACTTAAGTGACACTTAATCCATTATGTAAACCCTAGTTCTGAGGATAGGGGATAACCGTAGTTAACAAGGATAACGGGAATAAGGCTAAGTGGTAAACCTTAGTTGAGGAATAACTAAGTAATGATTCTTAGTCAAGGAAATTTAGACCAGTTCATAGATAGATGAGTAACCTGATACGGTAGGTCATCGTTTAAGTATACGAGTAGGAGCAAGTATCTGATTTAGATAAAGGTTCCAGCGAACTGGGTAACGAAGCAGCGGCTTCGGGGAACGTGAGGGTATTCTTGGTATCCCTCTATGAGCTGCCAGGTGATTATACTAGGCTCATGAGAGGTTAAGGTCTGCGTTAGAAGAACCAAGAGTATGCCTTGGTTGCTATGCGAGCGACCTAAAGACGGGGATGGATAGGGGATAGTCGACGATACACGGTCGTACCCTAGATAGCATTTCGTCAGGCTACCTACCATCTTTGGTCAAGCGTGTACGTACGGAAAGGCAGAGAACACCCAAAAGACCATAATTGCTATCTAATTATGGTTGCGGTAAGGCTTGGATGTGGGTTGGCCAGTGATTGTGTTCTCATACAGGATTTATCCTGTCTTGTCTTTCACTAGTTGAGGGAGTGGTCTCGTGGGACCATAGCCACGTATAAGAAAAACAGACCTTAGCATCTGCATCGGCAGATAAATCGAAAGCTCCCGACCGAGTCCTGTATTTCTCGATCTGCCCTGGGACAGGACTCGGATGGCACGATGTGATACATGTGCATACAGTCATGGAAAACGATTCACGATGAATGCGTGGGAAAAAGGGCGCGGTTGACGGTTAGCGTAAATCCCAGTGGCCCTGGGTGGTTGAACCAAAACCGAGATACGAAAACGTGCAATAGGTAAGCGTAATCCCTAGTGGCCCTAGGTAGCATAAGTCCTAGTTGTACAAACGATAATTCATGTTGGAAGACCCTAGCTAGGTTTAGGGTAACAGTCCAAACCGATCTTAAGGATCATGGAACTATGTTAAAGTAATGTAGAATCTAATGGGAAAGCCAGTATGGTCTACGGCAAGGGACTGAACATTTACATTGAATAAAACATACAAGTTGAGTAACCTATATATGCGATATATTAGGATGACATGGACCATTACACGACTTTTGAGTGAGGGTCATTCTTGGTTAACACATGACATGGTGGGGATACTAGTACGGTAGGTGCAGAGCTAAAATGCAGGATAGATATCATGGGATGTTATACATGATAGATATCTTGGGGATATTATACTTGATAGAAACCTGACGATGTGATACCTTGTTTTATCTTGACATCGTAATTTATCATGACACCTTAGTTTATCTGAGTTCAGTACTTCATCCTGTTATTTTGATTTAGCTTATCTATCTTGTCATCATGCTTATGTTCATCTCAGTTTCTCATGTCAGTTAACTTTACTAGTTTTTATGCTAATAGTAGATAGGGCTTACTCAGTCTTTTTGACTGACCCGTTTTGTTTCGCCTCTTTTCTTCCGTTTCCCCCCCCCCCCCCCCAGGTTACAGGGAGGAAATACTGTTGTTTAGTTCGGACTTCTTCTGCTTGAAGGTAATCATGGATGGCTTGGACTTTTCTTGGCTAATGGCTACTTTACTGTTTTTACTTGGGGAATAATTTATGAAAATGTCTTTATGCTTCTTTACTATTGCAAGACAGGTTTTGATGTACTCTGATGTAAAAGGCTTTAGACCTTATTTATTCATGTTATGAAAGTTTGATTTTACTTCCGCTATTTTTATATGTTCTGTCTTGTGATATTTCTGTGCATGTTTACCAATAATGCCCCTCTAAAGCTAGTGCATTCCTTTGCGAGTGACCCTAGCGGAGGCAGGGTGTTACAGCACCTCAAATTTGTCAAGCATTTGCTCTTGGCGATCACACATTTAGCTCGAGTGACTTCTCAAAATAATTCCATTATCATCCTTGACCAACTCTCATCTAATTTGATCCATCATCCTACTGGATTGTATACCACATCACGACCAATATCACATCAATCCAGCTCCGACCACATTGATTTGACTTCACAATGGAAGCACCATCCATTATTGAATTGCACGTCACCCATCTGAAGTCCATTTCCATCCAAATTCACCAGCACCCCAGAAGCCATTACAACCAAGTCCTAAAATCTTCGGCTCCCCATGACCCAACGTGTTGGATTGGTACCGAACCATATGGACATGTACTGGTCTGTATAATTTTCCATTTTTGGCTAAATAATTTGACCGCTATGTTAAGCTCCCCAAGTACTTTCTGCTGGTCCATTTTCGTAGCATTCCATTCGTCCAGCAAATACTCCTGCTAGTCCATCCATGTACTTGAGCAATCAATCTTCGTCCCATCTCGAATCAACTCCGAATGACTTGAAATTTTGTAAGCAGACTTGATTTACCATCATGATGCATTCCCCAAGATTTCGTCGCCTTCCATCACAATGTGATGTATCAGTATCAATCCATATTGACCGATATCGGTCCACACAACTAACTTATTTTAGCATGAGATTTTTCGTGCTTCCATTCCTCATCTTCCAGAGCACCTCCGCCAAGTTTTGTTTTATTATGATCATATGAACCCCAAATTTGCTATGTTCTTCGATCAAAGATCAATGGTAACCAATTCTAACAAACAACTCAAACAATGCAATCAATTCAATCAACGCAAACATCAATTCATATAGTACATATCATACAAACATGAACATATCACAATTATGGCATAAACATGAGATCCATTTTGATTTGGATATAAACAAACGAATAAACATGATTGATTTAACAACTATCTTGTTAACATGATAAAATTAGGTTTTCCGAAGACGTCCAAATATGAGTTAAACATGTATGGTGGATTTAGCATGTAACATGTGATTTGATCCCAATTTACCCATACAATCCGTAATTTTCGTGTGAGAGATACCTATCACTCACTTAATCCCCAATTCAATGTAAATCTGACGAGATCATATATGGACAGCACTGATAATCTTCGAATTTGATGCAATTTGATGTGATCTACTTTCCTTTGATGATGAAGTACATTATCGATGCAATCTATGATGAATTTGAATGAAAAGAATGGAAAATTAAGGTTTTAGGTTGAGCCAGAGAATCATAGATGCCCAACCTAAAGATTAGAATAAGGAGAGTAACCCTAATTCTCTCTTCAAATCTCCCTAGTTATATCTACAGGTCATTAGTCTAATGGGCATGCCTAATCAACCCATTAGCTACTAACTAGTCTACCTAACAGAAATTGAAACTTAAAATAGGGACTTCTCCAAACCGTTGAACCAAATTCTTCATGTGTCCATTTTATGGAATCGTAAATTACCATTCTGATCCAACGCGACCAATCCCAGCACTTGATTCATTCCCTATCAAAAGTTTTATCCCAAACTGTAAACTCAAGGGCAAAATAGCTATAATTAAATTCGGTAAAAATCATGGACGTGACTCACACCTTTATGAATAACATATTAAAATATGAGAATGATCCAACCACTAGATCTAAAATATAATTATTTTATGATTGGTCGATACGTAAAATACGTGTCGTTACGTTCTCTGCCCTTTCAAAATTTCACCCCCGAAATTCTGAGAAAACATGAGCAAACATAATAGCCCGCATGCCTACCATCCACGAGCATTCAATCTAGCATCTAATAATCCTTGCAATCAAAACCCTAACCTAGCATGTGGAAATCTAATAGCATAAGACACAATGGCATAAGTATGATAAGATATATGGGACATAACACTCAAAGAGTTCTGGCTAGGTCGACTTTATACTCTCTTATGTTTCCCATGTGCAATCGTCATCGTCCTCGCTCCGTTGTACCTTGACTAGCTTAATAACCTTCCTTCTAAGCTGTTTTGTGTCACTTCCCATGACGCGAAGCGACTTATGAGGCCTAGAAACTTTAGGCTTAACCCCTAAGTCTACAAACTGATTAGGAGATACCACAACATTCAAGTCATGTACAAACGTAAGGACGACACATGAAACACATTATGCACAATTTCCATCTTCTCAAATAAATCTAGTCTATAAGCAAGCTTCCCAATAAGCTTGACAATCGGAAACGACCCAATAAACCTTGGTGCTAACATCCCTTTCCTTCTGAAATGAACAATATTCCTCAGAGGTGAAATCTTGACGAACACTAAATCTTCAATTGAGAATTCCAAATATTTTCATCGCCTATTAGCATAATTTTTTCGACGATCTTGGGCTGCCTTCGTTTGTTGTCGAATGATCTCAATATTATCCATCATTTCTCTTATCGTCTTAGGCCCAGGTACCAGTTTCTCACCAGTTTCTAACAGATGGAGAATTTCATAGTCTACATACAACGCCTCATACGGTGCCATTCCAATACTCGATTGGTGGTTATTATAATAAGAAAACTCCACTAAATGCAGGTGTTCTGTAACACCCCGTAATTTGAACATAAAAATTCACAAATTAAAGTATACTTAATTAAGTGAAATGGGTTGCGCAGAGAAATATATATATATATTGATATATATATAATTGAAAATTAAATAAATAAATATGCAAAAATGTTCAAAACAATGAATTGGGAGAGGGGAATAACCGAACCGGCCGATTTTTGAGGTCGACCCAAGCCCGCTGGGTCGACTAGGGGTTAATCCAGGGTGTTTGGCTATCAACCCGTGGGCCGATTCGCTCAAATGCAGATTTTGCATTTGAATGGTTCTCATGGTTCAGCTTTAATCTAAAGGCCCTAGATGGTTCCTACACTTGACTTCTTTCCCCAGACATGCTTTGATGGCTTGGATTGAATCAAGGGTTAATCCTATGGCTAATACTATCCTAATCCTCTATAAAAAGACCCCTAAACCTAGCCTAAATCACCATTATTCAATCCTACAACTAAACTATGTCAAATTTGTTCCTCTCATGGCCTCCACTCTCATGCTAAAATTCCTAAGCCTATTTCTATGAGAGATTGTGAGTTCATACAAGTGCTTTCAAACTTGCATGAGTGTTCTTAAGTTGCATTCTAGCCAAAGTTGCAACCTTTTCTTGACCAAAAAGCAAGGATCTTGCATGAGAGCTCATAAGCTTCATTCAAAGCCAAAGTTGAAACCTTTCTTCTTCAAAGCAAGGATTTTTATTGATATTTGCTTAAGGGTTTCATTTGGAGCTTGTTCTTTTGGGGTTTTTGGGTGATAGCATGAATGACTTCGTCTCAATCTTTGTTTTATATGTTGATTTGTGCCTTCAAAGCATTGTAAGCCCCCTCCTACTCTTAGATATTAACTATAAAGTTAAATGAATGTTGCAAGTTTGGGTTTGATCATTAAGTATGATACATGCTATCATGTTATGCAAGTCTATAAAGTCATTACCTTGATCTTGTGGGTTAAAAGCTATAACCTTTATGTTGAAATGTTGCATTATGCAACATGAGAACCCTCATAACGTTTAGGTTAACTTGCATATGAAGTCATAACCCTTATGTGATGTTATATGCGAGTTACTTGTCATCATTTCATGTCATCTATGACCATGTATCACCTATTTGCCAAGTTTGAATGTTATGCATGTTTTTGAGGCTTGACAATGTAACATGCAAGTTTGTGAGCACATTTATGCCTCATTTCCACCATGTTTAACTTGTGGCCTTATACCCTTTTTGTCATGGCTTTGCCAAGTTCCTTCTTTAAATCCATTATGCGTTGTTGTGTATGTATATGCGAGTTTAAAAGCGTTGGGGTTAGGTTGTGATGAAACTTTAATGACATGAAACATGATTTGGGTAAGTTGGTATAAATGTGACAACATGTAACTTTGGCTATGAGCATGGGACTTGGAAACTTGACACGTATGGGTTGTAAGTGTAACAAGACACTAGACCAAACATGAAAATGGCCAACTCGAGGTTGGGTTAAGATTGTAGCATAAATCTACCTGGACCCGCCCGGCTTAACTAGTAGCTACAAACAATAGGATCCAATGTGAGAAGTTGGTCATGTCGCGCTTAAGACCCGAGGTTAGACTAGGTTGTGGTGTAAATCTACCCGGACCCGCCCGGCTTAACCAGTAACCACAACAAAGTCTAATGTGAGAGGTTGAGAGTGCATTAATTAAATTAATGCCACATGATAAGGTTAAGTAAATTTGACTAATGACACTTAACCGATATGACACAAATGGGTAGGTTAAGTGGGACCGGGCTTGATTTCTTAATGACACTTAACCATACAAGACAGTTAGGGGATGGGGTTAAGTAATTTACGCTTAACTAATCTAAACACGGTAATTAGATGGGGTTAAGTAACTAAGACTTAACTAATCTAAACACGGTAATTAGATGGGGTTAAGTAACTAAGACTTAACTAATCTAAACACGGTAATTAGATGGGGTTAAGTAATCTATACTTAACTAATCTAAACACGGGAATTCGATGGGGTTAAGTTAAACACTTAACCAATCTAAACTTGGTTATTCAATGGGGTTAAGTAACCAATACTTAACCAATTTAACATGATAATTTAATGGGGTTAAGTAACTTATACCTAACCAATTATACGTGATGATTTGATGAGGTTAAGTAACCTATACTTAACCAATCTAATAGGTGGACCTGATAAGGGTTAAGTCACAAGACCTTTTAAGATTAGGCTTAACCATTGTAATACGATTAGTGGATGGGGTTAAGCTAACCCATACTTAACCAATCCGACTCGATAATCTGATGGGATTAAGATAATCCATGATAAATCAATCTAACATGAAAATCTGATAGGGTTAAGGTAAATAAATACTTAACCAATTTGACTTGATAAGGTTAAGTCATGAGCTTCTTGGTACACTTAACCAACCTGTAGGACTAAGCCTTGAACTTGAGTACTTAGCCAATCTTGACATGATTCGTAGGCGGATTAAGTCATGAACTTGGATAACAACACTTAACCCATTTGACAAAACCCTAGCTCAGGGGACTAGGTTAGAAATCGTAGTTAACAAGGATAGTGGAAAGAGGGGCTAAGTGGTAAACCTTAGTTAAGGGTAACTAAGTAATAATTCTTAGCTAAGGACAAGGACTAGTTCATAAAGAGATGAGTAACTTGGTACGGTAGGTCATCGCTTAGTATACGAGGAGGAGCAAGTTATCTGACTTGGATAAAAGCTCCAGCGAACTGGGTGACAAAGCGGAAGCTTCGGGGAACGTGAGGGTACTCTTGGTATTCCTCTGTGAGGTGGCGTGTGGTCCATGAAACACGGCCTCATAGAGGTTAAGGTCTGCGGTAGAAGAGCCAAGAGTATGCCTTGGTTGCTATGCGAGCGACCTAAAGACTAGGATGGATTAGCGTGGAGTCGACGATACTTGATTTTGCCCCGGGATAGCATGTCGCCGACTACCTACCATCTTTAGTCAATCGTGTACGTACGGAAAGGCAGGGAGCTCCCAAAAGACCATATACTAGCTATCAAGTTATGGGTGAGGTTGGCTATCTGGAAATGGGCATCGATGGGCCTAGTGTAGTTCTCATACATGATTTTTCTTGGATTGCCTTTTAGTAGTTGAGGGAGGGGTCACGTGGGACCATAGCCACGGGTACAAAAACAGACCTTGATATCTGCATCGGCAGACGACTTAAAGCTCCCGACCGAGTTCCGTACTTCTTGATTTGCCCTGGCACGGAACTCGGATGACACATTGAGGAACATGTGCGTCTAGACATGGAAAATGGTTCACGATACATACGTGGGATAAAAGGGTGCGGTTGACGGGTGGCGTAATCCCTAGTGGCCCTAGGTGGCTGAACCCAAACCGAGACACGGAAACGTTCATTAGGTAGCATAATCCCTAGTGGTCCTAGGTGGCATAAATCCTAAGTGAACGCGCGATAGTTCATGGTAAGGAAACATAACTAGATCAAGGGTAGCAGTCCAAAATAACCTTAAGGATAAAACGTTTACATGGGAAAGCCCGTATGGCCTACGGCAAAGGACTGAACTTATACATGGAAAGAAACATACGAGTTGGGAAAACCTACATATGCTATATATTAGGTTGACAGGGACCATTACATGACATTGGGCAAGGGACATTCATAGTTAACACATGACGCGGGTTGGGATACTAGTACGAGGGGTGCAGAGCAAATATACATGTTAGAACTAGGGGAAATATACATGATAGATACCGTGGGATGTTATACAGGATAGATACCTTGGGATAGTATACTTGATAGAAACCTGACAATGTGATACCTTGATTTATCTTGACACCGTAGTTTATCATTACACACTCGTGTATCTTGGTACAGTAGTTCATCCTGTTATTTTGGTTTAGCTTATCTGTCTTGTCATCATACTGATGTTCATCTCAGTTCCTCATGCCAGTTAACTTTACTAGTTTATATACTGATAGTAGATAGGGCTTACCAGTCTTTATGACTGACCCCGTTTTGTTTCGCCTCTTGTCTTCCGTTTCCCCCCAGGTTACAGGGAGGAAATGCTATTGTTAGTTCAGACTTCTCCTGTTTGAAGGTCATCATGTATGGCTCGGGCTTTTCTTGGCTATGGCTACTTTACTGTTTTACTTGGGGAATAATTTATGAAAAGGTTTGTATGCTTCTTTATTGTTGCAAGACAGGTTTTGATGTATTCTGGTGTAAAAGGCTTTAGACCTTATTTTATAAGGTTATGAAATTTGTTTTACTTCCGCTGTTTTATATATATATGTTCTATCTTGTACTATTTCTGTGCATGTGTACCTCGATAATGCTTCACCAAACCTAGTGCATTCCCTTTGTGAGTGACCCTAGCGGAGGTGGGGTGTTACATTTGGTATCAGAGCAGAAGGTTACCAGACTGGGCAAAAGTTTTTAAAACCTTCTGAAAACTATTTGAGAAACCGTTTTGCAAAGAAGCATTTTTTAAAGAAAAGTTTTTAAAGGCTATTCCCCAAAAGCCATTAGCACTGTCCTTTGTTTCCTTGATCGAACCTCTTTTCCTTTCTTCCCTCCATCTGTAGTTACAGTAGTTCTAATTGCGACTAATCCTTGTCTAGCTACGTAAGTATTTTCCCGTGCGATGGAGGTGGTTCTCGAGAGACTTGTTGCCGTGGTACAAGGAAGGATAATAAGAGTAAGGATAAAGGACGCGAGCTTAAGTATAAGCAACTGTTGCTATGGCTTAGTCCATCATGGAGGACAAGGACAAGATCATCGGAGAGGGCAATTGTATGCTCCCATTTCTAGGGTACCTAAAAGAAATGGTACCGTTTCTGGTAAAGGTTTAGTCGTTCTTTTCTATCATCCCGCCCAGACTTTGTCTTGATCATCGTATCATTTAAGTCTGCTTGGATAGTTGAGTCTCTGCACCTTAGTACTAGCATGGTAGAGGATCCCAGTTTTTGTCCCAAAATCTGGTTGGAGAGTCGGTCCATTTATTCATGACTTGTTGGATTTGAGAACGTCTATGCCAAGTGTTGAGATTAGAAGCAATACTTCTATTGTTGAGCTATGGATGGATTCTAGGGGTAAAGTGGTTATCCAGTAAGGGATACCATTCTCGGTTTTGAAAAGAGGGTAGTCAGACTCTTGGCTTGCTTTGGTAATACCTTCGAAGTCTCGTGTAACCTTTTAGGTTCTGTCATGGTTAGTTACCTAGAATCTCTTGATGCATTTATCGGAAATCTCTGATCCAATCGAGTAACGTCCGCCAATAACATGGATGGTTCATTCTGCTTGAGCATGGGTTACAGGAACCACCCTAGTAAGTGCACGTGGTAACATGGATTGGCATTGGTAAACGAGATCCAGAATTCACTAGTGAATTTTGGAGAGCTTGCAAGAGTACGTAGATATGGTTGAGCCAAGTATACTAGGGAAAGAATAAATGGAAGTGGAACGAGAGGCGACAGTGAAAAGAGTTCCGACTCATACTTTGGAAATAGGAATCAAGGAGCTACGAAATCATGGAGTCAAAGGTAGTCAAGGCACACTGGAATTAGGCTCAAGGAAATGCGGCTTAGACGCGCGCATCGTGGCTCTTTGTAAGAGTATATCGTTGATCCCTGGTTCTCATGTAGAGCTTGCTTGCATGCTATCGCTTGGTGGATATCCTCTCGGTCCTGTTTCTGTTGCAAACCCTGTAAGGAGTTTGTCTTGTTTATCTCCTCTATCTTATCTTGGGAACCTTAGGTAGAATCCTATGGATGTAAACATGTATTTGAAACATGTTATGATTGATATGGTTGCAAGTGGTTGCTCGTGGATGTGCGAATACACATTAGATACTAGATTGATGCGGTCACGTTTCATATTGCATATGCACGAGTATTTATACTTGTTTATGGATGAAATTGAATGTGTTATCATGCGGATGTGACATATGAATGAATTTTTGTGCACGCATATAGTACTTATATGACTAGGACTATTCGCATACAAGTTGGACTCATGGCACTAAACATATTTTGCATTAGAAAGATCATTCAGGCCTGATCATTAGCATTAGCTAAGGAGCATATACACACACGTTCTGCATATGTTCATATGGCATTAGAAATCGTCTAAGGACAATGGTTACATGTGGATGATGTTTTGAGTAGATGGATGATGGATAGTAGGATACGTTCTTCCTAACTTGGAGATTTCGGGGACGAAATCCTTTAAGGAGGGGAGAATGTAACACCCCGTAATTTGAACATAAAAATTCACAAATTAAAGTATACTTAATTAAGTGAAATGGGTTGCGCAGAGAAATATATATTGATATATATATATATATATATATAATTGAAAATTAAATAAATAAATATGCAAAAATGTTCAAAACAGAATTGGGAGAGGGGAATAACCGAACCGGCCGATTTTTGAGGTCGACCCGGGCTCGCTGGGTCGACTAGGGGTTAATCCAGGGTGTTTGGCTGTCAACCCGTGGGCCGATTCGCTCAAATGCAGATTTTGCATTTGAATGGTTCTCATGGTTCAGCTTTAATCTAAAGGCCCTAGATGGTTCCTACACTTTACTTCTTTCCCAAGACATGCTTTGATGGCTTGGATTGAATCTAGGGTTAATCCTATGGCTAATACTATCCTAATCCTCTATAAAAAGACCCCTAAACCTAGCCTAAATCTCCATTATTCAATCCTACAACTAAACTATGTCAAATTTGTTCCTCTCATGGCCTCCACACTCATGCTAAAATTCCTAAGCCTGTTTCTATGAGAGATTGTGAGTTCATACAAGTGTTTTCAAACTTGTATGAGTGTTCTTAAGTTGCATTCTAGCCAAAGTTGCAATCTTTTCTTGACCAAAAAGCAAGGATCTTGCATGAGAGCTCATAAGCTTCATTCAAAGCCAAAGTTGAAACCTTTCTTCTTCAAAGCAAGGATTTTTATTGATATTTGCTCAAGGGTTTCATTTGGAGCTTGTTCTTTTGGGGTTTTTGGGTGATAGCATGAATGGCTTCGTCTCAATCTTTGTTTTGTTGATTTGTGCCTTCATAGCATTGTAAGCCCCCTCCTACTCTTAGATATTAACTATAAAGTTAAATGAATGTTGCAAGTTTGGGTTTGATCATTAAGTATGATACATGCTATCATGTTATGCAAGTCTATAAAGTCATTACCTTGATCTTGTGGGTTAAAAGCTATAACCTTTATGTTGAAATGTTGCATTATGCAACATGAGAACCCTCATAACCTTTAGGTTAACTTGCATATGAAGTCCTAACCCTTATGTGATGTTATATGCGAGTTACTTGTCATCATTTCATGTCATCTATGACCATGTATCACCTATTTGCCAAGTTTGAATGTTATGCATGTTTTTGAGGCTTGACAATGTAACATGCAAGTTTGTGAGCACATTTATGCCTCATTTCCACCATGTTTAACTTGTGGCCTTATACCCTTTTTGTCATGCCTTTGCCAAGTTCCTTCTTTAAATCCATTATGCGTTGTTGTGTATGTATATGCGAGTTTAAAAGCGTTGGGGTTAGGTTGTGGGGAAACTTTAATGACATGAAACATTATTTGGGTAAGTTGGTATAAATGTGACAACATGTAACTTTGGCTATGAGCATGGGACTTGGAAACTTGACATGTATGGGTTGTAAGTGTAACAAGACACTAGACCAAACATGAAAATGGCCAACTCGAGGTTGGGTTGAGTTTGTAGCATAAATCTACCCGGACCCGCCCGGCTTAACTAGTAGCAACAAATAATAGGATCCAATCTGAGAAGTTGGTCATGTCGCGCTTAAGACCCGAGGTTAGACTAGGTTGTCGTGTAAATCTACCCGGACCCGCCCGGCTTAACTAGTAACCACAACAAAGTTTAATGTGAGAGGTTGAGAGTGCATTAATTTAATTAATGCCACATGATACGGTTAAGTAAATTTGACTAATGACACTTAACCGATATGACACAAATGGGTAGGTTAACTGGGACCGGGCTTGATTTCTTAATGACACTTAAGCATACAAGACAGTTAGGGGATGGGGTTAAGTAATTTACGCTTAACTAATCTAAACACGGTAATTAGATGGGGTTAAGTAACTAAGACTTAACTAATCTAAACACGGTAATTAGATGGGGTTAAGTAACTAAGACTTAACTAATCTAAACACGGTAATTAGATGGGGTTAAGTAATCTATACTTAACTAATCTAAACACGGGAATTCGATGGGGTTAAGTTAAACACTTAACCAATCTAAACTTGGTTATTCAATAGGGTTAAGTAACCAATACTTAACCAATTTAACATGATAATTTAATGGGGTTAAGTAACTTATACCTAACCAATTATACGTGATGATTTGATGAGGTTAAGTAACCTATACTTAACCAATCTAATAGGTGGACCTGATAAGGGTTAAGTCACAAGACCTTTTAAGATTAGGCTTAACCATTGTAATACGATTAGTGGATGGGATTAAGCTAACCCATACTTAACCAATCCGACTCGATAATCTGATGGGATTAAGATAATCCATGCTTAATCAATCTAACATGAAAATCTGATAGGGTTAAGGCAAATAAATACTTAACCAATTTGACTTGATAAGGTTAAGTCATGAGCTTCTTGGTACACTTAACCAACCTGTAGGGCTAAGCCTTGAACTTGAGTACTTAGCCAATCTTGACATGATTCGTAGGTGGGTTAAGTCATGAACTTGGATAACAACACTTAACCCATTTGACAAAACCCTAGCTCAGGGGACTAGGTTGAAAATCGTAGTTAACAAGGATAGTGGAAAGAGGGGCTAAGTGGTAAACCTTAGTTAAGGGTAACTAAGTAATAATTCTTAGCTAAGGACATGGACTAGTTCATAAAGAGATGAGTAACCTGGTACGGTAGGTCATCGCTTAGTATACGAGGAGGAGCAAGTTATCTGACTTGGATAAAAGCTCCAACGAACTGGGTGACGAAGCGGAAGCTTCGGGGAATGTGAGGGTACTCTTGGTATCCCTCTGTGAGGTGGCGTGTGGTCCATGAAACCCGGACTCACAGAGGTTAAGGTCTGCGGTAGAAGAGCCAAGAGTATGCCTTGGTTGCTATGCGAGTGACCTAAAGACTAGGATGGATTAGCGTGGAGTCGACGATACTTGATTTTGCCCCGGGATAGCATGTTGCCGACTACCTACCATCTTTAGTCAATCGTGTACATACGGAAAGGCAGGGAACTCCCAAAAGACCATATACTAGCTATCAAGTTATGGGTGAGGTTGGCTATCTGGAAATGGGCATCGATGGGCCTAGTGTAGTTCTCATACATGATTTTTCATGGATTGCCTTTCAGTAGTTGAGGGAGGGGTCACGTGGGACCATAGCCACGGGTACAAAAACAGACCTTGATATCTGCATCAGCAGACGACTTAAAGCTCCCGACCGAGTTTCGTACTTCTTGATTTGCCCTGGCACGGAACTCGGATGGCACATTGAGGAACATGTACGCCTAGACATGGAAAACGGTTCACGATACATACGTGGGATAAAAGGGTGCGGTTGACGGGTGGCGTAATCCCTAGTGGCCCTAGGTGGCTGAACCCAAACCGAGGCACAGAAACGTTCATTAGGTAGCATAATCCCTAGTGGTCCTAGGTGGCATAAATCCTAAGTGAACGCGCGATAGTTCATGGTAAGGAAACATAACTAGATCAAGGGTAGCAGTCCAAAATAACCTCAAGGATAAAACGTTTACATGGGAAAGCCCATATGGCCTACGGCAAAGGACTGAACTTATACATGGAAAGAAACATACGAGTTGGGAAAACCTACATATGCTATATATTAGGTTGACAGGGACCATTACATGACATTGGGCAAGGGACATTCATAGTTAACACATGACGCGGGTTGGGATACTAGTACGAGGGGTGCAGAGCAAATATACATGTTAGAACTAGGGGAAATATACATGATAGATACCGTGGGATGTTATACAGGATAGATACCTTGGGATAGTATACTTGATAGAAACCTGACAATGTGATACCTTGATTTATCTTGACACCGTAGTTTATCATTACACACTCGTGTATCTTGGTACAGTAGTTCATCCTGTTATTTTGGTTTAGCTTATCTGTCTTGTCATCATACTGATGTTCATCTCAGTTCCTCATGCCAGTTAACTTTACTAGTTTATATACTGATAGTAGATAGGGCTTACCAGTCTTTATGACTGACCCCGTTTTGTTTCGCCTCTTGTCTTCCGTTTCCCCCCCCCCCCCAAGGTTACTGGGAGGAAATGCTATTGTTAGTTCGGACTTCTCCTATTTGAAGCTCATCATGTATGGCTCGGGCTTTTCTTGGCTATGGCTACTTTACTGTTTTACTTGGGGAATAATTTATGAAAAGGTTTTTATGCTTCTTTATTGTTGCAAGACAGGTTTTGATGTATTCTGATGTAAAAGGCTTTAGACCTTATTTTATAAGGTAATGAAATTTGTTTTACTTCTGCTGTTTTATATATATATGTTCTGTCTTGTAATATTTCTGTGCATGTGTACCTCGATAATGCTTCACCAAACCTAGTGCATTCCCTTTGTGAGTGACACTAGCGGAGGTGGGGTGTTACATGTTCTTCCCACGGTCTTCTAAAATTCAATACACAAGCTCTAAGAAGATCCTCCAATACTCAATTGACCCTTTTAGTCTGACCATCTATTTGGGGATGATAAGCAGTACTCATACATAGCTTGGTTCTCAACGTCTCTTATAAACTCTTCCAAAGTCCGCCGGTGAATAATGGATCCCAATCGCTAATAATACTCTTCGGAATCCTGTGGAATTGAACTATCCACTTAAGATATAACTCAGCTAACTTTGATGTCGTTCTAGTCGATCTGACAGGAATAAACCTTGCACTTTTAGTCAAGCAATCCACGATAATCCATATACTATCATTTCCCGCCCTTTTCCTAGGTAATTTATCAATAAAATCCATCTAAACTTGCTCCATTTCCACGTAGGAACGTCGAATGGCTGTAACAATCAACTCGGCTTTAACTAGTTGACAGTTCATACACCTTGAGATAAATTTCACGGCATCCCTTTTCATACCTTCCCAATAGTATACTCACTCCATGTCTCGATACATCTTATTTTCGCCCATATGAATCGTAAGTCGAGAGTGATGACATTCACTTAGAACCTCATCCCTTAATCCATCTATATAAGGTATAATGAGTCATCCATTGAAACGACCTGAACCTCCCGATTCCCGAAGGGACGAGGAGCCCGGATTGCTTTGAGAACATGATGTATTATAACACAAACAGGAGAACATTTCACTATTATTAGAACAATTTCCATCAGAGTACAAGAATATATCAGAGTCCAAATAATTTATAGTAGAAAAATATCAGAGATTTAATTACATAACAGCGAAAAAATATACACATAAATATAATGTACAGCGGAAATCATCTACAACCACAACTGAAAGAGATATACGGATACAAAGCTTTTCGAATATAGCTCTAGTTGTAATCTAGGATCAAGTGGAAACCAAAACTACTAACTGCCCGTATGGAAATATGGGCATCCAGAGTTTAGGTTAAAACAATAAATTCCGAATCAGTCATGGGACTGGTGTAAGAATTAAAACAGTTATTAAATATTTACTTTAAAAGTTGGGAAATCATGGAACCACGCTGTATAACACGGAACTGGTTTACTCCACATAAATCTTAGTTTAAAATAAAACAACGCAATGCTTTTTGGAAAATGAAGCTATTATAAGACTCAGGTCCCATCATATAATGCAACGCAAGTCGGAGGACAGAGTTTTACCGTATAATAGCCAAACATGCTTGGTACGTTTTAAAACAAATCATTTTGATATTACTGTAAGTATATAGTGTCAAAAAAACTCCAAACATAAATGTATCAATCATAAACGACATAGGTACCATATATTATGCCGCCATACATAGGTTTACAAGTAAAACCGAAAAGTCGCATATTGGAAATTGGATTCCATTTATGAGTCGAGGCAAGGGACTGCCCTCACGAGTTTGAGATACTCTAGCCCGTGCCTCAAGAATAGAATGCATCATCCCTTAGGTCTTCAGGGCCAGTTCACACTTACTTTAGTGGACTAGTAATTCCTAAACAATACGTTTCCCTGCCCTATGGGGCATAAAATCTGGTCAGCATGTCGACTATATCAAGAGCCACTAGGGACCCAAATCCGAGGCACCTCGCAATCCATCATCCACATAATTAAAATTGTCTGGACTCCATACCATGACACCACTTCTACCTAGAAAGAAACGCATGCACTCCCTACATTCACTATCCCGTTTTTGACTCATACCAGGTGTGAGGCTCGCGAATTAACGCTATACACAAAGCTATGCTATTTAAAGTCGTGCTTTGACCATCAACCGCAATACTTTGCTTTTCAACAAAAGCCTCGATCATTTGCATCTTAGCATGCCACACTGACAGTTCACGCCATGCAACTGATGTCTATCAATATATTACCTCTAAGCACATACATCTTAGAGAAGGGTGTTAAGCAAGAAAATAAATTCTCTGCCACCAAACAGATTTATATTTAATAGAAATCAATCACGACAGAATGAAATCCAATGTTAGACACACATCCATTTACAAGTTCGTTCTGGGTCTGAACGAAATCGAAGGCACCTTATTCCTCATCCCATATGTCTAATATTGGAGAGAGGTCCTCGCATATCCGATCGATCTCCAAGTACATCAAGACGATCACTACTTATTACCGTTCTTGGGTGTATAGCCCAATCAAGACATCAGTAATCATCCAAACGATGTGATGATCTCTGGTCTTCAACCACCGTCTACATCGTCGAATTTTAGTTGTCGTATCAGTTATTCAGAATGGGATAAACCCGATCTTTCTGAATAACTTGCGTATTTTATTATCAATAATCAAGTGTTATGTAATAACACGTCATACGCCTCATTCCAATTCAGAATATTCTTTTACCCAAATATTCACATCTTTAGGGAAAGGTTCCCCTTAATTTTATCAAAGTTAAATTCTTCTAAAATTATTCTTTAATCTTCCTTTGGATATCAATTTTAAAAGATTTTATTTTATCCTTTAATAGTTCTAAACCAAATAAAGATTTATAAAACTAGTCGGGATTATCGAGCCTTACCGAAGTAATCATTTATTATTAATCCTAATCCCAACCTATTCATCCCATGGAGCAAAGCTGGTAATACCCTATATCTAACACCCACGGTGTTATTGGTAAATTTAATTACCATTTCACGTTTAAATCTAATTAAAGATTTAACTATCACTTGGAGTAAAACTGGTGGTACTCCATTCTCGAAAATTTATTGAATTCAGTAAATTTAATTACCTTATTCACATTCCAATCTAGTTACAGATTCCTTAAAACTCATTTTGGTTTTTAATCCCAGCAATCATTACGTAATGATTGTCCCACTTTAGGAAAATTAATCTTATCCTTAACTGGGTTAAAGAACCAATGTCATTTAAAACACAGTTCAGATGGACCCAAATCATCTTCCATTTAATTCCAATTTATGATCATAAATTCGAAAATTTCTTTTATCTAAATTAAAAGATTTATTCTCTTCTCAACAGGGTTTAAGAACAGTGTTATTAAAGACACTATCCAGGACAAACCCAAAATCCAATTTGATATTAAATACAAGGCTCTAAATAGAAATTATATTGGCTTATATTCAATATCAAATTTTGAAACCAACAGATAAGGTATTGGGAATAACGATATCTATATCTTCCAAAATCCTCAATAATATCCGTATAATCACGGAATCCAATATCGAAATATTCTGAAAATTATTTTCATTCCAATTGATAGTTGGAAAATTCTGGTTATATTAAAACCATTTTCAATCCAATTTATTTATTTAAAAACATTGGATTATCATTCTAATTAATAACTAGTTCATTCAAATAAAAATATCTTTTATCCTTTCAAATAGAGAATTTTTCATTCAAAATCTTTCCAAATCATTTATTATGATTTTACATATTTTTTCCATATTTTAAATAATTTTATTAAGGCCTTTACAGTCGGTTTCCAATAACGGCCACCAAACTTCATTTATAGCGACTTTTTTGAAATTGATTTGGACATGATTCGAAATCCAACCGTTCAAATTTAGATCTCTTATATTCACTGGAAAGATCTTTTCGATACGAACCCAATTGTTCCAATTTTAGGAGAATCCGACGGTCGAATCTCCCGTTACATCAATTTGAAGTTAATGGTTGAAATTTGCGAATGGTCGCTGCGTGACGCGTTCTGTTCAAGCCATTAAATATATATAATATATATATCGTCGATTTCCATTTAAAACATATTTTATAAATCGTTAATAAATTCGTTATAAAACGATCCCCACTTGTTTTTCAATTTTAAATCAAAATTGAATGTTCTATATCATTATAATATTAAAATGACAATATTTTCAAAATATTTGATTTTGAAATCATCCTGTTTCAATATTCATTAAAATGAATAAAATCGTTTATAAATCTGTTCGAGTTAAAATGGCGTTTAGCTACTTAACCTAGCTTCACATTTCAATATTTTTGTGTCCATCCAAAATCGGACATCAAAATCATAATTTAATTCTTCATTGAATATTATTTTAAAATATTCGTTATTTTAAAATATTCATTATCTTTGAATCGGAATGTAACTCAATCAATTACCATACAATTTCAATTATATGGATTTCATACGTCACATGTATTCAACAATAACGATAAATAATCATTCAACAATCAAACGTCATCCCCGAGTGCATTTTACAACTGTATAAGCATTAAGCTGAATAAATGACGTTTATCACAGCCTGTCAACCAATCGATTGACATACAACTAATTATTTGGATAATATCATCCCAATACCTATGTGGGGTTTTCAAACAACAACAGTCTATTTAAATAAATTATTGGTTAATAAATTTGACCAATCCAAATTCAGTTTGAATTATTTTTCTAATTAACAAATTTTCACTGTTCAAATAATAAATGGATATTTATATCACATTTCAACAACCACAAAATGTATCCACATTGTTTGAAATACGAGTGTCATATATTCAAACAACGCTTCTTGTGCAGATGAGTCGTGAATAGTTCATGTATTGAACTCAAGCAATGTCACATACAACAAATAAAAATCAACACTGGCAATTTCTATATATTTACATTTATAAAATAAAATAAATAATTATACAAATATTTTAGTGAGAGAGTTCTTACATTCATTTCCAATCATCAGTCTTTATTTCTGATTTTATTTTCAAACTGAATTAAATGCGCGTTCAATTCAGCTGAAAATCCAATTTGCTCTGTTTTCGTTCTGGTCAATTCCATGTTGTAGTATTCTTCGATATGAGTGCAACGCAACTCGTTTCACTGAATTCTGAGTTCGTGACAAAAAGTTATAAGCTTATAAACTTTAAACAAATTTAATTACATAATTAATAAATTAATTAAGGTTTTAAACCTTAATCCTTCGTTCAACTTTCTGGAACCGCTGTCGCTACCTAGGGTTGGAGTCCGCCGCCGCCACAGTGCCAACACCTCCAATCGGCCACAGCCACGGCCTCCGCGTCACGCACCTCTGCCACCCCACCACCTCGAGTTCGACGTCCCCCAACCACTAGAAAATGAGCATGAAAGGCGGCTCATTGAGCAACGATTTTCCACAAATTTCTATATGAAATCCAATCATCACCGTTGAAAACGTAGATCTCACCATGCTGAACAATCTTGCTTTGAAAAATTTCTTGAATCAGGGATTGGATTAGAAGATCGGACGTGAAGTGATTTTGAACGAAATCAGCCGTGTATCGCTTTTGAGGCTTTTTTGGAGAAAATGAAATTAGGTTTTAAAAAATTTATGATTGGTCCAAATATATAGTTTATATTATTTAATTCCTAAAATTTAGATTTTACATCCAAACTCCAAACGAATCCCAATGACTATCGCCTCTAGCTAAATACCCCTATTCCGGACACATTGGGATATGTTACGTAAGCCAATTCGTCTGTTTCAATCAGTTTTCATAAAAATTAAAATATAAATTAATATAATGGTTAATATTAAATTTGAACGTACATTATAATTTACGGGGGCCACATACTAACTCCAAAAGTTACAGAAAAATAAATCTAGCTATGTTTTGATGATATGATCCTTAAAAAACTAATTTCATCGAATTTGGAGACCGTTTGAAAAATGGCATTTTTCCAGTCGATTAAATTCGAATTTAATTTACTAAACACATTTAAATTCACCACGCTCACATATTAAAACCAAAAATTATGAAATTTTGAACCTGACAATAATTTGACACTCCAGATCCAACAAAAGTGGTTTCGTCGAAAACAGAGGTCGTTTGTAAAATGGCTATTTTTAAGGGCTATATATTATATTAAAATATACAAAAATTCCATAGCGATTATTTTAAATTTTAAACTGGACATAACTTACAATTTATATTATGAAATCTGGATTTTTCGCATTCATTAGAAAGATATAATTAAATAGATTCTAACGTTTCTTGTTTTACTGAAATGCAATTAATTTTGAATTCTATCCATTCGTTTAAAGTTTGAAATCGAATTTTCAAACTACCGCGCCATTTCGAGTTCGTTTTAACTAAATTTTAAATTCATACATTCTAACTTCGATTTAAATAAATTTTAAATCGTTAATTGTCAAAATAAATCATTTTAAATTCTTAAAATCGATTAAAATAGCTAAAATTAAATTTTTAAATTGGTTCAGAAATTCTAGGTTGTTACAATCTCCCCCACTTAAAAAATTTTCGTCCTAAAAAAGGAACGGAGCTGAAAGTTGTTTAACTAACCAACTCAACTTTCATTTTGGCTTTCATTCTTTAACTTTTCAGTTTCTAAGAATTTTCTAATTTCTCAAAAATTTGGCTAACACCCTAAATTTTCGAAAAAATTCACCATAACCTCCTTTGTACGGGGAGGGTTTGAAAATTTTATTGGATCGTATTAGGCACCCAATAAATCAATAAAAACATACATAATTTTTGTGACCTATCTATGCCTAAGGGAGACGTGTAAAAATGACAAAATCTCATACCTTGCCCCAGTGTTGGAAAAAAAAATCCATGTGCCTTAATTAACAACAAGAGAGACGTGAATTTTTGTCATCTCCAGACCTGTGGGTTTTTATTAAATCCTTCCCCAAGAACCGTTACATGTATTCCTTAATTAAGTCTGTAATCAGTCTTCGGTTCAACTTGTAATACAGTCATCACCATACGAGCATCTCACCCGTATGGAAATCCAAACCTCGTTATATAAGCTCCAAATGCTTATATGGAATATAATATGAGATATTGTCTTCACAATGTATGTCATGCTGTGTAGTTCATAATTTATTTGTTGCTATCACATGGTGTATGTTTATAATCTCACATATTACAACCATCACAATGCATCCAAATTAATTCAGAGGAGTTGAAATAATAATAAAATTGTGCAACCAACTCATTAAGGTGCACCTGTTTGTCGGGCACGCAATTTAGTTTTCTACTCAACGTGAAGCCATTAACCTGCTCAACATATATATATATACACACACACACATGTTTATGTATGTAATTTCAATCAATTTTCAATTTAAATCTATATTCGATTTGATTTGGCTAAATTTTACCTTTCATTTTCTTATTGGTTTTATTGTTCCAATATTTTTATTAATCAAACTAATAATCACACATCACAACCAGCAACCAATTAGTTGATTAACTTTTCAAATATATATCTTCTACATAACCAAAAATCATTTTTTTAGTGCCAAATCACAAACAATAAATTCTAACTAAGCTTTGGTTCTCACACCAGTCAATTGGAAATATATAGGTATCCCACTTTCGAAAATCTAACATAGATGCTGGTGAAGCCATGGCGATCATCTGAATCATCTCCGGGCGATTAGAGTGTGATTTTATATCTACCCAGTATATTTAAGACTTTACATGTTAATTATGTGTATATTCAAGATCTTCTTATAATTGATAGTCCAAATTCAATATAAAATAAAATAATCAAATACGTATATCAAGATATGATTTTCAAAACTAATTTTTTTTATATAAAAATAAAAATAGCACTCTTCTAACTCATCCTATGGTATTACTAATCCTATCTCTAACGAGTCATTCTTATAGGATGTTACTAATCCTATCTCTGATGAATTCTTTCGTTCGGCTCAAATGTGTCTTGTTCTCCGAGCTTTGTAAACCAAAGGTCTGATACCAAAATGAAACGACCCGAACCTCTAGATCTCCGAAGAGACGGAGGAGCTGCTGATTGCTTTGAAAATGACGCATCAGAACACAAACAGAGAACATTTCATTGCTATTACAACAATTTCCATCAGAGTACAAGAATATATCCGAGTCCAAATAATTTACAATAGAAAAATATCAGAGATTTAATTACATAACAGCGGAAAAATATATACATAATTATAATGTATAGCGAAAATCATCTATAACCACAACTGAAAGTGATATACAAAAACAAAGCTTTCCGAATATAGCTCCAGATGTAAACCAGGATCCTGTGAAAATAAGTATCTGCGAAAACCAAAACTAATAGCTGCCCATGTGGAAATATGGGCACCCAGAGTTTAGGTTAAAATAATAAACTCCGAGTCAGTCATGGGACAGGTGTGAGAACTAACACAGTTATTAAATCTTCGCTTTAAAAGTAGGGAAATCATGGGACCACGCCATATAACACGGAACGAGTTTACTTCACATGAATCTTAGTTTAAAATAAAACAACGCAACGCTTTTTGAAAATGAAGCTACTATAAGACTCAGGTCCCATCACACAATGCAGCGCAAGCCGGAGGATGGAATTTTACCTTTAGCACAACATGCTTGGTACGTTTTTAAACATATATTTTGATATTACTATAAGTGTATAGTGTCAAAACAATTTCAAACATAAATGTATCAATCATTGACGACATAGGTACCATATATTATGCTTCCATACATAGGTTTACAACTAAAACCGAAAAGTCGCGTATTGGAAATTGGATTCCGACTATGAGTCAAGGCAAGGGATCGTCCTCGCTGATTCGAGACACTCCAGCCCATGCCTCAGGAACAGAATGCATCGTCCCTTGGATCTTCAAGGCCGATCTACACTAACTTTAGTGCATTGGTAATTCCTGAACAATACGTTTCCCTTCCCTATTGGGCATAAAATCTGGTTAGTATGTCGACCATATCAAGAGCCACTAGGAAGCCAAATCCGAGGCGCCTCGCAGTCCATTATCCACATAAGTAAAATTGTCTAGGATCCATACCATGACACCACTTCTAGCTAGAAAGAAACGCATGCACTCCCTGCAGTCACTATCTCGTTTTTGACTCATATCGGGTGTGAGGCTCGTGAATTAACGCTACACACAAAGCTATGCTATTCAAAGTCGTGCTTTGATTATCAACCACAAGACTCTGCTTTTAAACAAAAGCCTTGATCATTTGCATATTAGCATGCCACACTGACAGTTCACGCCATACAACTGATGTCTATCAATATATAACTTCTAAGCTCGTACATCTCAGAGAAGGGTGCTAAGCAAGAGAATAAATTCTCTGCCACCAAATTGATGTATACATTTAATAGAAATCAAACAACATAGAATAAAATCTAATGTCAGACACACATTCATTTACAAGTCCATATCGGGTCTGAACGAAACCAGAGGCACCTTATTCCTCGTCCTATATGTCCAATACAGGAGAGAGGTCCTCGCATATCCGGTCGATCTCCAAGTACCTCTAGACGATCACCACTTATTACCTTGCCTTGGGTGTACATCCAACCAAAACATCAGTAATCATTCAAACAAAGTGAAGATCTCCGGTCTTCAACCACCGTCTCTATCGTCGACTTTTTAGTCATCATATCAGTTATTCAGAATGAGATAAACCCGGTCTTTCTGAATAACTTGCGTATTTTATAATCAATAATCAAGTGTTATATAATAACACATCATACGCCTCATTCCAATTCAGAATATTCTTTTATCCAAATATTCACATCTTTAGGGAAAGGTTCCCATTAATTTTATCAAAGATAAATTCTTTTAAAATCATTCTTTAATCTTCCTTTGGATATTAATTTCAAAAGATTTTATTTTATCCATTAAAAATTCTAAACCAAATGAAGGTTTATAAAACTAGTCGGATTATCGAGCCTTACCGAAGTAATCATTTTTTATTAATCCCAATCCCAACCTATTCATCCCATGGAGCAAAATTGGTGGTACCCTATATCTAACACCCACGGTGTTATTGGTAAATTTAAATACCATTTCATGTTAAAATCTAATTAAAGATTTAACTATCGCCTGGAGTAAAACTGGCGGTACCCCATTCTCGATCATTTCTTGAATTTGGTAAATTTAGTAACCGTATTCACATTCCAACCTAATTACAGATTCCTTAAAACTCCATTTTGGTTTTTAATCCCAACAATCATTACTTAATGATTGTTCAACTTCAGGAAAATTAATCCTGTCCTTAACTAGGTTAAAGAACCAATGTCATTTAAAACACAGTTCACGATAAACCCAAATCATCATCCATTTAATTCCAGTTTATAATTATAAATTGGAAAACTTCATTTATCTTAATTAAAAGATTTGTTCTCTTCTCAACTGGGTTTAAGAACCATATTATTGAAGACACCATCCACGACAAACCCAAAATCCAATTTGATATTAAATACAAGGCTCTAAATAGAAATTATATCGGCTTATATCCAATATCAAATTTTGAAACCAACAGATATCGTATTGGGAATAACAATATTTATATCTTCCAAATTCCTCCACAATATCTGTATAATCACGGAATCCAATGTTGAAATATTCCAAAGATTATTTCCATTCAAATCCGTTCCAATTCATACGTTGGAAAATTCTAGTTATATTAAAACCATTTTCAATCTAATTATTTATTTAAAAACATTGAATTACTATTATAGTTAATAACTAGTTCATTCAGATAAAAATATCTTTTATCCTTTCAAATAGGGAATTTTTCATCCAAAATCTTTCCAAATCATTTATTATGATTTTACATAATTTTTTTCATATTTTTAATAATTTTATTGAGGCCCTTACAGTCGGTTTCCAATAACGGCCACCGAACTGCATTCATAGCGACCTTTTCTAAAATTGCTTTGGAAATAATTTGAAATCAAAGCGTTCAAATTTAAATCACTTATATTCATTGGAAATATCTTTTAGATATGAACCAAACAGTTCCGATTTTAGGACAATCTGATGGTCGGATCTCTCGTTACATCAATTTGAAGTTAATGGTCGAAATTCGCGAACGATCGCTGCACGGCGCGTTCTATTCAAGCCGTTAAATATATATAATATATATATCGTCAATTTCCATTTAAAACGTATTTTATAAATCGTTTATAAATTCATTTTAAAACGATCCCCACTTCATTTTCAATTTTAAACCAAAATTGAATGTTCTATATCATTATAATATTAAAATGATAATATTATCAAAATATCTAATTTGAAATCAATCCTTTTCGATATTCATTATAAAATGAATAAAATAAATTCATAAACACGTTCGAGTTAAAATGGCATTTAGCTACTTAACCCGACTTCACATTTCAATATTTTTGTGTCCATCCAAAATCGGACATCAAAATCATAATTTAATCCTTCACTGAATATTATTTTAAAATATTCGTAATTTTAAAATATTTGTTTTTTAATATTCATTATCTTTGAATCAGAATGTGACTCAATCAATTACCATATAACTTCAGTTATATGGATTTCATACATCGCATGTATTCAACAATGACGATAAATAATCATTCAACAATCAAACATCATCCAGAGTGCATTTTACAACTGTATAAGCATTAAAATGAATAAATACCACTTATCACAGCCTTTCAACCAATCAATTGACATACAACTAATTATTAGGATTAGTGTGTGTTAAATATCATCCCAATATCCGTATGGGGTTTTCAAACAACAACAGTCTATTTAAATAAATTATTAGTTAATAAATTTGACCAATTCAAATTCGGTTTGAATTATTTTTCAAATTAACAAATTTTCACTGTTCAAATAATAAATGGATAATTATATCACATTTCAACAACCACAAGGTGTATCCACATTGTTTGAAATATGAGTGCCGAATATTCAAACAATGCTTCTTGTACAGATGAGTCGTGAATAGTTCATGTGTTGAACTCAAGCAATGCCACATACAACAGAATCAACACTGGAAATTTATATATATTTACAGTTGTAAAATAAATTAAATAATTGTACAAATATTTTAGTGAGAGAGTACTCACATTTGTTTCTGCTCCATCAGTCTTTATTTCTGATTTTATTTTCAAATTGAATTAAATGCGCTCAGCTGAAAATCCAATTTGCTCCGTTTCCATTCTAGGCAGTTCCATGTTGTAGCGTTCTTCGATACAAGCGCAACGCAACTCGTTTCACTGAATTCTGAGTTCGTGGCGAAAAGTTATAATATCATAAACTTCAAACAAATTGAATTGCATAATTAATAAATTAATTAAGGTTTTAAACCTTAATCCTTTGTTCAACTTTCTGGAACCACTGTCGCTACCTAGGGTTGGAGTTCGCCACCACCACAGTGCCATCACCTCCGATCTGCCACGGCCTCCGCCTCCGTGCCACGATCCTCCGCCACTCCACCACGTCGAGTTTGACGTCCCCCAGCCACTAGAAAACAAGCACGAATGGCGGCTCATTAAGCAGCGATTTTCCACAAATTTCTACACATAACCCAATCATCACTGTTGAAAACGTAGATCTCACCACGCTGAACAATCTTGCTTTGGAAATTTTTATGAATTGCGGATTGGATTAGAAGATCGGACGTGAAATGGTTTTGAATGGAATCCATCGTGTATTGCTTTTGAGGCTGCGGGTTTCTGGAGAAAATGAAATCGGGTTTTTGAAAAATTTATGATTGGTCCAAATATATAGTTAAATTATTTAATTCCTAAAATTTAGATTTTTCATCCGAACTCCAAACGAATCCCAACGACTGTCACCACTAGCTAAAGACCCTCATTCCGGACACAATAGGATATGTTTCGTAAGCCAGTTTGACTGTTTCGATCAGTTTTCATAAAATTTAAAATATAAATTAATATAACGGTCAATATTAAATTTGAACGTACAATTTAATTTACCGGGGCCATATACTGACTTCAAAAATTACAGACAAATAAATCTAGCTATGTTTAAACGATCTGGTCCTAACAAACTAATTTTGTTGAATTTGGGGACCGTTTGAAAAATGGGCTTATCTAGTTGATTAAATTCAAACTGAAATTACCAAACACATTTAAATTCACCACGCTCACATATTAATCCCAAAAATTATGAAATTTTGAACCTGATAATAATTTGACATTCCGGATCCAATAAAAGTGGTTTCATCAAAAATGGAGATCATTTGCAAAATGGCTATTTTTAAGGGCTATATATTATATTAAAATATATATAAATTCTATAACAACTATTTTAAATTTTAAGCTGGACATAACTTACAATTTATATTATGATTTCTGGATTTTTCAGATTCATTAGAAAGATATAATTAAACAGATTTTAGTGTTCCTGGTTTCACTGCAATCCGATTTATTTTGAATTCTGTACATTCAGTTAAAGTTAGAAATCCAATTTTCAAACTACCGCGCCATTTTGAGTTTGTTTTAATTAAATTTTAAACTCATACGTTCTAACTTCGATTTAAATAAATTTTAAATGGTTAATTCTCAAAATAAATCATTTTAAATTTGTAAAACCCATTAAAATAACTAAAATTAAAATTTTAAATTGGTTCAGAAATTCCAAGTTGTTACATCCATTCTCGCAAAGGCAACCATCTTGATCTACTTTGAAATCCTTAATTTCCTCTAGAGCGACCCTCTTCTCTAATCTCCGAATGATTTCCAAATGCTTCTTGTCTCTCTTCTGGCATTCGTCAATTCTTTCGATGGGAGTCTACCTAATTGATAAGCATGCTAACATCTTGGGCTCTAACTCACAATGAGGTCTAAAATCAAATCTGCGCAAATACGCAAGATGTTCCATTCTGAAAACATGGCTCGAAACTCGCATGTCTTCAACTTAATGCATCGACCAATGCATTACCTTTTCCTGGAGTATAGTCTATTCCAAAATCATATGATGCCAAAAACTCTAACCATCACTACTGCCGAAGATTTAAATCCTTCTAAGAGAAAAGATACTTTTACGATTTATTGTCCGTAAACAATCCAAAAACTTAGCACTCATCTGATGTTTCCGTAAGATTTCCAAGTCAATTCTCAAGTGCGTCTTGTATTCCTCCTTAGTCATAGAATAAATCAATGTATCATCCATGAACACAAGCATGAACTTGTTCAACTGATCTCTGAAAACTCAATTCATAAGATCCACAAAATAAAGTGGTGCATTAGTTAATCCAAACGGCACCACCAGCCACTCATAAAATCAGGATGGCATCCTAAAAGTAGTCATTGGCACACAATCCCTAGCCACTCTTAGTTGGTGAAATGTCGTCGCCAAATCCATTTGGGAAACAACTTAGCTTCGTGAAGCTGATCAAATAAGTCATCTATCCTTGGGAATGGATTATTGTTTTTCTTAATTACCTTATTTAGCTCACATAATCGACACTTGATCGCAATGATCCATCAGCCTTGGTCACAAACACTATTGGTGCACCACATTCGGATATGCTCGTGCGAATGAATTCCTTACTCAAAAGATCACTTACTTGCACCTCTAAGTTGTTCCTTAAGCGTCATCCACATAAGAGGCATAACAATAGGTCTGGCTCAATCCGCTAAATCAATCTGAAACTCGATCTCTTGTACGATTGGCATAGATTATAACCCATTACGTGGAATTACAAGTGAATATAAAAAGCTAACCAGAACGCCATCCTATGATAAAAAATGTATCATTATCGTTCGCCCTTCCATATTCCTGATTGTCACCTCGAGCCTCTTGCAATCCACAATAGTCTCATACCTCTTGAGCTAGTCCATACCCAAAATAGACCCAAACCCAAACAAAACAATCGCATATAAAAGAGCGCCCATGATTCGATAAAACTAAACCACGACAAAGCATACAAAGACTAATGAACCCCCTACTAGATTAGTCATAACCAATGGTCTTTCAATAATCTGAGGTTCTAAAACTAACTTATAAACAAGATCATTACAAATAAAACAATGTGATGATCCGGTATCAAACAAAACTCAAATTGAAACATATTTGATAGAAAGCGTACCTTGCACAACAACACTCTTCCCCTTCTCCTCCGTAGTTGGAGCCCTCGAGGAAAATGACACAACATCCAAAGCATACGGTCTCACAACCTGATTATCCCTTGTTGGTTCCGGACAATTATTCTTTATATGCCCAAGCTTATCGCAATTTAAGCGCTTCCTTTCCACCTTAGCATTCTTACAATCTTTGGAAAGATGGCCCTTATGTTAATAATTATAGCAAGTAATCTCTCCTTTAGGTTTATTTTGGCCATTCTTTCCATGATGTTGTTGTTTTCTTTTACTATTCCACTTTTTCTTATTACTACCATCTTGTTGTGGTTTCGACTCCTCCTTATTCTCAACAACAACCTCCGCTTTCCTCAAAAACAAACTTTCGTTTCTTAAAGCCTCCTTGACCAGCTTCGCGTAAGGATCATCAATATGGTCGACCAATTGTTTTCCAAGATTCTTGTCCAAACCCAAAATGAATTCTTGTTCTTTAATAAGGAGTCTCAATATACAAATAAGCATACTTTGATGAGGCTTCAAACTCAGCCACATACTCAAATACTAGTATACCTCCTTGCTTTAAGCTCAACAAGCTTCTTAAAGAGTATTGATTTTTGGATCGTTGAAATGAACTTCTCTTCAAACTTAGTTCTGAATTGATCTCAAGTGATTTGGTCCTCTGGAGTCTCCATAGTAATAGATTTCCACCAATCCATCACTCTCCTTGCAAATGCCTCGATGCAAGCATCCTCTTAATTGCATCATCAATTCCTAAGTCTCCGAAAATATGAACACAAGTATCTAACCAATTCTGAATCTCAACAACCAGTTCCATCCTAACAAATGGCTTGCTACCTATAGAAGCATAGTCCTTGCACAACTTCGCAAAACCAACAACCTTAGGTGCCTGCATAGGAACACCATGCTCTACTACCACTCCTTGAGTGGGCATCCTTCTAATGATCGCTACCATTATGGCCTCGAACATAACAGTATTATCAGACATAGTAGCTGCATCTCTCGATTGGCTACCTTCGCATACCCCTCCAGTCGCAGGCTCACCCCAAGCAACATGTCTCAAAGTTCGTCGACTCATTCTCTAGCTAAAACGAGAATGATCAATTCACATTATAGGAAGTTGCATTGGTGTTCAAGTGCTTACTATCCTACTGTACTATATATTATAGTACGGTAATCATCCAGTAAAAATTACAAGTACGTCTCTCATACGCTTTTACGTTAGCGAACTTTGGGTAAAATCAATTAACCAAAGCTCTGATACCACATGTGATGACCGCCTCATATCTCCTGCACCAAACTAAGAAATGGTGCACTGCATGACGTACGAGGACGATACAGGACGATCATCGAGGTAGAATTGCTTGAAGTAAACCTATCATATAAATCACAGCGCATGCATAATAAATAATGATAAACTATATAACAGGATATAATAGTGAACCATGGCTAAAGAAAAAAATCAAATCTTCATAAAACCATAGAATCTCAAGTACAATATATCTTAGAACATGAATCTCTGGATACAATATGCCTCACTACATCCCTCAGAGTATCATAAACCATCAACATAATGCAGAAATAGAAAGGAAATATCTATATATTAGGTAGTACTAGTACGCTTACCTCCTGCTCGTCACCGCACAGCATCACCGACATTGAAACCTGCTACTCAGTCTACTTATCAATAACATTGATGAACAAACTAAGGTAATCTATTACTTAAATAGTAAAACAGGAACCTAGCCTTGCTTATGTGGACATTTATTATCGCTATAATTCAAAATACAGCCTTTTCCGATCAACATGCTTTTTTAAAAAAAAAATGCCAGCAATTCCTAACAAAACACGTGCGGTCTTACAAAACCGCTTCTCAGGAAACTACCTTCTACCGTTCTACGTTCGTCTGTCTCATTTTCCCTGCCAATTTCCCTATTACTTTCCTCTTTCTCCGTAAACAAAATTTCATTTCTTCTCCGGTTACATTAAATCCTGACCAATCCCTACCTACTTCCACTTTCAACTCTCTAATTATGCCGCTTCTTTCTCCCCTGAATCCCCGTTCACTTTTAATTCCATCGACTGATAGTCTAATACCAGATCAACATTCAACTTTGCCGGCAGTCGACTGCAAGCTGTGAAGAGTCAGCGAAGGCATGTTAATTTGTCACATCGCACTGTCGATTTTGGATGCAATGGTAACATTTTTTTCCCCAATGCGCCTGTTCTTTCTGATTTCAGTTACCACTGCAGTTGGTTGATTGTGCATTATAAGAACCATCATAAATTTATAAACCTATGAAGATCATCGTCTACTTTATTACTTCGATTCTATGCATTAGAGAAGACATACAGGCCGAAAGAGCACGATCTCCGAACAAAACTGCTTACTTCTTCCCCTCTTCTTCTGCTCGGTTTTGTCCCTGACCATCAATTTCAATAAATCCGACATCTAAATTTCTGCCTTCCTGCAAATATCAATCGACTGTGAATCGGTATGCTTTTTTGGGAATTTTGTACTTCTGTTCTGCTTTTCACGACGACCGATCAATCTTCAAAGTTTCGATATTTGATTACAGTAAACATATTTATCTTCTTTTTTTGACTTATTATCAACTGATATTTTGGTTGATAATATTAACTATTCGTATATTCAAGGTAATTTTGTGTACAGCCAATGGTAAAATCATATATATCATGCCTAATTTTTTAATATTCGAATTAAGTATTAGTGCGAACTCAACTTGAGTTGAATTGTAAGTTACTGCCTCATCTGAGATTTTTATGTATTCATTTTGGCCTTGCCTATTTTTTTATTTTTCATTTTTTTGTTTGTATCGCTCAACTGAATTTTCAACATAGATTGAATGTTAAAATGGAATTGTTTGAATTGTTTATATTGCTTAACTGAATTCCAAACATAGACGAGTTTTAGAATAAATTTGTGCAAGTTGCCACTTTACATAATCACATCCACAATACACTTATCTATCTAAATATGAGTAGACAGTTCATAAGCTTGAACATGATAGTAATATTTCAGTTTACTTATTTTTGCGATGGAACCAGTGCCATGTTTAGCGTCATTGTACTCCAATGATTTGGCTTACTCTACGTGTGTATGTGACTCATTAATCTAAATTGACGGCTTACTCAACCCACTAGAATTCTAACATAGTTGTCAACGATACGGATGTAGATCTTCGTAAAGACACTTACGGGAAAGTTCATCGCCCTTGAGGTTGATAGCTCAGATACAATCAACAATGTCAAAGCCAAGATTCAGGACAAAGAAGGCATTCCTACCGACCAACAATGCCTTATATTTGTAGGTAAACAACTTAAAGAAGGGAGAACATAAGCGAAATACAATATTTAGACAGAATTAACCCTCAACTTTATTCTGAAACTGAGATGCATGCAAATATTTGAGAAGATACTGGCAGTGAAGACCATTACTCTAGAGGTTGAGGGATCAGACACCATTCATAATGTGAAGGCAAACATTCAGGATAAGGAGGGTATCCCACTAGATCAGCAAAGACTGATATTTGCAGGAACGCATCTCGAAGATGATAGAACCCATGGAGATTACAATACTCAGAAGGAATGAAATATCACCCGCCCTGGACCATTGATATTATGGTCTATTACAATTTTTCCTTCACTGCCGCCTCTTTCTGCCGCTAACATTCATCCCTGCTCTATCTCCGCTTCTGATTCCTGCCATAATACCTGTAAATAACTTTTTTGCACAGAAGGTGGTGTTGTTTCTGTCGACAGCTAATGCAACATTCCCTTTCTTCCTTCTACCAATTTCTACCCGTAAGACATTTGGACCAAATCCAAGTTAACGTTCGGACGGCTGAACAACCATCCAAACAACGACTGTCAGATGTTGGTCTGAGGTCTACTATTGATGGCGCTCGAATAATTATCCATCTATCGTCAGTTTATGACCAGGTAAGTGGGACTTCCTACCTTACCATGCTTTGTAAAAAATCTTCATTGAGATTTATCGGTTTGTGTATTTTCATTTTGTGGTCTTCAATCTGTATTTTACTACACTGAAACAAGAGTTTTGCAAAAATAAAATGATGATAAAACATTTGGACCAAATCCAGGTTAACGTTCAGACAGCTGAACAACCATCCAAACAACAACTGTCAGATGTTGGTCTGAGGTCTAGTATTGATGGCGCTCGAATAATTATCCATCTATCGTCAGTTTGTGACCAGGTAAGTGGGACTTCCTACCTCACCGTGCTTTATAAAAAATCTTCGTTGAGATTTATCGGTTTGTGTATTTTCATTTTGTGGTCTTCAATCTGTATTTTACTACACTAAAACAAGAGTTTTGCAAAAATAAAATGATGACGGTCAACTTCGTTAAACGTCAACTATATTGACAAAAATATTGATAAATTATAAATAAAAATGCACACAAACTTATGACCTTTGCTGACACGTTCAAAAATGTAAAACAAATACATGTTCCCTTCTTACACTGGTTTGTTTTAATTGCTTCTTTTACACTGCTGTTCTTTCCATAACTGCTCAAGAAATGGCTTTCAAAACCTATTTAATCAGCTTGAGAACACAATATATAGAGTTATAGAATGCTCAATCTACTTTTCATTCAGTATATCATGCAACTGCTTTTATTTGTATTTTAGGCCATCTAGATAGTCGTAATGTATTAGGGATTGGAGGCAAAAAGCTAAGATATCAGCATTCCTAATTTCATGATTATTAAGGCAATGTTGTTTATGGAACTAATTGTTTTGTGCAATTTATGGTGCAACACATTTTGTTCGCTCAAATGTAATGTGCATTAAATTAATTTTTCGTCACATTCCTTTAACACTAAAAGATTGGAGGAAATTTTTTATACTACCTTATTCTACTTGCACCCTGATTTCATTTCCAGTTATGTTGCTATATAGCTCATCGAACTAAATAATGTATGCAGTGCTTTGTTCACACCGTAATTATGGCAACTCATTATGTGTATACCTGGTTTATTCATTTTAACTGATTCACATCCTCTGTTGTACGAGTTTTACAATGTGGCTGACATGAACAAAAGCAAAGCATTGACCTGTAAGCTGAAGCGCCAGTTGTGTAGCCGTTTGATCATGTAATAAAACAGGTGGTATTTCATCTTAACAATTTGGATTTAATCAACTTATTTATCCACGTTAAGACGGTTAAGTTGACGTTATTGATTTGCACAGCTTAGCATCAGTTTGTGCATAGCATATTTTGAGCAATTGCAGACGCTTTGTTATTTGCATTGACAACAATTTAGATATCTATTTATGCGTATGCATGATATACATGGTTAACACTGTTCTAAAGCATAGAAGCATGTATATCATACCCTGCTACTGAATATCTGAAATTGAATGTCTGCATTTACACGCCATTCGGCTGATAAAAAGACATTACAACATATTGTTTCCCTGCACCTTCAGTTTACCATTTATGATACAAACTTTCATTAAATTAACACTGCTTTGAATTGCTTTGGTTTTTATGTTGATTCTACTTTGTATGGCGACCAAAACATAAACATTTCTACCACCTAAATTTCTGGTTCAACTGAGCGCATTTACGTTTCGTTGCTTCTATTTCTAAACATTTTAAATTTTACAGTCTTAACTTCTACTGTTAAACATGTAAACATGTGTTACACTTCCCGTGTGCGAAGCACGGGCCACTCACTAGTAAGAGAGGAGAACGTAAAACTTTGAGTTAGAAAACATTCTTATTGAGCGATAAAATAACTAACAATAGTTATATAAGAGAATATGAGTTTAGGCGGATCAACCATCTAATCTGCCAACAACCATTAAGTTAACACGTGAAAACCATTCATCACATGTCATATCAGATAGGAAAGGACAACCTCAATCCCGCTTCTCTTTGATAACCTACGGTGATAGCTTACCCAGAGAAAGTAAAGAAGAAAGTGCACAATCAACCATAGTATCCATAGCATCTAATATCCTAGCTATCATCGACTATAGCTTTGAATCCATCAATAATTTTCTTTGAACGATCAAAATGGCTAATGGAAAACCCCGCTCCTAGCCAAACGGCCATATGCCATCGTGACTACGTATGTTTGTCTTAATCGACTAAGACAACTGTGATGCCTCACCCCAAGACCCACATTAATAAAGAGAACTACATAGTAATTATGTCTGCTAATGCGGAGAATAGGGCAAGCTAGGGGCGACCAACTATATCCTTGTCTTAACTGTCTATTGTATATGTCGATAAATGCTATGTATTTTTTCAACTCAAGCGGCTCAACATGTCTAATAATAGTTAACAAAGCTATAGCTGGTCATGGATCTATCAAAAAAACACCATAACTAAATGAATAACTCATCACAAAATAGTGCAGATATACATATATAATGATGCATCTCAATACAATATAAATATCTCAATAGAGTGGCATGGCGATTACTCAATATACATGAAGCAAAGAATATACAGCTCGAGATTATCTCACAAGAAAGCTAACATCCCAAGTAGATGACTCGAATCCATAAGGAAGCATCATGAAATTGTTGTCCATAAGAGAGGCTAATACCTGAAACAAACTCGGTCTGATCCGAGTGAAAACACACGGTTCAAGCTAGTTAATTTTGTCAGCTAAGTAAAACAATCGGTAATGTAAAGTAAGAGATAGATATGGTGTCCTTTTACTTAAAGGATACCATGTTACGACAAGGATTCTACATTATCAGAAAGAATGATATATCTTCTTAATAAGTGGAATAAATTATTAACATAAGGTTATACTCAAGCTACAGAATCGACACTTAAGCCAATAGGACAACAATAAGCAGAGTCGTATCGCTTTTGCCTTACATCATCGGCGGTGTATATGAATATCGATAATGACTACAAAGGAATGAACTATCTCCATAGAGAAGGCATTAACATAACTATACATCAAAGGTATATAACCTTCATATAAAGGATAAACACATAGATATGCCTCATCTCATTGGCATATACTAAAATCACAAAATATCAGTCGGTACATCATAAACTTGTCTAATAGAATCTTCTTAATTATTAAACCTCATCTCATCGGTATAAATATAAAACCACCATAAATCCAAACTCATCATAAAAGAATCTCATACTCATTTATACCTCATCTCATCGATACCAATATAAATACGTCTCAAGTCCATCTTAAACATCGCATAGATCATAAATTCATCAAAACATCAACCCATAAACCAAGAGCTCAATCAAAAATAACATCATAAGGGATTTTTCCATATTTATATGCACATCTTATCTGGCATTAGGCTATATATGTAACAATCGTCAAAAATTGGTGAAATCAAAACAAAAATCAAAGAAATCTCTGATTAACTAGATCCTTACTTGCATGCCGAAGCAATGTTGCACGTGCTTACATCTTGAATAGTGCTACTATTTGGTACCATAACATCATGATGACTAGAGTCATGTAATATCTTGATCCTCGTGATGACTATAGTCTATAACATTGTGACGACACCCAGTCACAAAGGCCTAAGTAATATAACATCGTGATGATTAAAGTCGAGTAATAACATCGTGAATAGTGTGATGACATAAACATAAAAAGCATCATAAAATATATATACTCCGCCTCATCTCATCCGCAAGTAAATTGGATAGACTACTCATCTCAACTTATTGACGAGACTGACTAACATCGTGACTTGTCTCATCTCATCGACAAGTGAAAACCATCATAAAACATCTTAACATCATGAAATCATCATAAAGAGGCTTCCCTCATCTCATCGACAAGTAAAAACAACATCGAGTTGGTTATTTATAACCATAATTCCCAAATAGGGACTACTAACATCTAATTCGCCTCGTCTCATCAGCGAACATAAAATACATAAAAAATGGTTCCTCGTCGATTATACTTCAAAAGGATATCTCATACCATTAAACTAACCAAAATTAGGCTAACTCGAGAAGCTCACAACTAAAAGTTTAAAATCATCAAAATATGCCATAAAATGGCGAAAACCAAATTTCATCTCAAATCAATTCATCGTAAAGATTTTCAATCGTACAAGTTTGGAACTAACTGCTAAAGTAACTCACACATCCCATACCATGTGTTTTACTAAATCATCTAATTCTCTTTCTCATACGCATGAATGGTGTTAAAGTGTGTGTATTTTAAAAAATATTTTATCTGAGAAAATTAGTATTTAAAACAATTTCCCTAAACATTATTCGAAACCAGCATTCAAAATTCCTTTATTATAGGAATACATAGGATTTTATTATTATAACAAAAATTAATTTGTAAAAATTACTATGTTGTAATAATTTAAAATCTCCATTTCATTCAAAATCATTTCCAAAGTTAATTTATAGAAAATCGTGCTCAAAATGTCATCAAAGCATTATTAAGAAATTGATATTTTAATTCAGTTTCAAAACACTCAAAATGTAAACCTTGAATTTCCACAAAATTGACTAATCTATGGATAGATATCATAGCCTCAACTTCAATTCAAAAGTATCTTAAATGGAAGAGGCATAACTAACATATACAAATTCAATATCTAACAAGTAACGACTTCAGTTTTATCCATTTCTAACGCGGTTTACAAGCATCAAAACCTACAACTAAATGCTAGTTTCAAGTAATAATTTGTGTTACAAGGTTTTAACCTCATGATAGCACTTCTAAATTAGAAACCAGGTAATTCAACTTAAGTTAAAAAAGTTTATGAAAGAAAACATAACTCAAAAATGGAGACATCCTTCACCTCGAGCCTTTCAAACATCCTGTCCTCTACTACACCACCTCGAGCCAAATCCGCAACAGATCCGCCCCCAATTCCACCTAACCCAGATCCACCTCCTCAAAGCTCTCCCCTCCCATAGCTTTCGAATGACCCTCCCTTGCCTTTGTTTACGTGGTCTTAGCTATTTTCCACCAAGCCTCATAATGCTAGAGTGTTTTCCTCTCCACCTCTTACGATGAAATTCTCTGGGAAGAATCTGGTCCCAACCAAGGAAATTGTTAATGCAAGTATTGACGTATGGAAAGATTATCTTACTGGATTTTTTCTGGACACACCTTAGTCATATACGGTAGAAGTGATGCATCTGAAGAAGCTCTGGAAGCCAAGAGGACCTATCAAGGTAAAAGCCAATGGTAGCGAATTATTTTTCCTTTTAGATGACGCTGATGATCGAAAAAGAGACAAATCCCATAGTTATTAGGAACAAGTTTTTTTTGGTTAAAAAGTAGGATTTTAAATAGGGAACACAAATAATGGTATCAAACATATACTTATTTGGGTTAAATTGACTAACATCCCCATGGTAGCATGGTCTAGAATAGGGATTAACTGGCTAGCAATGCGTATTGGTAAGTTCTTGTGTATGGATCAAGCAACTGAAAGTTTAGATAGGCTTGTCTATGCAGGGTGTTTAGTTGAGATTAATCCTGATAGTGGACTGCCGTTCTCTTTCACTATGCATATGGGAGATGGGTTTGAACAAGTTGTGGAAGTTGATTACTTATGGAAGCCCGATATACGCAGTAGATGTAAAGTTTTTGGGCACAAAACTGAAAAGTGCCCACATAATGCTAAGAAAGACGAAACATTTGAAGTTGTTAGTAAGAGTGTTGAGAACATGAATGTTAATATAAGTGTTGAAACACTTGGTAAACAACATAATGTTAGAAATGAAGGTTAAGCTACTGTTAGCAAGAAACTAGCTAAGAAAATGCCAGGTAGAAGCAAACAAAAGGTTAGAGTTAGTATGTACAGAACAACCAATAAATGGAAGATAATTAAAGGAGGAAATGCAAAGAAGAACAATCAAGGCAACCAGGAAAAAATAGTAAAACAAAAGCAGTTATTGGCAATAGGTTTGATCAGGCCCGGCCCAGAGGGAAGCCCACCAAGCCCTCGGGCTAGGGCAGCCCACTGGGCCTGGGCAACAAGAAATGTTTTTATTTCTTTATAAGTTATTGATATGTGTGCTATATGCGAAGTAGAAATTTCGTGAAGTAATTTGTGGTCAAGTGGAAAGTTAGCGGGAGTGAATGTTTGTTGTTGCAGGTTTGAATCCGGCCTGTGCGTTCGGCAGCATCTTTTCCAAAGTTTTTGTTGTCTCTACATGGAATTGGGCTTTGTACTTTTGTTGAGCCTTCATGGGCTTAGCCTTGTTGCAGGTTATAAACTGTCCTGCGTGTGGGGCAACATTCTTTTTTTAAATTTTGTTTTGTGCATACATGGGCTTGGGCAGCAATATACAAGGGCCGGCTCTGGGTTTGATGTGCTCGACACACTGATTGGTAAAGCTACATACACGCAAATTGATATTGGTGTGGTATCTGATTTGGCTTCAAATCAAGGTAGTGAGGATGGAGAAATTCTCGTAACTCAAGTTGTTGAAGTTACAGGGAAGGGAATTCAAAACAGTGAGCAAACTAGAATCGAGCACTTAACTGATGTTGACAATAGAAATAATGCACCTGTTATGAATAGTGAAAGCTCTAGCATTCAAAAGCCAAAATTTTGCTTTTCTAATACTGGTCAAAAAGAAAATTAGAAGAGCATATGCAAAGAACATGCAATTCAGTCTATCCTATATAATGTACGTGAATTCGAAAATACTCTGCTCTCTGGTGGTTTTGATGTTGATGTGCCACTTGTTACACCCCCTATCTTGACCAACCTTCCTTGTTTCAAGCCACGTTTTCTGGATGGATCGAGCTCAGCAAGTAACGAAACAAAAGGGAAAGAAACTGAACGGAGAAATGATGCTGCATCTACCAGTGTACATGATGCAACCGAGTCGCCTCTAATTCCAAAGGATAAGCATAGGAGTAAACCCAAGTAGGATCATACGTATGCACACATCCTCGTCTCTACTGCTTACAAGCCATATTGGCAGTCAATTCATTTGCTACAACTGCTACAGTACAATCACTGGTGCTCAAGGACTCATGTACTCCACTCACGAGGAGTAGGCTTCGAGGAGCTCCAAATCAGCAATGGGCGGTAGATGGATGTTATGCCTGAGTCAACTTCGGACTCAACGATATGTATCATGTAATGCTTATAATGTATGTTGTGTCATGTAACTACTGATGGAATAATATATTTATGTAATTGCTAGGCTATGGTCTAAGTTGTGCCCCCCTCATGGAGTTACCCTATCTAGTTGATACATATACCATGTATCACCTGAACTGCTACTTTTATTATTTTAATATAATAAAAAACTTACAGACCACTATAAAAACTGGTCGGCCTTGCCAAAAAAAAAAAACATAACTCAAAATTCAATTTTGATGTTATGGAACAGCGACAAAAATGCTCTGTCTTGGATAAGCAAACCTTGAAATTTAATGAAACAATATAAAAGAATGTTGTAGCTTATGTCATGGGCTTTCCAGGACATCAAAAATTATTTAATTCGGACTTATGGTTCAAAAATTATGTTTAAAATAGGTTTCAGGTCTAAATTTACAAATCTTGTCTTTCATTCTGAGGACAGCGGCAAACAAACGCAATTTCAACTAAGAAAACTTCAGAATTTCAGAAAACTCAAAACATGAGACTTATAGAATATGGTTTAAGCTTTCCAGAATATCAAAAATTATCTGATTCTGATCAAAAACAAGAAAGTTATGACTAATTTGATTTCAGTTTCTAGCACAGAGCAAGTATTTATTTTGCTCTTGGGATAGCTATAGAAAAACACAATTTTGGTCAAGTTAACATCAAAATTACGAAAAGCTTAAAACATGAAAATTTTAGGTTAAAAGTTGAGCTTTTCAGAACATCCATGATTATTGAATTTGGTTAAGAAACAAAAAAGATACGGCTATATTTGTTTCAGCTTCATCAAAAAACAGAAACCAAATCAATTCAAGGTGCAAATAAATGTTATAAAATCAAACAATTCAGTCAACAAATTCAAGAGGCACATATAAGAAAAAAATGACCGATTATTATTTAACCAGCATGTGTGAGTTTTATTACCCATCTTAACATCATGAACTAGCATGCATGCTTCAACTCACCAACAATTTCTAAAAAAAAAAACCGCATTTTTGACCTCTGCTGCAGCAAGGGTATGACATAGAAAATCTAAGTACTCTCCTATGTAATTTTTACAGAAGATGTATCTTTGAGTTAAGAAAAACATAACTAAACTTCATATTTTTTTTTTCTACAATTAATTATGAATTTCCTACTAACCTGCGTTTTCAGCCCAGATTTAACCCGAAAATTACTTGAGAGAAGAAGTCTTTTGACCAATCAAACTTAAATCAATTGCAACAAAATTTCATGCAGAGGTGCTGGAACGTGTTGGAAACAACATATCCAAATTTGAGAATTTTTATATTTTATTTAATTTTTCATGATTTTTAGGACACTTAGGGTTTTCCTTAGAGGATAAAGGAGGATGTCATTCTTTTTTTTTTTTTTTTGGCCTAGAAGTGCTTTCAGGAGAGAAGAGATGAGTTGAACGTGAATTCTCTTCTGAAGCTTCTTGGTGGGTTGTTATATACCAATCATAAGCCCAAAGCCCTAATTTTCCATTTAATCAATATTTTAGTTGCTTATGTACATATGTACAAGTAATTTAAACATAATTTACTCATGTTAACTACTTTTTACGTGAAACAAATTTATAAATTATATATAATAAAACACCTATAAATTTTTATTTTAACGTGTAAAAGTAGTATTTATACTTTAGACCATTAATTTTAACAATATTTCCCAATACGTATATTTTTAGACAAAATCATCATTTTTGACATATTTGGCTAAATAAAAATTATTTCTTAGCCAAATAAATTGCAATTAAATATTTTTACATTTTTAAAACAAAGAAATAATATTTGTATTTGATATTACACTTCCTAAAACTTTACTTCTCATTCGTCCTTTTATTTTAATATAAGGCTACTATTTAAATAAAATTTCAATATTATCAATTTGACTCAAATTAATTACCATCTTTGTTTATTCCCATCCCAAATCACAAATAAAGCATTTGAAACTTTATTTTCCTAAAAATTCTTAGATTTATTAATTATTGCCCAAATGAGTATTTTAAAATCACAATTTATTATGAATTAACTATATTAAATTATAATCTCTAGTATAATTTAATATAATAGGTATTTCCCAAAACTGGGTTGTTACAACAACTAGACCCATCATAACTGCCCAGGGTACGCAATCTATCTATTTTGATCCTAATGGGCGTCCCCGAGATACCTGTGCTTTGAGTCCGCTAGAACACTCCGCTTACTGATGATTCCTTGGCACCTTAAATATGTCGAGCCTTTCTTCTTAACGATCACATCTTTAGTTCGAGCGACTTCTCAAACCAATTCCATTATCATCCTTGACCAACTCCCACATGAGTTGATCCATCATACTACTGGATCGTATATCGCATCATGACCAGTATCACATCAATCCAGCTCTGACCACTCCGACTGTTAAAAATTGAAGCACCATCCATCATTGAGTTGCACGTCAATCATCCGAAGTCCATTTCCATCCAACCTTCATCAGTAACCCCAAGAAGGCATTACAACCAAGTCCTCAAATCTTCCGCTCCCCATGACTCAATGTGATGGATCGGTACCGATCCATATGGACTGATACCGGTCCGTATACTTAGCCATTTTTGGCTAAATGATTTGACCACTATGCTATGCTCCCCAAGTATTTCTTGCAAATCTATTTCCGTAGCATTCAGTAAAAACTCCTACTGATCCATCCATGTACTTGAGCGACCAATCTTCGACTCATCTCAAATCAACTCGAAATGACTTGAAACTTTGTAGGCAGCCTCGATTTACCATCACAATGCATTCCCCAAGATTTTTTTCGCTATCCATCATAATGTGATGGATCGGTACCAATCCATATAGACTTGTACTGGTCTACACAGTTAACTTATTTTGGCATGAGATTTTTCGTGCTTCCATTCCTCATCTTCTTAAGCGCCTCCGCCAAGTTTCGTCTGATTCCGATCATCTGAACCTCTGATTTCCTCTATTCTTCAATACCAAGATCTACGGTAGCCAATTCTAACAAACAACTTAAACAATGCAGTCAGAAAAACATAAATTCATACACTACTAATCATATAAACATGAACATATCACAACTATGGCATACACATATCACAAATATGAGATCTAGCATGATATGGAACTAAACATATGAATAAACATGATTGATCTCACAACTATCCGGTTAACATGATCAAATTAGGTTTTCCTAAGACGTCTAAATCTGAGCTAAACATATGTGATCAGGTTTAGGGTGAATTTTACATGTAACATGTGAATTTGATCCTAATTTACCCATATGGTCTGTAGTTTCCGTGGGAGAGATATTTACACTGACCTCATCCCCAATTCAATGTAAATCCGACAATATCAGATTTGGACAACGCTGATAATCTTCAAATTTGATGCTATTTGATGTGAACTAACTTCTTTCGATGATGTTCTATCTTATAGATCCAATCTACAATGAATTTGAATGAAAAGAATAGAGAATTAGGGTTTTAGGTTAAACCGGAGAATCATAGACGCCCAAATTAAAGTTTAGAATGAGGAGAGTAACCCTAATTCTCTCCCCTAGTCCCCCTATTTATATCTGCAGGTCACTAGTCTAATGGGCTTGGCTAATCAGCCCATTAGCTGCTAACCAGTCTGCCTAATAGAATCTGAAACTTAAAACAGCGATTCTTCCCAAACCACTAAACCAATTTTTTTATAGGACCACTCTATGGAATCGTAAGTTACCATTCCAATCCAATGAGATAAATCTCAGCACCTGTTTCGATCTCAATCAAAATTTATATCCTGAACAGTAAACACAAGGGAAAATGATCATAATTAGATTCGTTAAAAATCATGGATATGTCTCACATCCCCATGAACAACGTATTAGAATCTGAGAATGAGCCAACCACTAGGGAATAAAATATAATTATTTTATGATCGGTTGATGCGTATACAGGTCGTTACATGGAAAATGTCAGTCTTCGAATGACGAGTTGATTGAATGTAAGATTAATTTCGAAATTTTTGGAAATGAGTTTTAATAGAAAGACGATGAAATGAAAAAAGAAATTCCATCAAAAAAATGCACTTCATTATTAAACGAAAAGCACGCCCTCAGATCTAACGTTCAACAACTTGAATCATCAATAACTAGATTTTCAAATGGAGGAAAATCCTAGAATATGATGTTGAAAAATAGATTTTACTTAGAAAATAGAAAAGGACTTGGTATTGGTAGAGTTGAACAAATTGAAAAGGGAAAGTTTGATAATTTTAAAAATTCTTCAAAAATCTTGTTTTGTGTTAAAATGGGCATAATCTAGATAAGTGTTGTTTAGAAATAAAAATAATCTAACTAAATGTACGTGGATCCCAAAAAGTAAAAAGATGAATTTGGTTAAATTTAAACAATTTTGGGTTCATATGGATACTTTTGTAAATGCTAGTGGATTGTTGTACGGATAAGTTTGGGTGCCAAAATATACAAACAAATTTAAGAATTGTTAAGGATCTTTTGCTAGACCAATCGATCCCCTAAGTATTCAGGTCTCGACGGAGGCTAAAGAACAACTTTGAGAGAGATAATGTATCAATTTGTATTTTAACGATTGGATATTTATATATTTTATTTAAATATCAATCATTAGTTAATTGAGTAACGGTTTCAAATGGTGATTTTTCACAAACATTTGAATCAATACTTGGGACTAGTTTCATTGGCTTCGGATCGTTCGTTATGTGAATAAAAAGTATAAGGATTGCATATTTCGAGATTAGGAGATTTTAGGGTCAAATCCGCCTATAAAGTTGTGTAAAATTATCGTTTTGGGCAGCAATCTTTGATTTCGATGAAACTTGTAACATCGGAATAGCATCATCATAATGATGCATGTGGTCAGGTTTCGTGGTGAACAGACTTGTCGTTTGGCGGTGCATAAGTAAAATGCGCGATCGATTTAATTATTAAAGACACATGAGAATAAGTATTAATATTAAATTAATACCCAAGATATATAGTAAACCCGACCGACTTTTCACTCACGCAAGTTTAATACTCCATTCATGTAATCATGGCAGAATTCCTCTTCTTTTAGAAATCAATATCAAATTAAATACTTAGCTAAAAATTATGAGGATAGAACTGTTGGATTTGTGCTTTGATTCTCCATGAACTCATGTCATTTTCGTCTACTGCGACGATACATGGCCGAGATCGACAATTCCATGAGCGAGTTAGGGTTCAAGATTTAAGGAGTTACACGATATTTTTGGACGAGTGAGTAACATTGTTGTTTTTCTCTTGTTGATGTTTATCATTGCTTCGATTTTCAGAGAATCCGATCGCTCATAGTGGGTTGAGACATTTTTGGGTGTAGGACTTTTCCTGTACGTGATCAAGGATGCGATTGTCATACGGGTTTAAGCGATCTTGGTTCTAGTGTAGGAAGATGTGGTTTTGACTGGAGATTGCATTGGCACAATCAGATCTTTATTTCATCGACATTTGAGGTGTATCATATGTTTTAGGTGCATGACATGTTAGGTTTGGATATATATAGTGCACGGCCAGGGAAACAATGAGATTTAGGGAGAAGCTTTAGAGGCATTTTGGTAATTTAGTCATTGTTGATTAGTTTATGTCGATTTTAATTTGTAAATTTGTTTTGATCATATCTTTTGCTTATAATGTCAGATTTGAACGTTGTTTCTTGCGTTGGACTCGTAATGATGATTTCTATGTTGTAGAGCACGTTTGGACTGATTTGGTTAAGGTAAGTGATATTACCTCTCACTTTACTACAGTTGTTTGTATAGCATGAAAAATCTATGTTTTTAAACTTAAATGAGTTTTAAATGGGACTTCTAACCTAATAAAATTTAGCTAATAATTTTATAAATCAAATAAAAGTGTTTTAAAAATATTTTAAGATTAAATATCACATTTTGTCGTAATTGTACACCATTTATCGAGATTTTTAGATTTATGACATTTTGACACCTATCCCAGTTTGATTGTTGTAGACAGATTCTATTTATCCCATTGATGATAATATAGATGTTCGTATGCTATTTTAGTCATTTATACGACTATTGGTTGCATGATTACTTGTTTGTGTAGTTTGGTTGTATACGCCATTTATTGACGATATAGGATTATGATAGATTTGAGAAGAAGCTCTGGGACATGCATGTCGACATGGTGGCAGTATATGGATGTGACGAGGAGCATGATTTCGAGACGAATTCCGAATGCTTTTACTGGACGAGTATTTAACCACTTTTGATTGAATACTTGGCCTGAGTGGTCATTAAAGATTACTAATGATTGATTGAAATTGACTACTATTGTTGTTGGTCGTTTTGACCGACTTTGACGTAATGCAAAAAGAAAGGTTAAGGAATACGATTTGGACAGTTAACAATTCAAGCACGAATGGATCGAATGATAAGCGAAAGATGACAGCAGGTCAACAGAAAACTAAACGCGTCAACAAGCGAAGGGACAATATTATATTTTCAAAATATTCATTTCCATTCAAATTATTCTTTATTACAACTTATTAGAACAAAAATAAGTTATGGAATTTTTATGACTTGAATATATTTCTAACACTCGGATTTACGAAAAATTTCGGCAGCATCTCCCATGTACGGTTCGATCGGGAAAAATTTCCCGTACACAAAACAATATCTCATCTATACGATAAGGCATCCCTAAACAGGGGGAAATAACACAAAAGCCCAAGTACAGTATTAAATTCGGGATGCGTACCTTATATTATCATTTATAAGCATGTTTGCTTAATATTTAACATTTAGAGCAAAAGCAAGCTCTTATGCAAAGCGCACGCCATGGCTTCCTACTAAAACACTTAACAAATAATGAGAATCATATATATATATATATATATATATATATATATATATATAACAAAACTTAATATATAAAGCATAAGTAAGCACGATATGTAAATTTCGGTATACATGATGCAAGATTTATTTACAAAAGCAAATGTTCCATTTAAATACAAACTCATTTCATTCTGTTTTAAACATCTACATTATCGTCATTCATTCTTATTACACACATGCGCTTACATCAAAATATTGTCATATAACCATTTACATGTTGATTCATTCTTATTACATTCACTTACCATCAAATACATATTACCATTCTATCAGTATCATTCATTTATTCATATATAGTTGACTTATATTCAATTATTCGCTATATTCACTTTCAAATTCTCTACCCAATCCAATTTCTCATTTGTTTACTCAATTCATAATCTTATCAACAAGTTCAATTTTTCGCTTTGTTTCATTTTCATATCACTTACCAAGTTACCATCGTTCATTCTCTTAGTCACTTAATAAATTGTATACCTCAAATTCAAATCTTATTACATTGAGCAGTTAGCATTCATTTTTGCACTTTTATGTCATTTTTTCCTCTTCGATAGATTTCATTTTATTCTCTTATAATGGTTTCAAACATATCACTCTTATATAAATTCCACTATATAAGATTTCATTTCAAATCCATTTTCTTCCCAATTAATAATTTTCAATTTTATCATAATTCTTATATACATCTTCCATATATATAAGGTTCGAAAACTTCATATTCAAAATCATAGATTTTCCAAAATTGCCAGTTTCAATTTCAATATCAATTCAATTTTTTTTCCTCAATCGATTTAAATTTCAATATCATTTCAAATCTAGTTCACATTCACAGTCAATTCCATCATTTCGGACTTAAATTGTTCAGATTGAAAATAAATAATTTATCTCAAAATAGTTAGTTACAAACTAGTTTAGAAAAAGTAAGCTTGAAATAAAATAGGTTTGGAACAATTAGTCTTTGGAAAAATAGGATTTGAATAAATTAAATAAGTGTTGATATAAAATAGCTTTGGTAAATAAAATAAGTTTGACAAATTAGACTTGAATTAAAATAGATGGGTTTTGATATACAGTAAGCTTGCAAAAAAAAATTCAGAATAAAAAATAATCTTGATATGGAATAATTAAATAAAATAGATAAATTTAATACTTTAGTACAAATAAAATCATGATAAAACATATAATACCAATTTCAGGAAATATTCCAATCCAAATCAATTTTCCGAACTTTAAAATTTTTAGTTAACGTAGATCCAATGTCGAAATCAAACTCAAACTTAACTCAAGATTCCATCTGAAACAATTCAGTTTGAACCAAGTGTTCAAATTAGCTCACAACCCAAGATTTTCACAACCCAAAATTTTTATTCAATTTCTCGTCTTCGATTTTCATTTGAAGTTTGAGTTTTCCTTTCATTTCATATTATTGCTTAAACCAATTTCAAATTTTAAATATTAAGTTCATCCCTAAATTACTTCTTTACAAGTTAAATTTTATCCTTTGAATCTTAAACTCAATGATTTCCAATTTTTATCTTAATTCAATTTCAAGTTCAATTTATACTTTACCTATTTATTTCGCTTATTCGTTCTAGTTCATAATAATTTATCCAAACATTTCTATTAATGTTTATCCAAAAATTTCAATCACTTATCTAAACGATTTCAAGTATCTCCGACGTTTAGATTGGAACCATATAGTCATCCCACTTACAAAACTCGAAAATAAACTTTTGACGATGTTTGAACTATCGCCAGAATTATCTTCAAGAAACTAGAATATGGTTCTATATCTATCTAGTATATATTGGACTTCGTACATACGCGGGTCGGGCGTATATTCAAAATCCGTACATATCGATAGTCCAATCGCGACGTCGAGTAAAATGATTAATTAGTTCAAAATAATTTATGTTTTCAAAATACGCTCTCTCTACAGTGATTCTTGTGTTAATCCCACTCATTATAGAATATTCTTACTCTATATCTAATGAGTTTTAAACCCGATAAGTTAAGCTTTGTCAAACCAAACCTCTACTACATGTTGTAACGACCTGCCTTTTTGACCGCTCCAAGTCGGTTTTTAAACCAACTCAGATTGTTCAAAATGACAGCTCGTTATTAGCTTACAGGGTTTAAATAGGAAATAAATACAATAGAATCACATAATAAAGTAATTTCAGTGGAATAAATTTTATATAAATATCAGAGTTTACAAAATATTTATACAGCGGAAGATTCAATATACTGTATACATAATTTCAAAAAGAATAAAAGTTACGGATTGGCGGGCTTGCTCGCGTACGCATCTTCACGTGCCTCTCCACTCTTGCAAGCTGAAACTTTGAATCTGCAACACTCGTATCTGACCCAAGCGTTCCACACAAAAACATAAAACACTCGAGTCAGGATTAATCTTTGTTCAAGTAAAATAATTTCAATAAAAACTGAATATAATAGTTAGTCCTAACATTGAATATATCATATGCAAAATGTCAAATACACACATGTGTAGTATTTATTCAGTATCAAATATAATATCAGTACATCTCAGTTCAAGTGAACTAGCATGCATCGGGCAGTGCATAAAAATTCAGTTCTAAGTATAAATAGGCGGCACACACATATATACAACCAAGGAGCCAAGTCAATCCAGCAAACGACACTAAGTCAAAACTGTTGCAGCAAAACAGTTTCCAGCAATTTTTTTTAGAGATGAGAAGTTGCCATATAATCATTCATTTTTCTTACTCATTTTATAAGTTATCCCCAACAGTGAAAAACAAAAAAAATTCTCTGCATAATAGTTATTTGAAGACCAATACGTACACTTCAAAAGCTCTAAATGATATGAAACTAGCAAGCTTCTTTAAAGTCTATGGAAAGGTTAGGCAAAACAAATACAACACCTGGTGATATTTGTGATCATGAGTAGTGTTACTCTGCAACAACCCCAAATCAAGAACACCAAAACTCACCCATTACAGAATTTATAAGGAAAAATCAATATCGTCTTCTATGCAAAGTAATGGTCCGTAAAAAGCGAAAGGTTGAACATTGTTTAGTCTTGATTTAAAATTTGAACTTCACCAATTATGCTTTGAATCCCAATTTGAAAACATTGCTGTAAAGTATACTCTTAAGTTGCAGTGTTAAATCTTATTTTGTTAATAAACGTTAGGCTTCTCCACCAGTAAGGGGCTATAATGATTTTTTCACAAGCTAGAAACATGCAAACAAGATCTGTGGTGTTTTCTTATCACAGAGTACACTTTGTTATCAAGCAGACACTTCCAAAGTAGAAATTATCAAAAATAATATCCTACCAAATACTCAATGAGGCACTGAGCAATACAGAGATAAGAAAAAAAAAATAACATATCAAGGTACTATCAAGTGTATTTATATACCAAGGTTTGTATTGGTACCACACGCAAATAACTGAGCGTGCATGGCAGTAAATTTAGTTTACAAAACAGTGGGTGTGTATGAATTAAAGAAAGTGCAAAGATTTCAGTTTACAAAAACCGTGGTTATATATCTTCAACCCATTTGGTAAACCAATATACCATCGTTTGTTCACTATCGAGACGTTGGTTGAGGGACACGCCAAATTGGATGATTAGATTGTTTGCTATGGGCATGCCATTTAGCTTTTGATGTAGTCTTTCACAAGTCGAGGGAGGGGTCAGGTAAGACCATAGCCAGCAGGAAAATGCAGACCATACTTGGATGTCTATATTGTAGGTCTTTAAAGGTGGACCTATACAGATGTGGAAAGCTCCCGACCGAGTTTCGTGCATTCAGATGGATCCCTATTACGGGACTCGGTGTATAGTATACAGTACATTCGTGTGAGGGTCTAGGTACACAAACTGGGTGGTGTATCGTAGACGAGAGGGCATTACTTTGTGTTGAGGATTAATTTGGCCGAGGAGTTTGGATACGACAATTCGTATGCTTACGTGGAATAACAATGGTGGTTCGGTGCGGTAACATGGCGTAATGATTTGGATTTCAGTACGTCGTTCGGCGTAGGATACGCTTCTACAGCATGACTATAGAAACCGTGCGAGGAGGGTACTAGGGGGAGTATATTGGTATATTGGGGTTAGCTACATATATGCTATATTAGGTTAATCTACTGGGAAGTAGATGAGTACAACGTGAGTATAGAGCCTTGAGTGTTGTTAACCCAAACAACCTAGTAAATAAGAAAACATAACTGAATGGTATATGTAGGGTTATTTCGGAATGTATAATTTGTCCAGTCGGCAGAACTTTGTGCCCTGATTCCCTCCTCATAGCATACCCGCTGGTTATGTTTATGGTAGAGATTTGGTAGCCTTTGGACACTGGTTAGACAATATTATTATTTTGGTAAGGCTATATTTGATTATATTATATTTTACCCATTCCGCTTTGAGATGTTTTCTGAGCTCTAATATATTTATTTTCTCTGTCTTTTATATAGGATACTAGACAAGCTAACTTGAGCTTCGATAGATTGGGATTTTTGAGAAAAAAATTGGTCTATCGAAATTCAGGTTTTTACACCAATGATCTTATACTATCGGGACACTAGATGAGGGACAACGCCAATTTGGAAGCTTATATTGTATGTTAGGAGCACAGTCACTTAGCTCTTTGGATGGTCTTTCATTAGTAAGGGGGATGAGTGGGTCCATTACCACCGAAAGAGACAGATCAATCTTTGATATCTGTATTTGGGCCTAACGAAGCCATTCTTGAAGGATATAGAAAGTCCCCAAATGAGTTCTATGGAATAACTCAAGTTTTGGGTGCCTTTATGGCGCAACGGTTGAAGCTTATTCGCTTTCATAGCACAGCTTAGTACGCTTTTGTGGCGTAGTAATGGATACATAGTGTGCTTTTGCATCATGGTCTAGTAAGCTTTCATGGCGTAGCGATGGAGGTCTTGTATGTTTTAGTAATACGGCGATGGAGACCACTAGAGGAGGGTATTATGGGGAGTACCTCGATATATTGGGCATATAACTATATATATATATATATATATATATATGATTTATTTGGTTTATTTACTTGGGAGTAGATGGTACAATTTATGCATGAAATCGGAAGTGTAATGTGTAATAAACCCAAAATAACTTAATAAAAGTAAACCGGTGATAGAACGGTATATGTAGTGTTATTTATAGAAAGTATAGTTTGTCCATTCACCAGAAATTTTGATTAGACCCCCTCCTCATAACAAACCCACAGCTTATACAGGTGGCAGGGATTATACAGCTTAGAGACACTCGTTGGACAGTGTCATTATTAGGGTAAGTATATAATTACTATTATATTTTACTCATTTCGTTGTGAGGTATTTTATCGGGAGCTCTGATGTATTTTATCTTTGCCTTTTTACAGGATACCAGACAAACCAGCTCGGGTTTCAATAGACTTGGATTTTTTTAGCATTTTATAAAAAATTAGGGCATACTGTAATTTGGGTTGTCACAGAAGTGACACAAATAAGAGCAAGTGCATATATTGCACAAGTGCAAGGAGTTGACTCAAAGCACAAACTGCCTCTGCCTCGGCATATATTCAACGACTTAAAACAAATGGTGGCAGATCAAAAAGGAAAAAAATTCAACACAAGGGTAGAACAACACAATAAAGTAGGCTACACAAACATATAAAATAGGAATCAAGCTCGACCAGACTCAAGGTGATATAAATAGGAACAATGCACATACTTCCAGTTCCACAATAACATAAAAACAGCTCAACAAGTCAGAAACTTTATGCACAAACCAAGTATCAAGGCTGCAGGTCAAGAATGCAACGGATGGTAGAAACACATATGTGCAACGATATGTAGAAGTTACAATGTATCCATAGTTAAGAAAATCAATAAGGTATATAGGTCAGGTGAAACAGGCATGCACAAATCTTGATACACATATTCACAATGAACCAGTTCAACCAAGTAACAAGCAAGTGCAACATGTAGCATGTACACCGGGTTAGGAGCAAGTATGCAACTCAAAACAAATGTGCATTAGATTCAAATGACAGTTCAGCATGGTTTAGGCTTAACATAAAGTTTTAACACGACCAAAACAGTGCATAACAACTATGAGGATTAGTGCAACATGAGTGTATAGCTAAACAGGTAAGTGCAACAAGTTCAGACAACATGAAATCAAGGCAACATGAACTCAAGACAAACAACCAAGACAATACATCATCAAAACCAAGTATGATCAATGTGTAGAATTGAACAACTATCCATTTAGGCTCCGCTGTAATTTTCTTTTTTCATTGAAAACTCTTGTGTTAAATAGTCTGCAAACTATGAGACGTAGTTTGAGAATTTGTAACTCAGGGTTGATTCGTGGTAGGGTTTTAAGCATAGGGTTAGAACAATCAAGCGAGCGAGATCGCGAGTTTATAGTTTCTGTAAGCGTCATATTGTTAAATTCCAAGTAGAAACCTTAGGGAAGGATTTTAAGCATAGTGTTATAACAATCAAGTGAGCAATTATAGTGTTTATAAGCATTATGTTTTTTAATTCCTAGCAAAAGCCTTGCAGGCTGCAGTAGGCAGGGTTTCGCCAAAGCTAAGTAAATTCTGTGTGTTATTTATTTCTGCAATTACTCGGTCGATATTGGTATTGAGAATTTTATCTATCATTCTGCGAACTTTATAGTAAACTCTATTTACCTCCTTTAAGGTTAAATCGATCCAGCAACTAGGTTACACTGACCAAAATCCAATCTCGCCCGAGGTAAACCGTCTAAGAGTCAATCTAGCTTGAGGAAAATCAACCATAACTCAATTTTGCTCAAGGTAAGTTGACAATAAATCAATACTTCTTAAGTTGAATATATCAAGACTCAGCCGTGCTCAGGCTAAACGGACCATGACTCAATCTTGCTCAAACTGTGGCGTCCAAGTCTCGATCATGCTTAAGGCAAAGCTTTCCAGCATCAAAATTTCGAATCTATGTCTTCTGAGTATGTTGCGTCCAATATGAGGCACGACCTCACTGGGTTATCCTGCTTTCAATATTAGTTGTGGTTTCTTCAAACCATTTAATATGAATCAAATTTGATTTGACAATCTCTTTGGATTGTTTGAAGTTTAAATTCTGGTTAAGCAGCATCTCCAGATTGTTAGATTTTAGTTTAAAGTGACTATTTATACATATCATTTAGTGAAATTTTAATTTATGTGATAACTCGGTCTCTCCAGCGTAATGATATCATTTTTAGTTCAAATAAAGCGATTCATAACCTCTTCAGGTCAAACAATGGTCTATCTCCATACCCTTTCTCCGTACAGCCTCTCTGACCTATTAGGACCTATCCTCAACCCTTGCTAAATCCAATCTAGTTCGATCTCTAATGAAATGGATTTGATGATTACCTTGATCTTATCGCCCTTTGAGCACGTGCCATATCCTTGCTCTTCGTCCATCACACCCTTTGATGTTGCTTAGTGTGATTGCTGCTTAAACCTTATCCACTTATCCAGTGGTACCCAACGATAACAAGTCGATCTAGTCTCTCTCTTGTGAAGCAGTTTACTTCTTGCCATCTTTGGTCTAGAAGCACTGCAGTGGTATAAATCACTCCTTACTGAGTCCCAACAGCATATTGAACGGGACTCAACGATAGTGAACTGATAGTGATGTTCTGGTCAGGGTCGATTTCATCGCCTTACAATGGATTAGTCATCAACTTTTAGTGGATATATATTTATTTTTAAACTGTTCAAAACAAAGCAAAATAAGTAGAGAATCCTATATAGTTCCGTGGACATCTGACTCGGAGCGTGTCGAGGGATCTCTTCAGTTCTCGTACATATCTAAGCAGTATATTGTTATTATATTAGTTAACAAAAGCATGTAAAAGAAGAAGAGTGAAAATAGCAAGGAGTGGATGAAAAACCTAACCTATCCATCTTGATCATGGGATTATGGGTCGTGAACAAGATCCCAGGTTGCTTCTAGCTGTAGATAGTAATTGCTCCACTCATTCCATTGCCATTAGATCTTGATGTACCGTTAAAGCGACCTGCTCTTGACTTGTTCCTCCACCCAAGTATTTCAGATGTCTGCAGTTATCCATGTTGTGTCCATTTAATTAGGTTATGGAAATGCAATATTTCCCAAATTTCCGCTCTTGATCCATGGGTTCCCTTCTTATCAGCTCTTGATATGACAGGTGCCCTCTAATGTCAGAATAGATTCACTTTGGGGTCTCATTCAGTTCCATGCAAGAAGTGAACTTGGGTTTTTTGAATTCATTCTTTGCCCTATTGGCTTTCCAAGAATCGCCTTTGTTATAATTAGATTTCTTTTTTCCCATATCCTTTTTATATCTAATTTTGGGCAATCTTCGCTTTCTATAGCAATGGCTTCATCAAAATGATATGTTTCTTTAGTGTTTGCGTCCTTTTGTTGTGGACATCTTTCAATTGCATGGTAGCACCCAGTTAAATCCATTGATAAGTTCGTCTCGAAGCCATATTGAATTCTGTCTTTCCAATAACTCCTGTGACCACCACCATTAAGGCGATTGACGGATTCGGCCTATCAACCATAGTTGTAGCTGCATTTAACCTAGTCAGATAACTCATAGGGCTCCCTTTGGGCCTTTGATTAGTAATAGACAATGTCATCACAATTTTTGGCTTTGAGACATAAACTCTGAATTGTTTTATGAACTTACGTACAAACTCATTCCATGAATGGATAAACCTATTCTCCAACTGTCTAAACCACATAACTGCCAAATCAGTCAAGTAGAACGAGAAACAACATCCCATAACTTCTTTTAAGCTCCAAGTACTTTCATGTTTTGGATATATCTAATTGGCTGAGTGGTTCGATCCCGCTTTCGATCATAAGTATTTACCAGTTTAAAATTGGATAATCCTATTCATGTTTTGGTGTGTGGTTAGATCCAACGTTTGAAGTTTAAAATTGGGGGGATACCTGACATTTCAGATGTTAGCTGAAAAAGGGTTCCTGTTAACATCTTCTAAGCTCTGGTATGGTGTTCCACCTCATACCACATTACATATCATCCCCGACATCTAATTCACGTTGTTTGGTGAAACATCTGATCTATAGCAATATCCAACCCATCCTCTCTCCTAACATATATTTAGGTTGGTATTCTTCTTGTCCCTAATTATTGAAAGTTCTAATTCACAACTTCAACTTCTTCCCGTCCAATGTTCTTTCTAGGGAATTCTAGCACATACTCTTTAGTCTGTGGCTTTCTTTCATTCAGATCTACATTCTCCATTTTAGTTCCACCAATTCCAGGAGTTTCTACAACGATTCCAGCATGAGTTCCAATATTATCGATATTTGCTTCAGCATTGATTCCATCGTTTACAACACTGATTCCGATGTTGCTCCCAAGTATCGGTTGTTGCATACTTGCGAGAACCTAATTCAGCTTGCTCTGATCTGGCTTCGGAAGATTTAATGTTAATTTATGGGGTTTGGTTTGAATTTCCTATGGTTGCCTAGTCATGATCTTATCCTACATGCCTTTCATTATCCTTTCCACCTCATTTCTGGCTACATAGTTAGATCTACTGGAATGTAAAGAATCCTTCTAGATGTCGCTATCTTCAGGCTGATCTTCTTTGGTTCTAGATCTGTTTCAATGCCTTGTCATTTCTTCAGATCATCAAGATTCAGATTGCTTTTCTTCTTTTTCTCAGTGAAACCACCAAAGATTAACTTCAGAAATAGAATTACTCCCGAATAGTAATGAAAGCACAACATTAGAGACAATCCAAATAATATCAAACACGTACCTCAAAGAAACCATAGATAAAAACAGAAAAGAGCAAAGAGACATACTGATTTTTATAATGGTTCGACTGACTCCATCTTACGTGCAATTAAATCTATCCTTTATCATGATATTGTTAGTTGGATCTTTTTGAATCACAAGCAGTTACCCTTGGATTTAGGTTACAAGTGTTCGAATATGTGTTAAACGAGGTAAAGACAGAAGAAGGAATCTTCGTCTAGTCTAGTAGAGTAACGACATCTCCAAATCTCGAAGATCCAATTTAGTTGAAGGTATGTTACTATTTATCAAAATATTTATCTAGCATCGGGATTGAATCCGATGTGCAGCAGAGTCCAAAAGCCATAACGAGTTATCAAACAGAAGTGTGTGCCCGTCCTACTATCCAAGTCAATTCCATGACCCGGCACCAAGTCATGGCCATGTGTCTTTCTTTATTGTTTCATTCCTCTCTCGTCCAGTTTGTTGCCTTGTCCAATTTTGAGTCATTCCGAGTTTGCTTGATCGTTTAATTATCTTTATGAGTCATCCAAGTCCATTTACGTTCAAAATTAAGCCATTCGTATCTCATTCAATACCTTTTCAAATTACTTGAAATTTGATAGAGACAATGTTTCCTTGAGTTAATCTTATGTTTTCTAAGTGCTTCTGCGTTCGTTTCAATCGGACCGCGTTCGAATTTTCTGATATCAATTAAAACTGCTTCTTTGTAATGTAATATAACCTGTGCATTTCATGCTACTTTGAGTGTCAAACTTTGTTGCACCGGACCAATTCTTTGCCGTGGACCTCGTAAATTACGCGGGAAGAGCCGAACATCTAAAATTTTCACCAAATCCCCGCGTCATATTTATTTTCAAATAAGCACATTGCCACTCTGCTACGTGAACTACACCTCAACTAACGTAACGCGTTTTCATTGAATCCACTTCTTTAATAATAATTTAATATTTTAATCCAAATAGAAAATACTTGAAACCTTATCCCAACAAAATGCTTTCGAAACCCTAGATATGTCCTCTGATCAGGCTGCCACCGACGAAAAGCTGATTGCTGTTGCCCGCCACATCGCCAAAACCCTAGGCCACACCGATACCATGGCCGACGACATCGTCGACGTCTTCTCCAACTTCGACCGCCGTCTCTCCCGCGAGAACCTATTCTCTTCTTCAGACGGCGATTTTTCCGGAAGCCTCCGCAGCCGGATCTCCTCCTTCCTTGCGCTCGAACACCCTATCTGGTCGTCCTCCTCCACCGCCGCTGACTTTCTCTCCTGCGTTGACCAGCTTCTGTCAGTTGACTCCAAAGAATCCGACGATCTGTTGCAGCAGTGCGTTCCTCGGTTGGAATACGAATTCAAGACAATTCTGGAGTATTATCCGCTAGATCCGGTGCATTCTTCGCCTTTTGACGATGAGGATTGCGAGGAGGATGAATTGGAGGAAGAGGATGAAAGTGAAATTCCAGTAGCGAATCCAGTGAAGAACTACGATATCATAATCGATGCCATTCCTCCTGGAGCTATTGCAGATTTGAACGAGATTGCAAAGAGAATTGTGGGTTGTGGCTTCAGTAGAGAGTTAGCAAATGTTTATTCATTGTCCAGAAGTGATTTCCTTGATGAAAGCTTGTCCAGATTGGGCTTGAAATCGAGGAACACGGACGAGATCAGTGCAACTCCATGGAATGTTCTGGAAGACGAGATCCATAGATGGAACAAAGGAGTAACGCTTGCAATCCGTGTATTGTTTCCAAGCGAGAGGTTGCTGTGTGACAAAATTTTCAGGAATTTAGGACCAATAGCAGATCTTGCATTCATAGAATCATGCCGTGGAGCTGCTATACAGCTGCTTGATTTCGGAGACATAGTAGCATGTGGATCTAAAACACCTGAAAAGCTCTTCAAGATTGTTGATATGTACGAGACCTTAAGGGATTTGATGCCAGATATGGATCCATTATTTTCAGAACAATTCTATTCAGTATACAGAAGCTTGGGAGCTGCCATTAAAGGCATATTCACCGAGTTCGAGAACTTGATCAGAAGGGACCTTCCGAAATCTCCCGTTCCAGGTGGTGGGTTGCACCCGATAACCCGTTATGTAATGAACTACCTACGTGCAGCCTGCGCGTCAAAGAGAACGCTAGAGCAAGTAATGGATGAAGAATCGGATAATCCAATCACACCATCCGACGACCTTGACCGCCCATCTTCATCTTTATCCGTTCAAATAGCTTGGATTTTGGAAGTGTTGAATAAGAACCTGGAATCAAAAGCGAAAATATACGAGCAAATGCCTTTAAGCTCGATATTCTTGATCAACAACGGTAGGTACATCATAAACAAAGTGAAGGATAGCGAGCTAGCGATATTGATGGGGGATGACTGGATAAGGAGACAGATGACTAGATTGAGGAGATGGTGCAGCGATTACCAAAAGGCGACGTGGAACAAAGTGGTGGCAGTGATAAAGAGCGATAATGTGAGTGGGAATGAAGCTATGAAAGGGAAGATGAAGATATTTAATGGGTATTTGGAGGAGATATGGATGGAGCAGAGAGAGTGGGTCGTGGTGGATGAGATGATGAAGGAGGAGTTGAGGGATGCTGCGGTTGGGTTGGTGGTGCCCGTGTATAAGAATTTCTTACTGAGGTGGAAGGGGAATGCGAAGTATAATTTGACTGATGTGGAGGGGATGATTAGCGAATTGTTTGAAGGAAGTGGGAGATGATGCTTCTTGCTAGGAAGAAAGCAAAATTTGATATTTGCAATGCTATCAAATGTTTGGATTCCGGAACTGAGGTAGGTTAGGTTGTATCATCATCACGTGTAGTTGTATTAGTTTGGAGATTAAGACTAACGCTGGAAGATGAAAAGGGGATGTAATCTGTATGAAGTTCATAGTATAATTTATTTGGTTCTTTCTTACAATTTTGCGGTTGTTATCGTGATTCTTGTTGCTAAAACAAAAATATTCCAGGAGAACGTCCGCCAGGAACGGCGGTGGCAATTGCATCGGGGACTATCCTTGGTTGACGATGCTATTGTTGGACCTAGAAAAACATATAAAAGCTCTTTAATTTTCTGAAATTTGAATGCCAATTTAAACGGTGGTTCTTACGGAATTCGATAAGCGTGTACGGTATTTACTTACAGAATTCGATGGAGTTATAGCTAAATTTCATCTTGGCTGTCGAAAATGGAAAAATAGTGTTGTGTATCGATTTCTACTTTCACACGCATCTCTCATCTCTCTGTATTCATTTCTGGTGGTTCAATAATAACAATCATTTAAACAGCATGAACCTCACTTCAGAATAAAGTAGGGGTATGTTCCTGTTTCTTTTTTAAATGGTTTGTTTATCGCTATAAACGGTTTTCTATAAACCATTTATAGTTTCTATTTTATTTTTATTACAAAACAGCGTGCTCTTTATGCTGCTCTCAAATCCAAGAGTTAATATAGAGAAATAAAGAGAGGACAAAACTCCTCTAGCGGAAAGAAGAAACGGAGTTTTGAAATCCACTATGGTTCCAAACGGGATTTCGAATCCTATTTAGGATCTAAACGGTGTTTAAAACCTGTTGTTGAAGATAGATGTTGGAAATTTTGAAATGGGGTGCTGCTTCATTCAAAAGTTCTAACCACAGTCGTATTGGAATGGGGCGGAGCCAACAGGCAGGCGTTGATTGAATCAGCGCCAGCCTGTTGGCTCCGATTTAATCAACGCCCAGGAATGGGCGTTGACTTAAGCAGCCCCATATACATGATTTACAAGTGCAGCAGCAATTTGCCAGCTTGCATTTAACAACAGACTCATTACAGTTGTACAAGTTAAGCACGAAAAGAAAAAGCAAAGACTTAATGCCAGCTTGCAATCTAACAATCTGAATCTGTTGTCCCACCACATTACAAATAATGCTAGTATCACCGTACAACGGTAAAAAAAACCGACCTTTAAGTCGTATAGTATTAAAAAAATGAATATTAGATACACGTTCCTGGAAAGTTTCAAAATTAAGCTCAGGTCCGATCCTAAATTTATTATAAATTAGGTCCTTATTTTTTGAAAATTCATCAAAAAAATAAAAATAAATTATGAAAATTCATCTTTAAATTAAACATGTAATCGCTATAAATTTCAGCTCATAAAACCACTGAAAACCGCATCAAAAACAAAAAATACACAAAAACAACGAAACTGCAGTAATTTGCGTCAAGTCATGCAAATATTTCAAATTCTTGCATTCATCTGTGCAACTATTTCAGTGTTGCATCTTCGTTGGCTTTTTTGCATACATGCATGCAAGTAATACAGATTTTTGCATACAAGTGTGCAATAATTCGCAATCATGCAAATCAGTTCATGATTATTTGCATACACGTATGCAATAAAACATGATACTTGCACACATGTATACAACAATCTATATGCAAAAATATCAGTTCACGTATACTTGCATATATGTATGTAGGAAAACTGAATACTTGCATACAGAAATGCAAGTATTCACGCATAGTTTTCAACTTGAAACCTTCATGAATTACTTGCATACATGTATTTGGAATACTTGCATACATGTATGCAAGAATTCATGCGGATTTCCAGTGTAAACCGCTTCAGCAATACTTGCGTACATGTGTTGTAACAACCCGGAAAATGCGAGCCAATTTAAAATTTTTATTTTGGCAATTATAACGAATTTTGATATTTAAAATGAATTATTTTAAATAATATGGACGAAAAATTTATTTTGAATATAATTCGAACGTATATATTTATATAGATCGTCGTTATAATATAAATAATTATTTTAAATTATAAAAGGAATTGAAAATGGCCCTGCAGTTCGATAATTCGATTTCAAACTTCAAATGAATGTACAGGATTCAAAATAAACCGGAATTTAGCGAAACCAAAAATAATAGAATCTAATTGTGAATATCTTTCCAACGAATCCGAAAAATCAAAATTTCATAGCGGAGATCAAAAGATATGTCCAGTTGAAAATTCAGAATAGTCGCTATGGAATTCTGGCCCTTAAAAATAGCCATTTTGAAAACGACCTCGGATTTCGACGAAACCACTTTTGTTGGATCCGTGATGTCAAGTTATTGCTAGATTCCAAATTTCGTAATTTTTCGAATCAATATGTGAGCGTGGCAAAGGAAAACGCGTTTGACCAGTTTCAGTTGATTTTAATCGACTGGAAAATGACCATTTTTCCAACGGTCTCAGAATTTGACGAAATTTGTTTTATTAGGACCGTATCGTCGATACAAAGCTAGAAAATATTTTTCTGGAATTTTTCGATTTAGTATGTGACCCCAGTAAATTGAAATGCGCGTTCAAATTCAATATATAGTGTTATACGTTGATTTTGATGAAAACTGATCGAAACGATCGAATCAGCTTACGAAACATATCCCATTGTGTTCGGAATGAGGGTAATTAGCTATGGACGACAGGCGGTGGGTTTCATTTTGAGGTCGAAAGAAAAAGTTACTTTTTAAAATTAATTAAATAAAAATATATATACTTTCCTTTAACCCCCCCCCCTCCCCTTCAAATTCTCTCTCCCGTAAAAGAAATAAAAAAAAAACTCCGTCGCGGGAAACCGCGATCCGCTGCCGCCGCCCCGAACGGGTCCACCACCTCCATCGCCTCCCTCCCCTTCTATTCCTCCACCTCTCCTTCCTTCGCCCGTTCTGCTCGAGAAAACCCACACCCCCCGTCGACTGCTCAGCCCGCGCCATCCCCCAAAGACCCACGCTCCAGCCCTCCCAAAGCCCGATGCCACCACTCCACTGGCCAGCGCGACACCCCATCACCACTGCGCGCCTGACTCCGACCTTCCCCCTCCATCTCGATCTCCTTCTCCTCCCTAAGCTCTGCTGTCGCCGTGAGCTCCAATCAACGCGCAGAAAACTCCCAGTTCGATCCGCATCCACCTGAATGGCGCTATCCGATTGTTTTGTCCATGCTTCGATGCTCGTAGATCGAGACCCTTGTCAAAAGGTGAGTTTATTTTCTTTCCTGTCTTTGAATAACATTGTTTTTTTCTCTAAAATTCGGTTTTAATCATATAAATTAAAGAATTAGATAAAGATCTGGTTTTTTGTAAAATAAAAGCTGAGATTTTTATTTGTTAGATTATAAAATAAAGTAGTGATTTTTATTTGTTTGAATATAAACATATGGTTTTTAGAAGAAATAAAATTATATTTTTATAAGGTAGAAGGTATAAAAATATAATCTTTACAATATATGAAGTGAAATAAAAATATAAACTTTATTTTTATCGAGGAGTAGTGAGAATAAAGATTCGATTTTTATATAGTAGCGGTGTAAAAATAGAATTTTTATCTATATAGTAGCGGTGTAAAAATAGAATTTTATCTAAATAGTAGCAGTGTAAAAATAGAATTTTTATCTATATAGTAGTGGTGTAAAAATAGAATTTTTATCTATATAGTAGCGGTGTAAAAATAGAATTTTTATCTATATAGTAGCGATATAAAAATAGAATTTTTATCCATATGGAATGATTATATAAATATGATTTTTAAATTGAAAGTGAACAAATAAAAATGTGATTTTTATTTTAAAGACAACAGTATAAAAATGTGATTTTTATATATGTAGTGGCTACGGGCAACGAAAGTGACAAAAGGCGAGAACGGCGAAGACTTCTACATAAGAAGAGTCGCGGTGAATGGATTTAGCTTGGGTGAGAACTTCTCACTTTAAATTTCCTTTTCTAGTTAAAATATATACTAGGATGCAGACTGTGCTTAGTAGCACCCGACACCCGTCATCCACAGACCATGGATGGCTTGTATGTTTGATTGTTTGTTGTGATGAAAATTGATTGTGTGATGTGAAATAAAATATTTATATAGTTAAAAATATTTTATCGTTAAAAATATTGTTTTTAACGTGTGTGTGTGAATAAAAATATGTGTTTGTTGATTTGAAACCCCATACGGGTGTTGGGATGATATTTGAAGTCCACTCATCCCGATTGATTAGTTGTATGTCGATCGATTGATTGACAGGCTGTTATAAGCGTTAGATATCTATATTTGATGCTTATACAGTATGGTGCACTTTGGATGATGATTGATTATTTATTGTTGTGATTATATACATGTGTTGTATGGAATCCATATAATTAACATTATATGGTAATTGATTGGGCCTCATTCCAATTGGGAAAATAAAGAATAGAATGAAGTATATATTCATGTGTTGAATATAATAAATAATCATGTGCTGAAAATTATCATGTGTTGAAAGAAATATTTTAACAATAAAATTTACATCTTTATCATATTTAAAGTTAGAAACTAACTGGAAAATAGATAAGATGAGTGGTTTCCTGGGTATTGACCTGATATTGGTTTCGGCCTTCGGTGTTAATACCTAGGGAATCATTCTCTTACTACTTTACAGTTGGAGTCTGATTTAAAAATCAAACGATAGATACCATAATTGTATAAAATATATTATATAATAAAAATAGTCATGTGTTGACAGTGCTCATGTGTTGAGAATATTCATGTGTTGAAAGAAATATATATTCATGTGTTGAATAGAATAAATATTAATTTGTTGAATAGAATAGCGAATTTATCGAATATATAAGGCCGTGTAAGTGCAAATCAAATTTGAAAAAGGTCGCTGTAAGTGCAGTTCGATGGCCGTTGATGGAAATCGACTGTACGGGCCTCGATAAAATTAGTAAAAATATCTACAATTTGTGTAAAATCATAAGAAATGATTTGGGAAGAACTGGGATGAAAAACTCTATATTTGAAAAGATAAAAATAGATTTTTATCGAAATGAACTAGTTTTGAACTAGAATTAAAATCAATTTATTTTTGAAATAAATAAATTGAATTCAAAAGTGATTTTAAAAATAATCAGAATTTCCAATAATTGAAGTGGAAATGGATTTGAATCGAAATTATCTTCAGAATTTTTCGATGTTGGATTTCGTGATTATACAGATATTGTTATGGAAATTTGAAAGATATATATATATCGTTATTTCCAATACAATATTTGTTGGTCGTAGAATTTGATATTTAATATAAGCCGATATATTTTCTATTCAGAGCCTTGTATTTAATATCAAATGTGATTTGGGTTTGTCGTGAATGGTGTCTTCATTAACACTGTTCTTAAACCCAGTTGAGAAAAAGATTAAATCTTTCTATTTAGATTTAATGAAGTGTACCAATTAAATAATATTTAATTAGAATTGAATTTGAATGTGATTTTGGGTTTATCGTGAACCGTGTTTTATATGACATTGGTTCTTTAACCCAGTTAAAGACAGGATATTGGTTTTTGAAAAGATTAAAACTAAGTGGAGTTTTAATGGATCTTTAACTAGATTGAAATGTGAATTGATAATTTAAATTATCAAATTAGAAAAGTGATCGAGAATGGAGTATCACCAGTTTTGCTCCAAAGCGATAGTTAAATCTTTAATTAGATTTGAACGTGAAATGGTAATTAAATTTACCGATAACATCGTGGTGTTAATTATGGAGTATTCCCAGTTTTGCTCCATGGGATATATAGGTTGGGATTGGGAAATAAAATAAATAATTACTTCGGTGTGGTTCGCTAATCCCGACTAGTTTGGAAAACCATAATATGGTTTGAAATGATATCCAAAGGAAGATTAAAGAATAAATTTAGAAGAATTTATCTTGGATAAAATTAATGGGAACCTTTCCCTAAGAATGTGAAAATTTGAATAAAAAGGAATATTCTGAATTGGAATGAGGCGTATGTTGTGTTTGTGTAACACGTGTTTATTATATATGCGGCTTATTCGGAAAGGCCGGGTTTATACCCATTCTGAATAACCGATTCGACGATATGTCGAAGATGAAGATGGTGGTTTAAGACCGGAAGTCTTCACATCGTTTGGGTGATTACTGATGATCTTGATTGGGCTGTACACCCAAGATGAGGGAATCAGTTGGTGATCGTCCAGACGTACTTGGAGATCGATGGATATGCGAGGAAAGTGCCTCCGGTTTCGTTCAGACCCAGAACGAACTTGTAAATGGACTGTGTGTCTGACATTGGATTTTATTCTGTGTTGATTGATCTCTATTAAATATACATCTGTTTGGCGGCGGAGAATTTATTCTCTTGCTTAACGCCCTTCTCTGAGACGTACGAGCTCAGAGGTTGTATATCGATGGACATCAATCGCATGGAGTGAATTGCCAGTGTGGCACGCGTAAGTGGCAATTAATCAAGGCTTTTGTTGAAAAGCAAAGTCTTGTGGTTGATGATCAAAGCACGACCTGTGTGGCGTAGCTTTGTGTATAACGTGAATTCGCGAGCCTCGCACCTCGGTATGAGTCAAAAACGGGATAAGGACCCAAGGAGTGCACGGCGTTTCTTTCTAGCTAGGGGTGGTGTCAGTGCTTAAACTGGCTGACATTTATATACTTTTCACCTGTGTGGTTGTTGGGAGGCGAGGCGCCTCGAATATAGGTCCTATAGGACCGGGAAACGTGTGTTCAGGAATTGCCAATCCTCAAAAGTAAGAGAGGACCGGCCTTGGAGGATCCAGGGATTGTTGTGTGCGGTCCTGAGGCATTTGCTAGAGTGTCTCGAATCGGAGAGGGGCTTGCTCCTTGCCTCGACTCATGATGGAATCCAATTTCTAATACGTGACTTGCGGTTTTATATGTAGAACTAGTATGGCGACATGATATATGGTAACCATGCCGTCTATGATTGATATTTATGATTGAAATTGTTTTGACACTATACACTTATAATAGTATCAAATGATTTGTTTTGAACGTACCAAGCATGTTTGGCTATTATAAGGGAAAACCCTATCCTCCGGCTTGCGTTGCATTGTGTGATGGGACCTGGGTCTTATAATTGCTTCATTTTTCGAAAAAGCATTGCGCTGTTTTGTTATATGCACTAGTGTTCTTGGGAGGAAACCCGTTCCGTGTTATACGGCGTGGTCCCTTGAATTACTCTCTTTTAAAATAAAGATTAATAACTGTTTTAGTTCTCACACCAGTCACATGACTGACCTGGAGTTTATTGTTTTAACCTAAACTCTGGGTGCCCCTATTTTCCACACGAGCAGCTAGTAGTTTTGGTTTTACAGATTTATATTCACAGGATCCTGATTTACAGCTGGAACGATGCTCAGAAAGCTCTGTATCCGTGTATCACTTTCAGTTGTGTTTTATATTGTTTTTCCGCTGCTATTTAATTTATTGTAATCTCTGATATTTGTCAAATGTAATATTTATTCATACTCTGTATATTCTTGTATTCTGATGGAATTGTTGTAATAAACAATGAAATGTTCTTCTGTCTACGTTCCGATGTTGCTTGTTCTCATCTCAATCCGGGCTTTCCTTACCGGGGAAGTTCGGGTCGTGTCAGAGTGGTATCAGAGCTTTGGTTTACAGAGCTCGAGAACAAGACACATAGAACCATACGAAAGAATTCATCAGAAATTGGATTAGTAATATCCAATTAGAATGACTCGTTAGAGATAGGACCAGTAGTATCCTAGAACGAGTGTGAAGAGTATATTTTTCAAATGAAAACAATTTTGTTTTGAAAATTTAAATCGTTTTATACGTATTTGAATATTTATTTATATTGAATTTGGACGATCCAGTATATAAAGGTTTTGCATATACGCGTCATGAACGTATATTCGAAGTTTTAATATACTGGATAGATATAGAATCACATTCTAGACCCCTGGGGATGATTCTGATGATGGTGCATCATCATCAGTATTCATATTCGAGTAACGAAGGTGTGATATCTATATATTTCCATTAGACTAGTGTGAGAACCGAAACTAGATATATTTATTTGTTGTGATTTAGCATCAAAACATGATTTTCTGTATATATATCAAAATTATGAATTTGAAACGATAATCCACTAATTGATTGATGGTTGTGTTGTCTGATTATTGTTTAAATTAATTATATTTTGAACCGTTTAGCCTAATTGAATCGAATATTAAATTGTATTGAAAATTAGTCGCATTTGCATGCATATACATATATATACACTGAACAGGTCATAGCAAGGAGGCTAGAGCAGAAGAATAAAATTTGTTTGCCCGACAAATAGGTACATGTTTACCATAATTTACTGTTTTGTTTGGGTGATGATGATTTTATGAGCCGATTGGCTAGCCGCTTGGCTTTTTCTTTTTCTTTTTCTTTTTGATTGAAGAAGGCCATGGGAGGCTATATGAAATATCCCGAAGTCCCCGGTGCAGGGGAGGTTATGGCGAAGTTTTTCGGAAATTTAGGGTGTTAGCCAAATATTTGAAAATTTGAAAAGTTCTTAGAAATTGAAAAGTTGAAGAACTTAAGCCGTAATCAAAATTATGGAAGTTGATTTGATTAGTTAAACAACTTTCGGCTTCGTTCCTTTTCGGGGACGAAAAGTTTTAAGTGGGGGAGAATGTAACAACCCGGAAAATGCGAGCCAATTAAAAATTTTTATTTTGGCATTTTTAACGGATTTTGATATTTAAAATGAATTATTTTAAATAATATGGACGAAAAATTTATTTTGAATATAATTCGAATGTATATATTTATATAGATCGTCGTTATAATATAAATAATTATTTTAAATTATAAAAGGAATTGAAAATGGCCCTGCAGTTCGATAATTCGATTTCAAACTTCAAATGAATGTACAGGATTCAAAATAAACCGGAATTTAGCGAAACCAAAAATAATAGAATCTAATTGTGAATATCATTCCAACCAATCCGAAAAATCAAAATTTCATAGCGGAGATCAAAAGATATGTCCAGTTGAAAATTCAGAACAGTCGCTATGGAATTCTGGCCCTTAAAAATAGCCATTTTGCAAACGACCTCGGATTTCGACGAAACCACTTTTGTTGGATCCATGATGTCAAGTTATTGCTAGATTCCAAATTTCGTAATTTTTCGAATCAATATGTGAGCATGGCAAAGGAAAACGCGTTTGACCAGTTTCAGTTGATTTTAATCGACTGGAAAACGGCCATTTTTCCAGCGGTCTCAGAATTTGACGGAATTAGTTTTATTAGGACCGTATCATCGATACGAAGCTAGAAAATATTTTTTGGAATTTTTCGAGTTCGTATGTGACCCCAGTAAATTGAAATGCGCGTTCAAATTCAATATATAGTGTTATACGTTGATTTTGACGAAAACTGATCGAAACGATCGAATCAGCTTACAAAACATATCCCATTGTGTTTGGAATGGGGGTAATTAGCTATGGACGACAGGCGGTGGGTTTCGTTTCAAGGTCGAAAGAAAAAGTTACTTTTTAAAATTAAATAAATAAAAATATATATACTTTCCTTTAACCCCCCTCCCCTTCACATTCTCTCTCCCGTAAAAGAAATAATAAAAAAAACTCCATCGCGGAAAACCGCGATCCGCCGACGCCGCCCCGAACGCGTCCACCACCTCCATCGCCTCCCTCCCCTTCTCTTCCTCCACCTCTCCTTCCTTCGCCCGTTCTGCTCGAGAAAACCCACACGCCCCGTCGACTGCTCAGCCCGCGCCATCCCCCGAAGACCCACGCTCCAGCCCTGCCAAAGCCCGATGCCACCACCTCCACTGGCCAGCGCGACACCCCATCACCACCGCGCGCCTGACTCCGACCTTCCCCCTCCATCTCGATCTCCTTCTCCTCCCTAAGCTCTGCTGTCGCCGTGAGCTCCAATCAACGCGCAGAAAACTCCCAGTTCGATCCGCATCCACGTGAAAGGCGCTATACGATTGTTTTGTCCATGCTTCGATGCTCGTAGATCGAGACCCTTGTCGAAAGATGAGTTCTTTTTCTTTCCTGTCTTTGAATAACATTGTTTTTTCTCTAAAATTCGGTTTTAATCATATAAATTAAAGAATTAGATAAAGATCTGGTTTTTTGTAAAATAAAAGCTGATATTTTTATTTGTTAGATTTTAAAATAAAGTAGTGATTTTTATTTGTTTGAATATAAACATATGGTTTTTAGAAGAAATAAAATTATATTTTTATAAGGTAGAAGGTATAAAAATATAATCTTTACAATATATGAAGTGAAATAAAAATATAAACTTTATTTTTATCGAGGAGTAGTGAGAATAAAGATTCGATTTTTATATAGTTGCGGTGTAAAAATAGAATTTTTATCTATATAGTAGCGGTGTAAAAATAGAATTTTTATCTATATAGTAGCGGTGTAAAAATAGAATTTTTATCTATATAGTAGCGATATAAAAATAGAATTTTTATCCATATGGAGTGATTATAAAAATATGATTTTTAAATTGAAAGTGAACAAATAAAAATGTGATTTTTATTTTAAAGACAACAGTATAAAAATGTGATTTTTATATATGTAGTGGCTACGGGCAACGAAAGTAACGAAAGGCGAGAACGGCGAAGACTTCTACATAAGAAGAGTCGCGGTGAATGGATTTAGCTTGGATGAGAACTTCTCACTTTAAATTTCCTTTTCTAGTTAAAATATATACTAGGATGCAGACGGTGCTTAGTAGCACCCGACACCCGTCATCCACAGACTATGGATGGCTTGTATGTTTGATTGTTTGTTGTGATGAAAATTGATTGTGTGACGTGAAATAAAATATTTATATAGTTAAAAATATTTTATCGTTAAAAATATTGTTTTTAACGTGTGTGTGTGAATAAAAATATGTGTTTGTTGATTTGAAACCCCACACCGGTGTTGGGATGATATTTGAAGTCCACTCATCCCGATTGATTAGTTGTATGTCGATCGATTGATTGACAGGCTGTTATAAGCGTTAGATATCTATATTTGATGCTTATACAGTGTGGTGCACTTTGGATGATGATTGATTATTTATTGTTGTGATTATATACATGTGTTGTATGGAATCCATATAATTAACATTATATGGTAATTGATTGGGCCTCATTCCAATTGGGAAAATAAAGAATAAAATGAAGTATATATTCATGTGTTGAATATAATAAATAATCATGTGCTGAAAATTATCATGTGTTGAAAGAAGTAATTTAACAATAAAATTTACATCTTTATCATATTTAAAGTTAGAAACTAACTGGAAAATATATAAGATGAGTGGTTTCCTGGGTATTGACCTGATATTGGTTTCGGCCTTCGGCGTTAATACCTAGGGAATCATTCTCTTACTACTTTACAGTTGGAGTCTGATTTAAAAATCAAACGATAGATACCATAATTGTATAAAATATATTATATAATAAAAATAGTCATGTGTTGACAGTGCTCATGTGTTGAAAGAAATATATATTCATGTGTTGAATAGAATAAATATTCATTTGTTGAATAGAATAGCGAATTTATCGAATATATAAAGCCGTGTTGATTAGAGATGCGCCATTTTGACGTGAACGATATTTATATCGATTATATTCGTTTTTAAAATGAATATAGAAAAGGAAGTGATATCAAAATATAACGTTTTGAAAATATTATCATTTATATAGTAATGATATGAAATATTCAATTTTGATTTGAAATTGAATATAGAGTTGAAATGGTTTTGAAAACGAATTTAAAACGATTTATAAAGTACGTTTTAAAAAGGAAATCGACAAAATATAATATATATATATATATATATATATATATATATATATATAATGGCCTGAATAGAACGCGCCGCGCTACGGCAGTTCGCGAATTTCGACCATTGACTTCGAATTGACGTTGCAGGAGATCCGACCGTCGGATTCTCCTGAAACCGGAACCGTTGGGTTCGTATCGAAAAGGGCTTTCTAACGAATATTTGAAATTAGAAATCTAACGGTTGGATTTGTAATTATGTCCAAATCGAATATGAAAAAGGTCGCTGTAAGTGCAGTTCGATGGCCGTTGATGGAAATCGACTGTACGGGCCTCGATAAAATTAGTAAAAATATATATTATTTGTGTAAAATCATAAGAAATGATTTGGGAAGAACTGGGATGAAAAACTCTATATTAGAAAAGATAAAAATAGATTTTTATCTAAATGAACTAGTTTTGGACTAGAATTAAAATCGATTTATTTTTGAAATAAATAAATTGAATTCGAAAGTGATTTTAAAAATAATCAGAATTTCCAATAATTGAAGTGGAAATGGATTTGAATCGAAATTATCTTCAGAATTTTTCGATGTTGGATTTCGTGATTATACAGATATTGTTATGGAAATTTGAAAGATATATATATATATATATCGTTATTTCCAATACAATATTTGTTGGTCGTAGAATTTGATATTTAATATAAGCCGGTATATTTTCTATTCATAGCCTTGTATTTAATATCAAATGTGATTTGGGTTTGTCGTGAATGGTGTCTTCATTAACACAGTTCTTAAACCCAGTTGAGAAAAAGATTAAATCTTTCTATTTAGATTTAATGAAATGTACCAATTAAATAATATTTAATTGGAATTGAATTTGAATGTGATTTTTGGTTTATCGTGAACCGTATTTTAGATGACATTGGTTCTTTAACCCAGTTAAAGACATGATATTGGTTTTTGAAAAGATTAAAACTAAGTGGAGTTTTAATGGATCTTTAACTAGATTGAAATGTGAATTGATAATTTAAATTATCAAATCAGAAAAGTGATCGAGAATGGAGTATCACCAGTTTTACTCCAAAGCGATAGTTAAATCTTTAATTAGATTTGAACGTGAAATGGTAATTAAATTTACCAATAACATCGTGGTGTTATTTATGGAGTATTCCCAGTTTTGCTCCATGGGATATATAGGTTGGGATTGGGAAATAAAATAAATAATTACTTCGGTGTGGTTCGCTAATCCCGACTAGTTTGGAAAACCATAATATGGTTTGAAATGATATCCAAAGGAAGATTAAAGAATAAATTTAGAAGAATTTATCTTGGATAAAATTAATGGGAACATTTCCCTAAGAATGTGAAAATTTGAATAAAAAAGAATATTCTGAATTGGAATGAGGCGTATGTTGTGTTTGTGTAACACGTGTTTATTATATACGCGGGTTATTCGGAAAGGCCGGGTTTATACCCATTCTGAATAACCAATTCGACGATATGTCGAAGATGAAGACGGTGGTTGAAGACCGGAAGTCTTCACATCATTTGGGTGATTACTGATGATCTGGATTGGGTTGTACACCCAAGATGAGGGAATCAGTTGGTGATCGTCCAGACGTACTTGGAGATCGATGGATATGCGAGGAAAGTGCCTCCGGTTTCGTTCAGACCCAGAACGAACTTGTAAATGGACTGTGTGTCTGACATTGGATTTTATTCTGTGTTGATTGATCTCTATTAAATATACATCTGTTTGGCGGCGGAGAATTTATTCTCTTGCTTAACGCCCTTCTCTGAGACGTACGAGATCAGTGGTTGTATATCGATGGACATCAATCGCATGGAGTGAATTGCCAGTGTGGCACGCGTAAGTGGCAATTAATCAAGGCTTTTGTTGAAAAGCAAAGTCTTGTGGTTGATGATCAAAGCACGGCCTGTGTGGCGTAGCTTTGTGTATAACGTGAATTCGGGAGCCTCACACCTCGGTATGAGTCAAAAACGGGATAAGGACCCAAGGAGTGCACGACGTTTCTTTCTAGCTAGGGGTGGTGTCAGTGCTTAAACTGGCTAACATTTATATACTTTTCACCTGTGTGGTTTTTGGAATGCGAGGCGCCTCGGATATAGGTCCTATAGGACAGGGAAACGTGTGTTCAGGAATTGCCAATCCTCAAAAGTAAGAGAGGACCGGCCTTGGAGGATCCAGGGATTGCTGTGTGCGGTCCTGAGGTATTTGCTAGAGTGTCTCGAATCGGAGAGGAGCTTTCCCGTTGCCTCGACTCATGATGGAATCCAATTTCCAATACGTGACTTGCGGTTTTATTTGTAGAACTAGTATGGTGACATGATATATGGTAACCATGCCGTCTATGATTGATATTTATGATTGAAATTGTTTTGACACTATACACTTATAATAGTATCAAATGATTTGATTTGCACGTACCAAGCATGTTTGTCTATTATAAGGGAAAACCCTATCCTCCGGCTTGCGTTGCATTGTGTGATGGGACCTGGGTCTTATAATAGCTTCATTTTTCGAAAAAGCATTGCGTTGTTTTGTTATATGCACTAGTGTTCTTGGGAGGAAACCCGTTCCGTGTTATTCGGCGTGGTCCCTTGAATTACTCTCTTTTAAAATAAAGATTAATAACTGTTTTAGTTCTCACACCAGTCACATGACTGACCTGGAGTTTATTGTTTTAACCTAAACTCTGGGTGCCCCTATTTTCCACACGGGCAGCTAGTAGTTTTGGTTTTGCAGATTTATATTCACAGGATCCTGATTTAAAGCTGGAACGATGCTCAGAAAGCTCTGTATCCGTGTATCACTTTCAGTTGTGTTTTATATTGTTTTTCGCTGCTATTTAATTTATTGTAATCTCTGATATTTGTCAAATGTAATATTTATTCATACTCTGTATATTCTTGTATTCTGATGGAATTGTTGTAATAAACAATGAAATGTTCTTCTGTCTGAGTTCCGATGTTGCTTGTTCTCATCTCAATCCGGGCTTTCTTTACCGGGGAAGTTCGGGTCGTGTCAGAGTGGTATCAGAGCTTTGGTTTACAGAGCTCGAGAACAAGACACATTAGAACCATACGAAAGAATTCATCAGAAATTGGATTAGTAATATCCAATTAGAATGACTCGTTAGAGATAGGATCAGTAGTATTCTAGAACGAGTGTGAAGAGTATATTTTTCAAATGAAAACAAGTTTGTTTTGAAAATTTAAATCGTTTTATACGTATTTGAATATTTATTTATATTGAATTTGGACGATCCAGTATATAAAGGTTTTGCATATACGCGTCATGAACGTATATTCGAAGTTTTAATATACTGGATAGATATAGAATCACATTCTAGACCCCCGGGGATGATTCTGATGATGGTGCATCATCATCAGTATTCATATTCGAGTAACAAAGGTGTGATATCTATATATTTCCATTAGACTAGTGTGAGACCCGAAACTAGATATATTTATTTGTTGTGATTTGGCATCAAAACACGATTTTCTGTATATATATCAAAATTATGAATTTGAAACGATAATCCACTAATTGATTGATGGTTGTGTTGTCTGATTATTGTTTAAATTAATTATATTTTGAACCGTTTAGCCTAATTGAATCGAATATTAAATTGTATTGAAAATTAGTCGCATTTGCATGCATATACATATATATACACTGAACAGGTCATAGCAAGGAGGCTAGACCAGAAGAATAAAATTTGTTTGCCCGACAAATAGGTACATGTTTACCATAATTTACTGTTTTGTTTGGGTGATGATGATTTTATGAGCTGATTGGTTAGCCGCTTGGCTTTTCCTTTTTCTTTTTGATTGAAGAAGGCCACGGGAGGCTATATGAAATATCCCGAAGTCCCCGGTGCAGGGGAGGTTATAGCGAATTTTTTCGGAAATTTAGGGTGTTAGCCAAATTTTTGAAAATTTGAAAAGTTCTTAGAAACTGAAAAGTTGAAGAACTTAAGCCGTAATCAAAATTATGGAAGTTGAGTTGATTAGTTAAACAACTTTCGGCTTTGTTCCTTTTCGGGGACGAAAAGTTTTAAGTGGGGTAGAATGTAACAACCCGGAAAATGCGAGCCAATTTAAAATTTTTATTTTGGCAATTTTATCGAATTTTGATATTTAAAATGAATTATTTTAAATAATATGGACGAAAAATTTATTTTGAATATAATTCGAATGTATATATTTATATAGATCGTCGTTATAATATAAATAATTATTTTAAATTATAAAAGGAATTGAAAATGGCCCTGCAGTTCGATAATTCGATTTCAAACTTCAAATGAATGTACAGGATTCAAAATGCACCGGAATTTAGCGAAACCAAAAACAATAGAATCTAATTGTGAATACCTTTCCAACGAATCCGAAAAATCAAAATTTCATAGCGGAGATCAAAAGATATGTCCAGTTGAAAATTCAGAATAGTCGCTATGGAATTCTGGCCCTTAAAAATAGCCATTTTACAAACGACCTCGGATTTCGACGAAACCACTTTTGTTGGATCCGTGATGTCAAGTTATTGCTAGATTCCAAATTTCGTAATTTTTCGAATCAATATGTGAGCGTGGCAAAGGAAAACGCGTTTGACCAGTTTTAGTTGATTTTAATCGACTGGAAAATGGCCATTTTTCCAACGGTCTCAGAATTTGACGAAATTAGTTTTATTAGGACCGTATCGTCGATACGAAGCTAGAAAATATTTTTCTGGAATTTTTCGAGTTAGTATGTGACCCCAGTAAATTGAAATGCGCGTTCAAATTCAATATATAGAGTTATATGTTGATTTTGACGAAAACTGATCGAAACGATCGAATCAGCTTACGAAACATATCCCATTGTGTTCGGAATGGGGGTAATTAGCTATGGACGACAGGCGGTGGGTTTCGTTTCAAGGTCGAAAGAAAAAGTTACTTTTTAAAATTAAATAAATAAAAATATATATATACTTTCCTTTAACCCCCCTCCCCTTCACATTCTCTCTCCCGTAAAAGAAATAAAATAAAAAAACTCCATCACGGAAAACCACGATCCGCCGCCGCCGCCCCGAACGGGTCCACCACCTCCATCGCCTCCCTCCCCTTCTCTTCCTCCACCTCTCCTTCCTTCGCCCGTTCTGCTCGAGAAAACCCACACCCTCCGTCGACTGCTCAGCCCGCGCCATCCCCCAAAGATCCACGCTCCAGCCCTCCCAAAGCCTAATGCCACCACCTCCACTAGCCAGCGCGACACCCCATCACCACCGCGCGCCTAACTCCGACCTTCCCCCTCCATCTCGATCTCCTTCTCCTCCCTAAGCTCTGCTGTCGCCGTGAGCTCCAATCAACGCGCAGAAAACTCCTAGTTCGATCCGCATCCACCTAAATGGCGCTATACGATTGTTTTGTCCATGCTTCGATGCTTGTAGATCGAGACCCTTGTCGAAAGATGAGTTCTTTTTCTTTCCTGTCTTTGAATAACATTGTTTTTTTTCTCTAAAATTCGGTTTTAATCATATAAATTAAAGAATTAGATAAAGATCTGGTTTTTTGTAAAATAAAAGCTAAGATTTTTATTTGTTAGATTATAAAATAAAGTAGTGATTTTTATTTGTTTGAATATAAACATATGGTTTTTAGAAGAAATAAAATTATATTTTTATAAGGTAGAAGGTATAAAAATATAATCTTTACAATATATGAAGTGAAATAAAAATATAAACTTTATTTTTATCGAGGAGTAGTGAGAATAAAGATTCGATTTTTATATAGTAGCGGTGTAAAAATAGAATTTTTATCTATATAGTAGCGGTGTAAAAATAATAGATAGCGGTGTAAAAATAGAATTTTTATCTATATAGTAGCGGTGTAAAATTAGAATTTTTATCTATATAGTAGCGGTGTAAAAATAGAATTTTTATCTATATAGTAGCGGTGTAAAAATAGAATTTTTATCTATATAGTAGCGATATAAAAATAGAATTTTTATCCATATGGTGTGATTATAAAAATATGATTTTTAAATTGAAAGTGAACAAATAAAAATGTGATTTTTATTTTAAAGACAACAGTAAAAAAATGTGATTTTTATATATGTAGTGGCTACGGGCAACGAAAGGCAAGAACGGCGAAGACTTCTACATAAGAAGAGTCGCGGTGAATGGATTTAGCTTGGGTGAGAACTTCTCACTTTAAATTTCCTTTTCTAGTTAAAATATATACTAGGATGCAGACGGTGCTTAGTAGCACCGACACCCGTCATCCACAGACCATGGATGGCTTTTATGTTTGATTGTTTGTTGTGATGAAAATTGATTGTGTGACGTGAAATAAAATATTTATATAGTTAAAAATATTTTATCGTTAAAAATATTGTTTTTAACGTGTGTGTGTGAATAAAAATATGTGTTTGTTGATTTGAAACCCCACACGGGTGTTGGGATGATATTTGAAGTCCACTCATCCCGATTGATTAGTTGTATGTCGATCGATTGATTGACAGGCTGTTATAAGCGTTAGATTTCTATATTTGATGCTTATACAGTGTGGTGCACTTTGGATGATGATTGATTATTTATTGTTGTGATTATATACATGTGTTGTATGGAATCCATATAATTAACATTATATGGTAATTGATTGGGCCTCATTCCAATTGGGGAAATAAAGAATAGAATGAAGTATATATATTCATGTGTTGAATATAATAAATAATCATGTGCTGAAAATTATCATGTGTTGAAAGAAATATTTTAACAATAAAATTTACATCTTTATCATATTTAAAGTTAGAAACTAACTGGAAAATAGATAAGATGAGTGGTTTCCTGGGTATTGACCTGATATTGGTTTCGGCCTTCGGCGTTAATACCTAGGGAATCATTCTCTTACTACTTTACAGTTGGAGTCTGATTTAAAAATCAAACGATAGATACCATAATTGTATAAAATATATTATATAATAAAAATAGTCATGTGTTGACAGTGCTCATGTGTTGAAAGAAATATATATTCATGTGTTGAATAGAATAAATATTCATTTGTTGAATAGAATAGCGAATTTATCGAATATATAAAGCCGTGTTGATTAGAGATGCGCCATTTTGACGTGAACGATATTTATATCGATTATATTCGTTTTTAAAATGAATATAGAAAAGGAAGTGATTTCAAAATATAACGTTTTGAAAATATTATCATTTATATAGTAATGATATGAAATATTCAATTTTGATTTGAAATTGAATATAGAGTTGAAATGGTTTTGAAAACGAATTTAAAACGATTTATAAAGTACGTTTTAAAAAGGAAATCGACGAAATATATAATATATATATAAATATATTATATATAATGGCCTGAATAGAACGCGCCGCGCTACGGTAGTTCGCAAATTTCGACCATTGACTTCGAATTGACGTTGCAGGAGATCCGACCGTCGGATTCGCCTGAAACCGGAACTGTTGGGTTTGTATCGAAAAGAGCTTTCTAAAGAATATTTGAAATTAGAAATCTAACGGTTTGATTTGGAACTATGTCCAAATCAAATTTGAAAAAGGTCGCTGTAAGTGCAGTTCGATGGCCGTTGATGGAAATCGACTGTACGGGCCTCGATAAAATTAGTAAAAATATCTATAATTTGTGTAAAATCATAAGATATGATTTGCGAAGAACTGGGATGAAAAACTCTATATTTGAAAAGAAAAAAATAGATTTTTATCGAAATGAACTAGTTTTGAACTAGAATTAAAATCAATTTATTTTTGAAACAAATAAATTGAATTCGAAAGAGATTTTAAAAATAATCAGAATTTCCAATAATTGAAGTGGAAATGGATTTGAATCGAAATTATCTTCAGAATTTTTCGATGTTGGATTTTGTGATTATACAGATATTGTTATGGAAATTTGAAAGATATATATATATCGTTATTTCCAATACAATATTTGTTGGTCGTAGAATTTGATATTTAATATAAGCCGATATATTTTCTATTCAGAGCCTTGTATTTGATATCAAATGTGATTTGGGTTTGTCGTGAATGGTGTCTTCATTAACACTGTTCTTAAACCCAGTTGAGAAAAAGATTAAATCTTTCTATTTAGATTTAATGAAGTGTACCAATTAAATAATATTTAATTGGAATTGAATTTGAATGTGATTTTGGGTTTATCGTGAACCGTGTTTTAGATGACATTGGTTCTTTAACCCAGTTAAAGACAGGATATTGGTTTTTGAAAAGATTAAAACTAAGTGGAGTTTTAATGGATCTTTAACTAGATTGAAATGTGAATTGATAATTTAAATTATCAAATCAGAAAAGTGATCGAGAATGGAGTATCACCAGTTTTGCTCCAAAGCGATAGTTAAATCTTTAATTAGATTTGAACGTGAAATGGTAATTAAATTTACCGATAACATCGTGGTGTTAGTTATGGAGTATTCCCAGTTTTGCTCCATGGGATATATAGGTTGGGATTGGGAAATAAAATAAATAATTACTTCGGTGTGGTTCGCTTATCCCGACTAGTTTGGAAAACCATAATATGGTTTGAAATGATATCCAAAGGAAGATTAAAGAATAAATTTAGAAGAATTTATCTTGGATAAAATTAATGGGAACCTTTCCCTAAGAATGTGAAAATTTGAATAAAAAAGAATATTATGAATTGGAATGAGGCGTATGTTGTGTTTGTGTAACACATGTTTATTATATACGCGGGTTATTCGGAAAGGCCGGGTTTATACCCATTCTGAATAACCGATTCGACGATATGTCAAAGATGAAGACGGTGGTTGAAGACCGGAAGTCTTCACATCGTTTGGGTGATTACTGATGATCTTGATTGGGCTGTACACCCAAGATGAGGGAATCAGTTGGTGATCGTCCAGACGTACTTGGAGATCGATGGATATGCGAGGAAAGTGCCTCCGGTTTCGTTCAGACCCAGAAAGAACTTGTAAATGGACTTTGTGTCTGACATTGGATTTTATTCTGTGTTGATTGATCTCTATTAAATATACATCTGTTTGGCGGCGGAGAATTTATTCTCTTGTTTAACGCCCTTCTCTGAGACGTACGAGCTCAGAGGTTGTATATCTATGGACATCAATCGCATGGAGTGAATTGCCATGTGGCACGCTTAAGTGGCAATTGATCAAGGCTTCTGTTGAAAAGCAAAGTCTTGTGGTTGATGATCAAAGCACGGCCTGTGTGGCGTAGCTTTGTGTATAACGTGAATTCGCGAGCCTCACACCTCGGTATGAGTCAAAAACGGGATAAGGACCCAAGGTGTGCACGACGTTTCTTTCTATCTAGGGGTGGTGTCAGTGCTTAAACTGGCTGATATTTATATACTTTTCACCTGTGTGGATGTTGGAATGCGAGGAGCCTCGGATATAGGTCCTATAGGACAGGGAAACGTGTGTTCAGGAATTGCCAATCCTCAAAAGTAAGAGATGACCGGCCTTGGAGGATCCAGGGATTGCTGTGTGCGGTCCTGAGGCATTTGCTAGAGTGTCTCGAATCGGAGAGGAGCTTGCCCCTTGCCTCGACTCATGATGGAATCCAATTTCCAATACGTGACTTGCGGTTTTATTTGTAGAACTAGTATGGCGACATGATATATGGTACCCATGCCGTCTATGATTGATATTTATGATTGAAATTGTTTTGACACTATACACTTATAATAGTATCAAATGATTTGTTTTGAACGTACCAAGCATGTTTGGCTATTATAAGGGAAAACCCTATCCTCCGGCTTGCGTTGCATTGTGTGATGGGACCTGGGTCTTATAATAGCTTCATTTTTCGAAAAAGCATTGCGCTTTTTTGTTATATGCACTAGTGTTCTTGGGAGGAAACCCGTTCCGTGTTATACGGCGTGGTCCCTTGAATTACTTTCTTTTAAAATAAAGATTAATAACTGTTTTAGTTCTCACACCAGTCACATGACTGACCTGGAGTTTATTGTTTTAACCTAAACTCTGGGTGCCCCTATTTTCCACACGGGCAGCTAGTAGTTTTGGTTTTGCAGATTTATATTCACAGGATCCCGATTTACAGCTGGAACGATGCTCGGAAAGCTCTGTATCCGTGTATCACTTTCAGTTGTGTTTTATATTGTTTTTCCGCTGCTATTTAATTTATTGTAATCTCTGATATTTGTCAAATGTAATATTTATTCATACTCTGTATATTCTTGTATTCTGATGGAATTGTTGTAATAAACAATGAAATGTTCTTCTGTCTGCGTTCCGATGTTGCTTGTTCTCATCTCAATCCGGGCTTTCCTTACCGGGGAAGTTCGGGTCGTGTCATGTGTGCAACTATTGTGTATACTTGCATACATGTATGCAAGTATTTTTTTTTTACTTTTTAAACCTTGTCCGCGCGTTTTTTTTAAGAAAACACGTAACTTGAATTCTAGGGATCCGCTTTATATATAAAAGTTGGGAGGGAGACCGTTTATATTTTGAAAGTTTCCAGGGACGTGAGCCAAAAGAACCCATTAAAAAAAAGTCTTGGTTAATTTTTTTCTTTTATTTGTTAAGAATATTTATGTAAATATCTACGTCATAGGCATGATAAGGATAATGTTGACTCATACATTCATTGGATATAGATCATGCTGACTCATACACTTAATGATATCTGCGTCATAGGCAGGATAAAGATAATGTTGACTCATGCATTCACAAAGTATGGATCATTCTGACTCATATACTTAATGCTTTCCTCTCATATTATTTTTCCTTTATATCTTATTAAAGGGAAATTGTTATTGCTTGTTTTAACCGCATGTACTCCTTTTATATAAAGCACTGTAATGTAAATCAATGGATCAAGGAATAAGGTTACAAAATTTCATCTTTTCTACAATCTCTCATACTATTAGAAATTCTATCATGGTATCAGAATCAAGTTAAAAAAGAGGGGAAAAAATGAAAAAAAATGTTTTTCTTTCAATTTTTTTCCGTTTGCCCTTGTTGTTTTCCAAGTCTTAGTTGCCTGCCTTTGTTTCGTTGGTCGCTGCACTCTTGGTTGTAATTCTTGTTATGGGATTTTCCTCGACAACTACAATGTATTGTTTTCTTTGGGTCCTTTTAAGAAACTAGTTTAGTAATATTACACCTTACGTGGTGTGTGTAGTGGTTGGTCCACTTTAAAAACCATTAATGTGGTCGGTTCACTATAAAAACCGTTTGTTAGGGTGTGTGTAGTGGTTGATCCACTTTAAAAATCATTAATGTGACGGCCCGCCCCGCATCAGCCGGCATTTCCTCCGAAAGTGCGCTGTACACATGCCCGCCTAGCACGGAACGGTCGCCAAAGAAAGGAAAGAAGAGAATGAACTAATCGAAAACCTGTAGAATGTCTCACAGCGCAAGGAATAAAATATAATAAAAACATACTTGACATAAAATAGGTGAGACAGTGCATAAGCTAAAACTAAACATCATAGCAGCGGAAAATCCAAATACAGCTTATGCTCCACATCATCATTATTACAACTTTAAAACTGTCTCTAAAACAAAAGAAAGGAAGGGTGCACTACTAATGCCCAAAGTAGTGACCAGCAGCGACACAGGGAGAATATCTATATATATCATACGTGGAAGCCTCCTGCTCGTCTCCGGTACAGCTACTCGTGCATACCACCTAGCCTGTCTCTAGTCTGCTCGTGAGAGCACCCAGAGTAATAAGAAGAGACATAAAACTCTGGGTCAGACAAAAAGTCTGGTATGAGCGATAAGCAGCTAAACAGAACAATAACAGGTATACTAAACCATACCTGAACCTGGACCTACAACCAAAGAGTTAGCACTACATACCGTACAATACTCTAAGGTGCCACTAACATATGGTGTAAAGAATACGGGGGTGGGGGTGTGCATGTCATAATGATGGAAAACAAATCAAACATAGCAACCATCCTCACATCTCTCACTTAGTGCGTAAAGCATACGATGTCCACCACTGTCAATCACTAGACCCATCGAAGTAGTGACGAAGTTAGACTTGTACAACTACAGTTACTACCAAGCTTACCCCATGGAGTCATGACCAAATCTTTACAAATGACCCCACTTCATTGGTCTATTGTAGCTCTTTAGTCGTACCTAGGCCACTGTGGCCCTGAATCCGTTCTCGTACCCCCTACACATAGTGATCCAAAGTTACAGACATCGACAACCCCTTAGCACACGTCCCGCAGCAAAGCCCAACTCATGAAGTTAACTCGTTGGTTCCCAACTGGATCCTGAGTACAAACTTCCCACTTGGACTACCTTTGCATCTCTGGTTTTTGGTCTTCTCCTCCGGATCGGTCTCCATTTGGTTCGCAACCCATACCTCGCGTTCAGAACTCCTGAGTTCGGTTCGTGGTCATCCTCCTCTGTAATAACCCGCAAAATCTGGGCCAATTTAAAAAAATTTATTTTGGCAATTTTAACGAATTTTGCACATTTAAAATAGATTATTTTAAATAATATCGACGCGAAATTTATTTTGAATAGAATAGAACGTATATATTATATACGTCGTCGTTAGAATATAAATATTTATATATAATTATAAATAGAATTGAAAATGGCGCGGTAGTTCGATAATTCGATTTCAAACTTCAGTTGAATGTACCGGGTGCAAAACAATCCGGATTTTAACGAAACCAAAAACATTAGGATCTAATTGATGATATCTTTCCAACGAATCCGAAAAATCGAAATTTCATAGCGGGAATCAAAAGATATGTCCAGTTGAAAATTCTGAATAGTCGCTATGGAATTCAGGCCCTTAAAAATAGACATTTTGCAAACGACCTCGGATTTCGACGAAACCACTTTTGTTGGATCCGTAGTGTTAAATTATTGCTAGGTTTCAAATTTCATAATTTTTCGAATCAATATGTGAGCGTGGCGAAGGAAAACGCGTTTGACGAGTTTCAGTTGATTTTAATCGACTGGAAAATGACCATTTTTCCAACAGTCTCAGAATTCGACGAAACTAGTTTTGTTAGGACCGTATCGTCAATACGAAGCTAGAAAATATTTTTCTGGAATTTTTCTAGTTAGTATGTGACCCCGGTAATTTGAAATGTACGTTTAAAATTCAATATAGCGATTTAAATGTAAATTCAACGGAAACTGATTCAAACGATCGAATCAGCCAACGATACATATCCCATTGTGTTCGGAATGGGGGTGAAACGCTATGGACGACAGGCGGTGGACCTCGTTTAGAGGTCGTATGTAAAAGTCAACTTTTTGCAATCAAAATAAAAAAAATTAAAAAAAAAATTTAATTATCTCTCTCCCTTCTCCCCCTTTTACTCTGCCCCCCCCCCCCCGTTTATTTTTTTTCTCAGAATCAAAAAGTAAAAAAAAAAAAAGAAGAAAAGGACGGAGCCCCCCCCCCCCCCCCCCCCGTCGACGTTCATCGTCGCGCCGCCCAGGGTGGCCGCCTCCGCCAAGCCCCTCCCCTTCCGATCCACCTCCTCCCGTTCTCCTTCCTCCCCTCCTTCCTGCTACCTCGCGACTGTGAGGAAAACGCACCCCCAAACCCTCCAACCCCAAAATCGAACGCCTCCCTCAGCCATTTGGCCACCACCGCCGACCCCAAACGCCCCTCCCCCGGCCTCCGCTCGACTGCCGGACCCCTCCTCCTTCCGTGAATCCGAACCCCCTCCCTCTTATATATATAAAAAAAAACACTGTAAGTCTTCTATTAGTTTGTATTTATTTTTGCTATTAAAATTTTGTATGAACCATTATGATTTAGGATTGATTTTTACTGTCATAAAGGATTTGATTTCTAAATGTAAGAGACTTGATTTTTAAGAAAATATAGAGAGACAAGATTTTCGAATAAACAAAGAGTTGATTTTTATTTATGAACAAGATAAGATTTTTATTTGTTCATTAGCTAGGAGAGAAAAAGAAGTGATTTTTAATAATAGAAATATGATTTCTATATTTATAAAATATTAAAAATATGATCTTTACTATATAGAAGTAGTAAAAATATGATTTTTATATATTGAACATCGTAGTAAAAATTTGATTTTTATATATTGAACATCGTAGTAAAAATATGATTTTTATATATTGAACATCGTAGTAAACATATGATTTTTATATATTGAACATCGTAGTAAAAATATGATTTTTATATATTGAACATCATAGTAAAAATATGATTTTTATATATTGAACATCGTAGTAAAAATATGATTTTTATATATTGAACATCGTAGTAAACATATGATTTTTATATATTGAACATCGTAGTAAACATATGATTTTTATATATTGAACATCGTAGTAAAAATATGATTTTTATATATTGAACATCGTAGTAAAAATATGATTTTTATATATTGAACATCATAGTAAAAATATGATTTTTATATATTGAACATCGTAGAAAAAATCGATTTTTATATATTGAATAGCATAGTAAAAATTCGATTTTTAAATATATGAAGTGATTATAGAAATATGATTTTTAAATTGAGAGTGAACAAATAAAAATGTGACTTTTATTTTAAAGACATCAAAATATAAAAATGTGTGATTTTTATATATGTAGTGACTACGGGCAACGAAGATGATAAAAATGCGAGAATGAAGAAGATTTCTATAAATGAAGTGTCGTGAAGTTGGATAGCTATTGGTGAGAACTTCTCACTCTAAATTCTCTTTTTCTAGTTATATATATACTAGGATGCAGACGGTGCTTAGTAGCACCCGACACCCGTCATCCACAGACCATGGATGGCTTGCTTGTTAAATTGTTTGGTTGAGTAGTTGGTTAGTTTATTTGGTTGGAATTGAATTGTTTGGTGAAATGGAATGGATTTGATTGATGTGTGAATGGCATGGGCCTTCACTAGACCGGGGATAAGGCTAGGCCTTGTCCCGTTTCTAGTATCGTGCCGTTATGCCGCCGAAATTTTCTAAAATATGTTAGAAAAATAAAAATATCATTTTATTGAATAAATGAACTGAATAGAAATTCATGTGTTAAAATAAAATGTTTATCGTTAAAAATATAATTTTTAACGTGAAAGTGGATAAATGAATATTTATAAACAAATCGGCCGATTTGTTTATATACACTGATTTGACTGATATCGATTGGGTCGATAAATTTTACACGTCGCCCAACTGCACGACTAAAATCTGTGTTTGATTGTTTGAAACCCCACACGGGTGTTGGGATGAAATTTGAAGTTCACTCATCCTGATGGATTAAATATGTCGATCGGTCGATTGACAGGCTGTTATAAGCGTCAAATATCTATATTTGATGCTTATACAGTGTAGTGCACTTTGGTTGATTGTTGATTATTTTTCAATGCTATTATATACGTGTGATGTATGAAAATCCATATAATTAACATTATATGGTGATTGATTGGGCCTCATTTCAATCGGGAAAATAATGAATATAAAAATAGTCATGTGTTGACGATGATTATGGGTTGAAACTATTCATGTGTTGAGTGAAATATTTTAAATAATAAAAATTACATCTTTATCATATTTACGATTAGAATCTACTTTACGGTGGAGTCTAATTAAAATCAAACGATAGATACCATAGTTTTATAAAATATTTTACATAACAAAAATAGTGATGTGTTGACAGTACTCATGTGTTGAGATTAGTCGTGTGTTGAAAGAAATATAGATTCATGTGTTGAATGGGATAAATATTCATTTGTTGGATAGAATAAAGAAGTTTTGAAAATATAAAGCCGTGTTGATTAGAGATGCGTTATTTTGACGCGAACGATATTTATATCGATTTTATTCGTTGTATAATGAATATTGAAAAGTGATTTCAAAATTAAATATTTTGAAATGAAATTCAAATTGAATTAGATTAAAATTCGAATTGAATAGGAAGCGAATTTGAATTCGAATAAAATAGAAATGAATTCAAATTGAATTAAATTGAAATTGAAATTTAAAACGAACTGAAATTGAATTGAAATCAGTTTGAAACGAATTCGAATTGAATCAAATAGAAGGTAAATTCGAATTGAATTGAATTGAAACGAATTTGAATTTGAATTGAATTGAAATGAACTCGAATTGAATTGAAATCAAATCGATTTGAAATTGAAGATGAAGTTGAAATTGTTTTGAAACGAATGTAGAACTATTTATAAAATTCGTTTTAAAGGGAAATCGACGAAATATATATATATTATATATATATAATGGCCTGAATAGAACGCGCCGCGCCGCGGCAGTTCGTGAATTTCGACCATTTATTTCAAACGGACTTTGCGGGAGATCCGACCGTCGGATTCTCCTAAAACCGGAACCGTTGGGTTTGTATCGAAAAGAGCTTTCCAATGAATATTAGAAATTTGAAATCTAACGGTTGGATTTGGAATTATGTCCAAATCAATTTCAGAAAAGGTCGCTGTAAGTGCAGTTCGATGGCCATAGATGGAAATCGACTGTACGGGCCTTGATAAAATTATTAAAAATATATATAATTTGTGTAAAATCATAATATGTGAATTGGAAAGAACTGGGGTGAAAAACTCCACATTTGTAAAGATAAAAATAGATTTTTATCGAAATGAACTAGTTTTGAACTAGAATTAAAATCAATTTATTTTTGAAATAAATAAATTGAATTTGAAAGTGATTTTAAAAATAACCAATATTCCCAATATGTGAATTGGACTGGAGTTGGATCGAAATTATCTTCGGAATATTTCGATGTTGGATTTCGTGACTATACAAATATTGCTATGGGGATTTGAAGGATATATTTTATATCGTTATTTCCAATACGATATATGTTGGGTTCAGAATTTGATATTGAATATAAGCCGATATATTTTCTATTCAGAACCTTGTATTTAATATCAAATGTGATTTGGGTTTGTCGTGAATCGTGTTTTAGAAGACATTGGTTCTTTAACCCAGTTAAAGACATAATATTGATTTTTGAGAAGATTAAAACTAAGTGGAGTTTTAATGAATCTTTAATTAGATTAAAAAGTGAATTGATAATTTAAATTATCAAATCTGAAAGGTGATCGAGAATGGAGTACCACCAGTTTTGCTCCAAAGCGATAGTTAAATCTTTAATTAGATTTGAACGTGAAATGGTAATCAATTTTACCGATAACACCGTGGTGTTAGATATGGAGTATTACCAGTTTTGCTCCATGGGATATATAGGTTGGGATTGGGAAATAAAATAAATAATTACTTCGGTGTGGTTCATTAATCCCGACTAGTTTGAAATGATATCCAAAGGAAGATAAAGAATAAATTTAGAAGAATTTATCTTGGATAAAATTAATGGGAACCTTTCCCTAAAAATGTGATTTTGTGAATAAAAGAATATTCTGAATTGGAATGAGGCGTTTGTTGTGTTTGTGTAACATTTGTTTATCATATACGTGGGTTATTCAGAAAGGCCGGGTTTATACCCATTCCGAATAACCGATTCGACGAGATGTCGAAGATGAAGACGGTGATTGAAGACCGGAAGTCTTTACATCGTTTGGGTGATTACTGATGATCTTGATTGGGCTGTACACCCAAGATGAGGGAAACAGTTGGTGATCGTCCAGACGTACTTGGAGATCGATGGATATGCGAGGAAAGTGCCTCCGGTTTCGTTCAGACCCAGAACGAACTTGTAAATGGATTGTGTGTCTGACATTGGATTTTATTCTGTGTTGATTGATCTCTATTGAATATACATCTGTTTGGCGGCGGAGAATTTATTCTCTTGCTTAACGCCCTTCTCTGAGACATACGAGCTCAGAGGTTGTATATCGATGGACATCAGTCGCATGGAGTGAATTGCCAATGTGGCATGCGTAAGTGGCAATTGATCAAGGCTTCTGTTGAAAAGCAAAGTCTTGTGGTTGATGATCAATGCACGGCCTGTGTGGCGTAGCTTTGTGTATAACGTGAATTCGCGAGCCTCACACCTCGGTATGAGTCAAAAACGGGAGACGGACCGCTGGGAGAGCACGACGTTTCTTTCTAGCTAGGGTGGTGTCAGTGACCTACCAGCCCTGACATTTATATACTTTTCACCTGTGTGGTTGTTGGATACGAGGCGCCTCGGATATAGGTCTGTAAGGACCGGGAAACGTGTGTTCAGGAATTGCCAATCCTCAAAAGTAAGAGAGGACCGGCCCAGCCGATTCCAAGGATCAAAGTGGGGTCCTGGGACATTTGCTAGAGGGTCTCGAACGCAGAGAGGAGCTTGCCCCTTGCCTCGACTCATGACGGAAATCCAATTTCCAATACGTGTATTGCGGTTTTAATTGTAGAACTAGTATGGCGACATGATAGATGGTACCCATGCCGCCTATGATTGATATTTATGATTTGAATTGTTTTGACACTATACACTTATAATAGTATCAAATGATTTGTTTTAAACGTACCAAGCATGTTTGGCTATTATAAGGGAAAACCCTATCCTCCGGCTTGCGTTGCATTGTGTGATGGGACCTGGGTCTTATAATAGCTTCATTTTTCCAAAGAGCATTGCGCTGTTTTATTATATGCACTGGTATTCTTGGGAGGAAACCCGTTCCGTGTTATACGGCGTGGTCCCTTGATTTACCTAACTTTAAAAATAAAGATTAATAACTGTTTTAGTTCTCACACCAGTCACATGACTGACCTGGAGTTTATTGTTTTAACCTAAACTCTGGGTGCCCCTATTTTCCACACGGGCAGCTAGTAGTTTTGGTTTTGCAGATTTATATTCACAGGGTCCTGATTAACAGCTGGAACGATGCTCGGAAAGCTCTGTATCCGTGTATCACTTTCAGTTGTGTTTTGTATATTTTCCGCTGCTATGTAATTTATTGTAATCTCTGATATTTGTCAAATGTAATTTATTCATTTTTACTCTGTATATTCTTGTATCTGATGGAATTGTTGTAATAACAATGAAATGTTCTTCTGTATGCGTTCTATTTTGTCTTGTCCTCAATTCTATCCGTGCTTTCCTTCACGGGGAAGTTCGGGTCGTCTCATCCTCCTTCGGATCGGTTCGAGCCACCTGCATCGGATCGAGTCGTGGTGTCCTTCCTCTAGTAGTTCGGGTCGGGTCCACATCTCCAAGCGGTTCGGATCGTGGAGAGCTCCGGATCGGGTCGGGCCTTCCTCACCATCTCGGATCGTTGTGTCCTGATCGGGTCGGGACTCCTGGTCGGATCAGGATCTCCAAGCAGTACGGGATCGATGCACTAGCTCATGGCGCAGCAGTTCAGAGGAGCGGCTCGTGGGTGGGTGTCACGATCGGGTCGGTTCGGGGGTGCGATCCGATCCGGTTTCCTGCACAGTTTTCCTGCGACTTCCAACAACCTGTTTCACGCCATTCGACGGCGTTTTCGACCAATCTAACTATTCTAATCAATCACAAAGCATACCATACAGTCATAGCAACATGTAGAAATGACCGTAAACACCAAAACATCAATTTGATAAGTTAAAACGGAACAAACATAGCCAAAATCCTATATTTTCCCTTAAGCATGTTTAAGCAAGACTAATCATAGGATTAACAAAACTTAACCAAATCAACCCAAATTTCTAAAAGATGTATAAAACAATGTTTCAGAATTTATAAATATTTTTCCGGAATTTTATCATGTCTAATTTCGTTAATCAACACTAATTACCCTTAATTAATCGTAAATAGTGCAAAACTATGCAAATCACTCACCTTTGCCACAAATAAAACTCAGATCTGAAATGAATCTCTTTTTGGCATGAATACTGATGTCTAACAGCAGCTCTAACCTTGCTTTGGTGCTATATCTCCTTAATTTGATGTTGCTAAGCCTAATCTTCAATTAGAAAGTGGTTTAGAGGTGTCTTAGATGTTGGAGGCCATGGCTAGGTTGAGAGGAATGAATAGCGACGGCTGAAAAATGAGGAAAAGGTATTCTCTAAACCCTAACAGCCCTTTTAAACTCCTAATCCCGAAATTCCCCTTTGGGCCTAGCTGTTAATCACCCGGTTAAGCCCAATTAAGCTGTTTTTCACCACCGGAAACCTGTTTCAGCCATATCTCCCAAACGGTGAGTCCGTTTGGCTAATGTGACCACTCTACGGAATTTTAACCAATCTTCCGGATCCAATAGAAGTGGTTATAGGTCAACATTCCTTTGCAATCAAAAGTTATGGCCAAAACAAGATCAGCTAGGAGCAAAACGGTCATTTAAAAATCGGGAAAAATCATGAGCATGGGAAATGACCCCAATAGTCGTCTCCCAAAGTTACATGACCATACAACTTCGTATGTGAAAGAAATAAATATTCTACGATCCTTCGATGCGTAGAATGCGGGTCGTTACAATTAGTGTGGTCGGTTCACTATAAAAATCGTTTGTTAGGGTGCGTGTAGTGGTTGGTCCACTTTAAAACCATTAATATGGTCGGTTGTAGTGGTTGGTCCACTTTAAAAACCATTAATATGGTCGGTTCACTATAAAAACCGTTTGTTATGGTGTATATAGTGGTTGGTCCAATTTAAAAACCATTAATGTGGTTGGTTCACCACAAAAACCGTAGTGGTTGGTCCACTTTAAAAGCCATTAATGTGGTTGGTTCACCATACAAACTGTAGTGGTTGGTCCACTTTAAAAACCAGTAATGTGGTTGGTTCACCATAAAAACTGTTTGTAAAAAGTGATGTTGTTGAAGGCTTGAGGTGAATGTAGTGTGTCAAGTTTCAAGTTTCTAGTTTCCAAGATGCAAGTCTCTCTGTCACATGTTTCAACATCTTCACAATTGGGGGATATTTCTACGGCATATGTTCCGACGGGTCATCAATTGGCATATATATTGACAAAAAGCTCTTGGACGTCAACAATTTACATTTTTATTACGCAAGTTGGGCATTTGTGATTTACATGCTCCAACTTGAGGGGGAGTGTTAAGAATATTTATGTAAATATCTACGTCATAGGCAGGATAAGAATAATGCTGACTCATACATTCGCAGGATGTGGATCATGCTGACTCATACACTTAATGATATCTACGTCATAGGCAGGATAAGGATAATGCTGACTCATGCATTCACAGGATATGGATCATGCTGACTCATACACTTAATGCTTTCCTCTTATATTATTTTTCCTTTATATTGTATTAAAGGGAAATTGTTATTGCTTGTTTTATCCGCATGTACTCCATCTATATAAAGCACGGTAATGTAAATCAATGGATCAAGGAATAAGATTACAAAATTTCATCTTTTCTACAATCTTTCATAGCATTAGAAATTCTATCATTATTTTAAATTTGATGAAGAATTAGCTGTATTGTTTGAAAAAAAATGAGAATATTTTGAAAAGTGTAATCAAATTACATTAAGGTTTAAACATGTAAGCTGGTTTGATAATTATGAATTGCTATCATTGTATTGATATAAATTATGCACATTCAAGTACGTACATATTATATCGTGAATGATTAGTACACTACAAAAAATAAGCTACTAGAAGTTCTAAATCATTATTGAATTTAACAAATAAAAGGACATATCAAACAAATATTAGCCCAAAACATACCATCATGTTTGTGAATATTTAATCAAAGAAGATGAGAAATATAAGAATAAATGTAATTAAGAAATCAAATATTATTGAATTACATTATTTAAATATATAACATTAATGTACAATTGTCATCAATAATAATTGAAGTTGCTGAAATAAAAAAGTAAAAAAAACTAGACAACAGCATGTACAAGAAGGTCTGAACAAGAGAGGTGTAATTGGAAGTCTACTAGAGGGTTAGAAGAAGAGTTCAGGTGATAAACGCAAGTTTACTTGAGACAGAAGGAAGATACCACTTCATCATATTTATTTTTAATGACCACAAAAGGTTGTTTAATTACATTCATTAGTGGGCCATATGAGCATGATGTAATATCAAGACAATTATAAAAATTCAAACGGATCATAGAATATATATGCACTCAAAATCAAATCAGCAACAGTTCAATACATAATTCATTTGATTCGTCACATGTCTAAACACTCAGAAGAAAGAGAAAAAAAAAGCGGAAAAATTCACACAGTAACCATGCAATATGATAATCAAAACTGTGACTAATCCTGGTATATTCAACTGAACTGAAATCCTGCGTTAAAATACTTTCAACTTGGGCAAAAATACTCATTTCATCACTAAAGTAGCAGCTTATTTGATCAATTTCATTCGTACTGCTTGAGTTGCTGCTCTTTCCACTTGAACTTTCACCAGCCTCATGTTTTGTCACTACCTCACGTTGTTGATCAGATGAACTAAAGCATCGTAGCAATTCCTCCTAAAAGTTCGTGCCTTCTCTCATGTTTGCATTGACACCATTCACTGTAGCAATTCCTCCTCTCATTGTCTCCGTTTAACGGATATGGCACATTAGTGACTGCATATGTGATGCCAAGCAAGTATCTGCATCCAGCAATAATAGATATAACGAATGAACTAGTTACGCCTTTTGGCCCATTGACATCTGCATTCTTTTGTTTCTTCTATCTATAAGGGACATTAACATAAGTTATATGTTTGAGTTCTATGATTCAGGATTTTGGCTGAATGATGAATGAAAAGGAATAGGATAGCATGCTACATTCTACTTTTGACCCACTGTTTTCTATTGCTATTGATAGCCGTAATTTAGTTATGAATCACTCAATAATGATACAACGATGGTCTGTTTGCATACTAAACTATACATAAAAATCAACCCATATAAATACAATAGTAGGATCAAATATCAAATTTGTTTTAATGTGGTCTTTATCAACCTAAGGCAAGATTTAATTATTGTTTTCAATGATGTTTTATCGCATCTTAGTACACATAAAACATTCTCCAATGATAAAGTTATGATTACTTAGACAAATGATAAGAATGCTCGATACTAGAACAAATGATTTCTTCTTTATCTATTTTATTTTTTTAATTCGAGGACAAATACCATTTAAAGAGTCAAATCATTATCGTTTGTGCATGGGAAAGATGATTGTTGGTGGTAACTACTGAAGCCAACTGAAATTTGATCGGTCATCGAATGAAATTTGACCGGTGGAACAAGGCTGCTAAAATGTAAGCTAGGTAAATTGTATTACATGAAAATATTCATTATAGCCGAATAGTGGAGCTTCAAATTGGAATGTTTCACCAGAATTACTGTATACAAACTATGACAGTGGTTTTGACATAAATTAATGGTTGATTACCATATTTGAAAATGTTAATGGGATAAGAATCGAATAGTAACAATATTGGTGTCACATACACAATAATTCTATGTTGTTATCCACCTATGCACTTCAACTTTCTTGTTGTCAGTTGTAGTTCAAAGTTACATAGCGTACAAGTTGATAATTTGATTTATTTTGAGCATATATGAGCAGTAGCTTTTCTTTTCAATATCGACAGTAATTGAATTTCGTTAAAATGTTGGAACATGCATTTTTGCAATTCTTCGTATATTTTCTGTTTTTGGTGTAAAATTTGATATAACACAGACGGGGTAATATAGTGGCATTTCAGTTTATTACCAAATGTAGGGCCAAACGTTCTACATTAATTTTACAGTATTGCAAACTATTACTAAGTAGAGGTCTATTTCCATCAATGGGTCATTGATGCATTTTATTTTATTTTTCAGTTTCTACAGCTTACCAGTTCATATTAAGTATCATGACATCTCAAAGGATGTTTTAAAAAACAAACACTAATGTGTTCTTACTTATTCCAATCCCTGCCTATTTACATTTCAAGACGATATGACTTAGAATGTTTAGCAACCATTATTAATAAGTAGCCACAACTTATAAATAGTTAAAAATATGAGAAGTAGAAATTTGTTGTTGATGACTTATGGTCGTATTTTTAACTATTTTCATAAATTACTTTACTTATTTTAACTTAAAAGTCAAGTTTCACCCAAACATTTCTACTTACAAACCACTATTTAAAATTACTTTGAAGTTACTATCCAAATTTCCTATAAAGCAATTTCAAAATAAGTTGTCCCAAAAGTGAAGCTGGATCCATAAAACCCAATGCCAGAGTTTTAGTCAATATAAAATAAACTTGGAGACCATCAGTAGTTTGTTTCAAGCTATTTCATATACTAGTTACAATCCCTAAAAGAGATGCCATGAGTGTAGCTACCCAAACTTCCCCGTGAAGGAAAGAACGAATTGCTTTGAGGACAAGACGAATCAGAACGCAAACAGAAGAACATTTCATTGCTAATTACAACAATTCCATCAGAATACAAGAATATAAAGAGTATGGATAAATATTATACAATAGAGAATATCAGAGATTTAAAGTACATTTAAATGCATAGCAGCGGAAAAAATAATACAACACACAACTGAAAGAAATACACGGATACAGAGCTTTCCGAGTATCGTTCCAGCTGTAAACCAGGTTCCTGTGAATATAAATCTGCAAAACCCAACTACTAGCTGCCCATGTCGAAAATAAGGGCACCCAGAGTTTAGGTTAAAACAATAAACTCCAGGTCAGCCATGTGACTAGTGTGAGAACTAAAACAGTTATTAATCTTTATTTTTAAAGTTAGGCGAATCAAGGGACCACGCCGTATAACACGGAACGGGTTTCCTCCCAAGAATACCAGTGCATAAAACAAACAACGCAATGCTAAATAAAGAAAAATGAAGCTATTATAAGACCCAGGTCCCATCACACAATGCAACGCAAGCTGGAGGATAGGGTTTTACCTTATAATAGCCAAAGAATGCTTGATACACTAAATTTCATCTTTTATTATTACTATAAGTGAAGAAAACAACTTCAAATATAAATGTATCAATCATAGACGGCATAGTATCCCATGCTACTATGTCGCCGTACTAGGTTCTACAAATAAAACCGAATGTCACGTATTGGAAATTGGATTTCCGTCATGAGTCAAGGCAAGGGGCAACTCCTCTCCGTTCGAGACACTCTAGCAAATGTCTCAGGACCACACGCAGCGATCCTTGGAATCGGTTGGACAGGTCCTATCTTACTTTTGAGGATTAGTTATTCCTGAACACACGTTTCCCGGTCCTAACTGACCTATATCTGAGGCACCTCGCATTCCAACAACCACACAGGTAAAAACTATATAAATGTCAGGGCTGGTAGGTCACTGACATCACCCATAGCTAGAAAGAAACGTCGTGTTCTCTCAACGGTCCTTATCCCGTTTTTGACTCATACCGAGGTGTGAGGCTTGCAAATTAACGATATACACAAAGCTATGCCACACAGGCCTTGCTTTGATCATAAACCACAAGACTTTGCTTTTCAACAGAAGCCTTGATCATTTTCCACTTAGGCACGCCACACAGGCAATTCAAGCCATGTGATTGATATCCATCAATATATAACCTCTGAGCTTGTACGTCTCAGAGAAGGGCGTTAAGCAAGAGAATAAATTCTCCGTCGCCAAACAGATATTTAATAGAGATCAATCAATACAGAATAAAATCCAATGTCAGACACACAGTCCATTTACAAGTTCGTTCTGGGTCTGAACGAAACCGGAGGAACCTTATTCCTCGCATATCCATCGATCTCCAAGTACGTCTTGATGATCACCAACTGATTCCCTCCTCTTGGGTGTACAACCCAAACAAGATCATCAATAATCATCCAAACGACGTGAAGACCTCCGGTCTTCAACCACCGTCTTCATCTTCGACTTATCGTCGAATCGGTTATTCAGAATGGGTATAAACCCGGCCTTTCCGAATAATCCGCGTATATAACAAACAAGTGTTACACAAACACAACATACGCCTCATTCCAATTCAGAATATTCTTTATTCAAAATTTCACATTCTTAGGGAAAGGTTCCCATTAACTTTATCAAAGATAAATTCTTCTAAATTTATTCTTTAACCTTCCTTTGGATATCATTTCAAACCATGTTATGGTTTTCCAAACTAGTCGGGATTAGCGAACCACACCGAAGTGATTATTTATTTTATTTCTCAATCCCAACCTATTCATCCCGTGGAGCAAAACTGGTAATACTCCATATCTAACACCACAGTGTTATCGGTAAATATTAATTACCATTTCACGTTTAAATCTAATTAAAGATTTAACTATCGCTTTGGAGCAAAACTGGTGATACTCCATTCTCTATCACTTTAATCTAATTAAAGATTCATTAAAACTCCACTTAGTTTTAATCTTCCCAAAAATCAATATCATGTCTTTAACTGGGTTAAAGAACCAATGTCATCTAAAACACGGTTTACGATAAACCCAAAATCACTTTCCATTGTTAATCGAGTTAAAGAACAGGTGTTATTCAAAACACCGCTCACGATAAACCCAAAAACCAATTTAAATTCAATTCCAATTAAATACCAAATTAACTAGACGATTTCACTAAATCTTAATTAAAAGATTTATTCTTTTCAAAACTGGGTTCACGAACAATGTTATTTAAGACACCATTCATGACGAACCCAAAATCCCATTTGATATTAAATACAAGGCTCTGAATAGAAAATATACCGGCTTATATTCAATATCAAATTCTGAAACCAACAAATATCGTATTGGAAATAACGATATAAATATATCTTTCAAATTTCCACAACCATATCTATATAATCACGAAATCCAATCATCGAAATATTCTGAAGATAATTTCGATTCAAATCAATTCCAATTCATATATTGGAAATTCTGATTATTTTCAAAACCATTTCTAATCTAGTTCAAAACTAGTTCATTTCGATAAAAATATATTTTTATCCTTTCAAATGTGGAATTTTTCATCTTGGTTCTTTCCAATTCATATATTATGATTTAACACAAATTATTAATATTTTTACTAATTTTATCAAGGCTCGTTCAGTCGATTTCCAATAATGGTCGTCGAACTGCACTTACAGCGACCTTTTCCAAATTTGATTTGGACATAATTCCAAATCCAACCGTTAGATTTCAAATTTCTAATATTCGTTGGAAAGCTCTTTTCGATACGAACCCAACGGTTCCGGTTTAGGAGAATCCGACGGTCGGATCTCCCGTAACGTCAATTCGAAGTCAATGGTCGAAATTCGCGAACTGCCGCGGCGCAGCGCGTTCTATTCATGCCATTTAATATATATAATATATATATTATATATATTTCGTCGATTTCAATTCTAAACGTAATTTATAATTCGTTTAAATTCGTTTTAAAAACGATTTCAACTTCATATTCAATTTTTAAATCAAACTTGAATATTCCATATCATTAATATATAAATGATAATATTTTCAAAATATTAGATTTTGAAATCACTTCCTTTTCTATATTCATTATAAAAACGAATATAATCGATATAAATATCGTTCGCATCAAAATGGCGCAAATCTAATCAACACGGCTTTATATATTTCAATAACTTCGTTATTCTATTCAACAAATGAATATTTTCTCTATTCAACAAATGAATCTATATTTCTTTCAACACATGAATATTCTCAACACATGAGTATCGTCAACACATGACTATTTTGTTATTTTATATATTTGATAAATTGTGTTTTGTATCGTTTAATTCTTAATTAGACTCTAACCGTAAATTAGCAAGATAACAATTCCCTAAGTATTAGCCCCGAAGGCTGAAACCAACATCAGATCAATACCCAAGAAACCACTCATCTTAACTAGTTTCCAGTTAGTTTCTAATTTTATACATGATAAAGATGTAAATTTTATTGTTAAAATATTTTACTCAACACATGAATATATTCAACACATGAATGGTTTCAACACATGAATATTCTCAACACATGAGTACTGTCAACACATGACTATTTTGTTTATTCAACACATGAATATAATTTATTTTCTAAATTGGAATGAGACCCACTCAATTACCATATAATGTTAATTATATGGATTCTATACAACACATGTATATAATAGCAATGATAAATAATCAACCATCATCCAAAGTGCACTACACAACGCATAAGCATTAAATATAAATAATTAACGCTTACACAGTCTATCGAACAATCGATCGACATACTACTAAATAATTGGGATTAGTGTACGCAAAATCTCATCCCAACACCTGTGTGTGGTTTCAAATCAACAAACATTGAATATTATTTATGCAGTTGGGCGACGTGTAAAATTTATCGTCCCAATCAATATCCTTCAAATAGGTGTGCATAAAAAAATCGTCTGATTTGTAAATGAATATTTATTTATTCACATTCATGTTAAATTTATATTTTTAACGATAAATAATTTATTTCAACACACAAATATATTTCCATTCATTCCACATCACAATCAATTTTCACCACACAACAAAATCAAATAAGTCATCCATGGTCTGTGGACAACGGGTGGCGGGTGCTGCTAAGCACCGTCTGCATCCTAGTATATAATTTTAACTAGAAAACAAGAATTAAAGTGAGAAGTCCTCACCGATAAGCTAAACCAAACGCCGCGACTCTTCATATGTAGGAAATCTTCATCGTGCTCGCCTTTTATCATTTTCGTTGTCCGTAGCCACTGCATATATAAAAATCGCATTTTTAAATTGTTGCTATGTATATAAAAATCACATTTTTACACTGCTACTATATAGATAAAAATTCTATTTTTATACCGCTACTATATAGATAAAAATTCTATTTTTATACCACTACTATATAGATAAAAATTCTATTTTTATAACGGTGTTCATATAATAAAGATAATATTTTTGTCACGCTAACTTCATAATAAAAAATTATATTTTTATATCGCCACTCATATAAAAATCACATTTTTATATATAAGATTGTATTTCTATATCTCTACTACATATGTAAAAAAAAATCACTCCTTTACACCGCTACTTCCATGATAAAAAATATATTTTTATCTTGCTAGTAATATAATAAAATTTTTATTTTTACCTCATTATATATATAAAAATTATATTTTTATTACTCTACTATTATAAAAATCATATTTTTATAATGGCACTTCATATAGGAAAATCATATATTTTTACAACGCGAATTCATAAAACAAAAACTGAATTTTTTTACAACATTATATATATAAATCAATTAAATTTACCTTTCGCCATGGAGGGGGGTTTGTTTGCGTCGCTGGAAGGGGATAGGTGTGCTGACGGTCGGTGGGGTGAAATGGTGGTGGTCAGGGAGGGCTTCAGTGGGTTTTGCGGTGAATGGGGGGTCCACGGAGTGATGCCGTGGTGGAGGAGGCTTAGGGAGGAGCTCCAATTAGAGGGGGGTGGCGGCGTCAGCCTGCGCCGGCTGTGGAGCGGTGGAACAGGGGTGGCGGCGACTTCCATTGGGGAAGTGGGTGGCTAGGGTTTAATCGGGTTGGGGATTTCCGTGGGAGGGGTTTTGATTGGAAGGTGGAACGAGGGGGGAGATGGGGTTGGACGGCGACGAGGTGGGGAGCATCCGCCGGCGGCGCGGTGGACGGAGGAGCGGCTGTCGATGGCGATGGGTTTTCAAGTTTCTTTTTTATTTATCGATTTCTGATATGAGCGTGGGAGGGGTTGACTGGGTTTGGGAAGGAGATAAGGGCCTTGGCCCATTTTATTAAATATTTATTTTCAATTCTGAAAAGTGGAATTTCCGTTCGGACTCAGAATTAAACCCGACGATTGTCGGTCCTAGCCAAATACCCCTATCCCGAACACAATGGGATATGTCCGGTAAGCCAATTCGGCTGTTACGATCAATTTTATCAAATTCAAAATATAAAACAATATATACTGAATTTGAATGAACATTTCAATTTACCGGGGCCACATATTAACTTTAAAAATTTCCGAAAAATTATTTCTAGCTTCGTATTGAAGATACGGTCCTAACAAACTAATTTCGTCAAATTCTGAGACCGTTTGAAAAATGGCCATTTTCCAGTCAATCGAAATTGACTGAAACTGACAAAACACGTTTAACTTCACCACGCTCACAAATTGATTCAAAAAATAATGCAAATTGGAACCTAGCAATAATTTGACATCTCGGATCCAACAAAAGTGGTTTAGTCGAAAACGAAGGTCATTTGCAAAATTTCCATTCTTAAGGGCCTTTATATATATTAAAAAATATATAAATTCCACAACGACTTTTCTTAATTTTAAACTGGACATATCTTTCAATTTCTAAAGTGAAATCTCAATTTCTTAACTTCGTTAAAAAGATATGATTAAACAGATTCAAATATTTCTTGTTTCGCTGAAATCCGATTTATTTTGAATCCTGCACGTTCATTTGAAATTCAAAATCGAATTTTCAAACTACCGCGCCATTTCAGGCTCGTTATATAATTAAAATAAATTTATTCGTTTTAACTTCGTCGAAAATAAATTTTTCGTCGTTATTATTTAAAATAATTCATTTTAAATATTCAAAATTCATTAAATTCACCAAAATAAAAATTTTAAATTGGCTCATAATTTCCGGATTGTTACAATCTCCCCCACTTAAAACTTTTCGTCCCCGAAAAGGAACGAAGCTGAAAGTTGTTTTACAAACCAACTCAACTTCCATTGTTTTCTTTACGGCTTAAGTCCTACAACTTTTCAGTTTCTAAGAACCTTTCAAATTTTTCAAAAATTTGGCTAACACCCTAAATTTCCGAAAAATTTCGCCATAACCTCCCCTGCAACGGGAGCTTCGGGATATTTGAAATAGCCTCCCATGGCCCTCACCAATCCAAAAGAAAAAGAAACAGCCAAGCGGCTAGCCAATCGGCTCATAAAATCATCCAAACCCAAAGAAATACAATAAACATGTACTTATTTGTCGGGCAAACAATTTTATTCTTCTGCTCTAGCCTCCTTGCTATGACCTGTTTAATGTAAGTACATGTATATGCATGCATTTTCAAACAATTTTCAATACAGTTCAATAGTCGGTTCAGTTTGGCATAAATGGTTACAAATGACAAACCAATAATCAAACAACACAACCATCAATCAATTAGTGAATTAATGTTTCAAAATCATAATTTTGATACATATACAGAAAATCATGTTTTTGATGCCAAATCACAACAATAAGCCCTATCTAGTTTTGGTTCTCACACCAGTCTAATGGAAATATATAGAAATCCCACTTTCGAAACTCGAACACAAATACTGATGATGTTGCAATCATCATCAGAATCATCCCTGGGTGTCTAGAATGTGATTCTATATCTATCCAGTATATTAAAACTTTGATTATACGTTCATGACGCGTATATGCAAAATCTTTATATACTCGATTATCCAAATTCAATACAAATAAAATATTCAAATACGTATACTTGAATTTAACTTTCAAAAAAAAAAATGTTTTCGTTTTTATTTTAAAAATAACACACTTCACACTCGTTCTAGGACACTACTGATCCCATCTCTGACGAGTTATTCTCATTGGATATTACTAATCCAATCACTGATGAATTCTTTCGTTTGGTTCTAATGTGTCTTGTTCTCGAGCTCTGTAAACCAAAGCTCTGATACCAAATGTGGCGACCCGAACTTCCCCGTGAAGGAAAGAACGAATTGCTTTGAGGACAAGACGAATCAGAGCACCAACAGAAGAACATTTCATTGCTTATTACAACAATTCCATCAGAATACAAGAATATACAGAGTATGGATAATATTATACAACAGAGAATATCAGAGATTTAAATTACATTTAAATGCATAGCAGCGGAAAAAAATAATACAACACACAACTTAAAGAAATACACGGATACAGAGCTTTCCGAGTATCGTTCCAACTATAAACCAGGATCCTGTGAATATAAATCTGCAAAACCCAACTACTAGCTGCCCGTGTTGAAAATAAGGGCACCCAGAGTTTAGGTTAAAACAATAAACTCCAGGTCAGTCATGGACTGGTGTGAGAACTAAAACAGTTATTAATCTTTATTTTTAAAGTTAGGTAAATCAAGGGACCACGTCGTATAACACGAAACGGGTTTCCTCCCAAGAATACCAGTGCATAAAACAAACAGCGCAATGCTAAATAAAGAAAAATGAAGCTATTATAAGACCCAGGTCCTATCACGCAATGCAACACAAGCCGGAGGATAGGGTTTTACCTTATAATAGCCAAAGAATGCTTGATATGCTAAATTTCATCTTTTATTATTACTATAAGTGAAGAAAACAACTTCAAATATAAATGTATCAATCATAGACGACATAGTATCCCATGCTACTATGTCGCCGTACTAGGCTCTACAAATAAAACTGAATGTCACGTATTGGAAATTGGATTTCCGTCATTAGTCGAGGCAAGGGGCAAGCTCCTCTCCATTCGAGACACTCTAGCAAATGTCTCAGGACCACACACAGCGATCCTTGGAATCGGTTGGGTCGGTCCTCTCTTACTTTTGAGGATTAGTTATTCCTGAACACATGTTTCCCGGTCCTATCAGACCTATATCCGAAGCGCCTCGCATTCCAACAACCATACAGGTAAAAAGTATATAAATGTCAGGGCTGGTAGGTCACTGACATCACCCATATCTAGAAAGAAACGTCGTGTTCTCCCAACGATCCTTATCCCGTTTTTGACTCATACCGAGGTGTGAGGCTCACGAATTAACGATATACACAAAACTATGCCACACATGCCTTGCTTTGATCATCAACCACAAGACTTTGCTTTTCAACAGAAGCCTTGATCATTTGTCACTTAGGCATGCCACATAGGCAATTCTTGCCATGTGATTGATATCCATCAATATATAACCTCTGAGCTCGTACGTCTCAGAGAAGGGCGTTAAGCAAGAGAATAAATTCTCCGCCGCCAAATAGATGTATATTTAATAGAGATCAATCAACACAGAATAAAATCCAATGTCAGACACACATTCCATTTACAAGTTCGTTTTGGGTCTGAACGAAACCGGAGGAACCTTATTCCTCGCATATCCATCGATCTCCAAGTACGTCTGGACGGTCACCAACTGATTCCCTCCTCTTGGGTGTACAGCCCAATCAAGATCATCAATAATCATCCAAACGACATGAAGACCTCCGGTCTTCAACCACCGTCTTCATCTTCGACTTATCGTCGAATCGGTTATTCAGAATGGGTATAAACCCGGCCTTTCCGAATAACCCGCGTATATAATAAACAAGTGTTACACAAACACAACATGCGCCTCATTCCAATTCAGAATATTTTTTATTCAAATTTTCACATTCTTAGGGAAAGGTTTCCATTAATTTTATCAAAGATAAATTCTTCTAAATTTATTCTTTAATCTTCCTTTGGATATCATTTCAAACCATATTAAGGTTTTCCAAACTAGTCGGGATTAGAGAACCACACCGAAGTAATTATTTATTTTATTTCCCAATCCCAACCTATTCATCCCATGGAGCAAAACTGGTAATACTCCATATCTAACACCACGGTGTTATCGGTAAATATTAATTACCATTTCATGTTCAAATCTAATTAAAGATTTAACTATCGCTTTGGAGCAAAACTGGTGATACTCCATTCTCGGTCACTTTAATCTAATTAAAGATTCATTAAAACTCCACTTAGTTTTAATTTTCCCAAAAATCAATATCCTGTCTTTAACTGAGTTAAAGAACCAATGTCATCGAAAACACGGTTCACGATAAACCCAAAATCACTTTCCATTGTTAATCGGGTTAAAGAACAGGTGTTATTCAAAACACCGCTCACGATAAACCCAAAAACCAATTTAAATTCAATTCCAATTAAATACCAAATTAACTGGATGATTTCACTAAATCTTAGTTAAAAGATTTATTCTTTTCAAAACTGGGTTCACAAACAATGTTATTTAAGACACCATTCACGACGAAACCAAAATCCCATTTGATATTAAATACAAGGCTCTGAATAGAAAATATATCGGCTTATATTCAATATCAAATTCTGAAACCAACAAATATCGTATTCGAAATAACGATATAAACATTTCTTTCAAATTTTCACAACCATATCTGTATAATCACGAAATCCAATCATCGAAATATTCCGAAGATAATTTTGATTCAAATCAATTCTAATTCGTATATTGGAAATCCTGATTATTTTCTAAACCATTTCTAATCTAGTTCAAAACTAGTTCATTACGATAAAAAAAATGTTTTTATCCTTTCAAATGTGGAATTTTTCATCCAAGTTCTTTCCAATTCATATACTATGATTTTACACAAATTATTAATATTTTTAATAATTTTATCAAGGCCCGTTCAGTCGATTTCCAATAACGGACGTCGAACTGCATTTACAACGACCTTTTCCAAATTTGATTTGGACATAATTCCAAATCCAACCATTAGATTTCAAATTTCTAATATTAATTGGAAAGCTCTTTTCGATACGAACCCAATGGTTCCGGTTTCAGGAGAATCCGACGGTCGGATCTCCTGTAACGTCAATTCGAAGTCAATGGTCGAAATTCGCGAACTGCCGCGGCGCGGCGCGTTCTATTCATGCCATTTAATATATATATTATATATATATATTTCATCAATTTCAATTCTAAACGTATTTTATAATTCGTTTAAATTCGTTTTAAAAACGATTTCAACTTCATATTCAATTTTTAAATCAAACTTTAATATTCCATATCATTAATATATAAATGATAATATTTTCAAAATATTAGATTGTGAAATCACTTCCTTTTCTATATTCATTATAAAAACAAATATAATCAATATAAATATCGTTCGCGTCAAAATGGCGCAAATCTAATCAACACGGCTTTATATATTTCAATAACTTCGTTATTCTATTCAACAAATGAATATTTTCTCTATTCAACACATGAATCTATATTTCTTTCAACACATGAATATGCTCAACACATGAGTATCGTCAACACATGACTATTTTGTTATTTTATATATTTGATAAAATTGTGTTTTATATCGTTTAATTCTTAATCAGACTCTAACCGTAAATTTGCAAGAGAACAATTCCCTAAGTATTAACCCCGAAGGCCGAAACCAATATCAGATCAATACCCAGGAAACCACTCATCTTAACTAGTTTCCAGTTAGTTTCTAATTTTATATATGATAAAGATGTAAATTTTATTGTTAAAATATTTTACTCAACACATGAATATATTCAACACATGAATGGCTTCAACACATGCATATTCTCAACACATGAGTATTGTCAACACATGACTATTTTGTTTATTCAACACATGAATATAATTTATTTTCTAAATTGGAATGAGACCCACTCAATTACCATATAATGTTAATTATATGGATTCCATACAACACATGTATATAATAGCAGTGATAAATAATCAACCATCATCCAAAGTGCACTACACAACTGCATAAGCATTAAATATAAATAATTAACGCTTACACAGTCTGTCGACCAATCGATCGACATACTACTAAATAATTGGGATTACTGTACGCAAAATCTCATCCCAACACTCATGTGGGGTTTCAAATCAACAAACACTGAATATTATTTGTGCAGTTGGGCGACGTGTAAAATTTATCGTCCCAATCAATATCCTTCAAATAGGTGTACATAAACAAATCGTCTGATTTGTAAATGAATATTTATTTATTCACATTCATGTTAAAATTATATTTTTAACGATAAATAATTTATTTCAACACATGAATATATTTCCATTCATTCCACATCACAATCAATTTTCACCACACAACAAAATCAAACAAGTTGTCCATGGTCTGTGGACAACGGGTGTCGGTTGCTGCTAAGCACCGTCTGCATCCTAGTATATAATTTTAACTATAAAACAAGAATTAAAGTGAGAAGTCCTCACCGAGAAGCTAAACCAAACGGTGCGACTCTTCATATGTAGAAATCTTCGTCGTGCTCGCCTTTTGTCACTTTCGTTGTCCATAGCCACTACATATATAAAAATCGCATTTTTATATTGTTGCTATGTATATAAAAATCATATTTTTACACTGTTACTATATAGATAAAAATTCTATTTTTATACCGCTACTATATAGGTTAAAATTCTATTTTTATATCGCTACTATATAGATAAAAAATCTATTTTTATAATGGTGTTCATATAATAAAGATCATATTTTTGTCACGCTAACTTCATAATAAAAATTATATTTTTATATCGCCACTCTTATAAAAATCACATTTTTATATATAAGATCGTATTTTTATATCTCTACTACATATGTAAAAAAAATCACTCCTTTACACCGCTACTTCCATGATAAAAATTATATTTTTATCTTGCTAGTAATATAATAAAAATTATATTTTTACCTCATTATATATATAAAAATTATATTTTTATTACTCTACTAATATAAAAATCATATTTTTATAATGGCACTTCATATAGGAAAATCATATATTTTTACAACGCGAATTCATAAAAAAAAATGAATTTTTTTACAACATTATATATATAAAAATAAATTAAAATTACTATTCACCACGGAGAGGGGTTTTTTTGCGTCGCTGGAAGGGAAGAGGGGTGCTGACGGTCGGTGGGGTGAAATGGTGGTGGTCGGGGAGGGCTTCAGCGGGTTTTGCGGTGAATGGGGTGTCCACGGAGTGATGCCGTGGCGGAGGAGGCTTAGGGAGGAGCGCCAATCAGAGGAGGGGTGGCGGCGTCAGCCAGCGCCGGCTGTGGCACGGTGGAACAGGGGTGGCAACGGCTTCCATTGGGGAAGTGGGTGGCTAGGGTTTAACCGGGTTGGGGATTTCCGTGGGAGGGGTTTTGATTGGAAGGTGAAACGAGGGGGGAGATGGGGTTGGACGGCGACGAGGTGGGGAGCATCCGCCGGCGACGCGGTGGACGGGGGAGCGGCTGTCGATGGCGACGGGTTTTCAAGTTTTTATTTATTTATTTATCGATTTTTGATATGAGCGTGGGAGGGGTTGACCGGGTTTGGGAAGGAGATATGGGCCTTGGCCCATTTTATTAAATATTTATTTTCAATTCTAAAAAGTGGAATTTCCGTTCGGACTCAGAATCAAACCCGACGACTGTCGGCCCTAGCCAAATACCCCTATCCCGAACACAATGGGATATGCCCGATAAGCCAATTCGGCTGTTACGATCAGTTTTATCAAATTCAAAATATAAAACAGTATATACTGAATTTGAACGTACATTTCAATTTACCGGGGCAACATATTAACTTTAAAAATTCCCGAAAAACTATTTCTGGCTTCGTATTGACGATACGGTCCTAACAAAACTAATTTCGTCAAATTCTGAGACCGTTTGAAAAATGACCATTTTCCAGTCGATCGAAATTGACTGAAACTGGCAAAACATGTTTAACTTCGCCACGCTCACACATTGATTCGGAAAATTATGCAAATTGGAACCAAGCAATAATTTGACATCCCGGATCCAACAAAAGTGGTTTCGTCGAAAACGAAGGTTGTTTGCAAAATTTCCATTCTTAAGGGCCTTTATATATATTAAAATATATATAAATTCCTCAGCGACTTTTCTAAATTTTAAACTGGACATATCTTTCTACTTCTAAAGTGAAATCTCAATTTCTTAACTTCGTTAGAAAGATATGATTAAACAGATTCGAATATTTCTTGTTTCGCTGAAATCCGATTTATTTTGAATCCTGCACATTCATTTGAAATTCGAAATCGAATTTTCAAACTACCGCGCCATTTCAGGCTCGTTATATAATTAAAATAAATTTATTCATTTTAACTTCGTCGAAAATAATTTTTTTGTCGTTATTATTTAAAATAATTCATTTTTAAATATTTAAAATTCATTAAATTTGCCAAAATAAAAATTTTAAATTGGCTCAGAATTTCCGGGTTGTTACAACGAGTGTAGTGTGGAGGTGCGATATGATGAAATATGTTTGAGTATCTAAAGCGTTGAATATCAAGGGATGTTTTTAAAATTAGGATGTGGTGAAGCAGATTTGCTAAGATATTGTGCGGCATGCAGTGCATAGGTGTGCTACAACCATATTAGAAGTTATTGTATTTGTAAACAAGATATGCTTAAGTTGTGCCGAGAACTTCCATACATGCAGCAACCAACACAAAAATGGGAGGTGAAGACAAATATTTTAGCGCTGAAGGATGTCTACACTAAGTGAATTCAAAGAGCATGCCCTTGGAAGGAAATATGCCGAAGCATACATGACAACTGAAATTGCCAAGATGCTACCATGACATGCACAAAAGAATTGAACATGCTTGAACTAATTCAGCTATACGACAATTTTCTGAAGCCTGAGTGATGCAACCTAAACAAACACGGCCTTGGAAGGAAACTTACTAAAGAATGCATGACATTCTAAATTGGGAAACTGATACTAAGACAAAACTGAAGCAATATAGTAACCAAGACCTGCTATGGTTAAGACACACAAATTGATGAAAGGGCACAACAAGCTAGAGCATGTGGCAAAAATAACAACGTTGTGTGGGCTTGGATTAAGAAGGTAATTAATAGTCGTTTTGTATGAAATATGAGTATCTTGTATTTTTTAGTTTTCTATTTGACATCATGCTTGGTCAAAGATAATAGAATAGAAACATAGAGGTTGACTTACTATCTTTACAAAAGCACCACCAAATTCAAATAGTGCCTCACCCAAATAAAATATAATAAAAAACAGTTTAGTATGTTAATCGATTTTTTTGTATTTATTCAGCCCATAAAAAGACTAACAACTGAATGCTAATGAATTTCTAAAACTCTTATAAGGAGTTTTACTCCAAATAGTAATAAAAAAGAAACCATAACTAATACAAGGGAGAAACAGCAAGGGAGGGAGAGAGTTTAAATCAATCTGACAAATTTACCGTCTTTAAGCATCCATCCGATGCACACACATGAATATATTTGCATACATTGCTACTTTTCTAGACTGCTAAGTTTCTCCAAAAAAGCATTACCTGGAAGCCCGCTTTTAGTGACTGGAGAGAAAAAAAATAACATTTGAAAGATCAGTATCAAAGTTTAAAATGTTCAAACTATTGATTATTGTGCATGACACATTAACTGTGTGCCATAAACATTTTCATCACCGTCTTCAAGTTCGAACTCAAATATTCTTTTTTTTTTTTATTATCTTCATTGGGAATATCTTCCAAGTTGCAAGTGTACGTTAATATGAAAGTTGAATAAAAAATTAAAGCTAGAGGACTAATATTTTTCAAAAAACATCAATCTTATCCATACTTTGTATAAATACTAATTTTAAAGAAGCTGGAAGCATGTAAAACCCTACACAAAAAAAATTCATTTAGAGCTATAAATCAGTAGAAATATGTTGCCAGGTTATTGTTCACATTTATAAAGATTCAAAAAAATACGAAATTAGAAGCCTGAGCAATACAACATATATGTTATTTCGGTATGAAACTGAAGGAAAAAAAACCTTTTTCATGAACTCTCCAAGTGAAACTAAATTTTACCTGCTACAAGCTCATTTGCTTCAACTGGAAGGTGCAAATACTAACATGACATCCACTTTGAATCCCTAACCTGTAATGATAAAAGAAGGCAAGGACTGGCAATTAATTATCTGCGAAAATATATGGTAGGCGAAATGCAAATGCAAAAACATCGCTTTATGTGACATCCCACGTCCGTTAATGTCACTCTTTATCAGAATGCATTAAGTTTCGTGAAACATTATAGGTAAACGGAAATATAAACATCACAAGAAAGATGTTTATCCATTAAAAGATAAACACAATTTGATAGATTAAGCCTACAACGAAAACCATTGGTCGAGCATCAAAAAGGGGTCGAGTGTCATAAGTGTCGAACAACACAAAGGGCTTAAATATCGTAGGGTCGAACATTGAAGGGTCGGACACACATCATCTCGTACGTGCAAGCATCAGTGGATCGAACATCGTGATGGGTCGAACGACACGAAGGGGCCAAGCATTTCTGTAATTACCTGCATGTTCGACCCACGGCCTGCACATACAAATCTCATTCATTCCACCTTCTCCTATAAATAGGCCATGGCTTCCATACTTTTGGGAACCGATTTCTACGACCCAGAAGGGCTGCCAAATTGCTTTCTCTCCTATTTTAAGTGATTCTAACATCATTTAGCAAAGATTTAGAGCCTAATCCACTACGGCGTCCGTCAAATTCGATCAACTGTTCTAGAGATCGAAGACCTTCATTCATATTCCTTGCATTTGGGGAGATTTGATCCTTACCTTGCTGATTTGCAAAAATTAAAGGAATTACTAGTGTAAAGAAGCAATGAATGTATTTAGAAGTGATTCTAGTCTTGTAACTCTCAAGTTCATAATGAAAACCATTGTCATAGTGGACGTAGATCTATTTTAGATCGAACCACTATAAAAATCTTTGTGCATTTATCTTTTTTGTTGTGATTGTGGTCTCATTTCTTACTAATTGGTGAAGTTCCTCCGTGGCACATTTAGTGTTTGAACTAATACCAGATTAAACATTTGGCGCCCACCGTGGGGCCGCGTTCGCATCTCCTTCCTTCATATCTCTCTCAAGCTTAAAAGCCTTGCCATAAAGTTCTAAGCCTGCTTCTATTGTAGTTCCGCTAGATCTAAGATCCAGGCAAATCAACAGACTTCCTCCTAAGTTCAAGACTTTGTCCAAATTATGGGTAGACCGAAGAAAGTCACCAATAAGACTGTCAAAGAGACCGACAACCTCACCAATAATGCTACATCGCCCACCAACCACTTTGAAATTGGTGAATCTTCGAGAGCTGGAGCGGCTGTAACAAGGAAAGAGTTGAATGAAGTTGTTGCAGGTCTAACAAGTCAAATGGTTATTGCGAGCAATGTTATGCTGAAAAAGTTAGAATCGATGTTCGTCGTTCAAGCTACAACAACAAAAGTTACCTTCAATGCCTCCCGTGCTAAATCGGCTCAAACTTCTCATATGGAAAACACGGGTTCCTCCTCTTCAAGTCCAAATCGGGAAAATTCTGTCCAGGAGCTTGCAGATCCTAACGATCCTCATAAAGAAGTAAAACCACCTATCCGCAACCATTCTGATAAAGCAACCTCTCAAAAAGTGTTTGGTACCACCAAAGGGGCACCTCCCCAAAAGGGAGGCCCAGGGCCCCGGAATCCAAACCGTGATCGTTTTCTTATGCAGACATCTGGTAAGGAGGATGGAGTCCGCCCCGTGCATCAACACAATGAAGAGGAGCGTATATCGGAAATGGTTCGCAAGATCATGGAGAAAAGCTTGAAAAAACAGGAAGATGAGAAAGAGTGGGGGTTCACTCCTAACAAGACTCCACTTACGGAGAGGATCAAGATGGCTCCGTACCTAAAGAAGTTCAAACCTCTAATGGTACAAGCCTATAATGGGACGGCGATCCCAACGTGTTCCTGTTCAAATATGACCATCATATGGATGGGGCACCTGCCACGGACGAACTGAAGTATCTTTACTTCCCAACTTATCTTGAAGGGGTGGCTTCTCTCTGGTTCATGAAATTGCCACTAAAGTCTGTGGATAATTTCGCTGCTTTAGCCAAACTATTTAGATATTAGTTCAGGCTCCAAGCCACCAAGGTACAGGATGTCATGGAGTTAAACGAGCTTGAGAAAAGGCCAGGAGAATCAATCAAGGCCTTTCTCAATCGGTTCAACGCCGCAGCAGCCGAGGTGGGAAATCATGAGCCTTGTTTGGTATTAATGGCTTTTAAAGGGAGCCATATGCAAGAAGACCAAATTTGGGCGATGGATCGAAAAGAAGAAACCGAGTATGCTCGAGGAGTTATTCGATAAAGCTGAAGAATATATGAGTGCCGATGAAGATCCATCCTATGCCCTAGATATTCCCGAAAGTAGTGCACAACCTGAGAAGAAGGATGTAAATGTGCAAGGTGGACAAAAGAATACAAATGGTCAAAAAGGGGCAATGATGGAAAGGGTAATCGGGCTAACAAGAAACTCCACTTCTTTAGGAATTCTAAGATGACTCCTCTTAATGAAACCATAGAAAATAACTTCATGGCGACTAAGGATACCGAGGAATATCCAACGCCAGGAAAATAAAGGTCAACGATGTTGCAATAAAGTCAGTTAGGTTCTGTCGGTTTCACAACCAACCGGGCCACAATACGAATGAATGCAGACATCTGAAGAGCTTAATCAAGGAGTTAATAAGGAAGAATAGACTCCAACAATATATGAAAAACCCGTAGAATACTCACGCCGCCCAAGGGCAAGGAACATCTGCGGGACAGTCTGGACTGAGAGAGTACTTTGGTGGCTGTTATTCCAAGACCAATCATCAACACAATTTCAGGAGGACCCCACCCAGCCGGAAGAAGCTGGGGGGACATTGTGAAGTATACTGAAGAGATGAAAAGCCATCCAAATGAAGGACACATGGTCGTGAACAATGCCTTTCCCGCAAAGATGCCAAAGACTTCATGGGATAATGTCGTGTTCAGAGATAGAGATTCATATGGATTGCAAACGCCAACGATTGATCCTATGGTTGTTACCATCGGTCTGGGTCTAGCTTTAGTCAGAAGAGTCTTGGTAGACGGCAGGGCATCTGTCACTGTTCTTTTCATTAATGCATTCAACATGATGAATCTTTCTATGGATAACGTGAGGGCTTGCCAGAATAAGATTCATGGGTTTACAGGGCAACCCACTCAGCCAATTGACATCATCGACTTGCTCGTCGAGCTCAGAGAAGGAGAACAGAAGGTTTCCATGAAGCAAGATTTTGTCATAGTCGATGAGCTTTCAGCCTATAATGCCTTCCTCAAAAGACCAGCTCTTGCCGCATTCAGGATAGCAATGGCGCCATGGTGCTTGACCATGAAATTCCCTACCGAAAATGGAGTCGGTGTGATTAAAGATGATCAGAAGGCAGCAAGGAAGTGCTACATGGCAGAGTTGGTTGAGGTTAAGAAGAAGGAAACGAAGAAGAATGTGGAGGCCCTAAGCATTCACGATTCCCTCTTATAGCAACTAGGGTGGGGCCCTCACACTGGCAAACACGGCAGAGCTCAAAAGGAAATAGATCCAAGAAAAGCCAGTGTGGGGGAGAATAAAGCGGCACCAGCTGAAGCCACAATCTCAATTCTAGTGCATGGCAAAGATCCTGACAAAGTATTGAAAATAGGTTCTCAGCTGAGCCTCACTACTACAAAACATGACTGTTGCTTCGCCTCATTTGCATCAGTTGTGATAAAAACAGATGCAAATAATGATAGTTGCATCAGTTTGATCTGAAAGCTCGATGCAATTAATAAGAGCAAAACAGTAGATAATACAAAATTGCATTTTGCATCGGTTGTCAAAAACAACCGAAGAAAATAAATAGATGTGAATAGTTGTAGTTGCACTGGTTGTATATATAACCGATGCAATTATATTTATTTGCACCGCACAATCTTTGCAATCAGTGGAATTTAAATTGCATCGGCTAAGTTAGTGGATGCAGTTTAACACGTCAATTTTTTTTTTCCGCTTTACACGTTACTTGCAGCCCCTTTATCCCGCTTCCTATTCTTCTTTCCCAAAAAAAGCTTCGTATACCTAATTTCCCCTCAGAAAATAGATCAACGCAGGAATAGGAAAACATAGCCAGGAATCGAATCTTCCTCTTAGCTTCGCACTTGATTTTGTCGCTTGGATTCGACTACGCCGGTATCGAATCTTCCCTTTCCAAGTTCTTTATTTTGTTCCTATGTTTTATATTTTTTTTTCGTTGTCAATTAAAGATTAAGTATTGGAATTTTCTCGATTATGCCAATTATGTCAATTAGAATACAGTGTCAAGGCACTATTCAATACTGAGATGATAACTGCACTAACGTGATAAGAGGTTATGTTTGGTAAAAAGGCCATAACATCAAGCAATAGCAAAAAGAGAGATATTGTTATTTGCATGCATTTAGAATGAAAAGGTCACTTTCATTAAAAAGAAAAGCAGGAAATTTTTGGTAAGATTTAGAGGAAGGGATAAAAAGGATTGTTCTTAATCATCACTCTGACTGGAATGAGATTATCTGATTAAGGAAATTCATGGTAAACTAAATTAAAATATACAGTTATGCTGCATGATAATTAATAGCATGTGAATGATGTACCTTGATTTTTGAAAGACTGAGAAGTGGTTTAGATGTAAAGTAAGATGACTTAAACTGAATTGAATTGGAAAAGAAGTTATACTTTAAGCAAACACTCGGTTTGGAAACCAATGGGGAAATAAAGATATAGCGAAAAGCTAAGTAGGAAGTACCATAAAGTAGACACTGCCCAAGTTTGAGTTGTCCCACTTGGTATCTAGAGTTTGAGGTGATTGGTTATACCATTGGATGAGTAAAGGCAGTATGTTGTGCATTAAGTATGCAGGCCTAAATTTTTTTGGAAGCATATTCATGCAAAATTTATTTAATGTAGTTCAAGTCGACACTTTTAAGCTGGTAGCAAGGATTGTTGAAGGCTATTGATGCATAGAGTATAGCCCGTGGAACTAAGTCCATGTATATATATACTCAGTTCATGAATTTGAGTCCACATGCATATAGTCTATGAAGCCGAGTCTACATTCCTATAGTCCATAGAGTTGGTCTGCATACATATAGTCAATGAAGCCAAGTCCTCACACATAGTCTGCGGAGATGAGCCCATGCACATATAGTATGTGCAGCTGAGTCCACATACATATTCTATGGAGCTGATCCACATATATACAATATGTGAATTTGAGCCCACAGCTAGGAAGCTAGCAAGTAAAAAGTTCCCCAGGCAAGATACAGTATGACTAAATTATTGTGAAGCAATCATTGGATACCCACAGAAGTATTTATATGATGACCTATCTCAGTTAGGGGAAGTTAAGAAAGATAAGTGAATCTCTTGTTAATCATGCACCTACCCGCGTTATTGGACATAGAACAAATTGACTTCATGAAGAAAGAAGCAATTAAAGTAGTTAAAGTTCGGTAGGGGGATGATCCAATTAAAAGTACATAGGAGTCTGAGGAGAATTCAAGCTACCCATCCAAAACACTTTTCTGGTATGTTTGCATTGTACTTATAATGGCCAATCCTTTTTAAGTTCTTCTCGACTAATTTGTTTTGCGATATTTAAATTTAAGCTACCCATCCAAAACAAGAAGTCATGCTAGTAGTTATTAAGTACAAACAGCAAGCCAGATTAAAGCGTATGTCCTCTACTGTGAATGCAAATTTTTGTTGTATGCATTGAACGATTTCACTAATTATGCAGTCATTTATACATGAAAAACTGATAATAGTACGTTTATTATTATTATTATTATGAAATTACTGTTGTACATGGCCTATAATCGCTAATCTCAATTAGGTTAGATATCATAATTGGTTTAATTTTTTTATTTTTGTTTTGAAAATTACGTTGTTTCAAACCATTCTAAACTATTGATTGTCGTGTTAACAATTGGACTATGGTATATCGTTTGAATCTTTTATCATTATTCGTTATATGTAATTTTTTTTCATATTTTATATACGATACAAACAACTAAAAGCACACTAGTTTATTTGTCCATATGAACTTGAATGGGTTTTTTTTCTTTTTTAATTTAGAGAGTAGGTACTATTTATATATTAAGTGTTTTTATAGTATTATTTCAAAGTTAGTATTTTCAGCGGATTTATTGATGCTAACACTCAGAAAAAGAGCGCAGACTGAAGGTTAATAGTAAAAATTAAATAATCGCAACACAGATATCACACTACCAAATAAAATCACCCTACCTAATAAATGGGTGCATGTTTCTGAAAAGTTTCTAATTTCACACTACCAAATAAAATCAAAACAAGACAAGGTTAATTAATGGGTTAAATAAAGTATTAAATAAAAAGAAAAAAAATATTACTTTATATTTATGTTGCTTTAGACTGTAAGTTAACTGACACTGGAACTTTTATAAACTAAAAAGTATTAGCTAACTAATAATTATGTTAAAACTGAAAATTACACACTTCTGTTAAAAATTTATAAACAAACTAAAATAGTTTTATAAATTACAAATACTTTAAGAAACATTCTTTTCACCTAACCGAAACAGCTAGTCGTCGACTTCCTTCAGACATATGTTTTATGAACATATTTGAAAAATTGATATTTGATAGATTTGGTATATTTTTTAGACCTATAGTTGGTACATTTGTTATCTGATGGCTCAGAGGATTTGGGTATGTAAGTCCAAAGTATGTCAATGAAGGGTTGCACAGTTAATGAACTAAATTAAGTTGCAGTTTATTTGTATTTTCAACATTTGTTTCATTTTGGATTTAGTGAAAATGAGAGCAAGCTTTGAATTGGATATGCTACGAAGAATAGGCTGGAAAAATAATATCAACACGTATGTCTAAAAATAAACAAAATTAAGTTTTTTGTTGTTCGGTAGTACAAAGGAGCACATACATACTCACATATCCAACCTCAGGTTTAATTGGCTAGTCTGATCCTAAACCAAACCCACGTGCATGCCATACAACAGCTACTTCTAGGTAAACAGTATATAAATTTAGGTACGGTTTCATGAAAAGTGGATCTAATAAGACAAGTTGCTAACTTCACAGAACCAATGTGATGCTTAAAAGAAATCAACGAAGGAAGATATTGGATTATGGCTATTGCTTCGTTTTTTGTTAAGTTTAGAGTTTATTTACTCAGCTAAGAAACGGGAATTAATTATCCAAATCATCCAAACAGAAAAATATAGATAAAACGTAACCAAGTAGTCAATATTAGAAATAGTTGAATAATAGCATGAAGCTTCATATATTGGAAGTGCAGTTAAGCCACAAAGAACAATCAATTGAGCTAGTTTTGGTGATTCAAAATATAGACCGTATTTCGACAGTAAAATGCAAATCATGTTCATTTGGAGAGAAATCCGATCCTTATGTTGCATATTCTAACTGTGTCTGTATGTTATCAGTTTCAGCAATTTGTACATTTGCTTTGCCGTGATCATCAAAACGAGTTTTCTCGATACTTTATCTAATTTGTTTTCTTTTGATTTGAATGAAGATTAGATACAATCGAGACAGTAAAAGATTTGTTCGGGAGGTGGGGGAAGAAGATGGGTGAAGCAGAAAAGATAACTGACGATATTGCTGGAAATATTTGGCAGCACTGTAAGAAATATCTCTTTACTATTTGGTATTCTAAATTTGCTTGCATGCATTTTCTAGTAACTAGATCCTATATGATTTGTTATTGCTTGCATGCATTTTCAAGTAACTAGCTCCTATATGATTTGTTATTGAAAATGAGTTATGGGTCGGTTATCTGACAAGTTTGATGACTGATAAGTTGGCTTTATTAATTGGATGTGGTTGCCAGTCTAACGAAAATTTATCTATATTTTTTCCAATCAATTTCATAAACATTGATGATTCTATCCTTATATCTTGCAAATAAGATAGGTCAGAGTAATTTTACTATTTGGTAAGTTGGTTACTTAGTAGAAAAATGGCTTAATATAAATTTTATCTTAATCCTGAGATGAAAAGTGGCATCACCATGTTTTATACTCTTAAAATGATCATTCCTATAGAATGTAAATGTAGTCGAATGAATGAAGTCTTGAATGCCTCATTTATACCTTTTCAACGAAACATTCATGATTCATTATAACAGCGTACAATCATCTTTAGATTTTTTTTCTATTGCCTTCAATCAGAAGTACCGTTTGAAACTCCATTGATATCTTCAGAATCTTAACAGCGTTGCCTTCACCAAACATACTCGTTGGTGTTAGCCATTATCTTAATTTATTGTTTGCTTTCTACATTTAGGTTGTTATTACATTCAATACTCATGTTTTCGATATGTTCAACATTGTAGTGCACAAGTTTTGCCTGTGTTCCCGAAACCAGTAACTGATGCAGACCTTGTTTATAGTTTTCTATCTGTCAATGCTGCGTTTTTTACAACAGTGAAACAGAACCAAGTGTTGCTGATGCAGCCATGGTTATTGATAGCGTAAGGCACCAAGGTTCTAGCCGAAGGTGGTTATGAGAAAATATTCAAACAGACATTTGAAACTGTTCCCAATGAACATCTTATAACATCATATGCAAGCTACTTGTTGACATCAGCTCGTCCTGTAATGGGAATTTTATATCTATCTACCGTGAAACTTGCATTTTGCCGTGACAATCCCCTCTCATACAAAATTGGAAATCAAATGTAGTGGAGCTACTATAAGGTTCTTTCGAATTTTTATCATTTTACCTGTACCATATAAAAATAAGACTTCACATAATTTTCTTGTTTTAAATCTTGTTAAATGAGCAGCTTTCTGAATATGTCCTATCGAGTATGCTGATTTGATGAGTTCAATTGGATAATTTAATTGCTTCATGCATGCAACTTGACTATCATCCCTGTCTTAAAGTTTGATAGATTGGTGGTAACAATGCAGGTTTTTTTCTCCTTTTTTCTTGGTCTAAAATTTCCCATAGAATACGACCATTTAGTCCCGTTATCACTTGAACCTACCAAAATATATTCTGCATAATCCATAGACTTGAAGGAATAGACATATGTCAACTTCTATGTGATTTTGATCTTTAGCATGTTAATCAATTGTCCAGAAATTGGTATTTGTCTTGAAAAATGAATTCCCCTAGGTTATTGCATTCTAAAATATGTTTAATCAATTGAGTTCATTGCTGCTACGAAGTCAAATGTAATGAAAAAAGATTCATGGATGCAAGTATTACAATATTGGTTTTCTCACCGTTATGCGGTTATACTAGTAATTCAGTGTGCTATAATGAGCAATAAGAATTTGCACCATAAGTACAGCTAAATCTCGGTGTTTATAAAAATTTGTATTAAAATACCTTCATATTGAATTGGTCAAATTTTCCCCATGAAATCTAAATTCCCTGAATGCTAAACTACTAAAATTAAGATATATGATTTTTTATATATCAACTAAATTCATGGATAGGCAAAGATATTGCTTGAACCAATCCAAACTGCAACTAGTTCACCAATCCCTCTAACTACCTCCTTTGCAGAAAACTGATTCGACCTCATTCATCCATGCTGGTCCCTCCAATACACCAGCATCAACCCTACAATTCCATCGACATGAGTGACTTTGTAACATGCATTGAACAAACTCCTTCACCAAGCTCCCTGCATTTTCATTTTAGTCCCTTGTTCTCCTTTTGCATTAGCTTGTTTTCTATTTGCATTTGTTAGGTGGGTTCTTAAAGAAAAGGTTTCATTCTCTGTTTTACACTGATTTCCTTTCCGATCCCTATTGTTCTTCATATTTCATTCCTTTACTTTTTCATTCTATTTGTTTCACTGTTTTCACTTGTTCGATTTATTCACTGTTCTAACTCCACTTCCACTTGTTTTCACTATTCTCTTAACTTGCGTACATTCTTTTTTTCCTTTCTTTTCTTTTTTTCTGGTTTTTTCCCAGTTCGCATCTGCATTTAAAAAAACAATTCACTTTCGTTTTCGTCAAAACAGTTTACATCTGTAGCCATCTTGAGAGTTTACTGTTAGGAATGACGGAATTAATAAAGAATGTGAGTTGCGCAGGCAGTTGCAGCGACTGAATGATGAGTATAAGCTAACAGTTACTTCTTGGCGAGGCATAATCACCAAGAATTTAAGAAACGTGAACAGCAAAGTGGCAAAAAATGATATGAGAAGATCAACAACAAAGTCGAGGAAGGTAGGTGAGCACTAGAACACAAAAGTGAGAAGAATTTTAGTTCTTCGATGATCAAGAAGATGCAGCCCACAATTCAATGATTAAACTATTCTGAGAATTCGATGGCGTGGAAATCTTTCACTGTTAAGCGATTTTGTTCTGCTTTGATGCCATGTTAGAAAACTGGTCTGTATATTTGATGAAATGAAGAATTAAATTGCAGAATATGATACTGTAAAATTGTAAAGGAAATTAATGAAATTCTATTCTCAAAATAAGTAATTGTTTACAGAGCATAGTAATGCATTTATAACGACATAAACAGGCCTAGTGGGCTTTGAGGGTATTATGACTCGATACATATGTGATAACTGATATGTGAGGCAGCCGCTTATATCATAATTCCTTGTACTCATTTCACTTCCTTTCAAAGTTGGAGCCAACATTTGGTCATATATAATAGAAGCAACATGTACTGATTTTCTTTGGCATTCTGCTATAGTTTCGTGCAGGTTGCTTAGATCCTTTGTTGGGGCAGCAAGGAATATGTTCGATGTTAGCTGTGCAAGAATAAAGTAAGCTCTGGTTGGCGCAGCAACGTAGCAGCCACGACAGTGATGCATCTTTCATGATTTAGCTCTTCTGTCAAGCTTTATTAATACATTCATCACTTATTACATGCAATATATAGTATAAGTTTTGGTTAATCCCCTGTACAACGTAAAAGAGTGAGTTTCGACAAAGTTAATCAGAATTATGCGTATCATATATACTGTAGAATAATTATAATGTTTTTTCTTTTCTTCATTATTTTATTGTACTAGTGTATAGTATAACATATACTGTAAAATAATCATAATGGTTTTTTTTCTTTACTTGTTGTCCAGGTGTATATGTTTAAGAATTTTAAGGACGCTTGAAACTGTGGCATATCAATGAATTTTCTATGATAGTCAATACTCTTTGTTAGCGCCGGTGATAGAGAATAGAGATGGAGGTGAGAATTTTTTTAAGAACCTTACTATTTACTGTCAAAATAGTTTTCCATTTGACAATTATAAGTTTTTATTTCTTAAATTTGGTGTGAATGATCTCTGTTTTGATGCTTTGTGATTATCAAGAAAAATTATGAATTTTATCATCAATGCAGAAGTTTATGCTCCACTTGGAAAGGAGCAATGGTGTGTATGTCAATTCATATTACTTGATTAACTGGGTAGCTAGTATGCTTGCTTCGATGCCAGATTTGGTTATCCTATAAAAGAAAATTGGTTGATTGGTTTACAGAAACTTTTTCCTTGACATTTATGTCAAATCAAATCCTATTTGTTGACTTTTGTGGTTTTAACAACTTATGAATTATTATGTCGTTTGCAGTGCAATTTAGAGTACTCAAGCCACCTTCTAGAACTTTGCAGTGCAGTTCTACTACATGTCTAAAGATAGATCCAAGTAAATATAATAGTACCCTTCTCTCTAAAGCAAGACTTTCATCATCCTCTAAGAAGAATTTGATTACATGTTATTCTGCAGGTATGCAAAGTAATGAAACTAAAGAACATGCAAGAAGCACAAACGATGAAAAATTAATATCCGAGTATGTATGCATAGTTATTTTTGTTATGCATTAATGTCATCCTATGGCATCTGAAAGAATAAATGTGGACTCCAATACTGATTTATATGTATTTCTTCTTTATTTGACTAAACATCATCATATTAAAGTGTGTATGAATTGTGCTGTTTTGACATGTTATTACATGGATATGGATGATTTACTAACGTTCTGGCATTTATATATTCACAGTGAGAAGCATGAAAATGAGCAAGTTGGAGGAAGCAGTATTCAGTTTTGTGACCAAGCCACTAGAAAAATTACTTCTGCATATTCAATTGTATGCAATGATGCGATATATATATATATATATGTATATATATATATATATAAATGAAAGAGCATGCAATGACATTGTGTTTCTTTCTTAGTAAGTTCAGTTTCTATATACAAATTCAGTATGCATGTTAGTTTACATGTTGTGTATTATGTAGCTTCAACATTCCATTTTTGTTCCTATACATCAATCTTTATACCAAGTATACCTTACATGATGCTTATTCAAAGGATGACAGTAAACCTAGAATTAATAAAGCTAAGCTTATTCACAAAGCAGTAACATTTGTATATATATTAACAAAGCTTTGTTGGCTATCTTATTTTAGGTGGGATGGACAGTCCAGTTGCCCCTCCTCCTTCCCAGATCCTTTCCAGACATTAACAAAGCAGTAACTCACTCCCAGATCCAAACCAGTGAGTACAATTCGTGTTTTTACATCTGTATATATATTGAAGCTTTGTAGATATATTGCTTTTATGTTGACAGTTTAATTGCTTTCATGTTGACTGTTTAATTTTCTGCCTTGCAGCTTTCTTGAATGTCTAATTGCTGCCTTTCTTTTGCTAATGGCGGATTAACATGAGATATTCCCAGAAAGGATCTGCTTCGTCTTTTGCTGCTTTTCTTTTCCTAGAAAGGATCTGATTAACATGAGATCTTCCCAGAAAGGATCTACTCCGTCTTTTGCTTATGGTTGTATGGAATTAGCACTTTTCTGTATGGATTTATTATTATGAGTTTATGATTATGAAAGTAGTTAACGAATTCAAAACCGACTTTTGATTATGAATTTATGATTCACTTTTTTGTATGGATTATGGACACTGTAATTGATATATATTTATTGGTATTATCTTATTCAATTTGCATTTTTCGTCAATTTGTTTAAATGATTATAATGAGTACAATAATATTTTTTGTTGTGAGAATAGTTTTTCTGCATTGGTTACCAATATTGAAAGCAACAGAGTGATATTGTGCATCTACAGTAAGAAACGACCGATGCAAAATAAGGATGTAGCAAATGCAATATCCCCCTATATTGCATCGGTTGATAATAATAACCGGTGCACCAATATACCTTTTCAACGGTTATTACCAGTAACCGATGCAACAGAGTCATTAGTTTTGAGCCAAAAAACCTTCTTTTTGCATCGAATTTTACAAAAATCCGATGCAAAAACACATTTGTTGCATCGGTTTGAAACCGATGCAATTTTTTTTGTCTTGTTGCATTGGTTGCATATGCATCGGTTGCTGAATTGATGCATCAGGGGGGTAAACAACCGATGCAACTGGCCTGTTTTGTAGTAGTGCCTGAAGTTGCAAAAGGAATTAATTTTGTTTTTAAAAGCGAATTTGGATGTTTTTTGCTTGGACACATTTTGATATGTGTGGAATTTCATCTGATGTAATAGTCATAAATTGAATGTTAATCCAAGTTTAACTCCAAAAAAACAAAAGAGATGAATTCAAGGACCTAAATGATCCGTAGCATTAAAAGAAGAAGTGGATAGGTTGTTCAAAAATAACTTTATACGAGAATCCACATATCCTGATTGGGTTTCTAATATGGTCCTTGTTAAAAAGTCCTACGGCATATGGAGGGTATGCATAGATTATTCAGACCTCAACAAGGTGTATCCCAAGGACAGTTTCCCATTGCCCAAAATTGATCAACTTGTCGATGCAACAGCAGGGCACGAACTATTATATTTTATGGACGCGTACTCCGGGTACAATCAAATTATGATACATAAGCCGGATGAGGAAAACACGAGTTTCATAACAGATAGAAGCTTGTATTGCTACAAAGTCATGTCGTTTGGACTAGAAAACGCAGGAGCAACATACCAGCGCCTTGTGAATTCCATGTTCAAATCCCAATTTAGGAACACAATGGAAGTCTATGTGGATGATATGCTGGTGAAATCAAAGAGAGCTGAGGATCATCTTCAAAATCTGGCATAAATGTTTCATATCCTCAGAAAATATGGGATGAAGCTAAAACCGCTTAAATGCTCATTCAGAGTCGCATCAGGAAAGTTTCTCGGATTCATAGTCAACGCCAGAGGCATTGAAGAAAACCCTTCTCAAGTCACATCCCTGCGAGAGATGTGTGCTCCTAAGACAAAGAAGGAGCTTCAAACCCTAAACGGGAAAGTAGCTGCACTTAACCGATTTATCTCAAAGGCCACGGATCAGTGCATTCCGCTCTTCGATGCTTCAAAGAAAGGAAAGAAAGAATACCAATGGACTCCTGAATGTCAAACAACCTTCGAAGAGTTGATCAAGCACATGGAGTCACCACCGATGCCGTCAAAGCCTAAAGATGGAGAAGAATCGTTCCTATATTTGGTTGTCTCATCTCATGCATTAAGCGACAGAAAAAAGCGACAGAAAATATTGTGCAAAGCTCCATTGTATCTTATTCAAGATGGAAGTTTATATAGACGAGGATTCTCTACGCCTCTCTGCGATGTGTAACCAAGGAGGAGTCCGAAGCAATCTTGGCAGAATTACATAAAGGGGAATGTAGAGGTCACATTGTCGGTCAAACACTAGCCAAGAAAGTTCTGCGATACGGCTACTTCTGGCCTGATGTGAACCTGGATGCAATGACCTATGCTAAAAAGTGTGATAGATGCCAAAGATATGCAAAGAGTCCGAGAGCACCTCTGACTCAAATGGTCAGCCCATGACCATTTGCCGATTGGGGCATAGATTTAATCGTGGCATTGCCTACAGCTAAATTGAGTATGAAGTATGCAATAGTAGTGGTTGACTATTTCACTAAATGGGCTGAAACTGAGCCATTAGCTACTATTACTTCAAAAAAAGGTGATCAACTTTTTCCTGAAGAACATCATCTGCAGATTCGGGGTACCGCAAAAAATAATCACCGATAACGGAACTTAGTTCGAGAGCAGTGAATTCTTAGATTTCTGTGCTAAATACAAAATCAAGAAGAGTTTTGTAGTCGTTGCTCATCCGTAGGCCAACGGGAAAGTCCAAGCAATCAATAAAATTTTAAAGTCGACCATCAAGAAGCATCTCGAAAAATCTAAAGATGGTGGGTTTGATGAGCTTCCTCTTACACTATGGGCATATCGCACAACTCACAAAATTGCGACTGGGCACACTCCATTCTTCCTTGCATTTGGATCCGAGGCTATGATCCAGGTAGAGATGGAAGTTCCCACTCACCGTAGAATCCACTTTAACCAAGAAGAGAATGAGAAGCTGCAACTCGAGGCGCTCAATTTTCTTGAAGAAAAAAGGAAAGAAGTAGAACTCAGGATTGCTTCTCATCAGAGGAGGATAGCTAGACATTTTAATGCTAATGTCAAACAGAGAACCTTTAAAATTGGGGACCTAGTTCTAAAAAGAATTATTATGGGAAATGGAGTGTTCGGACCCAATTGGGAAGGACCGTATATGATAAGCCGAAAATTCTCAGATGGCACCTTCGAATTGAAAACAACGAATGGGGTCCAACTTCCGAGAGCTTGGAATAACATACACCTCCATCACTATTTTGGTTGATATTTCTTTCACATACGTTGAAAAGTTGTAAACACCATGCATTGTAAATACTATGCAAATGTTGTCACAAGCTTTGTACATATTAATGAAAGAAATTGTTTTACTTGCCTAAATCGTACATTTGCAAATTCTTGTTTACAAGTTGCTAAAATTCGATTTCTAATTGCAGGTCCCCTAAAATAACGTTGACTCATCCATAACCTATTAAAACCTGGTGACCGTTACAGCACATCCCGAATGGGATAGCTCAAGCGCCATTGCTCAATGCTTGAAACATCGTTCACAATGAATACGAAGGTATAGAGCACAGCCTTGCAAAAAAGGGACACCAGGAACTGAACGGTCAGATGATGTGGCGCTCGAATTACAAACAAAGTTTTAAGTTTCACTGTAGGCGCAGCTTCTTAGTTGCAAGGTTCAGGATCTTAGTTCTAACAAATCGGGGTAAAGCCCGATAAATGAACTAGCATCTGCCCCGTGAAACGATGCAACTCCAAACCAAAGATCTCCCCGAGGGGCACCCGGTTGATCATCAGTACCATTAATACATGGTCCGATTGTGACAGACACTGGGCTTCTGAATTAAAGACCTCCTCGAGGGGAACCTAGTTATTCGTCTGTGCCATTTATACATGGCCCGATTACGGCAAACCCTGGGCTTTTAAAGTCCTTTCCGGAGGCATCTAGTCAGATGATGGTTGTTCCAAATCTAGTTATTGATGCTGGATCTTTCAAATCTAGTTACTGATGGACTATAAAGACCCCTTCGCGGGCATCCGATCATAAGTCAGGTCTTCCAAATTCGGTTAGTGACGGATCCAAAGACCTTTTCGAAGGTGTCCGAAAATTTCTACAAGTGACTGAATTATTCAGTCACAACGAATAATGGATTTACAAAGGCCTCTTCGGAGGCACAAAAACCAAGACCCCTCCGAGGGCATATGTTCAAATCTGATCTCCAAAGCGCCTAGATTGCCAGGTTAGCAAGAAATATGATTGAATATACGAAAAATATAAGACCTCTCAAGCAGGGGCACGAAAACAAAAATTCCTCTCCACTAAAAGGTATGAACTTGATTGACTAAACCATAAACCCTTTTATCATGAGAAAGCTAGGGAATTTTAAATATGACAGCAAAAGCACATGGCCAGGGGATTCCAAATATAGTCGATCACAAATGTCATGCTTGACCTTAAAAGTCTATGACGAATTTTAGTACGGGGGCATTACTACCGCATTAAGGAAATTCAATAATGCTCACTTAAGCATACCATAAACTCGTCACAACTTTACATTGAAGGCTTGGCATCTACAAGGATTACTCTGACCAAAAAAAGTTGAATCCCTTGAAATGGCTAAGGTAAACTCGAGAACATCAATACCGTGACAAACACAAAAAGTGGTTACCCACGGAAAAGAAGTCTCAAATACTGCCCTAGTCAAAATCAAGAAAATTCAGTAAAATTGGTCAAGTAAATCCAACTAGTAATGATCCGTGGCTACAACTGAGAAATCATTATTTGCAAAATATACCACGAGGTCATTGTAATACCAGACATTGCAATAACAAATGACTTGTAATATAAAAGAATTTGTGTTATAAGCATAAAACGGAAACAGGTATGGAGTGCAAAACAAGAAAGTATGACAAAGTTAAAGTAAAAGCTTAGGTACAACAAGCATAACACAGTTTCATTACAACAACACAGAGCCAGATCACAAAGTCACAAGTCAAGTACAAAAGTATCAGACATAAATGTGCGTAAAGTAACAAGCATAGAGTAGTGAGCAAGGGTCGGCACTCGCATATACAACCGGTTTGAATATAGTAATCAAAGAACTAAAGCAAAGTTATGAGTTCTACTACTTCTTACCGCCTGACCTCAGAGAAGGCTTACTGGAGGGAGGAGGAGCACTAGTTGGTTGTTTCCCTGTACCATTGGGACTTTCTTGAGATGACAAAGTTATAACTTTCTTCTTATGAGCAGCATGCTTCCTTCGCGTCCTGAAACTGATGAGGCTTTGGATTTCTGCCGTTTTGGATCCTCGGTTTTCGTGTCCGGGGTCTCACTAGTATGCTCAGAGTCCTCCTCACTTGGAGTGTAATTCTCGTCATCACCCAAGTTAGCAATTGCGGGAATTCGAGTATTCTGAGAACCAGGAGTGGTAAAAGCAAGAAGGGATGGATCACCCGGTGGAGGAGTGGAAACTGGGTCGAGAGGAACTGACATCAAAGTTGAATCAGTTATGATGGCTTCAATCGTCATTGTCTTTCCTGTAGCAGGAGACAGTGATGGTGATATTAGACCTAAAGCAGATGAACAATGAGCATGAAATGCAGACGTCTCATGTGAAGGGCATAGGCAGTCTAAGTATAGCAAAGTTTTGATAATTTCAAGTTTACTTGCAGCTATAAGACTGACCTGAAGATCTCTGTGCTCCTCAACCTCAAATATGTTTCCATAAGTATCACCGTCAACCTCGTCATCCTGGTTATGCTCCTCCGCTAAGTTTTCCTCGACATTATGCTCCTCGAATGCTTTATCTTTTTCTTTGAAAGCAGTGGGATGATTGGGCCGGGTTCTGTGAACCAGAAGCTTCAACATTGGCAGGAAGAGTAGGGGCATCAACATTTGTTGCATCCCAGGTTTTCCCTCCAGAAGGCCCGGCTTTATCACCAAGCAGTGCCCACTTCTCCCTTAGTATAATCTTCCCCTTAGCTAAGGCCTCACGGGATTCCTCATCTAAGAGTTCCTCAATAAGGTCCTCCTCACCGCGATAGCCTCCATCAATCATGAGTACTTCTTCCCAGACAAGAGCTAAAGTCTCAGCAAAGTCTTTTCCCAAGTAGTATAAACTACCACGACCCATGACGCTGTAAACATAGAACTTGAATAGGGTCTCTTCAGTCTTTTCTTTGACTTTCTTGTAAGCAGTCAGGACTTTGGACTTATCCTCTTCAAGGAACTTAACATTGGTACTTAGCGCTTCAAGGGCTAAACTTTGAGAAGAAATCTTATGTTGGAGAGTTAAGTTCTCTTATTGGAAAGTGGCAGAAGCACTCCTTTCTGTAGCCAATTGGGACTCCACAAGTTGCTGGGTAGATTGAGCTTCTGGGACATGAGTCGTTAGGGTGCTCTCCTTTTGTTTTGAAGCAACAAGCTCTTCTTTGAGCCTATTGATCTCAGCTTCTAAGCCATCTACTCCCGGTTCCCGTTGAGCTGAAGATGCAATAGTCTTTTCCTGAGATTTTATAACCCTGATCATTTCGGCCTTGTCATTTTCCAAGGTGGCAATGCGATCAATGAAGATTTCATTAACTCTTTGAAGTTCATGTGCAAAGGCATACCACTTGCCCAATTGTTTCTCAGCATGGACCCTAATCTTATCCAGCTTAACTTCAAACTGACTTTTGGTCGTCTCAAATTGTGTGAACATAATACCCTTCAAGCCATCGAATTCCTCAAGAATATCACGCTTGTCAGAAGGATATATGTCTAGGTTGAGACATATTCCTCTTACATTCCAGCCCGGGAATCGATCGGCAAGGCCAAAATTAGCTGGTCCAGGAATGTAGCGGGGTATATTAATAATCATTTGAAGATCGGCAGGAGTATGAGTGACCGATGGAGAAGCGAAAGATATGTGATCACCAGTAGTCTGAATATATGGCATTGAGAGATCCGGTGTTGGAAGCTTATCTGATTTGTAGCGCTTCCGAGAGTCACCTTTTCCCTTATCACTCCTGCATCTCTTCTTTTCCTCTTTCATCTTTCTCCTTTCCTCTTCTTTTATTCTCTCATCAATTGCCAACATATCAAAATGCTCATGCCTCCACTGCCTTTGTTGCTCAGTTTCAATGAGATCACTAACCTGGTAAGGCCGGTAAGCAGGTTGTGAGCGTTGTGAATGTTTTGAATGTTGGGAAAGCCGAGGTTTGATAAAGTTTTTGGGATTGAACTGCTGGGTGCCATGTTCAAAGATATCTTCAAGTGAGTGACTCATTTCTGAACCTAGAAAAAGGAAAGAGCAAAATTTCAGTACTTAAATTAGAGAGTACTGAGGCAAAATGAGAAGAGCTTATGCAGAGCATTGGGAACGTAAGACGTAAATAAAAGTAAAAAGAATTTGCTTGAGAACGTCTAATAGCGAACCAATCTCAAGAGGCTCATCTAAGAAAAGTCCTATATCAGCAGCCGTTTTTCCAGGAGGGGGATTTCGAGATGAATATTTTTCAACTTTATCCTTCGTTACCGGCACTGAAGTTGAAGTATCAACTTAAATAATATCTCTAGCTGAGCTGAGATCACCAAGATCCCTAAAAGTCTCCGACATACCTCCTTGGCTATCTTGGATGATGGGATTCTCATAACGATTTTCATTACTTAAATTGTCCTAAGAAGTTACTCCAGTTCCTCCATGCTGTTCAGTTTCCTCTATTGGGTACGGATTAATTCTCGAATTAGTTTCATCCACATCATCCTGTCTAGTTTCTTCCACAGGATCCGGGATAGTGCCCCCCCCTTCCAAGTTTGATCTGATAAAGCTAAATGACTCTTTCCCTCATGTTGCTTAGGTGCTTCTTCCTCAATAGAAACCAATTTGGATTTGGGAGGAGTCTTACTGCTTCCCGCAGGATCGGAGCACTTTGTTAGTTTAGCCTTCTTGATTGGGGATTTACGAGTTGTCTTTCTTATCTGTCGAATCTGATCCTAGAGATCATGAGGGAGGAAGCATGTGGCATCGATGAAGGAATCCTTTGTAAGAAAGAATTTCCTACTCCTTTCACTCTCACTAACAGCTGTTAAGGAATTGACAAGATTTCGATCAAAGGCAATATCTTGGTTGGAAGGAATCTCTGTAGAATAGTTAAAGACTTGAGCATTAGAGTAAGGAGAAAAGGAATAAATGACTGTAAATTAAGTATATTCACAACCTTCCATCCAGAAACCGTAGAAGTTTGCAGGGCATCGGACAAAGAAATATTGGTTTGGGAACCCTCGAGCACTCTCAACTAAATCAGTAATAATTTTAGAGCCCCAACTCTCAACGAAAATGATTGAGGGTTGATCCTTCTTCCTCCTTTTAAAAAAGTATAAAGAGAAAACATCTTGAAATGTAGGCACACACTCTTTAACCCTCATAAATAGTACATAAAGCCCCATTAAAGAAAAATAACCATTCGGGTGCAACTGGTATGGGGCAATGGCCAAGTGCCGAAGAATTGACTCTAAATAAGGATTGAAGGGAGTAATTGCCCCGCTCATCAGCATATATCGGTTAACTGCAACATATCCGGTAGGTGGAATATTAGAAAATTCATCTTTTTCAGGGAATGTGGCTTCTTCCTTTTTTGAAATACCAAATTTCTTACATAATTGTTGATATGAGCTAAAAGAAAGTTCTGTTTCATGCCTTTCGCGAGGAACATTGGCAAGTGGACGGGGTTTAGGAAAATTTCAATTGACATTCACTCCGGGAACAGTATCCGATGTAGTTCTAATAACTTAAGCAGAACTCCCAACTTCACCAGACATAGTTCCTTCCTTGGAATTCTGACGTAACTGTTGTTGGGTTAACATTTTCTACATGAACGGTTATGTTTTAAAATAAATCGCACGTATGTGTTTCCTTGGTCACGAGAAGTATTATTCTAAAAGTGGCGCTTGGATTTTGTAATTGGCATGTACTGGTTAACCAACTCCAAGCATCATAAGATATGAATGATCGTATTCACATAGAAAATGTCCTTAAGTGACCAAACAAAAATAATTTTACACGAGTATATCATTCAACCTAAGCTACAATGCATTTTTAACCCTTTATACTAACCTGCTGATGGTGTGAGCATCCAACAGTAAAATTATGGCTCAAAAAGCGTGCAAGTGTTTTTAGCTGTTACAGGAACAACATAACAAGATAGACAGGTAATCAACAAGAGTCCCCAACCAAACAATGGGATTATGCCTACCCCATAGGGGTCAAACAAGCTCAAGCCCGAACAGGTCGAGCTCGAGTCTAGCCTGGGTCGAGCATGCTCGAGCCTAGACTGGAATGAACATGCTCGATAACATAGGGATCAAGTGTGCTCGAGTCCAGCTTGGGTCAAGCATGCTCGAGCATAAGTTGGGTCGAACATGCTCGACCACATGGGGGACGAGCGCGCTCGAGTCTAGCTTAGGTCGAGCATGCTCAAGCCTAACTTGGGTCGAACATGCTCGACCAAATAAGGGACGAGCATGCTCGAGCGTGCTCGAGCATACTCGAGCCTAAGCTGGGTCGAACATGATCAACCACCCAAGGGTCGGGCGTGTTCGAGTCTAGCCTGGACCAAGCAGGTTCACTAAGAGAAGCATCAAATTATGTTGTGACTTGAAGTGCCATAACCAAGCTAAACAGTGCCGGAGTTCGACTTAAGCTTTCTATATGGAAAATGCAACAAAAACGACTCAAAAGTAGGCCAAAGTGCAACACAGTTCTTACGCTATATTGGGATCGGACATGATCTTATCTCAGCACTCAAAAACTAAAGTCAAGTTCAAACATAGGCCACAAGATAGTCGAATACAAGTGTATGAGCAAATAAGAAAAGTGATTGGAAATTTCATGTCACAAGCATTTAATCAAGCAACTTATGTGCATCAAATTCAAGTCAGAATTTAAAGTTTTTTTGGATAATTCGGATTCCTCAAACATGTCCAAATACACATTCTCATTCCTAATCCAATTCAACCCATTATGATTTGCAAACATTACAGTCCAAAAAGGTTCAATCCAAACCGTACCCAAAATATACAAAACCCTACTCATCTATAAACCAATTCGACGCAAGACCAATGCGAATGAAAAAAAGTCACCACTGTTTTACAAAGCACTCCAGATCAGAGAAGATTACACCTGTTTGATTTGGAGCTGATCGAGCAAAGGTCAAGCTTGGCTGATGAATTAGAACTCGATGGCAATCATCGAGTTGATTCGTTTGGATCTTAAAAACAATAGTTATAGATCGTGATGCAAGGTCCTTTAAAGGAAAGACACGTTCGCCATTAAATTGAATTCTCCCAAAAAAATAAAAGAGGTGTAGAAATGAAGAGTAAAGGGAAATATAAAGAAGATGAAAGGGCTCGTTCATTTCCAAGTGGTGAGCCAGGCTTGATCGTTCGAGCCCAAACCAGTCGCTCGACCCAGTATATCTGTTCGACCAACATGTCTGTTCGACCCAACATATCTGTTTGACCAGCATGCTTGTTCGACCCTACACGTCTGTTCGATCAGGATGCCTACTCGACCCAACGTGTCTGTTCGAACCAGCATACCAACTCGACCCATGAAGGCACACGCAGGCTTGTTCGTGCATACTATGTACAACTATCCCATGAGAATTCAAGCTTAATCCATCAAGATGTGCCATGCTCATTCATTTCGAATCTTGTAAAGTTTACAAAAAAAAATTACAACTTTGAGGGGTAAATGTTTATCCATCAAAAGATAAGCCCAATTTGATAGATTAAACCTACAACGAAAACCATTGGTCGAGCATAAAAAATGGGTCGAGCGTTATAAGGGTCGAACAGCACAAAAGGCTCAAATATCGTAGAGTAGAACATTGAAGGGTCAGACACACATTATCTCGTTTGTGCAAGCATAAGTGGATCGAACATCGTAATGGGTCGAACGACACGAAGGGGTCAAGAATCTTAGGGGCTTGAACGTCATAAGTGGTCGAACACACGCGGGTTTATGAAGCTCCAGGGTCGGTCGAGCGTTATGGCTCACACATACACCTCCTGGGTAAGTCGAACACCAATTTAGGCAGACAGCTGGTTACAGCTGTCAATAGCTGGCGGTGGCATTTCTGTAATTACCTGCATGTTCCACCCACAGCCTGCACATACAAATTTCAGCTCACCACTTCATTCCACCTTCTCCTATAAATAAGCCGTGGCTTCCATACTTTTGGGGACCGATTTCTATGATCCCGAAGGGCTACCAAATTGCTTTCTCTCCTATTTCAAGTGATTCTAACACCATTTAGCAAAGATCTATAGCCTAATCCACCATGTAGTCCGTCAAATTCGATCAATTGTTCTAGGGATTGAAGACCTTCCTTCATATTCCTTGCATTTGGGGAGATTTGTCCTTTCCTCGCTGATTTGCAAAGATTAAAGCAAATTACTAGTGTAAAAGAAGCAATGAATGTATTTAGAAGTGATTCTAGTCTTGTAACTCTCAAGTTCATAATGAAAACCATTGCCAAAGTGGATGTGGATCTATTTTAGATCGAACCACTATAGAAATCTTTGTGCATTTACCTTTTTTGTTGCGATTGTGGTCTCATCTCTTACTAATTGGTGAAGTGCCTTCGTGCCACCTTTGGTGTTTGAACTAATATCGGTTTAAACAACAGATATAAAATAATAGCGGAATTTAAAACTTTATTAAAACAGAAAACATCGTGGTCCGAAACCCAGTTACATGGTAAGTCTAAAATACAGAAAACCCATTATATCAATTTAATCCTTCTGTCTTGTACTAAAATCATCAGAGTACAATAATATATAAAAAGCATAGCCCCCAAAATATAGCCATATTAGAGAAGACAAGAAATCAAAGCGGTACGTCTAAGCAGAATGAAAGAGAGAACCCAATTCAAGCCGGAGTATTCCCATCCTGAGAACATGAGGGCGAAATGGAAGAGTGAGAAGAGGAAACAAAATGGGTCAGGCATAAAGTCTGGCGAGTCCTGTCACTTTTAGCATATAAATAAGTAAAAGCATCACGACAGGCATATAAACTGGATAAGAGATATAATAGTATCATAAGAGAGGTATAACAGAATGAGAAGGATAAACTGAATAATCATAACATAGTGTATTGCACTTCTCAAGCACTTTTCTCTACACCAATACTAGTATAACAGAAACAAGATGAAGGACTTAGGTGTACATCTAAAGAGGGGATTTTTTTCCCCATATAATAATAGCAGGTAGCCCAATAGAAATGACAGGTGTTGCCCCTAACGATAATAACAGGCTCCTAAACAAGCTAGACTAGATGTGCCTTCATTACTACCCAATTGATCGACTCCCTATTCCGTAGACCCTGTGCTGGCCCCACAGTAGGATGTACCACTTCCAAAAATGGAAACCCCTTTATTAACGAGATGCACAGTCATCTACTGATGTCACAACGTCTTATTATCCCAACGCAAGCAGATTCATGCATGCACATGAATCCAACGGAGTGCGCCATCAACATCCATGCTTAAATGAACCTCTTATAATCAACTCAGTAAGCATGCCCAGACCCCGACCTAGTTCGGGGTTCCTCGTTTGATACCAAGATGGGTTACTGACTGATACAGATCCCACACAACAAATGATACGAGCTCCCCCCTAGGCCTACATCCCCACTACTAGAATTTTGACAGGTTATGCCTAACAGTTTAATAAGATTGCATACCCCCACATGTAAAACAGGTTAAGTTTGTCGGGTTTATATATATATATACATATATATATATATATATATATATATATATATATATTTATGTATGTAACCCGCCCCTACATATTTAATAGGATTAACTTAACCCCCACTGATTTAATCAAGTTTACTTAACTCCTACTCAATTTGACAGGTTCCTGTAACCCCCATAGATTTAAACAGGTTAACAAGTTATTATCATTCATCCATTTATGGCTGTTAATTGACTAGACCTCTCACATTAAGTCTACCACTTGTAGAAGTTGGATATGCCAGGTGGTTCCGGACAGATTTCTACCATAGGTCGGACTTAATCTCGTGTGTTAGCACCATTACAGGTACATTTATGCACTCGACCCCTCACATTAGATTAACCACTTGCGGACGCTGGATTTGTCGGGTGGTTCCGGACAGACTTCTACCACAAGTGTAATCTAACCTTGTGTCTAAGTGCGGTTACAGTTTCTAATTACCGTAAATCTAGGCATGTTCATTATTCAACAATTTTTCATGTTTATCAAAGTTTATGCCCCAAATCCCTGTCTGATTCACGATACAAGTTATTCCCCAAAGTAAAGTTTTTGATCAAGGTATAGATTACGCCTAAATCCCAATCATGTTTTTCAATATAAGTTATGCTCCAAATTTGTCATTCCCAACCGTTTCCAATTTCGTGCGCACACATATTTCAGCGATAGGCCTAGGCTCGAAGTTAGCCTGGCTATAAAAATAAAAAGAGAAGGAGGAAAAGAAGAGAACAGAAATAGGCATAAAATCCAAACAGGCATATGATGACAGAAATAGGCATACTAATAGAATAGGTAAATGGCGACATGATCAGGCGTAATAACAGGTGATACTATCAGGCAAAATGATAGAATATACATAATAAAGATAGGCATGTAAGGACTAAACAGAGGATCAGGTGTACAAGTAATGACAGATATGTTTAGTTATGATTCAGGCACAGGTTTAGATCCAATTTATAACCATGTCAAGATTACTATTAAATGTTTATATCTAAAAGTAACATAAACTCACTATGAAGGGATTTAAAGAACAGAGAATTGACTGTAGATGTTTTAGCAGAGATTCTTGTATGCTTATAAGTTGTTGTTGCTGAAGAATAGGCTAGTTTAATCTAAGTTGGGGCATCACCTCGTTGTCTCCATTGTTTTTGGTGAATAAAACAATAGGAATAAGGTCCTATTTATAGCCTAATGTCAACGAATCTCGCTCAGAAATTCGTCCAAGTGTAGGGGAAGAATCTTCCCTAGATCTCGGTGGGGTCAACCCCGGGGTCGACACCTCCGTGTAGGGGTCGACCTATGGGTCGACACCCATAAGGGACGGGTTCGACCCCTAATGGGGCGATTTCCCTCCCTTTCCCGCTCTGTGATTTCGATTTTCTGGATTTGTTTTATATATATTATGCCTATATGTGTACAAACTTCAAACCTTAATATCTTCTTCATACGATGTTCATTTTACGCAAACTTGGGGAATTCCGAGACGAACGCAATGGCGCAGTCCGTTTTACTTAATTCCCATTATTTAATTAATTTTCTTTAGTTTATCATTATAGTGTTCTTTAAAATTACGGGGTGTTACATTCTCCCCTACTTAAAGGATTTCGTCCTCGAAATCTCCAAGTTAAGAAGAATGTATATCCTAACATTCATCTACTCATCCACCAATCGCAGGCATCCATTGTCCCTAAAATATTTCTAATGCTTATATGAATATATGCAAAGGTGTGTGTAGTCCCTATACTAATGCGAAAGATCTATGCATGCGAAATCACCCATCCAAATGCAATATCCATATGATGATACACTCATTTCTATCCATAAAAAAAATGCACACACATCCATATGTAGTATGAGAGTGATTGAATCGATCTAGTGCCTAATGTGTGTGTATATGTATCCACAAGCAACCATTAGCAACCCCTTGCATCCATCAAACATAACATGTCTCAAACACATGTTTACATCCAATGGATTTCTACCTAAAGGTTGAAGATTCGATCGATAGGATATACCTAAATGACAGAAGCAAGTACGAATAAAAGTTTTGGAAAAAGAAGTTAAGAACATACCCTTGAAAAGGAAAGGGTATGAAGCGCGAATCTTATCTTCAGTCTCCCAAGTTGCATCCTTGTGGTCATCTCCCCATTGAACTTTCATCAACTTGACCTCTCGATTAAGAACCTTCTTAACCTCTGATCCAAGAATACAGGTAGGAACTCGTCAAACTATTGTCTATCGTTCCACCTCTACTTCCTTAAGTATACTCGGCTCGACTACTTCTGCAGTATCATGTAAGCACTTCCGTAAACGAGAAACGTGGAAAACATCATGAACACCGGACAGTCTCTTTGGTAGCTTTACTCTATCGTCCATTTAGCCAATCCTTTTGGTTATGAGAAATGGCCCCATAAATCTTGGTGCCAATTTCCCTACAGATCCAAAACAAACCACATTCCTCAAAGGTGATACCTTGATGAAAACCATGTCTCCTACATCAAACTCAATATCGGTCCTTCTCTTATCTTCGTAGGACTTATGCATGTCCTGTGCTGTCTTCATGCGCCATCGAATAAGATCAATCTTTTTAGAAGTCTCTCTAACCATCTCAGGTCCAAGTAGAAGCTTCTCTGTAGACTCCCACCAATAAGTCGGTGATCTACAGGGTCGTCCGTATGATGCCTCGAAGGGTGTCATGCCAATACTAGCCTAATAACTATTTTTATAGGTGAACTCTACCAATGGAAGATGCTCTTCCTAAGTCCCTCCGAATTCTAGGATACATAGTCTTAAAAGATCCTCAAGAACTCTATTCACCCTTTCTATCTGTCCATCGGTCTACGGGTGATAAGCGGTGCTCAAACACAACTGTGTTCCTAATTCCTCTTGCAAGCCCTTCCAAAACTCACTGGTGAATATGGGATCACGATCACTCACAATACTGGAAGGTACTCCATGTAGATGGACTATCTCACGAAGATAAACTGCTGCCAACCATGCTGTCATCCTCTTACTCTTAACAGAAATGAAATGAGCGCTCTTAGTAAGTCTGTCAACTATAACCCAAATACTAGTGTTTCCTTTCCTCGATCTAGGCAAACGATCAATGAAATCCATAGACGCGCTCTCCCACTTCCACTATGGGACCTCTAAAGGATGAAGTAAACCAACGGACTTCCTTTGCTCATACTTGACTTGCTGGCAAATCAAACATCGAGAAACAAACTCCGCTACATCTTTCTTCATCCCAACCCAAAAGAAAACCCTCTTCATACTTCTATACATCTTATCACCGCCTGGATGGATAGTCATCCTAGAATGATGGGCTTCCTCAAGGACTGTCTTCAACAAACTCCCAACTCGGGGAACACAAAGCCTTCCATCTCGTCGTAACTACCCTTTATCATCTGTGGAATATATACTGAGGTGACTAGAAGTCTCCCCTCTACCGAGCCTATCCAAGATGTCTGTTATCTGTGGCTCCTCTCGCTGCGAAATTCCTATCTAATCTAGAAGAGTAGGTCGCACCTCTATTGATACAAATAAACCATGTGTGAACTCGGTAGAGGGCCTAAAATCAAAAGTTGATGTAAACTCCAAGCCCTGCCTCTCTACAAATAGAGGACTTAAGGTCATCCTCTGCCTAATCAATGCGTCCGCCACCACATTATCCTTACCAGGGGTATAAGCAATCTCAAAGTCATAGGACGCCAGGAACTCCATCCATCTTTGTTGCCTAAGATTGAGATCCTTCTGCGAGAACAAGTACTTGAGAGATTTATGATCAATATAAAACTCGAACTTCTCTCCAAGTAGATAATAACGCCAAGTCTTCACCGCGAATACTATGGCAGCCAACTCTAAGTCATGGGTAGGGTAGTTCTTCTCATGAAACCTTAACTGTCTACCTCCATAACATACTACCCTTCCCTCTTGCATCAGAACCGCACCAAGCCATATACCACATGCATCGGTGTAAACTGTGAACACTTTGTTCCCGTCAGGCAAATTCAAGACTGGGGCTGTTGTCATAGCCCTCTTCAATCGCTAAAAAGCATCCTCATAGTCTATACCCCAAGAAAATGTCAGATTCCTCTTCGTTGGTCAGGTGAGTGGGGCCGATATCTTCGCAAAGTCCTTAATGAACTTCCTATAATAGCCCGCTAAACCAAGAAAACTCCTCACCTCTGTTGCATTCTTTGGAAACTGCCGATCTTAAACTGCAACTACTTTCGCGCAATCTACCACTATCCCATATTTAGAGACCATGTGCCCTAGAAATATTACTTCATTTCTCCAAAAATGACATTTAGAGAATTTCGCCTTAAGCTGATGCGCACAGAGAGTTTTCAAAACCTCCCTTAAATGTAGGGCATGCTCTTCCTCACTTTTTGAGAAAGTCAAGATGTCATCAACAAAGATCACAATGAACTTATTTAGAAACTCCCAAAACACCATACTCATTAGATGTACAAAATAGGCGGGTGCATTCGTCAACCCAAAAGGCATGACGAGCCATTCAAAGAAACCATATGGAGTTATAAAAGCAGTCTTGTCTATACTGTCCTCGGCCACCCTCAACTGATGAAACCCCATGGCCAAGTCTAATTGAGAGAGAACAAACGACTCAATAAGCTGGTCAAATAAATCGTCTATCCTCGGAAGTGGGTGCCTATTTTTCTTAATGAGCTTATTCAACTCCCTGTAATCCACACATAAGTGAAGCAAACCATCCGCCTTAGTGGCGAATACTACTGGAGCAACCCATTCAGATATGCTTTGCCTAATAAACCCTTTCTCAAGTAGCTCCCCTGCTTTCTTGCTGAGCTCCCTCCTTTCTATCGGAGCCATATGGCGCACAGGCAATGCAACTGGCTTTACATTGTCCACCAAGTATACACGGAAATCAATCTCGCGCCTCGGAGGTAAGCCTCAAACCTCCTCAAAAACATCAGGATACTCACAGACTACTGATACAGATCGTAAATCATCGATAGATGCATCAAACGACTCTAGGACACTAAGCATGACAGACCCCTTAGGGTCACAAGAAATCTCGAGGGTCCTCCCATGGCAAGTCAAAAGTCCAACGACCCTCCTCTCACAATCTAGAATAACACTATACATGGCTAGTCAATCCATCCCTAGAATCAAATCATAGCCCATGAAACTAAGTACATATGTGTCGCACTCAAACTCGACTCCCAATACAGATATTCTCATACCTTGAAAAATCATAGACAAATGAATCATACCTCCATTGGGGTTTGAGACAATAACAGGATCCAAAACTATACTAGTACTACGGTGTAGAGACTCAACCACTAAATCAGATATAAAAGAATGTGAAGCGCCAGAATCAAAAAGAGTCCTAACAGGATGATTGGAAAGAGAAATCAAACCTTTAATAGAAACTTTCTTACCTCTATCCGGTACACCAGCCATGAGAGCATGCACTGCCCTCTAGAAGATCCTGCCCTTTGGCCTTGTCCTTGGTTCTTTGGGACTTCTTTAATAAGATGTCTGACCTCTCAAAAATGGAAACAAGCATTTTTTCCTTCTTTTTACAATCTTTAATCAAATGACCCACACGTCCACAGTTATGACATTTCCTCTTTTCTCCACCCTTCTTTTGCTGATGTTGTTCTTTCTTGGGCCATACTTTCTTGTTTTGTGTTTCATCAATCTTAGCCTCTTTCTTTTCACCTTTATCTTCTTCGTGCATCAATGCCATATCAACAAGTTTCTCAAAAGTTGCTCCCATCGGAATAAGAGACATAGCCAACCCATGGAGGGGTTTATTCAATCCTCTAGAAAACCTCAAAGCTTTCTTGTGTAGGGTATTCGCTAGTTCCAAACCTCGCCAATTGATTGAACTTATTAACATACTCTTTGACAGACATGCCTCCTTACTTAAGTACCAAAAACCTTTCCAGTTGCATACTTTGCTTGGCTTGAGAAAGAAACTTCATCTTGAATCTCTATCGAAAATCATCCCAAGTCTCAATTGGATGCCTTGCTTGTGTCACTTCCCACCAGAACGAAGCCTCAACTTTCAGCCGCCAAACGACTAACTGAATCTTCCTACGGTCGTCAACCTAAAAAATCCCAAATAAAACCTCCGTCTCTTTAAGCCATTTTCTTGCTTTTACAAAAGTCTCAGTTCCTCAGAATGGCTTTCCTCCCATAGCACAGAAATCCTTGCATATCTTGGAGAAATTATCCGTTCGTAGAGGAGGAGGAGGAACAACGGCTGCAGCTGGCGGAGGGGCGTCTGCTTGGACTCCGGCAGGTGCCGTAGCCTCAAGATACATACGGAACAAAGCTGGTATCGTAATAACCTCGAGAAGAATAGGTTCCCTAGACATGCTGACAAAGGGAAGAAAAGGGGTTTAAACATAGAATCGAAAGATATTTCATATGGCTTTGGGGAATATGTTTTTCAAAACATAGTTTTCTTTTGAAAATGCTTACTTTTAAAACCTTTTTGAAAACAATTTTCAAAATCTTTTATCCGATCTGGTAACCTTCAGCTCTGATATTAAATGTGACAGCCCACATCCGTTAATCTCACTCTTTATCAAAATGCATTAAGTTTCGTAGAGCGTTATAGGTAAATAGTAACAGAAACATCACAAGTTAGATATAAAATAACAGCGAAATTTAAAACTTTATTAAAACAGAAAACATCGTGGTCCGAAACACAATTACATAATAAGTCTGAAATACAGAAAACCCATTACATCAATTTAAAACTTCTGTCTTGTACTAAAATCATCAGAGTACAATAATATATAAAAAGCATAGCCCCCAAATATAGCCATATCAGAGAAGACAAGAAACCAAAGCGGTACGTCTAAGCAGAATGAAAGAGAGAATCCAATTCAACCCTGAGTATTCCCACCCTGAGAGCATGGGGGGAGGGGGTGAATAGAAGAGAGAGAAGAGGAAACAAAATGGGTCAGACATAAAGTCTGGCGAGTCCAGTTACTTTTAGCATATAAATAAGTAAAAGCATCATGACAGACATATAAACTGGATGAGAGATATAACAGTATCATAAGATAGGTATAACAGAATGAGCAGAATAAACTGAATAATCAGAATAGAATGTATTGTGCTTCTTAAGTACTTTTATCTGCACTAATACTAGTATAACAAAAACAAGGTGATCCCAACAAGAACAAGATGGTAGACTTAGGTGTACGTCTAGTGAGGGGATTTTTTTCCCATACCATAATAATAGGCAACCCAAAAGAAATGACAAGTGTTGCCCCTAATGATAATAATGGGCTCTTAAACAAGCAAGATTAGATGTACCCTCATTACTACCCAATCGATTGACTCCCTATCCCGTAGACACCCTGTGCTGGCCCCATAGTAGGATGTATCACTTCCTAAAGTGGCAATCCCTTTATTAACGAGATGCATAACCATCTACTGATGTCACAACGTCTTATTATCCCAACACAGGCATATTCATGCACGTACATGAATCCGACGGAGTGCGCCGTCAACATCCCCGCTTAAATGAACCTCTTGCAATCAACTTGGTAAGCGTGCCCAGACCCCAACCTAGTTTGGGGTTCCCTGTTTGATACCAAGATGGGTTACTGACTGATACAGGTCCCACACAACAGATGATACAAGCTTCCCCCTTGCATGCATCCCCACTACTTGGATTTTGACAGGTTATGCCTAACAGTTTAACAAGATTGCATACTCCCCACATGTAAAATAGTTTAAGTTTGTCGGGTTTTATATATATATATATATATATATATATATATATATATATATATATATATATATAAAACCCGCCCTCACAGATTTAACAAGATTAACTTAACCCCCACTGATTGAAGCAAGTTTACTTAACCCCTACTCAATTTGACAGGTTCCTGTAACCCCCCATAGATTTAAACAGGTTAAGTATTATAGGTTAACAAGTTATTATCATTCATCCATTTATGGTTGTTAATGGACTAGACCTCCCACATTAAGTCTACCACTTGTGGATGCTGGGTATGTCGGGCAGTTCCGGGCAGACTTCTATCACAAGTCGGACTTAACCTCGTGTCCTCGCACCGTTACGTGTACATTTATGCACTCGACCCCTCACTTTAGATTAACCACTTGTGGATGCTGGATTTTTCGGGAGGCTCCGGGCAGACTTCTACCACAAGTGTAATCTAATCTCGTGTCTAAGTGCAGTAACAGTTTCTAATTACTGTAAATCTAGGCATGTTCATTATTCAACAATTTTTCATGTTCATCAAAGGCTATGCCTCAAATCCCCGTCAGATTCACGATACAAGTTATTCCCTGAAGTAAAGTTTTGGATCAAGGTATAGATTATGCCTAAATTCCAATCATGTTTTTCAATATAAGTTATGCCCCAAATTTGTCATTCCCAACCGTTCCCAATTTCGTGCGCTCGCATATTTCAGTGATAGGCCTAGACTCGAAGGTAACCTGGCTATAAAATTAAAAAGAGAAGGAGGAAGAGAAGAGAACAGAAACATGCACACTAACAGAATAGGTAAATGGTGACATGATTAGGCATAATAACATGATAGGCATATGGTGATACTATCAGGCAAAATGACATAATATACATAATAAAGATAGGCATGTATGAACTAAACAGAGGATCAGGTGTACAAGTAATGGCAGATCTATTTAGTTATGATTCAGGTACAGGTTTAGATCCAACTTATAACCATGTCAAGATTCCTATTAAATGTTTATATCTAAAAATAACATGAACTCACTGTGATGGATCTAAAGAACAGAGAGTCGACTGTAGATGTTGTAGCAGAGATTCTTGTATGCTTATAAGTTGTTATTGCTAAAGAATAGGCTAGTTTAATTTGAGTTGGGGAAGCACCTCGTTGTCTCCATTGTTTTGGTGAATAAAACAATAGGAATGAGGTCCTATTTATAGCCTAATGTCAACGAATCTCGCTCAGAAACGCGTCCAAGTGCAGGGGAAGAATCTGCCCCAGATCTCGGTGGGGTCGACCCTGGGGTCGACGCCCCTGTGTAGGGGTCGATCCATGGGTCGACACCCATAAGAGGCGGGCTCGACCCCTAATGGGGCGATTTCCCTCCCTTTCCCGCTCTGTGATTTCGATTTTCTAGATTTGTTTTTTTATATATATGCCTATATGTATACAAACTTCAAACCTTAATATCTTCTTCAGACGATGTCCGTTTTACGCAAACTTGTGGTCTATCTTAAGCAGAATTCCGAGATGAACTGAATGGCGCAGTCCGTTTTACTTAATTCCCAATATTTAGTTAAGTATTCTTTAGTTTATCATTATAGTATTCTTTAAAATTACAAGGTGTTACACTTTATTTAACCAAACCTTCCGAAACAGTAAATAGTTAGCAACAATTCACTAATCAACGAACAAAAAATGCCTAAAAGATAACAAATTTCAAAAATTACACCAAGATAATTTCCATAAGGGTGTAAACCGGTCAGATCAGACAAAATAAAAATGTGTCATACTCGTGTCATACAAGAAATTCAAGTGAACACAAAAATGAATTACTTTTAAACACACTAAACAGTGAGCAAATAATGTTTGAACCAAGTTCAGATTTAGAACAAAATACCAAGTTAACATCTACACTGAAATGAATGAAATTTAATATTACAATAACTAACTAAGTTGTCAAATCACCTTCTAAATAAAATCTCGAATTTATATTACAGATGAGATTAAAGAGATTTATAACCTTATCCGAACAATATAAAAAATCAAATATCTTTCAACAAACAACTATTTGAATAATATTTTCTATTTCATAAATTTCTATTAGAAATGAAAATTACACTGTGAACACGATTCATATGTCTTGTACCATTGGACCAAGCTGAACATTTCACATTTGTACGAAATTTACAACCCAACTAACAGACAAACCTTTTGATTCCAAGATGTTCTATTCATTTTTTGAACTACTAGAGCATTCCTAACCGCGAGCCAGTTGGAAAGCAACTGACTCCAACAAAGAGCCAGTTGTACTTTTTTGGTTGCTTTGACAATCGCGAAGGTTGCTATAACAACTTGGGTGGTTGGATGAAAAGTGAGCCTTAGACCATTCCCAACAGGGGGTTAGGCCAGAGGTCTAATCTGGGCTGGTTGACCCCCCAGCAACCCCCAATGGGAGAAAACACACCAACCCCAGTAAGGGATTGCTGTGTTCTCTTAGCCGACTTTTATAAAGCCGACTAAGGGAACCGGGTTGGTAAACCAAATGCTAAGAGAACCAAGCTTGAAGATAAAAGTGTGATCTGTGTTTTTCTTGGTTTTAGTGAAAAGTCGAAAGGGTACTAAATGTATGATCTAGTTTCCAAAAAGGTTATTACTAGTCGTGAGGGGTCTTTAAAGAAGACTGTGTGTGAGATTGGGAAGCTAACTGTGAAAAGGAACATTTAATGGAGCTGAAATGGGGAGATATCGGTAAAAAAAAGTAGTGGAAGTCATAAACGAACAAGAAAAAGAAGCACTCAAAGATAGTGATGGAGCTAAACTTGATTCACCGGCCATAGAAGAGAATTTGATAGTAAGGCAGCGAAGAATTAGACGTCCTCATGTATGGAAAACTGACTATATTTCGGGTGAAGGTTTGTCAGAGAAAGAACAAGTAAACATGGAATTCGTGGCGACAACAAATCCTGTAACCTTTGAGGAAGCTGTAAAGAGCTTGAAATGGAGGCGGGCAATAGATGAGAAAATAGAATCCATTGAAAGAAATCAGACCTGGCAATTCCGTACCTAGCGGAATTGCCTACCGGAGCTGAGAAAATGGGAGTGAAATGGATTTACAAAACCAAGATGAAAGAACTAGGTGAAGTCAAAAAGTACAAAGCAAGACTGGTGGTGAAGGGCTAATCTCAACAGCAGGCAATTGACCACACAAAAGTGTACACACCTCTGGCTAGAATGGATGCAGTAAGGATGATCATAGCCCTTGCCGCTCCAAGGGGATGCAATCTATATCAACTATATCTCTAGTCGACATTCTTATATGAGGAGATGAAGGAAGACGTTTTTGTTGACCAACCAAAGGGTTATGAAAAGAAGGGAAGTAAGCAGATGGTGTATAAGTTGCAAAAAGCTCTATATGGACTAAAACAAGCTCTTATACTGACTAAAACAAGCACCTAGAGCTTGGTTTCATCGAAAAGAATCTTATTTTCTCAATGAATGTTTCGAATGCAGTCCCAGTGAACATACATTGTTTGTCAAAAGAAAGGAAGGTAAAATTCTCATTGTAAGCATTTATGTTGATGATCTAGTGTTTACTAGCAATGAGATGAAATTTTGTGAGAATTTAAGTATTCCATGAAAGGGGAGTTTGAGATTATGGATTTAAGAGAGCTAAAATTCTTTCTTGGAACTAAGGTATTACAAAGATCTGATGTTGTATTTATATATCAAAAGAAGTATGCGACCGAGGTATTGAGTCGTTCGGGAAGCAATCCGGTTTGTAGTCCTATTCTTCCTCGGTAGAAAATCAGTAGTGATGAAGATGGTGTAAATGTGGATGCAACTATGTTCAAGAAAATGGTAGAAAGTAAGATGTCCTCACAGCCACTCTGACCTAACCTCATGTTTGTTGTATGTCTCATTAGTCGTAACATGGAAAGTCCTACACAACAACACTTTGCAGCTGCAAAGAGGATTTTGAGGTACTTGAAAAGGACCGTAGATTATGGTGTGTTTTACAAGGAAGGCGCAAGTGATTTTGTGGGTTTTACCGACAGTGACAATGCTGGGGATATGGAGGATAGTAAGAGCACCTCAGGGTATGTGTTCGCGATGCGTAAAGGTGTAGTAGCTTGGTCATCAAGAAAGCAACCCATAGTAAAATTGTCAACCACTGAGGTTGAATTTTGTTGCAGTTGTAGCATGTGCTTGCCAAGCAGTATGTATGAGAAGGGTTCTGAAAGAGATCAGTCATGTTCAGGCGGGGGAACAATGATAATGTGCGATAACACCTCGGCTATAAAATTGTCCAAAAAATCAATTTTTTATGGCTATGCCAAACTTATAAGAGTACGATATCATTTTATTTGAGATCTTACTAAAGATAGAGTTTTTCAGATGTCATATTGTGGCACTGGAGACCAGCTTAAAGACCTGATGACTAAGCCCCTCAAGTTGAAAGCTTTTCAGAAATTTAGTGAACAAGCAGGAGTATGTGTTGTTCCAGTTTTGAACTGATTTCTTGTTAAGGCAATAAGTTCAAGGGAGGGATTGTTGGAAGAAGTCATATGAGTCCAGAATGTCAGGAATAAAGACCTATTCTTTAGGGTCCTATTTGAGTAATTCAAGTTTGTTTGTACCACTAAGCCGTAGTATGTGCGAAGTGGACTGTAATTTATTTATATATTTTGGTAGCTGTAAGGCTATATAGCTAAGTGATGTTTCAACAAAGGTAGATCATTCAGTCTTGTTGTTTTATGTTCTTGACTCAAATTTGATCTTTAACAAAAAGGGTATTAGAATGAGCATTGTTATTGACACTCCAAGTATTGTTAAAGGGGATCAAATTTTAAAAAACACTCCAATAAAAAAAATGTTATAGGGGGTCACGTACTTAATTTTTTGCGTTTCTTTTTTACCCTGGTAATAACATCAGTTACCATCCCAAATCCCAATCAATTTCATAAGCAAAAAAACTAAATCTCTAAATTATTTACAAACCGAAAAAAGTGACCATTTGGGGAGGAAATAATGGTGCGAACGAAGAACGTGAAACGCTCCTCCTAAGATCCTAAGATAGTGGAGAAGTTGTTGACAAGGTATGTGAAATTGATTGTATAATGCATTGGAAACGATGAAGGTTAGTGATGAAGGTTAGGGTTTCTGTTACGTCAATCTGGAGAGTCGAACGTCGTAGTGTCAAATTTCGTTCGGTGGAAGATGGTCGTTTTGTTTTTTTTGATTTGTCATCACCGAAATATGTGAATTACTGCATAACAACATGAACGACGTAGGTCTGCCGTATTAGATTTTTTTTGTTCGACATTGTTCATCGTTTTTAAAATTTATATTCGTTGTAGGGTCGCTGAAGTGAGGGAAATGAGGTGTATCAACAAATTTACAGATGGGATACCGTATTAAAAAAAAAATTGTTCGATATATGTACATCGTTTTCCTATGAATGATATATTTTCACCTGATCTGATGCATATCAACCAATGAGACTACTGATAATTTGATATAAAAATATAATTCAGTTCGACTAATATACCGTTAAGAAAAAGTTCGATTAACAACTGAAAAAGATATTATTATAAAGAAGACTAATTTGGTAATTTAAACTTTATTTGTTGAGGGGGTGCTCTTTGCATTGGTACTCCGCTTAACAAATTCTTTTAAAAAAAAAAAAAAATTGATCCTACTTAATAATACTTGGAGTGTCAATAACAGTCCTCATTAGAACCTCAAAGAACTGCAATTGAACGCGAGATAACCAAAGACTTCATTTAACAGTAACATGAGTACATGTGAACTATAATGTACTAGTTGAGATTATGTTAGATTTAATAGAGCTACTTTTGGTTGCAAAACTTTAAGCAATGGCAATGTTTTATCCTTTCTTGTCAAAGTGTGAAAATATGTCAGAATATTAAACAGCAAAGGAGAACTCTACTTCAGCTCTAAGTAGTTATCTTCTGTCGATGACTAAATTAGTTACAGTTTGACTAAGGTCTCTGTTAAGTTTTAATATATACACAAATTTCGTGTCTAACAACATTGTAAATTAGGTTTCTATTTTACGAAAATCATTAAAAAAACATCAAATATCAACATAAAAAACTATTAGACTTCAAAACTTAATTCAATTTATAATTATCTTTGAATTCATGTAAGAAAAGAAAAAGCTTCAAAAAAAAAAAATCATGTTTCAGCAAAATATGCAAGAATAAAAGCAGTTTTTTAAATAAAAAACTACAGACATCACCGCAATTATAACAAAAAATTGCATGCTTTCATGCAATTTTTGTTGATTGCTTCAAACTTACAAAGTCAATGGCTACAAATTAAAATTATCTCACTTTTTCTTTCCTTTGTGAAAAAATCTTTGAAAAAATGATGTATATAGCATACAAATTAAAATTATCTCACTTCCATTAAACGAAGCGACTATTTAGAAAAACTGCAAATACATCTGTAATTTTTTGATACACTTAGACATTCCTACAACTATTTCTTTCCTTTTTCAGTATCTGCAATACACTATAAAATGCAAACAGATATTTCTGTATTTTTTCACAAAAAACATAAATATTTCTACAATTTTATTTTTTAGTAACTTTTTGTTAGTATTTAATTTTTTTTCAAGTAGAAGCGTAAAAAAATTATGGAAACACGTTATAGTAATAGGAATCCGCTTTAAATCAAGACTAACAAAAAAATGCATCTTGTATCAACTTCAATTTTAAGGACTCTTCCTTGATATTCACTATAAAATAGTCGTGGAGGTGGTTTTACAAATACGTTAGCCACTGAGGTTTTTTTTGTTAATTGCATAGGTGCTATGAAAATGTAGAACTTCTGGGAAGTTGACGTTGGTTTTTTTATGACTTCATTGAAACATTACGGGATAGCGACGTTGGTAAACTAACAAATCTTCAACTTCGCCACTAAGGGCACCATAATTATTACTGGCAAGGGCATCATAAGCATTGCCAGTGGCTTAATATGCAACTATGGACTATTCTGATTTAACCATGTTATATGAATCAAATGTTGATGGCTCAATATACAACTATGAGCAAACAATTGAAACTACATACATATAGGGTGCTGTTATTCACGCCCCGGTTTATACTTCTGGCCACCTTTCTAAATTTAATACAAATAGTTATTTTTTATACTCTTCTAGCCACCATATGTTATTCCTTCATTCAGTTATTCACCAACGTACTTCTCCTAATAAAATGCATTATTCTCTACAATTCCAAACCTTAAACCCTAACAAAAGTAGATATTCTTTTGTGTCTAATAGAGATGGAAGATGAAGATAAAAAAGATGTTAGATTTGCTTGATTTTTATTGTTTTCTATTACTTTATAGAACATGTTGTTAGGTTTTTTTATGGTTAGAGTTTCCCATTGCGTTTTAGGATATTTTTTCCACTCCGTTGGAAATTACAAGTTTGGAGGACATTAAATTTGACGATGTTGTAATAGAGAATGACAATGTAAGTTTTGACTTGTAAGGTTTTTATCCGCATAACTTATGTATCTTATTTTACAATTTTATACATTAATTTTTTTGTTTGATAGATGGAATATTTGAATAATGATAAATTGGACAACACCCCTATTGTTTCAGATGATAAACATGATGGTTGTGATAGTATGATTCAAGATGTTCGATCAAATGACATAAATGTTGATTTGACGAATCATTTCACAACCGACGAAGTAAGTACTCATCTATAAAAATTAAAATTGCTAATGTTGTTATGAAAATGAATTATGTTAATTTTTCTTGAACTATTTGACTTTCAGTATTTGACTCGTAGATTACGTTGATTTGATGGTGTAAAACAACGGGAAAGAAGTTGAATACCGTTATTATAATTCTAAAATCGGATAAAGTAAGACTTGAAAGAGAAACGAAGGTAGCAATTGAGATGTGAAAGGGCTGGATTTTTTCGTAGTCATCAACTAAAGTCAAAACATATGGAAAACAATGTTTAAAAAAAAAAAAAAAAAAAAAAAAAACAGATCTGGCACCAGCAGAAAATGCAACTACCCTTTCAGACTAAAAGACATGTATGTAAATGAAGATAAATGAAAAGTAAGCAAGAAAAGAAGCGTTCGTTTAGATGAGGGAGATGATAACCTCATATTTTTATGTTATTAAATTAGACAGTGACCAACGGAGGAAAATGAAAATATTTGGAATGTTTTTGGTTTTGGTGGCCGGTAGTGTAAACTGGGATATGAATAGCAACAGCCTACGTATATGTGTACAACTAACATGCATTTTATAAATAGTATCTATAACAGTGAGGAAAATATTCTTACCATAGAAAATTACCAAATGGCATATAAAAATAATATAGACGCTAATAACAAGACACAAAAGATACGCTTTTAATTCAACATAAGTTGCCCACTAATACACGTACATTGACAAGAAAGGTAACACAAAAGATACACTTTTCATTCAACATAAGTTGCCCACTACCACACGTACATTGGCAAGAAAGGTAACACATGTTCACTATAGCATACATACATATAGGTACTTAAACAAGAAAGTGGAACAGAATAAGTCCAATGACACAACTAAAAGAAACATACCCACTAACACATACATACAGGCATTACTCTAACAAGGAAAATAAAGTTAACAAGCTAAAAGCAACTAAATAAAGAAAGTCATGTACTATGGACCTTCATCATGTTGATCTTCAAAATTGGTTGGCTGTTGATGAGACATAGAAGGTTGTGAAGCCTGATGCACATGCGAAAATTGCTGCATATATGGATATTGTTGCTGCAGAAGATAAAAAAAGGCATGTTTTGCTCTGCAATCCCAAATGTATTTGAAGGCAAAGACGATGGCTGCGATCAAAAAAAGCACCCATTGACATAGACAAATTCCCTATTAAACACATACAAAATAAGATTAATCTAACTGTTCAAGAAAACTAAGAGAAACATTGTTTGTAATATGGTATATGTTTACACTGAAGGAAGAAAAGTCACTTGATAAGTAAATATTCATTCATGCAAGCTGCACATTGACCCTAAATGGTACATATTTATACTATGAAGGAAAAAAGTCACTTGGTAAGTAAATATTTATTCTTGTAAGCTGTACATTGCCGCACGGATGTACATTGTTCAGCCTGTGACCCTGTTGTTGCTGCACGCATGTACATTGTTCAGTCTGGATGTTGTTGCTGCACGCATGTGCATCCAAAGCTCAGGCTAAATTTATTCATGCAAGCTTTTGACTTTAGTTCTCAAGCAATGGGAACTGTGCAGTCAATATTCCCAGCAGGAAAAAGGGAAAAAAAAAAAAAAAAATACAAGCAACAAATAACCACGTATCCTCTCTCTTCTTCTCTAAGCGATACAAAAAAGGTAAAAGGTAAATGCATAGCTGCCAATGACGAGGGGGGATCTTTTTTCTATGCACCATCCGAAATCAGAAATATCAACGTCATATTTGTACTATAATGGGCTACTGCAAGAAATGCACTGGTTTAAGCAGTGTTATGGCTCTTGGTTCTTTGGTGATTAGGATTTGAGAAGATGGTAGCTTATATATCACCACACCAGTTGTTGGAAATATTTCATTAAGATTAGTGAATTATTAAAAATAATGGAATAAGTGTATGAATGGCTCGTATGGGTGAAAAGTCCCACATCATTGGATTATATAGAAGAGGCAATTATTTATACTTGTTTCTAAGAAATCATGTTGGGGCCTTGGGCTCCCAGTACATGCTTTGTTGTGAGGAGGAAGACCATGCATCATGACCACCACACACGCGCGCGCGATCGACCGACTCGACTCGCCTCGGTCCGGCTCGGGCTTTGTTGTGTAGACACTTATATTTTTTGGACCATCAAACTTAGTCTTTTTCGAACCTTTTTTTATGGAAAAGATTTCTGCAACGGTAAAAATTCTTATCCTTCATTAAAGCGGCCCACTAATCAGTAAACCCAAACCCTAATTCTCGTCCTATATATTGTCATTAGCTTCAGACGAGAAAACCTACTGAATCACAATTTCTCTTTTTCTCTCAGCCGCCATTAAAAAATTTCTCTCAGAAATTCTCGAGCAGTATATTAATTCAGAAAGTGAAATCGCCGGATCGTCTTCAAGAAAGCTGCCTAGTCCGCGACTCAGCCATTGTTTCCCAACAATTTGAAGACGATCTGAAACAATGGCTTCCAACTCAACCCTAGACGATTCTGCTCCACCCTCTGCTTTCCAGAACCCTCTCGTGACTGCTGCTCCATTCAGATTTGAAGGCTTGCATTTTAAACGATGGCGTCAGAAGATGGAGTTCTTCCTCACCATCAGAAAGGTTGTGGCTGCGCTGACTACTGACAAACCGCAGCTTCCATATAAACCTGACGAGGCTGATGCAGCGAAAATGGCATCATGGACTGAACAGTCAAAGCAACTGCAGACCTGGACTGAACAGGATTATCTATGCAAGAACTTTATTCTGAACGGACTGAGCGATGATCTCTATGATTACTATAACTCAGATGAAAAGACAGCAAAGGAGATCTGGGAAGCACTGAAGAAGAAATAAGATACAAAGGAGGCAGAGGCAAAGAAATATGCTGTGAGCCGCTACCTAAAGTACCAGATGACTGATGATAGATCGGTAGAGATGCAGTCTCATGAGCTGCAGAAAATAGCTCATGAGATCATCTCCGAAGGTATGGTCTTGGACGAACAATTTCAAATTGTTGTTATCATTGACAAATAACCCCCAAGCTGGAAAGATTTTAAGAATGTCTTGCGACATAAGACTAAGGAATTTACCTTAGAGAGCTTGATTACACGCCTCCGTATTGAGGAGGAGGCACGCAAGCAGGACCAGAAAGAAGAGGTGCTGATTGTGAATAACAACAATACTAAGAAGACCACTCCCGCTGTTCTGAAACCAAATCAGAAATCTTTTAAGAATCAGAACAGGCGCAACAAACAGAATAGGAATCCGCAAGGAAACCCAAAAGGACAGCAGAAACCAGCCCAAAAAGAATGACTCTAGACAGTTGTTTCTATGTTACAACAGTGGAAAACCAGGTCATATGGCACGTAAGTGTCGGAACAGGCCATAAACGGTCGTATAGAAGTTACAACGGCCATAAACGGTCATAATTTTTATTTCTCTATAAATATCGGTATGAGTAGCTCATTGTAAAACACAAACTTCTTTAAATCCACCATACTCTTTATCTACTAGTAAACAATGTCATATACAATCCAGTTCAGCAACGAAGCGATGAATATGAATAGTTGGGATTTCGATTCTCAACCAACCGAAGATCTTACCCCTCATTTAGCTCCACCACTCTCGTTTCATTCTTCTGCGCCGTGGACCAGGGACGAAGATAAAGATCTTTGTTTAATGTACTGCCACTTTTCAAACGATTCGGTCAAAGGGAATGATCAAAGTGCGGAGGCATTCTAGTCAAAAGTGATGTCTGCTTACAACAAAAGGCACGTAGAAAGGACAAGATTAGTGTCTGCATTTTCCGGTCAATTTGGGAAGATTAATCGACAAACTCAATTCTTTGAGTCTCAAGTTCACAAATTAGAACCACAAATCCTAACGGAAAGGTTGGCGAAGCCGAATTGGTAATAATTTGTAACTCTCTAATTCTTTTGCCGATATTTTTTACCTACCACGAAAGCATACAAATATTCATTATTTTACCATTTGTAGAAGCGGATGGCGAACGACCAATTCTTGAAATTATTTCCTAGAGAAAATGGTGCGAAAAAACCGCATTACTACCTGTTTGCTAATTGCTATGAATTGCTCGTTAGTCATCCGAAATGGAGTTCCAACAACGCGAAGAGCTTAAGGGATGTTCAAACGAAGGCAAAAGCAAAGAAAAAAGCAAACCGAAATCCCTATACGTCAAGTCCAGGAGAATCTTCGCTGAGAGATTCTAATACCGGTGAAGATGCAACTCCTGAATGTGATGAAGATGCAAGACCAATGGGTCAGCGTGCTGCGAAGAAGAAAAATGCTATTCAAACCCAATTTGATTCTCGGTGGGCGCAGATGCACGAGAAGCATGCCAGAGAAAATGAAGAACGTCAAAAACATAGTGTAGAAAAACTTGAGGTCTTAAAACGGTTAAACAAGATTGAACGTGGTAGGTTTGAGTTGGAGCGGCAACAACAAAATACTTTAGTAATGCAAATGGATGTCACCAGAATGGATCCACTATCGACACAGTACTGAATGGATTATAAACAGCGTATTGTTGATAGTCGTGTTGGATCTAAGCGTATGTAGTTTTATTATGTAGTGTTATACTGCTTTAATTGTTTTCATCCACGTATCGTTTTCTAGTTTGAATTAATCAAGGGTATCTTATTTTCTTTACGACCTTGTGCATGTATCGAATAATTAAAAATAATTCAACGTATTACGAACGACAAAGCTAACACACTTCAATGCAAACACACATAATAAAACAAAGACTTCGAAATATAAACGGAAACAAGCATAATAAAACATAGCATGTGAAATATAATCTACTGGTTGCCGTAAGCGTTCCAAATGTGATCCATTAGATCTTTTTGAAGCCGATTATGCAGTGCTGAATTACAATATATTTCATGTTGATCTGCGTGAAACATATCGAATTGTCCTTCGATTTCATCAACGGAAGGTCAGTAAATTTGTGGGGGTTGTCTGGATCCTTCGTATTCGTAATTTGGTTGCATGATGTCGCGTTCATCTTCGATTATCATGTTATGAAGAATTATGCAATAAAACATAATTTTTGATATTTCGACCTTTTCCATAACTTACATGGACTACTAACCATAGCGAATCTTGATTGAAGAACTCTGAATGCTCTCTCCATATCTTTTCGCTGACACTCCTGCATAGAAGCAAATCTTTTCTGTTTTGGGGTAAGTGGGTTCGCAAAGGTCTATACAATCGTGCTCCATTTCAGATAAATTCCATCCCCCAGATAGTATCTGTGATCGTATGTTTATGTCCAATCGTAAATGATACAGGGACGGATTTACCCTGCGCCAACTCGTTGAACAAATGTGATCGTTCTAGAACATTTAAGTCGTTAAGAGAACTAGGCATACAAAAAAACATGCCATATTCAAAGATCATGAGATGCAACTGCTTCTAAAATGATGGTTGGCCTTTTTTCATTACCGTTGTACGCTCCACGATAAGCTTTAGGATATTTCTTCCACTCCCAGTGCATGCAATCTAGACTTCCTAACATCCCAGGCTACCCTCTACTTTCGTGCATTTCACGAAACCTAGCTACGTCAGCCTCGTTTGGAGAACGAAGATATTCATCCCCATATATGTCGACCACTGATTGGCAGAATTCATCTAGGTTTTCCAAAGCAGTACTCTCTGCAATACGATAAGCGCCATCAAGAGCGTCGGCGGGTGCGCCATATGCCAACATTCTCAATGCCGCGGTCATCTTCTGATATCCAGTCAGACCTTGTTTTTTGGCAGCACCCTGCGTATAAACAAAGTACTTATTAGTCGCCTGAATACTTTTATGGATTCTTAAGAATAATGGTCGATTCATTCTAAAGCGTCTACGAAAAGGCGTAGGACCATGAGTCAGATTAGAAACAAATTAATCGTTCATCAGTGTTTTATGAAATGCTGCATGATCCTGGTGGAAGTATCTTCGACCCATTGTTGAACAACCGTGTTGTCCACTAGATGAACCGTAAGCTTCATGATTGATCTCCATAAGTTCCTCTTCTTCTTGTTGGTGTGCTTTTGCGTAGGCTTCATCCTCAGAGTCGCTATCGCACAACATAATAGCTTTTAGCAGATGGCCAGACATTTTTATTGATAAGTTGTAGTTTAATTTCAAATTGTGAAGTTAAAGTATAATATTCACGTCCTTATATGGTTAGGAAAAGTTATGACACTGTAATCAATGTAAGGCCTTTATTATCTTTTTGTTAAAGCAGACACTGTAGCCATGTTCGATCTCCTCAGTGTTAAATCATGCACGGTATCCTTACTGTTGATCTCCTCAGTGTTGGGTCATATCAAGCACAGTAACCTTACTGTTTTGTATTCAGTGAACGGTCTAATCATGTCAAGACCCATGTGAATGGTACGTTCTGAATACACGTGACGCGTAACAAAAAGCACAAAACTATTGCCAAATCTTTGGGCTACAAATAAAGTGTGTTTTGGGTCCTTAGTTTCACACATTAAACATTTTCTCATTTCCAGTTACTCTCCTTTATTCATGTCCACTGATAGTTGGCCTCCCTCTGAGTTACTTATACTTGCTGAATCGTATATTGACATTCAAGAAATGCATGGCAAAATGCTGCAAGGAGGTGGCGGAGTAACCTATGAAATGTACTGGCAATTGATTCAAAAAAAGTACGACAACCCCAAGTGTTCGTCGTGGAGGTCTAAAGAAGAGATTCATAGCAGACATAGGACCTTCTGGGATGATTGTGCCCGATACCACCAGATAATCGAGTCGGTTGAAGAGGAAGATATTTTCAAAGCTGATCGTGCCACTTTCGATTCATGTTATCATTTCGAACATGGAACGGAATTCCTAGGCCATGAAGCGTATGAAGTTCATTACAGCTGGCTAACGCTCCTCGGTTATGATTGGTAGAGGTGTTTGTGTTACTATTCATGTTAGTCTGTGTAACAACATTAGATGTATCGTACTATCTTTCAATAGTGTTCATGTATTATGTATCAGTGTATATTATTGTCAAAGATTGTAGTAGGCTTGTTAGTGTTTCAATGTGTAGTCGTGTCAATGTTTTGTACTATGTCTCAGTTATGGTTAAGTCTTTAATTTAACATGTGAGCTCTTCTGCTTCCTTTCTACATTGATTATGAAATATGTCTATGTCAAGTCATTTCAATGACTGTATCAGGCTTCGGAAACATTATGGTGAGTTGTATTGTCACCGTATCAAGTTTGTATACATGTAGGAGTTAAAAATACACGTAGGAGTTAAAAAATGTAGGTCGTCCACTTATGCGTTAAACAATATTTTGTGACTGACAGCTATAAAACTCTCCCAAAATACTCCTAACTTAGGACACGAAAAACATAGTTTTCCTATTACTCTTACCATTCTCACAACAATGCCTTCGTGGCCTTCAGCTACAGACTCTGCGGAAGAGGCATACGAAGCGATTAGACCACAAGAGATGGAAGACGAATTACAGTTTCTAAACCAGCAAATACCTCAGGCTCAAGCATCGCACGAAACGGCGAACATTCAACTACCACCAGAAGCTCAAGTGCCCCATGTTCAACCATCATACGAACAATCGGTCCTTCAACCACAAAAAGAAGTAGAGGTGTATCGAGTACCACCTTCTGAACAGGGAGCTGACTCGTATCTAGTATTTTGCTATTGCGGTTATGCGGTTGAAGTCGTTCGAGCAGAGGGAAACAACATACGCAGCCGCATGCAGAAATGTCCATTGTATTCTAATGGATGCGATTACACGGAATGGATAGAAGAGCCTCTTTGCCTAAGGGGAACAGCCTATGCAAACGAACTAAAACAAGAGATTAGACGTCTCGAAAATGAAATTGAGCAGTTGCGATTTAACCTAATGAGACTCCCTTTAGTTTCAACGTAATGAGACCTCAGGCTCAACCAAAATATTTCATACGTTTCCTTCTCTGATGTTTTAGTTGACATCTTGTATCAGTAAGACATGTATCTTTAAGATCTGTTGTGGCTTTATGTTTAATGTTAATTGTATCATTACGCGAAATAGTATTTGTGTACTGTATGTTCTCAAGTGGTTAATTTTTCAACAAAAGCTAGTTAATGCTTTAGAATAAAGTCGCGACAACGAATCTTACCTAGACCTAGCTTCAGAATAAAGTAGACAACACTAGTAAACATGAGATAGGGAATCTCTGCTACCTATCCTGTTTGTTCTCTAGTGCTTAATTTACAAGAAAAGCTAATCAAGTCGGTAACAATATTATAAATAATTAAATCGGTACAAACTAGACAAAGAATCTTTGTTGTATATCAAGCAACATGGTCTTGTCAACATCTACATTACAAACGAGAGAAAGAATCATTGTTAGGCCTAGCTTTAGAATAAACTTGATATCTCTAGTACAAATGAGACAGGGAATCTCTGCTACCTGTCCATCATTTTTACAAATCGCGCCACAGAAAAATACAAATGAGTTGACAAGTTGCCCCAATTAATGCTTTAATATATCGGGAAGTGGACTTGCATTATTAAATAGGACCCTGCATTTTCTTCTTGTCTTCGTTATTTCTAACTCTCCAATAATTTTCTGCTATCCACATTTGCCCTACATACAATGTCTAGTTGAGAATACGATGACGAAACGATGGTTCAATTGTACGATGCGTATGAAAGGAATAAGCAACCAATCGAAAATGTAGAGACTAAGGTACAAATCATGCATGGTGTGGGTGTGTGCAAGAGTCATATCACGATAAACGCCAAGGGTAGCTCTAGACTGGTCCAATCAATATGCGCACTAAAAAGACATGTGATCAGCGTTACGTAACGTACCATAAATAAATAATGTACATAAATGGACATGTTTTAAAGATACCCGGTATGGAGGGTACAAGCCGGCTGAGGGTACTCCTGGAAAGTTGGGTGGATCTAAAAACACTACGGGTTGCTCAATAACGGTATCTGTAATGTCGTAAGCTTTGAAAGTACAATCCGGCTCTATCTGCATAGGAGGTTGTGAAAACTGGGATGAAATAGGGTCAAATGAAACTTGAGGTACCTAAACTCTACCGGCTGCCGGATGAGGTCCTAAATGATCGGAGTTAACCCCCCGGGCATAATCAGGACATATCAGTCTACGTGGAGCAACTCTAGCATAGTAAGAATCGTAATCTCCATCAATGAAGAATGAGCTAATATCAATCCAACCCGCCTCTCGTAGGGCCTGTATGTACTGCACTCCAATCAACCTACATCTACCAAACATGTCCTCGCAAGGTAACAGATCTCCTGGTATACGTAAATCCTCGTTGATCTGATACGCACATCTATCACCTAAATACCAAATGGGCAAATATGCGGGTGTGTGTAAAGCCACCCTACGTGTAGAAAGTGTATATGCTATCACCATCGGGTGGTCGTCGGCTAGAGGACCCGCAGCTGTCAGATGGGACAAATGTGATGTCCAAGGAGCTCGTATGAGATTTCCCTGACTCCGCATGTCAAGCTGTGCTCTAGACTTCAGCAAATCATGACGTATACCCAAAGGCGCACGAGATACGTAATGAATACTCTCACCGTCTCATTCGCGGGAAGAACTGCTCATCTACTTGAGCAGTCATCTCTACCATGCGTGGATGAATGTTAGCCGTGAAGTCATAATACCAAATGGGCAAAATATACCAAAAAGTCTGCATCTCTCTGACGTCTCGCAGCACGTATGAATCTAAAGCCGTGTAGAGAGTACCTAGTGTGGATGTGCCCCAATCAATCGTATCAAGCCGATCCAACATAGTAATCGAAGCTAGATAACCCAACCGAACGGTACTTTTGTGGTTCGAAAAAAAGGTCGATCCAAACAAGTACAATAAAAATGCCCTAGTCACCCCGTCTGCAATATATGATCGACTCGAATACGAAGTGATGTAATGCCTGGAATAGCAAGTTTTGTGGCCTATAAATCCCCCCTCTGCCATTTTTCTACACTTGTTTTCCTCGTCAAGCTCTCGTTTTAATTTTGTTTTTAATAGGAAATTGAGTTGAAATGTCGCCGCGTCGCACTAAACTTGCTAGGAGAGTTGCTCGGAAGTCGTCAGGAGTAAGCGGGTCCATTACACACACCTCCGGCTCCTGGAGCATCAGCTGATGAGCTTCGTGTTCTTCATGATCTTCCGGAGGGTTACGAACATAGAGCTGAGCCTGCATTGTCCACGATACAGGTATTATTTAAACGTTATTGATTTCTAGTATTACGCCCGTTATATACGAGCTAAATAGCAGTCACTGAATTGGAAAACATTGCTTAGTTCATTATATATAGGACAAGTACATTCATTGTAGAGGTAGTTGGCCGAAATGCATTACATTTTATGACGCACTTCCCTTTCCTATTAAAGAGAGGCTACAACATAGTCCCTTCGGTCAGTTTTTATCTATTAGACCGATTCAGTCGTTCGACAGACCCCTGCTACAGGCACTATGTGAGTGGTGGTGGCCGACCACACATACATTTCTTTTTCTGACTTTGAGCTTGGTATCACTCCTGCTGATTTCTACATGCTGACTGGTATGAAAATTGGTCGTCTTGATCGTAGACCGATTCCTTTTGATGATTTGTATGAATCACCCCACGTGTTTTCCGTGTTCTTACCCCATTTTGATGCTACCGAAATTAGTAGTGGTGCGACTACGTTGACTTACCTGCAGCGTTACATCATTTCGTATTCGAGTCGACCAGACATTGCAGCCGGGGTGACTAGGGCATTTTTATTGTACTTGTTCGGGTCGACCTTTTTTTCAAACCACAAAAGTACTGTTTGGTTGGGTTATCTAGCTTCGATTACTATGTTGGATCGGCTTGATACGATTGATTGGGGCACATCCACACTAGGTACTCTCTACACGGCTTTAGATTCATACATGCTGCGAGACGTCAGAGAGATGCAGACTTTTTGGTATATTTTGCCCATTTGGTATTATGACTTCACGGCTAACATTCATCCACGCATGGTAGAGATGACTGCTCAAGTAGATGAGCAGTTCTTCCCGCGAATGAGACGGTGAGAGTATTCATTACGTATCTCGTGCGCCTTTGGGTATACGTCATGATTTGCTGGAGTCTAGAGCACAGCTTGACATGCGGAGTCAGGGAAATCTCATACGAGCTCCTTGGACATCACATTTGTCCCATCTGACAGCTGCGGGTCCTCTAGCCGACGACCACCCGATGGTGATAGCATATACACTTTCTACACGTAGGGTGGCTTTACACACACGCATATATGCCCATTTGGTATTTGGGCGATAGATGTGCGTATCAGATTAGCGAGGGTTTATGTATACCAGAAGATCCGTCACCTTGCGAGGACAAGTTTGGTAGATGTAGGTTGATTGGGTGCAGTACATACAGTCCATATGGGAGACGGGTTGGATTAATATTAGCTCATTCTTCATTGATGGAGATTACGATTCTTACTAGGCTAGAGTTGCTCCACGTAGACTGATACGTCCTGATTATGCCTATGGGGTTAACTCCGATCATTTAGGACCTCATCTGGCAGCCAGTAGAGTTCAGGTACCTCAGGTTTCATTTGACCCTATTTCATCCCAGTTTTCAGCCTCCTATGCAGATAGAGCCGGATTGTACTTTCAGAGCTTACGACAATACAGGTACTGTTATTGAGCAACCCGTAGTGTTTCCAGATCCACTCAACTTTCCAAGAGTACCCTCAGCCGGCTTGTACCCTCCATACCGGGTATCTTTAAAACAAATGTCCATTTATGTACATTAGGGTACGTTACGTAACGCTGATCACATGTCTTTGTAGTACGCACATTGGTTGGACCAGTCTAGAGCTACCATTGGCGTTTATCGTGATATGACTATTGCGCACACCCACACCATGCATGATTTGTACCTTAGTCTCTACATCTTCGATTAGTTGCTTATTCCTTTCATACGCAGCGTACAGCTGAACCATCGTTTCATCATCGTATTCCCAACTAGACATTGTATGTAGAGCAAATGCGGATAGCATAAAATTATTGGAGAGTTAGAAATAATGAAGACAGGAAGAAGATGCAGGGTTCTATTTAATAACGCAAGTCCACCTCCCAATATATTAAAGCATTAATTAGGGCGACTTGTCAACTCATTTGTATTTTTCCGTGGCGCGGTTTGTAAGAATGATGGACAGGTAACAGAGAATCCCTGTCTCATTTGTACTAGGGATGTCGACTTTATTCTGAAGCTAGGCCTAGCAATGATTCGTTGTCTCGTTTCTAATGTGGATGTTGACCAGACCATGTTGCTTGATATACAACAAAGATTCTTTGTCTAGTTTGTACCGACTTAATTATTTATAATGTTGTTATCGACTTGATTAGCTTTTCTTGTAAATTAAGCACTAGAGAACAAACAGGACAGGTAGCAGAGATTCCTTATCTCATGTGTACTAGTGTTGTCTACTTTATTCTGAAGCTAGGTCTAGGTAAGATTCATTGTCGTGACTTTATTCTGAATCATTAACTAGCTTTTGTTAAAAATTTAACCACTAGAGAACATACAGTACACAAATACTATTTCGCGTAACGATACAATTAACATTAAACATAAAGCCACAACAGATCTTAAAGATACATGCCTTACTGATACAAGATGCCAACTAAAACATCAAAGAAGGAAACGTAGGAAATATTTTGGTTGAGCCTAAGGTCTCATTAAATTGAAACTCAAGGGAGTCTCATTACGTTAAATCGCAACTGCTCAATTTCATTTTTGAGACGTCTAATCTCTTGTTCTAGTTTGTTTGCATAGGTTGTTCCCCTTAAGCAAAGAGGCTTGTCTATCCATTCCGTGTAATCGCATCCATTAGGATACAATGGACATTTCTGCATGCGACGGCCTATATCATTTCCCTCTGCTCGAACGACTTCAACCGCATAACCGCAATCGCAAATACTGGATACGAGTCAACTCCCTGCTCAGAAGGTGGTACTCGATACACCTCTACTTCTTGTTGTGGTTGAGGGACCGACTGATTGTATGATGGTTGAACATGGGCACTTGGGCTTCTGATGGTAGTTGAACGTTCGCCGTTTCGTGCGATGCTTGAGCCTGGGGTATTTGCTGGTTCAGAAACTGTAATTCGTCTTCCATCTCTTGAAGTCTAATTGCTTCGTATGCCTATTCCCCAGAGTTTGTAGCTGAAGGCCACGAAAGCATTGTTGTAAGAATAATAAAAGGAGAAGGAAAACTATGTTTTTTGTGTGTCTTAAGTTAGGAGTATTTTGGGAGAGTTTTATAGCTACCCGTCACAAAATAATGTTTAATGCATAAGTGGATGACCCACATTTTTTAACTCCTACGTGTTTTTTAACTCCTACATGTATACAAACTTGATACGGTGACAATATAACCCACCATAATGTTTCCAAAGCCTGCTACAGTCACTGAAGTGACTTGACATAAAGACATTTCGTAATCAATGTAGAAAGGAAGCAGAAGATCTCACATGTTAAATTAAAGACTTAACCACAACTGAGACATAGTACAAAACATTGACACAACTACACACTGAAACACTGACAAGCCTACTACAATCTTTGACAATAATACACACTGATACTTAGTGCATGAACACTGTTGAAAGATAGTACGATGCATCTAATGTTGTTACACAGACTAACATGAATAGTAGCACAAACACCTCTACCAATCATAACCGAAGCGCGTTAGCCAGCTGTAATGAAGTTCATACGCTTAATGGCCTACGAATTCCGTTCTATGTTCGAAATGATAACGTGAATCGAAAGTGGCACGATCAGCTTTGAAAATATCTTCCTCTTCAACCGCCTCGATTATCTGGCGGTATCGGGCACAATCATCCCAGAAGGTCCTATGTCTGCTATGAATCTCTTCTTTAGACCTCCACGATGGACACTTGGGGTTGTCGTTGTACTTTTTTTGAATCATTTTCCAGTATATTTCATGGGTTACTCCGCTACCTCCTTGCAGCATTTTGTCATGCATTTCTTGAAAGTCAATATACGATTCGACAAGTATAAGTAACTCAGAGGGAGACCAACTATCAGTGGACATGAATAAAAGAGAGTAACGGAGAATGGGAAAATGTTTACTGTGTGAAACTAAGGACCCAAAGCACCCTTTATTTGTAGGCCAAATATTTAGCAATAGTTCTGTGCCTTTTGTTACGAGTCACGTGTATTCAAAACGTACTCACATGGGTCTTGACATGATTAGACCGTTCACTGAATACAAAACAGTAAGGTTACTGTGCTTGATATGACCCGACAATGAGGAGATCAACAGTAAGGATACCGTGCATGATTTAACACTGAGGAGATCGAACATGGCTATAGTGTCTGCTTTAACAAAAAGATAATAAAGGCCTAACATTGATTACAGTGCCATAACTTTTCCCAACCATAAGGACGTGAATATCATAATTTAATTCCACAATTTAAAATTAAATTACAACTTATCAATAAAAATGTATGACCATCTGCTAAAAGCTATTATGTTGTGCGATAGCGACTCTGAGGATGAAGCCTACGCAAAAGCACACCAACAAGAAGAAAAGGAACTTATGGAGATCTATCATAAAGCTTACGGTTCATCTAGTGGACAACACGGTGGTTCAACAATGGGTCGAAGATACTTCCTCCGTGATCATGCAGCATTTCATAAAACACTGATGAACGATTATTTCGTTTTTAATCCGACTTATGGTCCTACGCTTTTTCGCAGACGCTAGAATGAGTCGACCATTATTCTTAAGAATCCATAAAAGTATTCAGGCGACTAATAAGTACTTTATTTAAAAGCAGGATGCTGCCAAAAAACAAAGTCTGACTGGACATCAGACGATGACCGCGACTTTGAGAATGTTGGCATATGGTGCACCCGCCGACGCTTATCGTATTGCAGAGAGTACTGCTTTGGAAAGCCTAGATGAATTCTACCAATCAGTGGTCGACATATATAGGGATGGAATCTTCGTTCTCCAAACGAGGCTGACGTAGCTAGGTTGCGTGAAATGCACGAAAGTAGAGGGTGGCCTGGGATGTTAGGGAGTCTAAATTACATGCACTGAGAGTGGAAGAACTGTCCTAAAGCTTATCATGGAGCGTACAACGGTAAAGAAAAAGGCCAACCATCATCTTAGAAGCAGTTGCATCTCATGATCTTTGGATATGACATGCTTTTTTTGGTATTTCTGGTTCCCATAACGACTTAAATGTTCTAGAACGATCACATTTGTTCAGTGATTTGATGCAGGGTAAATCCATCCCTGTATCACTTACGGTTGGACATAACACATACGATCACGGATACTATCTAGGGGTTGGAATTTATCTAAAATGGAGCATGATTGTAAAGTCCTTTGCTCCCAAAACAGAAAAGATTTGCTTCTATGCAGGAGGATCAGTGAAAAGATGTGGAGAGAGCATTCAGAGTTCTTCAATCAAGACTCGCAATGGTTAGTAGTCCATGTAAGTTATGAAAAAGGTCGAAAATGTCAAAAATTATGTTCTATTGCATAATTCTTCATAACATGATAATCGAAGATGAACGTGACATCGTGCAATCGGATTACGAATACGAAGGATCCAGACAACCCCCACAAATTTACCGACCTTCCGTTGATGAAATTGAAGAACAATTCGATACGTTTCACGTGAATCAACATGAAATATATCGTAATTCAGCATTGCATAATCGGCTTCAAAAAGATCTAATGGATCACATTTGGAACGCTTACGACAACCAGTAGATTATATTTCAGAGACTATGTTTTATTACGCTTGTTTCCGTTTATATTTCAGAATCTTTGTTTTATTATGTGTATTTGCATTGAAGTGTGTTAGCTCTGTCGTACGTAATACGTTGAATTATTTTTAATTATTTGATACACATGATGTCTTAAAGAAAATAAGATAGCATTGATTAATTCAAACTAAAAAACAATACATAGAGGAAAACAATTAAAGCAGTATGACACTACATAAAACTACATAGCCTAGATCCAGCACGACTATCAACAATACGTTGTTTATAATTCATCCAGTACTGTGTCGATAGTGGATCTATTCCGGTGACATCCATTTGCATTACTAAAATCTCTTGTTGTTGCCGCTCCAACTCAAACCTACCACGTTCAATCTCGGTTAACTGTTTTAAGACCTCAAGTTTTTCTGCACTATGTTTTTAACGTTCTTCATTTTCTCTGGCATGCTTCTCGTGCATCTTCGCCCACCGAGAATCAAATTGGGTTTGAACAGTATTTTTCTTCTTCGCAGCTTGTTTGCCCATAGGTCTTGCATCTTCATCACATTCAGGAGTTGCATCTTCACCGGTATTAGAATCTCCCAGTGAAGATTCTCCTGGACTTGACGTATAGGAATTTCGGCTTGCTTTTTTCTTTGCTTTTGCCTTCGTTTGAACATCTCTTAAGCTCTTCGCGTTGCTAGAACTCCATTTCGGATGACTAATGAGCAATTCATAGCAATTAGCAAACTGGTAGTAATGCGGTTTTTTTGCACCATTTTCTCTAGGAAATAATTTCAAGAATTGATCGTTCGCCATCCGCTTCTACAAACGGTAATATTAATGAATATTGGTATGCTTTCGTGGTAGGTAAATAAAATATTGACAAGCGAATTAGAGAGTTACAAATTATTACTAATTCGGCTTCGCCACCCATTCCGCTAGGATTTGCGGTTCTAATTTTGTGAACTTGAGACTCAAAGATTTGGGTTTGTCGATTAATCTTCCCAAATCGACCGGAAAGTGCAGACACTGATCTTGTCCTTTTTACGTGCTTTTTGTTGTAAGCAGACAACTTTTGACCAGAATGCCTCCCCACTTTGATCATTCCCCTTGACCAAATCGTTTGAAAAGTGGCAGTACATTAAACAAAGATCTTTATCTTCGTCCCCGGTCCACGGCGCAGAAGAATGAAACGAGGGTGGTGGAGCTGAATGAGGGGTAAGCTCTTCGATTGGTTGAGAATCGAAATCCCAATATTCGTATTCATCGCTTCGTTGTTGAATTGGAATAGATATGACATTGTTTACTGGTAGATAAAGAGTATGGTGGATTTGAAGAAGTTTGTATGTTTTACAATGAGCTACTCATACCGATATTTACAGAGAAATAAAAATTATGATCGTTTATGGCCGTTGTAACTTCTATACGACCGTTTATAGCCGTTGTAGTTCAAAAATGTGACTGTTTATAGCCGTTGGAAGGGGTAACAAGGTAAGTGTACGGGCTAGGAAGCATTGGTACAGGTGCGCGGATGAGGGTGCACGGTACAGGGATATGGAAATTCAGCAAATTAAAAAATATGAGGATTAGGGTGCGGAGGGATGCGACAAATATTAAAATATTAAAAATATATTATATATATAAATATAACCCAAAAGATGTATTTTAATTAAACAAAGTATGCAAATAAACAGTTCAACATATAATTAAATAATGAAAGAAAAAACTGCAAATCCATATTGGGTGAAATTAGCACTTCCGCTAATGTATTTTATAATCCATATGCTCATTTATCGTCTCCATAAACATATATTAAAATAATGAAAGAAAAAACTGTAAATCCACATCGGGTGAAATTAGCACTTCCGCTAATGTATTTTATAATCCATATGCTCATTTATCGTCTCCATAATTTTGGCTGAATTGGTAAAGGCATAAATAGATAATACTGACATATGGTCCCATTTGGCAGAAACTAATAATAAACAAATATAGCAAATATCTGATTTCAGAAACAAACAAACAAATGAAGCAAGCCACGTTTCCTTTCCATCCATCATTTCATCTCACACAAAACAAAAATAAATGGAACGAAGGAGGAAAATGAAAAAAAGCCGGAAACATCGAATTGAAAAAGAAAAAGAAAGCAAGATCGAACAAACTGGAGCTGTCAGTGAAAAATCGAAGAAGAAATTGGAAAATTAGAGCTGCTCAAATTTGCTGCGGCAGTCCCCAATTGGAGCCACGTTTCCTTTAGCTGCGGCAGTCTCGAAATGGAAAATAGAAGAAGAATTAGGGTTTACCACTGCTTGCGCATCCTCTTTTCCGCACCCCATCCATGAAATACGGGGACACGCCTCGTGGCACACCCCGTACGAATCCAGCCGCACCCCCACGTATCGCCGCACCCGTACGAATCCCGTGCGCAGTTCTTCCACTAAGCATCGCACCCCTTCTTTGTAGAGTACGGGTATAGGAGCAGCATGTGGTGGGGAAGGGGATTCTGGCGCCTATTTTATAGGCGCCTGATCCTGACGCCTAAAATAGGCGCCTGATCCTGACGCCTATGAAATAGGCGTCAGGAAGGGCTTTAGGATCTTGAAGCTTACCCTTAATATTAAGGCTAAAGCGAGCCACTGGCTCGCTTCCCCTTAATTTTTCCCCCTTAACTCCAACGTCTGGAGTTGCCCTTAGAACATGGTTTGAGATGGTAGTCTGAATTCATTTTCTGCGCAGGGAGTAAAGAAAGAAATTTTTGGGTGGAGACTAAGTTTCATTATAGTTAGAAAATGGGGCTCATATCTCTTTGTCGAACTTATGGTTGATGTCGATGAATTCGCAAACTAAGGTAGTGTTTGGCTTAACATTAAGTTTTGAGTTTTCATCCATACAAAAATACGGATGATGTACATATATTGTTGAAAACGATCGATTTAGAAAATAAAGTTAATATACAAAATAGAATTTTTTTTTTTTTTTCATTTTCCATGTTTTGAGAAATTAGATAAACATGAGACATAATCCATTCTTACATTACCCATTCATCCCCTCCGTGGTCCCCTCCGTCTTTCTTTAATCCTCTTCATCATTACTCCACTCTTCTCATTTTTGACATATTAATTGAAAACCGAAAACACAAAATAATTTTTGAACCAAACACTACCTAAGTTTTTAAACAGTGTTTTGATATCTATTGTTTTTGGAAAATAGGATTGTTGAATAACTGACAAACATTTGTACTAGAAGCAACAATACACACAAACACTTGTACTGGAAGCTGGATGAAGTGTTGATTGTATAGTATTTAAGATGATGCATGACATGAAACAATTGGATATGTTGAATAACAACATGGTTTGAAATGAAGCAAAAAGCTAGATATCAAACTTATTCAAGTATATTACTAATAACTATATCAGCAAGCTTATGGTATAGAAAAAAAAAATCTGACAGTCAATAATTGCAACCAGACAAGTACCAAAATGAACAAAAAATACACAAGTGAAAATTTACTAACCCGTCATATAAGGAAATGTAGCAGGCGGGGGAGAAAACCCGTCATTAGCGGTGACTGAGCAGGCATGCCAGCTTGTGTAAACATGTCGGGTTGAGCAGAAATTGATGGTGACATAGGCACTGTCGGCAGTGAAGATGCGACATGCATAGTAGTGGTCTGCGTTGGTACCGTGGACTGTGGTGGTATATCAGAGGATTGCCTTAATTTTTCCAACACCCTAAAAATATATGATTCAGTACAGAAATTACATGAAATTTAAATTTCCAAATAATTGCATATTTCAGGATATTGTTGCTCTAACGATTAACCAACTTGTTCCAACAAAAATGAAGTATGCAGTGGCCGGTTAGAAAGAGGTTGAGAAGCGCATCTTTGATGAGATTCGGCTGAGGATTGAGAGCCGCGATGTAAACCATTGACATCTATATGAGGCGCTCCATACAATTTTCCTTTCGAAAGTCCCCCTGACGACTCCAACCAACGTTCAGGATTGAAAACATCCATAGCTTCCTTTGTCTCTGACTTTTTCTTAAGAATATTCTCCTACTCAAAAAAGACATTAATCAATATTACATATTATGTATATATTAACTATTTCAACCATTTAAAATAAGTACCATGGTCTTTGTGGACTTGCTATCGACGTACGCACTGATTTGACATATATTTTTTAGTGCTTTTTATGGAGTTTGATGGATCTCTATTCTCTAGAAACATGCCAATATCGCAATGTCTCATGAAACGCAGGCTCCTTTCCCATTACAAGTTTATGCACTCATTTATATAAATATTAGAAATTAATGCAATGATTTTAATAGGGTAAAATATATATGGACACACACACATTGTTTATACACTTTATTATGCGCAATGCACATTTATACTACATGGGCAAGATTTGATCAAAATGTCCTATAACCATTGATAAGCTGGAACATATAATTTTAGGTATGCACACACAAGTGTTGTTCCCCCCCCCCCCCCCCCCCCACGCAATCAGTTCTGCCAGCAAACCAGTTATCACCTACTATTATTTTAAAACATGGATTTAGCACAAAACTGCACAATCAGGAACGGTTCAAACATAAATGGTGAAGTGTAAATATGTGTGTCTCCATCTAGCTTTATGATATAATTCATAATTAAGGTAAATTTAATCAAAAAGATAGTAGTCAATAAAGATAGTAGTTTATTGACATACAGTCTATTTAGTGTGAGAGGCAATCGAAACGAAACCCGCACAATGACATGTGTAAGTCCCTTCTTTTGGAGTAAGGTGGTTCTTTTGCATTATTTCTTTCCTTTTCTCATATTCCTCTTTTCTTCAACGAGCATCAATCATCTCTTTCCATATATCGGAACGAACCCAGACAGGCGGATGATCCTTACACTCTATTATACTTTCATCTTCTTAGCTTTTTTTGCGTACTTTCATGCACGATTTAATTTTTTCTTTAAGTTGTCTTTTCCTGCTGCCTCCCATAATCGTTGAATAGTCGGTTCATGGACTTCATCAAATGAGAAATGTCTCTATATGAAAGTAGTTACAAAGTTGAGAAACATGGTTAATATATTAGAATAATTTTACTTATTTTTGGACTAGGAAATGGCAGCATCGTCTTTTTTAGCTTAATGTATTATCACTAAAATGATATATATATATATATATATATATATATATATATATATATGTGTGTGTGTGTGTGTGTGTGTGTGTGTGTGTGTGTGTGTTAATGTATACATATACATATTATAAAAACTTTGACATTGCAATTTGCCTAGAACTGCCTCTCCGGAAGCTCTTCTCAATATGATGACGAGGAGTTCTGTGCTCTTGCTAAAAGATACAAAGTGCAAGTTTGTTTTGTTGGAAAATGATTGGTGAACTGGGAGAGTATTAGTATGACGCTATTTTAGTAATACAAGACATATCACAGGAAAGAACAAATCAACATAATGAGTCATATTCCCATGTATGGCTTATGGCTCACAGCATATGTTGATGCAGCATATTCACATGTATGGCTTATGGCTTACAGCACATGTTGATGCAGCATATTCCCATGTATGGCTTATGGCTCACAGCACATGTTGATGCAGCATATTCCCATGTATGGCTTATGGCTCACAGCACATGTTGATGCAGCATATTCCCACACAAACTAAAGCCAAGATGCATTAGATTTGGGATGTTACCATGCCATACATGTTAAAAATAAAATCTGCAATATATGATCCAATGTTCAGTGTGTCAATCTAAGTTGAAAAATGTTTTATGGAACAAACTACTTATTTATTACACATGTAGTGCATCAAGTACCATCAAATACATTAATGCAAAACATAAACTCTTCTCAATATGATGATGATCAACTCAGTTTTTCCATTTTAGAAAATTACATAAATAGTAGATCATTATATTAGATTGCTTTTCCAAGCTGTTCATTAACTGATGGTATCAGCCATTGTTTTTCCAATTTTTTTAAATGGGACATGTTCTATTAACACATGTTGAATGATCTTTATCTGTAGACGTTAATATAATTTCCTGCATCGAACAAACCAAGTGATCTTTATAGTGATAAATTGCTAGCTGTTAAAAAGCCTTGACTGACTCAATGTTTTCAAGGGAACATTGTCTTCTTCCTTTGAAAATGATTAAAAAAAACATCCATATCAGTTTGAGTAACTTTTCTAATTACAAATAAAAGCATGATAGTAGAAAGCTCCCAAATGGTGTAGTTAACAATTTCCCTATATGGTAAACATACTAAACTCGTGGACATCAAATTCAGAATGAACTGAGCACCTCAATAGTTCAATTAGTGAAACCAAAGCAAAAGAAATGGTTTCACTTTAGGAAAACGTTATGGTCGCAATGACTTCCAATCCCAAACCCAGTTTCATATCAAATTAATTTATGACCTCTTCCACTTTCCATCAAAATTCAGAATTTACAAATAATTTATCGTTTGAGCTGAGAATAAAAACCGAATCAAAGTGGGATCTAATATGAAACTAACACAGCGAAAGTAAGATTACCGACCTTATTAAGCGAATATATTCAGAAGGGCATAAATCACTCAGAAATTCTATTTTGTGTGGTTAAAGTCAGAAAAAATCACAGAATTTTACAGTAAATAAGAATCAATGGAGACAGCTGGAGTACCTAATTATTTCATTCCAAAAACATTGATCAACATTTGAAGATCGAATGTACTTAAACATAAACATCGTTGTCTGAGCCATCAACATGAACATTATATGTTTGCATTATATCTTCAAACTCTTCATCATTAACGAAATCATAATATTCCACCGTAAATGGTTGATCTATATTATCATCGACTGTGACAGTAGAAGGATGATATATCTCATCTACTTGGTCTACGTTTGTATCAGCCTCCACTGTATTTGGAACCATCGCATCACTTGCAAATCGACTTCTAGCAGCAGTTTTAATAACTGTTACCCATTCATTTGAATCATTCCCAGGCTTAGACAATAAATAACTTTGTTGGCATTGTCGGACAAACACGTATACATCATCACTTTGCAGTCGACAATTTTTGTTCAGTTCTATCAATCCATTTGTATGATGCACTTTCATTCCATTTCTACTCAGCGTGTCAAACCATTCGCAGTTAAATACAAAAATCTCATTTTTTTTCTCCAAAATATCTAACTTTGATAACTTCTTTCAACAGCCCGTAATAATCATTTTCTAAATCATCATAGCAGCTCCCTTCCACACATACACCACTGTTCATCGTCGCCTTGTTTTTGCCATAGCTAAGAGTATGAAATTTAAATCCATTGACAAAATAGCCATTGTAGCACTCTACTATATAATCCGGCATTCGTGCAAGTAAATATAATTGATGTCCAATACCATCAGATTCAAACGAAATCTATTTATAGTAAATGACATGATCAGTAATAGCAGTTAATTTACTTAATGTAAAACATGCAATATAATAAACTTACATGGTTCTTCAACCAATCAGAAAATATTGACTCAAGCTTTGTTACGATATAATTTTCACTTTCTGTCGGGTATTGGCTTATCAGTTCATTTTTACATCAGTGTAAACAATAAAATATAGTTAAATTAAGTAGATGTTTCAACTACTTTCTTATTTATTTTTTTTAAATACGTACTTTAAATACTCTTCCACTTCGGTACAGTTGAAAAGCACATATTTATGTATGGCATGATGCTCAGATAGAGAGAGATACCGTTTGATAAATGCATTATATAATACTTTGCCAAAATGACGGAATACAAACAAGTTTCCGTTAAACATAACTTCTCCACCATCATCATTTCGTAGAGGTTGGTTCCAAATTGTTTCAACATTTGAACCAAAATAACGCGATGAGAAGTTTGAAATCTCATCTTTGAAATCTCATCAATAACATATTCTTCGACAATGGATCCCTCGACATGTACTTTATTGCCTACTTTTCGTCTTAAATAAAATAAATACCTACATAAATTAAAAGAAATTGTTGGATTATCAGTTGTACAATAGTAATAAAGAAGCATCAAACACTATAATAAAAACATACCGTTCAAATGATACATCCAGTGATATTCAACCGGACCACCCGCTTTAACCTCTTATGGAAGATGAACAGCTAAATGCTCCATAGAGTAAAAAATCCAAGAGAAAATATCTTCTCAAGTTTACAAATTATATCAATGACATTTTTTGTAGATGTATATTATTTTCAACCGTTAAATTCTTTGCTCAAAATTCACGAAATAAGTTAATTCAACTAGAATTTCCCATCCATTTTTCGGTAGAAACGGTTGAAATGTTGTAGAAAGAAGTCGTTGCATGAAAACATGACAATCATGGCTCTTAAACCCGCTTATTTTGGTTTCGGACTCATTAACACATCTTCTGATGTTAGAAGCATACCCATCAGGAAACTTTATTAATTTAACCCACTTGCAAGCATCTTTTTGATTGGTTTTGTTAAGTAATAAGGATTGCAGTAGCGACCAGTATGATGTTGAACTAAACTCATCCATCGTGTTTTACTACAATACTTTTCAAGAATAAATCTTTCTTTTAAATTGTATTTTGTTTTTATCAATGTCCAATTAGTGTCTCAGATACATTATTAAAAAAAATCCACATGCATTACATCTACAGTATGACGAATCAAATTGTTCTCCCAATATGGTAAATTCCAAAATACACTTCTACGTAACCAGTTGTGTGCTCCACAGAAACCTGGTATTTTTTATTCCCCAACTTTAATCCAGGTGCAATATAAGGCAACTGAGACAAAATATGTTTTAACTCGCTGCTAGAACATCGAATAGGAGCACTATTTAATTCAATTTTATTTTTCTTGAATTTGTCCTTTTGTTTCCTGAATGGATGATCCAACAGTAGAAAACACCAATGACAATCAAACCATGAAGGTTTACCACCGTTCTCCAGAGTGAAGGACTTTGCTTGCTCCATGCAATATGGACAAGACATCTACCGTGTGTACTCCAATCAGACAACATTCCATAAGCTGAAAAATCACTAATTGTTCACATTAATGAAGACCTTAAAAGAAAATTTTATTTTTTGTGCACATCATAAGATAATACACCTTGCCATAAATCCAATAACTCCGTAGTTAGAGATTGTAAAAAGAGATCTAAATTTTAACCAGGATTTTTTAAACCGGGGATAACCATATTTAAAAACATGAATGGTTTCTTCATGCACTTCCAAGACAGTAAATTGTATCCTACCAAAATCACAAGCCAACATGAGTAAGCAGTGGACTATGTTCCAAACGGACTAAAACCATCTATACAAAGTCCTAGCATAACATTTTGTGGAGAACTAGCGAATTCAGGATAATGGTGATAAAAGTGCTTCCATGCCTCACCATCGACAGGGTTAGCCATTTTACCATTCGTGGACCGGTTGTAATAATGCCATGTCATGTCTTTAGCATGTTTCAAAGACAAATAATCTTTTTAACCGAGGCATGACCGGAAAATAGCGCGGTCGCACTTCAGACTTTTTTTCCATGACTATTTGAATTATCAGACTTATATTTTGGTTCTTTATGTCTTCGAAATTATTACGCTACCAAAATCACAAGCCAACATGAGTAAGCAGTGGACTATGTTCCAAACGGACTAAAACCATCTGTACAAAGTCCTAGCCTAACATTCTGTGGAGAACTAGCGAATTCAGGATAACGGTGATAAAAGTGCTTCCATGCCTCACCGTCGACAGGGTTAGCCATTTTACCATTCGTCGACCGGTTGTAATAATGCCATGTCATGTCTTTAGCATGTTTCAAAGACAAATAATCTTTTTAACCGAGGCATGATCGGAAAATAGCGCACTCGCACTTCAGACTTTTTTTCCACGACTATTTGAATTATCAAACTTATATCTTGGTTCTTTATGTCTTCGAAATTATTACGCTTAAATACCCATTATTGTTTGCTAAAAACACTCTAAAATGGTTTAGTGGAATAGGTGGATTCATTGCGTCATCATTGTCGTCTTCTTCTCCTTTACAATTCGCGCGCTTTTTCATTCGCTCGCTTCCCTTTCTGGACATGTCCCGGAGAAATCTTTCCTGCTTCTCCATCACTTCTCCTATGATTTACAAAAGTCAGTCAAGATCCGAACTTGAATATCCAGATTCTGTACTCAAAGGTGTAGAAACACAAGAACAAGAACAAAAAGAAGAAATTATCGCAAATCTTCGAAGTAGAAATGTAGAAAGTGTCTTTGAATCTTAGCCTACAAAATGTTTGTGAGGTACCTAGTGTGGCTGGCAATTTACTACTGTTCTTTTTTATTTTTGTGATAGATATTAGTAAAATTTCCAGGTCATGTGCCAGCGCGTTGCCTACGCAGATTGGCTATAAAACTTGATGTTAGTCCTGTAGTAAAAGGGAACCGTACTGCATCAATGGATTTCGTATTTGGATGTCAATTACGAATTAAAAATCAAAAGGTATCTCTAACATCTCATTTTTAATTGTTTTGCATTGCGTATTTTCCAACTTTAAGTTATTAAAGCAAGCATTGACTTGACATCACTACATTTTTGAAATTGAAAATTTACCATACTTGTGAGCTGATTGGTTGGTATACTTCCTATTTTCGAGATACTACCATAAACTTTCACTTACTTTAATAATTAAAATGCAACAGCCAAAACTTAAGTAGAAAAATACGCACAGGAATTTAAAAATAGCATCAACACTTTGGTTTATGGATATTGATTAAGGGTACTTAAAATTTTCCAGAACATACACAATAAAAAAAAAATTCAATTTTGTTTTGCTTGTGTCATTTTGTCCTGAAATATATTATTTACTTAGGACCATCTTTGTAGCCCTTATAGCAATCCTAGGTGTCGTGTGGAATTAATGAAACTGTATTTAAACATATATTGTGAAATAAGTAGCCGGTGGTATGCTGCTATTGGGTTTGAATAGTGTTTGTGATCTGATCTCTAACCTTGTTATTGTTTGTGTTAACTTAAATGTTTTTTTTAATGTGTATCTTACCCTTGATTACTAGATTAAGAAATGTGTATTCAGTTCATAATTTCACAGAACCTAACATAAAGTGGTAGACCTCTCGTTTTGTTTATGATTATAGAAAAATTATCCACTTTTAATATTTTGTTAGAAGTATTGACATGTAATTATGCATCTTATCATACTACATGGTTGAAGCCCTATTTCGTGATTCCAAATGGTATGGCCAACACAACCACTATCCAAAACAGTCGTATAGTTTTGCTTGGAGTTTCATCCGTCTAATGATACTGTTATAGTATCGGGAGACAGGGGTACGCTTCTAATATTATTTTCTCAGAAATTGTGTCCTCACTGGGAAAACTGCATTATGAGAAAGAAGTTGAGCATGAAGAAGTTAATATCTTTTAGTTTAGACCAAAGACTTAATTGTTAAAAGCAGATAATTTCTTACAAGTGTATGTATCCATGGCTGTCTGCTGCTAGTACCAGGTTTTTTTCTGTATGTGCATTCATAGCATGAAGCATTACCGAAGCGTACTCGAAGGGACCCTGGAAATAAGTTTGATGAGTTCTTACAGTCACACCATCTAGTAGATGTATGGAAACAACGATTGGTTTTTGTGCTAGGAAGGATAGATTACATTATGGCAGTCAATAAGAATATTATGTAACTCTGTCTCAAGGTCAGTGCAGCAAATAGTGCCATCAGAATATGATTTATGAAATGTCTCATCATTAGTCACATTAAACCTGAGCATAACGGCATATGAATTCAGTAATTTACACTAGAGATAATTTTTCCCCCTCCTGAAGTAATGTCTTACTTGATTTGGTTAACTTGGCGGGAGTGGATGGTCTTCCCATTAATTATATCATAGTTCCATATACCAACTATCCCATACTGCATCATCAGTTACAGTCAATAATACCCAACGAGGAAACAATTTCTAAGAAAATAATATTAGAAGGGTACCCTGTCTCCTAATACTATAATAGTATCATTGGACGGATGAAACTCCAAGCAAACTATACGACTGTTGTGGATGGTGCTTGTGTTGGTCACACCATTTGGAATCACGAAATAGGGCTTCAATCATGTAGTATGATAAGATGCATGACTACATGTCAATACTTCTAACAGAATATTAAAAGTGGACAATTTTTCTATAATCATAAACAAAACGGGAGGTCTAACAGAAATGTGAAATTATGACCTGAATACAAATTTCTTAATCTAGTGATCAAGGGTAAGATACTCATTGAAAAAATATTTAACACAAACAATAGCAAGGTCAGAGATCAGATCACAAAAACTATTCAAACCCAATAGCAGCATACCACCGGCCACATATTTCACAATATATTTTAAATGCAGTTTCATTAATTTCACATGATACCTAGGATTGCTATAAGGACAACAAAGATGTTCCTAAGCAAATAATATATTTTTGGACAAAACGACACAAGCAAGACATAATTGAAATTTTTATTTTATTGTGTATGCTCTGGAAAATTGTAAGTAACCTTAATCAATATCCATAAACTAAAGTGTTAATGCTATTTTTAAGTTCATGTGCATCTTTTTCTATTTAAGTTTTGGCTGTTGCATTTTAATTATTAAAGTAAGTGAAAGCTTGTGGTAGTATCTCGAAAATAGGAAGTATGTTGAACAATCAACTCACAAGTATGGTAAATTTTCAAATTAAAAAATGTAGTGATGTCAAGTCAATGCTTGCTTAATAACTTAAAGTCGGAAAATACGCAATGTAAAAAAATAGAAAATGAGATGTTAGAGATACCTTTTGATTTTTAATTCCTAATTGACATCCAAATACGAAATCCATTGATGGAGTATGGTTCCCTTTTCCTGCAGGACTAATATCAAGTTTTATAGCCAATCTACGTAGGCAACGCGCTGGCACATGACCTGAAAATTTGGAAATTTTACTAACATCTATCACAAAAATAAAATAAAAAAGAACAGTGGTAAATTGTCAGCAACACTAGAACACATTGTAAACCAATTTGGCTGTAACATGACAAAATATGACTAAAATTGGCAGCGCTATCCAAGCAATATGTACCATTAAATTGCTTTTACACGCCAATGATTAAGAAATATATCCTTTACAAAGAAAGAGGGAGGAGGAGAAACAGTGCTCACCACATTTTTTGCAATGAAGGCATGGCGCATTAGGGCAGTAGATTTGGGTCGCACCAAAATACCCAGCCTGATGCCCCTTTCCTTCACAAATCCACGTTGCAGATTATTAAAAGAAAAAAATCATAAAAGGGCAAAATACTAAACTAAGAACCCTAAAAACTGGTGGAAAAATTATAAAGAACTCACCTCACAAACATTTTGTACGCTAAGATTTAAAGGCGCTTTCTTCTTACTACTTTCTTCATTTCTACTTCGAAGACTTGCGATAATTTCTTCTTCTTATTATTGTTCTTGTTCTAGTGTTTCTACACCTAGGAGTGCGGGTTTTGGATATTCGGGTTCGGATCCTGACTGGCTTTGGTAGATCATAGGAGAAGTGATGGAGACGCGGGAAAGATTTCTCCGGGACATGTCAAGAAAGGGAAGTGAGCGAAAGAAAAAGCATGCGAATTATAAAGGAGAAGACGGCAATGATGACGCAAGGAATCCACCTATCCCACTAAACCATTTTAGAGTGTGTTTTTAGCAAACGGAAGTAGAGTATTTAAGCGTGATAATTCAAATTTAAGCGTAATAATTTCGAAGACAATAAATCACAATTTTCAAATGAATATTTAGGTAATACCTCATGCCCTTTTATACTTGAAAATTTATTGAAAATATATTTATAATCAAGCATATTAAACAACAAAAATAGTAAGTATTCAAAAGTTCTGAGAAGTATTTTCCTTACTGAATATTTTGAATCCGGTAGAAATTCAAATTTATTAACTGTTATGTTGGAGCCTTTAGAAGCCTGTAGAAGCAAGTTCCAGAAACTATTTTATCAAGTGACATAATACTCAACGTTACCTCACTTTTCTCCTCCTCGAATCGCTACCTCAATAACTAAAAATCAATACTTAATTTATTTTTTCAAATGCATAACTACACATGAAATCGTCTCGTTTTAGAATTAACAATAAAAAAAGTCTACATTTATTTTTTTTTAAACCAAGAAACACTTCGAGCTGCATGTAAAAAATAGGTTTATTTAGAGAACCAAAGAACCTGTTTTGACAATAAACATTGACAAAATTGTGGAATGTGACATTGATTTGTTTTTCCAAAGGTAATTGTGAAATAAATGACATTTAAACGAAGGAAAATATGATTGTAAGTAAGAAAAAGGCATTGTAATTACATAGTTGTTGGAAGCATGTTCTTTTTCTAAAACAGCAAATATGAAATAAAATAATACAAAAAATTTCTTCATTAAATGTCATCAATTATTTAATACCTTGGCAGATTAACAACATTACCATTTTTTTGTCAATTAATTGTATGATTACTAATCTTGTTAATCTTTTCAAGCTTCAAGCATTACAATTTTAAACTATATATAAAGAAGTAAAAACACTGCTAGTTGAAAAGAGAATTAAAGGTAATGGCCAAATTAAAGTAAGAGGAAAGGAAAGATGGAGAAGGAGGAAGGGAGGAGGGAATGATAAGCAGCGCAATATAACAGACAACTTAACTTTTTTTTTTTTTTTTCTTTTATGCCATAATAATATTTACCTAGCAAAGCACAATTCTGCTGTTCTTTCTTCTTCAATATGCGTAAACTCTTCAAAAAGATACATTAGGCCTACAACACAAACTTAGGGCAATAAGCAGAAAATAACCTTACAAAAATTTGCAATTTGAAGTTAGGTGATAAAAGTTTTAAAAAAATTAAGCAAGTATTTTCTTACTGGATATTTCAAAGCCTGTAGAAATCTAGATTTGTGAATTGCTACTTGTTAACTGCTATTTTAGAGTCTGTAGAAACAGAAAATAAAGATGACCAATATTGAGTGAAGTTGAGAAAGCAAAGCTTCAAGGTTCAGGTAGAAAAATAAGAACATAAGATGCAATTTCACATTATAGTATGTTCAATTCATTAGTTTATAAGAATTTTTAACCTTAGGACAATATTTTCAGTTTGCAGTGTCACTTATCAAACTTAGGATGCTTATCATAAGAGCAGGTTAAATTACATGTTTTGTTTTCCTCTTTTTTAAACAAATTTCTCACTTTTCTCCAATTTTTGTGATACCAATAAATGATATAATAAGGAAATCTCTTTTAAATTCTTGTTTTTCTTATTAGTGGAGTTATCATGACCAAATTTTTCAAAGGAATTTTCAGATCAATTTCTTTGACATGGTAGTTTGAAAAATTATTATATTAATCAACATACCTCATTATTGTATTGACATTGGGATGGAAGGTGAAAGATGCAAGGTTCCATTCATAACGATTTAAGTACTTTGAATTCTTTATAAACATGATTTAAACTATGCAATAAAGACATGTTTTATTGAACTTGATGCATGATTTGAATGAGCAACATCACTAGCTTGTCAGGCTATTTCTTCCTAAGCACATCTCCATTACAAATATATTATGTATTATTGTTAACCCTGTTAAAAATACGGGTCAGAAATAATCAGTTAAATGCACGTGAAACAGATCGTTAACGTTTAAGTGCAAATGATTAGTGTTGTATCAGTTCTAAAGATCGGTCGGTACCAAAGCACCAGATCGGTCGGTACCAAAGTACTGGGTCGTCGGTATCAAAGTAGTGGTCGGCCGATACCAAATTACTGGGTCGGTCGGTATCAAAGTACTGGTCGGTCGGTACCAAAGCACCGGGTCGGTAGGTACCAAAGTACTGGGTCGGTAGGTACCAAAGTACTGGTCGGTCAATACCAAAGTACTGGGTCGGTCGATATCAAAGTACTGGTCGGTCGGTACCAAAGCACCGGTTCGATCGGTATCCATATACATGGATCGGACGTGTATAAATACGTTGCAAGGCACAAAGTAAATAGGGGATCATGCTCTTTTGTTTGGACTTGAATGTGATGCCAACTACAAATGCATGGTATACATATATGGCGGCATACGCATATATATCAACAACTACATGATAACATGCCAGCTTTCTACAAAAGAGGGATTGTATGTAACATGTTATGGATCAACGTGTTCATTATGGTTCGCCACATTCACCTAAGCAATGCAAAATTATGCATGGACCGACATGTTCATTATAATGGGCTGATATGTCACTTATATCCATGCACACGTGACAAGTACAAAATTAAGTGGAGTGTTCGCACAGCATTTACAAACGTTGGGACCAATTCATTCGTAATACAGCAGTATGTAAAATGGTGGATGGCGTACATGGTTCAAATAGCCGAATCATCTGCCTAAATATATAAACAGTGCAGTCAATAGCGAATAGCACAAAATAGCGCAAGGCTTGCGCTCTACGCTATAGCGCGCGCTATAATGTTTTTTTTACACAACTAAACGAAGTATCATACATAACTGAAATTTAATACTTTTGTTGCAAATTTTGTGCCATATCCAAGGCTCCAAATGCAATGCTAGCGTACTTCATGCATATGTAATCTTTATTTAATGTTAAATGTAATTATATTAGAGAAAAATTAATAATTTCATATTGTACATTCAAATATATTGATAGATATAACATATTTATGTCTTATACAATTTGAAATTCATTCTTAAATTAATGACTTATGACGAAATTTATTATGTTCGTGAGTTATGATGAGATTTTACCAAAAAATGCACAAAAAGTACAATTCACATAAAGTATAAAAGATCTCATAAAAAAGTTAACACAGGAAAAATGCATGAAAAGTACAATTCACATAAAATATGAAAGTATGTATGTTCATCTCGAAAGTAGAAAATGGTTTTTTTTTCTTTAAAAAAAAAAAAATCTTAGCAAAAGGTTAACATAAGCAAAAAGCACAAAACAAAACCTATATGCTCATGATATCTCAAAAAAAAATATCTGAAATTGTATGTTAAAAAAGAAACTTGTTTGTCCATCTAGAAAGTAAATAAAAGGGAAAAAAAAGTCTCAGAAAAAAAGACATGGATAGTTTTAAGATTAAAATTTGGAGAAGGAGAAACAAAAGTAAAGTCAGCTACGAAATCAAATGAATACAGCAATAAACAAACTGATTGAAGTCAACTTTAGCTTTTCTAGCAGCAGAAACTAATTTGAAGAAGAAACTAATTTTGCCCTAGGTTAGAAGTTGATTCACTTGTTGCATTATTGTCTAAATAGGAAACAAAATGGACCTCTTGCATTATTATTCAAATTAAATGGGTCAGACCGGGCTTCCTTACACACTCTCCAAACCTTATAAAGAGAAAAGAAAAATAGCGCGCTATTTATCGCTATGCGCTATGTTGCACTATAATAAAATACAGCGCTATTTCTGCGCTATAAGGGAACCATGTGCTATAAGAAGTAGAATAACGCAACCTATGTGCTATGCGCTATTTGGCGCTATAGCGCTCACTATGATAACACAGATATAAAGGAATTATAATGCATAGAAGATGGTTCCAGGCAAATAAACGGACCAAAATACCATTGTGGAATGCTTACAAAAAGGCCACATATCCATGCATTATTATACATATGCACTGGCATTAGTTTACGTTGGTGGGTCGGTCTTCATGAAGGTGCTAACTGGGTCGACCATAATGTAACGACTATCACTAATGTCTTCATGAAAGCATGGTGTTCAGAAGAATATATTGTTAAAAATTTATGTGGAGGAAGAGAAACAAATTAGAAGAAAGTAGAATATTTTTTAAGGGAGGAGAAAAAATATTTTTATTGCTTGATTCGTTTTCTTGCTTGATTATTGATTGGTACAACATATGAGAGAGTATCTATATATAACATGACAGTGTTCTACACTCTTCTCTCTCTAGATAATTCTATTGCATATTTTGATAGACCAAAATTTATTATCATTTATTTGATTTTGGCCTTTCCTAAAACAAGGATATAATTTATTACATAATTGGCATTTACTTATAAAACCAAATTTATTTGTTTTCATTTAAAACCAAGATTACTTTTCAACATCCCCCCGTAAACTTGGTTTTATTACTCCAAGCAAATTTCTCAACCTGATAAAATCTTCATACTTGAGCGGCTTGGTGAAAATATCAGCAATTTGATCATTGGACTTCACGTACTCTAGCTGCACTTCCTTTCTAGTGATGCACTCTCTAATGTAGTGATAGTGTGTGTCAATATGCTTGCTTCGATCATGAAAAACTGGATTTTTGGCCAAAGCAATTGCTGATTTGTTATCCATGAAAATCTTGGTTGGCTCCTTTTGTTGCAAATCTAATTCTTTTAGCAAGTTCCTTAGACAAATTGCATGGCAAACACATGAAGTAGCCGCTACATACTCCGCTTCGCATGTAGAGAGCGTGACAATTGGTTGTTTTTTCGATATCCATGTGAAAGCTGTGTCTCCCATGTAGAACACAAAACCACTTGTGCTTTTCCGGTCGTCTATATCTCCACTCCAATCGCTATCACTATATCCAACAAGATCATAATTATCAGAAACAGAGTAGTACAAACCAAAGTTTGTTGTCCCTTTAACATAGCGAAGAATCCTCTTTGCTGCTTTCAAATGTGTTGTAGTTGGATTCTCCATGTATCGGCTTACAACTCCAACCGCATATAGAATGTCGGGCCTTGTGCACGTTAAATATCTTAAGCTGCCAACCAAGCTCTTGAAAAGTGTAGAGTCTACCTTTTCTCCTTCTTCGTGTCTTGATAATTTGATTCCACATTCAATTGGCGTGCAAACTGGATTAGAGTCTTCCATCTTGAACTTTCTCAATATTTCCTTAGCATAGCCTTCTTGAGTGATTAGAATGCCTTCATCTTCTTGTTTTACTTCAATGCCAATATAATAAGACATGAGCCCAATATCAGTCATCTCAAACTCCTTCGTCATCTCTTTCTTAAACTCTTTAAACATGCTTGCATTGCTACCTGTGAAAATCAAGTCATCTACATACAAACATACAATCAATGTATCACCATTTTGGATTTTAATATAGAGTGCATGCTCATATGGACATTTAATGAAGTTTCTCTCTTTCAAATACTTATCAATTCGAGCATTCCAAGCTCTTGGAGCTTGTTTCAATCCATAAAGTGCCTTCTTTAGTTTCAAAACTTTGTCTTCTTCTCCCTTGACTTCGTAGCCTTGTGGCTGCTCGATATAAACTTCTTCTTCAAGGACTCCATTTAGGAAGGCAGACTTTACATCCATTTGATGTATCTTCCAATTGTTTTGAGTTGCTAAAGAAATTATCAATCTTACAGTTTCTAATCGAGCAACTGGAGCAAATACCTCTTCATAGTCAATGCCAGCTCTTTGAATATAGCCTTTTGCTACCAATCTTGCTTTGTATCTCTCAACTTCTCCTTTGGCATTTTTATTTACCTTGTACACCCACTTGACACCAATCGCCTTGTGTCCTTTTGGAAGTGAAGCTAGCTCCCATGTGTTATTTTTCCTGATCGCCTTAATTTCTTCGTCCATAGCATCTCTCCAACTCTTCTTTTGCAAAGCTTCTTGAAAATTTATGGGCTCACAATCTGCAAAAAGACAAAAAAGATTAATATTGTCTTGGTTTTCTGTTACATCATAAATTTCTTGAAGGCTTCTAAAACGAGGAACCCTTTCACTTGAGCTCCCATCTTCTTGACAATTTGTTGTTGGTGAGGCTAGTGGGGAAGTAGGCTCTTCACTTGATTGCTCGATCCTTGGTTGTTGTATCTCATCTTCTTCAAAATATGGAAAGAAGTTATAATTCTCATCATACGATTTCCAATCCCATTCTCCATCTTCATCGAATACAACATCTCGGCTAATTATTATTTTCTTTGTATCAGGATTATAAAGTTTATAGCCTTTTGAATTTGTGTCATAACCAATAAAAATATATTTTTCACTTTTATCATCCAATTTTCTTCGCTTTTCATTCGGTACATGTACATGAGTTATGCTTCCAAAAACTCTTAGATGAGAAATGCCAGGCTTCCTTCCGCTCCATGCTTCTTGTGGTGTCTTCCCCCACACACTTCTTGTTGGAGATCGGTTTGATAGATAAACAGCGTATGCCACAGCTTCCGCCCAAAATTCCTTTGGTAGTCTCTTACTTTTGAGCATGCTCCTTGCCATTTCAACAATTGTCCTGTTCTTCCTTTCTGCTACTCCGTTTTGCTGAGGAGATCTAGGCACTGTTAGTTGGCGTCGAATTCCATTATCTTCACAAAATTTCAGAAATTCTCTTGATGTGAATTCTCCTCCACGGTCAGATCTCATGGCTTTTATCATAAGGCCACTTTCCTTCTCAACATGAGCTTTGAACTTCTTGAAGTTCTCAAATACTTCTGATTTCTCCTTCAAAAAATACACCCACGTTTTTCTCGAAAAATCATCAATAAAAAGAAGGAAATAATTACTTTTACCTAGCGAGCTTGGCTTGATTGGTCCACATACATCTGTATGTATGAGTTCTAATGGTTTCTTGGCCCTTGAGTATGACTCCTTTGGAAAGCCCATTTTGACTTGTGTAACACCCCACTCCCGCTATGATCACTCGCTAAGGGAATGCCATAACATCGGTGGAGTATTTTAAGTGAATATAGAACAGAAAAATTACAGCAAGACAGATATAAGTAATGCTTGAAAATTTAAAACATCATTTCATTGCAGCGGAAAGTAAAACATGTCTGGTTACATCACAAAACCATAATAAGAGTCAAGTACAAAATATCCATCCTGATAAATAAAAATACATAATCCCAATACATGAACTGATAGCCATAAAAGAAAAGGGTAAGTTGAGCTCTACATCTAGGGTCCAAGCTCCAAGAGAGTAATAAAAGCAGCCTGATCAAAGCCCACTCGTGCTGGGCCCACTCTGAGAACCTGAGGGTTGGGAAAAAGATAAAAACAACGGGGTCAGACATAAGTCTGAGCGAGTCCTATAACTTTAACAATACAATCATTAAAGTAATTAGGGTATGATATAACTTGGTACGGTGTGACTGGGGATAAATGACTACACTCAGTAGCCAATCAGACTTAGAATGAACTAAGATAACGATAAAGACGCATTTACCCACCCAAGGATAATTACTACACTGTACCACACCAGTCATTCCTACTTAAAGGTTGATCCCTCCCAAGGACTTAGAAAATTTACCCAGTAGTTTCGTGTACCCCTAGCTGACTACATAGGTGCTGTCTGCCCCTATCTCCACTAGGTGTACTCACTACTCCCAAGCGATCGGCTCCCTACCGTAGATAATCGTGCTGGCCCCACAATGGGGTGTATCACTCCCCATAGTGGCAACCCGATACAACAAATGGTGCACGGCTTATATCTACACGATGCAACAACGTCTTACCTATCAGCCCGGGTCCACACACGCATATGAAACCCGTTGGACTCGCGTTGCCACCGCTACCCCGTTTTGGCCTCTTATAGTCAAGCCCAATATGCGTGTCCCGTCCTCGACTTGGGTCGAGCCCACAAAGATACGTTTGGGATATTGGTTGAAATGGGCCCCCACAAGCTACCCACTTAAGCTTGTCATTTCTAGTGTATATCACTTAACCCTTTAATCATGTTTTAATTACATGTTCCACTTTGGTTAAGTATTCTAATCGTATTTTCCATTGCCACCCAAGGCAACCACTAGATTTCCACATGCCGCCCAAGGCACCCACTTAACCCCTCATGTCCCTCTACATGCTAATATGGTTAAGTGTTTCTTAATTAATTAATTAAGATCATGACCTCATAAAGACCTCTCACATTAGACCATCTTTTATGACTGCTGGATATGCCGGTTGGGTCCGGGCAGACTTCCGTCATGAAAAGGGTCTAACCTCGTGTCTTTACTTTAATCACGTATTTAATTTATGACTAAGACCTCTCACATTGGGCCGATCATTTGTAGCTGCTGGATTGCCGGTCGGTTCAGGGCAGACTTCCGCTACAAAAGGGTCCAACCTCGTGTCTTAGTTGATTAATTACACCTAATTAATCACCCCCATAATTTGTATTAATTATCCCTAATTAATTACACATTTTTAAGAATATGGGTAGACCTAACTCAATAGGTAAATTCCCAATTCCATAGTATGGGTAGACCTAACTTAATAGGTAAATTCCCAACTCCATAATATGGGTAGACCTAACTTAATAGGTAAATTCCCAATTATGTCCATTCATTTTATGTTATGCTTAAGCATACCAACTTTACACATTTCTATTAACATGCATATTAACCCCATCGTTTCCCACGTAATTCGTTCTCATGACATGTCATATAAATGGGAAGATTCATTATAAATGTAATGGGTTCAATCTTAGCACAACGTTGGCATTTACATGGGTTTAAAAGGTGTCAACTTGCATCATAACATTAAACCCAACTAGCATAAATCATTAACCCAAACTTGCATATGAACTTGCATATAAACTTGCATATGAACTTGCATATAAACTTGCATATGAACTTGCATAACATGTCATACATAGAGGCAACCTTGCATATGTTATGCATATCATAAAAAGAGACAAACTTGCATATGAACTTGCATATAAACTTGCATATGAACTTGCATAACATGTCATATCATAAAAAGAGACAAACTTGCATATGAACTTATAACATATGACAACCACAACATGCATAGATCCTCATTTACATCCATAGCCTCCTAATATCCTATCCTAATTAGTTTAGCAATTGCTTGCTAAAGGCATAGGAACTCACAAATAACTAATTAGCACTCCAATGAGGAAGATTAAGTTGCTAGAGTGGATTAGAACTTGATTAGAGTTGATTTGAGATGCTAACTTCCTCTCAACTTGTAAAGACCCGCAACTTCCCCGTAAAGGAAAGCGTCGGATAGTTCGAGAACAAACCACAGCAGAACGCATACAGAAGGACATTTCATTGTATATTACAACAATGCATCAGATTACAAGAATATACAGAGTATAAACGAATATTACACAGAAATATCAGAGATTTAAATTACATTTAAATACATAGCAGCGGAAAATAATACAATACACAACTAGAAGAGATATACGGATACAAAGCTTTCCGGATATCGTTCCAGCTGTAAACCAGGATCCTGTGAATATAAATCTGCAAAACCAAAACTACTAGCTGCCCGTGTCAAAATAAGGGCACCCAGAGTTTAGGTTAAAACAATAAACTCCAGGTCAGTCATGGGACTGGTGTGAGAACTAAAACAGTTAATCTTTATTTTCAAAGTTAGGTAAATCAAGGGACCACGCCGTATAACACGGAACGGGTTTCCTCCCAAGAATACCAGTGCATAAAACAAACAGCGCAATGCTAAATAAAGAAAAATGAAGCTGTTATAAGACCCAGGTCCCATCACACAATGCAACGCAGTCGAGGATAGGGTTTTCCCTTATAACAGCCAAAGAATGCTTGATACGTTTTAAAACAAATCATTTGATACTATTATAAGTGTATAAAACAACTTCAAATCATAAGTATCAATCATAGGCGGCATAAGCGCCCCATCCCACTATGTCGCCATATATAGGGTTACAATTAAAACCGCAAATGTCACGTATTTGGAAATTGGATTTCCATCTATGAACCGAGGCAAAAGATAGTCCTCAACCTATTCGTGACTCTCTAGCCCGAGCCACCGGCAAGTACTCAGTCAAGCCTTGGAGCGACAGGGCCGGTCCACCGATGTGGATTAAAATGCCTGAACACTACGTCTCCCCACCCTATGGGGTGTAAGTCTGGTCCGTCAGCCGACCAGAATGCATTCGGCCGAAACCGATATAACCGAGGCGCCTCGCAACCGCAACAACCACATAAGTCAAACTCGTCAGGGCGTGTAAAACCACTGACGCCACTTCTAGCTAGAAAGAAACGCAAGTCCTCCCTGAGGTCCGTCTCCCGTTTTTGGTTCATACCGGGTGTGAAACACGCGAGGTAAACGTTACACAAAGCTACGCCACAAAGGCCGTGCTTTGATCATCACCACAAGACTTTGCTTTTCAACAGAAGCCTTGATCATTTGCATCTTAGCATGCCACACAGGCAAGCCATCCTATGCAACCGATATCAGTCACACAGAATGAAATCCGATGTCAGACACACAGTCCATTTACAAGTCCGTTCTGGGTCTGAACGAAACCGGAGGCACCTAGTACCCCGCATATCCATCGATCTCCAAGCACGTCTGGACGATCACTAACTGTTTCCATCTTCTTGGGTGTACAGCCCAATCAAGATCATCAGTTATCACCCAAACGACGTGAAGACTTCCGGTCTTCGACTATCGTCTTCATCTTCGACTTATCGTCGTATCAGTTATTCAGAATGGGATAAACCCGGTCTTCCCGAATAACTCGCGTATATTTTATAAAAGTGTTACACAAACACAACATACGCCTCATTCCAATTCATTAGTCACTAACCGTAAATTAATCAAGAGAATAATTCCCCAAATATTAACCCCGAAGGCCGAAACCAACATCAGATCAATATCCAGAAAACCATTCTGCTTGGCTAACCGACAGTTAGTTTCTAAATTTCACATTCATAGGGAAAGATTCCCATTAATTTTATAAAAGATAAATTCCTTGAATTTATTCTTTAATCCATTTTTGAATATCAATTCAAACTAGTCGGGATTAGCGAACCTTACCGAAGTAATCATTTGTTTTAATTTCCCAATCCCAACCTATTCATCCCATGAAGTAAAACTGGTAATACTTCATATCTAACACCACAGTGTTATCGGTAAATTCAATTACCATTTCACGTTCAAATCTAATTAAAGATTTAACTATCGCCTGGAGCAAAACTGGTGATACTCCACTTTCGATCATTTCAATCTAATTAAAGATTCATTAAAACTCCACTTAGTTTTAATCTTCGACTGGGTTAAAGAATCAGTGTCATTTAAAACACGGTTCACGATAAACCCAAAATCACATTCATTAATTATCGGGTTAAAGAACGAGTGTTATTTAAAACACTGCTCACGATAAACCCAAAAATCAATATCAATTCAATTCCAATTAAATATTATTTAATTGGTACACTTCATTAAATCTAAATAAAAAGATTTAATCTTTTCTCAACTGGGTTCAAGAATAGTGTTAGTGAAGACACCATTCACGACAAACCCAAATCACATTCGATATTCAATACAAGGCTCTGAATAGAAAATATATCGGCTTATATTCAATATCGAATTCTACGACTAACAAATGTCGTATTGGAAATAACGATATCAATATATATCTTTCAAATTTCCATAACAACACCTGTATAATCACGAATTCCAACATCGAAATATTCCGAAGACAATTTCGATTCAAATCCACTCCAATGCAATCATTGGAAATTTTGGTTATTTTTAAAACCCTTTTCGAATTCAATTTATTTATTTAAAAATAAATAGAATTATAATTCTAGTTCAAAACTAGTTCATTTCGATAAAAATCCATTTTTATCTTTTCAAATATGGAGTTTTTCATCCCAATTCTTTCTAAATCATTTCTTATGATTTTACACAAATTATTGCTATTTTTAATAATTTTATCAAGGCCCATACAGTCGATTTCCATTAACGGCCATCGAACTGCACTTACAGCGACCTTTTTCGAATTTGATTTGGACGTATCTCCAAATCCAACCGTTAGATTTCAAATTTCTAACATTCATTAGAAAGCTCTTTTCGATACGAACCCAACGGTTCCGGTTTTAGGAGAATCCGACGGTCGGATCTCCCGTAATGTCCGTTCGAAATAAATGGTCGAAATTCGCGAACTGCCGCGACGCGGCGCGTTCTATTCAGGCCATTATATTATATATAATATATATAATATATATTTCGTCGATTTCTATTTAAAACGAATTATATAAATAGTTTTGAATTCGTTTCAAAAACATTTTCAACTTCCATTTCAATTCAAATCAAAATTGAATTCTTCTTTATAAATTCGTTTCAAAATCCATTTCCATTCAATTCAAATTTCAATTCAATTTGAATTTATTTCACTTCGCTTTCAATTCAATTCGAAATCGTTTTCAATTCAATTCATTTCGAAATCGTTTTCAGTTCAATTCATTTCGAAATCGTTTTCAGTTCAATTCATTTCGAAATCGTTTTCAATTCAATTCATTTCGAAATCGTTTTCAATTCAATTCATTTCGAAATCGTTTTCAATTCAATTCATTTCGAAATCGTTTTCAATTCAATTCATTTCGAAATCGTTTTCAATTCAATTCATTTCGAAATCGTTTTCAATTCAATTCATTTCGAAATCGTTTTCAATTCAATTCATTTCGAAATCGTTTTCAATTCAATTCATTTCGAAATCGTTTTCAATTCAATTCATTTCGAAATCGTTTTCAATTCAATTCATTTCGAAATCGTTTTCAATTCAATTCATTTCGAAATCGTTTTCAATTCAATTCATTTCGAAATCGTTTTCAATTCAATTCATTTCGAAATCGTTTTCAATTCAATTCATTTCGAAATCGTTTTCAATTCAATTCATTTCGAAATCGTTTTCAATTCAATTCATTTCAAAATATTCGATTTCGAAATCACGTTTCAATATTCATTTTAAAATGAATAAAATCGATATAAATATCGTTCACGTCAAAATGGCGTCAATCTAATCCTCACGGCTTCACATATTTCTATTTTCAAATATTCTATTTCAAATATTTCTATTTCAAATATTTCTATTTCAAATATTTCTTTTTTTCTCGAAACTGGAATGAGGCCCAATCAATTACCATATAATGTTAATTATATGGATTTTCTACAACACATGTATATATCAACAATGATGAATAATCAACCATCAACCAAAGTGCACTACACTGTATAAGCATCAAATATAGACATTTAACGCTTATAGCAGCTTGTCAATCAATCGATCGACATATTTAATAAATCAGGATGAGTGAACTTCAAATTTCATCCTAACACCCGTGTGGGGTTTCAAACAATCAAACACATATTTTATTTGTGCAGTTAGGCGATGTGTAAAATTTATCGACCCAATCAACGTCATTCAAATAGGTGTACATAAACAAACCGTTTGGTTTGTAAATGAATATTTATTTATTCACATTCACGTTAAAAATTATATTTTTAACGATAACACATTTTATTTTAACATATGAATTTATATTCAGTTCATTCGTTAAATAAAATGCTATTTTTATTTTTCTAACTTATTTTAGAAAATTTCGGCGGCATAACGGCACGATACTAGAAACGGGACAAGGCCTAGCCTTATCCCCGGTCTAGTGAAGGCCTACGCCATTCACACATCAATCAAATCAATTCGTTATGCAAACCATAAACTTTGGAGTAAGGGTCTAACCTAGCCTTACTCCTTCGCCTTATAACGGCGCACGTCTAATCCTAACCAATTTATCGATTCGATTTTTCACACCACAAACCACATTCAAACCAATATCACAATCAATCACCAAACAGTCAAACAAACAAGTCCATGGTCTGTGGACGGGTGTCGGGTGCTACTAAGCACCGTCTGCATCCTAGTATATATATAACTAGAAAAATAAATTGAAGGGTGAGAAATTCTCACTTATAGCTATCCTAGCTCCACGGCTCTTCTTTTGCAGAAGTCTCCGTCGTTTCGCCTTTTTGTCACCTTCGTTGCTCCTTTCACTACATACGTAAAAATCGAATTTTTACTTCGCTATTCAATATATAAAAATCGAATTTTTAGTTTGTTATTCAATATATAAAAATCGAATTTTTAGTTCGAAGTTCAATATATAAAAATCGAATTTTTATTTCAAAGTTCAATATATAAAAATCGAATTTTTATTACAAAGTTCAATATATAAAAATCGAATTTTTAGTTCGAAGTTCAATATATAAAAATCGAATTTTTATTTCGCCATTCAATATAAAAAAACTAATTTTTATTCTTCGCTTTCATATATAAAGATCTAAATTTTCTCCTATTTCTTTTCAAAACAAATGTTGATTTTCTTTTCAAAACAAATGTTGATTTTCTTTTCAAAACAAATGTTGATTTTCTTTTCAAAACAAATGTTGATTTTCTTTTCATAACAAATGTTGGTTTTCTTTTCAAAACAAATGTTGATTTTCTTTTCAAAACAAATGTTGATTTTCTTTTCAAAACAAATGTTGATTTTCTTTTCAAAACAAATGTTGATTTTCTTTTCAAAACAAATGTTGATTTTCTTTTCAAAACAAATTTATATATACTTCAAAAACAATCAACAAGGTATATGATTGTAAATAATAACAATAAAAGAAGAAATAAACCACCTTCATCCCCGATTATCACGCTTAAGACGTTTGCTTCGAAGAACTCATCCATTAGCACTTCAACCCGCCCGCAATCCGAGGTGCCGAAGTCTGATCGGAGGCGTCCCCCTCCTGCGCCTCGACGGTGCTTGTCAGCACTGGCCACCGCTGCCAGTTCGGCGGTCCTCAGGCGGAGGAAATCGAGCTCGAACCTCGATTTGGGCATTGGGGGGGTGGTGTTGTTTACACGGGGGAGGAGGAGAGAGGGGGAGTGCGGCCTGACGGGGTGGGGTCCGTGGGTGGTGGCGCGGTCCGATGGAGGTGGGCGGCGGCTATACAAGGGGCGACGGAGGTTATCGAGGAAGGGGCGGGTTTTAGGGTTTTTTTTCTTTTTTTTTTTCCTCTTTCTGTTAAACGAAAACGGGGGGGGGGGGCCAATGAAGAAAAAGGGGGGAAACGAAAATTAAAATAATATATTTTTTTTTTCATTAATTAATTATTTAATTTTGGTAAAAAGGTTGACTTTTACATATGTCCTCGAAACAAGGCCTACCGCCTGTCGTCCATAGCGTTTTACCCCCATTCCGAACACAATGGGATATGTATCGTACGTTGATTTGATCGTTTCGATCAGTTTCCGTTAAAATCAACATATAACTCTATATATTGAATTTGAACGCGCATTTCAATTTACCGGGGTCGCATACTAACTAGAAAAATTCCAGAAAAATATTTTCTAGCTTCGTATTGACAATACGGTCCTAACAAAACTAGTTTCGTCGAATTCTGAGACCGTTAGAAAAATGGCCATTTTTCAGTCGATTAAAATCAACTAAAACTGGTCAAATGCGTTTTCCTTTGCCACGCTCACATATTGATTCGAAAAATTATGAAATTTGGAATCTAGCAATAACTTAACATCACGGACCCAACAAAAGTGGTTTCGTCGAAATCCGAGGTCGTTTGCAAAATGTCCATTTTTAAGGGCCTGAATTCCATAGCGACTATTCAGAATTTTCAACTGGACATATCTTTTTATTCCCGCTATGAAATCTTGATCTTTCGGATTTGTTGGAAAGATATTATCAAATAGATCCTAATGTTTTCGGTTTCACTAAAATCCGGATTGTTTTGCACCCGGTACATTCAATTGAAGTTTGAAATCGAATTATCGAACTACCGCGCCATTTTCAATTCTGTTTATAATTATATATAAATATTTATATTCTAACGACGACGCGTATAATATATACGTTCGAATTATATTCAAAATAAATTTCTCGTCGATATTATTTAAAATAATTCATTTTAAATAATCAAAATTCGCTAAAATGGCCAAAATAAAAATTTCAAACTGGCTCGCATTTTACGGGTTGTTACAATCTCCCCCACTTAAAACTTTTCGTCCCCGAAAAGGAACAAAGTCGAAAGTGGTTGGATTATTAAGCTCTACATTCGATCTGGCTTTCATTCTCTAACTTTTCAGTTTCTGAGAATTTTCAAAATTTCAAAAATTTGGCTAACACCCTAAATTTTTGAAAAATTTCGCCATAACCTCCCCTGCACCGGGAGCATCGGGGAATTTCAAATAGCTTCCCCGGTCCTTCAGATCTCAAAAAGAAAAAAAAAAAAGAAAAAGCCAAGCGGCTAGCCAATAGGCTCACAAAATCATCATCACCCAAACAAAACAGGAAATTATGTAGTAAACATGTACCTATTTGTCGGGCAAACAAATTTTATTCTCTGGCTCTAGCCTCCTTGCTATGACCTGTTCAATGATATACATGTATATGCAAACAGATGCGACCAATTTTCAATACAATTCAATATTTGATTCAATTAGGCATAATAGTTCAAAATTAGCAAACAAATAAACTAACAACACAAACATCAATCAATTAGTTGATTAGCTTTTCAAATGCATAACTTTGATATATAGTCAAAAATTAGATTTTGATGCCAAATCACAACAATAGGCCCTATCTAATTTTGGTTCTCACACCAATCAATAGGAAATATATAGATATTACACGTTCGTCACTCGAATATAAATTCTGACGATGAGTACTCAACCATCAGAATCATCTTCGGGCCACTAGAGTATGATTCCATATCTATCCAATATATTAAAACTTCGAATACACGCGGATCAGACGTATACGCAAAATCTTTATATACTGGACTGTCCAACTCAATATAATTAAATAATCAAATACGAATAAGTGATTTAAATTTTCAAAACAAAAATTTGTTTTCATTTTCAAAAATATACTCTTCACACTCGTTCTAGGATACTACTGATCCTATCTCTAACGAGTCATCCCATTGGATATTACTAATCCAATATCTGATGAATTCTTTCGTATGGTTCTAACGTGCCTTGTTCTCTGCTTTGTAAACCAAAGCTCTGATACCAAATGTAAAGACCCGCAACTTCCCCGTAAAGGAAAGCGTCGGATAGTTCGAGAACAAACCACAGCAGAACGCATACAGAAGGACATTTCATTGTATATTACAACAATGCATCAGATTACAAGAATATACAGAGTATAAACGAATATTACACAGAAATATCAGAGATTTAAATTACATTTAAATACATAGCAGCGGAAAATAATACAATACACAACTAGAAGAGATATACGGATACAAAGCTTTCCGGATATCGTTCCAGCTGTAAACCAGGATCCTGTGAATATAAATCTGCAAAACCAAAACTACTAGCTGCCCGTGTCAAAATAAGGGCACCCAGAGTTTAGGTTAAAACAATAAACTCCAGGTCAGTCATGGGACTGGTGTGAGAACTAAAACAGTTAATCTTTATTTTCAAAGTTAGGTAAATCAAGGGACCACGCCGTATAACACGGAACGGGTTTCCTCCCAAGAATACCAGTGCATAAAACAAACAGCGCAATGCTAAATAAAGAAAAATGAAGCTGTTATAAGACCCAGGTCCCATCACACAATGCAACGCAGTCGAGGATAGGGTTTTCCCTTATAACAGCCAAAGAATGCTTGATACGTTTTAAAACAAATCATTTGATACTATTATAAGTGTATAAAACAACTTCAAATCATAAGTATCAATCATAGGCGGCATAAGCGCCCCATCCCACTATGTCGCCATATATAGGGTTACAATTAAAACCGCAAATGTCACGTATTTGGAAATTGGATTTCCATCTATGAACCGAGGCAAAAGATAGTCCTCAACCTATTCGTGACTCTCTAGCCCGAGCCACCGGCAAGTACTCAGTCAAGCCTTGGAGCGACAGGGCCGGTCCACCGATGTGGATTAAAATGCCTGAACACTACGTCTCCCCACCCTATGGGGTGTAAGTCTGGTCCGTCAGCCGACCAGAATGCATTCGGCCGAAACCGATATAACCGAGGCGCCTCGCAACCGCAACAACCACATAAGTCAAACTCGTCAGGGCGTGTAAAACCACTGACGCCACTTCTAGCTAGAAAGAAACGCAAGTCCTCCCTGAGGTCCGTCTCCCGTTTTTGGTTCATACCGGGTGTGAAACACGCGAGGTAAACGTTACACAAAGCTACGCCACAAAGGCCGTGCTTTGATCATCACCACAAGACTTTGCTTTTCAACAGAAGCCTTGATCATTTGCATCTTAGCATGCCACACAGGCAAGCCATCCTATGCAACCGATATCAGTCACACAGAATGAAATCCGATGTCAGACACACAGTCCATTTACAAGTCCGTTCTGGGTCTGAACGAAACCGGAGGCACCTAGTACCCCGCATATCCATCGATCTCCAAGCACGTCTGGACGATCACTAACTGTTTCCATCTTCTTGGGTGTACAGCCCAATCAAGATCATCAGTTATCACCCAAACGACGTGAAGACTTCCGGTCTTCGACTATCGTCTTCATCTTCGACTTATCGTCGTATCAGTTATTCAGAATGGGATAAACCCGGTCTTCCCGAATAACTCGCGTATATTTTATAAAAGTGTTACACAAACACAACATACGCCTCATTCCAATTCATTAGTCACTAACCGTAAATTAATCAAGAGAATAATTCCCCAAATATTAACCCCGAAGGCCGAAACCAACATCAGATCAATATCCAGAAAACCATTCTGCTTGGCTAACCGACAGTTAGTTTCTAAATTTCACATTCATAGGGAAAGATTCCCATTAATTTTATAAAAGATAAATTCCTTGAATTTATTCTTTAATCCATTTTTGAATATCAATTCAAACTAGTCGGGATTAGCGAACCTTACCGAAGTAATCATTTGTTTTAATTTCCCAATCCCAACCTATTCATCCCATGAAGTAAAACTGGTAATACTTCATATCTAACACCACAGTGTTATCGGTAAATTCAATTACCATTTCACGTTCAAATCTAATTAAAGATTTAACTATCGCCTGGAGCAAAACTGGTGATACTCCACTTTCGATCATTTCAATCTAATTAAAGATTCATTAAAACTCCACTTAGTTTTAATCTTCGACTGGGTTAAAGAATCAGTGTCATTTAAAACACGGTTCACGATAAACCCAAAATCACATTCATTAATTATCGGGTTAAAGAACGAGTGTTATTTAAAACACTGCTCACGATAAACCCAAAAATCAATATCAATTCAATTCCAATTAAATATTATTTAATTGGTACACTTCATTAAATCTAAATAAAAAGATTTAATCTTTTCTCAACTGGGTTCAAGAATAGTGTTAGTGAAGACACCATTCACGACAAACCCAAATCACATTCGATATTCAATACAAGGCTCTGAATAGAAAATATATCGGCTTATATTCAATATCGAATTCTACGACTAACAAATGTCGTATTGGAAATAACGATATCAATATATATCTTTCAAATTTCCATAACAACACCTGTATAATCACGAATTCCAACATCGAAATATTCCGAAGACAATTTCGATTCAAATCCACTCCAATGCAATCATTGGAAATTTTGGTTATTTTTAAAACCCTTTTCGAATTCAATTTATTTATTTAAAAATAAATAGAATTATAATTCTAGTTCAAAACTAGTTCATTTCGATAAAAATCCATTTTTATCTTTTCAAATATGGAGTTTTTCATCCCAATTCTTTCTAAATCATTTCTTATGATTTTACACAAATTATTGCTATTTTTAATAATTTTATCAAGGCCCATACAGTCGATTTCCATTAACGGCCATCGAACTGCACTTACAGCGACCTTTTTCGAATTTGATTTGGACGTATCTCCAAATCCAACCGTTAGATTTCAAATTTCTAACATTCATTAGAAAGCTCTTTTCGATACGAACCCAACGGTTCCGGTTTTAGGAGAATCCGACGGTCGGATCTCCCGTAATGTCCGTTCGAAATAAATGGTCGAAATTCGCGAACTGCCGCGACGCGGCGCGTTCTATTCAGGCCATTATATTATATATAATATATATAATATATATTTCGTCGATTTCTATTTAAAACGAATTATATAAATAGTTTTGAATTCGTTTCAAAAACATTTTCAACTTCCATTTCAATTCAAATCAAAATTGAATTCTTCTTTATAAATTCGTTTCAAAATCCATTTCCATTCAATTCAAATTTCAATTCAATTTGAATTTATTTCACTTCGCTTTCAATTCAATTCGAAATCGTTTTCAATTCAATTCATTTCGAAATCGTTTTCAGTTCAATTCATTTCGAAATCGTTTTCAGTTCAATTCATTTCGAAATCGTTTTCAGTTCAATTCATTTCGAAATCGTTTTCAATTCAATTCATTTCGAAATCGTTTTCAATTCAATTCATTTCGAAATCGTTTTCAATTCAATTCATTTCGAAATCGTTTTCAATTCAATTCATTTCGAAATCGTTTTCAATTCAATTCATTTCGAAATCGTTTTCAATTCAATTCATTTCGAAATCGTTTTCAATTCAATTCATTTCGAAATCGTTTTCAATTCAATTCATTTCGAAATCGTTTTCAATTCAATTCATTTCGAAATCGTTTTCAATTCAATTCATTTCGAAATCGTTTTCAATTCAATTCATTTCGAAATCGTTTTCAATTCAATTCATTTCGAAATCGTTTTCAATTCAATTCATTTCGAAATCGTTTTCAATTCAATTCATTTCGAAATCGTTTTCAATTCAATTCATTTCGAAATCGTTTTCAATTCAATTCATTTCAAAATATTCGATTTCGAAATCACGTTTCAATATTCATTTTAAAATGAATAAAATCGATATAAATATCGTTCACGTCAAAATGGCGTCAATCTAATCCTCACGGCTTCACATATTTCTATTTTCAAATATTCTATTTCAAATATTTCTATTTCAAATATTTCTATTTCAAATATTTCTTTTTTTCTCGAAACTGGAATGAGGCCCAATCAATTACCATATAATGTTAATTATATGGATTTTCTACAACACATGTATATATCAACAATGATGAATAATCAACCATCAACCAAAGTGCACTACACTGTATAAGCATCAAATATAGACATTTAACGCTTATAGCAGCTTGTCAATCAATCGATCGACATATTTAATAAATCAGGATGAGTGAACTTCAAATTTCATCCTAACACCCGTGTGGGGTTTCAAACAATCAAACACATATTTTATTTGTGCAGTTAGGCGATGTGTAAAATTTATCGACCCAATCAACGTCATTCAAATAGGTGTACATAAACAAACCGTTTGGTTTGTAAATGAATATTTATTTATTCACATTCACGTTAAAAATTATATTTTTAACGATAACACATTTTATTTTAACATATGAATTTATATTCAGTTCATTCGTTAAATAAAATGCTATTTTTATTTTTCTAACTTATTTTAGAAAATTTCGGCGGCATAACGGCACGATACTAGAAACGGGACAAGGCCTAGCCTTATCCCCGGTCTAGTGAAGGCCTACGCCATTCACACATCAATCAAATCAATTCGTTATGCAAACCATAAACTTTGGAGTAAGGGTCTAACCTAGCCTTACTCCTTCGCCTTATAACGGCGCACGTCTAATCCTAACCAATTTATCGATTCGATTTTTCACACCACAAACCACATTCAAACCAATATCACAATCAATCACCAAACAGTCAAACAAACAAGTCCATGGTCTGTGGACGGGTGTCGGGTGCTACTAAGCACCGTCTGCATCCTAGTATATATATAACTAGAAAAATAAATTGAAGGGTGAGAAATTCTCACTTATAGCTATCCTAGCTCCACGGCTCTTCTTTTGCAGAAGTCTCCGTCGTTTCGCCTTTTTGTCACCTTCGTTGCTCCTTTCACTACATACGTAAAAATCGAATTTTTACTTCGCTATTCAATATATAAAAATCGAATTTTTAGTTTGTTATTCAATATATAAAAATCGAATTTTTAGTTCGAAGTTCAATATATAAAAATCGAATTTTTATTTCAAAGTTCAATATATAAAAATCGAATTTTTATTACAAAGTTCAATATATAAAAATCGAATTTTTAGTTCGAAGTTCAATATATAAAAATCGAATTTTTATTTCGCCATTCAATATAAAAAAACTAATTTTTATTCTTCGCTTTCATATATAAAGATCTAAATTTTCTCCTATTTCTTTTCAAAACAAATGTTGATTTTCTTTTCAAAACAAATGTTGATTTTCTTTTCAAAACAAATGTTGATTTTCTTTTCAAAACAAATGTTGATTTTCTTTTCATAACAAATGTTGGTTTTCTTTTCAAAACAAATGTTGATTTTCTTTTCAAAACAAATGTTGATTTTCTTTTCAAAACAAATGTTGATTTTCTTTTCAAAACAAATGTTGATTTTCTTTTCAAAACAAATGTTGATTTTCTTTTCAAAACAAATTTATATATACTTCAAAAACAATCAACAAGGTATATGATTGTAAATAATAACAATAAAAGAAGAAATAAACCACCTTCATCCCCGATTATCACGCTTAAGACGTTTGCTTCGAAGAACTCATCCATTAGCACTTCAACCCGCCCGCAATCCGAGGTGCCGAAGTCTGATCGGAGGCGTCCCCCTCCTGCGCCTCGACGGTGCTTGTCAGCACTGGCCACCGCTGCCAGTTCGGCGGTCCTCAGGCGGAGGAAATCGAGCTCGAACCTCGATTTGGGCATTGGGGGGGTGGTGTTGTTTACACGGGGGAGGAGGAGAGAGGGGGAGTGCGGCCTGACGGGGTGGGGTCCGTGGGTGGTGGCGCGGTCCGATGGAGGTGGGCGGCGGCTATACAAGGGGCGACGGAGGTTATCGAGGAAGGGGCGGGTTTTAGGTTTTTTTTTCTTTTTTTTTTTCCTCTTTCTGTTAAACGAAAACGGGGGGGGGGCCAATGAAGAAAAAGGGGGGAAACGAAAATTAAAATAATATATTTTTTTTTTCATTAATTAATTATTTAATTTTGGTAAAAAGGTTGACTTTTACATATGTCCTCGAAACAAGGCCTACCGCCTGTCGTCCATAGCGTTTTACCCCCATTCCGAACACAATGGGATATGTATCGTACGTTGATTTGATCGTTTCGATCAGTTTCCGTTAAAATCAACATATAACTCTATATATTGAATTTGAACGCGCATTTCAATTTACCGGGGTCGCATACTAACTAGAAAAATTCCAGAAAAATATTTTCTAGCTTCGTATTGACAATACGGTCCTAACAAAACTAGTTTCGTCGAATTCTGAGACCGTTAGAAAAATGGCCATTTTTCAGTCGATTAAAATCAACTAAAACTGGTCAAATGCGTTTTCCTTTGCCACGCTCACATATTGATTCGAAAAATTATGAAATTTGGAATCTAGCAATAACTTAACATCACGGACCCAACAAAAGTGGTTTCGTCGAAATCCGAGGTCGTTTGCAAAATGTCCATTTTTAAGGGCCTGAATTCCATAGCGACTATTCAGAATTTTCAACTGGACATATCTTTTTATTCCCGCTATGAAATCTTGATCTTTCGGATTTGTTGGAAAGATATTATCAAATAGATCCTAATGTTTTCGGTTTCACTAAAATCCGGATTGTTTTGCACCCGGTACATTCAATTGAAGTTTGAAATCGAATTATCGAACTACCGCGCCATTTTCAATTCTGTTTATAATTATATATAAATATTTATATTCTAACGACGACGCGTATAATATATACGTTCGAATTATATTCAAAATAAATTTCTCGTCGATATTATTTAAAATAATTCATTTTAAATAATCAAAATTCGCTAAAATGGCCAAAATAAAAATTTCAAACTGGCTCGCATTTTACGGGTTGTTACACAACTTTGGTGGAGGCTCCTTCTAGTTTTGATTTGACGGCATGAGGCCCTTGAATCTATTTTTAGTATGAATTAGGGTAGGCTTAGGGCGCATTTATAGATTAGGCAAGTGTTTTAGGCCATTAGATTAACCCTAAATTAGATTAGGACCATCAGATCTCGGAAGCTTCTAGAGAACAGCCCAAAACACAGCCAAACCCTAAAATGGTGCACCAGGTTAAACTGGCCGAGCACCCCCTGTCGACACCCAAGTCGACAGGGCTGTCGACTTGGTCCTAGCCAAGTCGACTGCCCAGTCGACAGGCCTGTCGACTTGGGTAGCTAGGCGGGAATTTTCCCCGCCTGCGCCCAATGGCCCCAATTTCGAAATTTGAACCTGAATTTTAAATCTGTTTTGAACTTTGAATTTTCTGCAAACTTCATTGGGCCATAACTGGGCCATACGGACTCCGATTTACAAAATTTCGGACTCTATTTCGCGTATTTTTCCGAGACGAACGCAATAACGTAGCCCGTTTCCCCCAATTCTCACATCTGAGATTATTTATTCTGTAATTAATGAATTTTAGCATTAACTGAAATACGGGGTGTTACATTCTCCCCTCCTTAAAGGATTTCGTCCCCGAAATCTCTAAGCTAAGGAGAATGCATATCCTACCATCCAAACAACCATCTACTCAATCCATCAAACACGGGCATCCATTGTCCTTAAAACAATTTCTAATGATGTATGAGCATATGCAAAAAGTGTGTGTATATGTTCCCTATCTAATGTATGAACATATGCAAACCATGATAGTGCCATGCATCCATTATGTATGCGAGAGAACCCTATCGACACATACAACATCTATATGAGTGCACAATCATTCACCAAAATGCATCATCCATATGATAACACAATCATTATACATCCATAAATATAGCTACCTACACACAATTATATGCAATATGCAATATGAAGTGACTGAGCCGATCTAGTGTCTAGAGTGTGTGTATATGCATCCACGAGCAACCACTAGCAAACACTTGCATCCACATGCATCCATCAACCATAACATGTCTCAAACACATGTTTCAACCATAGGTTTACCCTATCTAAAGGTCAAAAGTACTAACGAGAGGACATACTAAAGATAAGATAAGTACTAGACAAACGATAAAGGAGAAGTTAAAAGACATACCCTCAAAAAGGAATGGGTACAATGAGCGCATCTTCGCTTCCGTCTCCCAAGTAGCGTTGCCCTCATCTTCTCCCCATTGTACTTTGACTAGTTGAACCTCTCGATTCCTCAATTTCCTAGTCTCTGACCCAAGGATGCGAGTAGGAGCTCGTCGAATAGTCGCATCACGCTCTACTTCCACTTCTCTAAGCAAGCTCGGCTCTACCACCTCTGTGGTCTCATGTAGGCACTTCCTCAAATGTGACACATGGAATACATCATGCACACCACTAAGTCTGTCGGGCAACTCCACTCTATATGCCATCCGTCCAATCCTTTCCTTAATAGGAAATGGCCCTACGAACCTTGGTGCTAACTTCCCAACAGATCCAAAGCGAACCACATTTCGTAACGGAGACACTTTGACAAAGACCATGTCCCCAACTTCAAACTCAAGATCCGTCCTCCTCTTGTCCGCATAAGATTTTTGCCTATCCTGCGCTGCTTTCATCCTTCTTCGAATCAAGTCAATCTTCTCAGAAGTCTCCCTAACCATATCAGGCCCAAGCAAGATCTTATCCGTAGATTCCCACCAACATGTAGGTGATCGACAAGGCCTTCCATAAAGAGCTTCGAAAGGAGCCATACCAATACTAGACTGAAAGCTGTTATTATATGCGAATTCCACCAATGGAAGATGCTCTTCCCATGTACCTCCAAAATCTAAGATACAAAGCCTCAAAAGGTCTTCTAGGACACGATTCACCCTCTCAGTCTGGCCGTCCGTCTGAGGATGATATGCGGTGCTCAGACATAATTGAGTCCCCACTGCTTCTTGCAAACTTTTCCAGAACTCGCTAGTAAAGATAGGATCTCGATCACTCACTATGCTAGAGGGTACCCCATGCAATCGAACTATCTCTCGAAGATATACTGAAGCTAGCCATGGAGCAGTCCTCTTGCTCTTCACAGGTATGAAATGGGCGCTTTTAGTAAGTCTGTCTACCACAACCCAAATTCCCGTATTACCCTTTCTCGATCTGGGTAACCCATCAATAAAATCCATCGAGACACTATCCCACTTCCATTGCGGAACTTCCAATGGGTGAAGCAACCCACCTGGTTTCTTTTGCTCCGCTTTCACCTGTTGGCACACCAAGCATCGAGCGACATACTCGATCACATCTTTCTTCATACCGGCCCAGAAGAAAACCCGCTTCATGTCTTGGTACATCTTGTCCCCACCGGGATGAATGGTCATCCTAGAACGGTGTGCATCATCAAGAATAGCCTTCCTCAAACCCTCATCTTGCGGTACACAGAGTCTACCGTCTCTACGTAAGCACCCCCTATCGTCTAGGGTGTACCTACTCAAATGGCTGGACGACTCCCCCTTATGAGCTTCTCTACCAACTCAACCAACTGTGGGTCGTCCCTCTGTGCTTCTCCAATCCGCCCCAAAAGAGTAGGTCTGACCTCCAAGGATGCTAGCAAACCGGGTATATAGTCAATGGAAGGTCTGAAATCAAACATCGAGATAAATTCCAAGCTTCATTGTTCCACGAACAATGGACTCAAGGACAACCTTTTTCTGCTCAAGGCGTCCGCCACCACGTTACCCTTGCCAGGGGTATACGCTATCTCGAAATCATAGGATGCTAAGAACTCCATCCACCTTTACTGTCTCAAATTCAAATCCTTCTGAGAAAACAAGTACTTCAATGATTTGTGGTCAGTGAACAATTCGAATCTCTCACCAAGAAGATAATGGCGCCAAATCTTAAGCGCAAAAACAATAGCAGCCAACTCTAGATCATGGGTAGGGTAATTTTTCTCATGTGCCCTCAACTGCCTTCCACCATAGGCTATTACCCTTCCCTCTTGCATTAAGACTGCGCCCAGTCCTGTCCCACAAGCATCAGTATAGACAACAAATGGCTTACTCCCATCTGGCAACACTAAAACTGGAGCAGTGGTTAAAGCTCTCTTTAACCGTCGGAACGCATCATCACAATCTACGTCCCATGTGAAAACAAGATTCTTCTTCGTTAAGCGGGTTAATAGGGCTGATATCTTCGCGAAGTCTTTGATAAACTTCCTATAGTAACCCGCCAACCCCAAGAAACTTCTTACTTCGGTAGCATTCTTCGGAACCTTCCAATCTTGAATGGACACTACCTTCGCGGGATCCACAACTATCCCTACCTTGGAGACCACGTGCCCCAAGAACCGCACTTCCTTCCTCCAGAAGTGACATTTAGAGAATTTAGCCTTAAGGCTATGCACTCGAAGAGTCTCCAACACCTCCCCAAGATGTAGGGCATGCTCTTCTTCACTCTTAGAAAATACTAAGATATCATCCACAAAGACCACCACGAACTTATTAAGGAACTCCCTAAACACCCTACTCATCAAATCAACAAAGTATGCAGGGGCGTTCGTCAACCCAAATGGCATCACCAGCCACTCATAGAAACCATCCGGAGTCCTAAAGGCAGTCTTGTCTATGCTATCCTCAGCCACCCTCAACTGATGAAACCCCGTGGCTAAGTCCAACTGAGAAAATACTGAAGCGCCAACCAACTGATCGAAAAGATCATCAATCCTCGGCAATGGGTGTATATTCTTCTTTGTGAGCTTGTTGAGTTCTCTATAGTCTACACAAAGTCTGAGGGACCCATCCGCCTTCGTAGCAAAAACTACTGGAGCACCCCACTCCGATATACTTCGTCTTATGAACCCCTTCTCAAGCAACTCCCCTACTTGCTTATGGAGTTCCCTTCTCTCACGAGGAGCCATGTGGCGCACTGGTAAAGATACAGGTTTAGCATTATCCACCAGATATATTCGGAAATCAATCTCCCGCTTCGGAGGTAAGCCCTTCACCTCCTCAAACACATCCGAGTATTCCCGGACCACTCTAACAGATTGCAAACTCTCGACCGAAGCGTCAAGCGATTCAAGATAACTTAGCATAACAGAATCCATGGGATTACAAGAGATCTCGAGAGTGTTACCCAAGCGGGTCATGAGCCTAACAACTCTCCTTTCGCAATCAAGAACGGCACCATTACTGGATAACCAGTCCATGCCCAAAATCAACCCATATCCCGTGAAGCCCAAAACAAAAGCATCACATCTAAACTCAATGCTAAGTATAGAAATCTTCAAACCCAAACATATCATGGACAAATAAGTGGAGCCCCCAATTGGGTTTGAAACAACCAAGGGATCATCTACTAGACTGGTGTCTAAGTGCAGTGACTCAACTAATGATGATGAGATAAACGAATGCGATGCGCCAGAATCAAACAATGTACGGACAGGATGATCAAATAGAAAAACCAGACTTTCAACGGAAATAGTTCTACCTCTTTCCTGAATCGGTGGAACCGCGAGAGCCTGTACTTGCCCCCTAGCCTGACCCGGTGCCATAAGAGCTTGCACCTGTCCTCCTGAGGTAGATCCCGTCCTTTGCCCCTTCTTAGGGCAATCCTTCACTAGATGCCCTGCTTCGCCACAATGATAGCAACCAGTCTTCTTCTTCTTTCGACAATCTTTGCTTATGTGGCCTGGTATCCCGCAATTGAAGCACTTCTTCTTCCCCTTGCCACCGTTGCCTTTCCCACCTTTGTTTTGCTGTTGTTGCTGGGGTCTCTTTTGATCTCCCTTCTTCTCGGGTGCCTTATTAGCATTAGGACCCTTCTCTTCTTCATGCATGAGTGCCATGTCAACTAGCTTCTCAAAGGTGGCCCCCATAGGGATATGAGTCATAGCCAATCCATGCATCGGTTCATTCAAACCTTTCACGAACCTCAAAGCCTTCTTCTCCTGTGTATTCACCATGTCTAGGCCAAACCTTGCCAATTGATTAAACTTGTTGACATATTCCTTCACTGAGAGATTTCCTTGCTTTAGAGTCAAGAATCTTTCCATATACAAGTTTTCCTCTGCCCTTGAGAGAAACTTTGCCACAAATCTTTGTCTAAAATCCGCCCAAGAGTCAACGGGGCGTTCTCCATTAGTGACCTCCCACCAGAATGAGGCCTCTCCCTTCATTAACCAAGCAGCTAACTTGACTTTCTTTCCTTCTTCCATCTCAAAGATATTTATCAACTCTTCCACCTCCTTAAGCCAATCTTTAGCCTCCACAAAAGTTTCAGATCCTTGAAAAGGTTTCCCTCCCATAGCTTTAAATTCCTTGCAAGTCTTAGCAAAAGTATCCGTGCGAGGAGGAGGGGGAGGAGGAAGATCGGGTGCTACGGTTGGTGGAGGAACATTTGCTGGACCCGCAGTGATGGCCCTAGCCTCCATCAATCTCCTATACCATACTGGTATCGTCACACCCTACGGAAAGTTAAGATCCTCAGCCATGCTGAAACGAAAAAGGAAAGATTCAAAACGGAGAATTCGAAAGATAAAGATATGGCTATCGGGGATTATGCTTTTCTTTCAAAAACTTTTCTCTTGAAAGACATGTTTTTGAAAATACTCCTTTCAAAAATATTCTTAGAAAATAGTTTTTCTAAAAAAATTTATCTGTTCTGGTAACCTTAAGCTCTGATACCACGTGTAACACCCCACTCCCGCTATGATCACTCGCTAAGGGAATGCCATAACATCGGTGGAGTATTTTAAGTGAATATAGAACAGAAAAATTACAGCAAGACAGATATAAGTAATGCTTGAAAATTTAAAACATCATTTCATTGCAGCGGAAAGTAAAACATGTCTGGTTATATCACAAAACCATAATAAGAGTAAAGTACAAAATATCCATCCTGATAAATAAAAATACATAATCCCAATACATGAACTGATAGCCATAAAAGAAAAGGGTAAGTTGAGCTCTACATCTAGGGTCCAAGCTCCAAGAGAGCAATAAAAGCAGTCTGATCAAAGCCCACTCGTGCTGGGCCCACTCTGAGAACCTGAGGGTTGGGAAAAAGATAAAAACAACGGGGTCAGACATAAGTCTGAGCGAGTCCTATAACTTTAACAATACAATCATTAAAGTAATTAGGGTATGATATAACTTGGTACGGTGTGACTGGGGATAAATGACTACACTCAGTAGCCAATCAGACTTAGAATGAACTAAGATAACGATAAAGACGCATTTACCCACCCAAGGATAATTACTACACTGCACCACACCAGTCATTCCTACTTAAAGGTTGATCCCTCCCAAGGACTTAGAAAATTTACCCAGTAGTTTCGTGTACCCCTAGCTGACTACATAGGTGTCGTCTGCCCCTATCTCCACTAGGTGTACCCACTACTCCCAAGCGATCGGCTCCCTACCGTAGATACCCGTGCTGGCCCCACAATGGGGTGTATCACTCCCCATAGTGGCAACCCGATACAACAAATGGTGCACGGCTTATATCTACACGATGCAACAACGTCTTACCTACCAGCCCGGGTCCACACACGCATATGAAACCCGTTGGACTCGCGTTGCCACCGCTACCCCGTTTTGGCCTCTTATAGTCAAGCCCAATATGCGTGTCCCGTCCTCGACTTGGGTCGAGCCCACAAAGATACGTTTGGGATATTGGTTGAAATGGGCCCCCACAAGCTACCCACTTAAGCTTGTCATTTCTAGTGTATACCACTTAACCCTTTAATCATGTTTTAATTACATGTTCCACTTTGGTTAAGTATTCTAATCGTATTTTCCATTGCCACCCAAGGCAACCACTAGATTTCCACATGCCGCCCAAGGCACCCACTTAACCCCTCATGTCCCTCTACATGCTAATATGGTTAAGTGTTTCTTAATTAATTAATTAAGATCATGACCTCATAAAGACCTCTCACATTAGACCATCTTTTATGACTGCTGGATATGCCGGTTGGGTCCGGGCAGACTTCCGTCATGAAAAGGGTCTAACCTCGTGTCTTTACTTTAATCACGTATTTAATTTATGACTAAGACCTCTCACATTGGGCCGATCATTTGTAGCTGCTGGATTGCCGGTCGGTTCCGGGCAGACTTCCGCTACAAAAGGGTCCAACCTCGTGTCTTAGTTGATTAATTACACCTAATTAATCACCCCCATAATTTGTATTAATTATCCCTAATTAATTACACATTTTTAAGAATATGGGTAGACCTAACTCAATAGGTAAATTCCCAATTCCATAGTATGGGTAGACCTAACTTAATAGGTAAATTCCCAACTCCATAATATGGGTAGACCTAACTTAATAGGTAAATTCCCAATTATGTCCATTCATTTTATGTTATGCTTAAGCATACCAACTTTACACATTTCTATTAACATGCATATTAACCCCATCGTTTCCCACGTAATTCGTTCTCATGACATGTCATATAAATGGGAAGATTCATTATAAATGTAATGGGTTCAATCTTAGCACAACGTTGGCATTTACATGGGTTTAAAAGGTGTCAACTTGCATCATAACATTAAACCCAACTAGCATAAATCATTAACCCAAACTTGCATATGAACTTGCATATAAACTTGCATATGAACTTGCATATAAACTTGCATATGAACTTGCATAACATGTCATACATAGAGGCAACCTTGCATATGTTATGCATATCATAAAATGAGACAAACTTGCATATGAACTTGCATATAGACTTGCACATGAACTTACATAACATGTCATACATAGAGGCAACCTTGCATATGTTATGCATATCATAAAAAGAGACAAACTTGCATATGAACTTGCATATAGACTTGCATATGAACTTGCATATAGACTTGCATATGAACTTGCATAACATGTCATACATAGAGGCAACCTTGCATATGTTATGCATATCATAAAAAGAGACAAACTTGCATATGAACTTGCATATAAACTTGCATATGAACTTGCATAACATGTCATATCATAAAAAGAGACAAACTTGCATATGAACTTATAACATATGACAACCACAACATGCATAGATCCTCATTTACATCCATAGCCTCCTAATATCCTATCCTAATTAGTTTAGCAATTGCTTGCTAAAGGCATAGGAACTCACAAATAACTAATTAGCACTCCAATGAGGAAGATTAAGTTGCTAGAGTGGATTAGAACTTGATTAGAGTTGATTTGAGATGCTAACTTCCTCTCAACTTTGGTGGAGGCTCCTTCTAGTTTTGATTTGACGGCATGAGGCCCTTGAATCTATTTTTAGTATGAATTAGGGTAGGCTTAGGGTGTATTTATAGATTAGGCAAGTGTTTTAGGCCATTAGATTAACCCTAAATTAGATTAGGACCATCAGATCTCGGAAGCTTCTAGAGAACAGCCCAAAACACAGCCAAACCCTAAAATGGTGCACCAGGTTAAACTGGCCGAGCACCCCCTGTCGACACCCAAGTCGACAGGGCTGTCGATTTGGTCCTAGCCAAGTCGACTGCCCAGTCGACAGGCCTGTCGACTTGGGTAGCTAGGCGGGAATTTTCCCCGCCTGCGCCCAATGGCCCCAATTTCGAAATTTGAACCTGAATTTTAAATCTGTTTTGAACTTTGAATTTTATGCAAACTTCATTGGGCCATAACTGGGCCATACGGACTCCGATTTACAAAATTTCGGACTCTATTTCGCGTATTTTTCCGAGACGAACGCAATGACGCAGCCCGTTTCCCCCAATTCTCACATCTGAGATTATTTATTCTGCAATTAATGAATTTTAGCATTAACTGAAATACGGGGTGTTACAACTTGCTTCCCAAGTAAACATCCTTCGCACAGTTGATTGGGATGATTTATGCAAGGCAATCCTCTCACCATTTCTTTCTTAAAGAGCAATTCCAATCTTTTGAAGTTAAGATGTCCAAAACGAAGATGCCAAAGCCATGAGACATCTTGGTAGCACGCCTTAAGACATTGGGCGACACCATGTTGAATGTTGAGCACAAACATTCTATTTTTTGACATTGGTACTTTAGTATTGAGATTGCTTGCACTGTCTCTTATGGAAAGACTTTTATCCTTTAATTGAATGTCATAACCTTTCTCTAAGAGTTGTCCTAAGCTCAAGATGTTACTTTTCATGTTTGGCACATAGTAAACATTAGAAATAAATTGATGCTCTCCATTCTTCAATTTAATAAGAACATTACCTTTGCCTTTCACTGCTACCTTTGATTCATCTCCAAACGCCACATTGCCCCTTATTGTTTCATCAAGCTCCACAAACATATTTTTTCTTCCGCACATATGGTTGCTTGCGCCGCTATCTAGATACCATTGATTGTCCTCCCCTTTTTCATTTTCTTTATGGGCCAATAATAATGTGCCATCTTCTACAATTCTTTCTTCAGCATAATTGGTCTTCTCTTCAACTTTATTGTTTCTTGGAGCTCTACATTCAGAAGCATAGTGTCCAAATTTGTTGCAATTATAGCATTTGATCCGTGACTTGTCACTCCTTGAATTTGAGTTGTCTCTCCCACGACCTCTAGTTGTTCTTTCTCCTCTTTGATTATTGAAGCTATAGTTATTGTCATGGCTGGGCCTCTAACCTCGTCCATATCCATAGCCACGTCCTCTTCCTCGTTCTTGACCACGGCCCCATCTTTGTTGGCTTTGATTACTTTCTTCCTTTTTTGAATCAATTCGTGTCTTAAGAACATGCTCTACGGTCTCTTCCTTCTTCTTTTTCTTTTCTTCATAAGCCTGCAATGAGCCTAAAAGCTCCTCTATAGCCATGGCCTCCAGGTTTTTTGTTTCTTCAATAATGGTGACAATATGTTCAAACTTTGAATCTAATGATCTAAGAATCTTCTCCATGATTCTGACATCATCTAATTTTTCACCATTTCTTTTCAAGTTATTAGTAACAACTAAAACTCTTGAAAAATAATCAGAAACAAGTTCACCTTCTTTCATATGTAGAGATTCAAATTCTCCTCTTAATGTTTGAAGACGCACCTTTTTGACTTGATCTACCCCCTTGTACGATACCTGAAGCCTTTCCCATGCTTCTTTTGCTGATTTTGCTTCCGAAATCTTTTCAAAATTGTCATCATCCAATGCTTGATAAATTAGACTAAGAGCCTTCTTGTCTCTTGTCCTCAAGTTTTCCAATTCATCCTTTTGGGTTTGGGATAAGCTATCTTCGTCTTCTGGTTCAGTATAGCCTTTCTCAACTATCTGCCATACATGATTTGCTCCAAGGAGGGCCTTCATTCTTAAGCTCCAATTATCATAGTTGGTCTTGGTAAGCATTGGAACTGGAACGGGAACGTTGTTATTCGCCATTTCTTAGGATCTTCAAGCTCTGATACCACTTTGTTGGAAAATTTGTGTAGCTCCGATACCACTTTGTTAAAAATTTATGTGGAGGAAGAGAAACAAATTAGAAGAAAGTAGAATATTTTTTAAGGGAGGAGAAAAAATATTTTTATTGCTTGATTCTTTTTCTTGCTTGATTATTGATTGGTACAACATATGAGAGAGTATCTATATATAACATGACAGTGTTCTACACTCTTCTCTCTTTAGATAATTCTATTGCATAATTTGATAGACCAAAATTTATTATCATTTATTTGATTTTGGCCTTTCCTAAAACAAGGATAGAATTTATTACATAATTGGCATTTACTTATAAAACCAAATTTATTTGTTTCCATTTAAAACCAAGTTTACTTTTCAACATATATAGAGCTGGTCGGTCTTTAAATCGATGTACAGGTCAGCATGCAATCTATTTAAAAATGCGCATGTATGCATTTCATGGGTCGGGACTTGCATGAAAGAATGGCTCACATATAAATAAAGTGGAAGGATTAGCACATATAAATCATGAATAGAAAGCCACGTGGAAGCAGTACATCAAAATGGCGGTGGCACTTTCATGGATCAGCTCTTCGTAATTCATTGGAAGCAAGCCACGTGGAAAGGTATCTCATAGAACAAAAATGGTTCGGTCCCATTTAAATGAAGATGGGTCGGTAAGAAAAATACATGTGGTCGGCATTAAACTAAGTGGATGGCAAACAACTGATACGGTAGCACATAAAAGTGGATGGGTATTGAACTATACATGGGTCGGTACCCTGGGAATCAAAGTGGTCGGTTTCAATACTAGAGCGGCAACAAAATTTCCTGGCCGGTCATAATAGCTGAGCGGTGGCGAAATTGTAATTATGGGTCATGACAGCTGTATAAAGTATAAACCTGTAAAAAGTGGGTCGGTCGGAATTTAACCAGTAGCATTTTCGTAAATAAGTTTAAGGCCAACCCAAATTCTGCACACCATAATTACAACACTGCCACTACCCCCAAACTACACCTATAAATAGCCCACTTCTCCAACATTCAAGGGACCGGTTTTCCCACCTCGACGGGCTGTCCAAATCATTTCTTGTGACAACCCGGATTCCGACAGATCGAATTTTTCAAATTCTATCTATCGAAACCCAAGTTGGGTGCTCTGGTATCCTGCAGAAAAAGACAGAGAAAGAAACATGTCAGAATTCGTAAAGCATCTCACAGCGGAAGGAAATAAAGTATAATATTCAAATATTGTTTTACCTTATTAACAATACTGCTAAACCAGTATCCAAAGCTATACCATCTCTGTCATGAGCTTAACTTGGAAGTATGCAATGAGGAGGGGGTCAGAACATAAGTTCTGTGTGAGTGGACTTACACTACAACAAAACAGGTCATTTGCGACCGTTGTTTAACCTTATTTGCGACCGTTTGACAACCGTCGCATATGCGACCGTCGCAAGATGTATAAATTTATTGCGACGGTTTAAAAACTGTTGTAATATACAGGTTCTTGCGACGGGTATTATATAATAACTGTCGCTGTAGGCTTATTCATTAGCGACGGTTTGTTTACACCGGTAGCAAGAAACCGATATTTAACTTCAAAACTTTGACCTTGTGCGACAGATTTCAAAATATCTGACGCGATAAGTTTAGCATTTGCGACTATGTTTTATTTACAGCAGTAGCAAATAACTTCTGAATTCAAAAGGCTAATCCAACCACATTTCATCTTAGCCATTATGATTTAACATTTCCTAGCTTATAAGCAATTCACAAAATATATGAATACAAGAAATACACACACAACTAAAAAAACTTATATCATTTGACAAGAAAACACTAACATTGATAACCATACAACAAAAATAGTTTGCATGAGTCATAACCAGTCATATGCTAAGCTCCAACCAATACGTGTAAATACTTACATAATACATATTTCGTTAGAAATTAACGTTGTTCACATGACTACAAAATAATAAAAAATTTCATCAGCTTAAAACTTAAAATAACACAATTCATCTTCGTGATTGTTGACTTGAATCAACATCTGTCAAAAAAACCAACATAGCATTATTTTGACTGCTATTGAAAATATATCAAACAAAGAACCATAAATAGTGACATGAAAAGTATCATAAATGGTTTGTAGTTTTTCTCCTCTAGGTTGAGCAAACCAGAAAGCTGATAAAGTAGATAACACAAGTATATTAATAAGCAAGTAAGATGATGCAATTAGTATAAGTATATGTTTCGATAAAATCATTTGAACAATGAACTTAAGTGCAGAAACCACATATTTATAATAATATGGTTCATTTTCGAACTATAAGTATATGTTTCACATGATAGAAAAGGATTCACGTAACTAAATTTGTGCATGAATTCTTAACAGGCTTCCAAGTAACAATATACTTTATTCCCAAAAACAAAAAAAGTATTGCGCTGGCTTTCTTCCCTTGCCAATTCGCATGTATCTTCAGGCCACAAGTGCATGTGTTTCGTACTTTGCAACCATATATTACATCAATGTTACAGATTATATATATAATTATATAAATGCCTAATATATGTAAATCATGTGTGATGAATCCGTTCCAACATGGTAAAGCTTATGCATGGTACACAGTAGCATACAATTTTTTTTCTTTTCAGTTTTTTTACACCATCTACATGTAAATCTAATCACACAAAATTATGGTTCCAAACTATCTAATTTTCAGAAAGCGCATGCATGCATGCTACTGAGTTTCATGCGCCCCATGTATTTCTTGAACAGAATACGATGGAACTAACGAGAAATCCAAAATCAACCAAAACATCAAAGAAGAGGATAGAAGCGTATGCAGTAACAGAGTAGAGACCTCTTCCTTTTTAGTTAATTGTTATTGTCATGGTTCTTAAACTGTTTAAATACAAGACAACTGGTTGCAAGGAAAAATTGCAAATCTAATACAAAACTAACCTCTACATATTGAGCAGTCTAGGAGCAAACATAAACTTAGCAATCTTTCCAAACAATCTTCATTGATAATTCTGCCAAGTCGGACACTTACACATATGGTTGCACCGCACACAAATTAGGTGGGATGTATACAAAGAGCAACCCTTTTTCCACTGAAGAACAATGCCGAGGCTCCTTGAAATTGAGATCGATAGTGAAGAATAAGATTCAATCGTCTTGTCAACGGGGAGTGATGGAAAAGAAGAACCGAACTGAAATTCATGAGTACTCGGACAGATGTTTTTGGGAATGAGAGCAGGGAGAATACATGAGAGGTCCCTCCTCGAAAATCTGAGAGTGTTCTTTTTTTATACAGTAGTCCAAAACACAAATGGCATAAAATATATGATAACGTAAGGAATCTGTCATGATATAAAATATATGATAATCTAAGGAATATGCCATTCCAAAATATGAGAAGTATATAGCCACCAGAATGGCACCTCTCAAAAGTACAAAAAAACACAAAAACAACTAAATTCAGTTAAAGGGAAACTTCCAACGGTTATGTGCCAAAATCCAGAAATCAATTAAACAAAAATAATATAGATTGAATCTTCCAACAACTAAATAAAATCATTTGAACAAAAATAATATATGGTATCTGCACTTAAGTTCTATGCAATTAGTTTCCATACATCCTCTGCCTCCCATACAAAATGCAAAATCATGCAAATATAGTGAAAACATGCCAACATATATAGTGAACACAACACAAACTTCATGGTCAATTCTTGTGATTTTCTGCATTTAGCAAAATCAGGCTCCTAGATAACTTGTGATTTGCTAATATCACAAGAAGAAGAAACGATGAAAGAATACGTCACACGCTAATATGTGTAAAATTAGTTATCTACTGTGTAAAAAGTATAAGAAGCCCTATTCTCTATCATTGTGTATTATTCCTCATTTTTATTAACAGTTTCAAACATATATTATACCATGTAATGTGTATATTGACATTAACCAAACTCAATAAAAATGCTAGTATGTCCGAGACCAGGTTTTATATTGGAGATGATGGTACATCAAATATCCAATGGTATGGCATTAAAATGACTGAGCGTCGAGATTTAAGCATCCTTCTCATCGGGATGTTGCATGATAGATAATAAAACTTACAAGCAACGTTAAATTGTAAGATAGGTTTCCTACTTGGTAACTTGACTTACGCGCGCGTGAGATTGTTGTATGCTTGAGTTGCATGTTTGAGTTCAGCAGAAAGCTTCATGATCTCTGCCTTCAATGTGGCAACCTGGGTATGTTCTTTTGTTAGTTGATCCTGCAAAATATGCCAATTGATTGTTTTCCATAGCATGTAAGAAAACAAATAAATGAATAAATGCCCAACTAGACGCTTGAATTAAAAAAATAAAATCAAAGAGCATCCTTACTTCAGTTCAAGGTATTAGTTTATTCTAAAATACTAAAATATATTGGGATCATTGATTGTTCACACAAGCTCACGCGGAGAGAGACAAACAGAAAGACAAACAAAAAATAAAACTAGCAAGACTTCTAGGAATTAGGGCCAAATGAACATGTTTGGGAAAGTCCAACACAAAATGTTATTAGATAATGTGGATTATCCTTTAGTCATTTTGTTGCTCAATGTAAGCCTTTTAGGTATTTTGTCGATTCCTGTAGCAGTGCACTTAGCTTATGTGTTCTGTTTTACATTTTATACAAATATTTATTTATCTAAACAATGTATAACTACACAACAAAAACACATTTGAAAGAGTCTAAAAAACTACTGAGTTAATGTACAGAGAATACAGATTCAAGATTCCTCGTTTAATAGATTTGTTGATTATTGCAAAATGAAATGTAAATAACACCATTTTAAGGTTGACTGGGCTGACCTTTGAACACCTAAAGAAGATAGATTGCTATTTTCCCCTTGTCCATCATCCAGCAGTTCCATGTAAGTACTCATTTCTGCCTCCTAAGCAGGAAGAACGAACTTGTAAAAACATAATAGTATATAATATTCCTTATTTAACGTGGTTAATTATTATCACCGAAATATGGGGTTTAAATCAGCGGAATATGGGGCCCACGTGAGGGCTAAAAGTAGATTGTGCGCATGGCAGCAAGCTCGAAGAACATCTAGGATTTCGCTGAATGCCGACTTTTGGTTGTCCTATGTTTTGCACAACAATAATTGTATTTGTTAGATTGAGAAAGTAATGCTATTGTTTGGTATTGAAGTAACAATAATGAATATATCAAAGTAAAATTGTTGGTTAGCACCTGCTGATAAGCTTGAACTTTGGCAGTCTTCAATTCCACAGCCTGCATGCATACAAATCAAAGGACCTATTTAGTTCTGGGTAGTACATGTATCTAGAAAGTGGTTCTACAATTTGTTAAGGGCATACACAGAAAGGTGTCTGCCAATACCATCTGGATCAGTTGTATATAACACGAGAATAAAAGAAGCACCTAACAAATTTTCCTTTGACAGTTGAATGTGTAACTTAGTTAATTATAATTATTACTAAATGTTGTATATGACACGTGAATAGGAAGCACATGTGTTGGCAATCTGTGCTCAATAATGCCATACTAAATAAACTTTTAACTTACAGCATTAATGATTTAAACCTATTAATTCTTAATTTGAACTAGTTGCTCTTGAAAGTAATAGATGAAAGTAATAGTTTATAAGTAACAAATTTCATGTGCTATATACAACATTGATTCTGCACTAAATATTACAGTTCAAAGTTGGTTATTTCATAAATTAATGTTTCCACTTAGTTAATTATAAAGTAACAAAGTTCTGTATATAACACATGAATTATAAAGTATTTAAACTGAACGTTAGCATGTCCTATAAGTACTTACTCACCGACCAGTTCCTTTGTATCAAAAACAGGTCAAAAAATCAAACAAAATGGAGGGACAAAAATACCAGTGCCAGTAATGAATGTCCTATAATATTTAAACCCATCAAATTATTTGTCCAAAGACGTAAGGCTCAGGTATGAAGTGAAGGGTGCTGAGTGTGACAATGCCTGCTACGATTGTCATTTTTAGGCCATCAATACAACTAGGAAAATTAATAGATGTAAAGGTGATTGATGTTAAACTTACACATTCAAATAATTCCCAAACAGTCGATGGCATTTGAAGCATACATACTGTGAAACATCCAAATGAACCCTGGACTTGCAAAACACGCATGCAACAGCTTCAAGAGGATGAACTTATAACCCTGGACTTACAAAATTGAAAATTACTCGATGACATATTTCATTCCAAAAGAATCAACAACTGATTATATTGATTCACAGGCCAGCCTAGCGATTCAAATGACAATGATTTGTTTCTATAATGCAATATACATCATGAAATTCAAATACCTAGTGCGGAAACATGCGGAAGTACGGATATTTTAATTTTCACTACATAGAGCCAGAAGCAAATCAAATAGAAAATAAGATAAACAGGAAATATTTAGCCAAAACAAAATTTAAACAACAATCTAGAAAATCATCTCATTCTTCTTTCAACTCAAACGTCTACTAGATCCATCAAAAGAAACCCAAATTCTCTGTAAACTACAACATGCCATCGAACTTGGATGATAAATCATAAAGTAAAAAATGACATCCATCAAAATGGAAAAACAATTTTTCATTTTATAGAGCTATACCAAGATGGCAATCTAATAAAGCGGCCTTAATCATTAAGCTTCAAAGGAAAAAAAAAACACGGTTACTGCTATTCCACGGTGAGCATTCAACCCAGATTTACAATATTGAACATAGTTCATTAATAAGTGTTAAAATAAGTGGAAGCAACCAGTCAAAAAACAAGAAACAAAATGAACGAATCACTTACCCAAATCTGAAATACAGTTTCTGCGAAGGTCGATGATGTCAGGGTCAGAGACACGAATCCGAGGCGACGGATCTAGAGGCGCGATTTTGTTCTTCTGAGTGGATTGAAAGCAAGTGGAGGATCTGAAGGCGGGCTTTGATTGAAATCTGAAGGTGCAATTTTGTTTACCTTTTTTTTCTCCTGTCAAGCGTCAATTTGAACAAATTAGGTTAAGGAATGGAGAAGATTGCGATGTAAGTAATCGAGGGCCCCAAATAATATTGTCACGTGCGACTGTTTTATATTAGCAATCGCACAATCACACAATGCTATTTTCAAAGCCCAAGTTATTCACTATGGACGACGGTTTTAAACATAATAGTCGCAAATTATAAATATTTGCTACTGTTTCTACATAAAACCGTCGCAAATTGGTCCTTTACTGTTTTTCCCCGTCAACCTGCTACGGTTGTCAACTAAAACTGTCGCACATAACTATTTGTGCTACTGTTTTTAGCTAAACTGACGCAAATAAGCAGTTTTGTACTAGTGTTAGAATAAACTTCGATATAATCCTACATATACCGTTCAGTTATATTTTCTTGCTTATTAGGTTATTTGCAATATTAGCTCTCTAGGGTATACTTATGTCCCACTAGTAGGTTAACATAATACAACGTATATGTAGATACCCCCAACTCGTCTAATCCTTTCCATATATATATATATGTATATATATATATATATACACACACACACACACATTCCCTTGTCGTATGTCGTACGGGCTTCATCATGTAAATCTATACTACTTTAGTGTAGTGCCACCATTCTCGAAATCGTTTGGACTGCCACTCTCGATCTTGCTAGATTCCGTGTATCACCTAGATCTAGTCTAAGGTTTACTATCGAGTGCTTCCTAGATTCAACCAGGGTTTACGCTACCCAGGGCCCACTGGGGTTTATGCTACTTATTGAACGCTTCTCGGATTTAGGGTTTACGCGACCTAGGTCTAACTAGGGATTATGCTACCTATCGAACGATGCCCCCTAGTCTAGGACACACTACCCAGAGCGATGTATGTTCCTAGACTTTCCCCACGTACATGTCGTAAATCATTATCGATGTCTAGTTGCACATATCCTCTATATGTGCGGCCCGAGTCTCGTGGCAGGGCTAATCAAGGAACACGGAACTCGGTCGGGAGCTTTAAGTTATCTGCCGATGCAGATGCTAAGGTCTGTTTTTATATGTGTGTGGTTATGGTCCCACTTGACCCCTCCCTCAACTAATGAAAGGCACCCAAGAAAATCAAGAATGAGAACTATTCGCAGGCCCCCTATGCCCTACAAACCTATTGGCCAAACCTCACCCATATCTAGATAGCAAGTATATGGTCTGTTGGAGTTCTCCGCCTTTTTGCTTTACGTACTCGATTGACTCAAGATGGTAGGTAGACGACGACGTGTTATCACTTGGCTAAACAAGATATCGCCGTCTCACGCTGACCCATCCTAGTCTTTAGGTTGCTTATATTGCAACCAAGGCATACCCTTGGCTCTTCTAACGCAGACCTTAACCTCTGTGAGCCCAGGATCTGCAACCTCACAGAGGGATACCAAGAGTACCCTCACGTCCCCTCGAAGCCGCGTGCTTCGTAACCCAGTTCGTTGGAGCCTTCTTCATGATCAGATGGACGTTCGCTCCTCCACGTGTTCTACTTGGCTTTCTTGACCAAGATTTACTACTTAGTTCTCTCAACTAAGGTTTACTACTTAGTTTCCTGAATCGTTAGCTTTCTTAACTAAGATTTACAACTTAGTCCTCTTAACTAAGGTTTACCACTTAGTTTCCTGAATCGTTAGCTTTCTTAACTAAGGTTTACAACTTAGTCCTCTTAATTAAAGTTTACAACTTGGTTCTCTTTCTCGTTACTTACTTAGTTCTCTTAACTAAGGTTTATTACTTGGTTCTCTTAACCAAGGTTTGGTACTTAGTTTCTGTTACTTAGTTCTCTTTAACTAAGGTTTGTTACTTAGTTCCTTTTAACTAAGGTTTACAATGAATTCAAGCATGACTTAAGTTCTCTTTATCAAATGATAGCACACGGGTGTTTTTCCACGTTTCCAGCTTAGATTAACTTATTTCATGGTATAAGTCGTCACACCCTTCGAGTCTTGTATTACATCTTAAGTCATATTCATTTCTTATCCCTAGGATAAGTTTATTTATTATTTAATCTTATCATTCCCCACTTTTCCTTGCTTTGATATTGGTTAAGTTTGCCCATGCGTCCAAGTTGACTTAACCCCAATCACGTATTCAATTCAACCCTCGTACCATGCCAAATTGGTTAAGTGTTCTATATCAGTTCATGTTGACTTAACACACCCATATATCATGTCAAATTGGTTAAGTGTTATCTAGCGGTTCACGTTGACTTAACCCACCCATACATCATATCAAATTGGTTAAGTGTTGTCTAGTGGTTCACATTGACTTAACCCACCCATATATCATGTCAAATTAGTTAATTGTTGTCTAGTATTTCATGTTGACTTAACCTTACCATACTAGCATGTGTTATTAGCATTAATTAATTATTAATGCCCAACCTCTCACGTTAGACTTATTGTTGCGGTCACTAGATGTGTCGGTTGGTTCCGGGCAGGATTACACCACAAATTAATCTAACCTCGGGTTTCAAGCACGTTATGACTAACTTCTCACATTAGAACTTATTGTTTGTGGTCACTGGATGTGCCGGGCAGTTTCGGGCAGGATTACACCGCAAACTCATTCTAACCTCGAGTTAGCCATGTTTCATGTTTAGCCAATTAACAATTCATGTCTATTCTAGGTGTTATAGGTCAATTATAAATTTACAAGCATGTTCAAGTTCATTCTAGATATCAAATGTCAGTTATCAGTTCACAAGCGTGTTCATGTTCAAGTAATGTCATATTGTCAATTTCATGTTATGTGTCGAGTTCCATAATTACTTAAAAAAATGGTTTGTACAACATATTCCATTTTTAATTATGTTTCTACGATCATAACGGTATATCCAATTTTCAAGTCTTAAATTCAAGATTTTCCCAAAAACCCCTATTTATGTTCATGCTTATAATCCCGTTAATAGGCTATACCTATTATTCCAATTCAATTTATAATTTAAACCCTCAATCCCATGATATTTAGATTTGAAATAAATCACTTTTTCCTAATCATATCCCACATTCAACAATTCCAATTAAATTTACATAATTTCATGTCAACATCATATATCAGAATTCATGATTATGCGCTATTCACGCTCCCAAATAATATCCAAAGATTCATTATGGACTACGCTCCAAAATTACCAATTACGAACTATATCACAATGATTTCCCAACATTTGCAATAATAATTGTTATGCCACAAACCCCAAATTACGTATTATGTTCCTCGATTGCATAAAATAGATTATGCCCAATATTCCCCTATTCCAACCATACGTATGTATAATAAGATTTTCGTCTAGGTTCGAGATAACCTAGATCCAAAATTAAAAAGGGAAATGAGAATAAAATAATAATTATTATAACATTAATTTTGAATTGAATTTATAACTGGGAATGATGAACGATAATAATACTATTATGCAACAAGTTTATTGTAATACCACTCACATTGTTTTTGCACTCCAATTCGTAGATCTTTGGTTTTCTTCTTCAATTCATGAATTTGATTTGACTTTGATTGATTTCATGCCTTAATTTACAGATCTGATCTTCCTTTGATTTCCTTTCGCGGCGTAGGTTGCGGATCTGAATCCCTTCTGTTTTCTTGCGTGGTATTTTAGATCTGAATATATATTTTGTTTTATTTGCGGTAGTTGAAATCCTAAATCTCATTCTTTTTAATTTAGGAATAGATTTGTGAAGAGTGAAAATGGATCTAGGATTTGGTAGAGAAGAAGAATTGTTTAGATTCATTTAGGAAGAAGAAGAAGAGAATCCTCTCAAGATTGAGGCAACATATAGTTACAATGACTTGGTGTGGAGAGAAAGCAAGGTCTAGGGAGTATCTAAATAGGTTTAGAGTCAAAGAACGATGTCCAGAAACAAGTCCGGATTCATAGAAATGAATCTGCAGCTAAAAACGAGGCTTTCCCGACCAAAACAGGTCGACCTCGACCAAATAGGTCGACCTCCCTAAGGGGTAGGTCGACACCATGGTCGACCTCCCCCGTCGACCTTATGGTCGACCTGCTAATATATTTTATTTTATTTTTCTCTTGAGTTGGTTGATTTCTGAATTTTCGTTGAATCTTCTGAACGTCATAACTCCTTCATACGGAGTCCGATTTTCGAAAACTTGGACTATATTCCATGTAGAATTTCGAGACGAATGCAATGGTGATGTTCGTTTTACTTAGTTCCTGATATTTAAATTAAGTATCCTTATTTTTTATTATTTTTTCCGTTACATACACTGGTATTGAATTAATCTTTCCTTTTTCATGTATTAGTTAATTTCCATTGTACATCACAATATTTACCTATCTATGCATATATATATATATATATGCATTTATATACATTTTTAATTCTATTAAAAATGCAGGGTGTTACATTCTCCCATCCTTAAAGAATTTCGTCCCCGAAATTCGATAAGAGTATAATAGAAAATCCCTCGCAATATCCATCCATCAAGTGTGCATCCAATTGTTGCAAATATTATGCACATGTGCAAAGTGAGATACATCATAGTAAAGTATGTATGCCTAATTTGGATCCACCTATATGTATGCAAATTTTAAAACTTTTTCTAAACATGATGCTCACATCCTACATATACTTGCAGTCCTACATAGTTCACCCAATTGTCGCAACCAAAACCCTACCATCCATCATTAAATTCGAAATTTAGAAAAATCTAATTTTCCAAACTCGATTTCTTATGTTACGAAAATGTATAAAACGGAAAAATTCACATCCTCTATTTTTCTTTTCTAATCGTACTTGGATTTTTATATGACTATTCTACGAAGATTTCCTATTTTCCTATCCAAGCACAATCACATAAGAAAATTTTCTTCTCTTTTTCAACTTATCTTGGAAAAATTTCATATTTATTCCTCTAAAGATTTTCATTTTCTTTTCCCGTCACTTTTGTTGCCTTACTCAATTTGTTGTTTCTTGTTAGTTAGGCTATCCTTTTTCATAGCTTATTTGACTTAATCCAATCACTTAAGTTTATTATTCCAAATAAGCTTCTTCTGTTTTCAACTCAAACAGCATCCTACACAGCTACTACTACAGGCTAAAAATCTTAGGACTTTTTCATCTCAGACAATTGCGAGTCCACACAACAGGATCTACCCATTTACTTGCCCTTTACTACTTAGTAGTCACTACTAGTCCTTGCTGCGTATTACTTGTCTATCCCTTTTTCTTTTTCTCAAGTAACAAACCTAGGTTTCTCAATGCTTATGCATTCTACGGGAAATTTTTCATTAGCTAATACTTGACTGTAAATTGGAAAGAGAGTAACTCCCTAAATATCAACCCCGAAGACCGAAATCAAATCAGATTGACACTCAGAGAATCATTCAACTCAACCAATCGCTAGTTGGTTCTAATAGCTTTAACTTTATCTCGTTCTTTCTAGGCCTTAATCCTTAACTACTCCGTTTTTAAAACATGGTTTGGCCTTCTTTCTCTTTATTACATTCTTCTTCCAAAAACTAAAAGTGGTAAAACTTTTATTCTTTTCTCAAAAACTTGCTTTTGCCAAACCATAAAAAAACATGTCACAAAATAAAATGCAAAACATTTTCTTCAAATCACGAAACTGGAGTAGACAAGGACAACTATCGAGGTTACATTGTTCCTATTTACAATGTTAACTTGGCTGCTAAGGTGCAAGCATCTACTCTATTCTTACACTCTACCGCTTAGTTTGTTCACCCAATAAAAATTTCTTTTTAAAACAAAAATCAAAATTTATTGTTAACAGAATAGAGATTTCAAAACTTCTTTTCAATCCTTTCATATATGAAAACTAGCGAGCTATACATGCTCTATAATATGCACTTTTTCATGAGAGAATTCTTTTAAATCAAGAAATCATTGTTTTACACAATATACCCCATTTTACTTTAAAACCCATCATGCACTAAAAACAGCAAAATACTTTTAAGATCAAAACTTGGAAAAAATACCACAAACTCTTTTATAGATTCAAGTTCTTAAAAGCTTATCATTGGGTTAGACTCAAAGCGGGTCTTCAACTCACTAGGCTTTCCTAGGCACTTTCGCGAATTCAATTCTCTCGACTATATATATTCCTGATCCATTTTCCATATTACAACCTTTTCTAGTTTCTAAGGTTTCATTTCTAAACCCACTAATCTGAAATACTAATATTTCAGTTTCCATCCTATGGGATACTTTCTTTCTCCAATGCCAAGTCATATTGTACACTTTCCAACCAATCCTCTTAGTGGTCCCAAAATTTCTATGTTCATTCCTTGAGTGTACAAACTAGATATCCCAACTCTTTTCAAGTCTAGTGGGCCACTATATGGATCAAGGTTTATATATATTTATACTTTTGAAAATACAAATATGTTCACTCATTATCGCCCTAAGATCACTAAACCTCGCTCTGATACCAGATGCGACAACCCGGATTCCGACAGACCGAATTTTTCAAATTCTATTTATCGAAACCCAAGTTGGGTGCTCTGGCATCCTGCAGAAAAAGACAGAGATAAAGAAACATGTCAGAATTCGTAAATCATCTCACAGCGGAAGGAAATAAAGTATAATATTCAAATATTGTTTTACCTTATTAACAATATTGCTAAACTAGTATCCAAAGCTATACCATCTCTGTCATGAACCTAACATGGAAGTATGTAATGAGGAGGGGGTCAGAACATAAGTTCTGTGTGAGTAGACTTAGAATAAACTTCGGTATAATCCTACATATACCGTTCAGTTATATTTTCTTGCTTATTAGGTTATTCGCAATATTAGCTCTCTAGACTATACTTATGTCCCACTAGTAGGTTAACCTAATAAAACGTATATGTAGATACCCCCAACTCGTCTAATCCTTTCCATATATAATATATATATATATACACACACACATTCCCTTGTCGTATGTCGTAAGGGCTTCATCATGTAAATCTATACTACTTTAGTGTGGTGCCACCATTCTCGAAATCGTTTGGACTGTCACTCTCGATCTTGCTAGATTCCGTGTATCGTCTAGATCTAGTCAAAGGTTTACTATCGAGTGCTTCCTAGATTCAACCAGGGTTTACGCTACCCAGGGCCTACTGGGGTTTATGCTACCTATTGAATGCTTCTCGGATTCAGGGTTTACGCGACCTAGGTCCAGCTAGGGGTTATGCTACCTATCGAACGATGACCCCTAGTCTAGGACACACTACCCAGAGCGATGTATGTTCCTAGACTTTCCCCACATACGTGTCGTGAATCGTTATCGATGTCTAGTTGCACATGTCCTCTATATGTGCGGCTCGAGTGCCGTGGCAGGGCTAATCAGGGAACACGGAACTCGGTAGGTAGCTTTAAGTTATATGCCGATGCAGATGCTAAGGTCTGTTTTTATATGTGTGTGGCTATGGTCCCACTTGACCCCTCCCTCAACTAATGAAAGGCACCCAAGAAAATCAAGAATGAGAACTATTCGCAGGGCCCCTATGCCCCAACAAACCTATTGGCCAAACCTTACCCATAACTAGATAGCAAATATATGGTCTGTTGGAATTCTCCGCCTTTCCGCTTTACGTACTCGATTGACTCAAGATGGTAGGTAGACGACGACGTGCCATCACAAGGCTAAACAAGATATCGCCGCCTCACGCTAACCCATCCTAGTCTTTAGGTTGCTTATATTGCAACCAAGGCATACCCTTGGCTCTTCTAACGCAGACCTTAACCTCTGTGAGCCCAGGAGAATCATCTGCAACCTGACAAAGGAGGGATACCAAGAGTACCCTCACGTCCCCTCGAAGCTGCGTGCTTCGTAACCCAGTTCGTTGGAGCCTTCTTCATGATTGATGGACGTTCGCTCCTCCACGTGTTCTACTTGGCTTTCTTAACTAAGGTTTACTACTTAGTTCTCTCAACTAAGGTATACTACTTAGTTTCCTGAATCGTTAGCTTTTTTAACTAAGGTTTACAACTTAGTCCTCTTAACTAAGGTTTACCATTTAGTTTCCTGATTCGTTAGCATTCTTAACTAAGGTTTACAACTTAGTCTTCTTAACTAAGGTTTACTACTTTGTTCTCTTTCTCGTTATTTACTTAGTTCTCTTAACTAAGGTTTATTACTTGGTTCTCTCAACCAAGGTTTGATACTTAGTTTCTGTTACTTAGTTCTCTTTAACTAAGGTTTGTTACTTAGTTCCTTTTAACTAAGGTTTACAATGAATTCAAGCATGACTTAAGTTCTCTTTATCAAATGATAGCATACCGGTGTTTTTCCACGTTTCCAGCTTAGATTAACTTATTTCATGGTATAAGTCGTCATACCCTTCGAGTCTTGTATTACATCTTAAGTCATATTCATTTCTTATCCCTAGGATAAGTTTATTTTATTATTTATTCTTATCATTCCCCACTTTTCCTTGCTTTGATATTGGTTAAGTTTGCCCATGTGTCCAAGTTGACTTAACCCCCAATCACGTATACAATTCAACCCACGTACCATGCCAAATTGGTTAAGTGTTCTATATCAGTTCATGTTGACTTAACCCACACATATATCATGTCAAATTGGTTAAGTGTTATCGAGCGGTTCACGTTGACTTAACCCACCCCCATATATCATGTCAAATTGGTTAAGTGTTGTCTAGCGGTTCACGTTGACTTAACCCACCCATATATCATGTCAAATTGGTTAAGTGTTGTCTAGTATTTCATGTTGACTTAACCTTACCATAATAGCATGTGTTATTAGCATTAATTAATTATTAATGCCCAACCTCTCACATTAGACTTATTGTTGCGGTCACTGGATGTGCCGGTTGGTTCCGGGCAGGATTACACCACAACTCAATCTAACCTCGGGTGTCAAGCACGTTATGACTAACTTCTCACATTAGAACCTATTGTTTGCGGCCACTGGATGTGCCGGGCAGTTCCGGGCAGGATTACACTGCCAACTCATTCTAACCTCGAGTTAGCCATGTTTCACGTTTAGCCAATTAACAATTCATGTATATTCTAGGTGTCATGGGCCAATTATAAATTTACAAGCATGTTCATGTTCATTCTAGATATCAAATGTCAATTATCAGTTCACAAGCGTGTTCATGTTCAAGTTATGCCATATTGTCAATTTCATGTTATGTGTCGAGTTTCATAATTACTTAAAAACATGCTTTGTCCAACATATTCCATTTTTAATTATGTTTCTACGATCTTAACGGCATATCCAATTTTCAAGTCTCAAATTCAAGTTTTTCCCAAAAACCCCTATTTATGTTCATGCTTATAAGCCCGTTAATAGGCTATACCTATTATTCCAATTCAATTTATAATTTAAACCCTCAATCCCATAATATTTAGATTTGAAATAAATCACCTTTTTCCCAATCCTATCCCACATTCAACAATTCCAATTAAATTTACATAATTTCATGTCAACATCATATATCAGAATCCATGATTATGCGTTATTCACGCTCCCAAATCATATCCAAAGATTCATTATGGATTACGCTCCAAAATTACCAATTACAAACTATATCACAATGATTTCCCGATATTTGCAATAATAATTGTTATGCCACAAACCCCAAATTATGGATTATGTTCCTCGATTGCATAAAATAGATTATGCCCAATATTCCCCTATTCCAACCTTACGTATGTATAATAAGATTTTCGTCTAGGTTCGAGATAACCTAAATCCAAAATTAAAAAGGGAAAGGAGAATAAAAGAACAATTATTATAACATTAATCTTGAATTGAATTTATATCTGTGGAATGATGAACGATAATAATACTATTATGCAACAAGTTTATTGTAATCCCACTCACAGTGTTTTTGCGCTGCAATTCGTAGATCTTTGGTTTTCTTCTTCAATTCATGAATTTGATTTGACTTTGACTGATGTCATGCCCCAATTTACAGATCTGATCTTCCTTTGATTTCCTTTCGCGGCGTAGGTTGCGGATCTGAATCCCTTCTCTTTTCTTGCGCGGTATTTTAGATTTGAATCTCTCTTTTGTTTTATTTGTGGTAGTTGAAATCCTAAATCTCATTCTTTTTAATTTAGGAATAGATTTGTGAAGAGAGAAAATGGATCTAGGATTTAGTAGAGAAGAAGAATTGTTTAGATCCATTGAGGAAGAAGAAGAAGAGAATCCTCTCAAGATTAAGACAGCATATAGTTACAGTGACTTGGTGTGGAGAGAAAGCAAGGCCTAGGTGGTGTTTAAATAGGTTTAGAGTCAAAGAACGATGTCCAGGAACAAGTCCGGATTCATAAAAATGAATCTGCAGCTAAAACGAGGCTTTCCCGACCAAAACAGGTCGACCTCGACCAAATAGGTCGACCTCCCTAAGTGGTAGGTCGACATCATGGTCGACCTGCTAATATATATATATATATATATATATATATATATATATATATATATATATATTTCTCTTGAGTTGGTTGATTTCTGAATTTTCGTTGAATCTTCTGAACGTCATAACTCCTTCATACGGAGTCCGATTTTCGAAAACTTGGACTCTATTCCATGAAAAATTCCGAGACGAACGCAATGGTGATGTTCGTTTTACTTAATTCCAGATATTTAAATTAATTATCCTTTTTCTTTCATGTATTAATTAATTTCCACTGGTATTGAATTAATCTTTCCTTTTTCTTTCATGTATTAATTAATTTCCATTGTACATCACCATATTTACCTATCTATGCATATATATATATATATATATACATTTATGTACATTTTTAATTCTATTAAAAAAGCGGGGTGTTACATTTCTCCACCACTCTCAAACACTCTAAGCTCCATTAATGGCTTCTCCAACTCAATCTACCTTCCTCCAACAACTAATGGATCAAATCTCCACCAAACTCCATTAGAAATTGCTCAAATCCAATTCAATCTTCTCTAATCTCCATCAATCCTCTCTAAAACCTAGATCTAACACCAAATCCGCCATGGAATCATCTCGAATCACTCAAGTCCCCGAGAAGTGGTAGATCTACATCATCATTCACCGCACTTAGAGAATTCTATCAAGTTCCTTGGCTAACTTGACTAGATCAAAGAGAAGCACTTGTGAAAGAGAAAATAAATGTAATGAGAGAGAATTCATGCTTTGTAAACTCGAAAATGATAATGAAAGTTACTCTCATAGTGGATGTAAGTTTTTCCTTAGTCGAACCACTCTAAACTTTGTGTACTTTTCTTTTTTCCTATTTAATTTGTGATTGTGGCTCCTTTTTATCATTTCTAACCGTTTGGTGAAGTGCTCTCGAAGTACATTTGGTGTTGTGGCCTTTTTTTTTGTTACAACAATTATATAATAAAACTAGTGCGAATCCGTGCTACGCATACGGGTTTATCTTTAGATTTGTTGTAAATTTTGTGTTACATAGAAATAAATATGCAAAGCTTGTACATAAATGATAAATATAGTAAGTGATATTATAATAAATGAGTCTAACAAAAAAAATGTAGTAATATTCTTATTGTAGATTCAAATTATTTATTTGAATCTAACAATTATCATAGCAGTTTAAACGTAATAGAGTGAAGAAATTGGATAATTTTTGATAGTCAGTGCCTATGATTCTAAAATTCTCGGTAGAATAATACATGTAAAGATATGTAGATTGGTAAATTTTGTTCTCTGGGTCTTATTATGTAAATTGCTACATCTGTCAGCTTTGAGATGGGCTTTGGCAAGGTCCAGTGTGCCTTCTTATTCACTGTTGGGCAAATCGATAGAACTGGGGAAATTATCGCAGGTCCAGACTAATTGGCATTAATATCAGTATGTGTTGACAAATAATCTAGTATAGTTTAGCTTCAAAATGAAGAATGGTACCCAAAATACTACTGTAGACAAAAACTAAGAATTATATTTTATTGGCATGAAGACAAATTCTTGGTTCATAAAGCTGATGCTTCCAATCACAGAACTAAATAAATTTTGCAAAGTTAAAAAGTCACATAAATAAAAATAATGCTTCCGTGAAGCGAACCAAATCACATATTACAATCACAATGATAGTAGTGCATAACCATAGTGAAATTCTTCTTCTCATATAGAATAGTATATTGCATCTACATAAAAAAAAATGAAAATGAAAGGAAAAAATCGCATTTGCCTCGGGTTTGAATCCTATGAGAGCACAATAATCAGCACAATCTCTTCTCTATATTATGTTATAGACAACCACCAAAGCAAAAGCGCAGCAATAATTATTTGAGTATAAGACCATTCACACATCCAATTTGACTTATCTATTAAGTCAATCATACAATAAGATTATTTATAGTAAACTCAATGTGTAGAGTTAAGTTACTTTTGATCGGATGAGCATCAAGTAAAATTTGATTAAATATCGAGTATACAATACTGAACTCAATTAAAAGGATATTTGCACCTCCTAGAAAACCAATCTTGAAATGAGTTCTTTACTTAAAAACAACTTTATGCCTTGGTGATTTTCTTAGAACTATTTTCTTTAACTATATTCCAAGCGTTTAAGACCAGGAAAAACATATTGACTCCAAAAAAAAAAAAAAAAAAAAAAAAACATAAAATTGATCATCATAAAATGAAAAATGTTACTAAAAAAATAAATCATGTGTTTTAATTGTTTAGATTTCTATAAAATCCACTTTTACATAACAACAATTGCAGTTGTCGATAGTTTTCAAGCTTCTATAATATATATATATATATATATATATATATATATATATAGTAGAAAGCTATATTAACTACGAGAAATAGCAATGAAAGTAAAATTAAAGTTAGTATTTAACTGAATTTAAAGAGGAATGCACATGAGAATAAATAACCCAAGTAATTGTGAATATGAAGGCATAGGAAAATCAAAGTACGTGTAGAAGACAAATTTCAAACGCCGGTGGATCATTTAAAAGCAACAACTTTGCAAAGAGGAAATAACCACCACTGCCCCAACCTTATTAAAAACCTAGGTTTGCACTTTTATAAGCTGACAAAACCATGTAGTAAGGGGTAAATTTTCATGTGTGGCTAGCATATGGACTAATAGGCTAACAACAAGTGAAGTGGTGGGTTTTTGGTAAAGCTAATGTCAAATGGATTAGAAAAAAGATGCAACTTGAGATAATTAAATACAGGAAATGCTAAAATCCTATTAACGTAATTGTTTAACAATTGAATTTCTAATAGATTGAGAATGTAAATTATGTTAGATATTATTAAAAGCTACTTTGTGAAGGTCCAAGTTATAATATCATTTAGCAATAATAAATAATGTGACTTGAGAGAAGGAAATTACATTAGAAAAAAAAATGAAACATATCACATCTCTTTTCAATGTCCTTATCTCTACTAATAATGAACATGACTTAGAGCAAATAAAATGCACCAATAATGATACATTTAAAATGTATGTTCAAGCATGTGTATAATGAAGAGAACATATCAAATTAAGGAATCATGCTAAAGGTATGTATAATAAGATTAACATATTCATCAAGAACAATACTTGATTCATGTTATTCAAGCAGTACAAATAGCTACGATGATATGTGTTTTATATCTGTATATTATTGTATTTTATTGTTTTATATGTATATAACATTTAATCACTGTGATGTGAGACATATAACATGTCATGTAATCGTCTAGTAATTCTACCTCTTGACAGCCATCTTATGTCAATTGAGCACCACTTCAGTGCATTATGTTGCAATGTTAAGCAAATAGAGGCATAAAGCGATAGAAAACTGAGCTACATTTGAATCACTGTGCTAACTTCATTTTACGGAATGTATGTTGATCTTTTTTAGGGTTTTAATCAAGGTTTGAAATTCCGGTTCCGTTCCGGTCATTATATAATTTTGTAATTTCGGTCCCGTTTCAGAAATTCCGGTAATTCTGATTTATTTTCGGCTCCAGATTTTGTATGTTTTAAAATAATTTTGATGTATAAATAAGCTAACACGGTGTAAATTCAGAAAAAGATAAGCTGGTCTTTCAAAATGATTTAATTTCCATCCTTAGATACGTAATATCCAAATCATTTCTCCTAACAAAACAGTATACAATGGACTTACATTAAGCAAACAACGCAAAGCTAAAATAGCCCATCCTCTTATTCTAAAATATATAGGTCCACAAGGCCCAAAAGTGGGTAATTTTCAGCCTAATTCTCCAAGCCTTCGTCTTCAACAAATAGAAGAAGTTGAAGCTTCTTCTACCTTCAGCCTTTCAAAACTTTTAGACAAAGGTTTAAAGAAACAAAGGAAAAAATAAATTTTGATGTTCTTAAATTGCTCAACCTTTATTGAGATTTATTCTTAGGTATCCTATATTTCTCTTTGTTTTGTTAAAAGTGCCATCTTTTCCAAATCAAATTATTTCCTATTTTCATTGTTTAAGCGTTTATGAATTCGTAAATCATCAATTCCACATGCTCGATCTTGTTTTTCTGACATTTAGAACTGGAAACGGGTTTTTGGATGAATTGCGGTTCGGTCATTGCCGGAACCAGACCGAAGTGGCCGGAATTTCAGTTGTCTGGCCAGAACTTCAAACCTTGGTTTTTATTTGTCAATGTTAGGTGGATTTTATTTGTTTATTCTTCACTTTAGGATTTGGTTCGTGCATTTGTTTTATCTTTGTTCCAATGTTATTCGTGTTTCAATTTATAAATATATTGCTGCAGAATCAGTTACACAACCTCACTTATTATTGCTAAAAAACCTCTGATGTTGCAAAAATAAGAAATTTGCAAGATGCATTTAGAGCTTGTCATTTTGTGCATTAAAGCATATGACATGGCGACAACAAAAAATATCACTAAAAATGATATGCATCCTATAAAAGTTATGCGCATGTAAAGCCAAACTGTCCTGTAGTATCATCTGATAGGTACTGTAGATAGCGATTAAACATGTAGATAGGCTTACACTTATCAGCTTTATAAACAAATAGCAAATGGACCTAATTTTCCATGATAACTATTCGTTCTTAAATGATCCATTAAAATTAGTTTAAAAGTAGCACCATACCAGTCCCAAGTCTGAGTATAATATATGCATTTCAAGCTCAGTTTGGTTCTAACTTCATGGTGACCCCTTATTCATTATTTTCTCTTAATTAACCTATTAATAATAACAAAATAACATTAGCTCAGCGCAAAAACTCCATGCTTGCTTAAACCTGCAGCAACAAAATATACATAAGATCAATTAGTTGGAAATTTAACCAAGATCCAAAGATATTTGTTACATCTACTTAATATATAATATAAAAGATTACAAATTATTAATATAATTATAACAAAGCACGGTCTGCAATGTGTAATGCCCAACTTATAGCTTACCTGGGTAGAACTTCACAGCTCATTGCACAAAAAATCTTGGAGAGAAGTCCAAATACACAAAAGCTAAGCTGCAAACGGTTGAAAGCAATGCCATATCCATGTCACTATTTTCAACAAAATTATTCTAAATAGTAACACTACAAAAACATATGATGAAAAGAAGTGAACAGATATGTTATGAATATCGGTCCTATAGTGCAAATCAGACCACACAAATCATTATATTTAGGGATTTCATGATGTAATGTATATTTTTTGAAAACAAAAGGTCCAAATGAAGTATATATCTACTTTTCTAGCATACTCCAATCAAAGTTAGACATCTAGCACCATTCAAAATTTACAGATCAATAAAAAAAGGACCTTTGCCTAAAGAAATTATAGCTCACATCTATAATTAAATACAAAACAGAATAAAATGACATAAAATGGAGAATAAGTCAGAACATATGAATTTCACGCATTTGTTAACAAACATTTAAGTGAACAAAAGCAAGAATAAAAAGATTATTCAGGATAAAATTGGGCAACTTAAGAGCTATTAGTCCAACAGATATTGAGATATGGAAAAAATATTTAATCCATAATTTAATCCAATCGAACCGAGTAAATACACAAATACAATTAATGGATACATATAAATATGTCAACTTATCAATTCCTCCAGTTGCAAATGTTAACCACTTGAATTATGTATGGTTTTTGAGTTATGGTCATTCAATATCCATATAATTCACCACATTTTATAACATTTTTCATTTATGGTTACTCATAATATAGCCACAATTGGTAATCTGTTTTAAATTTTAACAATAAATCACAGTAAGTTATAAAAAAATAACTTTGATTGTGGAGGCAAGAGTATAGTTTTATACAGTGTTGAAAAAGGTTAAACCAAATTGATTGATAAACCGACTTATGATGTATTTAGGTGGTATTCTTGAATATTACAAAAACAAATGATGAAAAGAAGAGAACAAATATGATATGAATATCAATCATACAATGCAAATCAGACAACAAAATTAGTTATATTTTAGGATTTCATGATATAATGTACAATTTTTTAAGAAAAGACCGGTCTAAATAAAGTTTATTTACTTTTGTAACCAATTCCAATCAATATTGGACGTTTAAGTCCATTCAAAATGTATGAATCAATACAAAAAGAACTATTACCTAAAAAAACTATATGTTACATATAGAATTAAACACAGAACATGATTTGCAGTAAGCATCAAAATGACATAGGTGAGGCCCGGGGGGGGGGGGGGGGGGAGTCAAAATTGATCATAAAGAAGTTGGAACATATGGATTTCACACGTTTGTCAACAATTTGATTATTGTTACATATGTTATGTAGAATTGTGAGAGCAATTTACTTTTATCTTCTTACCATATATAGGTTCAATCCAATTTGTAAAGGTATATAATTATGAGATTTTAATGTATGGTTTACCTATAGTTTTTTTATTTGTTTCCCTTTTTTAACTACATGTTAAACTCAATAAAATCAAAGTCAAGTAAGTGACTTTTAAGTGAACAAAAGCAAGAATAAATAGCTTACTCAATATAAAATATGTCAACTTAAAAGCAATTAGTTATGCTGATAGATATAGCATAATACATAATGCATAGAATCCAATCATTTGACATAATACGTAATGCATATAATCCAACCGGCCTAAGTAAATTCACAAAAACGATTAATGGTATATATAATTATAAATATGTCAAACTATTAATTACCTTGGCAAAAAATGTTAATTCTGTTGGATTTTGAGTTTTTCATTTATGTCCATTCAGTATCCGTACAAGTTTACTATGATTGATTACACTTTTCGTTTGTTATTCATAATATGGCCACAATTGGTCATTTCTTTTAAATTTTGATGATATGTTACCGTTCTGTAATTTCTCAATCTAGAATGAGATTATGGATACAAATTATATTTCTAAACAGTGTTGTAAAAGGCAAACCGATGTATGATGCATTTAGTAAGATGTTACTTGACTCTAATGTTATTGGGTTTAACATGTAGTAAAAAAAGGGAACATATAAAAAACTATAGTTAAACCATACATTAAAATCTCATAATTATATACCTCTAAAAATTGGATTGAACCAATATATGGTAAGAAGATAAAAGTAAATTGCTCTCACATTTCTACAGAACATATGCAACAATAAACAAATTGTTGGACTTGCTTCAGTAAACTTCAAAACAAAATTATAAATAATATGTTACTAATTACTAAATTTTCATACATGAAAGCAGAAACAAAATTCAGACTGAATTGGTAAACCTGGTCATCTGGTTTAAAGTAATTAATCAAATGAATCGTATAATTGGCTCGGTCTAACCCTAAATTTAGAAGACACAAATTATTTACCCATCCCACTTAGTCAGCCAAGATGAAACATTAACATATCATTACATAAATAAAAGCATAATGTAGAAATAGAAAACATCAGCATAAAATTTGATCAATATTATTACTATGTAAAGGGAACAAATAAAATGCAATCTTCAGGCAATCTTTGTAACACTTCACGTAATCTTCATAATCAACTTTGAAGCCATTCATGAAGCAATGATTTTAAGTAGTTTATTTCTATATGTACATGTTGATAGTCAAATCTCGTGAACTGGAAAGCAGTACTCATTAAATAATATAAAAGAGAATTAGATGATCGACTATTGGAAAGAAATAAGCTTTGAATTTATAAAATGTCAGATGTGCATTAAAACTACCACCACTATGCATGTTTTCTTGAATATAGTGCAAATCAGTAAAAAGAAAATCATAAGGAAATATTTATGTCTGCTGAGAAATTATCTTGACTAAATATATCATTGGTCCATAGAGATTAAACTAAAAAAAGGAAAAGCAAAAAATAGATGGAGCCCAAAATGCAGCTCAAAACATACTTGAACAGCTTTGAACTAACAACATGTGTTTCAAATTTCAATACTTTCAGCGTATTTAGAGACGGCTTTGGTTTATAGACGGATATATGTTCTATTATGTATAAGTCCTAACAGCACGTTGTATCCAAAGCACAACGCAAATTCAAACTTATGTTTACTAACTATTGTCCACTTCAAATGTTAAAAATAGAGCAAACAATCAATATTTTCTTTCCTGTGGAAGCATTAACCATAAACCAAATCTTTTATCTATTTATATTGGCCAAATCTCTTGCACCTTTAACCTTTGATGTCCTAAATTAGCTTCACATAAAACTTATAATGGAAGAACTGATGTAGACTAATTAGAACAAATCGCAAACAAACTTTTAGTTCAAGTGAATACGCAATTTCAGTTTCTACACATATAACTCACAGTATAGAATGGTAGTTTTCGCTCATAGGTTGAAATTTCTGAAGAAATATTAAACAAAAAATAAAAAATCAAAATGGGTAAGATACTGACCTGGCTATAACGGACACCTGGCTACCCGTTTCTTTTCAAATTGAATCACTTGGGTAGAAAATTAAATTCAGCTAGCAGGTTGGAAGACTTGAATAGAAAATTAAATCCAGCTAGCAGTTTGGAAGACTTGAAATCTAAATCAAATAAGCGGTATGAACCAAACGTAAATTACTCTGCTGACCTGTAGGGTGGGAGGCGGTGGAGAGAATCTTGGTTAATTGCAGTGTGTCAGGCGGAGGTGGGGGGAAAGGCAAAGCGTGGAATGCAAATGGAGAACGCAAGGCGGATGAGAAGGAGATAATGACGTTTGGCAACGCAGATGAGAAAAGAGGGAAGGATGGCTTAGAGCATGGAAGGGGAAATGAAAGAAAGGCTAGCAATTAGATGGAAGGAGATAACGGCTGTTTTTTGGGAAAACGAAAGGCGAATGAGAAAGTGAGAGGTTTTTCTCATATCAAGGGATGCAAATGCTTTTTTGAGAGCAGGTAAAGGTGAGCGCATGTGAAGACTAAAGACAACCGTTCGATCTGGGCAGCAGACACGTGGCACAATCTTGTTTTTTTAACAAAATGGAAAGATTGTAGTAGATATCAAGAGTCATATATGAGCATAGTATGCTGGTAAATTGTGTATTACAAAATAGATATCCTTCCATATGCAAAAATATGCTTGTGTTGATTGAAACATAATAATTTTATGCTTTACATATCAATCTGCTATATTCAACTAGTGCTATCATTCTTTTTTTACTTCACATTTTGAAACGGTGGTTCATCTTAGAAAATCACATAAATATATATGTTGTTCAACTGCCATAGGATTTTATAAAAAGAAGGCAAAACACCTCCGTCTTTCTTCGAAAACCATATGGATAACGCTACATGCATCCATATTGTTCCAACTTCCAACGCTACCAAGGTTGTTCTGAAATAGGTATTATTAACAACTGACATTTGCAAGCACTGCATGTTGACTGAAATTAAGTGATATCCAATAGCTATAAAACAAAGTAGTTTAATATATATAAAAAGGTATTATAATCAAATTCATTGTAATAGAATAAAAATGTAAACTGTTAATCAAACACCCAGTCTGGCCACTATAGAAATGTCTTAAAAGTAGCATAATTTCAGGGTCAAAACTTAAAACATGAACAAAATATAAAATAGAAAAGGAAATATAAATTCAATTCCCATTTTAATTCAAGCTGACATTTAAAAATGATTTGAAGTCAGGATTTCAATGCTTCGTAGATACTACACATTTTTTTTTAAATTGAAATTAGTCTAAAGTTATTGACTGGAGCAGAAGGATGTAATTTGAAGAATCGCTTTAGTAAGAGGCGCATACGAAAGCTTCCACAACAAATTTGTTGAAATTAATGAGAATTTAGAGGCGTTACATCAAACACATGAGATAAATCCAAGACATTGGTCTTCAGCATAAGGTTATGAAAATAACAACGAAGGGGTGAGGAAATTGCCTCGTCTTTAATAATCCAATTTTGATACATTCTTGTTTAACTCCAAATCAGAAGGCATATGCAGTTTGTAAAAAAATAATTCATGTGCACAACAGAAGGCATGATCACATGTGAAGCACATGCTGTAACGCTCATTCCTATTATTGTAATTGAGGTGTATTTCTAAGTAAATTTGATATTACAAACAAGTACAAATTCGAGTTTAAGATATTTTCATTGTCAACTATTTAATGCAAATAATTGTCCCCAGTACGATATCGTAATTGGTTTGGTGTGATACATCATTAGATGAGATCGTTGATATTTTTATCCGTAGTGGTTGCTTTAATTTTATGAACGAAACTGAAAATATATTTCGTGAGTACCGTGCATATTGTCTCATAGTTCCAACAGAAATTTAAGTCTTTGGATTTTAGGAAAAGACATCATGAGGATTGTGTGATTGACTGTATCATATAAGTTATACATCTAATTGAAATAGAAGATTAATATTGCATATGTTGATTTAAAACCATTTGCATTTGATAATCAAATATTTTTTTGCATATACTTATTTGATTAATGTCAAATATATATTTTTGTGAGAAAGTTGACAATAAGATGGTGGTTTTTAGTTGTACTATGAGTTTTGAGTACTTAAACATATTAAAAGTCAACGTACATCAAGTAATTCAAATTATTCTATGTATGACTCGAACCTAATACCTCGTGAACCAAAGCCAATTCACTTACTATTTGGATAGAGTTTTTGGCCCTATTATTATTATTATTATTATTATTATTATTATTATTATTATTATTATATTAATAATGTGTCAATTACAACTGTTAAGTGATTATTATTTAAAAAAAATTTGGCGTGGCAAGTGATTATTAATTCATAATTGTAAAAGTTGTTGATCTAATTATTATTGCTTTCACTGGAATTAATGTTATTCCTTCAAAATTGATAATAATAGTGGTGTTTCATTGATCATCCATACCATTATATGTAATCTAATAAACATGCAGATACACCCATTTTATTTTAGTGAATATTAGACTCAGGTTCTTAAAAACAAACTTAATGCAAAAAACCTCCTTCTTAAAAAAATATTGTAAATTAGGTCCCTATAATGTAGTTATTGAAAATTGCACAAGATTATGCAATTGTTCAGTGAATAATTGCTGACATTGCTTTGCCAAAATAATTGTTGACATTTGTGCAATTATACCATAAAATTACATAACTTTCTGCAATTTTTTATGAAAAATTGTGGATATTTCCGCAATATTTTTGATAAATAATCGCTGAAATTTCTGCAATTTTTTGAAAAACTTGAAATTTATGCTGCTTTTTTGGTGAAATTTTACGGAAATTTCAGTAGATTTTCATTGAATAATTGCATAAATTTCCGCAATTTTTTATATACTTACATAAATATCTACAAATATTCACTGAATAATTGCATTAATTTATACAATTATTAGTTAACTTAATTATAGGGACTTAATTCACATAGCTTTTTTTGGTAAGGATGTTTAGATATTTCGAAACTTAATAGGGACTTTACCCAAACTGTCCATTTTTTTTCATTTTTTATTGAAAACTGTAGTCTTCTAATTCTTTGTTAACCTTGACTAGTGCTTACGTGAGCATTCAAAAATTGTAGATACATTTTCATGACTTTTGAAAATGATAATATATAACAACACATATCACATATAGTATCACTTTAGGACTATATAAATCAAAATAGAAAAGTGCATCACTGAAAAATATAAATAGAAGATATTATCTACATAAGATAAATGTTACTCGAGATGAATACACATGTGTACATGCATAAATACATAAAACGCACTAAAAATCAATCAGCACACAAACTAGTTACACTACATGAATCTCAACCGCTTGATTTCATGACAGTTTCATCTTCATATATATGTTGGCACATGGATTCATAATGGCATGTCAATTATCCCACCAGCATAAAATAGAAATAGTTTCACTTTTTTAAAATTGTTTTGACTCGAAAATTCAGCCTATAATTAATTTGAACACTTTACACATGCATCACCATCAACTATGCATTATCATAGAATAACATCAAGTTAGAAAATTACTTTTAAAAGTTCTTAAAGTCCAAGTTAGAAACTAAAGCAAAGACTAAAAGTATGGTCTTTAGCCAGTCATAATTTATATAAACCGATTAAAGACTAAAATTTTGTCTTAAATTGAGAATGTAAAGACTGAATTTTTCGGTCATTGATCAACATTTAATTAGATACTGATATATTTCGACTTTATCTTTCAGTCTTTAAATGATTATTTTTTAGTAGTGTATTGGAAATATACTTATATTTTCGACTTGATTAATCTAGAATTCTCTATATACAAAATATATACATAATTTGTTTAGTCACTTATGAAAAGACGATTGTTGATAATTTATTTAAAAATGCACGTATAGAAAGAACTTGTAAAGACCCAGAAAAATCGAACGCTTAATCTTTGAATATCGTAACTATTTGGAATATTGTTAAATGTTATAAATATGGTTTTATAACCTTGTTAAACAACTTTTAATTAATGATTAATGATCCTAGACTTGTTTCGTAAAATCGTTTTCAAAAATATTTTTTTTGAAAAAACGTCGAAAATGCGACCAAAAACCATTTTATTGATGAATAGCTATTTTCTCAATAAAAGTTGCTGAAAATTTAAATGAATATCTAATTAATCATAAGGAAAGTAATTAGCAAATAAAAATATTTTTCATATCTATGGCTAGCTATATTGATGATGTCATCATTTTAAAAAATGAGCAATTAAGGAAAGTTTTTGTATTTTTGGTATTTAAATATTCAAATAAGTGTTTTATAATTTAAATATGTTTGTTTTAATTATTTAAATAAGATAAGGAATTTGTTTTCAAGTTTTGTTTACTTAAATAAATAATTTGACAAAGAACTAAAAATATGACCGAAGTTCAACTTTCATATTTACAACATATCGTTGAACATAAGCTGTTTTATATCGTGCAATGTTGTTTGATATATATATATATATATACGAGACGTATAGGCACGCGCTTTGCGCGTGGTGAGGGCACGCGCTCCGCGCGTGGTGATGGCATGCGCTCTGCGTGTTGTGATGACAAAATAAAAATATGTCGTCAATACATTGTCTGGTATATTTCTTGCCCATTTTATTTTTCTGCATATTTATTTGCTTGATAGTTTCTTTTTATTTTCCTATTTTCATTACTTTGCATTAATTTTCTTCTGTTTCTAATTCATGCATGTTAATTCATGTGACCGTTATTCAAAACATTTATTTTTATTTCTAGTTTCATTGAAAAAAAATTCCATTCTTAATACGTATGCACATTCTCTTGAAATAAATATGTCCACACATACGCGTGATTTAATTCCATTTACGATGCGCGTTTATTTTCGAATTCGAACATACGCGTGATTTAATTCCATTTACGTTACCCTTCTAGATTTAATTGTCTGCTTTCAAATTTTAACTTTATTCTCATTTACGTCTTTATTAATGTCATTAATGACACACATTGCTAATTAAAGAAACATTGCTATTTAACTTTAATTACTTTCCGTTTCTTTCTTGATTTAATTCTTTTTATTATATGTGTTTGTTTTTAATAAAGGGCATTTTCGGTAGTTTGCGTGTACACCAAAAAAGTGTGACACCAAACATATTCCGATTATTAGTAAAGATATATGTATGTATGTATGTATGTATGTATGTATGTATATATATATATATATGCATATACATGCATATACACATATATAAGTATGCATAATTAGTCACATCAAAGGTTTAGAAAATTTTCTAAGTGTGTGTATATAAGCTTCTTATATGTATACAAATGGAAACTTAATCTTTAAGCTTTGAAAAACAAACTTACCATCACTTACACATCTCTCACATCACCTTACACACCATCCCATCTATCATAATTACTATTAGGGTTTTAATGGTATTTTAGTCTTTCCAATCCACCTTCCTCTTCTTATATAAGGAGGGGTGTGCCTTCTCCTTTCTTACACAAAATTCCTAAGAAAAAATGAAGCTTTTAATGGCTTATCCGCATCTTCTTCCTCTTTCTTACTAACTTTCTCAAACTATACTCGAACCAGCTCCAAATCAACTCAAACTTTGAGTGGAGCCTTCCTACACCATTACAAGACCTTCTAGTAAGTTAGAAGTTGAAAAATTCAAGCTCCTCTCAAAATCCATTAGAGGGCGTGAGCTATAAAGCAAGGAGGAAACAAGGAAAAGCAAGTGAAAGCAAGGAAAGCAAGGAGGTTGCTAGCTTGGATCTTTATTCTTATTCTTGGATCTTGTATTTTCCAAGCATTAAGGTGAGTTTACTCACTATTTAGGACAACAAACATAAACCTTTTTGCATGTCTTTAACTATGCTTAAAGTTGCTTGAATGTTAGTAACTTATGTTAAAAATGTTAACTTGATTCTTACTTTAAAAGTAAGCGACCTATGTGATCCATGTTAATGGATTGGAACAGACTTGAATGGACTTAGAATTGGACTTGAATTGACCTGTATAACAAGTGAAATGGATTTGAAATAAAGCACATAAGGATTAGTAGGGAATTGATATACCGTGACTTGAACTTGAAAGTACACTTGTAGCGATAGTCGATATAGATGCAGTTTGAATTGTTGTATTTTCAACACTTTGTATGAAACTTTATAATGATATCCTTAGTGATTTCTAATCATACTAAATATTGTATTACTTGTATGTTTGCTACCTTGAAGTTATTGAATAGTAAAATTCTAAGTAACCCATCGAAGATGACCAAAACTTCACTAGTGCAAAACTACCCGTTTTAACCTTGATTTTTGGATTTCAAAGTATTGTAAATATTCTTTAAGTTTATGTAAGTTGTCTAATCGTTTTAATATTATCTCTTAACTCTTACTTAAGTAATTTTAAGTCCAAAATGTATTTTTTCTAAATATCTTCTTTCTAAAATATCTTCTTTCTAAATATCTTCTTTTTTAAATATCTTTTCAAATAAAACAAAGGTTAGAAAGGGTTATGAATTGCTAAACCTTATCATGATTAAATCACTAGATTAAAAGGTAATTGATAATGCATAACACTAATAAGCCAACGAAGTAGGCTTATCTATTTGTGAGTGTTAAGATTGATGTCGAGTAGGCATAGAGCAATAGAGCTCTAACCTACCGGCTTCCCTCTTAGCCGAGGAATAGATCGGTTGGGAATGTAACAACCCGAATTCCAATAGACCGGATTTTTTTTTTCAAAATTCGAATCCATCAGAACCCATGTTGGCTGCTTTGGTATCCTGCAGAAAAGGCAGAGATATAAAATACACCAAAGCTCAGAAAATATCTCACAACGAAATGGATAAAGTATAATATAATCAAAGCATAGCCTTACCGTAGTAATAATACTGCCTAACCAGTATCCAAAGCTATCATATCTCTACCACAAACCTAACCTGCGAGTATGTTATGAGGAGGGGGTAAGAACACAAGTTCTGGTGACTGGATTTAAACTATACACTTTGGACAGTCCTACATATATCGTTCAATCACATTTTCTTATTTATTAGGTTACTTGGGTTAACAACACTCAAGGCTTACACACACTTCGTATGCATTTACTTCTCAGTGGTTTAACCCAATACAGTATATATGTAGCTACCCCCAATATTGAGGTACACCCCATGGTACCCCACTCGCACGGTCTCCACGTAATGCCACAGAAATGAACGCAGGCCCTTATCCTACGCCAGAGTGACGTACGAATAACAATGTTACGTTCCACATATATCTGTCATTACTATGCTATATAAGCATACAGACTGCCACCTTCGATTGAATTAGATTCTATACCAGAGTAATGCCCTCAAGTCTATGATACACCACCCAGAGTAGACAATCATGTATCTAGACTTTCTCATGTACGTATCGTCAATTGTATTCGATGCCTTAACCACACATAATGTGCACCGATTTCCGTGGCAGGACTCTACAAGAAATACGGAACTTGGTCGGTAGCTTTTCCAAACCTGTACAGGCTCGCCTTTAAGAGCCTCAAATATACAGATATCCCTAGGGTCTGTTTTTCATGGTGGCTATGGCCCCACCTCGGCCTTTCCCTCAACTAGTAAAGACTACAAGAGCTAAGCGATTCCCCCTAACAAACAATTTAAACATCCAGTTGGCATCTTCCCTCAACCACCGTACCTCGATAGTGAAAGGTGAATGGTTTATCGGGTTTAGCTCTAGTCTTTTCGCATCCCACTGGATGCCGAGGACGGGTAGCCGACGATCTACCATCTTTGTTGGTCCTAACCTCGCCTCTCATTGAGGCGATCGCCGAATAACCCTAGTGTCACCACGTCACAGCATTATGACTACAAAGCTACTTTTGCAGTCAAGGCCTACCCACCTGGTAGTAATGTGCAGACCCAACCCCTGCGAGCACAGCCTAAACATCTACCACCACACAGAGGACTACCAGGAGCACACCTTACGTATCTCAGGAAGCCGCGTGCTTCCCCTTCTAGTCCTTCGGAGCCGACAGAATAATCAGATGAACGTGCGCTCCCCTCGTGCCTTATGACACCACGATGATCTACCTCGTTGGGTTATTCACCCTTAACGTACGGACCGGTCCAAGCGCCTCAATTTTAATGTGCCATTAGACCCTATGTCTAAACATTCTTTTATGCGTTAGCTTTACCTCACCATGTTTCCATTTAACTTGGTTATTTCCACTCACATTGACTTCTTATTCAAGTGGCCAGGTTTCTCTTGCTTATTAATTTCATTCATGTAACTTAACCCATTTAAGTTTATTAATAAGCCCACAACATGTTATTTCCTAGATTATGGCCTAAGGTTTGTAAACCGCAATCCCTTTATATTCTTGTTTAATTCCAAAGTTACTATAACATGTTCTACTTAATATGTAATCAAGTATTTCTCAATTCAAATGTTTTCTTCTTAACATGTTAGTCATTATTTATGATTAAATATAATTTATTTCATAAGTTTGCCTCATTCTTTCTTATTTAATTATAATTCCATCTCATACTGCCACTACAACTTATCGTTGTTTACTTATTAACTTAGTTCTCTTAACTAAGGTCACTAAAAAGTTTCTCTTCCCATAAATATAACTTATGTTGTCCTCGTCTGTAGATTTCAGATTCTTTTTCTTAATTTACAATTAAGTACAACTTATTTCCTTACATAAGTTATTCCATTCCCTTTTCGTTTATTATAACCTAAGTTATAATTTCCACTTGCCCTAGGACAAGCCTACCTATTATATAACATTCTCATTAATGTAATTTATTTATAATAGGTTATTATCATTCCCCGTTTATTCCAATCCTTTTGCCTTGTATCTTTCATTCAGTTCCTTTTAATTTCATTAATTACAATTAATGTTATATATCAGTCCTGCTATATATATATATATGTATGTATGTATATATTTATGCACTAGACCTCTTACATTAAGCCAACATTTGTGGATGTTGGATTTGTCAGGCGGCTCCAGGCAGACTTCTACCACAAGTTGACTTAACCTTGTGTCTTAGCACCTGTACATGTTTTATTTATGTATTTAGACCCCTCATATTAGATTTACCACTCGTGGATGCTGGATATGACAGGCGGTTCCGGACAGACTTCTACCACAAGTGTAATCTAACCTCGTGTCTAAGTACGGTTACAGTTTCCTATTTACTATAAATTTCCTATATTTTACATGTCATCATTTTAAGCACAATTTATGTCACAAGTTAACATGGAATTGAAACAACGGTAATCACTACAAACATTTTGACATGTTTATATTTCAACATATGAATTTTCCCAACATATTAATATCTTAGCATATTAATATTCCAACATGTCATATTTATCGCTTTAATCTTTTTAACATATGTTTAAACATTTCAACATATCATATTCCAAAATGTCATATATAAGATTTCAATGCTTTTTAATTATTCTAGCAAATTCACATCGTATAATAACGGGGAACGTTAAATGATAATATATCATTGTCAAAAATGATATAACTTAAATCCACTCACCTCATTTGCTTTCCAAATCCTGGATCTGGCCCAGATCTAGCATTCCATGGTTTTCCGCTAATTGGATTCAGAACCTAACAATGATGGATTTATAATTTTTACTAAAAGAAAAAGGAAGAAAGAGAAGATAATTGAAATAGACCAGATCTAGGAAATTACATCACTTCGATAAGAGATCTGAACACCCATTTACAAACATACGTTCCTTTCCTTCAGATCTAGATTCAGGATTTTTTCTAAACTAATCATCTTAATTTTCTGGAGAGATTTGCGGAGGAGAAAGAATGGTAGAGCTTCTGCGTTGGCTCAAAAATACGAGATTTAGGGTAGGCTCTACATGCTTATTTATAGGTGTTCAGCAATGAATTTAGACCAGAAAACAGTCCATGTTCACGTAGAAGAATCTACCCAGATTTGCGGTGGGGTCGACCCTCTTTGTGTGGGTCTACCCATGGGTCAACCCCCCTGCTGGTGGGTCGACCCCTAGGTCGATCCCCAACAGTACACTTTCCCGCTCACTTTCCTACTTCGTAATTTGACTTTCTGGATAAATTTATTAGTAATATATTTATATATATGAGCCTTATATATACAAACTTGTAAGGCTCATAACTTCTTCATATGTTATCTGTTTTACGCAAACTTCGGGTCCATTTGAACTTGAATTCCGAGATGATACGATCTGTTTTACTTAATTCCGAATATTAAATTAAGTTATTCTCATTTTATTATCTTGAATTAAAATTGCGGGGTGTTATAAGAATGTTGGAAACGTGTTAATCATGTTGATTACTTACCTGTTTAATGAATATCATGTATACTGTGCTTGATTCTAATAAGCCGACGAGTAGGCTTATCTATCTGTGAGTGTCTAGAATGGGGTGTCCATGCAAGGGGTGATATGCAACCAGTGCTCTAACTTACCTGGCCTCACTCTTATATCCGTGTTATAAGAATGTTTGAGTCGACGTAACCATCCGAATAAGCAAAAGCAAATAAAAACATATCTTATATCCTAAGAAATGCATAAAATCCATGGTGGTCCAATCCAATTCAGCTAATAACGTTCCCACGAGTACTCGATCCAGAATCGTTCCCCCTCCGGGGAGTAGGAGGTGGCAGCGCGGGTGTAGGTGTTGTTGGTTGTTTTACGTATTCGGGTAGCTCTCCACGTCTAACATGTTCCTCAATCAAGTCTCTCATATGTTTGTAGTCATTGATATTATGACCATCCATCTGATGAAATATGCAATATTTTCTAGAATTGTGCTCTCTTAGCATTGGATCCCTCGTGGGAGGTTCGGGGTAGAGGATAGCACTCCTCGTATCCATGTAGATGTCAATTAGTGAAGCACCGAGTTAGTGTACTTATCATATCAAGGCCCTCTCTGGGTTGAGAATTACGATCATTCTTGGCAGCGAACTTTCCTTTGTCATTGCCTTTTCCAGAATCAGACGGTCCTCCATCCTTGACCATGTTAACTTCGAGAATGTCCTTCTCGGAATTTGCATCTTCTTCCAACAGAGACCTGTCTGCTTCAAAATAAAATTCGCCAAGATCACTCGGTGGATCTCTGTACAAAGAAACTTTGAAGTCTGACTTATCTAAAATGTCGGGTACAACTACCGTCAATACTGTAGATGGTTCAGGTCGATCAACTAACGCTACTGCGGTGTTTAATCTTTCCAAGAATGAACACAGGGTCTCGCCGGACCTCTATTTGGTTGAAGTGAGCGACATAACGTTCTTGGGTCAGAGATGTGGACTCAGAACTATTCGATAAAGCGAGTGACCAACACGTTCCAATGGTTGATCGATTCAGATTCCTGCTGCCTAAACCACATAGCAGCTATATTAGTCGAGAAGAAGGGAAAGCATTTGGCCATGACGTTATCCGACGCCGATAAGACTTCCATGTGGCGCATATAGCGCATCAAATGTATGGTAGGATCTATCATATCGTTGTATGGCTCAAAAGCTAGTAGCTTAAAGTCAGGAGGATTACAATAATTCCTAATCCCCCATTAAAATGGACTGCGATTGACGTTATCCATGTCATCTTGAGAAATGTTGCCTCTTGTGAAGCGTCGAATCACATTAGCAATGTGATTTTCATCTGCCAACAACCGTCGCTAGTTGTCCAATCCTGCGCTGGTGCCCCTAGCGTTGAGTTCTAAAGGGTGGTGGAGCCTATGCTCGGCTTTGGACATCAGATCGAAGGTGCCACCGGCTTGTGGGTCGAATGGCTTGACCCAACCCGGTTCGTATGTTTCGATCGATGCACTTTATGTTGAAGTTGCATTTAATCTAGTGCTCTGGAATTCGTTCAAACTGGGCAGAAGTAGGTCAAGAATGACCTATGTTTGATGCGATTGTAGCGTTGCCCGCATTTTCATCCAAAACATTATGAGTCGGAGCTGCATGTTGCACATTTTCCGAGAGAGGGCGGTTTCCCCTTGCTGCGTTGTTGCCATCAATCTGACCCGGGGTCACATGCGATTCGACCTGGGGTGCAGTAACTGATTGAGCCAAGTTTGTTATCATTCGAGCTGCATCGGTTGCCATTTACTCTCCAATGGCATTGTTTCCATTGAGTTGATGGTAGTTGCTCGTCCTTCCATCCATCTGAGCGAAGAACTCGTTCATCATTTCCTATTGCTTTTGAAGAAGATCATCATGTCGACCATCTGGGTTCTCAATTCAGCAAGAATGTCATCCATTTCATCTCTAGTTAAGTATGCTTATGGATTATCGCGAGAGGAAGCATCCTGGCTACCATCTTTCCTAGAACCTTCTGTGCTAACATCCTCAGCATAGGAGAAGGTTCCGTTTTTCTATCGTTTGACCATATATCCAATAACCAAGCAATTTTCTTCCTTTCAAGCTAGAAGAAGAAGAAGTAATACCGCGTGCCCCTTCCCGCATGCCAAAATGTTATATCGAAAAGTGGTACTAACACCCAATACGGTGTGAAATCCTCACAAACACAGACCACAGAGAAAAAATATAGTAAATAACAGGGGACACGCAATATTTTATAGTGGTTCGACTTAATCCAAGACTACGTTCACTTTATAATCTGTTGTTTGTACTGACAGACTACAGAAATAAGTACATTTGTAAGAAAGACGAGAAAGAGAATGGATTATGCACAATTTCTTTGTGTTAAATGTAAGAATTTATAAGTGAAATCGGCCTAAGTATGTGCAAAGTCCTTGCACTTCATCAATGGTGGAGTCCAGGAAGAGATAATGCCAAAAGATCCTTGTTTATGTCTTCATTTCATGTATTTATAGGCTAGATGGTGGATCGGGTCGAATGCCATGTGTCGAGCATCCAGGCAGCCTAGAAGATGTAGTGGGGGTAAGTGGAGAACGTGTCTTCATGGCCGGGTGGAGTTTGACCCGATTTTGTAGGAGGTAGATGTGCCTAAGGAACAGGCCCATGTTACATGCTGGAGATGTTTCAAGTGGGTCGGGTCGAATGTATTAGACCCGGGGTAGGTCGAATGTGCGAGACTCAGGGTGGGTCGAATGTGTCAGACACGGGGTGGATCTAATGTATTAGACCCTGGGCGGGTCAAATGTGTTAGACCGGGGGCAGGTCGAATGTGTTAGACCCGAGGTGGGTCGAATGTGTTTGACCCGGGGCGGGTCGGATGTATTAGACCCGAGATCCGAGAACCGATATTCAAGACTCGGATGGTTGCTTCATTAATGCAAAATCCAAGCTTTCCAATACTTCGTCACTCCATCTTAGTGAATGTCGATCAACATAAGTTTATACTCAAGTCCTGAGTAGTTCTCTTGATAGAATTCGAGTTTTGACAGCCTTGCCAAAAGGCATGTCAACAAATGGTACTTAGGCTTTTATCACTCTGAAATTTCTACATTCGGAGTAACCCTTTGTGCTAAGTTGATAATATATATATTTCCGTTCCGCTATGAGATTCTGATGTTTTGTTCTTTCTTTCTTGTTCTACTTCTTTTTAATTTTTATTTTACCCAACAATTCGATTTTCCGGCACTTGGATGTTCAGCACACGAATACCGTGGATGTATTTAGTGTCGACATTTGGGGGTATTCTTAGAATGAGTCGAGTGTATTATATATATGAGAGTGTATTTGTATTTTGAAAACTATATTTTAAGAATAATCCTTAGGAATGTCAATTTCTCGTAACCCTTTCTTGAATAAGTTCTTTCTTAGCAGTAAACACTTCTTTGTATCGTTTCCTTGAAATAATTTTATCTTCAAGTATTCTAAATATGTTTATTATAATTCAGGTAGTAAACTATAAATACTCTTACTACAAATAGTAGAGGAGGCAAAGGTAGAGGTGGCCGAGCTAGTACTGTCACTAATGGTGAAAATCATGTACCAAGGAATGCAGCTGTTATGGAGGAACGAATAGTAGGTGTTATAGAGGAAAGGTTGCTAGCTTGGATCTTTATTCTTATTCTTGGATCTTGGATTTGCTAAGGATTTAGGTGAGTTTACTCACTATTTAGGACAGCGAACATAAACCCTTTTGCATGTCCTTAACTTTGCTTAAAGTTGCTCTTGAATGTTAGTAACTTACGTTAAAAATATTAACTTGATTCTTACTTTAAAAGTAAGCGACATATGTGATCCATGTTAATGGATTGGAATGGACTTGAATTGACTTGTATAACAACTGGAATGGATATGAAACAAAGCACATAAGGATTAGTAGGGAATTGACATATTGTGGACTTAAACTTGAAAGTACACTTATAGTGATAGTCGCTATTGATGCAGTTTGAATTGTTGTGTTTTCAACACTTGGTATGAAACTTTATAATGATATCCTTAGTGATTTCATATCATATTAAATATTGTATTACTTGTATGTTTACTACCTTGAAGTTATTGAAAAGTAAAATGATAAGTAACCCATCAAAAATAACCAAAACTTCACTAGTGCAAAACTACCCGTTTTAACCTTGATTTTTGGATTTCAAAGTATTGTAAATATTCTTTAAAGTTGTCTCAACTTTTTAATATTATTTTTTAACTCTTACTTGAGTATTTTTAAGTCCAAAATATCTTCTTTCTAAATAAATATTTCTAAAATGTCCTTTCAAATAAAACAAAGGTTAGAATGAGTTATGAATTGCTAAACCTTGTCATGATTAAATCACTAGATTAAAAGGTAATTGATAATGTTGAACACTCATAAGCCAACGAAGTAGGCTTATCTATTTGTGAGAGTTAAGATTGATGTCGAGTAGGGATGGAGCAATAGAGCTCTAACCCACCAGTTTCCCTCGGAGCCGAGGAATAGATAGGTTGTGAATGCTGGAAACGTGTTAATCATGTTGATTACTTACCTGTTTATTGAATATCATGGATACTGTGCTTAATTATAATAATCCGACGAGTAGTCTTATCTATCTGTGAGTGTCAAGAATGGGGTGTCTCGGCAAGGGGTGATATGCAACTAGTGCTCTAACTTACCTGGCCTCACTCTTGACCAAGGGATAGTTAAGTTGATAATGTCAGAAATGAGTTAAGTGTAAGAACCATGGTTTCTATAGGCTATTTTTTTGACTAGATAGTCGATTAGTCTACTATCAAACTATACCAAGTAACTTAAGAAGTATCGGGAAAGCTTCCTGATTCCATACTAATGAGAATCCCCTGGGAGGAGCGTTGGTATGAAACGTCTCTTGCTTTCACTTACTTTTGAAAGAACCAGAATTGAGTTAACTAGAAATTCATAGATTAGGTTTGAAGAGACCGGGATCGATAAGTGTTCTAGTTATCGAATACCACTTCAAAAATAGAATACGAGTTCTACGTTTTGTAAGTTGTTATAAAAAAGGAATCTATATGAAGATTAGGAAACTTCTCGAGATGCTCGAATCCAAGTAGTGATTCGTGATCTGTTCGAGAAGTAGGAATCCAATTTGGGATTCGTGTTCTAATCGAGTGATGAAGACTCATGTGAAAGATGCCGAACGAAACCTCAATATCGGAAATGGCTAAGAATAGAGTAGGAGCACAATCTGGGGTTTTGCTAACCTGCGGCAGGATATATTAACTCCATATCTAATTATGCTTATTATCGAATCGTGCGGGAGCTCCTTAAAGTTTCGCGCAGGAGTTGGGTATATTTGTTTCCACGTGGTGCACTTCAGGGTTTTCGTGCGTGGGCCAGTTGTGTTTACCTTATGGTACATTTTATCTAGAGATATACGATGCTCGGAGATACTTTCTGACCCTTGTGCATGGATTTCAGATCTATATTGAGAGATCTCCGATGGAAAATCCAATATGCGAACGTGCCTTATCAATTTTGATTACACACTTAATAATTGTCAAATGTAACCAATATAACCATTTTAGCTACTTGATTTATTTACATTCTACACCCTAGACATTATCTATTATATAACTATAGTAAACTTAATAAATCGTTGGTTTCTTTTGAGGGGAAAACCATAATGGTAATCTGCACGGTCCCTCAATTTTATTACATAAAAATTGTATCTTGAGTTTCTCATACCAGACTTATGTCTAATGCTTGCCTTTTGTTTTCCCCTAAAATTCTCACATACTCCTTCATGTAGGCTAAGTAAGGTAGGTTTTACCTTGGATGCTTTTGAGTTTGGAAGACGAGCTGGAGGCTTCCATTATCTATCTACATATTTCTATTTTTGTTGTGTTGTATTAGTTATGTACATATCAACATTGTGAGGACAGGCAGTTATAATTGTCCAGGCTGATGATGGTACTTAGGCTTTTATCACTATGAAATTTCTATATTTTGGAGTAACCCTTTGTACTAGGTTGATATTATATATATTTCCATTTCACTATGAGATTTTGATGTTTTGTTCTTTCTTTCTTGTTCTACTTCTTTTTAATTTTTATTTTACCTAACAATTCGACTTTCCGGCACTTGGATGTTCGTCACACGAATACCGTGGATGTACTTATTATCAATTTTCAAGGTTCAAAAGTTAGGTCGTTACATAATTGAGAATATATATCTGGTATGTTCTTGAAAATGGGTTTGAAGTATTATATCAAATGTGTTAGGGAATGCGGAATGGATCTTAAGGTAAAACCAACACTAGAGGGGGGTGAATAGTGTTTTCAAGGAATTTAAGAAATTCTAAAACTTATATGATCTACTATATGAATCACACACCACAAAGATGATCACAGACACAGAATCAAACACAAATACAGAAATAAACAAAAATAAAATGCAGAAAAGGAAATAAAACACCAGATTTTATACTAGTTTGGATTACTCCTATGTCCAGTCCCACGCAACGCTGGATTGCATAGAGTATCCCAACACCCTTGATTACTATATCAATATCCAAGTACAACACCCTTGATTTTACGGCTATATGGTAACCACCGTTTCCACCACCTTTGATTTCCTCGGCTACAAGGTTAATACCGTTTCCTTCCTTGATTGCACGGCTACAAGGAACATACCATTTCCAGACTATCCCAACACAATTCCAAATGATTAAAACAAACCTATAATTCTTCAATATCACTTTAATTTAGAGAGTAATGAGTAGAGAGTGAGAAGAGAAGAAGTTTTATATATTTAGAATAGAAATCGACAGAGTATAAGCGTAGAAATCATAAAAATATGAAATAATAAAGGATAAATGAAAAGTAATGAAGATAGAGAAGAAGCATTAATAAAAAAATTCCAAATCAAGCCCTATTTATAAGAATTGAAAGGTTGCAATGCTTCTGGAACATTACAAATGGTGAAAAGACACTTCCTTTCAAAACTGAAAATATGACAGTTATATGTCGACATGCCAACATATGTATGTCGACATATGTAGATCAAAATTTGAAATTTGAGTACTTTTTAAGTGTTTTATTATATATATATATATATATATATGTAAATAATTATTGAAATTCTTGAATTAAAACATAGTGATTTGAATAAGTATTATAAAATAGAAAAACATATGAAATCATAAATATACTTTATATAAACATATTTATAAAATTGTAAAGTTTAAAACTATATAGATATAAAAGTATATAACTTATACGAATATGTATAAACTTATAAGCTTTGAAACTCAAGTTTAAAATCAAAATTAAAATAGAAAAACTTAATAGAATTTGAAAATAGAATTGAAATTTGAAAATCAGAATTTGAGTAAGAAAAATTGTATTTGAATTCGAATTTGAACCTAGAGTGCTATTCAGAGTCTTACATAAACTAGACTCTATTATTAAATTCTGAATTTCTTGAATCTCTAAAACTCTAAAACTGTATAGTCTTCAGTATTAATTCCTGTATACAAATCCTGCATACATGTGTATATATATATATTCTAGATAAAGATGTTAGTATATATTTTATAATCAATTAATATTGAAATAAGTTTGTTGTCATTAAAACCCATTATCCAACAATCTCCCCTTTTTCAACCTTAGTTTTTAAAATATTCATACCTGTCCACACCTGTTGATGCCGATTCTTCTAATACTCCCCCTATCAATATGAATCCTATATATTCTACTTAAAACAAGTCTAAATTTTATACTCCCCCCCTTTGGCATTATCCAAAAGAAATTGCAAAAATACTCCCCCAAAATCCTATAACTATCTAAATAACTCTTATGCTAAAGTAAAGTACTCCCCTTGAATCCTAAATTTATCAATATATATATATATATATATCATAAAATACTCCCCCTAAATCTATCGCTATACAATAATTAATACTAAGTGCATAAACAAATCAACCCAAATATCATAATTACATATGTTTTGAGTAATATATACAAACAAGCAAACCAATCTAAGTAATATTTGCATATGTTTATTTATACATGTTTTAAAGTCAAGTAATTCAAACCAATCAATACATAAGTTCAAACAAATGAAACCAATCAAATCATACCAAACAACCAAATGTTTCTTGGGACTTCTACCCAACCGTCTTCTCCAAAGATAAGATCCTTCATGATGACCTCCCAATCTTTATCTTCTTTTGTTGGTAGTGCCTTAGCAAGATTGTTATCTTCATCTTTGAAAAGAGAAGAGATTAGCCAATGGATGGCATCAAATTGCTTCTCTTATTGTTCAAACATCTTTATTTGACTTAATTCAAGATGATACTGGTTTCATAGTATTACAGAGAGGATGTTCATGAAATGAATTCAATGTCACTTCAAGATTTTCACTTAAGTTATGAATTGGATTTGCCATAGTTTTGATAAGAATTGAATAAAGAAGAAGGAGAAATGAAATAATGATTTTTTTTGGGAAGAAGTAGGCTTAAATAGGGTCTGGAATTCGTTGGATTTGAATGGACATGAGTTAGTTATTTAAATTTAAATTTTGAACCGTTTTGAAAAACTGGTAGTTATATGTCCACATTCTTAGTAAATAATTTTGAAAATTTTCAAATTTTGAATCTTATGTTCTTATTTTGTATTATATTTAATTCTAAAGTTTTTATAGTAACTTAAAGATGATTTAACATAAATAAAACTCCATTCATTACTTCTTAAAAAGCAAATACGTCCAACTAATTAATACATACTTAAATACGAGATTCAAATGCAAATACAAAATATAACTTAAACTAGATAGGCTAGTTTTCAGCGGATGATGATGAGGAGGAAGATGAAATTCCAAGTTTTCTTCCTATCTTGCTCATGAACTTAGTCATTTTGGTAAAACTCTTTTTGAGTTTCTTTTAATTTCTGACTATCTTTACTTGATTTTGAAGAATCATCTCTCTGGAAATGGTTCTAGTGTTGATTGGACACTCAACACTTTCCAAAGAAATTTCTTCTTCTTCTTCGATTTCCATAGGCTCTTGTTCTCATTGCGTTCGAGCTTGTTTGTCTTTGAATGTCTCATATGGCTTGAAAGTGAGTGGAATTTGCACAAGGTGTATGTTTGTGGAGTCAAACACCTTTCTTGGTACAAATTCTTCTCCATGAAGATCAACTCCAAAATATTTGAAAATTCGAGTGAGATAAACTCCATAATAAAGAGTGTTCTCTCCTGTTGATGTTTCTGTGGGCTTGAATTCAATTAAGATCATGTCGACCCAATTGATGTCATAGCCACCAATAATAGCAAAGAGTGCTTTTTGGACCTTGAGAGTTAGGTAGTTAAAATTTCCAGAATGTGGAGTGATGGTATGTTAAAAGAGAAGGTTTACGATTCTCGTTTCTGGGCAGAAAAAGCGATTTTTGAATTCCATGAGAGCATCGCTTTCAAATATGTCATGATAAGTTTCTAAATCGGTTTGATCAATTTTGAAATCCGAACAATCCGAGCCCATGCTCCTACAATTCAAGATATTGCCCAAGATTTCACAATCTAGAACAATTTGCATGTCTTTGATGCTACTCCAAATTTGGTCTTCATTTCCTTCATAAAAACAACAATTAAGATTTGCATAGAACATCTTGACAAGCTTCGAGTAACACACTTCATCGTTATCCCGAGAGTCAGTAAAGCTTAATACTTCATTGTGATTGAAAAGAGTGATAAGACTAAAGGATGGAAAGTCTCCAAAGACAGCGAAAGCACCCGTATTTACTTTTGCATTTGCTAAATAGTCAACATAAGTTTTGATTGCTTCTTTATCATTGCGGCGATAACCTTTAATGGTTTTGGTTAGTTTCAATTTCTGAGATGAACTTGAGAAAGCCATTGAAATGTTTGTTTTATAAATATGAAGAATACAATTTGAATTGTGAATGAGAGGTTGAGAGAATAGATGTATAAACAGAAATTGAATGGAGATGAATTGAATAGGCACAACTTTTCAAAAATCAATGACACCTTTTCAAACCTTGGGAGTTGGTAAAAAGTTGGTGGGAAGTTTGAACCTTTGAAATTCAAAATTTGAATTTCAATTCTTAGGCTGATATGTCGACATATGTATGTCGACATACATGCTTTATGTAACGACCCAGTTTTTGGACTAGTTTTATAATCTATAATGATAGATTATACTGATAATTTCATTTAATTAAATAAATTAGGATTTATATATTTGGGAATATATATCAGGGAAAATCCATATAAATGTATTTGTCGATGATTTAAATTCCTTAACCAATGTTATATAATGCAAAAATTGGTAGTATTGGTTTTATGTTGTTAATGATATCGGGTTTGCTTAATTTAGAATAATCATTTTTCTATGTTTATTTACTTGCTATATATGTATATAATCAAGTGTATTTAAACACTTTGTTGCATTTAAAACTTGTTTTAAAAAATATGTACATAGAGTGACACATGGTAACCAACAAGTATATTTGAACTAAAATATCATGTTTCTTCACATAATAAGATCATGACTTTAAATATAAAGGAGACAAGTTTTAACATTTGCCTAAATTAAAGCATACATATATAGGAAAATTACATAAGTAAAAACACAGAATTTAAAACATGGTTTGTACATTTGCATATATAAATGCAGTTTAATTATATATATCCAATATTGGTTTTGCATATGGCATATTAATATATAAACAAATGTATCCATTAAAATAAGACTGAAGTGAATGAACATCTAACCAAAATCTGAAAGGGACAAGGCTTCTAGCCTATACAAAATCAAATGTGATGCTAGTATATAAGCTTGAAAGTAGAATAATGATGTATTAGATAAGATAGTGTCTAGGCATCTAAGTAGATAGTGTAGCATACTATAAGGCTGCCAAAAGAGGTACAAAGATTGACACAAAATATATTTTCTATGTGAAAATTCTGAATACAAGCACAGCCGAATATAAATGTAACGACCCGAATTTTTCGGTCATTTTAATTTGAATATTTAATTTGTTTTAAATATTTATTTTGAATTATTAATGGATTTTTAATATTGAATTCGATTATTTAAAGCGACGTTTAAATGTTAATTTATTTATAATATGAGCTCGAAATGGCGTGGTAGTTCGTAATATTGAGTTTTCAACTTCAATTGAATGTACAGGATCCGATATAACTCGGATTTCTGTGAAACAAGAAACATTGGAACCTTGTTGATTATAATTTTCATATGAAAGAGAAAAAAAAATCCAGATTTCGTATTGTAGATTGTTAGTTATGGCCAAATCAAATTTTAAAATATTCGCTATGGAAATCGTTATTAAATTATAACATTTATTTAATATATTTATAGGGTTTTAATATAATTTGGACATCGTTTAACTCGAATTTGATGATATCGAGTTGTATAGTTTATATTTGAAGCTATGGATATACTCTATTTGAATATTTACGATAATAATAATTTATTATTATTTAATTGAATTATTTGGGAATTTATTTATGTTTATTCTATATTTTATATGAGTTAAAAATAGCCATTTTGCAAACAGAGTCCGTTTTCAGTAAAATTAGTTTCATTGGAATCGTAACATTAAATTATTGTACGATATTAAATTTCATGGCAAACCGATGTCGTATATGACCATGGCAGCTGTAAACGTCCAGTTATTTTCTATAGCACGTAATTAAATTAATAAAGCGATATTTGTGTACAACTTGAGCAAACGATCGAATTAAGCCATGAAACCAGTTCCTCTGACTCTGTATCGACGTTTAGAGTTAGGATATATATAGTTTGTTGTTTTTGAAGACCGGGTAATTTGGTGTCCAAAATAGCATTAGGGTGCGTATAAAAAAACATCATACTGGGAAACAGTCTCGGAATGCGACGAAACTAGTGCCGTTGGATCCGTATTAATTAATTATTGTAGAATTTCAATTTTCATGTCAATCGGACTTACCTTTTGGTCGTGGCAACGATAAACGCCTTAATCAATTTTATTATTTTGGTCAATTCATAAAGGGGTAACTTTAAACGAATAAACGACTGGCCAAATTAACTCCGATTTGAACGAAATAAATTTCATTGGATCCGTAAGGAAGAGGTCTAGTAAAATGTCAAGGTTTCAGATTTTTTTGAATTTTTTTGTAATTTTAAACGCTTGAGTTTTCATTGATAATTATAGAGGACTTTTCACAAACGATGTTGGAATTCGACAAAACTTATCCCATTGAGTCCGGAATATTTTTTTTGCTAGGATTAGCATTTTTATCGGAAAACAGAAGTCGACTATTGTTGGTTTTACTCGATACTTTACTGATAAGTTTCGTAATATCAAAATAATATTAAAATTCATCCCATCCTCTATATAAGAACTGTGTAACCCTTATTTTCGGTGGTCAAACTTTTCCCCTGATCAACTGAAACTTGCGCCTCCACTTCGAAATTAACGAATAGAAATATTCAATTTTTCCCCATGAAATCTCCTCATCCATTCCACTAACCAGTAAACTCATAACTGCAAACTCCTCCCTCTCACCGAGATCCAGAGACTGACCAATCACGATCGAGGTTGAAGACCTGAAATGGTCAAAAAAGGCGCAATAAGCATGGTGGTCAAACTGCCTTTGGGGACAAGGGGACAACTCGAGTTGCACAGAACTCAGGACTTAAGGTGAGGAGGTCACAGCGCAGATAATGGCGGTCTCAGATGATCTTCTGTTGGCTCGGATTCCAGTGCGGTGGTGGAGCTCCTTGGCGTGTGCGAGTTAGTTCAAACCGTGAACCACGAAGAAGAAGAAAGAATGATGTCAGCCTGTTAATCCTATAATGGAAGTAACTAAAAACACTATTAAGCCATTATTAAATTTGTCTAATCCTATTATGAATTGTTAAGGTGTGCGTAATTTTCATGACAGGTTTAGATGGGTTGTGGAACTATGAGAACAAAGAAGCCTGGGAAGTTTGAGGAACTGTCGGCCTAAATATTTTGGTTTAAATTTTCTAAATCTTGATTAACTTATTAAAAGAAATTAATATTTACAAACTATTGGTTAAGGATTAGCTAATATAGACTGATCATATAATAATAGGTGCAGTAGGATTCAAAGCTGGCTTTGCTGGTTTTTGACGTGAATAATGGATCGAGCACATTTCTTTTGATATGATAGAACATCGGAGAGTTGGGCTATTTTAACAAAAATGGAGCTAAAGTCGGACCTTGCCTTTCCAAACCAAAGGTGCCGGGCTGATCAAACTGTTAAACTAAAGTAAATTAAAAACTTAATTAACATTTATTAGTTTATTTAAATTAATTATATAAGTTAGTTATTTTTAATACATGAGTAGTGCAGGGTTCTAACTGGAACACTAAAACAAAGACGGAAAGGCAACTTGTACGACCATAAATAGAAGGAGAAAGAGGCCGGTTATTTATTTCGTAATCATACTGCTATTTAAAGGAAATTTTATTTAGTTAAATTATTTAATTAAATTTGTATGACCTTATAAAATCAATAACAGGATCATATATGATTAGAATTGGACAAACTAGGTGCCGTTGGACTCGCAATGACAACCACAGCATCATGGAACAGAATTGGACGGAAATGGAATCAACTGGGATTTTTAATTAAATTAAACGTAAGTTTAATTTGATTAAAACCAATTGTTTTAACGATAAATCAGATCAAGGTGAGTTAAACTCACTCAGTTCTCCCCATTTATATTTTATGTAAGTCGGATTTTTAATTTGTGTGCTATGCTTGCTAATGGTTGATTGTTTGTTGTTTGTTTAATATATATTCGTATATTGATTGAACCGATGAAATTAAATGGTTGTTTAATTCCAGTGAAACCTAAATTGTTATCTAATGAATGGTCCCAATTAAGGTAGCTTACCTTATCGGTCACGGTTATAAATAAATGTGTTTAATTTAACGAATTGTCTGAATTGACACGGTTGTGTGAAATAAATTTGTTGATATTGAATTGTTGTTATTGACTATTATGAAATCATTATTTATTTGAATTGAATGATTATACTGGAGAAAACGTATTTAGATGTAGGCAAGTACAGGTTGGAGGGATCCAACGGGATTCCTCAAATATATTTAATGTTATTCATTGTCATATTATCGTTATATGAACCATTATGATTGAATGATTGATTCGATCATTGATCATTGACCTAGGATTCCACAATTGTTTCGTTTTAACTAATGGGTAATATTGGTTGAGTAATTGGCAGTATATGGCCAATAAATCAATCGTTTTCCAAATATTGATTTACCGTAAGGTAAAACAAAGAAATGAAAATATATTGTTAAATCTACTATTTTAAATAAAATTTTGTTAAAAGAAAATAAATATTTATTATTTATTAATTAAGTTTAAAATAAATTATTTATTGATTTTATAAAGTAAATTATTATGTTAAGAAGATTTATAAGCAAATGAGTAGGTAATTTACCTAACGGTGAAAAATTTAGATAATTGTTTTTAGAAAACAATTAAATGGAATTATTTAAATTAATAATATTATTAATTAATTTAAAGTGAGAACTAACTGGAATTGGGTAATGAGATAATCGTAATTGAGTGAACTAAGTTGAATGTTTTAACTGGAATTGGTTATTAAATTAATTTGTTTTGAATTAATCTAATGACATAATTTAACAAATATTTGTTCTGAATTTTAATAACTTTTTTTAAAAAAAGAAATTACTAATTATTCAGTCAATAAAGAAGTTAACTACTTTTATAGTAGTTAATGATGAAGCAAATTATTATTTTAAATAATAATTTGAGTATAGTTGTAGTGGAATTATGAAAGAAGTTCATGAAATGTTTTAATATAAAACTCGAGTTGTTATAACAGAGTTATAAAAGGGGATTTTTAGTGTATACGATAGCTTAAATCATGTTTACTTAATATTTGGATTAAGTCAAAAGGAAACTGAGATAAAAGGGTTTATACTAAACCAGAATTTTATAAGCGAAGTTTATAAAAAGAAGATGGGGTGTTAAAGCGTTAATTAACGTTACTTAATAATGGGATTAAGTAAAATTAAGGAAATTAAAATAAGATATTCAAAGTGGAAATGTTGAATGGATTAGAAGATAGGAGTGTTCAAAAGTGAATTTGATAAAGAAGTTAGTGAAGGATTTCGAAATACAAATTTGTGTTGATAAATAAGTTGGTTTAAGGAATTTAAATATAAAAGGGGATGTTTAATAAGAAATTACTTAAGCAACAAATTAAGTCATAATGGCTGTATTTGAAAGGGAGATTTTCAAAAATAAGAAAAGAATTATAAAATCATGATTTAAGTAAAATGGTTAAATGGGATTTAGGTGGATATTAAAATAAATATCAGATTTTGAATTACAACTCATATTTATCTCAAGATAAGAACGTTGTTGATCAAGGTCTGAGAGGTAAATAAATACCCCAACTTGAATGACTTCGAAATTATCTAAGGATGATATTAGTTGGTTGTAACGACCCGGATTTTTGGTCGATTTATTTTAAATATTTAATATTATTTTAAATATGGAGTTGATAATATAAACGGATTTTGTATTTAATTTGTCAATTTAATAATCGAAATACGATTTAATTTCGAATATATCGAAATATCATAATATGAAAACGAAGTATAATTTAATTCTGAGTTTGAACTAAATGAAAATAATTCAGATAATCAATATAAATTGTGTTTGACAATAAATGATAATAATAATAATTTATTATCAATAATTAATTGTTTTGAATTTAATTTATATCAATTTAAAATTGATATCTTCTCCATACGATCGAATAAAGCTTCAAAACATATCCCAGTGTGTTCAAAATAGTGGTATAATGCGTGAAATACTGGTTATTGCGTTTAAATAGGAGTTCGACAACACACGATATTTAAAAAGGATTAAAATCACTGGTGCAACTCAAAATAAACAAATAAAAATATTATAAAACTAATTCCTTTTATCCTAAGCATCACAATGGGTGCACTGCAACTGCAGGCATTCATTTCCCTACTAATGCCTACATGAAAATGACTTCATTCTTATCTTCCTTTTTCTCTGTGTGTGTAAACATCACGATATACCCCATTTTCATTTCTGGTTCAGCTATAATCAAAATCAAAGCTTTTGTTTTCTTCTCCCAATTAAAATCACACGCACCCCTCATTTCACCTCTTTTCATTTTCATTCATTTCCTGTTCTAATTCTTTTGCTCCAGCCGAAATCAATTCTATCGCAAATAAAAAAAGAGATAGAATCCAAATCGCGAATAAAGGCCGCGGTATTTCCAAAAGCTCGAGACGAGCAGAAGCGCTTACCAATCGGAAAGGAGAAGGGTGTCTTGATTGAAACTGATGTTTCTAGAGTTTGACAGTCTCGCGTTAGGGGATTCAACAGTTTCTTGTTTATGGAAGATGAGGGAGGAGTTCAAATACTGATTTGGGGGTTTCTTTTCTTGTTGATGTCGCGTTTCTGGTTCGTGCGAGCTCGCTACAGGGAGTCGCGATTTGTAATTTGTGGAAGTTTAGATGGAAGGACGCCTCCCAGGTCGAGCTCGCATTAAGACACTGGAGATGGAAGAGCACGCACAAATTATTGTGCATAATTTCGAAGTTTCAATTAAAAGAGGGATTCATTGGATCTGTGTTCAATAAGGAGAAGTCATTGTATGAGTCATTGAAATGTTGGTGACCAAAACAATAATGTGAAGAGAAGGCTATAAGGTATATCTTTAATTTTTAAATTCGAAATTTTATATAAAAATAGCTTTATATAATTAGTAACTCATTAAAGTAAATTGTATAAACTTATAGAGTTAATTAGTAAAGATATAAAATTGTAGACTAATTGTCTGAATATGTAATTAAGGTTTAATCTGGAATTGATTTACATGTCAGAAATTATTAAATAAAATTAGTATACCTAGATAATTGAAATTTTATTAATATTGTTTTATATTGAAACTGTGAAATCTATGAAATAGGCAGCACTGGGTTCAACAAAAATAAAACAAGGTGAGTAAACTCACTCTCTGGTTCATTTATAATTTTATTATAAATGAATTTTTATTTTAAATATTTTTTATATATTGTTTGTTGGTTGCTTGGATGCGTTTAAATATTTTTGTGGCCATTATCTATATATTAGTTATTTAGGATTGGTGTTTGTGGATATTTTATATATATTGGTGGTTGGATATTCCCCGCAGTACCATTAGCGGACGCCCGCGGTATCATTTGCGGATGACCCTATGCGCCCCACGTTATGATAGTGAATGACCTTCTATACCATAATATCCTACCTCGAAGAAGGATGGGTATTATTTATGTTGGCTAACATCTGTGGATGTAGGAAAACAGGTTGGAGGAATCCGAATGGATTTCTCAAAAATATTATTATTTGTTTGTTTGCATATATATTATCATATATGATGTGGTAGAAAACCCGTGATTGAGAGTTGGGTGTTTTTGAATATTTAAATATTACTGGGCATAGATTGTAAAAAGGGGATTTTAATATTTAAATGGGAAAATCTATTTTTCTAAAATAGAATTTGAATTTAGAATGGCTAGAAACATTAACTTGTTTAAAAAAATATAAAACAAGTAGTGAATTTATAAACGGTGTTTATAAATTAAATAATGCAGGAAATGGGAGTGAATTTATAAATAGTGTATATAAATTAAATAATACAGGAAATGGAAGTGAATTTATAAATGGTGTTTACAAATTAAATAATACAGGAAATGAAGTGGATTTATAAACGGTGTTTATAAATTAAATAATACTGGAAATGGAAGAGAATTTATAAATGGTGTTTATAAATTAAATAATTCAGGAAATGGGAGTGAATTTATAAATGGTGTTTATAAATTAAATAATACAGGAAATGGAAGTGAATTTATAAACGGTGTTTATAAATTAAACATTTCAGGAAATGGAAGTGAATTTATAAATGGTGTTTATAAATTAAATATTTCAGGGAATTGAAGTGAATTTATAAACAGTATTTATAAATGAAATGGGAAAAATTATCATTTGGATAATTTGGCAAATCAAAATTCAAATGTGAATTTAAAAAGGGAATTGAAATTAGTTTCTAAAAGAAGACGATGAAATCTATTCCGATGATCGGAATGTAAATTTAAATTGATAATTAAATTAGATTATGTCGAATTTATAAAATAACTTATATCCAAAAGAATATTGAAATTTTATTAATTAGGAACTAAGATTTGAAATTTAATATTAAAATAGATTATATGTTATGTATATAGACAAGTTATAATAAATAAAATATTCCCGAATAAGAAGTTAAATTTATAAAAAAATGTTTATAAATTAAATGAATCCATCATTATGAGATAGTTGGAGTTTTTAAATTAAAATATGAATTTAAAAATAGAATTTGAAATCATTTCGAAAAGGGAACGATGGTTTTATTCTGTAACTCGGAATATAAAACAAATTGAGTTTCAAATAAATTTTGAAATGAAACTAGTTTTAATATATATATATAAAACAAGGAAGTTGAATTTATAAACAGTGTTTATGAAACTAGTGAAATAAATTATCATTTGATAATTTAGAAAATTGAATTCAAATATGAATTTAACCGTGAACAGGAAATTGTTTCAGAAAGGAGACGATAGATTTTATTCCGGAATTCGGAATATAGACTGAATTGAAACAAGCTCAAAGAATTTATAATTAGAATTCAATTATATCAAATTTTATAAATAATTTATTTATAAAGGAATTGGGATTTATTATAAGAGACTGTATTATAAATAATTTATATTGAAGTTATGAAATAATCGACGATTAAGGATAATAGGAAATATCAAGTTGGATTTGAAAAATGGATTTAATATATATTGAAATATATATTAGAACGAGATTGAAATTTTAATTAACGAAGTTTAATGTTTATATTTAAATATAATTAAACGAGCTCGTCGCGGCGTGGTAGTTCGTAAATTGGCAATTCGAACTTCAATTGATTATGTAGAACTCAATTTAAGTCGGAATTCTTTGAAACAAGAACCGTCAGGACCGATTTGATAATAATTTTCTAATAAAAGAAAAAAATCTATATTTCGTGTTACAGATTTTGAGTTATGTCGAATTCAAATTTTCAGAAAAGTAGCACCATAATCCTTATAAAAATCGTAACGGTTTATTAATTAAAACTGAAGTATTTTAAGTTAATAAAATATGGATTTTTAATTTAAAAATCCATATTTGAGTTGTAAAATAAATATGAACTCAAATTGTGTAAATAAAATGATTTTTGAAACAAAAATCATATTTTTAATTACTGAATAGAATTAGCTAATTAGTAAAATAATTGGTTAATGGAATTTTGAATCAGGATTGGGTTTTGGATAAGAGAATTGGATTTGTGAATCCATATTTGAAATCGAGTTAAAACTTAAATTGAAAATGAAATCGATTGATTAAAAACCAATTTAAATTATATTTGAACGTGATATGTTCAAATAAAAAGTGAAATGGACAAAAGATTTAATTAATGAATAAATTAGCGAATTGAGTTAAAATGACCAGATTGAGTTGGAATAAATTGGGAATGAACATATATAGGTTAAGCAGGTTTGGAGTGAAGTGTATGAAGATTATAATTTGTGTGCCCAACAAAAAGGTACACGTTTAAATTCCATATGAGATTTTATGCGCCGAATCGGCAAGCCGCTTGGCTTTTTGATTTTCTTTTTGAATGAAAAGTGCCCAGAGAGGCGTTTTGTAGTTGTGCCGAGTGACCCGTACAAAGGAGGTTATGGCGAAATTTTCTTGAAATTTAAGGAGTTGGAATATTTTTAAGAAAATTTGATAACTAGAAAATCAATATATCAATAGATATTGAATTCAATAAGGAAACGAACTTAAAATAGAATATTATAAACTAAAAGGAAATCTATAATTAAATATGATAAAAATAGAAAAATAATCGTATATACATTTTTGAATGGAATAATTGATTTTTATGGTATTGATTATTCGAGAATAGTGGTCTTGTCTGTCTTGAAGTTCAGGATGTTTTCAGTCAACCCAACTTGATTGATTTCATTTTTACTGATAAATAACAAGATTCAGTCTCGAAGATCAATGTTTGAAAAAGATTTAGTGAATGCAGTATTTTGGGTTGTTGTAACGATATTTTACACAACATTCGTTTTAAGCCAAGTAAGTGGAATTTTGGAAATATAATAATAAATATTTCCTGAGTATAGAAATGAATGGCAATGAAAGGGAAAAGTAATTGGAATAAATTCTAATCACAAATGGAAAATATTTTGTAGGTATAGAAAATATAAGAAGGCGATATATGCAAATATTTTCCAAATAATGTAAGAGGCCAAGATGATTATTAAAAATTGGGTTAACAAATATTGATAAAAAAATGGAGAAGTGATTTAATTAATGTAATATTAATTAAGGGGCCCAGTGATTGTTTAATGCTTTGTGTGAATGTTAGTTTTCTTTGATGGTTAATTAACCGACTATCGAAGTTTTTAACCAATATCGTTGTCAGTATGGAGAGACCGGTTGGATTATTATCCAAAAACCACTCCGTATTGGCAGTAGCGTTGCGAATTAGATTATATGAAGACAATGGAGACGGAGTAAAGTGCAAGGGCTTTTTCTGTTAATCCTAGGTAGAAATTGCCTAAGATGGATTAATGGAAATTGTGCCTTTGGTTTTGTTCAGTCCCAGAATGAACGGGCATGGATGAATGTCTGACAGAGTATTTCTAATGATCGCATATGTTGGTCTGTACAAATATACATCTAATGGCGGAGAATTTATTCTCTTAGCATAATATCTAGAATATATTTTTGCAAATCAATTAATGATTAATGGATTTGACGATGTGACATTCAAAGAGAATGAAGATGTAGCATGTCAAAAGATAACGTGGCCTCAAGCCTCACAACCGGGAAATGGTATAAAATCGAGTAGGTCGCATGGGTAAGTAGGTATCTACCAAGTAGGGTGTATTGTCACCTAATCTAGAGAAAATCCTTTTGCTTCTTTATTCTTGCTTCGGAACGGTTGCTGATCCCAACCGTTGGTGATAATACATTCGGTACTCTCAAGCGAAGTGAGGGGCCGGTCATGTTTAGCCTGGGTTGCAAGATTTTCTTGTTGAACCTTGTGTATTCCTCTTTAGAGATACACTGCTGGAAGGTGGTCCCATACCTTGCTAGTTATAATTCATTATCCAATAAAAGCCCGCGGTTTTGATTGTATACTATATATGTAGAGCATGAGATGCAAGCGTTCTGCTAGATTGATATTTACTTGTTTTAAACACTATTATAATATCAGAAAAGTACTGATTTTAAAAATGATTTGGGTTATCGTAAGGTAAAAACCATCCGTGTTTATGTGTGGATCGGTCTTACAATTATCTATTCTTTCGAAAAGGATTTTTAAAAGTTAAACCAAGTGGTTGGAGTTTACTTACACCAGTCCCATGACTGACCCAGAGTTTATTTTGTTTTGTTTTACCCTAAACTCTTGGGTGCCCAAATTTGTACGGGCAGTCAAGTAGTTCAGGTATTTACAGATATACTTGGAGGAGCTTGGAGAAGGAGGCTTCAGCGTTAGTTATTTGGTATTCTTTTCCATTGTATTGTATTGTACTCTAATAATGGTATGTATATGTAGGTACAGTAAAAAATTTGTATCCCAAAAGTTGATATATATTATATTTTATTTCGTTGTGACGTGAGATTCTGTGTTGTTATTTCTGTTCTTCTTCTATTCTAATATTTCTTTCTATCTATTTCTCATCCTTTAACTTCTTTCTATTAATGATTCGTATTTCTGTGATATTTGGGTTGGACATGTGGTGTATTTAGTCAACTCGGATAGTACGGAAATTTGGGCCATTACAGTTGGTATCAGAGCTTAGGTTGAGCGAATACCTATGCTTTGGTGGGGTTTACTCATTAGAGATAGGGACCTTAGTACCCTAGAATGAGTTGAGTGTATGTATACGAGAGCGCCTATTTGTTATTTGATATAAAAACTGTTTTATATTGTGTTGATTGGTTTGACGAGTGGTTTATGAATTCTGGTTGATACAGGAAGTACAACTGTATCGATAGGTTTTTATCAACACTTGAGTAGAACAATTCGACACAGTATTGTTTTAAAGTGGGTAAATGAAATAATTTTACCCAAATTTACATTTTGATATGGAAAGAATATTTTTTGAAGTTATTATAATATATGAATGTGTTCGATGTTAATATAATAATCAAATGAGATTATAAAATTAGATTAGTTATTTATAACCAAATTAAATTGTATATGAATGAAATATATACAAGTGAGATGAATTAAAATTAAACTCAGATAAGAATTTGTAATTTTAATCCCGGGAAGTTGGAAAATATTTTCCGAAGTATATTAAAGTAATATAGCTTTGTCTTGGGAAGGAATTTTTGAAGAAAAAAAATCATTTTTAATGAATTTTGAAAGTGATAAAGCACTAAACTCTCTTCAGTCGCTGGAAAATAATTCTGATGATGACTGCAGCATCATCAGTATTCATTTTCGAGTTTCTAAGTGATGAATTGCTACCTTCGGAAAGTTTTGATGGAAATTTGTTTGAAAGAAAACAAGTTGGCTAAGAAAATTCAATTGTTTTGAATTTGAGATGGTAATAATTATATGTATATATGTGATTTCGAAAGGATTTGAAATGAAAACCCGAGAAATTTGAATATTGGAATTTAAATTTAACTTATTCAAGTTAAATGGATCGAAGTGGATAAATCGATCAAAATCAGTTTGGATGCATAGGAATGTAATATTAATTGGGTATAAATATATTAGTTGCAAATCATTCGAATTAGGTGAATGTAAGCATATATGGTGTTTCATGTAAATGAAAACCAAAATTTTTGGTTGGAATTAAATTTATAGAAATATGAAATGTTGAGTTTCAACATAAATGAGTCTTTGAAAATAAAAGGGTTTGTAGCATTTTTTCTACCTTCATAATTTTGGAGACGAAATTCTTTTAAAGGGGGAAGAATGTAACGAACCGGATTTTTGGTCGATTTATTTTAAATATTTAATATTAATTTAAATGTGGAGTTGATAATATAAATGGATTTTATATTTAATTTGTCGATTTAATAATCAAAATACGATTTAATTTCGAATATATCAAAATATCGTAATATGAAAACAAAGTATAATTTAATTCTGAGTTTGAACTGAATGAAAACAATTCAGATAATCAATATAAATTATGTTTGACAATAAACAAAAATAATAATAATTTATTATCAATAATTAATTGTTTTGAATTTAATTTATATCAATTTAAAATTAATATCTTCTCCATATGATTGAACAAGGCTTCAAAACATATTTAGTATGTTCAAAATAGTGGTATAATGCTAGAAATACCTATTATTGCATTTAAATTGGAGTTCGAAAACACACGATATTAAAAAAGGGTTAAAATCACCGGTGCAACTCAAAATAAACAAACAAAAATATTATAAAACTATTTCCTTCCATCCTAAGCATCACAATGGGTACACTGCAACTACAGGCCTTCATTTCCCTACCTATGCCTACATGAAAATGACTTCATTCTTATCTTCCTTTTTCTCTGTGTATATAAACATCATGATATACCCCATTTTCATTTCTGGTTCAGCTATAATGAAAATCAAAGCTTTTGTTTTTTGCTTCCAATTAAAATCACTCGCACCCCTTATTTCTACCTTTTCAATTTCATTCATTTCCTGTTCTAATTCTTTTGTTCTAGCCGAAATCAATTCTATCGCAAATAAAAAAAGAAAGAGAATCGAAATCATGAATAAAGACCACGGTATTTCCAGAAGCTTGAGACGAGCAGAAGCGCCTGCCAATCGGAAAGGAAAAGGGTGTCTTTATTGAAACCGATGTTTCTGGAGTTTGACAGTCTCGCGTTAGGGGATTCAACAGTCTCGTGTTTATGGAAGATGAGGGAGGAGTTCAAATACTGATTTGGGGGTTTCCGTTCTTGTTAATGTCGCGTTTCTGGTTCATGCGAGCTCACTACAGGGAGTCGCGATTTGTAATTTGTGGAAGTTTAGATGGAAGGACGCCTCCCAGATCGAGCTCGCATTAAGACACTAGAGATGGAAGAACACGCACAAATTATTGTGCATAATTTCGAAGTTGCAAATAAGAGAGGGATTCATTGGATCTGTGTTCAATAAGAAGAAGTCACTGTATGAGTCATTGAAATGTTGGTGACCAAAACAATAATGTGAAGAGAAGGATGTAAGGTATGTCTTTGATTTTTAAATTCGAAATTTTATATAAAAATATCTTTATATAATTAGTAACTCATTAAAGTAAATTGTATAAACTTATGGAGTTAATTAGTAAAGATATAAAATTGTAGACTAATTGTCTGAATAAGTAATTAAAGTTTAATCTGGAATTGATTTACATGTCATAAATTAATTAATTAAACAAAATTAGTATACTTAGATAATTGGAATTTTATTAATATTGTTTTACATTGAAACTGTGAAATCTATGAAATAGACTCCATTGCGTTCAACAAAAATAAAACAAGGTGAGTAAACTCACTCTCTGGTTCATTTATAATTTTATTATAAACGAATTTTTAATTTAAATAATTTTTATATATTGTTTGTTGGTTGCTTAGTTGCGTTTAAATATTTTTGTGGCCATTATCTATATATTAGTTATTTAGGATTGGTGTTGGTGGCTATTTTATATATATTGGTGGTTGGATATTTCCCGCAGTACCATTAGCGGACGCCCGTAGCATCATTAATGGATGACCTTATGCGCCCCATGCTATGATAGTGGATGATCTTCTATACCACGATATCCTGCCTCGAAGAAGGATGTGTATTATTTATGTCGGCTAACATCTGTGGATGTAGGAATCCAACTGGATTTCTCAAAAATATTATTATTTGTTTGTTTGCATATATATTGTCATATATGATGTGGTAGAAAACCCGTGATTGATAGTTGAGTGTTTTTGAATAATTAAATATTATTGGGCCTAAATATTGATTTGTAGAATTATTGTAAAAAGGGGATTTTAAGATTTAAACGGGAAAATCTATTTTTCTAAAATAGAATTTGAATTTAGAATGGCTAGAAACATTAACTTGTTTTGAAAAATATAAAACAAGTAGTGAATTTGTAAACAGTGTTTATAAATTAAATAATACCGGAAATGGGAGTGAATTTACAAACGGGGTTTATAAATTAGATAATATAGGAAATGGAAGTGAATTTATAAATGGCGTTTATAAATTAAATAGTACAGGAAACGGAAGTGAATTTATAAATGGTGTTTATAAATTAAATAATACAGGAAATGGAATTGAATTTATAAATGGTGTTTATAAATTAAATAATACAGGAAATGGGAGTGAATTTATAAACGGTGTTTATAAATTAAATAATACAGGAAATGGAAGTGAATTTATAAACGGTGTTTATAAATTAAATATTTCAGGAAATGGAAGTGAATTTATAATCGGTGTTTATAAATTAAATATTTCAAGGAATTGAAGTGAATTTATAAACAGTATTTATAAATGAAATGGGAAAAAATTATCATTTGGATAATTTCGAAAATCTAAATTCAAATGTGAATTAAAAAAGGGAATTGAAATTAGCTTCTAAAAGAAGACGATGAAATCTATTCCGATGATCGGAATGTAAATTTATTTGGATAACTAAATTAGATTATTGTAACGACCGGGAATTCCGCTCGATCCGAATCTGTGACGGCCCGCCCCGCACCAGCCTGCATTTCCTCCAAAAGTGCGCTGTACACATGCCCGACTAGCACGGGACGGTCGTCAGGAGAAAGGAAAGAAGGGAATGAACTAATCAAGGAACCTGTAGAATGTCTCACAGCGCATGGGATAAAATATAATAATAATAATGTACTTGACATAAAACAGGCGAGACAGTGCATAAGCTGATAACTAAAACCAACATCAATATCAAAGCAGCGGAAATCCAAATACAGCTTATTACAACTTTTCAAAATCTACTGTCTCTGAACAAAAGAAAGCTAAAATAGAAGATACACCACCAATGCCCAAGTAGTGATCTTCAGCAACACAGGGAGAATACTATATATATATATATATATATATATATATATATATTACGTGGTAGCCTCCTGCTCGTCTCCGGATCATCTACCCGTGCATCACCAGCTAACCTGTCTCTAGTCTGCTCGTGTGAGCACCCAGAGTAATAAGAGGAGACATAAAACTCTGGGTCAGACATAAAGCCTGGTATGAGCGATAAGCATCTAAACAGAATAATAACAGGTATACTTAACCATACCTGAACCTGGACCTGCAACCAAAGAGTTAGTACCACATACCGTACAATACTCTAAGGTGCCATAATAAATAGTGTAAAGAATACGCGGGTGGGGTCTGTATGTCATAATGATAGCAACCAAACCATCCATAGCAACCATCCTCACATCCCTCACTCAGTGCACAAAGCATACGACATCTACCACCTTGGAATACTAGACAAATTGAGGTAACGACGGATCCCGACTTGTAGAAACTCTGCTGTGACCAAGCTAAACATATGGAGTCATGACCAAACATTTCAATGACCCATTTCATTGATCGTAGCCCTTGGTTCTACCAATGCCATAATGGCCCTGAATCCGCCTCCGTACCTCCTACCATAGTGGTCCAAAGCTACAGACATCGTAAACCCCTTAGCACGCGTCCCGCGGCAAAGCCCAACCATGAAGCGAACTCGTTGATTCCCATCTGAATCTCGAGCTCTAACTTCCCATTTGGACTTCCTTTGCATCTCGCGTTTGGTCGAATTGGAGTGGGTCTTCAGAAGAGTCATCGAGTAGTAGTAATAGCCCACGTACGGTTCGGTTCGGTGCTCCTCGTCTAGCTTGGTTCGGTTCGGTGTAACCTTCCTGATCGGTTCGGTTCGGTGGTCCTTGTCTAGCTCGGTTCGGGTCGGGTACTTCACTTCGGGTCGGGTCGGTGTCCTCCTCCGGGTCGGGTCGGGTTACTGCCTTCCTTCCAGTTTTCTTCAATCAGCTCCCTCGTTTTCCATCTACTCCGATCCGATCCGCTCCCGTTCTCCATCTACTCCGATCCGATCCGCTCCCTTCGCCTTGCTCCAGTCGTACCCTTCCACTCTTGAGTCGATCCGATCTGGTCTCCATATTTCTTCCGATCCGATCCCCTTGTCCACTCCAACTCTAAGCAAAAGGCCTTCCTTCTCGCTGAGTATCCTATGTGCCAAACTCCAGTTCGGGTCGGGTTTCTTGCCCTGTTCACATATCCGATCCGAGCCCTCACCCGATCCGATCCGGTTCGGAACCTGCACACTTCTGCAACTTTCCAGCGAGCTTTCTACGCCATTCAACGGCGTTTTCGACAAATTTAACACTTCTAATCAATCATAAAACACACCATAGAGTCATAGCAATAAGTAAGAGAAACCACAAACACCAAAGCAATGAATTTATATGTCAAAATGGATCAAATGTGCCCAAAACCCCTTATTTTTCCCTTAAGCATGTTTAAGCAAATCTAATCATAAGGTTAACAAAACTTAATCAAATCGAACCAAATTTCAACCAGAGGCATAAAACATTATTTAAGAATTTCTAAACATTTTTCCAGAATTTATCAGTGTATAAATTCGCTAATCTTCACTAATTACCCTTAATTAACTGTAATTAGTGTCAAAACGATGCTATCACTCACCTTGGCCACAAAATAAAACACCAAATCTGAAATACTCTCTGTTTGGGTCGAATTCCTACGTATAGCAGCAGCTCCAACCTTGCTTTGTTGCTATTTGTCCTTGTTTTGATGTAGTTTAGGCTTAATCTTCACTAAAAATGTGTTTTGGAGTGGTTTTAGAGGATGGAAGCCATTACTAGGGTCTCAAGAAGGTTTGTGGCGGCTCAAAACTGAAATGGAAGTGATTTCCTAACCCTAATCAGTCCTCCTATATCTCTAAACCCGAAATTCCCCTCTGGGCCTAGCTGCTAATCACCCGGTTAAGCCCAATTAAGCTGTTTTTCACCATCTGAAACTTGTTTCAGCCATATCTCCCAAACGGTGAGTCCGTTTGGCTAATGTGACCACTCTACGGAAAGAGAAACCATCATCCGGAGCCAACGGAAGTGGTTTCAGGTCAAAATTCCTTTTCAATCAAAAGTTATGGCCAAAACAGTACCAACTAGGGGTAAAATGGTCATTTAAAAATCGGGAAAAATCATGGACATGGGAAATGACCCTAATAGTCGTCTCCCAAAGTTACATGACCATACGACTTCGTACGTGACAGAAATAAATATTCTACGATCCTATGATGCGTAGAATGCGGGTCGTTACACTCTCCCCCCCTTAATAAATTTCGTCCCCGAAATTCCTTAACCTAAAACATACAAAGAATCCCGCATGCCTAACAACCACATACAACAATCGAGCATGCAAAACAAACAAACAAGCCTACTCTAGCATGCAGAAAACTAAATCGAAGTCAAAATCTTACCAGGCAAATAGTTCTGGGTGTGTCTTCCTAATGTTCTCCTCTGTCTCCCAAGTACAATCATTCTCGTCCTCGCCCCACTGAACCTTGACTAGCTTCTCCGCCTTCCTTCGAAGTTTCTTCATGTCGTGCTCGACAATACGGGCTGGCTTGCGATTCCCAACCGCCTCAGGTTCTACTTCGAAGTCCTCCAACTGATCAGGTGAAACAGTCCTATCTGGGTCGTGAACGAACTTCCTTAGTTGGGAAACATGAAATACATTGTGAACTCCCACCATTTTCTCTGGTAAGTCAATTCTATATGCCAAATTCCCGACTAGTTCGAGAACAGGGAATGGGCCAACAAATCTTGGTGCCAACTTGCCTCTCCTGCCAAATCGTATTACGCTCTTCAATGGAGAAATCTTGACAAACACCAAGTCGCCAACGGAGAATTTTAAGTCTTTTCTCCTCTTATCAGCGTAACTCTTCTGCCTATCTTGGGCAGCCTTCATTCGTTGTTGAATGATCTTGATTTTCTCTGAAGTTTCCCTCACCACATCTGGTCCAAGCATAAACTTCTCGCCAGTCTCTACCCAACATGATGGTGAGTTGCATGGTCTTCCGTACAATGCTTCAAACGGAGTCATACTGATACTGGATTGGTAGCTATTATTAAATGCAAACTCTACTAGATGCAAATGGTCATCCCATGATCCACCAAAATCCAATATACATGCTCTCAAGAGATCTTCCAAAATACGATTCACCCTCTCCGTCTGACCGTCGGTCTGAGGATGATATGCGGTACTGAGATGTAACTCTGACCCTAGAGCCTCTTGTAAGCTGTTCCAAAACCCACTAGTGAACAACGGGTCTCGGTCACTCACAATGCTTTTAGGTACTCCATGAAATCTCACTACCCACTTCATATACAATTCTGCTAACTTAACTGCCGTTCTGGTTGATTTGACTGGTATAAATCTTGCACTTTTAGTCAATCGGTCCACAATCACCCAAATGTTATCATGTCCCGATCTAGTCCTTGGTAAACCATCGATGAAATCCATCGAGACTTGCTCCCATTTCCATTCGGGAATTTCTAAGGGCTGTAACAACCCACTAGGCTTCTTTTGCTCGGCTTTAACTAGTTGGCAATTCATGCACTTGGATATAAACTTCCCAATATCTCTTTTCATCCCTTCCCAGTAGTAGGTCTGCTTCATGTCTCGATACATCTTATTACCACCGGGGGTATGGTCAGTTTTGAGTGATGACACTCTCTAAGCACTTCATTCCTCAATCCATCGACATTGGGTACAACAAGCTTTCCATTCTTTCTAAGCCATCCATCTTGATCAAGCCCATACTTGTTCATCTCCTCATCGATTCTCATCTCTAACTTGGAGATGATTTCCAATAGGTTAGGATCGTTCCTCTGACTAGATCCGATCCGCTCAATCAAAGTGGGTCTGACCGTCAAACTTGCTAACATTTCTGGATTCAGTTCGCACTTTGGTCTGAAATCAAACCCCGCGATATACTCCAGTTGCTTCCATTCTAGAAACATAGCGCCTAAGCTGGCATGTCTCCTACTCAATGCATCAGCCACCGCATTGCCCTTTCCCGGTGTATATGCGATGTCAAAATCATAGGAAGCTAAGAACTCTAACCACCTTTGTTGCCGGAGATTTAAATCCTTCTGGGAGAAGAGATACTTCAACGACTTATGATCTGTAAATAGCTCAAATCTTTCTCCCAAGAGATAGTGTCTCCACATCTTCAACGCGAACACAATCGCTGCCAATTCCAAATCATGGGTAGGGTATCTCCTCTCGTGCGGTTTCAATTGCCGACTTGCATAAGCAACAACCCTACCTCCTTGCATCAATACAGCACCCAGTCCGGTACCACAGGCATCCGTGTATACCGTCATCTCTTCGTTCCCCTTAGGAATGACTAACACTGGTGCGCTTATCAACTTGTCCTTTAGACTCTTGAATGCATTCTCGCACCTTCCATTCCAGACAAAAGCTTGATTCTTCTTAGTCAACTGGGTCAATGGTGCTGCTATCTTGGAGAAACCTTTGATAAACTTACGATAATATCCAGTTAATCCCAAGAAACTTCTTACGTCTGTTGCATTCTTGGGCGTAGGCCAATCCTGTACCGTAGCCACCTTCGCCGGGTCCACGGCAATCCCATTTTCTGATACAACATGGCCCAAGAATCTCACTTCCCTCTTCCAGAAGTGACACTTAGAAAACTTTGCTTTCAATTGGTGTTTTCTCAACACCTCCATCACCACTCTCAAACGTTCCTTGTGTTTTTCCTCTGTCCTCGAATAGACTAAAATATCATCAACGAACACAAGGACAAACTCATTCAACTGATCCCTGAATACCCTATTCATAAGATCCACAAAATATGCTGGGGCATTGGTCAGCCCGAATGGCATGACCAACCACTCATAAAACCCAGACGGCGTCCGAAATGCCGTTTTAGCTATACTCTCAGCTTCCACTCTAAGCTGATGAAAACTTGTCGCGAGATCTAACTGAGAAAATACTCTCGCGCCACTCAACTGATCGAACAAATCATCTATCCGCGGTAGAGGATACTTGTTCTTCCTCGTCACTTTATTCAACTCACGGTAGTCTACACACAAACGAAGGGAACCATCCGCCTTGGTAGCAAACACAACTGGTGCTCCCCATTCAGAAACACTCCTACTGATAAATCCCTTCTTCAAAAGATCGCTGACTTGCACCTCGAGCTCTCGCTGCTCCCTTGGTGCCATACGACGAAGTGGCATCACTATAGGCCTGGCATTCTTTACTAAATCAATACGAAACTCAATCTCTCGGTGTGGTGGAAATCCGGTGACTTCTTCGAAAACATCCGGATACTGGCCAACCACGGGCAAACCTGACAACTCACTATGCGGAACATCGAGGGAGTTTAGAAAACTAGCCAATACCCCCTCACTGGGTAGACCACCAAACACTATCCTCCGCCCATCATCCGCTCTAGCTGTCACCAAAAAGCCCTCACAGTCTACCACCACCCCATACCTTCGGAGGCAATCTACTCCCAAAATAATGCCAAACCCAGTAAAGCCCAAAACAAAGCAATCACAAACAAACATGCATCCATGACTCGATAAGACCATATTACGACAAATCATGCTAAGGCTAGTAGAACCACCAATCGGGTTCGTCACTACTAAAGGTCTATCGACAATCTCGGGCTCCAATCCCATCCTATCTACTAGGTCACTAGATATGAAAGAACTGGAAGCTCCGGTATCAAACAAAACTCTAACAGGAACATCGTAAACAGAAAGCATACCTTGAATGACGACATTCTTTCCTTTCTCCGCCGCAGTTGGGGCATTCGACGAAGAAGGAATAGCATTAAGGGCGTATGCTTTCACCATTTGCTTTTCTTTAGGGGGTTGCGGACACTTGTCCTTGTGATGTCCCATTTGGCCACAATTGAAGCACTTCCTATCTGCTGGCTTGGCCCGACAATTACTAGCATAATGGCCCTTCTTACCACAGCTGAAGCACTCAACATCTTGCTTATTCTTTTTCTTCTGGCCATCCTTAGTCTGATTCTGCTTTCTCTTATTCTGGGAACCACCTTTGCCTTCACCACTTGCTTGTGGCTTTGGCTCACCTGCGGATGCAACCTCAGTCTTCGGCTTAGGGTAGAGACTTTCTGACCTCAATGCTTTCCCCACAATCGACTCAAACGTCTCATCGATGTGGTTAATAAGCCTTTCCCCCAAGTACTGATCCAAACCAGTTATGAATTTCTCATTCTTCTTCTCGGCAGTATCAATAAGAGATAACCCGTATTTTGACAAAGTGTCAAATTCAGCAATATACTCCGAGACAGCTCTGCCATTCTGCTTGAGCTCCAAGAATTTCTTAAACAGCACCGACTTCTGAGCAGCTGGAATGAACTTCTCGCTAAAGCGAGCTTTAAACTGCTCCCAAGTAATCTGATCTTCGGGAGTGGCTGCCTTTATAGCATTCCACCAATTCATTGCCCGCCCTTGCAGCTGACGGGACGCTATCTTTTTCTTCATCGCATCCTCGATACCCAAATCCTCGAAGATACGTTCGCAACTATCCAACCAATCTTGAACATCCGTGGCCGACTCCGTTCCGTGGAACGGCTTCCCACCAAGGCTAGTATAATCCTTATTCAGCTTGGCGAAGTCGACCCTCGGTGCCTGCACTATTGGACCACCACCATTTCCATCATTGGGAGCTGCCCTCTGTACATCTCTAAGCATCTCTCTCATGAGGTCAGTAAACATCGTTCTCATGTCAGCAACATTCCCATTATTGGCTCCCCTACCAGTACCTCTAGTATATCGGCTCATCGTCAATCTGAAAAAGGAAACGATTAACGACTCCATAGTGGTGCTAGTGCAGTACGACTTCATCCTTATACTAGTAATAGTATATATATAGCTTTTAAAACCAAAATAATCACAAATACGCTCTCTCGTATACGTATATTATCTCTCCCTGATAACTTCCCTAGGTTAACTACGCAACCTAGCTCTGATACCAAGTGTGATGGCTCGCCCCGCACCAGCCTGCATTTCCTCCAAAAGTGCGTTGTACACATGCCCGACTAGCACGGGACGGTCGTCAGGAGAAAGGAAAGAAGGGAATGAACTAATCAAGGAACCTGTAGAATGTCTCACAGCGCATGGGATAAAATATAATAATAATAATGTACTTGACATAAAACAGGCGAGACAATGCATAAGCTGATAACTAAAACCAACAACAATATCAAAGCAGCGAAAATCCAAATACAGCTTATTACAACTTTTCAAAATCTACTGTCTCTGAACAAAAGAAAGCTAAAATAGAAGATACACCACCAATGCCCAAGTAGTGATCTTCAGCAACACAGGGAGAATACTATATATATATATATATATATATATATATATATATATATTACGTGGAAGCCTCCTGCTCGTCTCCGGATCATCTACCCGTGCATCACCAGCTAACCTGTCTCTAGTCTGCTCGTGTGAGCACCCAGAGTAATAAGAAGAGACATAAAACTCTGGGTCAGACATAAAGCCTGGTATGAGCGATAAGCATCTAAACAGAATAATAACAGGTATACTAAACCATACCTGAACCTGGACCTGCAACCAAAGAGTTAGTACCACATACCGTACAATACTCTAAGGTGCCATAATAAATAGTGTAAAGAATACGGGGGTGGGGTCTGTATGTCATAATGATAGCAACCAAACCATCCATAGCAACCATCCTCACATCCCTCACTCAGTGCACAAAGCATACGACATCTACCACCTTGGAATACTAGACAAATTGAGGTAACGACGGATCCCAACTTGTAGAAACTCTGCTGTGACCAAGCTAAACATATGGAGTCATGACCAAACATTTCAATGACCCATTTCATTGATCGTAGCCCTTGGTTCTACCAATGCCATAATGGCCCTGAATCCGCCTCCGTACCTCCTACCATAGTGGTCCAAAGCTACAGACATCGTAAACCCCTTAGCACGCGTCCCGCAGCAAAGCCCAACCATGAAGCGAACTCGTTGATTCCCATCTGAATCTCGAGCTCTAACTTCCCATTTGGACTTCCTTTGCATCTCGGGTTTGGTCGAATTGGAGTGGGTCTTCAGAAGAGTCATCGCGTAGTAGTAATAGCCCACGTACGGTTCGGTTCGGTGCTCCTCGTCTAGCTTGGTTCGGTTCGGTGTAACCTTCCTGACCGGTTCGGTTCGGTGGTCCTTGTCTAGCTCGGTTCGGGTCGGGTACTTCACTTCGGGTCGGGTCGGTGTCCTCCTCCGGGTCGGGTCGGGTTACTGCCTTCCTTCCAGTTTTCTTCGATCAGCTCCCTCGTTTTCCATCTACTCCGATCCGATCCGCTCCTGTTCTCCATCTACTCTGATCCGATCCGCTCCCTTCGCCTTGCTCCAGTCGTAGCCTTCCACTCTTGAGTCGATCCGATCTGGTCTCCATTTTTCTTTCGATCCGATCCCCTTGTCCACTCCAACTCTAAGCAAAAGGCCTTCCTTCTCGCCGAGTCTCCTATGTGCCAAACTCCAGTTCGGGTCGGGTTTCTTGCCCAGTTCACATATCCGATCCGAGCCCTCACCCGATCTGATCCGGTTCGGAACCTGCACACTTCTGCAACTTTCCAGCGAGCTTTCTACGCCATTCGACGGCGTTTTCGACAAATTTAACACTTCTAATCAATCATAAAACACACCATAGAGTCATAGCAATAAGTAAGAGCAACCACAAACACCAAAGCAATGAATTTATATGTCAAAATGGATCAAATGTGCCCAAAACCCCTTATTTTTCCCTTAAGCATGTTTAAGCAAATCTAATCATAGGGTTAACAAAACTTAATCAAATCGAACCAAATTTCAACCAGAGGCATGAAACATTATTTAAGAATTTCTAAACATTTTTCCAGAATTTATCAGTGTATAAATTCGCTAATCTTCACTAATTACCCTTAATTAACTGTAATTAGTGTCAAAACGATGCTATCACTCACCTTGGCCACAAAATAAAACACCAAATCTGAAATACTCTCTGTTTGGGTCGAATTCCTACGTATAGCAGCAGCTCCAACCTTGCTTTGTTGCCATTTGGCCTTGTTTTGATGTAGTTTAGGCTTAATCTTCACTAAAAATGTGTTTTGGAGTGGTTTTAGAGGATGGAAGCCATTACTAGGGTCTCAAGAAGGTTTGTGGCGGCTCAAAACTGAAATGGAAGTGATTTCCTAACCCTAATCAGTCCTCCTATACCTCTAAACCCGAAATTCCCCTGTGGACCTAGCTGCTAATCACCCGGTTAAGCCCAATTAAGCTGTTTTTCACCATCTGAAACTTGTTTCAGCCATATCTCCCAAACGGTGAGTCCGTTTGGCTAATGTGACCACTCTACGGAAAGAGAAACCATCATCCGGAGCCAATGGAAGTGGTTTCAGGTCAAAATTCCTTTCCAGTCAAAAGTTATTGCCAAAACAGTACCAACTAGGGGTAAAATGGTCATTTAAAAATCGGGAAAAATCATGGACATGGGAAATGACCCTAATAGTCGTCTCCCAAAGTTACATGACCATACGACTTCGTATGTGACAGAAATAAATATTCTACGATCCTATGATGCGTAGAATGCGGGTCGTTACAGAATCAGTCGCTAAACCGACGAAGACCGTTCGAAACGCCTGATTGTTTTGAGAACACGACAAATTCGAACGCAGACAGAAGAACATTTCATTGTATATTACAACAATTCCGTCAGATTACAAGAATATACAGAGTATAAATAAATATTACACAGAATAAAATATCAGAGATTACAATACGTTACATAGCAGCGGAAAATTATACAATACACAACTAGAAGTAATACACGGATACAGAGCTTTCCGAGTATCGTTCTAGCTATAAATCAGGATCCTATGAATATAAATCTGCGAAACCAAAACTACTAGCTGCCCGTGTCAAAATAAGGGCACCCAGAGTTTAGGTTGAAACAATAAACTCCAGGTCAGTCATGTGACTGGTGTGAGAACTAAAACAGTTATAAATCTTTATTTTAAAGTTAGGTAAATCAAGGGACCACGCTGTATAACACGGAACGGGTTTCCTCCCAAGAACACCAGTGTATAAAACAACAGCGCAATGCTAAATAAAGAAAAATGAAGTTATTATAAGACCCAGGTCTTATCACACAATGCAACGCAAGCCGGGGATAGGGTTTTCCCTTATAATAGCCAAACATGCTTGGTACGTTTAAAACAAATCATTTTGATACTCTTATAGTATAAAGTGTCAAAACAACTTCAATCATAAATGTCAATCACAGACGGCATAGTATCCCATGCTACTATGTCGCCATACTAGGCTCTACAATCAAAACCGCAAATATCACGTATTTGGAAATTGGATTTCCATCTGTGAACCGAGGCAAGGGATCGTCCTTTGCCGAATTCGAGACAATCTAGCCCATGTCTCAGGGACAGAACGCATCGACCCTTGGATCGTCAGGGCCGGCCCACCGATGTGGATTATTATGCCTGAACACTGCGTTTCCCTGCCCTATGGGGCGTAAATGAGCCAATAAATGACTCCATCGGCTTCACATAGTCACCGATATATCCGAGGCGCCTCGCAACAGCAACAACCACATAAGTCAAACACGTCAGGACGTGTAAAACCACTGACGCCACTTCTAGCTAGAAAGAAACGCATGTCCTCCCTGAGGTCCTTCTCCCGTTTTTGGTTCACAACCGGGGTGTGAGGCTCGCGAATTAACTCTACACAAAGCGATGCCACAAAGGCTGTGCTTTGATCATCAACCACAAGACTCTTCTTTTCAACAGAAGCCTTGATCATTTGCATCTTAGCATGCCACACAGGCAAACCACTCTATGCAACCGATATCGGTCACACAGAATGAAATCCAATGTCAGACACACAGTCCTTTTACAAGTTTGTTATGTGTCTGAACGAAACCGGAGGCACCTAGTACCCCGCATATCCATCGATCTCCAAGTACATCTGGACGATCACTAACTGATTCCCTCCTCTTGGGTGTACGACCCAATGAAGATCATCAGTAATCACCCAAACGACGTGAAGACCTCCGGTCTTCAACCACCGTCTTCATCCTCGACATCACGTCGAATAAGTTATTTAGAATGGGATAAACCCGGTCTTTCTGAATAACTCGCGTATATAATAAATAAGTGTTACACAAACACAACATACGCCTCATTCCAATTCATCAGTCACTAACCGTAAATTAGCAAGAGAATAATTCCCCAAATATTAACCCCGAAGGCTGAAACCAACATCAGATCAATACCCAAGAAACTATTCAACTTAGCTAACCTACAGTTAGTTTCTAAATTTCACATTCTTAGGGAAAGGTTCCCATTAATTTTATCAAAGATAAATTCTTTTAAATTTATTCTTTAATCTTCCTTTGAATATCAATTCAAACTAGTCGGGATTAGCGAACCACACCGAAGTAATCATTTATTTTATTTCTCAATCCCCACCTATTCATCCCATGAAGTAAAACTGGTAATACTTTATATCTAACACCACGGTGTTATCGGTAAATTCAATTACCATTTCATGTTCAGATCTAATTAAAGATTTAACTATCGCCTGGAGCAAAACTGGTGATACTCCATTCTCTATCTTTTCAATCTAATTAAAGATTCATTAAAACTCCACTTGGTCTTAATCTTTAACTGGGTTAAAGAATCAATGTCATTTAAAACACGGTTCACGATAAACCCAAAATCACATTCCATTCTATCAGCTTTTAACCGTAAAATAGCAAGTGAGCAATTCCATAAGTATTACCCCGAAGGCCGAAACCAACATCAGATCGATACCCAAGAAACCATTCAAATAACTAATCTCCCGTTAGTTTCTGATTTTCTTAACTCCTTTGGGTCTAAGAACAGTATTATTGAAGATACCGTTCATGACAACCCAAAATCACATTCCATTAATTATCGGGTTAAAGAACAAGTGTTATTTAAAACACCGTTCACGATAAACCCAAAAATCAATTCAAATTCAATTCTGATTAAATACCATTTAATTGGTACACTTCATTAAATCTAAATAAAAAGATTTAATCTTTTCCTCAACCGGGTTTAAGGACAGTGTTAATGAAGACACCATTCACGACAAACCCAAATCACATTTGATATTAAATACAAGGCTCTGAATAGAAAATATATCGGCTTATATTCAATATCAAATTCTACGACCAATAAATATCGTATTGGAAATAACGATATAAATATATCTTTCAAATTTCCAGAACAATATCTGTATAATCACGAAATCCAACATCGAAATATTCCAAAGATAATTTTGATTCGAATCCATTCCAATTCAATTATTGGAAATTCTGGTTACTTTTAAAACCATTTCAAATTCAATTTATTTATTTAAAAATAAATAGAATTATAATTCTAGTTCAAAACTAGTTCATTTCGATAAAAATCTATTTTTATCTTTTCAAATATGGAGTTTTTCATCCCAATTCTTCCCAAATCATTTCTTATGATTCTACACAAATTATTGATATTTTTAATAATTTTATCAAGGCCCGTACAGTCGATTTCCATCAACGGCCATCGAACTGCACTTACAACGACCTTTTCCAAATTTGATTTGGACATAATTCCAAATCCAACCGTTAGATTTCAAATCTCTAATATTCGTTAGAAACCTCTTTTCGATACGAACCCAACAGTTCTGGTTTTAGGAGAATCCGACGGTCGGATCTCCCGAAATATCCATTCGAAGTCAATGGTCGAAATTCGCGAACTGCCGCGGCGCGGCGCGTTCTATTCAGGCCATTATATATATATATATATATATATAATATATTTCGTCGATTTCCTTTTAAAACGTATTTTATAAATCGTTTTAAATTCGTTTTCAAAACGATTTCAACTCCCATTTCAAATTCAAATCAAGATTGAATTTTTCAATATAAATTCGTTTTAATTTCATTTCAAATCGATTTCAATTCAATTTCAATTTAATTCGAATTTCAATTCATTTCAACTTAATTCGAATTTCAACTCATTTCAATTTAATTCGAATTTCAATTCATTTCAATTTAATTCGAATTTCAATTTAATTCGAATTTCAAATCTATTCAATTTAATTCGAATTTCAAATCTATTCAGTTTAATTCGAATTTCAAATCTATTCAATTTAATTCGAATTTCGAAATCAATTGAATTTAATTCGAATTTCAAATCTATTCAATTTAATTCGAATTTCGAAATCACTTGAATTTAATTCGAATTTCAAATCTATTCAATTTAATTCGAATTTCGAAATCACTTTCAATATTCATTAAAAAATGAATAAAATCGATATAAATATCGTTCATGTCAAAATGGCGTCAATCTAATCAACACGGCTTTTATTCAACACATGAATGTTTATTCTATTCAACACATGAATATTTTTCAATTCAACACGTGAATTCATTTTCTATTCAACACATGAATTTATTTTCAATTCAACACATGAATTTATTTGCTATTAAACACATCAATTTATTTTTAATATTGGAATGAGGCCCAATCAATTACCATATAATGTTAATTATATGGATTTTCTACAACATATGTATATAATAGCAACGGTAAATAATCAACCATCATCCAGAGTGCACCACACAACTACATAAGCATTAAATATAGATATTTAATGCTTATAACAGCCTGTCAATCAATCGATCGACATACAGCTAATTATTGGGACTAGTGTATGGCCAATTTCATCCCAACACCTGTGTGGGGTTTTCAAACAATCAAACACAGGTTTTATTTGTGCAGTCGGGTGATGTGTAAAATTTATCGTCCCAATCAATATCAGTCAAATCAGTGTATATAACCAAATCGTCCAATTTGTTTATAAATATTTATTTTGTACACACGTTAAAAATTATATTTTTAACTATAAAATATTTTCCATTATAAAATATTTTATTTCATTTCACATCACACAATCAAATTTCACAACATAGCAATCAAACAAACAAGTCATCCATGGTCTGTGGACAACGGGTGTCGGGTGCTACTAATAACCGTCTGCATCCTAGTATATATTTCAACTAGAAATTAAAATAAAAGTGAGGAGTTCTCACCGACTAGCTAATCCAAACGCCATGACTCTTCTTATGTAGAAATCTTCGTCGTGCTCGCCTTTTGTCAATTTCATTGTCCGTAGCCACTACATATATAAAAATTGCATTTTTATATTGTTGCTATGTATAAAAAAATAACATTTTTATGCCGTTATTATATGGATAAAATTCTATTTTTATACCACTACTATATAGATAAAAATTCTATTTTTATACCACTACTATATAGATAAAAATTCTATTTTTATACCACTACTATATAGATAAAAATTCTATTTTTAGACCACTACTATATAGATAAAAATTCTATTTTTATACCACTACTATATAGATAAAAATTCTATTTTTATCTCGCTAGTAATATAATAAAAATTATATTTTTGTTACTCTACATAAATAAAAATCATATTTTTATTCTTCCTATGATATAAAAATCATGTCTTTACATTTTTAAAAATCAAATCTTTTTCATTTCTAAAAATCTTATCTTTCCAGTATTAAAAATATAATCTTTTTAGTTTAAAACATCATGTTAATTTATTAAATAAAAACTGAATTTTACAATGCATTTTACAAAGTAAAATTGAAATTCCACCCTTTTTTCTTTGCTTAAGTTAAACTAAATAGTTAGTTTAAATAAATAAATAAAATCAGTTTTTCTCAAATAAAAAAAATCAAATTTACTGAAATAAACAAAATAAAAGAAATAAAATAAAGGCTTACAGCGGCTTAAAGGGGGGGGGGCGGGTTTAGGGCTTCACGGCTTCATCAGGTGGCGGAGAGGCCAACGGTGTTAGTCGGAAGAGGGGGGTCTACACCTGCTTCGATTTGTGTGCGACAGGTTTCAGGGCGTGGGGCTCGGCGGTGGTCTTCATTCGTGAGGAGGGGAGAAGAGAGGCTGAAGGTAAGGCATAGGGGGTCTTCGGTGGTCTCGGCGCCTGAAGCGGCGGTCAGTGGCGTGGGCCAGGGGACAGCGATGCGATCCATTCTTCTCGATTTTTTATATATATCAGGTTCGGATTCTGATTTAAGGAAAGAGGGTTGACCTTGTGAAGAGAAAAGGGGGAAGTTAGTTATATAATATATTTATTTAAATTTTAATTTTATCCCTATAAAGTAACTTTAAATTTCAATCTCAAAACGGGACCCACCGCCTATCATCCCTCGCTGATTACCCCCATTCCGAACACAATGGGATATGCATCGTAAGCCGATTTGATCGTTTCGATCAGTTTCCGTCAAAATCAAAATATAACTCTATATATTGAATTTGAACGCACATTTCAATTTACTGGGGACACATACGGACTCTAAAAATTCCCAAAAAATATTTTCTAGCTTCGTATTGACGATACGGTCCTAACAAAATTAGTTTCATCGAATTCTGAGACTGTTTGAATAATGACCATTTTCCCGTCGATTAAAATCAACTGAAACTGGTCAAACGCGTTTTCCTTTGCCACACTCGCATATTGATTAAGAAAATTACGTATTTTGAAACCTAGCAATAACTTGACATCACGGATCCAACAAAAGTGGTTTCGTCGAAAACCAAGGTCGTTTTCAAAATTTCCATTTTCAAAGGCCTTTATATATATTAAAATATATATAAATTCCACAGCGACTTTTCTGAATTTTAACCTGGACATATCTTTCAACTTCTTAAGTGAAATGTCAGTTTCATACATCCGTTAGAAAGATATCGTCAAACAGATTTAGATATTTCTGGTTTTGTCCAATTCCGACTTAAAACGAATTCTGTATATTCATTTGAAATTCAAAATCGAAATTTCAAACTACCGCATCGTTTTCAATTCCTTTTATATATATAAATAAATATTTATATTCTAATGACGACGTATATAAATATATACGTTCTAATTCTATTCAAAATAAATTGCTCGTCGATATTATTTAAAGTAATTCATTTTAAATTTTCAAAATTCATTAAAATAGCCAAAATAAAATTTTTAAATTGGCTCAGATTTTCGGGTTATTACAATCTCCCCCACTTAAAACTTTTCGTCCCCGAAAAGGAACGAAGCCGAAAGTTGTTTAACTAATCAACTCAATTTCCATTATTTTCTTTACGGCTTAAGTTCTTCAACTTTTCAGTTTTTAAGAACTTTTCAAATTTTTCAAAAATTTGGCTAACATCCTAAATTTTGGAAAAATTTCGCCATAACCTCACCTGCACCGGGGACTTCGGGATATTTCATATAGCCTCCCATGGCCTTCTTCAATCCAAAAGAAAAAGAAAAAGCCAAGCGGCTAGCCAATCGGCTCATAAAATCATCATCACCCAAACAAAACAGTAAATTATGGTAAACATGTACATATTTGTCGGGAAAACAATTTTATTCTTCTGCTCTAGCCTACTTGCTATGACCTGTTCAGTTTAAGTACATGTATATGCATGCAAATGCGACAAATTTTGAATACATTTCACAATTTAGTTCAATTTGGCTAAAGGTTCAACATTTTAATTAACCAAACAATATCAAACAACACAATCAGCAATCAATTAGTTGATTATCTTCTAAATCACATAATTTTGATATATAGTCAAAAACCACATTTTTGGCGCCAAATCACAACAATAAGCCCTATCTAGCTTTGGTTCTCACACCAGTCAATTGGAAATATATAGAAATCTCACTTTCGTCACTCGAATATAAATACTGGCGATGGTGCCCCGTCACCAGAATTATCCCCGGGCAGCTAAAGTATGATTATATAATTATCCAGTACATTAAAACTTCGAATACACGTGTAACGACCCGCAAATCCGAGCTATCTGAGTTGACTAAATACAACACACGTCCAACCCAAATAACACAGAAATACGAACCATTAATAGAAAGAAGATAGAGGGTGAGAATAGATAAGATAGAAAACTTAGAATATAAGAAGAAGAAGAACATAAACACAACACAGAACCTCACATCGCAGCGGAACAAAATAAAATATATAACAGATTTTGAAATACAAACTTTTAACTATATATACATACATCATCATCAGAGTACAACACTTACAATTACAGCGGAAATAACACTAGATAACTACGCTGAAGCCTCCTGCTCCAAGCTCCTCCAAGTGAATCTGTAAAATCCCGACTACTTGACTGCCAGTACAAATTTGGACACCCAAGAGTTTAAGGAAAAAACAAACAAAATAAACTCTGGGTCAGTCATGGGACTGGTGTGAGTAAACTCCAACTATTGGTTTAACTTTTAAAAAACCTTTCGAAAGAAAAGATAATCGTAAGACCGATCCACACATAAACACGGATGGTTTTTACCTTACGATAACCCATAACATTTTGATATCAAAGTCTGGTGATATTATAATAATGTCTAAATCAACTAAATTGAATCTAGCGGAACGCTTGCATCTCACGCTCCATATATAATATAAAATCAAAAACCGCAGGGCGCTTATTGGAGATTGGATTTCCATCTTGACAAGGTATGGAACCACCTTCCGCTAGTGTATCTCTAGAGAGGAATACACTGGGTTTAACAAGAACATCTTGTAATCCGACCCACACATGACCGACCACTCATTTCGCTTGAGTGTATCAAATGTATATCACCAACGGTTGGGATCAGCAACCGCCTCCCGACTGGGACAACATCGAATAGAATAAGAAATTAAATGAACCTCTAGATAGGTGATTATACATCCTAATGGGTGCGACCCACATAGCCATGCTGCCTGCCCGATTTTTGTCATTTCCCAGTTATTGAGGCCTGAGGCTACGCATACTTACCATTCATTGATAACACAATCACTTTGAATGCCACATCGTCAGATCCGTTAATCACTAGTTGAGTTTGCACAAATATCCTGGATGTTATGCTAAGGGAATAAATCCGTTGCAACCATATATATTTATACAGACCAACCCATTTGATCATTGGAAATACTCTGTCAGACATTCTTCCATTTATGTTCGTTCTGGGATTGAACGAAACCGAAGGCACAATTTCTATAAATTGAAAAGCCCTTGCACTTTACTCCGTCTTCAATATATTCAGCATACTTGGTTCGCAACGCTTATGTCGATACAGAGTGGTTCTTCGGATAATAATCCAACCGGTCTCTCCATATTGACAACGATGGTCAAAACTTCAATAGTCTGTGATTTAACTATCGAATAAAAACAAGTGTTCATCCAACATATCAAACAAATCGCTGGGCTCTTTAATTAATATTTCATTAATTAAATCTCTTCTCCATTTCCTTATCAATATTTGTTAACCAACTATTTTCAAATAGCCATATTGGGATTTTATACTATTTGGAAAACATTTCCAAATATCGCTTCCTTTTATTTTCTACAGTTAGAAAATATCTTCGATTATAATTGGAAAACAATCCAATTACCTATCTCTTCCACGAACTCATTTAGTTCTGTACTTAGGAAATATTTATAACTCTATTTCCAAACTTACGCCTATTTGGATTAAGACAGATGTTGTGTAAAACATCGTTACGACAACCCAAATATTTGTATTCAACTAAATCTCTTTAAACGTTTGATCTTCGAGACTGAGTTTTGCTATTTATCGGTTATTAACGGAACCAATCAAGTTGGGGTATAACTACCTCTCAGACCTTGACTGAGTAACATTCATAACGTCAAAACAGACAAGACTACTTACTCGAATAATCAATACTATACAAACCAATTATTCATTTATAAAACACGTATACGCTTCTCTTTCTATTCTTCATTCTAGTTTTGATTTCATATATATTCTTTTCGACTTTACTATTCTACTTCTAAGTTCATTTCATTTTCTAATTCTATATATATATCTATATATAGATTTCTAGTTGTTAAATTTTCTTAAAAATATTCTAACTCCTTAAATTTCCGGAAAAATTCGCCATAACCTCCCCTGTACCGGGAGCATCGGGAAATTTCAAATAGCTTCCCCGGTCCTTCTCATCTCAAAAAGAAAAAGTAAAAGCCAAGCGGCTTGCCGATACGGCGCATAAAACCCATATATGAATTTAAACATGTACCTTTTTGTCGAGCACACTAATTATATACCTTCATTACTTTATCCCATAACTGTCTCCGGTATATCTATACCTGTACAATTCATTTCAACTTCATACACTCGTTTTGACTCAATTTATTAAAGTAACTCTTTAACTAACTCTTTGCCCATTTCGCTTGTATATTTGAATATAACCCGTTTCAAATATATTTCAACTTACTTATCAACTAATTGAATTCAAATTTTAATTTAAGTTCTATATTTGATTTCAAATATATGTTTACAATTCAAAAATTCAAATTTTCAAAGTTCGACTTCAATTCACCACTCGATTAACTAATTCTTCTTTGACTTAGTTAATTCTATTCAATAATCAAAAATATGATTATTGTTTCAAAAATCACTTTTCTTACTTCACTTGAGTTCACCTTTATGTTCTAACTCAAGACCAGGTTTTTAAATGGAAATTCGGATTTTTATTTGCTTAAAAATCCCTATATTTATTATATAAAATCCATTATGGTTTTAATGGTTTCTGGCGCTGCACTTTTAAAAAATTGATTTTGACATAACTCAAAATCTATTCGACGAAATCCAGATTTTTCTCTTCCATTAGAAAACTATTATTCAACCGGTCCTGACGATTCTTGTTTCAAAGAATTCCGACTTCAATTGAGTCCTGTATACTCAATTGAAGTTCGAGTCGCCAATTTACGAACTGCAGCGCTGCGGCGAGTTCGTTTTAATTATATTTATATATATATAAACTTTTAAACTTCGTTAAAATGAATCCACTCCATTTGAATTTCTTGATTCAAATTCCAATCTTGCTTTTACTTGAATTCTATATTCAAATTCCAATTCCTTTTCTATTTGAATTCTATGTTCAAATTCTATTTCCTTTTCTATTTGAATTCTATGTTCAAATTCTATTTCCTTTTCTGTTATTCAAATTCTATATTTAAATTTCCTTTATTCAACTCCCATTTAAATTCCTATATTCAAATTCTATAGTTGAATTTCCTTTTCTATTTTATATTCAAATTCAATACTTGAATTTCTATTTCAATTCCATATTCAAATTCAATACTTGAAATTCCATTTGAATTCTATTATTAAATTTTTATACTTGAAATTCCATTTGAATTCTATTATTCAATTTCTATTTCAATTCTTCTTTGAAATTCTATATTTCAAATTCAATTCAATTCTTCTTCAATATTTCAAATTCAATTCAATTCTTCTTTGAAATTCAATATTTCAAATTCATTTATTCAAATTCTTTTATTCCTCTATTCACATTCCTTTATTCACATTCCTTTATGAATTTCTATATTCAAATTCCATATTCAATTCTTTTTTGAATTCTCGATTCAAATTCTATATTCAATTCTGTTTGAATTCTCTATATTCAAATTCCTTTATTAAGTTTCCATTTGAATTTCTATATTCAAAATTCTATTTCAAATTCTTTTATTCAAATCCCTTTTGAATTCCTCTTTGAATTTTCTTTATTCAAATTCTATATTTGAATTTCATTATTCAATTTCATTTTCAATTCTATTTGGATCTATTTGAATTTTCTATATTCAAATTTCAAATTCAATTCTATTTGAATCTTCTATATTCAAATTTCAAATTTCAATTCTATTTGAATCTTCTATATTCAAATTTCAAATTTCAATTCTATTTTAGAAAAATAGAATTTCCTTTCTAATTCTCAAATATCCTTTTTCATGATATTTTTGAATATCATTACTTAAGCCCAGTGATATTTAAACACACAAAGCAACCAATTATTTATTTTTCTAACACATCATATATAACAATATATATGCAAACAAATAAACAAACAGATAATATATTTTTGAGGAATCCAGTTGGATTCCTCCAACCTGTTTTCCTGCATCCACAGATGTTAGCACATAAATAATACCCATTCTGCTTCGTGGCAGAATATCGTGGTATAGAAGGTCATCCACTAATCATAGCGTGGGGCGTATAGGGTAATCATCCGCTATGAAACTGCGGGCATCCGCTAATGAGACTGCGGGAATCCAACCAATCAATCAACCCAATATATATATAATAGCCTAAATAACTAATATATATAAAACAAGCAGAAAAATCCAAACAAGCAACAACAATTATTTTTACGAAGTAAAAATAATTATAAATAAAAGGTGAGTGAGATTTACTCACCTCGATTTTATTTGTCGAAATAACCATTGGTTCCTGATTAAATTAAACGAGTGTTTAATTTAATCAAAAATACCAACAAGCTCCAGTCTAGCCCAAACCAGGTTTAATATTTGTCGCTCCTGTTCCAGTACACTTTGCCTTGCTTGAATCTAATATTATAAAACAAGTTATGATTTTATATAAATTATTGAACGAGTTAATTTAATTAATTAATCCACTAATGACCTTATTAATTACCGTACATTCAATCCATGATTTTAAATGATGAAATTAAAAAGTCAAACTCTCCTTAATCTCATATTAAATGGTTTGTTTACAATTTAATTACTTTACTAGCTAATTCTACAAGTTTATTCAAAATGATTTAATCAACTACTAATTATATAACTAATTTTCTATATACAATTTAAGTTTCAAAAATAAATAAAATATACCTTACTGCCAATGCACCACTCGATTAATTCACGAACTTATCCTCATAAATCGCTGATCCCCTTCACTGAAATCAGTCCGAAAACACCTCTGTTCCATTCTGACATTTCATCAAACGCCTTTAGTTCATCAACCACAAACTGTCTACAATACATCCATTAGCCTGCACTGCTCCTCACTAACCAATACTATTGCCTCGCCTTACTGCTGAACATCCCAGTCCGGTCATCGTCTCTAATCCCATTGCCATGCCCTCTTACATGCTCTAACAAAAGCCGTCACCAGACTCCACCATTTTACACAGTGCGAACCCCACGAAAATAGGAGATCTCGCTCCTCATCACCCCAGCTTCTTCATTCCCGTACCAAGACAAAGACCGAACTCCCCTTAATACTCCTCTCCCCAAATCCCAATCGAACTCCTTCCCAAATTAAAACAATCGCACCCTTCTCGCATGTCGAAGTCCTCACAATAGTCTTCGAATAACTCACGACAATGATGTTCCAGAAAATCAAGATCGCGCCTGACCTTGCGAGCGTCCTCAACTGGGTGTCGAGCTTCAGAAGACCCCGAGATTTCATACTGCGGATTCTGATTTCGATTACTTTTTTTTTTGATCGATTTCGCGATGATTGGGAAAAACAAATAGAAAGGGAGAAGACGGACTCGAATTGATATCTTTGGAGGGATTTACTGGTTGAAGAAGGATGGCTATCAGTTCATTTTATAGGCCCGAATGGAGACATCTCGTACAACGCCATTAAATTCTCTTATTACTTAAGAACTAAGGAGAAACAATTTTGTCAGCTCGATGCAAAACAAGTCTGCGATGTTGAGCGTGGGAGACAATATTGTCTGCGAAATGAAAGAAGAGGTTGAAGCTAGAAGGTAGGCTTGCGGAAAAAATATAGGTCGGCTCCAAAAAATTTAAATTAATTCGATGTGAGTTTGAAGTGATCTAATTTTAACAACCAAACATCTCGGAGTCCTTAGACCCGAAATTCTAAACCGACACTCTAACCTAACGACCGATGTTCTCGGATTATAACGTTATTTTGAACTCCACGGGATTGATTCTGGAATTTTAATTCAACTGTATAAAGCAGAAAACAATTTAAATTAACGATTTAAATAAATTTTGATTTAATAAATAAAACGATTTCAGAAAATAAAATTCAATGAAAATAAATTATTATTATCCTTCTAATCCAAACAGAATTTATATAAATCAACTGAACTATTTTTTTTATTCAGTTTTAAATTTGAATTCAAGTATTATCGTTATACTCGATATTGAATCGTATACCGATTATTAACCCGATAAATTTCATAATAAAAATCCATTTATATTCGAATCAATATTTAAAATAATTTAAATATTCAATATTCAACGATCAAAAATCCGGGATGTTACATTCCTTCCCCCTTAAAATAATTTCGTCCCCGAAATTACTAAGGCAGAAGAAATGCTACAGACGCGTTAACTTTTTCAAAAGCCAATTTTTTATAACTCAGTATTTCAAATTCTATAACTCAAGTTCCATACAATTTTAAGTCCTCATGGGAATATTTAATTTCAGTTTATTTAACTGGTTTCCATTATTTCGTATTATTTAACTTGCTTAAGTTAAGTTTAGATTCCAGAATTCAAATGCCTGGTCTTTATTTCAAATTCTTTTCAAATCATATAAATATATATACATATATTTTTTTTCATCTCAAATTTGAACTTTCCTAAACAATTTGTTTTATTACAACAAATTTCATCAAAAACTTTTCTAAGATAGCAAACCATCACTTAGAAACTCGAAAATGGACACTGACGATGCTGCAGTCATCATCAGAATTATTTTTCAGCCACTGAAGTGAGTTCAGTGCTTTATCAATTTCAAAGTCCATTCAAAATGATTTTTATTCAAATCCCTTCAAACCAAAGCTATATTATTTTAATATACTTTAGAAAATATTTTCAAACTTCCCAGGATTTAAATTTCAAATTCTGGTTTGAATTCAATTTTAATTCATCTCATCTGAATATTTTATTCTTATACAAGTTCTATTTGGTTCTAGATAACCATTTAAATTTTATAATCTCATCTGATTATAATATTATCAACCAACAAATCCAATAATTTCAAAAATTATTCTTTCTATATTAAAATAGAATTTTTGGGTAAAATTATTTCATTTACCCACATTAAAACAATATTATGTCAATTTTTCTGTTCAAGTGTTTAGAAACTCCTATCGACGTCGTGGCGTCCCACGATTCGATCAGAATTCATAAACCACTCAACAGACTAGCCAACACAATATAAAATAATATTTATATCAACATACAAATACGCTCTCTCATATATACACTCAACTCATTCTAGGGTGCTACTGACCCTATCTCTAATGAGTAAACCCCCAACAAAGCCTAGGTGTTCGCTAAACCTAAGCTCTGATGCCAACTGTAACGACCCGCAAATCCGAGCTATCTGAGTTGACTAAATACAACACACGTCCAACCCAAATAACACAGAAATACGAACCATTAATAGAAAGAAGATAGAGGGTGAGAATAGATAAGATACAAAACTTAGAATAGAAGAAGAAGAAGAACATAAACACAACACAGAACCTCACATCGCAGCGGAACAAAATATAATATATAACAGATTTTGAAATACAAACTTTTAACTATATATACATACATCATCATCAGAGTACAACACTTACAATTACAGCGGAAATAACACTAGATAACTACGCTGAAGCCTCCTGCCCCAAGCTCCTCCAAGTGAATCTGTAAAATCCCGACTACTTGACTGCCCGTACAAATTTGGACACCCAAGAGTTTAAGGGAAAAACAAACAAAATAAACTCTGGGTCAGTCATGGGACTGGTGTGAGTAAACTCCAACTATTGGTTTAACTTTTAAAAATCCTTTCGAAAGAAAAGATAATCGTAAGACCGATCCACACATAAAGAGGGATGGTTTTTACCTTACGATAACCCATAACATTTTGATATCAAAGTCTGGTGATATTATAATAATGTCTAAATCAACTAAATAGAATCTAGCGGAACGCTTGCATCTCACGCTCCATATATAATATAAAATCAAAAACCGCAGGGCGCTTATTGGAGATTGGATTTCCAACTTGACAAGGTATGGGACCACCTTCCGCTAGTGTATCTCTAGAGAGGAATACACTGGGTTCAACAAGAACGTCTTGTAACCCGGCCCACACATGACCGACCACTCATTTCGCTTGAGTGTATCGAATGTATATCACCAACGGTTGGGATCAGCAACCGCCTCCCGACTGGGACAGCATCGAATAGAATAAGAAATTAAATGAACCTCTAGATAGGTGATTATACATCCTAATGGGTGCGACCCACATAGCCATGTTGCCTGCCCGATTTTTGTCATTTCCCGGTTGTTGAGGCCTGAGGCTACGCATACTTACCATTCATTGATAACACAATCACTTTGAATGCCACATCGTTAGATCCGTTAATCACTAGTTGAGTTTGCACAAATATCCTGGATGTTATGCTAAGGGAATAAATCTGTTGCAACCATATATATTTATACAGACCAACCCATTTGATCATTGGAAATACTCTGTCAGACATTCGTCCATTTACGTTCGTTTTGGGATTGAACGAAACCGAAGGCACAATTTCTATAAATAGAAAAGCCCTTGCACTTTACTCCGTCTTCAATATATTCAGCATACTTGGTTCGCAACGCTTATGTCGATACGGAGTGGTTCTTCGGATAATAATCCAATCGGTCTCTCCATATTGACAACGATGGTCAAAACTTCGATAGTCTGTGATTTAACTATCGAATAAAAACAAGTGTTCATCCAACATATCAAACAAATCGCTGGGCTCTTTAATTAATATTTCATTAATTAAATCTCTTCTCCATTTCCTTATCAATATTTGTTAACCAACTATTTTCAAATAGCCATATTGGGATTTTATACTATTTGGAAAACATTTCCAAATATCGCTTCCTTTTATTTTCTACAGTTAGAAAATATCTTCGATTATAATTGGAAAACAATCCAATTACCTATCTCTTCCACGAACTCATTTAGTTCTGTACTTAGGAAATATTTATAACTCTATTTCCAAACTTACGCCTATTTGGATTAAGACAGATGTTGTGTAAAACATCGTTACGACAACCCAAATATTTGTATTCAACTAAATCTCTTTAAACGTTTGATCTTCGAGACTGAGTTTTGCTATTTATCGGTTATTAATGGAACCAATCAAGTTGGGGTATAACTACCTCTCAGACCTTGACTGAGTAACATTCATAACGTCAAAACAGACAAGACTACTTACTCGAATAATCAATACTATACAAACCAATTATTCATTTATAAAACACGTATACGCTTCTCTTTCTATTCTTCATTCTAGTTTTGATTTCATATATATTCTTTTCGACTTTACTATTCTACTTCTAAGTTCATTTCATTTTCTAATTCTATATATATATCTATATATAGATTTCTAGTTGTTAAATTTTCTTAAAAATATTCTAACTCCTTAAATTTCCGGAAAAATTTGCCATAACCTCCCCTGTACCGGGAGCATCAGGAAATTTCAAATAGCTTCCCCGGTCCTTCTCATCTCAAAAAGAAAAAGAAAAAGCCAAGCGGCTTGCCGATACGGCGCATAAAACCCATATATGAATTTAAACATGTACCTTTTTGTTGAGCACACTAATTATATACCTTCATTACTTTATCCCATATCTGTCTCCGGTATATCTATACCTGTACAATTCATTTCAACTTCATACACTCGTTTTGACTCAATTTATTAAAGTAACTCTTTAACTAACTCTTTGCCCATTTCGCTTGTATATTTGAAAATAACCCGTTTCAAATATATTTCAACTTACTTATCAACTAATTGAATTCAAATTTTAATTTAAGTTCTATATTTGATTTCAAATATATGTTTACAATTCAAAAATTCAAATTTTCAAAGTTCGACTTCAATTCACCACTCGATTAACTAATTCTTCTTTGACTTAGTTAATTCTATTCAATAATCAAAAATATGATTATTGTTTCAAAAATCACTTTTCTTACTTCACTTGAGTTCACCTTTATGTTCTAACTCAAGACCAGGTTTTTAAATGGAAATTCGGATTTTTATTTGCTTAAAAATCCCTATATTTATTATATAAAATCCATTATGGTTTTAATGGTTTCTGGCGCTGCACTTTTAAAAAATTGATTTTGACATAACTCAAAATCTATTCGACGAAATCCAGATTTTTCTCTTCCATTAGAAAACTATTATTCAACCGGTCCTGACGATTCTTGTTTCAAAGAATTCCGACTTCAATTGAGTCCTGTATACTCAATTGAAGTTCGAGTCGCCAATTTACGAACTGCAGCGCTGCGGCGAGTTCGTTTTAATTATATTTATATATATAAAAACTTTTAAACTTCGTTAAAATGAATCCACTCCATTTGAATTTCTTGATTCAAATTCCGATCTTGCTTTTACTTGAATTCTATATTCAAATTCCAATTCCTTTTCTATTTGAATTCTATGTTCAAATTCTATTTCCTTTTCTATTTGAATTCTATGTTCAAATTCTATTTCCTTTTCTATTATTCAAATTCTATATTTAAATTTCCTTTATTCAACTCCCATTTAAATTCCTATATTCAAATTCTATAGTTGAATTTCCTTTTCTATTTTATATTCAAATTCAATACTTGAATTTCTATTTCAATTCCATATTCAAATTCAATACTTGAAATTCCATTTGAATTCTATTATTAAATTTTTATACTTGAAATTCCATTTGAATTCTATTATTCAATTTCTATTTCAATTCTTCTTTGAAATTCTATATTTCAAATTCAATTCAATTCTTCTTCAATATTTCAAATTCAATTCAATTCTTCTTTGAAATTCAATATTTCAAATTCATTTATTCAAATTCTTTTATTCCTCTATTCACATTCCTTTATTCACATTCCTTTATGAATTTCTATATTCAAATTCCATATTCAATTCTTTTTTGAATTCTCGATTCAAATTCTATATTCAATTCTGTTTGAATTCTCTATATTCAAATTCCTTTATTAAGTTTCCATTTGAATTTCTATATTCAAAATTTTATTTCAAATTCTTTTATTCAAATCCCTTTTGAATTCCTCTTTGAATTTTCTTTATTCAAATTCTATATTTGAATTTCATTATTCAATTTCATTTTCAATTCTATTTGGATCTATTTGAATTTTCTATATTCAAATTTCAAATTCAATTCTATTTGAATCTTCTATATTCAAATTTCAAATTTCAATTCTATTTGAATCTTCTATATTCAAATTTCAAATTTCAATTCTATTTTAGAAAAATAGAATTCCTTTCTAATTCTCAAATATCCTTTTTCATGATATTTTTAAATATCATTACTTAAGCCCAGTGATATTTAAACACACAAAGCAACCAATTATTTATTTTTCTAACACATCATATATAACAATATATATGCAAACAAATAAACAAACAGATAATATATTTTTGAGGAATCCAGTTGGATTCCTCCAACCTGTTTTCCTGCATCCACAGATGTTAGCACATAAATAATACCCATTCTGCTTCGTGGCAGAATATCGTGGTATAGAAGGTCATCCACTAATCATAGCGTGGGGGCGTATAGGGTAATCATCCGCTATGAAACTGCGGGCATCCGCTAATGAGACTGCGGGAATCCAACCAATCAATCAACCCAATATATATATATATATAATAGCCTAAATAACTAATATATATAAAACAAGCAGAAAAATCCAAACAAGCAACAACAATTATTTTTACGAAGTAAAAATAATTATAAATAAAAGGTGAGTGAGATTTACTCACCTCGATTTTATTTATCGAAATAACCATTGGTTCCTGATTAAATTAAACGAGTGTTTAATTTAATCAAAAATACCAACAAGCTCCAGTCTAGCCCAAACCTGGTTTAATATTTGTCGCTCCTGTTCCAGTACACTTTGCCTTGCTTGAATCTAATATTATAAAACAAGTTATGATTTTATATAAATTATTGAACGAGTTAATTTAATTAATTAATCCACTAATGACCTTATTAATTACCGTACATTCAATCCATGATTTTAAATGATGAAATTAAAAAGTCAAACTCTCCTTAATCTCATATTAAATGGTTTGTTTACAATTTAATTACTTTACTAGCTAATTCTACAAGTTTATTCAAATTGATTTAATCAACTACTAATTATATAACTAATTTTCTATATACAATTTAAGTTTCAAAAATAAATAAAATATACCTTACTGCCAATGCACCACTCGATTAATTCACGAACTTATCCTCATAAATCGCTGATCCCCTTCACTGAAATCAGTCCGAAAACACCTCTGTTCCATTCTGACATTTCATCAAACGCCTTTAGTTCATCAACCACAAACTGTCTACAATACATCCATTAGCCTGCACTGCTCCTCACTAACCAATACTATTGCCTCGCCTTACTGCTGAACATCCCAGTCCGGTCATCGTCTCTAATCCCATTGCCATGCCCTCTTACATGCTCTAACAAAAGCCGTCACCAGACTCCACCATTTTACACAGTGCGAACCCCACGAAAATAGGAGATCTCGCTCCTCATCACCCCAGCTTCTTCATTCCCGTACCAAGACAAAGACCGAACTCCCCTTAATACTCCTCTCCCCAAATCCCAATCGAACTCCTTCCCAAATTAAAACAATCGCACCCTTCTCGCATGTCGAAGTCCTCACAATAGTCTTCGAATAACTCACGACAATGATGTTCCAGAAAATCAAGATCGCGCCTGACCTTGCGAGCGTCCTCAACTGGGTGTCGAGCTTCAGAAGACCCCGAGATTTCATACTGCGGATTCTGATTTCGATTACTTTTTTTTTTGATCGATTTCGCGATGATTGGGAAAAACAAATAGAAAGGGAGAAGACGGACTCGAATTGATATCTTTGGAGGGATTTACTGGTTGAAGAAGGATGGCTATCAGTTCATTTTATAGGCCCGAATGGAGACATCTCGTACAACGCCATTAAATTCTCTTATTACTTAAGAACTAAGGAGAAACAATTTTGTCAGCTCGATGCAAAACAAGTCTGCGATGTTGAGCGTGGGAGACAATATTGTCTGCGAAATGAAAGAAGAGGTTGAAGCTAGAAGGTAGGCTTGCGGAAAAAATATAGGTCGGCTCCAAAAAATTTAAATTAATTCGATGTGAGTTTGAAGTGATCTAATTTTTACAACCAAACATCTCGGAGTCCTTAGACCCGAAATTCTAAACCGGCACTCTAACCTAACGACCGATGTTCTCGGATTATAACGTTATTTTGAACTCCACGGGATTGATTCTGGAATTTTAATTCAACTGTATAAAGCAGAAAACAATTTAAATTAACGATTTAAATAAATTTTGATTTAATAAATAAAACGATTTCAGAAAATAAAATTCAATGAAAATAAATTATTATTATCCTTCTAATCCAAACAGAATTTATATAAATCAACTGAACTGTTTTTTTTATTCAGTTTTAAATTTGAATTCAAGTATTATCGTTATACTCGATATTGAATCGTATACCGATTATTAACCCGATAAATTTCATAATAAAAATCCATTTATATTCGAATCAATATTTAAAATAATTTAAATATTCAATATTCAACGATCAAAAATCCGGGATGTTACAACACGTTTGCAAGGCGTATAGGCAAAATCTTTATATATTGGATTGTCCAAATTAATTTAAAATAAATAATCAAATACGAATACAACGATTTAAATTTCAAAACAAAATTTGTTTTCATTTTAAAAATATACTCTTCACACTCGTTCTAGGATACTACTGATCCCATCTCTAACGAGTCATTCCCATTGGATATTACTAATCCAATTTCTGATGAATTCTTTCGTTTGGTTCTAACGTGTCTTGTTCTCTAGCTTTGTAAACCAAAGCTCTGATACCAAATGTAACGACCGGGAATTCCGCTCGATCCGAATCAGTCGCTAAACCGACGAAGACCGTTCGAAAATCCTGATTGTTTTGAGAACACGACAAATTCGAACGCAGACAGAAGAACATTTCATTGTATATTACAACAATTCCATTAGATTACAAGAATATATAGAGTATAAATAAATATTACATAGAATAAAATATCTGAGATTACAATACGTTACATAGCAGCGGAAAATTATACAATACACAACTAGAAGTAATACACGGATACAGAGCTTTGCGAGTATTGTTCCAGCTATAAATCAGGTTCCTATGAATATAAATCTGCAAAACCAAAACTACTAGCTGCCCATGTCAAAATAAGGGCACCCAGAGTTTAGGTTAAAACAATAAACTCCAGGTCAGTCATGTGACTGGTATGAGAACTAAAACAGTTATAAATCTTTATTTTAAAGTTAGGTAAATCAAGGGACCATGCCGTATAACACGGAATGGGTTTCCTCCTAAGAACGCCAGTGCATAAAACAACAGCGCAATGCTAAATAAAGAAAAATGAAGCTATTATAAGACCCAGGTCCTATCACACAATGCAATGCAAGTCGAGGAATAGGGTTTTCCTTTATAATAGCCAAACATGCTTGGTACGTTTAAAACAAATCATTTTGATACTCTTATCGTATAAAGTGTCAAAACAACTTCAATCATAAATATCAATCATAGACGGCATAGTATCCCATGCTACTACGTCGCCATACTAGGCTCTACAATCAAAACCGCAAATATCACGTATTTGGAAATTGGATTTCCATCTGTGAACCGAGGCAAGGGATCATCCCCTACCGAATTCGAGACAATCTAGCCCATGTCTCAGGGACAGAACGCATCGACCCTTGGATCGTCAAGGTCGGTCCACCGATGTGGATTATTATGCCTGGACACTACGTTTCCCCGCCCTATGGGGCGTAAATGAGCCAACAAATGACTCCATCGGCTTCACATAGTCACCGATATATCCGAGGCGCCTCGCAACAGCAACAACCACATAAGTCAAACTCGTCAGGGCGTGTAAAACCACTGAAGCCACTTCTAGCTAGAAAGAAACGCATGTCCTCCCCGAGGTCTTTCTCCCGTTTCTGGTTCACAACCGGGGTGTGAGGCTCGCGAATTAACGCTACACAAAGCGATGCCACAAAGGCTGTGCTTTGATCATCAACCACAAGACTCTGCTTTTCAACAAAAGCCTTGATCATTTGCATCTTAGCATGTCATACAAGCAAACCACTCTATGCAACCGATATCAGTCACACAAAATGAAATCCAATGTCAGACACACAGTCCTTTTACAAGTTCGTTCTGGGTCTGAACGAAACCGGAGGCACCTAGTACCCCGCATATCCATCGATCTCCAAGTACATCTGGATGATCACTAACTGATTCCCTCCTCTTGGGTGTACGGCCCAATTAAGATCATCAGTAATCACCCAAACGACGTGAAGACCTTCGGTCTTCGACCACCGTCTTCATCCTCGACATCACGTCGAATCAGCTATTCAAAATGGGATAAACCCGGTCTTTCTGAATAATTCGTGTATATAATAAACAAGTGTTACACAAACACAACATACGCCTCATTCCAATTCATCAGTCACTAACCGTAAATTAGCAAGAGAATAATTCCCCAAATATTAACCCCGAAGGCCGAAACCAACATCAGATCAATACCCAAGAAACTATTCAACTTAGCTAACCTATAGTTAGTTTCTAAATTTCACATTCTTAGGGAAAGGTTCCCATTAATTTTATCAAAGATAAATTCTTTTAAATTTATTCTTTAATCTTCCTTTGAATATCAATTCAAACTTGTCGGGATTAGCGAACCACACCGAAGTAATCATTTATTTTATTTCCCAATCGCCACCTATTCATCCCATTAAGTAAAACTGGTAATACTTCGTATCTAACACCATGGTGTTATCGGTAAATTCAATTACCATTTCACGTTCAGATCTAATTAAAGATTTAACTATCGCCTGGAGCAAAACTGGTGATACTCCATTCTCGATCTTTTCAATCTAATTAAAGATTCATTAAAACTCCACTTGGTCTTAATCTTTAACAGGGTTAAAGAATCAATGTCATTTAAAACACGGTTCACGATAAACCCAAAATCACATTCCATTCTATCAGCTTTTAACCGTAAAATAGCAAGTGAGCAATTCCCTAAGTATTACCCCGAAGGCCGAAACCAACATCAGATCAATACCCAAGAAACCATTCAAATAACTAATCTCCCGTTAGTTTCTGATTTTCTTAACTCCTTTGGGTCTAAGAACAGTATTATTGAAGATACCGCTCACGACAACCCAAAATCACATTCCATTAATTATCGGGTTAAAGAACAAGTGTTATTTAAAACACCGTTCACGATAAACCCAAAAATCAATTCAAATTCAATTCCAATTAAATACTATTTAATTGGTACACTTCATTAAATCTAAATAAAAAGATTTAATCTTTTCCTCAACTGGGTTTAAGGACAGTGTTAATGAAGACACCATTCACGACAAACCCAAATCACATTTGATATTAAATACAAGTCTCTGAATAGAAAATATATCGGCTTATATTCAGTATCAAATTCTACGACCAACAAATATCGTATTGGAAATAACGATATAAATATATCTTTCAAATTTCCAGAACTATATCTGTATAATCACGAAATCCAACATCGAAATATTCCAAAGACAATTTTGATTCGAATCCATTCCAATTCAATTATTGGAAGTTCTGGTTACTTTTAAAATCATTTCAAATTCAATTTATTTATTTAATAATAAATAGAATTATAATTCTAGTTCAAAACTAGTTCATTTCGATAAAAATCTATTTTTATCTTTTCAAATATGGAGTTTTTCATCCCAATTCTTCCCAAATCATTTCTTATGATTTTACACAAATTATTGATATTTTTAATAATTTTATCAAGGCCCGTACAGTCGATTTCCATCAACGGCCATCGAACTGCACTTACAGCGACCTTTTCCAAATTTGATTTGGACATAATTCCAAATCCAACCATTAGATTTCAAATCTCTAATATTCGTTAGAAACCTCTTTTCAATACGAACCCAACAGTTCTGGTTTTAGGAGAATCCGACGGTCGGATCTCCCGAAATATCCATTCGAAGTCAATGGTCGAAATTCGCGAACTACCGCGGCGCGGGGCGTTCTATTCAGGCCATTATATATATATATAATATATTTCGTCGATTTCCTTTTAAAATGTATTTTATAAATCGATTTAAATTTGTTTTCAAAACGATTTCAACTCCCATTTCAAATTCAAATCAAGATTGAATTTTTCAATATAAATTCGTTTTAATTTCATTTCAAATCGATTTCAATTCAATTTCAATTTAATTCGAATTTCAATTCATTTAAATTTAATTCGAATTTCAACTTATTTCAATTTAATTCGAATTTCAATTCATTTCAATTTAATTCGAATTTCAATTTAATTCGAATTTCAAATCTATTCAATTTAATTCGAATTTCGAAATCACTTGAATTTAATTCGTATTTCAAATCTATTCAATTTAATTCGAATTTCGAAATCACTTTCAATATTCATTGAAAAATGAATAAAATCGATATAAATATCGTTCACGTCAAAATGGCGTCAATCTAATCAACACGGCTTTTATTCAACACATGAATGTTTATTCTATTCAACACATGAATATTTTTCAATTCAACACTTGAATTCATTTTCTATTCAACACTTGAATTTATTTTCAATTCAACACTTGAATTTATTTTCAATTAAACACATGAATTTATTTTTAATATTGGAATGAGGCCCAATCAATTACCATATAATGTTAATTATATGGATTTTCTACAACACATGTATATAATAGCAACGGTAAATAATCAACCATCATCCAGAGTGCACCACACAACTACATAAGCATTAAATATAGATATTTAATGCTTATAACAGCCTGTCAATCAATCGATCGACATACAACTAATTATTGGGACTAGTGTGTAACAACCCGGATTTTTTTTACAACATGCTAGGACAAGAATCAAGGCAGAATTTAATTATAAAATCTGAATCAAGGGAAATGGGCTGTGCCATTGCGTTCGTCTCGGAAAAATACGCGAAATAGAGTCTGAGTTTTCGAGAATCGGAGTCCGTATGACCCAGTTATGGCCCGTCAAAGTTTTCAGAAAGATTCAAGTTCAAAAACAGCCCGAAAATTCAAATCTGGAGCCAAACAGATTGGGCGGGAAAATTCCCGCCCAACCCTCAGGTCGACTGGGGTGTCGACTGGGGAGTCGACACGCCCAAGAGGCAGGTCGACTGCCCAGTCGACACGGGTGTCGACCTGGGTGGTCCGACCACTTTGGCCTGGGTGCACCTGCTTGGCCTTGTGCTCTGTTCTGATGGCCTGTGACGGATTTTGAGGGTTCAGATCTATCCTAGGGTTAATCTAAGGGCCTAAACTAGTCCTAATCTCTATAAAAACATCCCTAAGCCTACCCTAAACCCTCACAAATCACTCATGCCACGAAGTGCTGCCCAAATGTCGATTGATCATGGCCTCCATCTCCAATTCCTAGAGACTATGCATTCAAACTAGATCTGAATCAAAGGTGCTAGCTTGCTACATCAAATCAAGGGAGTGGATCAACGTTGCTACGCAAATTTCATGACGATTCTTCAACAAAGGAGCCACCTTTCTTCGTCAAGACGATTCATGCTCCTAGCCCTCTTGCCATGCTATGTAAGTTCTAGCTACTTCTAGATCTAAACGGTAGTTTTAATGATGGCATGGAATAAAACGAGATTAAACTAAGTATGCTAGCCTATATGAACCTTGTCATGCCTCTTTTGCTTGAACCTATTACTTTTGGCTATGCTTAGTGACTAAATCATGCCACTTATGTTATGTTTAACTTAGTCCATCATGAAAGGTTGAACCTTTACTTGCGGAATGTTGGCATGAATACTTGAAACCACTTTGACTTGTGAAATATGTACATGAATATGACTTGGGGCTTATGCATGTAAATGAACCCAAACCCCCTTATGATATCATGCATGTTTGTGGCTAATCCCGTTGTGACATTATGCATATTTGAGGCCAAAAACCCCTTATGATGTTATGCATATTTTGAGGCCAAACCCCCTTATGATACCATGCACGTTTGTGGCCAATCCCTTTTTGGCATCGTGCATGTTTTGAGGCCAATATGTAACATAGTATCCTTACTATGTTGACTCGCTTTTACTTAGGTTGGAAACACGATTTGGGGTAGGTTAGACGAGCGTGATTATGACATGATAATTTGACATGGGATTTCATGAAAATATGACACTCATGATACACCTAAATGTGGACATGACATGTGGGGGTAAACATGGGACTTGAAACTAGACACGTATGGGTTGTAAGTGTAATATGACACTAGACCAAACATGAAAGTGGCTAACTCGAGGTTGGGTTGAGTTTGTAGCATAAATCTACCTGGACCCGCCCGGCTTAACTAGTGGCTACAAACAATAGGACCCAATGTGGGTAGTTGGTCATATAGCACTTAAAACCCGAGGTTAGACTAGGTTGTGGTATAAATCTACCCGGACCCGCCCGGCTTAACTAGTAACCACAACAAAGTCTAATGTGAGAGGTTGGGGTGCATTAATCTAATTAATGCCACATGAAAAGGTTATGTAATTTTGACTAATGACACTTAACCGATATGACACGAATGGGTAGGTTAAGTGGAACCGGATTTGATTTCTTAATGACACTTAACCATATAAGGCAATTAGGGGATGGGGTTAAGTAATTTACGCTTAACTAATCTAAACACGGTACTTAGATGGGGTTAAGTAACCTAGACTTAACTAATCTAACACGGTAAATTCGATGGGGTTAAGTAATCCATACTTAACTAATCCGACTTGGTAATTAGATGAGGTTAAGTAACCTAGACTTAACTAATCTAACATGGTAAATTCGATGGGGTTAAGTAATCCATACTTAACTAATCCGACTTGGTAATTAGATGAGGTTAAGTTACCTAGACTTAACTAATCTAACATGGTAAATTCGATGGGGTTAAGTAATCCATACTTAACTAATCCGACTTGGTACTTAGATGGGGTTAAGTAACCTACACTTAACTAATCTAAACACGGTAATTCGATGGGGTTAAGTTAAACACTTAACCAATCTAAACTTGGTAATTCAATGAGGTTAAGTAACCAATACTTAACCAACTTAACATGATAATTTAATGGGGTTAAGTAACTTATACTTAACCAATTATACATGATGATTTGATGAGGTTAAGTAACCTATACTTAACCAATCTAATATGCGGACCTGATATGGTTAAGTCACAAGACCTTTTAAATATACTTAACCATTGTAATACGATTAGTGGATGAGGTTAAGCTAACCCATACTTAACCAATCCGACTCGATAATCTGATGGGATTAAGATAATCTATGCTTAATCAATCTAACACGATAATCTGATAGGGTTAAGACAAACAAATACTTAACCAATTTGACTTGATAGGGTTAAGTCATGAGCTTCTTGGTATACTTAACCAACTTGTAGGGCTAAGCCTTGAACTTAAATACTTAGCCAATCTTGACATGATTCGTAGGCGGGTTAAGTCATGAACTTGAATGACAACACTTAACCCATTAGACAAAACCCTAGCTCAGGGGACTAGGTTGAAAATCGTAGTTAACAAGGATAGCGGGAAGAGAAGCTATGTGGTAAACCTTAGTTAAGGATAACTAAGTAATAATTCTTAGTCAAGGAAATTGGACCAGTTCACAGATGGATGAGTAACCCGATACGGTAGGTCATCACTTGAACACACATGGAGGAGCGAATTATCTGACTTAGGTAAAGGCTCCAACGAACTGGGTGACGAAGCGGTAGCTTCGGGGACATGAGGATACTCTTGGTATCCCTCTGTGAGGTTGCAGATGATCCGCCTGGGCTCACAGAGGTTAAGGTCTGCGGTAGAAGAACCAGGAGTATGCCTTGGTTGCTGTGCGAGCAACCTAAAGACGGGGATGGATTAGCGTGGAGTCGACGATACTTGATTTTTGCCCTGGATAGCGCGTCGTTGACTACCTACCATCTTTAGTCAATCGTGTACGTACGGAAAGGCAGAGAACTCCCAACAGACCATATACTTGCTATCGAGTTATGGGTGAGGTTGGCCAATAGGAAAGTGGGGCTATAGTGGGGCCGGGATGTAGTTCTCATACATGATTTTTCTTGGATTGCCTTTCAGTAGTTGAGGGAGGGGTCACGTGGGACCATAGCCACGGATACAAAGACAGACCTTGATATCTGCATCGGCAGATGACTTAAAGCTCCCGACCGAGTTCCGTATTTCTTGATTTTCCCTGGCACGGAACTCGGATGGCACATTGAGATACATATGCGTCTAGACATGGAAAACGATTCACGATACATACGTGGGATAAAGGGCATGGTTGACGGGTGGCATAATCCCTAGTGGCCCTAGGTGGCTTGAACCCAAACCGAGACACGGAAACGTTCATTAGGTAGCATAATCCCTAGTGGTCCTAGGTGGCATAAATCCTAAGTGAACACGCGATAGTTCATGGTAAGAAAACATAACCAGATCAAGGGTAGCAGTCCAAAACAACTTCAAGGATAAAATGGTACTACGTTGAGGTGGTACAGATTTACATGGGAAAGCCCGTACGTCCTACGGCAAAGGACTGAACTTATACATGGAAAGAAACATACGAGTTGGGGAAAACCTACATATGCTATATATTAGGTTGACATGGACCATTACATGACATTGGGCAAGGGACATTCATAGTTAACACATGACGCGGGTTGGGATACTAGTACGAGAGGTGCAGAGAAAATATACATGATAGATACTTTGGGATAGTATACTTGATAGAAACCTAACGATGTGATACCTTGATTTATCTTGACACCGTAGTTTATCATGATACCTTAGTTTATCTTGCTACGGTAGTTCATCCGGTTATCTTGGTTTAGCTTATCTATCTTGTCGTCATCCTTATGTTTACTTTTAGTTTATGCATGTCATGTTACCTTTACCTGTTTTTATACTGGAAGTAGATAGGACTTACCAGTCTTTATGACTGACTCCGTTTTGTTTCGCCTCTTTGTCTTCCGTTTCCCCCCAGGTTTTCAGGGAGGAAACACTGTTATTTAGTTCGGACTTCCTCTGCTTGAAGGTCATCATGCATGGCTTGGACTTTTCTTGGCTATGGCTACCTTACTGTGTTACTTGGGGAATAATTTATGTAATGGTTTATGCTTGTTTACTATTGCAAGACAGGTTTTGATGTATTCTGATGTAAAAGGCTTTCGACCTTACTATTTTATAAGGTAATGAAATTTGCTTTACTTCCGCTGTTTTAAATATGTTCTGTCTTGTAATATTTCTGTGCATGCTTACCTCGATAATACTTCACCAAACCTAGTGCATTCCCTTTGTGAGTGATCCTAGCGGAGGTGGGGTGTTACAAGTGTATGGCCAATTTCATCCCAACACCCGTGTGGGGTTTTCAAACAATCAAACACATGTTTTATTTGTGCAGTCGGGCGATGTGTAAAATTTATCGTCCCAATCAATATCATTCAAATCAGTGTATATAAACAAATCATCCGATTTGTTTATAAATATTTATTTTGTACACACATTAAAAATTCTATTTTTAACTATAAAATATTTGCCATTATAAAATATTTTATTTCATTTCACATCACACAATCAAATTTCACAACACAACAATCAAACAAACAAGTCATCCATGGTCTGTGGACGATGGGTGTCGGGTGCTACTAAACACCGTCTGCATCCTAGTATTAATTTCGACTAGAAATTAAAATAAAAGTGAGGAGTTCTCACCGACTAGCTAATCCAAACACCACGACTCTTCTTATGTAGAAATCTTCGTCGTGCTCGCCTTTTGTCAATTTCATTGTCCGTAGCCACTACATATATAAAAATCGCATTTTTATATTGTTGCTATGTATAAAAAAATCACATTTTTATGCCGCTATTATATGGATAAAATTCTATTTTCACGCCACTACTATATAGATAAAAAATCTATTTTTATACCACTACTGTATAGATAAAAATTCTATTTTTATACCACTACTATATAGATAAAAATTCTTTTTTTATACCACTACTATATAGATAAAAATTCTATTTCTATACCACTACTATATAGATAAAAATTCTATTTTTATCTCGCTAGTAATATAATAAAAAATATATTTTTATTACTCTACATAAATAAAAATCATATTTTTATTCTTCCTATGATATAAAAATCATGTCTTTACATTTTTAAAAATCAAATCTTTTTCATTTCTAAAAATCTTATCTTTCTAGTATTAAAAATATAATCTTTTTAGTTTAAAACATCATGTTAATTTATTAAATAAAAACTGAATTTTACAATGCATTTTACTAAGTAAAACTGAAATTTCCCCCCCTTTTTTTTCTTTGCTTAAGTTAAACTAAATAGTTAGTTTAAATAAATAAATAAAACCATATTTTCTCAAATAAACAAAAATCAAATTTACTGAAATAAACAAAATAAAAGAAATAAAATAAAGGCTTATAGCAGCTTAGAAGGAGGGGTGTTTAGGGCTTCATGGCTTCATCAGGTGGCGGAGAGGCCAACGGTGTCAGTCGGAAGAGGGGGGTCTGCACCTGCTCCGATTTGCGTGCGACGGGTTTCAGGGCGTGGGGCTCGGCGGTGGTCTTCATTCGTGAGGAGGGGAGAAGAGAGGCTGAAGGTAAGGCATGGGGGGGGGGGTCTTCGGTGGTCTCGGCGCCTGAAGCGGCGGCCGGTGGCGTGGGCCACGGGACTGCGACGCGATCCGTTCTTCTCGATTTTTTTTATATATATCGGGTTCGTATTCTGATTTGGGGAAAGGGGGTTGACCTCGTGAAGAGAAAAGGGGGAACTAAGTTATATAATATATTTATTTAAGTATTAATTTTATACTTATAATGTAACTTTAAATTTCAATCTCAAAACGGGACCCACCGCCTGTCGTCCCTAGCTAATTACCCCCATTCCGAACACAATGGGATATGCATCGTAAGCCGATTCGATAGTTTCGATTAGTTTCCGTCAAAATCAAAATATAACTCTATATATTGAATTTGAACGCACATTTAATTTTCTGGGGCCACATACGGACTCTAAAAATTCCCGAAAAATATTTTCTAGCTTCGTATTGATGATACAGTCCTAATAAAACTAGTTTCATCGAATTCTGAGACCATTTGAAAAATGGCCATTTTCCAGTCGATTAAAATCAACTGAAAATGGTCAAACGCGTTTTCCTTTGCCACGCTCACATATTGATTCAGAAAATTACGAATTTTGAAACCTAGTAATAACTTGATATCACGGATCCAACAAACGTGGTTTCGTCAAAAACCGAGGTCGTTTTCAAAATTTCCATTTTCAAAGGCCTTTATATATATATTAAAAAATATATAAATTCCACAGCGACTTTTCTGAATTTTAAACTGGACATATCTTTCCACATCTAAAGTGAAATCTTAGTTTCATACATCCGTTAGAAAGATATCGTCAAACAGATTTAGATATTTCTGGTTTTGTCCAATTCCAACTTAAAACGAATTCTGTATATTCATTTGAAATTCGAAATCAAAATTTCAAACTACCGCACCATTTTCAATTCCTTTTATATATATAAATAAATATTTATATTCTAACGACGACGTATATAAATATATACGTTCTAATTCTATTCAAAATAAATTGCTCGTCGATATTATTTAAAGTAATTCATTATAAATATTCAAAATTCATTAAAGTCACCAAAATAAAAATTTTAAATTGGCTCAGATTTCTGGGTTATTACAATTATGCCAAATTTATAAAATAAATTATATCCAAAAGAATATTGAAATTGTATTAATTAGGAACTAAGATTTGAAATTTAATACTAAGATAGATTCTTTGTTATGTATATAGATAAGTTATAATAAATAAAATATTCCCGAATAAGAAGTTAAATTTATAAACAATGTTTATAAATTAAGTGAATTCGTCATTATGAGATAGTTGGAATTTTTAAATTCAAGTGTGAATTTAAAAATTGATTTTGAAATCATTTCGAAAAGGGAACGACGATTTTATTCCGTAATTCGAAGTATAAAACAAATTGAGTTTCAAATAAATTTTGAAATGAAACTTGTTTTAATATATATATAAAACAAGGAAGTTGAATTTATAAACAGTGTTTACAAAATTAGTGAAATAAATTATCATTTGATAATTTAGAAAATTAAATTCAAATATGAATTTAACCATGAACTGGATCTCAGAAAGGAAACAATAGATTTTATTCCGGAATTCGAAATATAAACTGAATTGAAACAAGCTTAAAGAATTTACAATTAGAATTCAATTATATCGAATTTTATAAATAATTTATTTATAAAGGAACTGGGATTTATTATAGAAGACTGTATTACAAATAATTTATATTGAAGTTATGAAATAATCGACGATTAAGGATAATAGGAAATATCAAGTTGGATTTGAAAAATGGATTTAATATATATTGAAATATATATTAGAACGAGATTGAAATTTTAATTAACGAAGTTTAATGTTTATATTTAAATATAATTAAACGAGCTCGCCGCGGCGTGATAGTTCCTAAATTAGCGATTCGAACTTCAATTGATTATATAGAACTCAATTTAAGTCGGAATTCTTTGAAACAAGAACCGTCAGGACCCTTTTGATAATAATTTTCTAATGAAAGAGAAAAATCTAGATTTTGTTTTATAGATTTTGAGTTATGTCAAATTCAGATTTTCAGAAAAGCAGCGCCATAACCCTTACAAAAACCGTAACGGTTTATTAATTATAATCGAATTATTTTAAATTAATAAAATATGGATTTTTAATTTAAAAATCCAGAATTGAGTTGTAAAATAAATACGAACTCAAGTTGTGTAAAAGAAATGATTTTTGAAACAAAAATCATATTTTTAATTACTGAATAGAATTAGCTAATTAGTAGAATAATTGGTTAATGGAATTTTGAATCATAATTGGGTTTTGGATAAGAGAATTGGATTTGTGAATCCATATTTGAAATCGAGTTAAAACTTAAATTGAAAATGAATTTCGATTGATTAAAAACCAAGTTAAATTATATTTGAATGTGATATGTTCAGATATAAAGTGAAATGGACAAAAGATTTAATTAAAGAATAAATTAGCGAATTGAGTTAAAATGACCAGATTGATTTGGAATAAATTGGGAATGGACATATATAGGTTAAGCAGGTTTGGAGTGAAGTGTATGAAGATTATAATTTATGTGCCCAACAAAAAGGTACATGTTTAAATTCCATATGAGATTTTATGCGCCGAATCGGCAAGCCGCTTGGCTTTTTGATTTTCTTTTTGAATGAAAAGGGCCCAGAGAGGCGTTTTGTAGTTGTACCGAGTGACCCATACAAAAGAGATTATGGCGAAATTTTCCGGAAATTTAAGGAGTTAGAATATTTTGAAGAAAATTGGATAACTAGAAAATTAATATATCAATAGATATTGAATTAGATAAGGAAACGAACTTAAAATAGAATATTATAAACTAAAAGTAAATCTATAATTAAATCTAATAAAAATAGAAATAGAATCATATATACATTTTTGAATGGAATAATTGGTTTTTATGGTATTTATTATTCGAGAATAGTGGTCTTGTCTGTCTTGAAGTTCAGGATGTTTTCAGTCAAGGTCTGAGAGGTAATTATACCCCAACTTGATTGATTTCATTTTTACTGATAAATAACAAGATTCAGTCTCAAAGATCAATGTCTAAAAAAGATTTAGTGAATGCAGTATTTTGGGTTGTTGTAACGATATTTTACACAACATTTGTTTTAACCCAAGTAAGTAGAATTTTGGAAATATAATAATAACTATTTCCTGAGTATAGAAATGAATAGTCATGAAAGGGAAAAGTAATCGGAATAAATTCTAATCACAAATAGAAAATATTTTGTGGGTATAGAAAATATAAGAAGGCAATATATGGAAATATTTTCCAAATAATGTAAGAGGCCAAGATGATTGTTAAAAATTGGGTTAACAAATATTGGTAAGAAAATGGAGAAGTGATTCAATTGATGTAATATTAATTAAGGGGCCCAGTGATTGTTTGATGCTTTGTGTGAATGTCTATTTTCTTCGATAGTTAAATAACCGATTATCGAAGTTTTTGACCAATATCGTTGTCAGTATGGAGAGACCGGTTGGATTATTATCCAAAAACCACTTCGTATTAACAGTAGCGTTGCGTATAGATTAAATGAAGACAATGGAGACGGAGTAAAGTGCAAGGGCTTTTTCTGTTAATCCTAGGTAGAAATTGCCTAAGATGGATTAATGGAAATTTTGCCTTCGGTTTCGTTCAGTCCCAGAACGAACGGGTATAGATGAATGTCTGATAGAGCATTTCCAATGATCGCATATGTTGGTCTGTACAAATATTCATCTGGTGGTGAATACTTTATTCTCTTAGCATAATATCCAGAATATATTTGTGCAAATCAATTAATGATTAACGATTTGAAGATGTGACATTCAAAGGGAATGAAGATGTAGCATGTCAAAAGATAACGTGGCCTCAAGCCTTATAACCGGGAAATGGTATAAAATCCGGTAGGTCGCATGGGTAAGTAGGTATCTGCCAAGTAGGGTGTATTGTCACCTAATCTAGAGAAAATCCTTTTGCTTATTTATTCTATCGCTGCTGGTGCTTCGGAATGGTTGCTGGTCCCAACCGTTGGTGACAATACATTCGGTACTCTCAAGCGATGTGAGGGGCCAGTCATGTTTAACCTGGGTTGCATGATGTTCTTGTTGAACCCGGTGTATTCCTCTCTAGAGATACACTGTCGGAAGGTGGTCCCATACCTTGCCAGTTGGAATCCATTGTCCAATAAGAGCCCGCGATTTTGATTGTATACTATATATGTAGAGCGTGAGATGCAAGCGTTCTACTAGATTGATATTTACTTGTTTTAGACACTATTATAATAACAGAAAAGTATTGATTTTAAAAATGATTTTGGTTATCGTAAGGTAAAAACCATCCGTGTTTATTTGTGGATAGGTCTTATGATTATCTTTTCTTTCGAAAATGATTTTTAAAAGTTAAACCAAGTGGTTGGAGTTTACTCACACCGGTCCCATGACTGACCCAGAGTTTATTTGTTTTGTTTTACCCTAAACTCTTGGGTGCCCAAATTTGTTCGAGCAGTCAAGTAGTTCAGGTATTTACAGATATACTTGGAGGAGCTTGGAGAAGGAGGCTTCAGCGTTAGTTATCTAGTATTCTTTTCCGCTGTGTTGTATTATACTCTGATAATGGTATGTATATGTATGTAAAGTAAAAAATTTGTATCCTAAAAGTTGATATATATATATATATTACATTTTATTCCGCTGCGATGTGAGATCCTGTGTTGTTATTTCGGTTCATCTTCTATTCTAATATTTCTTTCTATCTATTTCTCATCCTTTAACTTCTTTCTATTAATGATTCGTATTTCTGTGATATTTGGATTGGACGTGTGATGTATTTAGTCAACTCAGATAGTACGAAAATTTGGGCCATTACATTGGTAATGGGAAAGGGGTTAAGAATAGTTTATTATTCCCATATGTGAAATAATAACGCAATGTTAATCGCAAGATTTGAGAACGTATATTGAGATTTCCAAAGTAACGGAAATAAGCGGGATTTGAGAATATATAATGTAATTTCCAAGGTAACAGAAATGAGAAGGTTCGAGAATATATATATATATATATATATATAATAATAATAATATTTCCCAAGCAAAGGAAGTTATAAAAGAGATTTATGTGAAGATGGTAAAAAGAATAGAAATTGGGTATGATTATAGGATATTTTCCTAATTATGGAAATGAATAGTTTTGGAAATAAATCTTATGTTAAGCAAGAAAGTAAAAGCTATTTTTGTAATATTTAAAGATTGTAATATTTTAAATTTACCATTCGTAATTAAATTAATTAAAGAGGCCAAGTAATGTTGAATACTGGACTAGTAAACTCATTTGATTCGCATAATTATTTATTTGATAGTTAAATCACCGACTATCAAATCTGACCCATACGATTGTTGGTACGGAAAGATCGGGATCGAAGTTATATTCGAAAACCATTCCGAACCAACAAATATGTGAAGATGCAAATTTGAAGATGGAACACTGAAGACCATGGATCTTCAAAAAACGGACGGATTGCTTATAATCTCTATCTTAGCGGCCCGAGATACACTGTGATTATGTCATGATTGGAATCTACGGATTGCAAGGACTTCTCTCTACTGATCAATGGGGTGATTTATATATTGGATGTGGTAGGAGGGTGCCTTCGGTTCATCCTGTTCCTGAATAACTTGTATGGACAAATGTTTGACAAAGTATTTCCAAGGGGATCGCGTACGTTGATTTCTTCAAATATACCATAGTTGGTGGCGGAGGACGACGGTTCTCTTAGCTTAACAACTAGAGTATTCTTGTGGACGTCAATTAGTGATATCTAGTAGATCTGACGATGTGGCATTCAAGGTAAATAGTGGCCAGATGTTCTAAAGATAATTCAAACCTCAAACCTCACAACCGGGAAATGACAAAAATCGGGTAGGCAGCATGGCTATGTGGGTCGCTCCCATTAAGGTGTATAATCACATATCTAGAGAAATTCCATTTCCTTCTTTAATCTATTTCGATGTTGTCCCTTTTCGGGAAACAGTGGTTTGAGCCTAATCGTTGGTGATATACATTCGATACTCTCAAGAAAAATGAGTGGTCGGTCATGTGTGGGCTGGGTTGCAAGACGTTCTTGTTGAACCCAGTGTATTCCCCTCTAGAGATACACTATCGACAGGTGGTTCCATACATTATCATAGTCGGAATCCAATCTCCAATAAGCTCCCGCGGTTTTGATTGTATACTATATATTTAGAGCGTGAGATGCAAGCATTCTACTAAATTAGTATTTATTTGTATTTATACATTAAAATAATATCAGAATATATATGATTTCAAAATGTTGTGGGTTATCGTAAGGCAAAAACCGTCTGTATTTATGTGTAGATTTGGTCTTACGATTATCCTTTTCTCTCGAAAAGATTTTGAACTTTAAAATCAAGTTGGATGATTCCCCTTAAAACTTTGCGGATTTTTCTCACTCTGGTTCACCAGACTGACCCAGTGTTTGCAATGCTCAGGTTTGACTGGGTTGTACAGGTCCAGGTTATCGGATGCTGCGAAGTCCAGAGACGAGCTGGAGAAGTTCAGACGTATTATATGTATAATGCATATTCCGCTATGTATTGTGTACGGGGCGGATTATTATAACTGTCCAGAGGTGTTGATGTACCCTAATATTGTAAGTTTTTTTAAAAGCTCTCAATAAAGATATAATTCTGTATTATATTTTGTTCCGCTGCGATGTGAGACACTGATTCTGTGTTGTGTTGGTTCTTCTTCTTCTTCTTCTTCTTCTATTCTTGTAACAACCCGGAAAATCTGAGCCAATTTAAAAAAATTTAATTTGTCCATTTTAGTGTATTTTTAATTTTTAAAATAAAATATTTTAAATAATAGTGACAAAAAGTATGTTTGAATCGGCATTTGAAAATAAATAGAATTATTTTTAATTATAACCAAGGCCTGAAATGGCACGGCAGTTTCAAAATTTGAATTCGAACTTTGACTGACTGTACCGGGTGCAAAACAAAACGGATTTTAGTGAAACCAAAAATATTTAAATCTGTTAGTGAATATCTTTCTAACGAATCTGAAAAATCGAAGTTTCATAGCGGGAATCAAAAGTTATGGCCAAATGAATTTTCAGAATGGTCGCTATAGAGTTTATATAGCCCTTGAAAAAGGACATTTTGCAAACGACCTCAGAATTCGACGAATCCACTTTTGTTGGATCCGGGATGTCAAATTATTGCTAGGTTTCAAATTTCATAATTTTTGAAGTTAGTATGTGAGCGTGGCAGAAGAAAATGTGTTTGGTCTATTTCTATTAAGTTGGATCGACCAGAAAAGGGCCATTTTTCAAACTGTCTCAGAATTCGACGAAACTAGTTTTGTTGGGACCGTATCGTCAAAACATAGCTAGATTTATTTTTCTGGAATTTTTGGGATCAGTATGTGGCCCCGGCAAATTGAAATGTACGTTCAAATAAAATATTGAATGTTTTATATTTTAATTTGAAGAGAAACCAACTGAAACAGTCGAATGGGCCTACAAAACATATCCCATTGTGTTCAGAATAGGGGTATTTAGCTATGGACGACAGTCGTTGGGTTTGGATTGGAGCTAGTATGTGAAGAGGGGTATTTTTGAATTTTTAAAAATATATAAATATAAAAAATTCCATCGTCCAATCACATCTCGACACACCCGACATCCTCTCTCCCCGGTATACCTGCTCTTAACGGAAACCACCACGCCACCTTCTCTCCTCCATTCCGGCCCAACCGTGCATCAAAACCCATTGCCCCATTTGAGTTTTTTGTAGATCGTGACCTCCTCTTCAAATCTATATAAGGAGCTCCCCCTATTGTCTGGTATTTTTCGAGTTTGAGCTCCCCGAAGCTACCGCGATAAGACCGCCACCGAGCCATGTAAAGGACGTCGATCAGGGTGAAACCCCCGGCGCCGGGAAGCTGCTTCGAAGCTCTTCGACGCTGTATGAGCCGATTCTCCTATCGTGCGACCGTTTGTGAGAAAATCAAAGACCTAGTTTTGAAGAATTTTGAAAGGTAACTGTTTAAATTATATTAAACTGTTTAATATCACTTTAAAGCGCTACAGTTTATGATTTCACTGTAAAAATCATATCTTTTTCGTTTCTTGTCGAAATTCAGTGAAACAAGAGACAGTGGACTCTTGCGAACGTCTTTTACATTTTAGAAGAGACCGGATATTTTTCTGAGCCTCCTGCTATTTTTGGTGGAGTGGAACCCAATGTGAGATTTCTGAATTATAAACGATATGGAAACAACGATGTATAAATTATATAGTCGAAGTATGAGTTATATAAGCGTTGTACACCTCATGTATAAGCGTTGTATAAGTTGTATGTTCGATGTATAAGTTTTATATGCGTTGTAAAAGTGATATATGCGATGAAATAAATTGAAATGATATTGAAATGAAATCGAAATATAGTTATATATGTATATATATATACACACACACACACACTCCCCTCGTCCACAGACCATGGACGATATATATTGGTTGTGATATTGTTTGGATTATTGGTTGGTGTGAAATTTGGTGAATATCATGAATGGTTGATTTGAAATGATTGATTGTGATTGAAATCCCAATAGGTTTAGTATATGGGAAAATTCGTCTGCGTACGAACTAGATATTGAAAATCCCCATTGTCAAAAGCTGCGAGGCTTTAAGATAGAGCGAGGAGCCATACTAGGGACGATGCCGGTTTTAACTACCCTGTCGTTATGCTGCTGAAATTTTCTGAAATATTTCTGTGTTTGATTTAAATTCATGTGTTGAATGTTGAAATTAAATTCATGGGTTGAATGTTGAAATAAAATTCATGTGTTGAATGTTGAAATTAAATTCATGTGTTGAAAGAAGTTTATGTATTGAATAAAATTCATGTGTTGAATAGAAATGATATAAAATATTAGTGTTTTAAATAAATCGTTTTAACACCAAAAATAACACTTTTACCTTATATATGAACTATATAAAATAATCGTGTTTTGAAATAAATTGTTTTACAATAAAAATCACATTTTTATAATATATATGAACTGTTAAAAATAAAATTCATGTGTTGAATGTTGAAATAAAATTCATGTGTTGAATAGAAATTCATGTGTTGAAATAAAAATTCACGTGTTGAAACAAAATTCATATGTTGAAATAAAAATTCATGTGTTGAATAGAAATTCATGTGTTGAAATAAATAGCTGTTGGATAAAAATATCGTTTTTATCAAATGTGTGAAATGAATATGGTTTTGAAATCGAAGAATGAATTATATATATATATAATTAAAATAAATCGAATAATGAAGCTGCAGTTCGTGTTTTGAAACCGTGATTTCAAACGATTAGTGCGGGAGATCCGACCATCGGATTTTCCCGAAACTGAAACCGTTGGGTTCGCCTTGGAAATATCTTTCCAATGACACCCACTTTGTCAAGATCCAACGGTTGGATTGTCTGTTATGTTTAATTCAAATCTGAAGAAAAAGAGCGCCAGAATCGATTATATTTTTATCTATATATATATATATATATATATATATATATATAAATACAATTGAATTAAATCGAATAACGACGCTGCAGTTCGTATTTTGAAATCGTAACTTCAAACGATTGTACCGGGAGATCCGACCGTCGGATTTTCCCAAAACTGAAACCATTGGATTCGTTTTGAAAAGATCTTTCTAATGATATAAAATTTGTGAGGATCCAACAGTTAGATTTTCAGATATGTGTAAATCAAATCTGAAGAAAAACAGTGCCACGGTCGCGCTATGGCCTGAAGCGTCGTTTGAATGAATTGGCTATTTTTAAATGAATAAAAATAGCGATAAATCGTTATAAAATATTATAAATGATATGGAATGGAAATAAACCGAATTTACCCTGTTTATTGGATATTTGATGGCTGAATGTGTTTGGCGTGAAAATTACAATTAAGAACAGAATTATTGATGTCGAATAATTTAACCATTGAAATAAATTGATTTAAATTCTAAATATACGTGAATTATTTGAAAAGGCCGAGTTAAATCTCATTTCAAATAGTTGATCGGCGATAAGAAGTCAATGATGAAGACGTTGGTTGAAGACCGGAGATCTTCACCTCGGTTGGATGATAACTGACATCTTGATTAGGAGGCATCCCAAAATATAGATAATAAATGGTGATCATCTAGACGTACTTGGAGATCGATGGATATGCGAGGTATATAGTGCCTCCGGTTTCGTTCCGACCCAGAACGAACTTGTAAATGGACTGTGTGTCTGACATTGGATTTTGTTCTTTGTTGATTGATCTCAATTAAATATATATCTGTTTGGCGACGGAGAATTTATTCTCTTGCTTAACGCCCTTCTCTGAGACGTACGAGCTCAGAGGTTATATATCGATAGAAATCAGTCGCATGGAGTGAATTACCTGTGTGGCATGCCTAAGTGGCAGATGATCAAGGCTTCTGTTGAAAAGCAAAGTCTTGTGGTTGATGATCAAAGCACGGCCTGTGTGGCATAGCTTTGTGTATAACGTTGATTCACGAGCCTCACACCCCGGTATGAACCAGAAACGGGAGAGGACCTCAAGGAGGCCATGCGTTTCCTTTTAGCTAGGGTGGTGTCATTGACATACCAGCCCTGACATTTATATTATTTTCACCTGTGTGGTTGTTGCTGTTGCGAGGCGCCTCGGATATATCGGTGACTATGTGGAGCTGATGGAGTCATTTGGCTCATTTACGCCCCAAAGGGTGGGGAAACGCAGTGTTCAGGCATTTTAATCCACATCGGTGGACCGGCCCTGACGATCCAAGGGTCACTCGAGCTCTGATCCTGAGACTCGGGCTATATAGTCTCGAATTCGGTAAGGACTATCTTTTGCCTTGGTTCATGATGGAAATCCATTTTCCAAATACGATACCGTGCGGTTTTGATTGTTTACCTATATATGGCGACATAGTGGTATGGGGCATTAATGCCATCTATGATTGATACTTATGATTTGAAATTGTTTTTGAAACAAATAAACACTAGTAATAATATCAAATGCTTTTGTTTTATTCGTATCAAGCATATTTTGGCCATTATAAGGTAAAAACTCTATCCTCCGGTTTGCGTTGCATTGTGTGATGGGAACTAAGTCTTTTAATGGCTTCATTTTTATAAAAAGCATTGCGATGTCTAAAAGGTTTACTTGTTTTAAAGCACTGGCAATCCAATGGAGTAAACCCGTTCCGCGAAATTGGCGTGGTCCTGTGATTGGCCATATATTAAAATATGTTAAGTAGATTTCTCATACCAGTCCCATGACTGACTCGTAGTTTGTTTCACTTGCAAACTCGGGTGCCCTTTTTTCTACATGGGCAGCCTTGTATTCAAGTTTTAGCAGGCTCTTTTTGGATAGCTAGAGCTGAAGATGGATTTTATCATTTATCTCTTTTTATGTCGTTCGGCTCCTATTGTACATATTATGTTTTGTTTTCCGCTGTAGACATTTATGTATAGCTAAACTATATTTTGTACTAAGTATGATCCTGTATACTGTGTAACTCTGATGATTATGTTTATTCAGTGTATTATTTGTAATTATCTGGTGTATTTATTTATTTCCGTTATACTGTTATCTGTTTATGTGTTATATTCCAAAGATTACCCTTGCCACCGTCGTACGGGGTTTTGGGGTCGTCACAATTCTAGTATTTCTTTCTTTCTTATCTCACCCTCTAACTTCTTTCTATAAACCTTCCAGTATTTTCGGTGTTTGGAAAGTCGGCATGAGGTACGGTGAATGTATTTATGTCGATTTTCGGGGTCGAAAATCTTTGGGTCGTTACAATGGTATCAGAGCTATTGGTTTAGTGATAACCTTGGCTGTGACGACCCAAACTTCCCCGTAAAGGAAAGCCTGAATTGCTTTGAGAACAACACACATTAGAACACAAACTGAAGAACATTTTATTGCTGATTACAACAATTACATCAGAGTACAAGATATAATAGAGTATGAATATTTATTACATAAATAAATACCATAATATCAGAGATTTAAATTACATTTAAATGGCAGCGGAAAAATAATACAAATATACAACCGAAAGGAATACACGGATAAAGAGTTTTCCGAATAACGCTTCACCTGTAAATCAGGATCCTGTAAATATATCTACAAAAAGCTACTCGACTGCCCATGTGGAAAAATAAGGGCACCCGAGTTTTCCAGTGAAACAAACTACAGGTCAGTCATGGGACTGGTATGAGAAATCTTAACTTAACTTATCTAATAATAAGGCTAATCACAGGACCACGCCGCGAATGCGGAACGGATTTACTCCATTGGATTGCCAGTGCATAAAATAAAGTAAATCGTTAAACAACGCAATGCTTTTTAGAAAAATGAAACCATTATAAGACCCAAGTCCCATCACACAATGCAACGCAAACCGGAGGATAGGGTTTTACCTTATAATGATCAAAAGATGCTTGATACGATAAAACAGATTTAATATTAGTGTGTATATGTTCTAATAAAAACATTTCAATCATAATGTATAAATCATAGACGGCATGGGTACCATATATCATGTCGCCATACTAGTTCTACAATCAAAACCGCAAGGTCGTATTGGAAATTGGATTTCCATCATGAGTTGAGGCTAGGGGCAAGCTCCTCTCCGATTCGAGACACTCTAGCAAATGCCTCAGGATCACACCTATGTGCAACCCTTGGAGCGGTAAGGCCGGTCCCCGCCTATCGGCAGTGGATTAGTTATGCCTGAACACACGCTTCCCGGTTCCTTTGAACCTATAGTATGACCACTAACGGCCTATAAAAATCTGAGGTGCCTCAAAATCCATCATCCACATAAGTAAAATGCCAGCCAGTTTAAGCACTAACACTACCACTAGCTAGAAAGAAATGTGTGCACTCCCTACGGTACATATCCTGTTTTTGACTCATACCGGGGTGTGAGGCTCGCGAAGTCACGCTATACACAAAGTTATGCCGTAATAGGCTATACTTTGACCATCCCACAAGGCCCTGCTTTTCAACAAAAGCCTTGATCATTTGCATCTTGGCGTGCCACATTGACAATTCACGCCATGCGATCGATCACTATTAATATATACCATGGTGTTAAGCAGAGAATAAATCCTCCACCACCAAACAGACATACATTAACAGAAATCGATTTAATTCACATGGAACATAATCCAATGTCAAACATGCATCCATTTACTAGCTTTTGCTCTGGGTCTGAGCGAAAACCAAATCCGAACAATCAACAATAGTCCGGACGGCCACCACTGAAGCCCCTTCAAGGTAGCTACTCCCATCAAGGGTCTCTGCAGCAACACATCCATTCGATGTGAAGATCGTCGGTCTTCAACCACCATCTTCATCTTCGACTCTTCATCGTCGTAGTAATTATTCGGAATGGGTTAAACCCGATCTTCCCGAATAACTCACGTATTTTATAATTAAAAATCAAGTACTATAAAAACACATCCAACGCCTCATTCCAATTCAGAATATTCTTCTAATAAAATATTCGCATTATTTTATCAAAGATAAACTCTTTTGATTATTCTTAAATCTTACTTTTAAAGATTTATTAAGAACCCAATTGGGTTTTAAGTATCACAAATCATTATTCAATGATTAATTAAATTTAAGAAATTAATCTTATCTTTGACTGGGTTAAAGAACTAATGTCATTTTAAAACACCATTCACGATAAACCCAAAATCGACTTCCATTAAATACGGAATCTTCACAGAAATCAAATCAATATATAATCGTTATAAATTTCTGTATCCGACCAATAATATAAATGGAATAACGGCAAAGCCTCTTAAATTCCATATGTAGTATCGATCTTCTTTTACAGAAGCTTATCTCGGTTATTATTAATTCGAATTCCATTCAATTCCAATTTAATATATTAAATTGGAAAACTTTAATTTTGGAAAATTCCCATTTAAATCTTGATACAAGATTTATAAATTCCAAATCATATTCTTACTGTTAATTGAGTTAAAGAACAGATGTCGTTTAAAATCATTGTTCACGATAAACTCAATTCACAAATCATTTTTATTCCAATTACAAAATATAGTTTGAAACACTAGTAATCTTAATTAAAAGATTTATTCTTTTCAACTGGGTTTAAGAAAGGTGTTATTGAAGACACCATTCATGACAAACCCAAAATCCAATTTATTTAATTTAATTTCAATTAAATATTCACTAATTGGAAAACATCATTAAATCTTAATTTAATGATTTATTCTAGTTAATAACTAGTTCATTCAATAAAAATATATTTTTCTCAAATATATTCTTTTTCTAAAACATTTTTTTCTAAAACATTTTCTAAAATATTCTTTATTGGAATGTGACTCAATCAACAACCATATATTGTATGTAATCAACAATCATGATAAATAATTATTACACATCCAAATGATGACCAGAGTGGAATTTATAACTGTGTGAGCATTAAAGTAAATAAATAACGCTCCTCACAGTCTGTCAATCCATCGATTGACATATAACTAAATATTGGGATTAGTGTGTGTCCAGTATCATTCCAACACCCGTGTGGGGTTTCATCCATCAAACAAATAGTAAATTATTTGTGCACTTGGGCGATGTGTGAAAATTATCGTCTCAATCACATAAACAAGTCGGGTAACTTGTAAATGGGGGTGTAATATTCGAACTTGAATATACTAAACATTATATTTAACACATCACACATTTCAACATTCAGACATACATTTCAATACTTTTTGTTGTGAACAAATGGCAATAAAAATCTAATCTTTTAATTCAATTCTTTTTATTGTTAACAAATGACATTAAAAATCTTAACTCTTATTTATTTACCAAAATGTTTTTTTTTGTCTCTTTCATTTTAATGAAAAAATATGTATTTCTACTTCATACTTTTTAATGTATAAAGATATACATTTTCCAATTCATCCCTTTTAAGGTGACAATATGAATGTGTTCTAATTCATTTCTCTAAAGTGACAAAAATGAATTTTTATTTTTATAATCATGTTTTCACAAAAATGTTATTTTTATTTCTATGATTATTCTTTCACAAAAATGTCATCTTTTATTTCTATAATCATTCTTTCACAAAAATACTATTTTAATTCACTAATCATTCTTTTGACAAAAGTGTGATTTTAATTCCCTAATCATTCTTTTGACAAAAAGGTTATTCTTGTTCGCTAATCAAGTCTTACAAAAATGTTATTCTTTTCACTAATCAAATTTTGACAAAAAATGTTATTCTTATATAATCCTTATTGAATGACAAAAATGTGATTTTTGTAAAATCCCTATTTTATAACAAAAATGTGTACTTTTGTATAGTTCTTATTAAATGACAAAAATGTCTCTTTTTATTTCATTCTTATTAAAGTGACACAAATATCTCTTCTTATTTCATTCTTATTAATAAATAAAATTTACCTTTTAAAATTCATGTTTTTATTCACATCTAAATTGTAAATAAAATATACCTTTTTAAATTCATACTTTTCATTTGTAACTAATTTGTAATTAAAAAGGTGTAATTCTTTTCTAATCATATTCACAATTACAAATTGTGCTTTTTCCCTATTCATATTTTTATTTACCATTAGAATGTATTTTCTATAATCATGTTTTTATTTACCATAAGAATGCAAATAAAATATATTTGCTCAAATCATGCTTTTATTTACACTAAAAAGTAAATAAAATGTCACTGTAAATGTGCTCCTTTTTATTTACATAAAAATGTAAATAAAGATGTTCACTGTAATAGGTTCTTTTTATTTACATAAAGGAAATGTAAATAAAGGTGTTCCCTAATTTTGTTCTTTTTCTATGGTTTCTAGTATCATATAAAAGAATATTTTATATGTAAACATTTTTCTATCCATTCATATTAACATAAAAAGAATATTTTATGTTAAACCAATTCTAACATTTCAACCAAACACATATAACAGTGATATATTTGTTTTGTTGTCAATTCTAACTCAACAAAACAAATAAAAAGTGATATTTTGTCAACTCAACATTTTATACTAAAATGTTATATTTTATTCATCTTAACATTTTATAACTAAAATGTTATCTTTATTCAATCTTAACACATTAAAAACTAAATGTTATTTTTATTCAATCTTAACATTTAAAAACTAAAATGTTATTTTTATTCACTCACATGTTTTAACACAAAAGTGTTATTTCTAATTCAACTAATCATGTTTAAACGAAAATGAATATTTCTAATTCTACACTTCTTATTGAAATCAATATGATAATAAAAAATATATAATTTCTAATAAAACGGTGTTTTTATTTTAACTTCACATTTTATGACGAAACGATGTTTTCATTCTAATTTACATTTTATGACAAAACGGTGTTTTATTTAAATAAACAAGTTTGACAAAAGAATGTGTTTTTTTTAATAAACAAGTTGACAAAATCTATCTTTTGTTTCAATTCTCATATTTTGACAAAATCACTATTTTCAATTCAATTGATATGTTTCGACAGAAATCCATATTTTTACACGTCATTCTTTTATTTAAATGAACATTTTTGTTCTTTATATATAAAATAAAAATATGGTTTTTATTTTATACACAAATTTTGGCACACATGAATATAATATATTCTATATATACGATAATATATGATCTTATTGTATACACAAAATTCTAACAAACATGAATACACAATCACAATCAATCGTTCATCACAATCACGGCACAGTCAACATTTAAATGAATATATACATACAACATGAATTTCATACTGAATGAATACAATAAAATAAATAAACAATAAATTTTAATTTAAAAAAAAGAAATGTCACATTGTTTTTAATTCTGTACAGTTCAGATCTGAAGTTGCTCTGAGTTTTGATTTGTTCAGAATTGGTTCTAGTCAGTTCTGAAAGGTAGTGTTCTTCACTGCGAATCCAACGCAACTTGAATCGTCCGATTTCGTCCTCGTATGAAGTAGTTATCGTATTTTAAACGTATGGTTTTTAAATTAATAAAATAAATAACTAAACCTTCTCACCACTCCTGAAGTGCCACATCACCGCACCCCTCCTTCTTCTTTCTGAAAACCACGCACTAAAGAAACCCATTATCTCAACATCGAACTCCCACTGCCGCACCTCCTGTAGTTGATCGGTCTCCGATCGGATGCTCCCACACGAACGCCGCCACCGTCCTCTTCCTTCGCCAGCAGTATTGGCGAGCTCGGCCCTCCCCCTTTCACGGAAATCGACGCCAAAGTCGGCTGAGTTGAGCTCGAAATTCGTGAAATCCTCTCAGCTAATATCCATCATCACCGTACAGATTTAAAGCCCATCGAAATCTCTTCGATTTCGTTCAATTAGTTTCTGAAATAAATTTGAGGATTGAGAGATTTTAAGCTTTAAAATCAGAAAGATATCGTCCATAGAATTTGTATTGGCGGCTGTGAAATAGAATACGGGATTAGGGTTGCATAAGTATACAGTATTTATACAGTATTTTTGTATTTTATTTAATTTAATTCTAGAATAATCTATTTATTATTTGTCTATCGCAATGAACTCCAAACGAAACTCAACGAGTGTCACCCCTAGCTAATAACCCCCATCCTGGACATAATGGAACATGTTTCGTAACCTAGTTCGGCTGTTACGATATGTTTTTCATTAAATTAACTTATAAATCATTTAATTATTAAATTCAAATGTACATTTTAAATTACCGAGGCTACATACGGACTCTAAAAATTACAGAAAAACTATTTCTGTTTATGTTTTGACGATACGGTCCTAACAAGACTGATTTTGTCGAATTCTGAGACTGTTTGAAAAATGACCATTTTCAAGTCGATTAAATTTGACTGAAAGTAACAAAACACATTTTCTTTTTCCACGCTCACATATTAATTCGAAAAATTATGAAAATTGAAACCTAGCAATAATTTGACATTCCGGTTCCGACAAAAGTGGTTTCATCGAAAAACGAGGTCGTTTGCAAAATGGCTATTTTTAAGGCCAATATATTGTATTAAAATATATATAAATTCTATAGCGACTTTCCTAAATTTCAAACTGGACATAACTTTCTATTTTTAAAGTGAAATTTCAGTTTTTCTGATTCGTTTGAAAGATATGATTAAACAGATTTAAATATTTCTTGTTTCGCTCAATTCTGATTTATTTTGAATCTGGTATAGTCAGTCAAAGTTCAAATTCAAATTTTCAACTGCAGCGCTGTTTTAAACTCCTTTTATAATTAAATTAAATTTATTCATTTTAACATAAATTTTTAGTTGTCATTATTAAAATAATCATTTTAACTATTCTAAATTCACTAAAATTTCTAAAATAAAATTTTTAAATTGGCCCCAAAATTCCGGGTTGTTACATTGGCTCTGTGATATAACTCGATAGAGATAGGGTTAGTAATACCTTAGATTGAGTTGAGCGTGTATATATAAGAGAGCGTATTTGTAACACCCCACATCCTTTAGTGTCACTCACAAAGGGAATGCACTAAGTTCTGTGGAGCATTTAGGGTAAAAGATGCAGATAAATTACAAGACAGACAAAATTAAAACAGCGGAAAATAAAACTTTACTTTATTGATAAAATAGTTTGTACAACAATTGTTTTCCAATATCAGAGTATCATCTGTCTTACAAAATAAAGAAGCATAAAATAACATTTATATTCCCCAATGTAGCATAAGCCAGCCATAGCAACAGAAAAAGAGAGTCCAAAGCACTTTGTCAAAGAATCTTCGAGCTTGGGAAGAGTGACGGTCCAATCTAACCTGAGCTATACTATTCCCTCCTTAACTACCTGAGGGGGGGGGGGGGGTGTGAAATGGAAGAAAAGAAGACGAAAGAAAACTGGGTCAAACATAAAGTCTGGTAAGTTCAGTTACTTCTAGCATGTGAACAAGGAAAAACAAAACGACATGAATTAACTAAATACAAGACAATACCATGATGATAGGGCCAACAAGATAGGATAAGATTAACACAAGATATGCTAAGACAAGATAAACTGGATATGCTTTAATACTTTCTCCGCTTCGCTATTAACCTGTTATTATGGTTTCTATGTCTCTGCACCACCTATCTAGTGTCCCAACTAGTAATCTGTCTAAAATGATAACGCGATCCCAATCCCAGTAATTGTGGTTGCCTTTAGGCGTACATTTATTATTTATTACCTAGATCTAATCTATGGTTTTCTTATCGAGTGCTTCCTAGATTCGACTAGGGTTTATGCGACTTATCTAATACTTCTCGGATTCAGGGTTTATGCCACTAGGTCCAACTAGGGATTATGCTACCTGTCGAACGGTGCCCCTAGTCTAGGACACACTACCCAGAGCGATAAGTGTTCCTAGACTTTACGTCCCAATCGTATCGTAAACATGTTAGATATCTAGTTGCACATGTCCTCTATATGTGCGGCCCGAGTCCCGTGGCAGGGCTAATCAAGAAACACAGAACTCGATCGGGAGCTTTAAGTTATCTGCAAATGCATATGCTAAGGTCTGTTTTTCCAGTGGCTATGGTCCCACTCGACCCCTCCCTCAAATAATGAAAGGCACACCTTGAAAAATGAGAACTATACGCAGGCCCTCTATGCCCCCACTAACCTATGGCTATCCTCACCCATAACTAGATAGCAAGTATATAGTCTTTTGGAGTTCTTCGCCTTTCCGCTTTATGTGTCTCAACTGACTCAAGATGGTAGGTAGACGATGAGTCTCTATCACAGGGCTACTAGTCTCGCCGAATCACGCTGGTCCATCCTAGTCTTTAGGTTGTCATATATTACAACCAAGGCATACCCTTGGTTCTTCTCACGCAGACCTTAACCTCTGTGAGCCCAGGCGGATCATCTACATTCTCACAGAGGGATACCAAGAGTACCCTTACGTGCCCTCGAAGCCTCGGGCTTCGTAACCCAATTCGTTGGAGCCTTCTTTAAGATCAGATGGACGTTCGCTCCTCTTCGTGTTATACTAAGGATTACTACTTAGTTTTTCTAACTAAGGTTTACCACTTAGTTTATTGAATCGTCGTTTTCTTAACTAAGGTTTACCACTTAGTCCTTTTAACTAAGGTTTACTACTTAGTTCTCTTTCTCGTTAAGTTGGATTGGTTAAGTGTCATTAGTCGACACAAGTTAACTTAACCTATTCATTTGTCATGTTAAACTGGTTAAGTGTTACCAGTAATTCACGTTGACTTAACCCTACCAGCATCAAGTTATATTGGTTAAGTATTTACTTAACCCTACCCATTCATCTTGTATTGGTTAAGTGTTCCTTTTTAACTTAACCTTGCCTATCTGTTTTAACTAACATGTCATAACGGTTAAGTGTTCCCTTAGTTAACTTAACCCTAACATTGGTTTGATTAACATGTTCTAGTGGTTAAGTATTGTCCCTTCATGTTTTTAACTTAACCCTATTCATTTATCACACTCTGATGGTTAAGTGTTCAAGCTTACTTAACCCTACAGTCTAGTCCAGCTAACATGTTAAATTGGCTAAGTGTATTAAATTTACTTAACCCCAACCTCTAGTCTAGTTAGCATGTTAAATTGGCTAAGTGTATTAACTTTACTTATCCCCAACCTCTAGTCCAGTTAACATGTTAAATTGGCTAAGTGTATTGAATTTACTTAACCCCCGCCTTCTAGTCTGGTTAACATATTAAATTGGCTAAGTGTTTTTCTTAGTTACTTAACCCCTACAAATCTTGTCTTGTTACGATGTTAAGTTGGTTAAGTGTTCTAGTTAACTTAACCCTATCGTTCTAACTTCACTGTGTTAAGTTGGTAAGTGTTCTTATGGACTAAACCCTCCCATTCTAGCTTAACTTTAATTGTCTTATTAAAGCACCAGCCACTCACATTAGACAGGTATTGTTGTGGCTACCGGTATGCCGGTTGGTTCCGGGCAGTCTTACGCCACAACTCAGTCTAACCTCGGGCCTTTATCAGGCTCAATGCCTTAACCTTCCACATTGGATAGGTATTGTTGTGGTCACTGGATAGCCGGGCGGGTCCGGGCGGGTTTACATCACAACTCAATCCAACCTCGGGTTAAGCATGTTCGTATTGTCTAAATTTACTTTTCTCATTTAGGATAAATTCTATAAGTAAATTTTCCCTAATTTACTTATTTCATTATTACTCTTTTAATGTACATTGTCAACATTTATTATTATGGCCCATTTTCCCTATATATCATATTTATAGTTTTTGGTATGTAAATTATACCAAATTATGTGTCACTAACCATGATTATTCTAAACATGACAATTACTCACAATTATGACTAAATTCAAAATTTGTGCTAATATACTTATTATGCCAAATTAACTTTAATTGACTCAATTCTGATTTAACATCCTAATTTACAGTTTATGGCAAGACTAGAATTATTATTCTAGTTTACGCCTAAAACTTAGCTTACTTGCCAATACTAAATTTAATATGTCAAATTACATATTCCATAATTCATGTCAAATTTTCAAATTTGCGTTCTAATAAACATGCCATAATACATGTTCTAAATCATGTCAATCATAATTATGTTCATGTTCCACATTATGCCAATTTCCAAGTTTACAACCATGTTTAAGTCAAATTTATGATTTGCCCAAATTGTATTCCCATCGTTCGTGTAATCGTGATTTCTTCCTAGATTATAGATAAATCTAGATTCGTGGATAAAAAGGGAATGAACCAAAATGCCATGAAAAGATAGACATAATGACTGGCAGAAGATGATAATTCACAAATCACAGATCTAACAAATTACACTGAATAAATTGATTAAAGCATCGAAGGCCTATGGATCTGATAATATTATGACATAAAAAGGGTTGAACAAATAACATAGGTTCAAGTATATAGGTAGATCTAACTTAATAGATAAATTCCCATAATCAAGATCCAAGGATAATTAAGAATAAACTGAATAGATAATCAAGGTTAGATCCAATCTCACAGTCATAATCCTGGGCAATAATATCATGTTCATGAATCATATGTAATTATCCACTATTGTCCTTGTCATAGTCATAGGCATTGGTTTATGCCCTAGTCAAAGGCTTATGTTCATAGTCAAAGGCTTATGTTCATAGTCAAAGGCTTATGGTTTCGAAGGCCACAGCTCCATAGTCATAATCTTAAGCATTGGCAATTTAGTCACAATGTGTTCTAGGCCATAATCAAGAATCAGATCCAAAGTCATAAACAAGCACAGATTCAATGAAATGATAAGGCATATTTCTTATATTCTTTTAATTTCATGTCACAAATAGAAAAGGTGTTCAAATCTAAAAAGTAACCAACTTACATTGATTGGATCTAGAAAAGAATAGAAAGATAGCGTTGCTTGAAGCCGTTGAATCTTTACTTGAATCCTAACTTGTTTTGAATCTTCTCTTGAAAGACTTGAGCAGCATATCCTGGTCTTGATTTATATTTTATTTTAATATATTTATTTAGATTTAGAGGAAGAAGAAGAAGCCATGTCCATCAAGAATTTGTGCAGCATAAGGTTAGAGAAGAATGGTGCAAAGAGAAGGAGACTAGGGGGCTGTTTATATAGGATTGCAAGTTAATTTGAGCCATCGATGAAGCCAACGTTAATCAAAGCCATCCGTTCTAAAGGGAAGCCAATTATGTTCACAATTACTTTCTTAATGTACATTATTAACATTTATTATTAAATTTGTATGCACATTAGATACATCCCCCCTTTACACATTTATTATTAAATTTGTATGCACATTAGATACATCTCCCCTTTACACATTTATTATTAAATTTGTATGCACATTTATTATATTAAGCATTGGTTATTCTTAAATTAGTAACTTTAGTGTTAACAGAAATACGGGGTGTTACATTCTCCCCTCCTTAAAGGATTTCGACCCCGAAATCTTCAAGTCAAGAAGAATGTAAATCCTACCATCCAATCATCCATCTACTCAACTATCAAACACAGGCATCCATTGTCCTTAAAGACTTCTAATGCTTGTATGTTCATATGCATGGTGTGTGTACATGTCTTTATCTAATGCAAAATCAGGCGGTCTACTGATTCAGTTGACCTCCTTAATGCAAATCATGTCAGTGCCAAGCGTCCAATATGTATGCAAATCCTAATGATACATATTATTTCTATATGAGTGCACAATCATTCACTCAAATGAGACATCCATATGATAACACATTAAGTTCAATTCATAAACAAATACATATATGTAAATGAAATATGAAGGCATCTGAGCTGATCTAGTGCCTAATACGTGTGTATATGCATTCACGAGCAACCACTAGCAACCATTCGCAACCATCAACCATAACATGTTTACATCCAAAAGTGTTTCTACCTAAGGATCGATGATACGTCCTAGAGGATATACCTTAAAAGCTAGAAATTAGTATGCATAGAATTCCTAAAAAAAAGGAATCAAGGATGTACCCTTAAGAAAAAGGGTATGAGGCGCGTATGCCTTATCTTCAATCTCCCATATCACGTCTTCTTGAGCTTTACTCAACTGTACCTTAACAGATTCAACTTCACAATTGCGAAGTTTCTTGACCTCCATTTCCAAAATAAACAAATGTCAACCATGATACTGAGTGTATATACTAGGATGATCAGAGGTCTCTCCTCTTAGCTTATCCATCATGCCATAACTATGAGGGTCAAAAGGTCACTACGTACTTTTTACCTCTCTTAAGGTTAGTCCTTCTCTATATAGAGCACCTGCCACAACTATTCATCTCTCAAGCAAACCATCCTAGTCGAACTCGACATCCCTCAAGTACAAGCCCCAAAGGCTTAAACCAATATCAGACAAGCACCCGAGGAATGTCTCCTCCGAATTTGGACGATCTACGTGAGATGATCTAAGCAAAAACAACCAAACACTTGAGCACTAGTTGGGATCTTTTACTATACAAGTACTAAGGTGCAGAGACTCAATTATGGAAGCAAATATGAACAAATGCGAAGTGCTAAAACCAAAAGAAAGAGTACAAACAGAAAAGATAGACTCTTCCAACATAACTTTACTACCTTTCTCCTAGATACGCTTAGTGGTGAAAGCATGTACTTGCCCTTCTGAAAATCTTGTCCTTTGTTCTTAATTATATGCCCTATTCTGCCACAGTAAAGATACTTCCTATTGTCTTAGGTTTTATAATCCCTTCCTCCTTCGTGAGCCAAGTCTACATCCATGAATTCCTCATCCTTGGGTTGTGCCCCTTAGCCAAACTCCTCATCCTATTTCGTGAGCAATCATGTTGACAAATCTCTCGAAAGCTGCCTCCATCGCACAGAAAATCCTACTAAGCTTGAAAGAAAACTAGCCGCCGATGAAACTACTACGGTTATAGATGGAAGTCGGGCACTTCTTCGCCCTTTGATGAGGTTACCTCCCAGAAAGCCAGGAGCCCCAGAGACTCAAGAAAGAAGGGGACAAGAATTCAAATAGAGAATCAGAAGATAGTGCGTATGGCTTTTGGGGAATATGCCTTTAAAACAAAACTTTTCTTTTGAAAATGCTTCTTTTAAAACTGTTTGAAAATAATAATTTTTTTCAAATCTTTTATCTGATCCGGTAACCTTCAGCTCTGATACCAAGTGTAAGACCCCACATCCTTTAGTGTCACTCACAAAGGGAATGCTCTAAGTTCTGTGGAGCATTTAGGGTAAAAGATGCAGATAAATTACAAGACAGACAAAATTAAAACAGCGGAAAATAAAACTTTAATTTATTGATAAAATAGTTTGTACAACAATTGTTTTCCAATATCAGAGTATCATCTGTCTTACAAAATAAAGAAGCATAAAATAACATTTATATTCCCCAATGTAGCATAAGCCAGCCATAGCAGCAGAAAAAGAGAGTCCAAAGCACTTTGTCAAAGAATCTTCGAGCTTGGGAAGAGTGAAGGTCCAATCTAACCTGAGCTACACTATTCCCTCCTTAACTACCTGAGGGGGAAAGATAGAAAAGAAGACAAAAGAAAACTAGGTCAGACATAAAGTCTGGTAAGTTCAGTTACTTCTAGCATGTGAACAAGGAAAAACAAAACGACATGAATTAACTGAATACAAGACAATACCATGATGATAGGGCCAACAAGATAGGATAAGATTAACACAAGATATGCTAAGAAAAGATAAACTGGATATGCTTTAATACTTTCTCCGCTTCGCTATTAACCTGTTATTATGGTTTCTATGTCTCTGCACCACCTATCTAGTGTCCCAACTAGTAATCTGTCTAAAATGATAACGCGATCCCAATCCCAGTAATTGTGGTTGCCTTTAGGCGTACATTTATTATTTATTACCTAGATCTGATCTAGGGTTTTCTTATCGAGCGCTTCCTAGATTCGACTAGGGTTTATGCGACTTATCTAATACTTCTCGGATTCAGGGTTTATGCCACTAGGTCCAACTAGGGATTATGCTACCTGTCGAACGGTGCCCCTAGTCTAGGACACACTACCCAGAGTGATAAGTGTTCCTAGACTTTATGTCCCAATCGTATCGTAAACGTGTTAGATATCTAGTTGAACATGTCCTCTATATGTGCGGCCTGAGTCCCGTGGCAGGGCTAATTAAGAAACACGGAACTCGGTCGGGAGCTTTAAGTTATCTGCCAATGCAGCTGCTAAGGTCTGTTTTTCCAGTGGCTATGGTCCCACTCGACCCCTCCCTCAACCAATGAAAGGCACACCTTGAAAAATGAGAACTATACGCAGGCTCTCTATGCCCACTAACCTATGGCCATCCTCATCCATAACTAGATAGCAAGTATACGGTATTTTGGAGTTCTCCGCCTTTCCGCTTTACGTGTCTCAACTGACTCAAGATGGTAGGTAGACGACGAGTCGCTATCACAGGGCTACTGGTCTCGCCGAATCACGCTGGTCCATCCTAGTCTTTGGGTTGTCATATATTGCAAACAAGGCATACCCTTGGTTCTTCTCACGCAGACCTTAACCTCTATGAGCCCAAGCGGATCATCTTCATTCTCACAGAGGGATACCAAGAGTACCCTTACGTCCCCTCGAAGCCTCGGGCTTCGTAACCCAATTCGTTGGAGCCTTCTTTAAGATCAGATGGACGTTCGCTCCTCTTCGTGTTATACTAAGGATTACTACTTAGTTTTTCTAACTAAGGTTTACCACTTAGTTTATTGAATCGTCGTTTTCTTAACTAAGGTTTACCACTTAGTCCTTTTAACTAAGGTTTACTACTTAGTTCTCTTTCTCGTCAAGTTGGATTGGTTAAGTGTCATTAGTCGATACAAGTTAACTTAACCTATTCATTTGTCATGTTAAACTGGTTAAGTGTTACCAGTAATTCATGTTGACTTAACCCTACCAGCATCAAGTTATATTGGTTAAGTATTTACTTAACCCTACCCATTCATCTTGTATTGGTTAAGTGTTCCTTTTTAACTTAACCTTGCCTATCTGTTTTAACTAACATGTCATAATGGTTAAGTGTTCCCTTAGTTAACTTAACCCTAACATTGGTTTGATTAAAATGTTCTAATGGTTAAGTATTGTCCCTTCATGTTTTTAACTTAACCCTATTCATTTATCACACTCTGATGGTTAAGTGTTCAAGCTTACTTAACCCTACGGTCTAGTCCAGCTAACATATTAAATTGGCTAAGTGTATTAAATTTACTTAACCCCAACCTCTAGTCTAGTTAGCATCTTAAATTGGCTAAGTGTATTAACTTTACTTATCCCCAACCTCCAGTCTAGTTAACATGTTAAATTGGCTAAGTGTATTGAATTTACTTAACCCCCACCTTCTAGTCTGGTTAACATATTAAATTGGCTAAGTGTTTTTCTTAGTTACTTAACCCCTACAAATCTTGTCTTGTTACCATGTTAAGTTGGTTAAGTGTTCTAGTTAACTTAACCCTATCGTTCTAACTTAACTGTGTTAAGTTGGTTAAGTGTTCTTATGGACTTAACCCTCCCATTCTAGCTTAACTTTAATTGTCTTATTAAAGCACCAGCCACTCACATTAAACAGGTATTGTTGTGGCTGCCGGTATGCCGGTTGGTTCCGGGCAGTCTTACGCCACAACTCAGTCTAACCTCGGGCCTTTATTAGGCTCAATGCCTTTACCCCCCACATTGGATAGGTATTGTTGTGATCACTGGACAGCCGGGTGGGTCTGGGCAGGCTTACATCACAACTCAATCCAACCTCGGGTTAAGCATGTTCGTATTGTCTAAATTTACTTTTCTAATTTAGGATAAATTTTATAAGTAAATTTTCCCTAATTTACTTATTCCATTATTACTCTTTTAATGTACATTGTCAACATTTCTTATTATGGCCCATTTTCCCTATATATCATATTTATAGTTTTTGGTATGTAAATTATACCAAATTAAGTGTCACTAACCATGATTATTCTAAACATGACAATTACTCACAATTATGACTAAATTCAAAATTTATGCTAATATACTTATTATGCCAAATTAACTTTAATTGACCCAATTCTGATTTAACATCCTTATTTACAGTTTATGGCAAGACTAGAATTATTATTCTAGTTTACCGTTTACGCCTAAAACTTAGCTTACTTGCCAATACTAAATTTAATATGTCAAATTACATATTCCATAATTCATGTTAAATTTTCAAATTTGTGTTCTAATAAACATGCCATAATACATGTTCTAAATTATGTCAATCATAATTATGTTCATGTTCCACATTATGCCAATTTCCAAGTTTACAACCATGTTTAAGTCAAATTTATGATTTGCCCAAATCGTATTCCCATCGTTCGTGTAATCGTGATTTCTTCCTAGATTATATATAAATCTAGATTCATGGATAAAAAGGGAATGAACCAAAATGCCATGAAAAGATAGACATAATGACTGGCAGAAGATGATAATTCACTAATCACAGATCTAACAAATTACACTGAATAAATTGATTAAAGCATCGAAGGCCTATGGATCTGATAATATTATGACATAAAAAGGGTTGAACAAATAACATAGGTTCAAGTATATAGGTAGATCTAACTTAATAGATAAATTCCCATAATCAAGATCCAAGGATAACTAAGAATAAACTGAATAGATAATCAAGTTTAGATCCAATCTCACAGTCATAATCGTAGGTAATAATATCATGTTCATGAATCATAGGTAATTATCCACTATTGTCCTTGTCATATTCATAGGCATTGGTTTATGCCCTAGTCAAAGGCTTATGTTCATAGTCAAAGGCTTATGTTCATAGTCAAAGGCTTATGGTTTCGAAGGCCACAGTTCCATAGTCATAATCTTAAGCATTGGCAATTTAGTCACAATGTGTTCTAGGCTATAATCAAGAATCAGATCCAAAGTCATAAACAAGCACAGATTCAATGAAATGATAAGGCATATTTTTTATATTCTTTTAATTTCATGTCACAAATAGAAAAGGCGTTCAAATCTAAAAAGTAACCGACTTACATTGATTGGATCTAGAAAAGAATAGAAAGATAGCGTTGCTTGAAACCGTTGAATCTTTACTTGAATCCTAACTTGTTTTGAATCTTCTCTTGAAAGACTTGAGCAGCATATCCTCGTCTTGATTTATATTTTATTTTAATCTATTTATTTAGATTTAGAGGAAGAAGAAGAAGCCATGTCCATTAAGAATTTGTGCAGCATAAGGTTAGAGAAAAATGGTGCAAAGAGAAGGAGACTAGGGGGCTGTTTATATAGGATTGCAAGTTAATTTGAGCCGTCTATGAAGCCAAGGTTAATCAAAGCCATCCGTTCTAAAGGGAAGCCAATTATGTTCACAATTACTTTCTTAATGTACATTATTAACATTTATTATTAAATTTGTATGCACATTAGATACATCCCCCCTTTACACATTTATTATTAAATTTGTATGCACATTAGATACTTCTCCCCTTTACACATTTATTATTAAATTTGTATGCACATTTATTATATTAAGCATTGGTTATTCTTAAATTAGTAACTTTAGTGTTAACAGAAATACGGGGTGTTGCAGTATTTGTAAATTTTATATATAAATGTTTTGTATTGTGTTATTTGATCAATTCAAGTGTTGAGAAGCATTGAACTGCTAATGTATGCAATATTATTTTATAAAGAGGGTAAATGAAATAATTTTACACCAAATATATTTTTGTATATAAAAGAAATAATTTTATCAAATTATTGAGACATTAGTGTGTTTGATTGATTTGAATGGAATTCAAATTGGATTAAAAATTTGAATTTGGAATTAACCTGGTTAAGTGAATTAAATAAAGTTGATTTGGAATTTGAAATTTTAATGAATAATAATTAAATAGAAATCTATCGGATATTAACTGATTAATGTTCAAATATGTGAAACCAAAAGTAAATATTAAATTGAATGTAAATTCAATTGATTTTATTGAGTTAATCGTGCATTGGTTGTTGATATGATTATCGATTGTTGATTCTTTGTTAGATTAATCGAATATTTCATAAATGGTTTAATATGAAAATGAATGGATTATAAACCAAGAAAACAGATCCCAGTATTAGAAATTTAAATGGAATCGCTTACGAATTGATGGCTTATGTTTGGTTATTGGAATTGGTGTAGTATACTTGTTGATTAATAAAATGTTATTTGGAATTTCATGTATTTGTGACTTACATGTTAATTGAGTTAAGTACAGGTGCCAGATGGCCATAAGAATTGATTCTGGTTGTGTAGATTGAAATAAATTGATCAAATATTCTCAGCAGCGCTCGTAAAAGGTACGCCTACACGAAAATATAAAATTTTGGGTTTTGATTTTTGTTTTCCGACAGTGTGGGTCGATGTATATATATTATTTGCTCCTGCGATATCGTAGATGTCACTCTGTATAGGGGAGACTCTGCCGAATTTTTCCGGGAATTCAACGTGTTAGAAAACTTTCGATATTTTTGAAAATTTCATTTTACTATGATAAATTGGTTTTTATTTAAAGTAAATTGGATTTTAAATGGGTTTGTAATATTTTTCTTACCTTATCAATTTCGGGGACGAAATTCTTTTAAGGTGGAAGAATGTAACGACCCGGATTTTTCGGTCATTTTAATTTGAATATTTAATTTGTTTTAAATATTTAATTTGAATTATTGATGGATTTTTAATATTGAATTCTTTTATTTAAAGAGGTCGTTTAAACATTAAATTTATTTATAATATAAAACGTGCTCGAAATGGCGTGATAGTTCGTAATATTGAGTTTTCAACTTCAGTTGAATATACAGGATTCGATATAAGTCAGATTTCTATGAAACAAGTAACGTTGGAATCTTGTTGACTATAATTTTCATATGAAAGAGAAAAATCTAGATTTCGTGTTATAGATTGTTAGTTATGGCCAAATCAAATTTTAAAATAGTCACTATGGAAATCGTTATTAAATTATAACGTTTATTTGATATATTTATGGGGTTTTAATATAATTTGGGCATCGTTTAACTCGAATTTGATGATATCGAGTTGTATAATTTATATTTGAAGCTATAGATATACTCTATTTGAATCTTTACGATAATAATAATTTATTATTATTTAATTTTTGGGAATTTATTTATATTTATTCGATATTTTATATGAGTTAAAAATAGCCATTTTGCAAACAAAGTCCGTTTTCAACGAAATTAGTTTCATTGGAACTGTAACGTTAAATACTGTACGGTATTAAATTTTGTGGCAAATCGATGTTGTATGTGAACGCGACAGCCGTAAACGTCCAGTTATTTTCTATAGCACGTAATTAAATTAATTTAAAATAATAAATAGATACTTATGTACAACTTGAGTAGACGATCGAATTAGTCCATGAAACCAGTTCCATTGAGTTTGTATCGACGTTTAGAGTTAGGATAGATATATAGTTTGTTCTTTTCGAAGACCGGGCAATTTGGTGTCCAAAATAGCATTAGGGTGCGTATAAAAAATAGCGTATCGAGAAATAGTCTCGGAATGCGACGAAACTGGTGCCGTTTGATTCGTATTAATTAATTATTGTAGAATTTCAATTTTCATGTCAATCGGACTTATCATTTTATCGTGGCAACGATAAACGCCTTAATCAATTCTATTATTTTGGTCGATTCAGACAGGGCTAACTTTAAACAAATAAACGACTGGCCAAATTAACTCCGATTTGAACAATATCGTAACGAAGAGGTCTAGTAAAATGTCAAGGTTTCAGATTTTTTTTTTGAATTTTTTTTGTAATTTTAGGAATTTTAAACGTTCGGTTTTTCATCAATAATTATAAAGGACTTTTCACAAACGATGTCAGAATTTGACAAAACCTGTCCCATTGGGTCTGGAATATTTTTTTATGCTAGGATTAACATTTTTATCGGAAAACATAAGTCGACCGTGATTAGTTTTACTTGATACTTCGCTGATATGTTTCGTAATATTAAAATAATTTTAAAATTCATCCCATCCTCTATATAAGAATCGCGTAACCCTTATTTTCGGTGGTCAAACTTTTCCCCTGGTCAACTGAAACTTGCGCCTCCACTTCGAAATTAACAAACAGAAATATTCGAGCTTTTCCCCACAAAATCTCCTCATCCATTCCACTAATCAGTAAACTCATAAATGCAAAATCCTCCCTCTCACCGAGATCCAGAGACTGACCGATCACGATCGAGGTTGAAGACCTGAGATGGCCAAAAAAGGCGCAATAAGCACGGTAGTCGAACTGCTTTTAGGGACAAGGGGACAACTCGAGTTGCACAGAACTTAAGACTTAAGGCATGGGGGTCACTGCGCAGATAATGGCGGTATCGGATGATCTTTTGCTGGCTCGGATTCCGGTGCGGTGGTCAAGCTCCTTGGCGTGTACGAGTTAGTTCAAACACAGTGAACCACGGAGAAAAAGAAAGCACGATGTCAGCTTGTTAATCCTATAATGAAAGTAATTAAAAACACTATTAAGCCATTATTAAATTTATCTAACCCTATTATGAATTGTAAGGGTGCGTAATGTTCATGACAGGTTTAGATGGGTTGTGGAACTGCGAGAACGAAGAAGCTTGGGAGGTTTGAGGAACTGTCGGCCTAAATCTTTCAGTTTAAATTTGCTATAGTGTAATTAACTTATTAAAAGAAATTAATATTTACAAACTGTTGGTTAAAGATTAGCTAATATATATTGATCATATAATAAGAGGTGTAGTAGGATTCAAAGCCGGCTTTGCTGGTTTTTGACGTGAATAATGGATCGAGCACATTTCTTTTGACGTGACAGAACATCGGAGAGTTAGGCTATTTTAACAAAGGATAGAGCTGAAGGCGGACCTTGCCTTTCCAAACCAAAGGTGTCGGGCTGATCAAACTGTTAAACTAAAGTAAATTAAAAACATAACTAACATTTATTAGTTTATTTAAATTAATTATATAAGTTAGTTATTTTTATTACATGAGTAGTGCAGGGTCCAAACTGGAACACTAAAACAAAGAAGGAAAGGCAACGTGTACGACTGCAAATAGAAGGAGAAAGAGGCTGGTTATTTATAGCGTAATCATACTATTAATTATAATTAAGGGAAATTTATTTAGTTAAATTATTTAATTAAATTTATATGACCTTATAAAATAAATAACAGGAACATATATGATCAGAATCAGACAAACTAGGTGTCGTTGGACTCGCAATGACAAGCATATCATCATGGAACAGAATTGGATGGAACTGTAATCAATTGGGATTTTTAATTAAATTAAACGCCTGTTTAATTTGATTATAACCAACTGTTTCAGTGAAAAATAAGATCAAGGTGAGTTAAACTCACTCAGTTCTCCCCACTTATATTTTATGTAAGTCGGGTTTTTATTTTGTGCGCTATGCTTGCTATGCTTGTTATTGGTTGACTGCTTGTTGTTTGTTAAATATATATTCATATATTGATTGAATCAGCGAAATTAAATGGTTGTTTAATTTCAGTGAATCCCAAATCTTTATTTAACGAATGGTCCCAATTAAGGTAACTTACCTTATTGGTCACGTTTATAAATAAACGTGTTTAATTTAATGAATTGTCTGAATTGTCATGGTTGTTTGAAATAAATTGGTTGATATTGAATTGTCGTTATTGATGAAATCATTATTTATTTGAATTGAATGATTATACTAGAGAAAACGTATTTAGATGTAGGGAAGTATAGGTTGGAGGGATTCAACGGGATTCCTCAAATATATTTAATGTTATTCATTTTCATATTATCATTATTTGAACTGTTCTGATTGAATGATTGATTTGATTGTTGATCATTGACCTAGGATTTCACATTTGTTTTGTTTTAACCAATGGGCAATATTTGTTGAGTAATTGGCAGTATATGGCCGATAAATCAATCATTTTCCAAACATCGATTTACTGTTAGGTATATCAACAAAATGATGTTATAAAATTTATTTTATAACTGAAAATATTTTGTTAAATCTACTTTTTTAAATAAAAGTTTGTTAAAAGGAAATAATATTTATTATTTATTAATTAAGTTTAAAATAAATCATTTATTGATTTTATAAAGTAATTTCTTATGTTAAGAAGATTTATAAGCAAATGAGTAGGTAACTTACCTAACAGTTAAGAATTTGGATAATTGTTTTTAGAAAACAATTAAATGGAATTATTTAAATTAATTATATTATTAATCAGTTTAAAATGAGAACTAATTGGAATCGGGTAACGTGATAATCGTAATTGAGTGGACTAAGTTGATTGTTTTAACTGGAATTGGTTATTAAATTAATTTGTTTTGAATTAATCTAATGATATAATTTAACAAATATTTGTTATGAATTTTAATAAGTTTTTTTAAAAGAAATTACTAATTATTTAGTCAATAAAGAAGTTGACTACTTTTACAGTAGTTAATAATGAAGTAAATTATTATTTTAAATAATAATTTGAGTATAGCTGTAGTGGAATTATGAAAGAAGTTCATGAATGGGTTTAATATAAACCCGAGTTGTTATAACAAAGTTACAAAAAGGGATTTTTAGTGTATACGATAGCTTAAATCATGTTTACTTAATATTTGGATTAAGTCAAAAGGAAACTGAGATAGAAGGGTTTATACTAAACCAGAATTTTATAAGAGAAGTTTATAAAAAGAAGATGGGGTGTTAAAGCATTAATCAACGTTACTTAATAATGGGATTAAGTAAAACTGGGGAAATTGAAATAAGATATTCAAAGCAAAAATGTTGAATGGATTAGAAGATAGGAGTGTTCAAAAGTGAATTTGATATAGAAGCCAGTGAAGGATTTCGTAATACAAATCCGTGTTGATAAATAAGTTGGTTTAAGGAATTTAAATATAAAAAGGGATGTTTAATAAGAAATTACTTAATCAATGAATTAAGTAATAATGGCTGTATTTGAAAGGGAGATTTTCAAAAATAAGAAAAGAATTATAAAATCATGATTTAAGTAAAATGGTTAAATAGGATTTAGTTTGATATTAAAATAAATATCGGTTTTTGAATTACAACTCATATTTCTCTCAAGATAAGAATGTTGTTGATCAAGATCAGAGAGGTAAATAAATACCTCAACTTGAACGACTTCGGGATTATCTAAGGATGATATTAGTTGGTAATGGGATAGGAGTTAAAAATAATTTATTATTCCCATATGTGAAATAATAATGCAATGTTAATCGCATGATTTGAGAACGAATTTTGAGAGTAACGGAAATAAGCAGGATTTGAGAATGTATAATGTAATTTCCAAGGTAAAGGAAATGAGAATGTTCGAGAATATATATAATAATATTTCCCAAGCAAAGGAAGTTATAAAAGAGATTTATGTGAATAAGATAATAAAATAGAAATAGGGTATGATTATAGGATATTTTCCTAATTATAGAGATAAATAGTTTTGGAAATAAATCTTATGTTAAAGAAGAAAGTAAAAGCTATATTTGTAACATTTAAAGATTGTAGTGTTTTAAATTTACCATTCGTAATTATATTAATTAAAGAGGCCAAGTAATGTCGAATACCAAACTAGTAAACTCATTTTATTCACATAATTATTTATTTGATAGTTAAATCACTGATTATCAAATCTGACCCATACGATTGTTGGTACGGGAAGGATGGGATTGAAATTATATTTGAAAACCATTCCGAACCAACAAAACGCGAAGATGAAAATTTGAAGATGGAGCACTAAAGACCGTGGATCTTCATAAACGGAAGGATTATTAATAATCTATGGCTTAGCGGCCTGAGATACACTATGATTCTATCGTGGTTGGAATTACGGATTGCAAGGACTTCTCGCTACTGATCCATAGGGTGATTCCTATATTGAATGTGGTAGGAGGGTTCCTTTGGTCCATCCTGTTCCTGGATGACTTGTATGGACGAATGCCTGACAAAGTATTTCCAAAGGGATAGCATACGTTGATTTCTTCAAACGTACCATAGTTGGTGGCAGAGGACGACGGTTCTTTTAGCTTAACAACTAGAGTATTTTTGTGGACGTCAATTAGTGATATCTGGTGGATCTGACGATGTGGCATTCAAAGTTAATAGTGGCCAGATGTTCTAAAGATAATTCAAACCTCAAGCCTCACAACCGGGAAATGACAAAAATCGGTAGGTAGCATGGCCATGTGGGTCGCTCCCATTAGGGTGTATAATCACCTATCTAGAGAAATTCCATTTCCTTCTTTAATCTATTTCGATGTTGTCCCTTTTTGGGAAACAGTGGTTTGAGCCTAACCGTTGGTGATATACATTCGATACACTCAAGCGAAATGAGTGGTCAGTCATGTGTGGGCCGGGTTGCAAGACATTCTTGTTGAACCCAGTGTGTTCCCCTTTAGAAATACACTATTGGCAGTTGGTTCCATATCTTGTCATAGTTGGAATCCAAACTCCAATAAGCGCCCGCGGTTTTGATTGTGTACTATATGTGTATGGCATGAGATGCAAGCATTCTGCTAGATTGATATTTTTTTTATATTTAGACATTATAATAATATCAGAATATATATATGATTTCAAAATGTTTTGAGTTATCATACGGTAAAAACCATCCGTATTTATGTGTACATTTGGTCTTACGATTATCCTTTTCTTTCGAAAAGATTTTGAACTTTAAAATCATGTTGGATGTTTCCCCTTAAAACTTTGCGAGTTTTTCTCACTCTGGTTCACCAGACTGACCCGGTGTTTGTAATGCTCGGGTTAGACCGGGTTGTACAGGTCCAGCTTATCGGATGCTGCGAAGTCCTAAGACGAGTTGGTGAAGTTCAGACGTATTATATATATGATGCATATTCCGTTGTGTGTTGTGTACGGGGCTGATTATTATAACTGTCCAGAGGTGCTGATGTACTTTGATATTGTAAGTATTTTTGAAGGCTCACAATAAAGATATATTTCTTTATTATATTTTGTTCCGCCACGATGTGAGACTCTGATTCTGTGTTGTGTTAGTTCTTCTTCTTCTTCAATTCTAATATTTCTTTCTTTCTTTCTTATCTCACCCTCTAACTTCTTTCTATAAAAGTTTCGGTGTTTGGAAAGTTGGCATGAGGTACGGTAAATGTATTTATGTCGATTTTCGGGGCCGAAAATTGACATGTCGTTACAATAAGAGGATCACATCCATTTAATAAACTTGGTTGCTTAGGGACTAAGGATTTGATATATATATATATATATATATATATATAAATATATATATATATATGTATATGTGTGTGTGTGTCTATATATATATATATATATATATATATATATATATATGAGGTACACATATGTGCAGGTTTATGGCAAGGACATGGCATAGGGTTTTGCTTAGGTAAAGAGTGAAGACAGTAAAGCATTGTGAACATCAAACATCACACCTCCTAAATAGACTGCTGCATAGATGTGCCATCTTGCTTAACCACCAAACCAACTAAAAGCCTCAAATCTTTCCTCTATAAATACCCAACATCACACTTACACACATAAAAAAATCTTTTTAAAACTAGGAACAAATCAAAACAAGGAAATGTAAATGGGAGAAAAATAGTGTGAAAACAGAGAATGAGTGTAGAAAAAGCAATGTGAAACAAAAGAGCAAAACTATGGGACTAAGCTGTGTAGAATTTTGAGAAACAATGGCGAAAACTTGAACAAAAACAACTGGAATCAAGGCCTGAAAATAAGAAGAAACTATGGAGCGAGACTTGGAAATTTGAAGCAGAACGTGAAGAATACAAAATCAGAAATTTTAGTGGCAAGGCAATATACAAGTATAAGACAGTAAAACACTAACACTATGTGAGTAAACACATAAACTTTTTTCCAGTTTATATTTAAATCATTTGTGTGGTGATATGCACCCATCATCTTGGATTCAATATAAATGTCCTATCTCTGGGAATGGTTAGTTTGAATAACCTGGGATGTAAAAACACAATAGCATGACAACAAACCAAATTCAAGCATCAGTATTTTTTTGTGTGTACATTTAACATTTCTCCACTATTTACATTTAAATTCTCATGAATTTAAACTATATGTATCCATCATATTAAATATAAATATTGAAGTAATCAACAGTCGTTAGATTTGGAGTTAAGGATGATACCAAATCTAATCCCTGAATTGTAAAGGAAATCAAATTGCGCGTTCTCATTTTTGCATTTTTTTGAAGCTCGATTCTTTAGTAGATTGACCAAGGATAAACAGTTCTGTATATGCAGAGTTTATTGCAAGTTTCTACGGAGAATCATCTACACTTCTATGCTTTATATTAAAAAAACCACTTATTCTAAATGCACGATGCAAAGAGATATTACTGCTGGTAATGTTGATAGTGGGAAATAGAGCCTTCTTAACATAGAACTGACAACAGACAAGAGTTCTGATTTACTATCTGATAAACCTGCTCTTGTCAACAAATTGGTGGGGTAAATGTGGATGAACTGGATTCAACAAATAACAATGTAGAAGATTCCACCAATGACAAACATTCAAGTAGATTAGGAGTTAAGGATTTAATAATTTGAGATAGTAGAAATTGTACATATATTGAACAATTAAAATAAGAACAAGCAAAGAAATATGTGTGCACTAGGATAGAGTAGATGGACAAAAATTTAGAGCATAAGGATAACCTAACCATTACATTGGCAGTGCATTTTATACTTGGGTTTATCTGATTTTCCCAAATTGCCTACAATGGTATAGCAGTTGATATTCACCAACATATATCACTTCAGATTTAGGTGAGCTAGTTAGCTGAAGAAAAGAATTCAATGTAGCTAAATCTTTATACATTTATAGCCAAATATTTGGACTAGAAATTGCGGCAGCAGGGCTGGAGGCCGAGAAGGTGTACATGTTGGAACTATGCTCTGTTTTTGGGCATGATTTCATTGCCTATAATGGTATTTAAAAGGGTTGAACATTGCAATGGAGTAGAATGTGCCACGTGTACTAAAACTAGTGCCACGTTCAAGTAGAGGAGCCTTCATTATGCTCCATCTTTTTGCTTGCAGAAAGATATTAATTCATAGGGGGTTTATGAACCAAAAAGGGTAGTATATATTAATATATTTTATGTGGTTTTTAAAACGTGTTGACAGTGGAATACTTGGTTCACTTCAACAGTCAACATTACTGGTAAAGGGATGAACCATGACGAGTTTTGGAAGGGCAACAGATGTGTGTTTTTGGGGAAGTAATAGGAATTCATGGCCAGTTCTGGTGGTGGAAGGGGACTCAATCAAGGTGTTCGAGTTGATGGAAATGATCAGAATGTCGGATTGTCGGTGGAGCCGCTTGTGCATATGCATAAGGAGGATGACACAACAAGTAAAATGGGGAGTGAAGATGAGACTAGAGTGATTTTTATGGCGGAACATGATGGTAATATTACAACATTTTTTATATGCAGATCTAAGACTGGCACAAGAAATGATTTATATTCAGAGAATAACTATAATGTCCCATATTTTTACGATATAATAATTTGTTTATTTAATTATTTAAATAGTGATTTAGAGAATTAAATGGTCATTTAATTAAATAATATTGAATATTTAATTAATATAAATAATAGAATAATATATTTAATTCTGGAATAGTCGGAAATAGTGAATGGACAATATTGTGTGAATTGGATCATTTAAAATATTTAATTCAATTTAGAATTGAATTAGAATAACGAATATATTATTTGAACGAAAGTTGACCGTATAATTTATATTATAATTATAATTGAGCTCGAAATGGCGCGGCACTTCGTAATTTGGCGATTCGAACTTTAAACGAATGTATAAGAGTCGTTTTAAATCGGATTTCTGTGAAACAAGAAACGTTCGGAGCCGGTGAAGTATATTTTCTGATGGAAGAGAAAAATCGGGATTTTGTCGTGTAGATTTTGATTTATTATCAAATCAAATTTTCGAAAAGTCGCTATGGAATTCCTTTATAATTTATAACAATTTATTTATATTATAAAAGGATTTTTAATATAAATTGAATACTGATTTAACACTAGATTTGAAATGTCATGTTATAAATTCAAATAGGAATATTTTGGAGCTGTATGATATTCTATGTGGATATATACAATAATGTTAAATTAAATTGTTTTTAAATATATTAATATTTAAAGGATTTATTTAGAGCATTAAAAATAGCCAATTTTGTAAACGAACTCCGTTTTCGACGAAACTAATTTTGTTGGATTCAGAATATTAAATTATTGTTAGATTTCAATTTCCGTGATTTTTGGAGTCAGTATGTGGCCGTACGAGATTTTAGTGTGAAAAATAGCCAATAATTTGACTTTAAAAATACGTTGTGTGAGCAAACGAAGTCGGAATTCGACGAAACCAGTTTCGTTGGGTCTGTAATGTCAAACTGTAGCTGCATGTCCATTTTCGTGATTTTTGGATATCATGTGTGATCATAGGAATTTTTAGAAGACAAATACCCGTAGCGGTAACTAAGTAAATTAATATAAAAATGAATGAAGCTTCTAAAACAAGCCAAACCATACCCTATAAATACCATCCTATCTTCACCCTTATTCTAAAACTCATTCTCTGGTCAAAGCAATTTCCGCCGCCCTCAATTCTTACATACTAAATTCCTATAATTCACCAAACATATATATTTGGGTTCTCCAATTGTTTGTCTACGATTTTGTCTATATTTTACTGTATTTGAACACCTTTTAGTTCACTGAAAAATGATAGGTATGGGTTATAGGATAGGGCTTGGATTTTGGGGGTGATTTAGTAGTTGATTTGTGAATCGAAGGTTGTATTTGTGTTTGCAGAGAGATAAGGTACCCGCATTGATTTTGTTGGGAATAATGGTGATTAAAAGGTTGCGTGCGTGCGTGCGTGTGTTTTGTTTACTGGAGTAACGGGTTTAAGCTTTTACGGGGAAGAAGGAAAAGAATGGATGCGGGTGTGGGTCGTTTTTAGAAAGGTTAAGCGCATTAGTTTAAAATGAAATTGCATTATTATTTAATTTAAAGAATACGTTAACTTTTTAATCTCATAACTTTATCATACGTTATCAGAATTGGACAAAACAGGATCCGTTTGGATCGTATGGACAGTGGCTACATAATGGAACTGATTGGGAATGAATTTGAGCTCGTTACAATTTATAGCAAAATAAATTGTCTGTCTGAATCAAGCGTTAATTATCATTATTTAACGATGATCATCCAATGTGAGTTAAACTCACTAACTCTATCAGTTTATATTTTTATAAAGATAATCTAGTAATGATAAATGCTGATTGACTACTGTGTGTTGATTGTTTGTTAGACTGTTAATTAATTGGCTAAAATTATAGATAGAGTTATATATATAATCATTAGTTTATCAGAATATTTCACATTGAAATGAAATTGATGTTAATTATGTTGTTTAACATCTGTGGATGCAGGGAAACAGGTCGGAGGAATCCAACTAGATTCCTCAACATTTATTTTACTGTTTTTCATATATGGTGATATATGATGTGATATATAATCTGTTGTTGATGATGTGTGTTAGAATGATATCGATCATTGTTATTTGGTATTTGGTATTTTAAATACCATAAGAAATACTAGAATATAAAAAGGGAATTTTCAATGTTATATTGAAAAAGAAATATATATAAAATCAAAGGATTTTATAAAAAGAGATATTTATAAAATCAAAGGATTTTATAAAAAGAAATATTTTTAAAATGAATAGAATTTTATAAAAAGAATTATTTATATAATGAATAAGATTTTATAAAAGGAAATATTTGGGAAATAAATATAATTATAAAAAGAAATATTGATATAAAATAAACAGGATATTATAAATGAAATATTCATATGAAATAAATAGGATATTATATATTTATTTAGAAAATAAACAGGATTATAAAAGGAATTTAGCAAGATATAAAAGAATTACGAGAAATGGATTTAGACTTGATTTTAAATAGAATCTGTTCTAATAGATAGATTGAGAAGATTAATTTATAAATAATATTTTATAAATTAAATAAAATATTTATCATTTGATAAATGGAATATATAAAGCTGAGTTTATATAAAGAAGTAAAATCGGTTTCAACACCGATATTTGAGATTGAAATTGAACGTAGCAAATATAAAGGGATTTATAAATGATATTTAAGTGTTAGATGTAAAAAGGAGATTTCGTATGAATAATTATATAAATGGAATTTGAAAATGGGATATTATTTGTAAATACGAAATCAAACTGATGGATTATATAAAAGAAACATTTTTCACATTCGATGTGAATAATGGATTTAAAAATAATTATTTTATAAATTAAAACATTTATAAGGAAACTTAGGTTTTGAAATACGAATTCAATTGGGAATTTGAATGAGATAGGATTAAGAGTTGATCAGATCAGAGTTAATCGATTAGAATTATTCAAATAAGAGTTAATCGATTAGAGTTAATAGATTAGAGGTAATCGATTAGAGTTAATTGATTAGAGCTAATCAAATATTATTTATTCGAATCAGAGTTAATCGATTAAAGTTAATTGAATAGAGTTAATCAATTAGAGTTAATCAAATAGAGTTAATCGATTAGAGTTAATCGATTAGAGTTAATCAAATAGATTTAATCGATTAGAGTTAAACAAATAGAGTTAATCGATTAAAGTTAATCAAATCGAGTTAGTCAAATTAGAGTTAGTCGAATATTAGTTATTCGAATAGAGTTAATCGAATATAGTTTATTTAAAGAAAGATTATCGAATATAGTTTATTCGAAGAAAGATTATTGAATATAGTTTATTCAATAAAGAGAGATTATGGAATATAGTTTATTCGAAGAAAATAATTATCGAATAGAGTTTATTCGAAAGAGAGCTATCGAATAGAGATTTTTCGAGAGAGAATTTATATTGGAATTCGACTATATCGAATGTAGGAAAGTATTATTTACTTTTCGACTTTTAATCAAGATTTATTTATTTATAAATAAATTGTCTATTTAGTTATTTAGTTAAATTAAGGAATAAAAATTATATTTTGAAGTTAGATATTTCAGAAGTAGGGATTATAACGCTATAGTTATAATCAAGGGTTTCATTAAAGAAGTGGATTCATAAATATAATCCAAGAGTTACGAAAGGAAGTTTGTTAAAGATTTAAAAGGTGAACTTGTCTATTTCAAGATTAATAATGTTGTTCAGTTAAGATCTGAGAGGTAGTTATGCCCCAACTTGATTGACTCCATTTTTAACTAAGGAATGGTTAAGGTTCGATCGTGAAGGTTAGTTAAGTGAATTTAGTTAATGAGTGTAATGTTTTGAGTGGGCATAGCGATGTTTTATTTAAGCATATGTTTAAATCCAAATGTAGGAGTTTTGGAAATGTTTTCCAAATAAGAATCAGAATGTTTTCTAATATTGAGAATAAGAAATGGAAATGTTTTCCGTGTTAATAATGTATATTTCCTAAATTTAGAAAATAAGAATTGTTGAATATTTGGGAACAAGGAATGAAAGATGAATAAATTAATGAACTAAAGAGATAAATGTTAAATGATGATTGATCGATATAATTTCATCTGGAAATAATATCGTTGTTTGCACACGTGTTTTCTTTGATATTTAAATCACTGACCATCAAAGTTTTTGACCATTTTTCCGTCGTCAATACGGAGAGACCGAGATCAGATTCATTATTTGAAAACCACTCTGTATGGGCTTTAGCGTTGTGAATCAAATATGATGAAGATAACTGAAGACAGAGTTATGCAAGGGCTGTTGTGTTAATCCTAGGTAGAAATTGCCTAAAATGGATTTACAGAATAGCACCTTCGGTTTTTCCAATCCTAGGACGACCTGCATGGAAGAATGTCTGACAGAGTATATTTAATAGATCGCGTAAGTTGATCTCTTCAAACGTATTTACATTTGGTGGCGGAGGAATTCGTTTCTCTTAGCTGTATACCCGTTGTATGTTTGGGGAAATCAATTTGTGATTTGGTGGGTATGACGATGTGACGTTCAAAGTAAATAAATGTGTGATCTATCAGAGATAAGCGTGGCCTCTAGCCTCACAACCAAGAAATGGTGTAAAATCGGGTAGATCACATAGCTAAGTGGTTAGCTGCCAATTAGGGTGTATTTTCACCTGATCTAGAGAAATTCCATTTACTTCTAAAATCTATTTCGATGTTGTCCCTTTCGGGAAGCAATTGCTGATCCCAACGTTGGTGATAATACATTCAGTACACTCAAGCGAAATGAGTGACCGGTCATGTTTACCTTGGGTTGCAAGATGTTCTTGTTGAACCCGGTGTATTCCTCTCTAGAGATACACTGTCGGAAGGTGCTCCTATACCTTGCCAGTTGGAATCCATTACCCAATAAGAACCCGCGATTTTTGATTATAAATTATGTATGTAGAACGTGAGATGAAAGCGTTCTGCTAGATGATTATTATATTGTTGTTGATAGGCACTATGATAATATCAATGAGTTTTGATATAAAGATTACCGTTTCTTTCAAAATGATTTGAAAGTTAAATCAAATTGATTTGGATTCTCATAAGGGAAAAACCCATTCCGTTATACGGCGTGGTCTTATGAGATATCATTTAATTACTCAAACTATTTTAAATTGTTTTACTTACCCCAGTCCTATGACTAACCCAGAGTTTATTTTGTTTTGTTTTACCCTAAACTCTTGGGTGCCCAAATTTGTACGGGCAGTCAAGTAGTCAGGTTTTACAGATATACTTGGAGAGCTTGGAGCAGGAGGCTTCAGGATTATATAGCTATTGTTATTTCCGCTATGTTGTAAGTGTTATACTCTGATAATATTACTGTATACATATATTGATTTTTATTTCAAAGATATGTATCTATTATATATTGTTCGTTCTGCTGTGAGATTTGTGTTTAATCTGATATTGTATGTTCTTCTTCTTCTTCTTCTATTCTAAGTTTCTGGCTTATCTATTCTCACCCTCTATTTTCTTTCATTAACTATCCGGTATTTCCGTTGCTTGATAGTCGACACTGGGTTATATGTCGATTTCTCAGGGTCGCGAAAACCGAGGTCATTACAATAACAAGGCGAATGACATGTATTAATGCAAGAATTTAAAGGATAGCGATTGAAATGTAGGAATAGGAATTAGAATATAAGAACTAAAATCGATATAAGAAGATAAATAAATTGCATGAAGGAAATAAATTAGAAATAAAGAAAGAATTAACAAAGTAATGAATGAATATTGGTAGAGTTAAGATCGAACAACAAATATGAAGAGCTGAAATGAAAATTACAATATAACAATGGAATTTAAAATATAGTATTTACTGGACTGCAAAAGTAATTTGATGAAAATGATATTATGAAAAATTACAAGAATTTACAAGAACTATGTGATAGAAGAACTGAATTAAAAGAGCAAAGAAATATGATTATTTTGGTTTCCCAAACTCGTGTTTGGCACCTCTTTTCATCGCTTGGCAAAAAGAAGAGACAAAAGTGTGAGTAGTGATCAGGCTGAACGGATCCTTTATTTTTCTATGCCGAGGCAATGTTTTTATGAGTTTTTCAATGATCTGGCAGTGGCAGAAAGGGAACGGTGGACTGCTAAGAGGGTTTGGACTAATTCATGTTGTTGGGCTTTGGCCTGGATGTTAATTTAAATTTTAATAATGTTTGATTTAAAATTTAAGGTTTCCACTTTAAAATGTAGTCGTTATTTTGATATAAATTCAAGAAGTGGAAATTCACCTAAATGGTTTATAGTAAGTGGCAAATTATATTAGAACATTTGCGTGAATAGTTAGTCCGTAGTAGGCTTATGAAATTCGCGTTATTTAAATTAATCAGTTTTAAATATAAATGATTTGTAGTAAAAATAAGGAAGAAATAAACGAATTAAAAGGAAGGAAAAAGGAACGAGAAGCTACTTAATTGTTTCACAATTTTAGAATAAATGTTGCAAAAGTTTAAGTTTGAATCTCTAATATATTTATATGTACTTATATATATATATGTAACTATATGTAGTCTGTTGAAAATAGAATAAAAGTTGAAATAAATCGATTTATTTCCAAGGAATTGAAATAATATTATGTGAAATCAATTGTTATTCAAGATCAAATATTTCAAACAGTTGTTAGTTTGAAATTAAATGTTAATCATTGTTGATTGTTAATATTGTGAAAGATGATTATTGTTTACTATCTGTATGCTATGAGGTGATAAAACTAGATCTAATTAGTTAAAATAAAACATCGATACGTTTTACTTAATTTAAATCGTCTTGTACCAATTACTATTTGAAATGAAATTGTACAAGTCAATTAAAGTGGATAGTCAAGTTATAAAAATGATATGAAATAATTTGAATGAATATTTTTACTCATCTACACTATTTAAATTTGATAGTTAAAACACCGACTATCAGATAAATATTCCTTACGTGTTAGTTCGAAGAGACCGGGATGGGAACTGGACCCAAACCACTTCGAACCGACTCTATGTAGACTAGCTTGTTGGGGCGATTTTACAATTTAAATAATTGAAGACCATAGATTTTCATAAGCGGAAGAAATACTTGTTGAAATTCTCTGGTTATCTCCCAAAGATATTTCAACAGTGATTCTATCGTGATTGAAATCTTCGGATTGCAAGGACTATTCGCTACTAATTCATGGGGTGATTCCTATACTGGATGCAGTAGGAGAGTACCTTCGGTTCATTCTGTTCTGGATGACTTGTATGGACGAATGTCTGATAGAGTATTTCCAAAAAATCACGTATGTTGATTTTTACAAATATATCGAGTTGGTGGAAAAGAAGGATACTTCTTTTACACCCAGAGTATTTATGCTGACGTCAATTAGTGGTTTGACGGTTCTGACAATGAGGCATTCAAAGTAAATGGTAGACCGATGTTCTAAAGGTAAATTCTAACCTCATGACTCATCAATCAGAAAATGACAAAAATCAGGCAGGCAGCATAGCTAAGTGGGTCGCTCCCAAGTAGGGTGTAGTATCACCTATCTAGAGAAAATTCATTTTATTTTTATTCTTTTCGATGCTGTCCTTTTTCAGGAAATGGTTGTCATACACAACCGTTGGTGATATACATTCGATACACTTAAGCGAAATGAGTGGTCGGTCATGTATGGTCGGGTTGCAAGATGTTCTTATTGAACCCAGTGTATTCCCCTCTAGAGATACACTATCGACAGGTGGTTTCATACCTTGTCATAGTCGGAATCCATTATCCAATAAGCGCTCATGATTTTGATTGTATACTATGTGTTGAACGTGAGATGCAAGCGTTCAGCTAGATTGTTATTTATTTGTATTTAGACACTATTATAATATCAGAATAATTTTGATATCAAGAATATTTTGGTTATCGTAAGATAAAAACCATCTGTATTTATGTGTGGATCGATCTTACGATTATAATTTATTTCAAAAGGATTTTTAAACGTTAAATCAAGCTATTTTAAAATCGTTTACTCACACTAGTCCCATGACTGACCCAGAGTTTATTTTTCTTTGTTTTCCCTAAAATCTTGGGTGTCCAAATTTGTATGGCAGTCAAGTAGTGCAGGACTTTATGGATATATTGGAGAAGCTTGGAGCAGGAGGCTTCAATATTAGATATAGAGTTATTTTCGCTGTGTTATATATAAGAATTGTACTCTTATGATATATGTAAGTATAGATATCAATATTTTATTTCAAGTGTTGTTATATAATTCAGTTCCGCTATGAGATTCGTGTTTACTTTGATTTGGTTGTGTTATGTTCTTCTTTTTCTTCTATTCTAATTTTCTTTCTGTTTCTCATCCTCTAATTTCTTTCTATTAACGATCTGTTAAATTCTGATGCATGATTAATCGATATGTGATACATGGCATGTATTTGTGTCGATTTCCAGGATCGGGATTTTTCGGGTCGTTACACTTTATTTCAAAGGACATATGGTCATTGTGCTTTTGGTTTAAGTTATCGATTTATATTTTAGGTTTAACTTATTTCCTGGAATAATATTAATCCCAGCAAACATCCAAAATTTATTTTATTTATTATTATTTAATAATATTTATTATTATTTTGAATTTCAAAATTCAAATTTTGAATTTTAGATTTCAAGTTTGTATTTTAAAATTTAATTTTCAAATTCAAAATAAAGCAAACAATTAAAGCAATCAAAGCATCCATTCAACAAGAAGAAAGATTAAAAATTAATTAAGCCGTACCCAGTTTTTGATCCATTTCTTCGATATTTTCTGAATTTCTGCGAAGAACAGGTTTGTATTTCCGGTTTCTAGCTCTTCATCAGTTGATCATGAATCTAAATCTTCTAGAGTTGCAGCGTATGCCCTTTTTCTTTTCTTTGATGAATTGCTATTGTCCGTCTGTTGAATTGATTTATCTGGATGTGGATACATTCTCTTCATATGGCCTGGTTTATTGCAGTATAACATCGATTATCATTTCGTCTTGAACTTCCTTGGTTATTACTTTGAAAATTATTTTTCTTTCTGTATCTCAAAATTTTTCTGAAATATCTGGTCATTAAGGCTGTCTCTTCATCATCTTCACTCCTTGAGTCAGAATCATTTGTTGTTGCTTTAAATGCTATGGATTTCTTTTCAGTTGGCTTGTTTTCCTTTCTTTTCTGTAATTGGACTTCAAAAGACATCAGACACTACACCAAAACAACTGATTACCAACGAGTATAACCGTCGCAAACAATTTCAGCAACACTTATTAGTGTTGCTATAGGGGAGTGGAAATTTATTTCCAACGCATATAAGCGTTGCTAAATCTTTCTTCGCAACGGTTATAAGCGTTGGTAGAATTTCTTTCGCAACGCTTATACGCTTTGGTATATCTTCCTTCGCAACGGTTATAAGCATTGGTAGTTTTTCTTTCGCAGCGCTTATAAGAGTTTGTAGATTTTATTATGAATAATCAATTATTAACATTAATATTCAATTAATGTTAATAAAACGACAATTAATAACTAACATGATTACGATATAGAAGATATTTAATTTGAATCCAGAACTAATTTTATTCTCAATTTAAAAATTATAACTCAATGAATATCAATAAACAACATTCATAATCAAGTAACGACAAAGAATATTAGTTGACAACAGACAAATATAATACATAATTAAGTTGCTAAATTCAATACATAAAAGAAATTCTACAAATACCGAATACGAAACTCAGACCGTAAAACAAAGCCTCGATCTGATAATTCAAGATCTTCTTCATCATTACCACTAAAACTACCCTCCAATCTTCTCTTTTCTTCTAGAAGTACCTAAATGCATTCAATATCACAATGATTTGAAATTATCAGTTAAAGCCAAATATCAATGCTCAAAGAAATGATGCGCTAGTTCAACATTCAAATTCAAACCGAATTGCAAATTCAATTATTGCAAACTAACTTGCAAACTCGTTTGCGCAACTGAGTTGTTCGACAAGATTGAATATTTTTGACTGGAAATTAGAAATTTTAGGAGAGAAAAATCGACTAGCCTTGGTACTTTTTTCCTTGAAGTTGGAGGTCTAAACTTTATAACACACTAGTTCACCAAATATTATTACACACATCTCTGCACAAGCTAAGAACATTTTTGCAAAAGCTTGTTTCATTGATATTGATATTGACTTTATAAATCCAAAATCTAGCAGAACTGGAAGGTGTGGAGGTTCCTTGCTTACAAGAAAATTTCCTATATCAACAGTACAGAAAAATAAATATCGTAGATAGACTATCAACTCAACAAAACTATGATTTTTAATGAAAAAGAGCCACATATTGACATTTATACGAAATTAGTCAAATAGATCCATATCGGGATGTGGATTACCATTGAAAAATCCATCGACGTATATTTGATGAGCATATGCACGTGTGATTTCATCAACAACCTTTTTCTTGTAAATACCATAAACATCTAATGATTCAATGTCATTCAAGCGAATGACATCCATATATTGTAGTATGAGGACCCTCTCAGACGACTTCAATATGGTGCAAGAGGAGATGGTTACAATAATTATAAAACCAAGTTGCATAGTTTCCTAGTAAAAATTCATTATGAACTGCACCTGAATTTCTGGTATCAACACATTAACAGTGCTTAGATGACTATTGCCCTCATTGTTACCTCTACAATCCAAATTCTTTTATACTATTTTCTACAGTACAAAATTTTCATGAAATCCTTTTCCAAAATACTACCTCTTAGCATAGGTGTGTTTGGACTTTGGAGTGTAGCAAGTACAAATATATACATACATACATATATATATATATAAATGTGTGGTCAAACAATATCAACATCATTATATTTTCAAGCATACCTGCTTCATGGTTGAAATCAAGTTCTTTAGGCGCTTCTTTACACCATTCATCAATCATTGCACTGAAGTCATATTGAGGCTCTGCCCATGCTATCCAATTAACAATTGATTTTGCATTCTTCTGGTCCTGCATATCAATAAATTACAAGATGGCATAATACTTTTAGCATGGCCCAAATGGAATAATACTCGTGCACAAAGATCTTTATGATATTAAAAATAACAAATTATGGAACCTCAAGTATGACTTCTTTGATGCCTTCATGTTGAATTTTGATGACTACGTCTTGTCCACCTTTCGGTCTTGCACGATGAACTTGTGCTATCTTCATTAAATCATATAAAACAATAATTTAATTTAGATCTTTATATATATATATATATATATATATATATATATATATATGATAATAACTTTTTTTCATTTTTCCAATATACCTAATTCATTAAATGTGTACTTACAGAAGTTGTTGCAAGAGGTGTTCCAACAAATTAGAGAAAAGTTCACCAACAAGTTTACCCAACTCTTTTTAATGGTACGGCAAACCTATTTAGCAAAAAGACATTATATAAGACTATAATATATGTAAAGGAAGGTAAATGCAAAATATTTTGGGCATGTAAGAAACCTAGGAAATTCAAATGAAATTTAATTAGTGAAATTATGACTCAAAGGGAGCATTTGCACCTTAGTTACAAAACTAAATATACTATGTGAAGAAACACAGGAAAGAATTAACAAATCACATGCATATTTGAAATATTAGAAAGAAAATGTAGAAAAATATCTAAAATGCATACCCTTTTTCTTTACTTTACTGTGCTCATAACCTTATTTTGTAGACAATTAAAATTCATCTCTTTTAGAGGACGAGGAGGAAGAGAATCCTGTAACTGGCTGAGAAGACTAGTATATGCTTCAGGAAGTACACCAGCTCGTGTAGATAAATATTGGCCAAGCTTTACCCAGAAATATTCCAACTCTACTATCAAATTCAATAAACACGCTTATCATTCCTCTGATGCGTTCTTTCCCATATAGAATCCTTCTTACTTTTGTTCAGCCATTTTGATCCTTTTTGTACAGCCTATACAATTAGAAATTGCACCTTACTGGATGGAATACTAATAATGAACAATATTAATGTAAATTGAACAGAATAAACCTTATAGTTCAAGTAGATCACAAATGCAATGGTAAAAACTTTCAATCTCCTCCTATAAATATTAGCCCATCCCATCAAATATTGAAATTAACTGATATCTGGAATATCAAGCCACCGCCCTAGCTCTAGTATTTCTGGTCAAAATGGAATAAAATACATAAAATAAGCATGATGGCATCTATATTCAGTCGTAGTTATGTGTCTTTTTTACATATCAAGGATGGTGGGTGTGATCCCTTGCTAATTATTATTTCAGTGGTTTTAAAAATACACAAAGAGCAGGTTATAATATCACATTATTCACTTAGAAGGAAAACGCAAGGTTCCGATTATGAAAATGATTATTAAGATTGAATTATTATTGATCTATATCTTTGTGTTTTAGCATAGGAACATAGGGTACTGTAAACAAAATAAAAAATGTCAGTTAAGAATATTGTAAAGGTTCAGAATTGGAAGAACTTCACTATAATACGACTAATGCAAAGCTATTGATGAACCTTTAAAAAAAGTTAAAATGACATCAAAGAAGAGATAGAGCCTAATCTGTGAACTTACAACACAATCTCCACTCTTTTTTACCACAATACATAAGTGATACTGAAACACCCCACCTCCGTTAAAGTCACTCTAAAAGGGAATGCCCTAATTTTGGTGGAGGTTTATAAGTATAAGTCACAGATACACAAGACAGATATAAGAACACATATTTTTGAACAGTGGAAAACAACAGCAACTTTTATTTCATTAAAATACGTGTTACACTAACCATGCCATAATTGTCTTACAATACTTCCAAAAGCATTACATCTTCATAACTGTCTTGATTTCATTATTCAAAGAAGCATAAAAAAAACATAAGTAAACTGCATAAGTCCCATAATTGCTGTCCAAAGCCATAGTCCAAAACGAAAAAAAGATCCAAGCAATACATTCTTTCTCTTCAAGCTGGATGTGAAAACTGGTCAAGCTACGGTATGCCCTCCCTGTGGACCCAGGAGGGGGGGGGGGGACGAAAGAAAAGTAGAGTCAGACATAAAGCCTGAGTAAGTCTAGGACTATTCAGTCTATGAATAAAGAACTGGGCATGATAAGTATAAACTGGAAATGGGAAAGCACCATTAACTAAGTTAAGTTGTCTAGAGTCGAATATACTATCGTACCCCATATTAATCTCTGCATCCATATAAACTAGTTCCCAACAGGAACCCCATAGTCAGGGTGAAGTGATCCATTTCTAATGATCGGCTCCTACTCACATAGTTACATGTGTCTTACGGCACCCATTGTTGTAGTTACCTATGCTAGTCCCACCATGGGGTGTATCAAGTCCCATGGTGGCGGCCCGACACACTTCTAGAATGCACAGATATACTACTGGTGCCCAATGCCTTATTTTTCTGCGCCGGAGTGTGTGCACGCCCGCATCCCGTTAGAACCTACACTGCTGCACCACCGCCGTCGATTTGACCTCTTACAGTCAACCCAGTAATCGTGCCCCACCCTGCCTAGTTCAGGGTATCCTGATACACCTTGTATGGTTACTGCTGAAAAGGGTCCCCCGCTACTAGGTTTTCTATTTCTAGCCAACATGCTAAGTTGGTTAAGTGTTTTGTAAACCTAACCCCCCCAATCAGTCTGTATAGTTTAGCATGTTCCAATTGATTAAGTATTAATTCAATTTACTTAATCCTATCAATCCTGACTCAGCCTTAATTGTCTTATTAAAGCCTCGACCTCTCACATTAGACAGATATTGTTGTGGCTGCCTGTTGCCGGTTGGGTCCGGGTAGTCTTACGCCACAACTCAGTCTAACCTCGGGTCTTTATTGGGCTCCGTGTTTAACCACCCACATTGGATAGGTATTGTTGTGACTACTGGACAGCCGGGCGGTTCCGGGCAGGTTTACATCACAACTCAATCCAACCTCGGGTTAAACACATCGTATTTTCTAAATTTACATATTTTGTCTCTTTTCTTTTTATATGTAAATATTTGCGGCCCATTATTCAAATTCATCTTTATTGGGTAAAATTAATTTATACCACTTAATTGTTTTCCAAGTTTGTTGGCATGCGTCAAACATGCCAACACATATGTTTATATTTTTAACCCAACGTCATTACCCCCGTCCTTACGTTTGCTATAATATAACATATGTTGGGTTTAACATTTAAACCCAACTTAGCCACATGAAAAAGGGGAGGCTTAGAACATGGTGTTTATATATATTCTAAGTAACATCAAAAAGGGGAATGTGAACGCATGAACTTGCAACATAACGATCTAATTAACATGAATTAGGCACTTGTGAACTTGCATTGTAATAGCATATAATCATGGCATAAACATACCTAAACATGAATCATGGTTTTTAATCTATTCATGTAAACTTGCAATTGGAATGTAAATCTAACTTAATTATGTGTCACATATATTATCATATGATTTTGATAACAACATAGGCCTAAAACATGTTTTTCAATTAGGCATAACACCAAACATAGTTTAGTCATGTTCATAGAATCAACACAAGTTCACAAAGACGCTTACTTTTGTCTCTAATACAAAAGTATGGTTTTACACTTGAATCATGATGCCAATTCCAACATAAATTCATATGAATCATAATACTCAAATGGATCCAATTACACTAAAAATGATCATAAAAATATACATCATGTTGGCATAATAGTGAACCATATACTCGCATGAATCTCAAATAAACTACCACAAACATATAGTCGTTAACTTTCAACATGAATCATATACTTGCAATTATCCAATAGATGTTGTAATAAACTACCATAAACATGTAGTTGTTAACTTTTAACATGAATCACATACTTGCAAATATCCAATCGTTATACCACAACATCCCAAATCGATTAGAATCATAGCAACATACAATTATGAATTATTATCGTCACAAATTAAGTACAATTCTATTTCTCATTTTACACAAATCAAAACACAATTATTCATTCACATCGGAATAGCACTCTACTTACAACGTATGACGAATCTTCAATTCAGGAATCTGAATTCTGAATTTGGAGATGCTATCCTTTGTTGTAGGCGTTGTTTTGATTTAGTTGTCGTTGCTTTAAGCTTTTGAATTGTCTCCTAATCGTCTCTAAATTTTGATGGCTACTCCTAGTCTCGCCTCAGCAGCATGACGGTCTCATTTTCATTTTTATTTGTATGAATTAGGTGGAGTCTTAGGTCCTTTTTAAAGATTTTGTGAACTGATTAGGACCATCGATGGAGCTTGGATGTATATTAGCCGTTCGTTTGAAGGAGAGACCAATCAGGAGCTGACACCTAGCCCTAGTGACAAGGCAAGACTCAGAAATTCGGCCAAGCACAGACCAGGCCAGCCAGGAGGGGCTGGGTTCGACCTGGCTCAGGGGCCAGGTCGACTACCCAGTCGACCCCCAGGTCGACTACATAGTCGACCTGGGTGCCCCAGGTCGACTACCTAGTCGACCTGGGTAGCCCAGGTCGACTACCCAGTCGACCTGGGTGCCTTGGGGGGGGGGGGGGGGAATTCCCGCCCTGGCCAATCCGGCCCGATTTTTGAAATTTGAATTTATTTTCTGAGCTGTTTTTGTCTGTTTGAATTTTAAACTGAATTCAGAAACTTCCGGAGGCCATATCTCCCTCATACGGAGCCCGTTTTACGCAAACTCGGACTCTATTTCAAGCAGAATTACGAGACGAACGCAATGGCGCATCCCGTTTCCCTTAATTCTTTGATTTGAAATTAGTTATACTTAATTTTGTGAATTTCACTGTTATAGAATACACGGGGTGTTACATTCTCCCCCACTTAAAAGGATTTCGTCCCCGAAATCTTCAAGTTCCGGAAGAATGTACGTCCTAACATCCAAACATCCATCTACTCATCCATCAAACACGAGCATCCATTGTCCTTAAAAGACTCCTAATGCTTCATGATCATATGCGAAGTGTGTGTACATGTACTTATCTAATGCAAAATCAGGCGGTCTACTGATTCAGTTGACCTCCTTAATGCGAGTTATGTAAGTGCCATGAATCCATTATGTATGCAAATTTTCCTATTCATGATTCTACATGAGTGCACAATCATTCATATAAATGCAACATCCATATGACAACACATTAAACTTCAACCATATACGAATATAAATACATATATGCATATGCAATATGAAGTGACTGAGCCGATCTAAAACCTAAATTGTGTGTATATGCAACCACGAGCAACCACTAGCAATCACTTGCAACCACTTGCAACCATCATCCATAACATGTTTCAATTACATGTTTTCATCCAAAGGGTCTCTACCTAAAAAAAATAAGGTCGAGGAGATATACCTAAAAAGATAGATAAAAGCGCAACTTAAGGAAAAAGAAAGATCAAAGATGTACCCTTGAAAAGAAAAGGGTATGCTGCGCGTATTCTAGCTTCAGTTTCCCAAGTTGCGTCTTCCTCGGTGTCGCTCCACTGAACTTTGACGAGCTTGGCTTCGCGGTTCCGTAGCTTTTTCACTTCCGTTCCTAATATGCGGGTTGGAACTTTCCTCACGGTTGCTTCGCGTTCCACTTCAGCTTCTTCTAGGATATTTGGCTCTACCACTTCAGCAGATTCATGTAGACATTTTCGGAGGTGCGAAACGTGAAGGACGTTGTGAACTCCGGCCAGCTTTTCTGGTAGCTCTAATCTATAGGCCATTTTCCCAATTTTCTCAATAATAGGAAATGGTCCTACGAACCTTGGTGCTAGCTTTCCTGTGGTTCCAAAACGAACAACGTTCCTTAGCGGAGATACCTTAAGAAAAACTCTGTCCCCAACCTCAAATTCAAGGTCGGTCCTCCTCTTGTCGGCGTAGGATTTTTATCTCTCTTGGGCTGTCTTCATTCTTCTCCGTATTAAGTATACTTTTTCTGAAGTCTCTCGGATCATATCTGGTCCAAGTATGAGCTTGTCAGTAGACTCCCACCAACAAGAGGGCGATCGGCACGGTCTTCCATATAAAGCTTCGAAGGGCGCCATTCCGATGGTGGCTTGGTAACTGTTGTTGTAGGCAAATTCCACCAAAGGAAGATGGTCTTCCCACGTCCCTCTGAAGTCAAGGACGCACAGTCTTAAAAGGTCCTCCAAAACTCTGTTCACTCTTTCTGTCTGGCCGTCGGTTTGGGGATGATAGGCTGTGCTCAAGCATAACTGTGTGCCTACCGCTTCTTGTAGACTCCGCCAAAACTCACTTGTGAAGATAGGGTCTCGGTCACTAACAATGCTGGATGGTATTCCATGGAGTCGAACAATTTCCTTGAGGTAAAGAGATGCTAGGGATGAGGCAGTTCTTTTACTCTTGACAGGTAAAAAGTGGGCGCTTTTAGTAAGCCTATCCACTATTCCCCAAATGCTAGTGTTGCCTCTTCTAGACCTAGGCAGCCCATTAATGAAGTCCATTGAGAAGCTATCCCACTTCCACTGCGGGACCTCTAGAGGATGGAGCAGACCGCCAGGCTTCTTCTGCTCCGCCTTAATCTGTTGGCAAATTACACACATAGAAACGAAATCTGCCACGTCCTTCTTCATGCCGCTCCAAAAGAAAGTTCTCTTTATGTCCTTGTACATTTTATCTCCGCCTGGATGTATCGTCATCTTGGAGTGATGAGCTTCCTCGATAACCTTCTTTACTAAATCCCATGTCTGTGGGACGCATAGTCTTCCGTCTTTCCTTAGCCAACCCTTATCGTCGATGGAGTATCTGCCGAGGTGACTTGAAGTCTCACCCCGAATTAGCCTATCAATCGTCTCCACAAGCTGAGGGTCTTCGCGTTGTGATGTCCCTATTGAGTCCACCAAAGTCGGGCGTACTTCGAGAGATGCTAGCAAGCCCGGTACAAAATCGGAGGAGGGCCTAAAGTCAAAGCTGGCTATAAACTCTAGGCTTTGTCTTTCAACAAACAGCGGGCTTAGGGTCAGTTTCTTTCGGCTCAACGCGTCTGCCACTACGTTGCCTTTGCCTGGAGTGTAGGAGATCTCGAAATCGTACGAGGTAAGAAACTCCATCCATCTCTGTTGCCTCAAGTTAAGATCTTTCTGCGAGAAAAGATATTTCAACGATTTATGGTCAGTGTAAAGTTCAAACTTCTCACCTAGGAGATAGTGTCGCCAAGACTTGAGTGCAAAGACGATGGCGGCTAACTCAAGATCGTAGGTCGGGTAGTTCCTTTCATGAACTTTCAATTGCCTTCCACCATAAGCTACTACCCTCCCTTCTTGCATCAAGACAGCGCCTAGCCCTGTCCTACATGCATCTGTATAAACTGTGAACATCTTGCTTCCATCTGGCAACGTCAAAACTGGGGTTGTTGTAAGAGCCCTTTTCAGTCGTTGGAAAGCAAATTCGCAATCCAAATCCCAATTGAACACTAGATTCTTCTTTGTCAGCCTTGTGAGCGGAGCTGATATTTTCGCAAAATCCCTTATGAATTTTCGGTAGAAACCTGCCAGCCCTAGAAAACTTCGGACCTAAGTTGTGTTTCTTGGTGTCTTCCAGTCCTGCACCGCTACTACTTTAGCAGGGTCCACAGCTAACCCATTTTTGGATACTATATGCCCAATAAATCTTACTTCCTCTCTCCAAAAGTGGCATTTGGAGAATTTGGCTTTTAGTTGATGGGCTCGCAGAGTTTCCATGATTGCCCTTAGGTGTTGAGCATGCTCTTCTTCACTCTTTGAAAAGATCAAGATATCGTCTACGAAAACCACTACGAACTTGTTGAGGAATTCTCTGAACACCCTACTCATCAGGTCCACGAAGTAAGCGGGTGCGTTTTCAGGCCAAAAGGCATGACAAGCCATTCAAAGAAGCCGTCTGGGGTTCTGAATGCCGTTTTATCGATGCTATCTTCAACCACTCTTAGCTGATGAAAACCGGTCGCCAAATCGAGTTAGGAGAAAACAGACGCTCCTACAAGCTGATCAAACAGATCGTCAATTCTGGGGAGAGGGTGCCTATTCTTTTTCGTTAGCTTGTTGAGCTCCCTATAGTCAACACACAGACGGAGTGAACCATCTGCCTTTGTAGCGAACACCACTGGAGCACCCCATTCTGAAATGCTCCTTCTAATGAACCCCTTTTCTAGAAGCTCTTTAATCTGTTTACTGAGCTCTTTCCTTTCCCGCGGAGCCATGTGTCTAACGGGCAACGCAACGGGCTTTGCATTATCTACAAGATATATGCGGAAGTCTATCTCCCGCTTCGGAGGTAATCCCTTCACCTCTTCGAAGACATCTGTATATTCACGGACCACTTTAACCGATTGCAAACTCTCAACAGAAGCATCTAGCGATTCGAGATAACTAAGCATAACCGCGTACGAGGGATTACAAGTAATTTCCAGAGTGTTACCGAGTTGGGTCAGAAGCCTAACCACCCTTTTCTCACAATCAAGGATGGCACCATTACTGGATAGCCAAACCATGCCCAAAATCAAACCATATCCCGAGAAGCCCAAAACAAAGGCACTACATCTAAATTCTACGCTTAGAATAGAAATTTTCAATCCCACACAGATCATAGACAGATGAGCTGGGTCCCCAATTGGATTTGAAACAATTAAGGGGTCCTCTACCATACTAGTTTCTAGGTGCAGAGATTCTACTAAAGCAGATGAGATAAAGGAGTGTGATGCGCCAGAATCAAATAAAGTGCAAACTGGGTGATCATAAAGATAAACTACACTTTCTACAGAAGTATTTATACCTCGCTGCTGCAGAGGTGGCGCTTCTAGCGCATGAACTTGTGCCCCTGAGGTGGATCCAGCCCTCTGCCCCTGCCCTCGCTTCTTTGGGCAATCCTTAGCCAGGTGGCCTGTCTCACCACAAGAAAAGCACCCACCATTCATCTTGACCTTCTTTTTCCGGCAATCTTTCACTAAGTGCCCCACTTTGCCACAAAAATTACACTTCCTCTTCTCTTTGTTGTCTTTCCTGCCCTTCTTAAAGTCTGTCTTCTTAGGCTGTAAACCCTCTTTCTTCCCTTGAGAGCTTTCTGCCTTTGTCTCCTTCTTGCCCTTATCCTCTTCGTTCAACAATGCCATCTGCACCAACCTTTCATATGTAGCTCCCATGGGTATATAGGTCATGGCCAAACTGTGTAATGGCTCATTCAACCCCTTGACAAAGCGGAGAGCCTTCTTGTGCGGGGTGTTGACTAGGTCCAGTCCGAACCTAGCCAGCTGATCGAACTGATTAACATACTCTTTGACTGTCATATTCCCTTGCTTAAGAAATAAGAAATTTTCCAATTGAAGACTCCTTTCAGCTTCTGAGAGAAATTTAACCTCAAACCTTGCCTTAAAGTCCTCCTATGTTTCCACTGGTCTTTCTGCATTGGTGACTTCCCACCAGTAGGAAGCCTCGCCTTTAAGTAGCTTCTGCCTATCTTCTACCTCAAAGATGACGAATAAGTCCTCGGTTTCCTTCAGCCAATTCCTGACTACCACGAAGGACTCGGTTCCATGAAAGTCCTTTCCTCCCATAGCTTTAAAATCTTTACATATCTTAGCAAAAGTATTTCCCCGTGGAGGAGGTGGAGGAAGAGGTGCTGCTGCAGCTGGATGATTTCCTGCAGCTGGGGGAGGAGGAACGGTAGGACCTGGCTGGCCCTTGCTTCTAAGAATCGTCTAAACCAACCAGGTATTGGTATACCCTCTGGCAAGTTATGTTCTTCGGACATGCTGAAACAAAAAGGATAGATTCAAAACGAAGGATAAAAGATAGTACCTATGGCTTTGGGGGACTATGCCTTTTAAAAATAAAATAATATTTTATCTTTAAAAATGCTTCTTTAAATTTTCTTTTGAAAATAAATTGTCAAAACTTTTTATCTTATCTGGTAAACCTATGCTCTGCTACCAAGTGAAACACCCCACCTCCGTTAGGGTCACTCTAAAAGGGAATGCCCTAATTTTGGTGGAGGTTTATAAGTATAAGTCACAGATACACAAGGCAGATATAAGAACACATATTTTTGAACAGCGGAAAACAACAGCAACTTTTATTTCATTAAAATATGTGTTACACAAACCATGCCATAATTGCCTTACAATACTTCCAAAAGCATTACATCTTCATAACTGTCTTGATTTCATTATTCAAAGAAGCATAAAAAAACATAAGTAAACTTCATAAGTCCCATAATTGCTGTCCAAAGCCATAGTCCAAAACGAAAAAAAGATCCAAGCAATACATTCTTTCTCTTCAAGCTGGATGTGAAAACTGGTCAAGCTGCGGTATTCCCTCCCTGTGGACCTGGGGGGGAAACGAAAGAAAAGAAGACGAAAGAAAAGTAGAGTCAGACATAAAGCCTGAGTAAGTCTAGGACTATTCAGTCTATGAATAAAGAACTGGGCATGATAAGTATAAACTGGAAATGGGAAAGCACCATTTACTAAGTTAAGTTGTCTAGAGTCGAATATACTATCGTACCCCATATTAATCTCTGCATCCATATAAACTAGTTCCCAACAGGCACCCCATAGTCAGGGTGAAGTGATCCATTTCTAATGATCGGCTCCTACTCGCATAGTTACATGTGTCTTACGGCCCCCATTGTTGTAGTTACCTATGCTGGTCTCACCATGGGGTGTATCAAGTCCCATGGTGGCGGCCCGACACTATTCTAGAAAGCACAGGTATACTACTGGTGCCCAGTGCCTTATTTTTCTGCGCCGGAGTGTGTGCACGCCCGCACCCCATTAAAACCTACACTGCTGCACCACCGCCGTCGATTTGACCTCTTACAGTCAGCCCAGTAATCGTGCCCCACCCTGCCTAGTTCAGGGTATCCTGATACACCTTGTAGGGTTACTGCTGAAAAGGGTCCCCCGCTACTAGGTTTTCTATTTCTAGCCAACATGCTAAGTTGGTTAAGTGTTTTGTAAACCTAACCCCCCCAATCAGTCTGTATAGTTTAGCATGTTCCAATTGATTAAGTATTAATTCAATTTACTTAATCCTATCAATCCTGACTCAGCCTTAATTGTCTTATTAAAGCCTCGACCTCTCACATTAGACAGATATTGTTGTGGCTGCCTGTTGTCGGTTGGGTCCGGGCAGTCTTACGCCACAACTCAGTCTAACCTCTGGTCTTTATTGGGCTCCGTGTTTAACCACCCACATTGGATAGGTAGTGTTGTGACTACGGGACAGCCGGGCGGTTCCGGGCAGGTTTACATCACAACTCAATCCAACCTCGGGATAAACACATCGTATTTTCTAAATTTACATATTTTGTCTCTTTTCTTTTTATATGTAAATATTTGCGGCCCATTATTCAAATTCATCTTTATTAGGTAAAATTAATTTATACCACTTAATTGTTTTCCAAGTTTGTTGGCATGCGTCAAACATGCCAACACATATGTTTATATTTTTAACCCAACGTCATTACCCCCGTCCTTACGTTTTCTATAATATAACATATGTTGGGTTTAACATTTAAACCCAACTTAGCCACATGAAAAGGGGAGGCTTAGAACATGGTGTTTATATATATTCTAAGTAACATCAAAAAGGGGAGTGTGAACGCATGAACTTGCAACATAACGATCTAATTAACATGAATTAGGCACTTGTGAACTTGCATTGTAATAGCATATAATCATGGCATAAACATACCTAAACATGAATCATGGTTTTTAATCTATTCATGTAAACTTGCAATTGGAATGTAAATCTAACTTAATTATGTGTCACATATATTATCATATGATTTTGATAACAACATAGGCCTAAAACATGTTTTTCAATTAGGCATAACACCAAACATAGTTTAGTCATGTTCATAGAGTCAACAAAAGTTCACAAAGATGCTTACCTTTGTCTCTAATACAAAAGTATGGTTTTACACTTGAATCATGATGCCAATTCCAACATAAATTCATATGAATCATAATACTCAAATGGATCCAATTACACTAAAAATGATCATAAAAATATACATCATGTTGGCATAATAGTGAACCATATACTCGCATGAATCTCAAATAAACTACCACAAACATATAGTGTAACACCCCGTGTATTCTATAACAGCGAAATTCACAAATTAAAGTATAATTAATTTCAAATTAAAGAATTAAGGGAAACGGGATACGCCATTGAGTTCGTCTTGGAATTCATCTTGGGATAGAGTCCGAGTTTGCGTAAAACGGACTCCGTATGAAGAAGATATGGCCTCCGGAAGTTTCAGAATTCATTTTAAAATTCAAACAGACCAAAACATCTTAGAAAACAAGTTTAAATTTCAAAAATCGGGCCGAATTGGCCAGGGCGGGAATTTTCCCGCCTAAGACACCTAGGTCGACTGGGTAGTCGACCTGGGCTACCCAGGTCGACTGGGTAGTCGACCTGGGGCACCCAGGTCGACTACATAGTCGACCTGGGGGTCGACTGGGTAGTCGACCTAGCCCCTGAGCCAGGTCGAACCCAGCCCACCTGGCTGTCCTGGTCTGTGCTTGGTCGATTTTCCGAGCCTTGCCTTGTCACTAGGGCTAGGTGTCAGCTCCTGGTTGGTCTCTCCTTCAAACGAACGGCTATTATTAAACCAAGCTCCATCGACGGTCCTAATCAACTCACAAACTCTATAAAAAGGACTTAAGACTCACCCTAATTCACACAAACAAAAATGGAGATGACACCGTCATGCTACTGAGGAAAGACTAGGAATAGCCGTCAGGAATTGAGAGACAATTAGGAGATAATTCGAAAGCTTAAAGCAACGTCAATTAAATCAAAACAACGCCTACAACAAAGGATAGCATCTCCAAATTCAGAATTCAGATTCCTGAATTGAAGATTCGTCATACGTTGTAAGTAGAGTGCTATTCCGATGTAAATAAATAATTGTGTTTTGATTTGTGTAAAGTGAGAAATGGAATTGTGGTGATAATAATCTATATTTGTATGTTGCTTTGATTCTAAACGATTTGGAAATGTTGTGGTATACGATTGGATATTTGCAAGTATGTGATTTATGTTGGAAGTTAACAACCATATGTTGTGGTATTTTATTTGGGATTCATGCAAGTATATGATTCACTATTATGCCAATATAATGTACATACTTTTATGATCACTTTTAGTGTAATTGGATTCAACTAAGTACTATGGTTTATATGAATCTATGTTGGAATTGGTATCGTGATTCAAGTATAAAATCATACTTTTGTGTTAGAGACAAAAGTAAGCATCTTTATGAACATGACAAATCTATGTTTGGTGTTATGCCTAGTTGAAAACATGTTTTAGGCCTATATTTTTATCACAATCATATGGTGATATATGTGACACATAATTAAGTTAGATTTACATTCCAATTGCAAGTTTACTTGAATAGATTAAAAACTATGATTCGTGTTTAGGGATGTTTATGCCATGATTATATGAATAGAATGATTCATGTTTAAGTATGTTTATGCCATGATTATATGCTATTACCATGCAAGTTCACATGTGCCAAATTCATGTTAATTAGATCGTTATGTTGCAAGTTCATGCACTCTCACTCCCCTTTTTATGTCACTTAGAATATATAAACACCATGTTATAAGCCTCCCCTTTTTCATGTGGCTAAGTTGGGATTAAATGTTAAACCCAACATATGTTATATTGAACGTATAAAACGGGGGTAATGACGATGGGGTTCAAACATAGAACATATGTGTTGGCATGTTTGACGCACGCCAGCGACCTTGAAACAATTAAGTGGCATAAATTAATTTTATCCAATAAAGATGAATTTGAATAATGGGCCGCAAATATTTACATATAAAAACGGAAGAGATAAAATATGTAAATGTAGAAAATACGATGTGTTTAACCCGAGGTTGGATTGAGTTGTGATGTAAACCTGCCCGGAACCGCCCGGCTGTCCAGTAGTCACAACAACACCTATCCAATGTGGGTGGTTAAACACGGAGCCCAACAAAGACCCGAGGTTAGAATGAGTTGTGGCGTAAGACTGCCCGGACCCAACCGGCAACAGGCAGCCACAACAATACCTGTCTAACGTGAGAGGTCGAGGCTTTAATAAGACAATTAAGGCTGAGTCAGGATTGATAGGATTAAGTAAATTGAATTAATACTTAATCAAAATGGAACATGCTAAACTATACAGACTGATTGGGGGTTAGGTTTACAAAACACTTAACCAACTTAGCATGTTGGCTAGAAATAGAAAACCTAGTAGCGGGGGACCCTTTTCAGCAGTAACCCTACAAGGTGTACCAGGATACCCTGAATTAGGCAGGGTGGGGCACGATTACTGGGCTGACTGTAAGAGGTCAAATCGACGGTGGTGGTGCAGTAGTGTAGGTTCTAACGGGGTGCGGATGTGCACACACTCCGGCGCAGAAAAATAAGGCACTGGGCACCAGTAGCATACCTGTGCATTGTAGGATTGTGTCGGGCTGCCACCATGGGACTTGATACACCCCACGGTGGGACCAGCATAGGTAACTACAACATCGGGGGCCGTAAGACACGTGTAACTATGCGAGTAAGAGACGATCATTAGAAACGAATCACTTCACCCTGATTATGGGATGCCTGTTGGGAACCAGTTTATATGGATGCAGAGATTAATATGGGGTACGATAGTATATTCGACTCTAGACAACTTAACTTAGTTTATGGTGCTTTCCCATTTCCAGTTTATACTTATCATACCCAGTTCTTTATTCATAGACTGAATAGTCCTAGACTTACTCAGGCTTTATGTCTGACTCTACTTTTCTTTCGTCTTCTTTTCTTTCGTTCCCCCCCAGGTCCACAGGGAGGGAATACCGCAGCTTGACCAATTTCCACATCCAGCTTGAAGAGAAGGAATGTATGGCTTGGATCTTTTTCGTTTAGGACTATGGCTTTGGACAACAATTATGGGACTTATGCAGTTTACTTATGTTTTTATGCTTCTTTAAATAATGTAATCAAGACAGTTATGAAGGTGTAATGGTTTTTGGAAGTATTGTAAGACAAGTTATGACATGGTTTGTGTAACACGTATTTTGTTGAAATAAAAATTTGCTGTTGTTTTCCGCTGTTCAAAAATATGTGTATTTATATCTGTCTTGTATATCTGTGACTTATACTTATAAACCTCCACCAAAATTAGGGCATTCCCTTTGAGAGTGACCCTAACGGAGGTGGGGTGTTTCACTTGGTAGCAGAGCATAGGTTTACCAGATAAGATAAAAAGTTTTGACAATTTATTTTCAAAAGAAAATTTAAAGAAGCATTTTTAAAGATAAAATATTATTTTATTTTTAAAAGGCATAGTCCCCCAAAGCCATAGGTACTATCTTTTATCCTTTGTTTTGAATCTATTCGTTTTGTTTCAGCATGTCCGAAGAACTTAACTTGCCAGAGGGTATACCAATACCTAGTTGGTTTAGACGATTCTTAGAAGCAAGGGCCACTCAGCCAGGTCCTACCGTTCCTCCTCCCCCAGCTGCAGGAAATCATCCAGCTGCAGCAGCACCTCTTCCTCCACCTCCTCCACGGGGAAATACTTTTGCAAAGATATGTAAAGATTTTAAAGCTATGGGAGGAAAGGACTTTCATGGAACCGAGTCCTTCGTGGTAGCCAGGAATTGGCTGAAAGAAACCGAGGACTTATTCGTCATCTTTGAGGTAGAAGATAGGCAGAAGGTACAACTGGCAGTATTTCTACTTAAAGTTGAGGCTTCTCACTGGTGGGAAGTCACTAATGCAGAAAGACCAGTGGAAACATGGGAGGACTTTAGGACAAGGTTTGAGGCTAAATTTCTCTCAGAAGCTGAAAGGAGTCTTCAGTTGGAAAAATTCTTATTTCTTAAGCAAGGGAATATGACAGTCAAAGAGTATGTTAACCAGTTTGATCAGCTGGCTAGGTTCGGACTGGACCTAGTCAACACCCCGCACAAGAAGGCTCTCCGCTTTGTCAGGTTGAATGAGCCATTACACAGTTTGGCCATGAACCATATACCCATGGGAGCTACGTATGAAAGGTTGGTGCAGATGGCATTGCTGAACGAAGAAGATAAGGGAAAGAAGGAGACAAAGGCAGAAAGCTCTCAAGGGAAGAAAGAGGGTTTGCAGCCTAAGAAGACAGATTTTAAGAAGGGCGGGAAAGACAACAAAGAGAAGAGGAAGTGTAATTTCTGTGGCAAAGTGGGGCACTTAGTGAAAGATTGCCGGAAAAAGAAGGCTAAGATGAATGGTGAGTGCTTTTCTTGTGGTGAGACAGGCCACCTGGCTAAGGATTGCCCAAAGAAGCGAAGGCAGGGGCAGAGGGCTAGATCCACCTCAGGGGCAGAAGTTCATGCGCTAGAAGTGCCACCTCTGCAGCAGCGAGGTATAAATACTTCTGTAGAAAGTGTAGTTTAACTTTATGATCACCCAGTTTGCACTTTATTCGATTCTGGCGCATCACATTCCTTTATCTCATCTTCTTTAGTAGAATCTCTGCATCTAGAAACTAGAATGGTAGAGGACCCCTTAATTGTTTCAAATCCAATTGGGGGCCCAACTCATTTATCTATGATCTTTGTGGGATTGAAAATTTCTATTCTAAGCGTAGAATTTAAATGTAGTGCCTTTGTTTTGGGCTTTTCGGGATATGGTTTGATTTTGGGCATGGATTGGCTATCCAGTAATGGGGCCATCCTTGATTGTTAGAAAAGGGTTGTTAGGCTCCTGACTGTAACACCCCGCCTCCGCTAGGGTCACTCGCAAAGGAATGCACTAGCTTTAGAGGGGCATTATTGGTAAACATGCACAGAAATATCACAAGATAGAACATATATAAATAGCGGAAGTAAAATCAAACTTTCATAACATGAATAAATAAGGTCTAAGCCTTTTACATCAGAGTACATCAAAACCTGTCTTGCAAAAATAAAGAAGCATAAAAACCTTTTCATAAATGATTCCCCAAGTAAAAACAGTAAAGCGGCCATAGCCAAGAGAAGTCCACGCCATCCATGATGACCTTCAGGCAGAAGAAGTCCAAACTAAACCGCATTGTTTCCTCCCTGTAACCTGGGGGGGGGAAACGGAAGAAAAGAGGCGAAACAAAACGGGTCAGTCAAAAAGACTGAGTAAATCCTATCTACTTCCAGTATAAAAACAGGTAAAGGTAACATGACATGCATAAACTGAAAGTAAACATAAGGATAACTACAAGATAGATAAACCAGGTAGCCGGCTGAACTCCTGCGGCAAGGTAAACTAAGGTATCATGATAAACTACGGTGTTATGATAAGTCCAGGTATCACATCGTCAGATTTCTATCGAGTACATTATCCCAAGGTATCTACCCCGTCTAACATCCCACGGTATATATTCTCCCTAGTTCTAACATGTATATTTGCTCTGCACCTCTCGTACTAGTATCCCAGCATTGTTAGGTGTTAACCATGAATGTCCCTTACTCAAAGTCGTGTAATGGTCCATGTCAACCCAATATATCGTATATATAGGTTACTCAAATCATATGTTTCTTCCCATGTATATAAGTTCAGTCCCTTGCCGTACCTCGTACGGGCTTTCTCATGCCGTATTATCCTTGAAATCGTTTGGACTGTCACCCTTGTTCTAGCTAGGCTCTTCCATATGAATCATCGTTTGATCTACTAGGACTTACGCCACCTAGCACCACTAGGGATTACGCTTACTTATTGCACGCTTTTGTATTTCGGTTTGGGTTAAACCACCTAGGACACTAGGGATCACGCTAACCCTCAACCGCGCCCTTTTTCCCCGCATTCATCGTGAATCGTTTTTCTATAACTGTATGCACATGTATCACATCGTGCCATCCGAGTCCTGTCCCAGGGCAAAACAAGAAATACAGGACTCGGTCGGGAGCTTTAGATTTATCTGCCGATGCAGATACTAAGGTCTGCTTTTCTACACGTGGCTATGGTCCCACGAGACCCCTCCCTCAACTAGTGAAAGGCAACACAAGGGAAAATCTTGCATGGTTAAGTGTCATTAAGGAAATCAAGCCCGGTCCCACTTAACCTACCCATTTGTATCATATCGGTTAAGTGTCATTAGTCAAATTTACTTATCCTTATCATGTGGCATTAATTCAATTAATGCACTCTTAACCTCTCACATTAGACCTTGTTGTGGTTACTAGTTAAGCCGGGCGGGTCCGGGTAGATTTACACCACAACCTAGTCTAACCTCGGGTCTTAAGCGCGACATGACCAACTTCTCACATTGGGTCCTATTGTTTGCAACTACTAGTTAGGCCGGTCGGTTCCGGGTAGTTTTACGTTGCAAACTCAACCCAACCTCGAGTTGGCCATGCTCATATTATCTAAGTTCATCATGTTCCAAAACATGTTACACGTTTCCGAGCATTTGGGTAGACCTAACTTAATAGGTAAATTCCCAAAGGGTAGACCTAACTTAATAGGTAAATTCCCAAGCTCATGTTTTTTATGCATACTTACATGTCATCTTCCATGTTATTTTTCAAGTCATAGTTTCAAGTATAAACGCGTGTCATATTCAAATTAAGACTTTGCGACATGTTCATGTTTATCTAACTACCCAAAATCGGGTTTTCCCAACGCAAGCAAATCGAGTCAATATAGTAAGGATACTATGTCACATATTGGTCTCAAACCATGCATGATGCCAAAAAGGGCTTGGCTTCCACATGCATAACATCGTAAAGGGATTGGCCATAAACATGCATAGTGTCATAAGGTAATTTGGCCACAAACATGCATATTATCACAAAGGGTTTGGCCATAAACATGCATAATCTCATAAAGGACTTGGCCACAAACTTGCATGATAGCATAAAAGGGTTTGGGTTCATAAACATGCATAAGCCCCAAAATCTAGTCTTAGCCAATGTTTCACAAGTAAAATGGTTCCTAAAGGTTCATGCTAGCATTTCATGCATAAAGATCCAAACTTGCAAGTTAAACTAGGTTATGCATAGCATGAGAGGCATGATTAAGTCACTCACATGGCCTAAGATCATAAACATGAACACAAGAGGCATGGTAAGGTTCATATAGATTCGCGTAATCATGTTTAGCCTCATTTTATCCCATGTCAACATTAAAAATACCGTTTTGACCCAAAAGTAGCTAGAACTTACATAGTTAGGCCTAGGCAAAGAAGCATGAATCATCTTGGCTAAGAAAGGTGCCCCCTTTGTTGAAGAATCATCATGGAACTCGCATAGCAACGTCGATTTGGCCTTGATTTGGTGTAGCAAGCTTGCACCTTTTGATTTGAACTTGATTTGAGTGCATAGGCTCTAGGGATTTGAGATGGAGGCCATGATCAATGTTGATTTTGGCAGCACTTAGTTGCTAGGTTTTATTTTTAGTGATTTAGATTAGGTTTAGGGTCTTTTTATAGAGATTAAGATAGTTTTAGGCCATAGGATTAGATCTAGGGTTAATCTAGACCACAGAAATCGTCACAGGCCCATCAGACCAGACCAAGACTGCATCCAGGTGCACCAGGCCACCAAAACACGGCGTTGTGTTTTTGGGCCCAGTCGACACCCAAGTCGACAGCCCTGTCGACTTGGGGTCCAGGGGTGTCGACAGCCCTGTCGACTCCCCTGTCGACATGGGCTTTGGCGGGAAAAATCCCGCCTGGCCCCATTTCTGATTTCCAAAACTGTTTTCGAAATTCAAATTTCCAGAAATCTTCTTTGGGCCTTAAACGGGTCATACGGACTCCGATTCTCGAAAACTCGGACTCTATTTCGCGTATTTTTCCGAGACGAACGCAATGGCATAGCCCGTTTTACTTGATTCAGAATTTAAAATTAAATTCCGCCTTGATTCTCGTTTTAACATGTTGTTGAAATGCGGGTTGTTACATTCTCCCCACCTTTTAGGATTTCGTCCCCGAAATCTCCAAGTTAGGAAGAACATATCCTACCATCCATCATCCATCTACTCAAAACATCATCCACAAGCAACCATTGTCCTTAGATGATTTCTAATGCCATATGAATATATGCAAAACGTGTGTGTACATGTTCCTTAGTTAATGCTAATGATCAAGCCTGAAAAATCTTTTGAATGCAAAAATATGTTTAGTGCTATGAATCCATCATGTATGCAAATAGTCCTAGTCATATACACTATATGCGTGCACAAACATTCAACCATATGCAACATCCGCATGATAACACATTCAATTTCATCCATAAACAAGTATAAATACTCGTGCATATGCAATATGAAATGTGACCGAGTCGAGCTAATATTTAATATAAATTCGCGCATCCATGAGCAACCACTTGCAACCATTTGCAACCATATCAATCATAACATGTTTCAGATACATGTTTACATCCATAGGGTTCTACCTAGGATTCCCTGAAACAGGGTCGAGAAGATAAACAAGACAAACCCCTTATGGGGTTTGTAACAGAAAATAGGACCGAGAGGATGTCCACAAAAGATAGCCTACAAGTAAGCTCTACAGGAAACAGGGATCAAGGATATACTCCCAAAAGGGATATCATGCGCGTATCTAGTCTTTGACCATCAAAGTCGTATTTCCTTGAGCTTAATTCCATTGTGCCTTGACCGTCCTTTAACTTCGCGATTTCGTAGCTTCTTATTTCTTGTTTCCATAACATGAGCTGAAACTCATTTCTTCGTCGCCTCTCGTTCCACTTGCGCTTATCCTTTTCCTAAAATACTTGACACAAACATGACTGCGTACTCATGATCTTATGCAAGCTTTCCAAAATTCACTAATGAATCTCGGACCTCGTACCACAAGGTATTCCACATAGAAGAACTTTCTCTTGAAAGTAAATAGATGCCAACCAGGTTATCAAGCGCATTTACTAAGGTGATTTCTATAACCCATGCATAAGTGAAATAAATCATCTGTCTTATCGGCGAACACCACTCGATTGGGCTTCCAATTCCCCATAAAGGCATCAAGGGATTCTAAGTAACTAACCATGACCGAACCCAAAAGGTTACACGAGACTTCGAGGGTATTACCAAAGCAAGCCAAGAGTCTAACTACCCTCCTTCTAAAACCGAGAGTGGCACCCCTTACTGGGTAACCACTTCATCCCTAGAATCCATCCACAACCTATAAACATAAGCATTATTTCCAAGCTCAACACTTGATATAGACATTCTCAAATCCAAACAAGCCATGAGTAAATGGACCGATCTTCCGATAGGACTTGAGACAAAAGCGGAATCCTCTACTACGCTAGTACTAAGGTGCAGAGACTCAACTATCGAAACGGACTTAAAAGATGCGGTGATCCAAACAAAGTCCCGACGGGATGGAAAGCTAAACCTTTAACAAGATCGTTACCCTCCCTCTGAGGTACCCTAGAAATGAGAGCATACTATTGCCCTCCCAATGATCTTGTCCTTGTCCCATGATACCTAATTATCTATCCCGTTTCACTATGCCAAGGGTACCCTCTTGTCATGGGTTTCATTGTTCATCTTTCTCCCTCCTTTTAGGACTCAGCCATACCAACATGTTGCTTATCCCTGAACTCGTATCCTTTATCCTTGTTCTTACTATCCTTTCATGCATAACTCTGCAACGGTCTCTCGAGAACCACCTCCATCGTACAGGAAACACTTACGCAGCTAGAAAGACTAGTCGCAGTCAAAACCACTGTGACTACAGATGGAGGAAAGAAAGGAAAAGAGATCCAATCAAGGAAACAAGGATAATGCTAATGGCCTTTGGGGAATAGCCTTTTTCTTTTTAAAAGAAAATTTTTCTTGAAAAATGCTTCTTTGTAAACGGTTTTTCAAAAAAATTTCAGAAGGTCTTTAAAAACTTTTGCCCAGTCTAGTAACCTTCTGCTCTGATACCAAATGTAACACCCCGCCTCCGCTAGGGTCACTCGCAAAGGAATGCACTAGCTTTAGAGGGGCATTATTGGTAAACATGCACAGAAATATCATAAGACAGAACATATATAAATAGCGGAAGTAAAATCAAACTTTCATAACATGAATAAATAAGGTCTAAGCCTTTTACATCAGAGTACATCAAAACCTGTCTTGCAAAAATAAAGAAGCATAAAAACCTTTTCATAAATGATTCCCCAAGTAAAAACAGTAAAGCGGCCATAGCCAAGAGAAGTCCACGCCATCCATGATGACCTTCAGGCAGAAGAAGTCCAAACTAAACCGCATTGTTTCCTCCCTGTAACCTGGGGGGGGGGGAACGGAAGAAAAGAGGCGAAACAAAACGGGTCAGTCAAAAAGACTGAGTAAATCCTATCTACTTCCAGTATAAAAACAGGTAAAGGTAACATGACATGCATAAACTGAAAGTAAACATAAGGATAACTACAAGATAGATAAACCAGGTAGCCGGCTGAACTCCTGCGGCAAGGTAAACTAAGGTATCATGATAAACTACGGTGTTATGATAAGTCCAGGTATCACATCGTCAGATTTCTATCGAGTACATTATCCCAAGGTATCTACCCCGTCTAACATCCCACGGTATATATTCTCCCTAGTTCTAACATGTATATTTGCTCTGCACCTCTCGTACTAGTATCCCAGCATTGTTAGGTGTTAACCATGAATGTCCCTTACTCAAAGTCGTGTAATGGTCCATGTCAACCCAATATATCGTATATATAGGTTACTCAAATCATATGTTTCTTCCCATGTATATAAGTTCAGTCCCTTGCCGTACCTCGTACGGGCTTTCTCATGCCGTATTATCCTTGAAATCGTTTGGACTGTCACCCTTGTTCTAGCTAGGCTCTTCCATATGAATCATCGTTTGATCTACTAGGACTTACGCCACCTAGCACCACTAGGGATTACGCTTACTTATTGCACGCTTTCGTATTTCGGTTTGGGTTAAACCACCTAGGCCACTAGGGATCACGCTAACCCTCAACCGCGCCCTTTTTCCCCGCATTCATCGTGAATCGTTTTTCTATAACTGTATGCACATGTATCACATCGTGCCATCCGAGTCCTGTCCCAGGGCAAAACAAGAAATACAGGACTCGGTCGGGAGCTTTAGATTTATCTGCCGATGCAGATACTAAGGTCTGCTTTTCTACACGTGGCTATGGTCCCACGAGACCCCTCCCTCAACTAGTGAAAGGCAACACAAGGGAAAATCTTGCATGGTTAAGTGTCATTAAGGAAATCAAGCCCGGTCCCACTTAACCTACCCATTTGTATCATATCGGTTAAGTGTCATTAGTCAAATTTACTTATCCTTATCATGTGGCATTAATTCAATTAATGCACTCTTAACCTCTCACATTAGACCTTGTTGTGGTTACTAGTTAAGCCGGGCGGGTCCGGGTAGATTTACACCACAACCTAGTCTAACCTCGGGTCTTAAGCGCGACATGACCAACTTCTCACATTGGGTCCTATTGTTTGCAACTACTAGTTAGGCCGGTCGGTTCCGGGTAGTTTTACGTTGCAAACTCAACCCAACCTCGAGTTGGCCATGCTCATATTATCTAAGTTCATCATGTTCCAAAACATGTTACACGTTTCCGAGCATTTGGGTAGACCTAACTTAATAGGTAAATTCCCAAAGGGTAGACCTAACTTAATAGGTAAATTCCCAAGCTCATGTTTTTTATGCATACTTACATGTCATCTTCCATGTTATTTTTCAAGTCATAGTTTCAAGTATAAACGCGTGTCATATTCAAATTAAGACTTTGCGATATGTTCATGTTTATCTAACTACCCAAAATCGGGTTTTCCCAACGCAAGCAAATCGAGTCAATATAGTAAGGATACTATGTCACATATTGGTCTCAAACCATGCATGATGCCAAAAAGGGCTTGGCTTCCACATGCATAACATCGTAAAGGGATTGGCCATAAACATGCATAGTGTCATAAGGTAATTTGGCCACAAACATGCATATTATCACAAAGGGTTTGGCCATAAACATGCATAATCTCATAAAGGACTTGGCCACAAACTTGCATGATAGCATAAAAGGGTTTGGGTTCATAAACATGCATAAGCCCCAAAATCTAGTCTTAGCCAATGTTTCACAAGTAAAATGGTTCCTAAAGGTTCATGCTAGCATTTCATGCATAAAGATCCAAACTTGCAAGTTAAACTAGGTTATGCATAGCATGAGAGGCATGATTAAGTCACTCACATGGCCTAAGATCATAAACATGAACACAAGAGGCATGGTAAGGTTCATATAGATTCGCGTAATCATGTTTAGCCTCATTTTATCCCATGTCAACATTAAAAATACCGTTTTGACCCAAAAGTAGCTAGAACTTACATAGTTAGGCCTAGGCAAAGAAGCAAGAATCATCTTGGCTAAGAAAGGTGCCCCCTTTGTTGAAGAATCGTCATGGAACTCGCATAGCAACGTCGATTTGGCCTTGATTTGGTGTAGCAAGCTTGCACCTTTTGATTTGAACTTGATTTGAGTGCATAGGCTCTAGGGATTTGAGATGGAGGCCATGATCAATGTTGATTTTGGCAGCACTTAGTTGCTAGGTTTTATTTTTAGTGATTTAGATTAGGTTTAGGGTCTTTTTATAGAGATTAAGATAGTTTTAGGCCATAGGATTAGATCTAGGGTTAATCTAGACCACAGAAATCGTCATAGGCCCATCAGACCAGACCAAGACTGCATCCAGGTGCACCAGGCCACCAAAACACGGCGTTGTGTTTTTGGGCCCAGTCGACAGCCCTGTCGACTTGGGGTCCAGGGGTGTCGACAGCCCTGTCGACTCCCCTGTCGACATGGGCTTTGGCGGGAAAAATCCCGCCTGGCCCCATTTCTGATTTCCAAAACTGTTTTCGAAATTCAAATTTCCAGAAATCTTCTTTGGGCCTTAAACGGGTCATACGGACTCCGATTCTCGAAAACTTGGACTCTATTTCGCGTATTTTTCCGAGACGAACGCAATGGCATAGCCCGTTTTACTTGATTCAGAATTTAAAATTAAATTCCGCCTTGATTCTCGTTTTAACATGTTGTTGAAATGCGGGTTGTTACACTGACCCAGCTCGGTAACACTTTGGAAATTACTTGTAATCCCTCGTATGCGGTTATGCTTAGTTATCTTGAATCGCTAGATGCCTCTATCGACAATTTGCAATCAGTTAGAGTGGTCCGGGAATATTCGGATGTCTTCGAAGAGGTGAAGGGCTTGCCTCCGAAGCGGAAGATAGACTTCCGCATATATCTTACAGATAATGCAAAGCCCGTTGTGTTTCCCATTAGACACATGGCTCCATGGGAAAGGAAGGATCTCAGTAAACAGATTAAAGAACTTCTAGAGAAGGGGTTCATTAGAAGGAGCATTTCAGAATGGGGCGCTCCAGTGGTGTTCGCTACAAAGGCGGATGGTTCACTCCGTCTGTGTGTTGACTATAGGGAGCTCAACAAACTAACGAAAAAGAATAGGCACCCTCTCCCCAGAATTGACGATCTGTTTGATCAGCTTGTAGGAGCGTCTGTTTTCTCCCAACTCGATTTAGCGACTGGATTTCATCAGCTAAGGGTGGCTGAAGATAGTATCGATAAGATAGCATTCAGAACCCCGGATGGATTCTTTGAATGGCTTGTCATGCCTTTTGGCTTGACAAATGCACCCGCTTACTTCATGGACCTAATGAGTAGGGTGTTCAGAGATTTCCTCAATAAGTTCGTAGTGGTCTTCGTAGACGATATCTTGATCTTCTCGAAGAGTGAAGAAGAGCATTTTCAGCACCTAAGGGCAATCATGGAAACCCTGCGAGTCCATCAACTAAAAGCCAAATTCTCCAAATGCCACTTTTAGAGAGAGGAAGTAAGATTTCTTGGGCACATAGTATCCAAAGAAGGGTTGACAGTAGACCCGGCTAAGGTAGTAGCGGTGCAGGACTGGAAGACACCAAAGAACGCAACAGAAGTCCGAAGCTTTCTCGGGCTAGCAGGCTTCTATCGAAAATTCATCAGAGACTTTGCAAAGATATCATCTCCGCTCACAAAGCTGACCAAGAAGAATCTAGTGTTCAATTGGGACTTGGATTGCGAGTTTGCTTTCCAACGACTAAAAAGGGCTCTTACAACATCCCCAGTTTTGACGTTGCCAGATGGGAGCAAGATGTTCACAGTTTATACAGATGCATGTAGGACAGGGCTAGGCGCTGTCTTAATGCAAGAAGGAAGGGTAGTAGCTTATGGTGGAAGGCAATTGAAAGTGCATGAAAAGAACTACCCGACCCACGATCTTGAGTTAGCTACCATCGTCTTTGCACTCAAGTCTTGGCGACACTATCTCCTAGGTGAGAAGTTCGAACTTTACACTGACCATAAATCGTTGAAATATCTTTTCTCGCAGATAGATCTTAACTTGAGGCAACAGAGATGGATGGAGTTTCTTGCCTCGTACGATTTCGAGATCTCCTACACTCCTGGCAAAGGCAACGTAGTGGCAGATGCATTAAGACGAAAGAAACTAACCCTAAGCCCGCTGTTTGTTGAAAGACAAAGCCTAGAGTTTATAGCCAGCTTTGACTTTAGGCCCTCCTCCGATTTTGTATCGGGCTTGCTAGCATCTCTCGAAGTACGCCCGACTTTAGTGGACTCAATAGGGACAGCACAACACGAAGACCCTCAGTTTGTGGAGATGATTGATAGGCTCATTAGGGGTGAGACTTCAAGTCACCTCAGCAGATACTCCATCGACGATAAGGATTGGCTAAGGCGAGACGGAAGACTATGCGTCCCACAGACAAGAGATTTAGTAAAGAAGGTTCTCGAGGAAGCACATCACTCCAAGATAACGATACACCCAGGCGGGGATAAAATGTACAAGGACATAAAGAGGACTTTTTTTTGGAACGGCATAAAGAAGGACATGGCAGATTTCGTTTCTAAATGTATGGTGTGCCAACAGGTTAAGGCGGAACAGAAAAAGCCTGGCGGTCTGCTCCATCCTCTAGAGGTCCCGCAGTGGAAGTGGGATAGTATCTCAATGGACTTCATTGATGGGCTGCCTAGGTCTAGAAGAGGCAATACTAGCATTTGGGTAATAGTGGATAGGCTTACCAAAAGCGCCCACTTCTTACCTGTCAAGAGTAAAAGAACTGCCTCATCACTAGCATCTCTTTACCTCAAGGAAATTGTCCGACTCCATGGAATAACATCCAGCATTGTTAGTGACCGAGACCCTATCTTCACAAGTGAGTTTTGGCGGAGTCTACAAGAAGCGGTAGGCACACAGTTATGCTTAAGCACAGCCTATCATCCCCAATCCGACGGCCAGACAGAAAGAGTGAACAGAGTTTTGGAAGACCTTTTAAGACTGTGCGTCCTTGACTTCGGAGGAACGTGGGAAGACCATCTTCCTTTGGTGGAGTTTGCCTACAACAACAGCTACCAAGCAACCATCGGAATGGCGCCCTTCGAAGCTTTATATGGAAGACCGTGCCGATCGCCCACTTGTTGGTGGGAGTCTATTGACAAGCTCATACTTGGACCGGATATGATCCGAGAGACTTCAGAAAAAGTAGACTTAATACGGAGAAGGATGAAGACAGCCTAAGACAGACAAAAATCCTACGCCGACAAGAGGAGGACTGACCTTGAATTTGAGGTTGGGGACAGAGTTTTTCTTAAGGTATCTCCGCTAAGGAACGTTGTTCGTTTTGGAACCACAGGAAAACTAGCACCAAGGTTCGTAGGACCATTCCCTATTATCGAGAAAATTGGGAAAATGGCCTATAGATTAGAGCTACCCGAAAAATTGGCCGGAGTTCACAACGTTTTCCATGTTTCGCACCTCCGAAAATGTCTACACGAATCTGCTGAAGTGGTAGAGCCAAATATCCTAGAAGAAGCTGAAGTGGAACGCGAAGCAATCGTGAGGAAAGTTCCAACCCGCATATTAGGAACGGAAGTGAAGAAGCTACGCAACCGCGAAGTTAAGCTCGTCAAAGTTCAGTGGAGCGACGCCGAAGGAGACGCTACTTGGGAAACCGAAGCTAGAATACGCGCTGCCTACCCTTTTCTTTTCGAGGGTACATCTTTGATCTTTCTTTTTCCTTAAGTTGCTCTTTTATCTATCTTTTAGGGTATATCCCCTCGACCTTATCTTTTAGGAAGAAACCCTTTGGATGAAAACATGTAATTGAAACATGTTATGGATGATGATTTCAAGTGGTTGCAAGTGATTTCTAGTGGTTGCTCGTGGTTGCATATACACACATAATCTAGGTTTTAGATCGGCTCAGTCACTTCATGTTGCATATGCATAAATGTATTTATTCGTATATGGTTGAAGTTTAATGTGTTACCATATGGATGTTGCATTTATATATGAATGATTGTGCACTCATGTAGAATCATGAATAGGAAAATTTGCATACATAATGGATTCATGGCACATACATAATTTGCATTAAGGAGGTCAACTGAATCAGTAGACCGACTGATTTTGCATTAGATAAGTACATATACACACACTTCGCATATGATCATGAAGCATTAGAAGTCTTTTAAGGACAATGGATGCTCGTGTTTGATGGATGAGTAGATGGATGTTTGGATATTAGGACGTACATTCTTCCTGAACTTGAAGATTTCGGGGACGAAATCCTTTTAAGTGGGGGAGAATGTAACACCCCGTGTATTTTATAACAGCAAAATTCACAAATTAAAGTATAATTAATTTCAAATTAAAGAATTAAGGGAAACGGGATACACCATTGCGTTCGTCTCGGAATTCTTCTTGGGATAGTGTCCAAGTTTGCGTAAAACGGACTCCGTATGAAGAAGATATGGCCTCCGGAAGTTTCAGAATTCAGTTTAAAATTCAAACAGACCAAAATAGCTTAGAAAACAAGTTTAAATTTCAAAAATCGGGCCGGATTGGCCAGGGCGGGAATTTTCCCGCCCAAGACACCTAGGTCGACTGGGTAGTCGACCTGGGCTACCCAGGTCGACTAGGTAGTCGATCTGGGGCATCCAGGTCGACTACGTAGTCGACCTGGGGGTCGACTGGGTAGTCGACCTGGCCCCTGAGCCAGGTCGAACCCAGCCCACCTGGATGGCCTGGTCTGTGCTTGGTCGATTTTCTGAGCCTTGCCTTGTCACTAGGGCTTGGTGTCAGCTCCTGGTTGGTCTCTCCTTCAAACGAACGACTATTATTAAACCAAGCTCCATCGACGGTCCTAATCAACTCACAAACTCTATAAAAAGGACCTAAGACTCACCCTAATTCACACAAACAAAAATGGAGATGAGACAGTCATGCTGCTGAGGAAAGACTAGGAATAGCCATCAGGAATTGAGAGACAATTAGGAGATAATTCGAAAGCTTAAAGCAATGTCAATTAAATCAAAACAACGCCTACAACAAAGGATAGCATCTCCAAATTCAGAATTCAGATTCCTGAATTGAAGATTCGTCATACGTTGTAAGTAGAGTGCTATTCCGATGTGAATAAATAACTGTGTTTTGATTTGTGTAAAGTGAGAAATGGAATTGTGGCGATAATAATCTATATTTGTATGTTGCTTTGATTCTAAATGATTTGGAAATGTTGTGGTATACGATTGGATATTTGCAAGTATGTGATTTATGTTGGAAGTTAACAACCATATGTTGTGGTATTTTATTTGGGATTCATGCAAGTATATGATTCACTATTATGCCAATATAATGTACATACTTTTATGATCACTTTTAGTGTAATTGGATTCAACTAAGTACTATGGTTTATATGAATCTATGTTGGAATTGGTATCGTGATTCAAGTATAAAATCATACTTTTGTGTTAGAGACAAAAGTAAGCATCTTTATTAACATGACTAATCTATGTTTGGTGTTATGCCTAGTTGAAAACATGTTTTAGGCCTATATTGTTATCACAATCATATGGTGATATATGTGACACATAATTAAGTTAGATTTACATTCCAATTGCAAGTTTACTTGAATAGATTAAAAACTATGATTCGTGTTTAGGGATGTTTATGCCATGATTATATGAATAGAATGATTCATGTTTAAGTATGTTTATGCCATGATTATATGCTATTACCATGCAAGCTCACATGTGCCTAATTCATGTTAATTAGATCGTTATGTTGCAAGTTCATGCGCTCACACTCCCCTTTTTATGTCACTTAGAATATATAAACACCATGTTATAAGCCTCCCCTTTTTCATGTGGCTAAGTTGGGTTTAAATGTTAAACCCAACATATGTTATATTGAACGTATAAAACGGGGGTAATGACGATGGGGTTCAAACATAGAACATATGTGTTGGCATGTTTGAAGTACGCCAGCGACCTTGAAACAATTAAGTGGCATAAATTAACTTTACCCAATAAAGATGAATTTGAATAATGGGCCGCAAATATTTACATATAAAAAGGGTAGAGACAAAATATGTAAATGTAGAAAATACGATGTGTTTAACCCTAGGTTGGATTGAGTTGTGATGTAAACCTGCCCGGAACCACCCGGCTGTCCAGTAGTCACAACAACACCTATCCAATGTGGGTGGTTAAACACAGAGTCCAACAAAGACCCGATGTTAGACTGAGTTGTGGCGTAAGACTGCCCGGACCCAACCGGCAACAGGCAGCCACAACAATACCTGTCTAATGTGAGAGGTCGAGGCTTTAATAAGACAATTAAGGCTGAGTCAGGATTGATAGGATTAAGTAAATTGAATTAATACTTAATCAAAATGGAACATGCTAAACTATACAGACTGATTGGGGGTTAGGTTTACAAAACACTTACCCAACTTAGCATGTTGGCTAGAAAAAGAAAACCTAGTAGCGGGGGACCCTTTTCAGCAGTAACCCTACAAGGTGTATCAGGATAACCTGAACTAGGCAGGGTGGGGCACGATTACTAGGCTGACTGTAAGAGGTCAAATCGACGGCGGTGGTGCAGCAGTGTAGGTTCTAACAAGGTGCGGACGTGCACACACTCCGACGCAGAAAAATAAGGCACTGGGCACCAGTAGCATACCTGTGCATTCTAGGATTGTGTCGGGCCGCCACCATGGGACTTGATACACCCCATGGTGGGACCAGCATAGGTAACTACAACATCGGGGGCTGTAAGACACATGTAACTATGCGAGTAGGAGCCGATCATTAGAAATGAATCACTTCACCCTGATTATGGGATGCCTGTTGGGAACCAGTTTATATGGATGCAGAGATTAATATGGGGTACGATAGTATTTTCGACTCTAGACAACTTAACTTAGTTTATGGTGCTTTCCCATTTCCAGTTTATACTTATCATACCCAGTTCTTTATTCATAGACTGAATAGTCCTAGACTTACTCAGGCTTTATGTCTGACTCTACTTTTCTTTCGTCTTCTTTTCTTTCGTCTCCCCCCCCCCTAGGTCCACAGGGAGGGAATACCTCAGCTTCACCAGTTTCCACATCCAGCTTGAAGAGAAGGAATGTATGGCTTGGATCTTTTTCGTTTTGGACTATGGCTTTGGACAACAATTATGGGTCTTATGCAGTTTACTTATGTTTTTATGCTTCTATAAATAATGTAATCAAGACAGTTATGAAGGTGTAATGGTTTTTGGAAGTATTGTAAGACAAGTTATGACATGGTTTGTGTAACACGTATTTTGTTGAAATAAAAATTTGCTGTTGTTTTCCGCTGTTCAAAAATATGTGTATTTATATCTGTCTTGTATATCTGTGACTTATACTTATAAACCTCCACCAAAATTAGGGCATTCCCTTTGAGAGTGACCCTAACGGAGGTGGGGTGTTTCATATTGTCGTTAACTTTCAACATGAATCATATACTTGCAATTATCCAATAGGTGTTGTAATAAACTACCATAAACATGTAGTTGTTAACTTTTAACATGAATCACATACTTGCAAATATCCAATCGTTATACCACAACATCCCAAATCGATTAGAATCATAGCAACATACAATTATGAATTATTATCGTCACAAATTAAGTACAATTCTATTTCTCATTTTACACAAATCAAAACACAATTATTCATTCACATCGGAATAGCACTCTACTTACAACGTATGACGAATCTTCAATTCAGGAATCTGAATTCTGAATATGGAGATGCTATCCTTTGTTGTAGGCGTTGTTTTGATTTAGTTGTCGTTGCTTTAAGCTTTTGAATTGTCTCCTAATCGTCTCTCAATTTTGACGGCTACTCCTAGTCTCGCCTCAGCAGCATGACGGTCTCATTTTCATTTTTATTTGTATGAATTAGGTGGAGTCTTAGGTCCTTTTTATAGAGTTTGTGAATTGATTAGGACCGTCGATGGAGCTTGGATGTATATTAGCCGTTCGTTTGAAGGAGAGACCAATCAAGAGCTGACACCTAGCCCTAGTGACAAGGCAAGACTCGGAAATTCGGCCAAGCACAGACCAGGCCAGCCAGGAGGGGCTGGGTTCGACCTGGCTCAGGGGCCAGGTCGACTACCCAGTCGACCCCCAGGTCGACTACATAGTCGACCTGGGTGCCCCAGGTCGACTACCCAGTCGACCTGGGTAGCCTAGGTCGACTACCCAGTCGACCTGGGTGCCTTGGGCGGGAAAATTCCCGCCCTAGCCAATCCGGCCCGATTTTTGAAATTTGAATTTGTTTTCTGAGCTGTTTTTGTCTGTTTGAATTTTAAACTGAATTCTGAAACTTCCGGAGGCCATATCTCCCTCATACGGAGTCCGTTTTACGCAAACTCAGACTCTATTTCAAGCAGAATTTCGAGACGAACGCAATGGCTTATCCCGTTTCCCTTAATTCTTTGATTTGAAATTAGTTATACTTTATTTTGTGAATTTCACTGTTATAGAATACACGGGGTGTTACAGATACTTATGTCAGAGAACTTACAAATATTCATTGCGTAACCGTTCTAATTTACACTTGCACTAGCATGGATTTGATAGAGAGTGTGTGCGCGTGCATGCACACACACATGCATGCACATATATACATACTTGTGCGTGTGTCTACATTACATTGGAAAGAGGATATTTAGGTGACTACTATCATTGAACCCGTATCTTTTCTGTGATGTCAAAGTGAACGTATAAAACCAAAGAAGAAAAATACATTCTCATTCCCTACGCCCCTCGAGAAAAATAACATGATGAGACCTACTAATTGAAAACTCTTCATATTACAATTGATTCTGAAATAAGTTATTCTAAATTCAAGTTGACACCATATAGGATATAAATGTATCAATGGATTTCCTCTCAACCACCCTTCCTACATCTATTGCTCATTCAGTATTATGGTAGAACAACAATAAAATGAACTGTCGAAGGAGCAAATGTTCATTAGCTGATCGCATGCAAATAGAAATTTGGCAAAAAAGAATTGGATGGGTTAGGGACATGATGACACAATAATGATGGACAACAAGTCACTGCATGTTGAGCTTTACACAGTTTTGTAATGCATCAAAATATTTTTTGCCTTTACTTAACTATAATTTTCAAGAAAATAATTACTTAGTAAGATAACCGCTAACACTTTGCATATCAAAGTAGTAAACGTAAACAATATTAAGCTACTAACATCAGTTCATTCCATTCTGCGTTACAGAATACAGTTTCGAAATTGTGCCGACTTGGGCACATAGCTTCGAAATTGAGCAAACTGAGCCTCAGTTTTGAAACTATGCCTCGGTTTTGAAACTGAGCAGCCTGAGGTGCCCAGTTTGAAACTAAGCGCCTCAGCTTCCAAACTGAGCGCCTCAGTTATCTATAGTATGTGGGTACTCGCTCTTGCCATGAAGACATCCAAATTTTAGCAAATATTGGAATGTTGTGGTCAATTGTAACAAGTAAAAGACTTGCAACATGTCTATTCAAATAGAATACAGTGCCATATCTTCAACCCAGTGCAGCATCATTAAATCTTTAACTTAGTGTTGCAGCACCACTTGACTTAGTGATCAACACTGGGTTCAAAAAAACTCAATGGAAGGAGCATTGATGTTTTCCTAAGAAAGCTAAAAAAAGTACGTACAAATGTTTGTTGATCACCCTAAAAATTTTGTATACTTCACATAAATATAGTGATGCATGTGTAAAAGGGTATACTTCTCACATAAATGTTTGGTAAATACATAGATATAACTAGCTTACTGTAAATGGAAACAATGATAAAAAGTATTTTCACAATTTATACTTTGTAGAACAATCAAGTAATGACATACCTGAGTTCTTCCCAGAGTAACATCTTCATCTGAGACCCAGCAGCATAACTTGAGGATCCCATCTATAATCATCTACACAGTCCGGATGTAACCAATAAAAGGGCTATTGGGTTAACTATATTGTAGGCCAAACAAAAAATGTTACTAACTTATTCAGATTGTAAATCTGATATAAAATCATTGATAATGTGCCCAAGTGAAGCGACCCGAAACTTCCCCGGTCTCCGAAGAGATGAGAAAGAACGAATTACTGTGAGGACAAGACAAATCAGAACACAAACAGAAGAACATTTCATTGTTATTACAACAATTCCATCAGATACAAGAATATACATAGTATAAATGAATAAATTACATTCGATATATATCAGAGATTACAATAAATTACATAGCAGCGGAAAATAATACAAAGCACAACTAAAGGTGATATACGGATACAGAGCTTTCCGGATATCATTCCAGCTGTAAACCAGGATCCTGTGAATATAAATCTGCAAAACCAAAACTACAAGCTGCCCGTGTCGAAAATAGGGGCACCCAGAGTTTAGGTTTAAAACAATAAACTCCAGGTCAGTCATGTGACTGGTGTGAGAACTAAAACAGTTATTTAAAACTTTACTTTAAAAGAGAGTAATTCAAGGGACCACGCCGTATAACACGGAACGGGTTTCCTCCCAAGAATACCAGTGCATAGAATAAACAGCGCAATGCTTTTTCGAAAAATGAAGCTATTATAAGACCCAGGTCCCATCACACAATGCAACGCAAGCCGGAGGATAGGGTTTTTCCTTATAACAGCCAAGCATGCTTGGTACGTTTAAAACAAATCATTTGATACTATAAAAAGTGTATAGTGTCAAAACATTTTCAATCATAAATATAAATCATAGACGGCATAGCATCCCATGCTACTATGTCGCCATACTAGTTCTACAATTAAAACCGCAATACACGTATTGGAAATTGGATTTCCGTCATGAGTCGAGGCAAGGGGCAAGCTCCTCTCCGCGTTCGAGACACTCTAGCAAATGCCTCAGGGTTACGCACTCTGGGCAACCCTGGATCTTCAGGGCCGGTCCTCACATACGTTAGAGGATTGGCAATTCCTGAACACACGTTTCCCGGTCCTTACAGACCTATAATCGAGGCGCCTCGCATTCCAACAACCACATAGGTGAAAAGTATATAAATGTCAGGGCTGGTAAGTCACTGACACCACCAAAGCTAGAAAGAAACGTCGTGCTCTCCCTGTAGTCCGTATCCCGTTTTTAACTCATACCGAGGTGTGAGGCTCGCGAATTCACGTTATACACAAAGCTGCCACGTAGGCGTGCTTTGATCATCAACCACAAGACTTTGCTTTCCAACAGAAGCCTTGATCATTGCATCTTAGCATGCCACACAGGCAATTCATGCCATGCGACTGATGTCCATCGATATACAACCTCCGAGCTCGTACGTCTCAGAGAAGGGAGTTAAGCAAAAGAATAAATTCTCCGCCGCCAAACAAATGTATATTTAATAGAAATCAATCAACACAGATTAAAATACAATGTCAGACACACAATCCATTTTCAAGTCCGTTCTGGGTCTGAACGAAACTGGAGGCACTTTCCTCGCATATCCATCCATCTCCAAGTACGTCTGGACGACCACCAACTATTTCCATCCTCTTGGGTGTACAGCCCAATCAGGATCGTCAGTAATAATCCAAACGATGTAAAGACTTCCGGTCTTCAACCACCGTCTTCATCTTCGACGTATCGTCGAATCGGTTATTCAGAATGGGTATAAACCCGGCCTTTCCGAACAACCCGCGTATATTAAAACAAATGTTACATAAACACAACATACGTCTCATTCCAATTCAGAATATTCTTTTATTCACAAAATCACATTTTTAGGGAAAGGTTCCCATTAATTTTATCCAAGATAAATTCTTTAAAATTTATCCTTTAATCTTCCTTTGGATGTCAATTCAAACCAAATTATGGTTTTTCTAAACTAGTCGAGATTAGCGAACCACAACGAAGTAATTATTTATTTTATTTCCCAATCCCAACCTATTCATCCCATGAAGCAAAACTGGTAATACTCCATATCTAATACTATGGTGTTATCGATAAAATTAATTACCATTTTACGTTCAAATCTAATTAAAGATTTAACTATCGCTTTGGAGCAAAACTGGCGATACTCCATTCTCGCTCATTTCTAAATTTGATAATTTAGATTATAGATTCACATTTCAATCAAATTACAGATTCATTAAAACTCCTTTTACTGGGTTAAAGAACTAGGTGTTATTTAAAACACAGTTCACGACAAACCCAAATCACATTCTATTTATCGTCGGGTTAAAGAACTAGTGTTGTTTAAAACACAGTTCACGACAAACCCACAAATCAATTCTAGTTCAATTCAAATCAAATATATTAGGAATTCCGATTATTTAAAACCCCTTTTTAAATCTAATTTATTTATTTAAAAATAAAAAATCGGGTTTTAAATTGAGTTCAAACTAGTTCATTTTGATAAAAATCTATTTTTATCTTTTCAAATATGGAGTTTTTCATCCCAAATTTTCCCAAATCATTTCTTATGATTTTACACAAATTATTGATATTTTTAATAATTTTATCAAGGCCCGTACAGTCGATTTCCATCAACGGCCATCGAACTGCACTTACAGCGACCTTTTTCAAATTTGATTTGTACGTATCTCCAAATCCAACCGTTAGATTTTGAATTTCTAATATTCGTTAGAAAGCTCTTTTCGATACGAACCCAGCGGTTACGGTTTTAGGAGAATCCGACGATCGGATCTCCCGTAATGTCCGTTTGAAATAAATGGTCGAAACTCACGAACTGCCGCGGCGCGGCGCGTTCTATTCAGGCCATTATATTATATATATAATATATATAATATATATTTCGTCGATTTCTATTTAAAACAAAGTTTTTTTATAAATAGTTTTGAATTCGTTTCGAAAACAATTTCAACTTCCATTTCATTTCAAATCAAAATTGAATTCTTCCTTATAAATTCGTTTTAAAATTCATTCCTATTCAATTCAATTTGAATTCATTTCAATTTGTTTCCAATTCAATTCGAATTCATTTTCAATTCAATTCGAATTGGTTTTATATTCAATTCATTTCGAAATCGTTTTATATTCAATTCATTTCGAAATCGTTTTATATTCAATTCATTTCGAAATCGTTTTATATTCAATTCATTTCATCTCGAAATCGTTTTATATTCAATTCATTTCGAAATCGTTTTATATTCAATTCATTTCATTTCGAAATCGTTTTATATTCAATTCGAATTGACTAAAATCGATATAAATATCGTTCACGTCAAAATGGCGCATCTCTAATCAATACGGCTTTATATATTTCTATTTTCAAATATTCTATTTCAAATATTTCTTTTTATCAGAATATTTCGATTATCAAAATATTTCTATTTGTCAACACACGACTAATCTCAACGAATGAGTACCGTCCACGTGTGACTATTTTTGTTAAAATATTTCGTTCAACACATGACTAATCTCAACGAATGAGTACCGTCAACACATGAACTTTTATTTTATATTGATAAAGATGTAAAATTTATTATTAAAATATTTCGTTCAACACATGACTAATCTCAACGAATGAGTACAGTCAACACATGAACCTTTATTTTATAGTGATAAAGATATAAAATTTATTGTGAAAATATTACGTTCAACACATGACTAATCTCACGAATGAGTACAGTCAACACATGAACCTTTATTTTATATTGATAAAGATGTAAAATTTATTATTAAAATATTTCGTTCAACACATGACTAATCTCAACGAATGAGTACAGTCAACACATGAACCTTTATTTTATAATATTATTTATCTTCTAAATTGGAATGAGGCCCAATCAATTACCATATAAAGTTAATTATATGGATTATCACACAACACACGTATATAATAGCATTGAAAAATAATCAACCATCAACCAAAGTGCACTACACTGTATAAGCATCAAATATAGACATCTAACGCTTATAACAGCCTGTCAATCAATCGATCGACATATTTAATCAATCAGGATGAGTGAACTTCAAATTTCATCCCAACACCCGTGTGGGGTTTCAGACAATCAAACACATATTTTATTTGTGCAGTTGGGCGATGTGTAAAATTTATCGTCCCAATCAATGTCATTCAAATAGGTGTACATAAACAAACCGTCCGGTTTGTAAATGAATATTTTATCTTATTCACTTTCACTATATTCATATTCACGTTAAAAATTATATTTTTAACGATAAAACATTTTATTCTAACATATGAATTTCTATTCAGTTCATTCTTTAAATAAAATGATATTTTTATTTTTCTAACTTATTTTAGAAAATTTCGGCGGCATAACGGCACGATACTAGAAACGGGACGAGGCCTAGCCTTATCCCCGGTCTAGTGAAGGCCCACGCCATTCCCATATTAATCATATCCATTCATTTCACCAAACAATTCAATTCAAACCAAATAATCTAACCAATTTTTGCAATCAAACAAACAAGTCCATGGTCTGTGGATGATTGTGTCGGGTGCTACTAAACACCGTCTGCATCCTAGTATATATATATATAACTAGAAAAGAAATTGAAGAGTGAGAAATTCTCACCGATAGCTATCCAATACCACAACTCTTCCTTTAATAGAAATCTTCATCGTTCTCGTCCCTTATCACTTTCGTCGCCCGTAGCCACTACATATGTAAAAATCGAATTTTCACTTCGCTATTCAATATATAAAAATCGAATTTTTACTTTGTTATTCAATATATAAAAATCGAATTTTTACATCGCTGCTATATAAAAAGATTTTGCCTTTTCAAAAATATAGATTTGTCTTTCTATAATATAAAAATTATATTTTTCTCGAAGTAAAAAATCATATTTTTACTTCACTACTCATCTCAAAATATCGTCTTTTCATATCTAAAAATATCGTCTTTTCATATTTAAAAATATCGTCTTTTCATATTTAAAAATATCGTCTTTTAAAAATCAATCTTTATTTTGCTACACATATATAAATGCTATTTTTAATATTCCTATCATGTAAAAATTATATTTTTACATCTCTTCATAAACAAAAATCATATTTTTACATCATCTATATAGTAAAGACTATATTTTTAATACTTTAAAAATATAAAAATCATATTTCTAATACTTTAAAAATGTAAAAATCATATTTCTAATACTTTAAAAATGTAAAAATCATATTTCTAATACTTTAAAAATGTAGAAATCATATTTCTAATACTTTAAAAATGTAAAAATCATATTTTTAATACTTTAAAAATGTAAAAATCATATTTCTAATACTTTAAAAATGTAAAAATCATATTTTTAATACTTTAAAAATGTAAAAATCATATTTTTAATTGAATAAAAATCTTTTTACCTCTATATCCTATAAAAGAAAAATCAAATTTGTAAAACAATGCTTACTCCTTAATTTAACTAAACTAATTAAGAGTTGAATAAATTGTACCTCTCAAATCTGCTCTATAACCATCAGTTAACACGCCCCATGAGGTAGAAGAAGAGGTAGGGCGTGCGAGGGAACGTAGGCGCGCAGGGGATCGGATTTGGGGTGGGTGGCGGTGTCGCTCGACTGGTGGTGGGTGTGGGCGGTCGCAGACCTTGGTGGATGGGTGGTGCAGGCGGAGGGCGAGGCGGCGGACTGGGGGGTGGTGGCCGATTGGGGAAGCGGTCCTCGATTTGATGTTGGTTAGGGCTTGGGTGTACTCGTACTTCGAACGGCGGATGGGAGGGGGAAAGGCGTTAGCCTTGGAGGGAGGAGGTGGGGTCTTCGACGCTGGTGGGGTCCGGCGTAAGGCCAGACGGCGCGGCGATGGCGAGAGGGGAGGCGGTTTCGTGGGTGACGAGGTTTTTTTTTTCTTTTTTATTTCGAATCGATCTGAAGAACGAAATGGGGGGGGGGGTTGACTTGGCCAAGGAGAAAGGAGGGGGGGTGTGTATATGCAAAAAGAAGGTTTTATATTTTATTTTATTTATTAATTTTTTTTTTCACCGCAAAAAGCAACTTTTATTTTCGACCTCAAAACGAGGCCCACCGCCTGTCGTCCATAGCGTATTGCCCCCATTCCGAACACAATGGGATATGTATCGTAGGCTGATTCGACTGTTTCGATCTGTTTCCGTTGAATTTACATTTAAATCATTATATTGAATTTTAAACGTACATTTCAAATTACCGGGGTCACGTACTAACTAGAAAAATTCCAGAAAAATATTTTCTAGCTTCGTATTGACGATACGGTCCTAACAAAACTAGTTTCGTCGAATTCTGAGACCGTTGGAAAAATGGCCATTTTCCAGTCGATTAAAATCAACTGAAACTCGTCCAACGCGTTTTCTTTTGCCACGCTCACATATTGATTCGAAAAATTATGAAATTTGGAATCTAACAATAATTTGACATCACGGATCCAACAAAAGTGGTTTCATCGAAATCCGAAGTCATTTGCAAAATCTCCATTTTTAAGGGCCTGAATTCCATAGCGACTATTCAGAATTTTCAACTGGACATATCTTTTGATTCCCGCTATGAAATTTTGATTTGTCGGATTCGTTGGAAAGATATTATCAATTAGATCCTAATGTTTTTGGTTTCACTAAAATCCGGATTGTTTTGCACCCGGTACATTCAATTGAAGTTTGAAATCGAATTATCGAACTACCGCGCCATTTTCAATTCTATTTATAATTATATATAAATATTTATATTCTAACGACGACGTATATAAATATATACGTTCGAATATATTCGAAATAGATTTCTCGTCGATATTATTTAAAATAATCTATTTTAAATATTCAAAATTCGCTAAAAGTGCCAAAATAAAAAATTTAAACTGGCTTAGAATTTTCGGGTTATTACAATCTCCCCCACATAAAACTTTTCGTCCCCGAAAAGGAACAAAGTCGAAAGTGGTTTGATTAATCAACTCTACGTTCGATCTGGCTTCCATTCTCCAACTTTTCAGTTTCTGAGAATTTTCAAATTCTTCAAAAATTTGGCTAACACCCTAAATTTTCGAAAAATTTTGCCATAACCTCCCCTGCACCGGGAGCCACGGGAAAATCTCGAAATTGCCATATAGTCATTCTGATCTCAAAAAGAAAAAGAAAAAGCCAAGCGGCTAGCCAATAGGCTCATAAAATCATCATCACCCAAACAAAACAGTAAATTATAGTAAACATGTACCTATTTGTCAGGCAAACAAATTTTATTCTTCGGCTCTAGCCTCCTTGCTATGACCTGTTCAATGTAAGTATATGTATATGCAAGCAAATGCGACCAATTTTCAATAATGTTCAATATTTGGTTCAATTAGGCATAACGGTTCAAAATTATCAAACAAATAAACAAACAACTCAATCATCAATCAATTAGTGAATTTAACGTTTCAAATTCATAAATTTTACTATATATACAAAAATCATGTTTTTGATGCCAATTCACAACAATGTGTCCTAGCTATATAAGTTTTGGTTCTCGCACCAGTCTAATGGAAATATATAGAAATCACACCTTCGAAACACGAACATAAATATTGGTGATGGAGCTCCATCATCAAAATCATCTCCGAGCGACTAGAGCGTGATTCTATATCTATCTAATATATTAAACTTCGAATATACGTTCATGACGCGTATATGCAAAACCTTTATATACTAGATTGTCCATATTCAAAATAAATAAATATTCAAATACGTATAAAACGATTTAAATTTTCAAAACAAAATTGTTTTTCATTTGAAAAATATACTCTTCACACTCGTTCTAGGATACTACTGATCCTATCTCTAACGAGTCATTCTAATTGGATATTACTAATCCAATATCTGATGAATTCTTTCATTTGGTTCTAATGTGTCTTGTTCTTGAGCTCTGTAAACCAAAGCTCTGATACCAAATGAAGCAACCCGAAACTTCCCCGGTCTCCGAAGAGATGAGAAAGAACGAATTACTGTGAGGACAAGACAAATCAGTACACAAACAGAAGAACATTTCATTGTTATTACAACAATTCCATCAGATACAAGAATATACAGAGTATAAATGAATAAATTACATTCGATATATATCAGAGATTACAATAAATTACATAGCAGCGGAAAATAATACAAAGCACAACTGAAGGTGATATACGGATACAGAGCTTTCCGGATATCATTCCAGCTGTAAACCAGGATCCTGTGAATATAAATCTGCAAAACCAAAACTACAAGCTGCCCGTGTCGAAAATAGGGGCACCCAAAGTTTAGGTTTAAAACAATAAACTCCAGGTCAGTCATGTGACTGGTGTGAGAACTAAAACAGTTATTTAAAACTTTACTTTAAAAGAGAGTAATTCAAGGGACCACGCCGTATAACACGGAACGGGTTTCCTCCCAAGAATACCAGTGCATAGAATAAACAGCGCAATGCTTTTTCGAAAAATGAAGCTATTATAAGACCCAGGTCCCATCACACAATGCAACGCAAGCCGGAGGATAGTGTTTTTCCTTATAACAGCCAAACATGCTTGGTACGTTTAAAACAAATCATTTGATACTATAATAAGTGTATAGTGTCAAAACATTTTCAATCATAAATATAAATCATAGATGGCATAGCATCCCATGCTACTATGTCGCCATACTAGTTCTACAATTAAAACCGCAATATACGTATTGGAAATTGGATTTCCGTCATGAGTCGAGGCAAGGGGCAAGCTCCTCTCCGCGTTCGAGACACTCTAGCAAATGCCTCAGGGTTACGCACTCTGGGCAACCCTGGATCTTCAGGGCCGGTCCTCACTTACGTTAGAGGATTGGCAATTTCTGAACACACGTTTCCCGGTCCTTACAGACCTATAATCGAGGCGCCTCGCATTCCAACAACCACATAGGTGAAAAGTATATAAATGTCAGGGCTGGTAAGTCACTGACACCACCAAAGCTAGAAAGAAACGTCGTGCTCTCCCTGTAGTCCGTATCCCGTTTTTAACTCATACCGAGGTGTGAGGCTCACGAATTCACGTTATACACAAAGCTGCCACGTAGGCGTGCTTTGATCATCAACCACAAGACTTTGCTTTTCAACAGAAGCCTTGATCATTGTATCTTAGCGTGCCACACAGGCAATTCATGCCATGCGACTGATGTCCATCGATATACAACCTCTGAGCTCGTACGTCTCAGAGAAGGGCGTTAAGCAAAAGAATAAATTCTCCACCGCCAAACAGATGTATATTTAATAGAAATCAATCAACACAGAATAAAATCCAATGTCAGACACACAATCCATTTTCAAGTCCGTTCTGGGTCTGAACGAAACCGGAGGCACTTTCCTCGCATATCCATCCATCTCCAAGTACGTCTGGACGACCACCAACTATTTCCATCCTCTTGGGTGTACAACCCAATCAGGATCGCCAGTAATAATCCAAACGATGTGAAGACTTTCGGTATTCAACCACCGTCTTCATCTTCGACATATCGTCGAATCGGTTATTCAGAATGGGTATAAACCCGGCCTTTCCGAACAACCCGCGTATATTAAAACAAATGTTACATAAACACAACATACGCCTCATTCCAATTCAGAATATCTTTTATTCACAGAATCACATTTTTAGGGAAAGGTTCCCATTAATTTTATCCAAGATAAATTCTTTAAAATTTATCCTTTAATCTTCCTTTGGATGTCAATTCAAACCAAATTATGGTTTTTCTAAACTAGTCGAGATTAGCGAACCACAACGAAGTAATTATTTATTTTATTTCCCAATCCCAACCTATTCATCCCATGAAGCAAAACTGGTAATACTCCATATCTAATACTATGGTGTTATCGATAAAATTAATTACCATTTTACGTTCAAATCTAATTAAAGATTTAACTATCGCTTTGGAGCAAAACTGGCGATACTCCATTCTCGCTCATTTCTAAATTTGATAATTTAGATTATAGATTCACATTTCAATCTAATTACAGATTCATTAAAACTCCTTTTACTGGGTTAAAGAACTAGGTGTTATTAAAAAATAGTTCACGACAAACCCAAATCACATTCTATTTATCGTCGGGTTAAAGAACTAGTGTTGTTTAAAACACAGTTCACGACAAACCCACAAATCAATTCTAGTTCAATTCAAATCAAATATATTAGGAATTCCGATTATTTAAAACCCCTTTTTAAATCTAATTTATTTATTTAAAAATAAAAAATCGGGTTTTAAATTGAGTTCAAACTAGTTCATTTTGATAAAAAACTATTTTTATCTTTTCAAATATGGAGTTTTTCATCCTAAATTTTCCCAAATCATTTCTTATGATTTTACACAAATTATTGATATTTTTAATAATTTTATCAAGGTCCGTACAGTCGATTTCCATCAACGGCCATCGAACTGCACTTACAGCGACCTTTTTCAAATTTGATTTGGACGTATCTCCAAATCCAACCGTTAGATTTTGAATTTCTAATATTCATTAGAAATCTCTTTTCGATAAGAACCCAACGGTTCCGGTTTTAGGAGAATCCGACGGTCGGATCTCCCGTAATGTCCATTTGAAATAAATGGTCGAAACTCACGAACTGCCGCGGCGCGGCGCGTTCTATTCAGGCCATTATATTATATATATAATATATATAATATATATTTCGTCGATTTCTATTTAAAACAAAGTTTTTTTTTTAAAATAGTTTTGAATTCGTTTCGAAAACAATTTCAACTTCCATTTCATTTCAAATCAAAATTGAATTCTTCCTTATAAATTCGTTTTAAAATTCATTCCTATTCAATTCAATTTGAATTCATTTCAATTTGTTTCCAATTCAATTCGAATTCGTTTTCAATTCAATTCGAATTGGTTTTATATTCAATTCATTTCGAAATCGTTTTATATTCAATTCATTTCGAAATCGTTTTATATTCAATTCATTTCGAAATCGTTTTATATTCAATTCATTTCGAAATCGTTTTATATTCAATTCATTTCATCTCGAAATCGTTTTATATTCAATTCATTTCGAAATCGTTTTATATTCAATTCATTTCGAAATCGTTTTATATTCAATTCATTTCATTTCGAAATCGTTTTATATTCAATTCGAATTGACTAAAATCGATATAAATATCGTTCACGTCAAAATGGCGCATCTCTAATCAATACGGCTTTATATATTTCTATTTTCAAATATTCTATTTCAAATATTTCTTTTTATCACAATATTTCGATTATCAAAATATTTCTATTTGTCAACACACGACTAATCTCAACGAATGAGTACCGTCCACGTGTGACTATTTTTGTTAAAATATTTCGTTCAACACATGACTAATCTCAACGAATGAGTACCGTCAACACATGAACTTTTATTTTATATTGATAAAGATGTAAAATTTATTATTAAAATATTTCGTTCAACACATGACTAATCTCAACGAATGAGTACAGTCAACACATGAACCTTTATTTTATAGTGATAAAGATATAAAATTTATTGTTAAAATATTATGTTCAACACATGACTAATCTCACGAATGAGTACAGTCAACACATGAACCTTTATTTTATATTGATAAAGATGTAAAATTTATTATTAAAATATTTCGTTCAACACATGACTAATCTCAACGAATGAGTACAGTCAACACATGAACCTTTATTTTATAATACTCTTTATCTTCTAAATTGGAATGAGGCCCAATCAATTACCATATAAAGTTAATTATATGGATTTTCACACATCACACGTATATAATAGCATTGAAAAATAATCAACCATCAACCAAAGTGCACTACACTGTATAAGCATCAAATATAGATATCTAACGCTTATAACAGCCTATCAATCAATCGATCGACATATTTAATCAATCAGGATGAGTGAACTTCAAATTTCATCCCAACACCCGTGTGGGGTTTCAGACAATCAAACACATATTTTATTTGTGCAGTTGGGCGATGTGTAAAATTTATCGTCCCAATCAATGTCATTCAAATAGGTGTACATAAATAAACCGTCCGGTTTGTAAATGAATATTTTATCTTATTCACTTTCACTATATTCATATTCACGTTAAAAATTATATTTTTAACGATAAAACATTTTATTCTAACATATGAATTTCTATTCAGTTCATTCTTTAAATAAAATGATATTTTTATTTTTCTAACTTATTTTAGAAAATTTCGGCGGCATAACGGCACGATACTAGAAACGGGACGAGGCCTAGCCTTATCCCCGGTCTAGTGAAGGTCCACGCCATTCCCACATAAATCATATCCATTCATTTCACCAAACAATTCAATTCAAACCAAATAATCTAACCAATTTTTGCAATCAAACAAACAAGTCCATGGTCTGTGGACGATTGTGTCGGGTGCTACTAAACACCGTCTAAATCCTGGTATATATATATAACTAGAAAAGAAATTGAAGAGTGAGAAATTCTCACCGATAGCTATCCAATACCACAACTCTTCCTTTAATAGAAATCTTCATCGTTCTCGTCCCTTATCACTTTCGTCGCCCGTAGCCACTACATATGTAAAAATCGAATTTTTACTTCGCTATTCAATATATAAAAATCGAATTTTTACTTTGCTATTCAATATATAAAAATCGAATTTTTACATCGCTGCTATATAAAAAGATTTCGCCTTTTCAAAAATATAGATTTTCCTTTCTATAATATAAAAATTATATTTTTCTCGAAGTAAAAAAATCATATTTTTACTTCACTACTCATCTCAAAATATCGTCTTTTCATATCTAAAAATATCGTCTTTTCATATTTAAAAATATCGTCTTTTCATATTTAAAAATATCGTCTTTTCATATTTAAAAATATCGTCTTTTAAAAATCAATCTTTATTTTGCTACACATATATAAATGTTATTTTTAATATTCCTATCATGTAAAAATTATATTTTTACTTCTCTTCATAAACAAAAATCATATTTTTACATCATCTATATAGTAAAGACTATATTTTTAATACTTTAAAAATATAAAAATCATATTTCTAATACTTTAAAATTGTAAAAATCATATTTCTAATACTTTAAAAATGTAAAAATCATATTTCTAATACTTTAAAATTTAAAAATCATATTTCTAATACTTTAAAAATGTAAAAATCATATTTTTAATACTTTAAAAATGTAAAAATCATATTTTTAATACTTTAAAAATGTAAAAATCATATTTCTAATACTTTAAAAATGTAAAAATCATATTTTTAATACTTTAAAAATGTAAAAATCATATTTTTAATTGAATAAAAATCTTTTTACCTCTATATCCTATAAAAGAAAAATCAGATTTGTAAAACAATGCTTACTCCTTAATTTAACTAAACTAATTAAGAGTTGAATAAATTGTACCTCTCAAATCTGCTCTATAACCATCAGTTAACACGCTCCAGGAGGTAGAAGAAGAGGTAGGGCGTGCGAGGGAACGTAGGCGCGCAGGGGATCGGATTTGGGGTGGGTGGCGGTGTCGCTCGACTGGTGGTGGGTGTGGGCGGTCGCAGACCTTGGTGGATGGGTGGTGCAGGCGGAGGGCGAGGCGGCGGACTGGGGGTGGTGGCCGATTGGGGAAGCGGCCCTCGATTTGATGTTGGTTAGGGCTTGGGTGTACTCGTACTTCGAACGGCGGATGGGAGGGAGAAAGGCGTTAGCCTTGGAGGGAGGAGGGGGGGGGGGTCTTCGACGCTGGTGGGGTCCGGCGTGAGGCCAGACGACGCGGCGATGGCGAGAGGGGAGGCGGTTTCGTGGGTGACGAGGTTTTTTTTTTTTCCGAATCGATCTGAAGAACGAAATGGGGGGGGGGGGTTGACTTGGCCAAGGAGAAAGGAGTGGGGGGTGTGTATATGCAAAAAGAAGGTTTTATATTTTATTTTATTTATTAAATTTTTTTTTTCACCGCAAAAAGCAACTTTTATTTTCGACCTCAAAACGAGGCCCACCGCCTGTCGTCCATAGCGTATTGCCCCCATTCCGAACACAATGGGATATGTATCATAGGCTGATTCGACTGTTTCGATCTGTTTCCGTTGAATTTACATTTAAATCATTATATTGAATTTTAAACGTACATTTCAAATTACCGGGGTCACATACTAACTAGAAAAATTCCAGAAAAATATTTTCTAGCTTCGTATTGACGATACGGTCCTAACAAAACTAGTTTCGTCGAATTCTGAGACCGTTGGAAAAATGGCCATTTTCCAGTCGATTAAAATCAACTGAAACTGGTCCAACGCGTTTTCTTTTGCCACGCTCACATATTGATTCGAAAAATTATGAAATTTGGAATCTAACAATAATTTGACATCACGGATCCAACAAAAGTGGTTTCGTCGAAATCCGAAGTCATTTGCAAAATCTCCATTTTTAAGGGCCTGAATTCCATAGCGACTATTCAGAATTTTCAACTGGACATATCTTTTGGTTCTCGCTATGAAATTTTGATTTGTCGGATTCGTTGGAAAGATATTATCAATTAGATCCTAATGTTTTTGGTTTCACTAAAATCCGGATTGTTTTGCACCCGGTACATTCAATTGAAGTTTGAAATCGAATTATCGAACTACCGCGCCATTTTCAATTCTATTTATAATTATATATAAATATTTATATTCTAACGACGACGTATATAAATATATACGTTCGAATATATTTGAAATAGATTTCTCGTCGATATTATTTAAAATAATCTATTTTAAATATTCAAAATTCGCTAAAATTGCCAAAATAAAAATTTTAAACTAGCTCAGAATTTCCGGGTTATTACACCAAGTCAGTTAACCTAAAATAAATCTGGCTATAATATAGTATAACAAAACATACAATGGATATATTATAAATTTATTTAGGAAATAATTACTTGAATTGATTTTTTAGCAAAAAAAGTTACCAAAATTATTTGGTTATCGACCTTAGCAATTAAGGAATGAATTAATTTGTATTGTTTCCATACAGATTTTGAAATAAAATTCGGAAACATTTTATTTATAATAAACAAAACCTAATGACATAAACAAATTAAATATAACAACAATAATTAAGCAATCATTTACAAAATTATTTATATTCAATTTTTCTAGATCTGAACAGAAAAAGATAACTTGAGAAAATAAAAATGGGTAATATTAATGCTATTACAAAATGAACATTTCAAACACAAAAAAGAGAGCTTAAAATCAATATTTTCTTGACTATAAAAGATTTGAAAATGGATTATGACTTGATTCGGCTTATTTGAATCAATAATCTAAATTTCTGTTGCTTCTTACTTAAAATAAAGATAAAACAACTAAGACAACACATTTTTCAAGGTTAAATGTAGAAAGCAAAATGATTTATAACCTTCGCAATGTTCATAAGCTAAATATTTATATTTGGCCATATACTCATAACCGACATATTTCCTATCTTAAAACTTATTGTGGCAAGGCAATAAATAATCATATTAAAGCCTCAGATGGGTGGGAGTCAGTCAAATGAGGTCTCGTTTATTTCAAAAATGTTATAAATACTTAAAGCTAAAGATCTACAAAATAAAGATTCATACTTTCTTATCGTTTCAGTATGAACAAAGAAAATGAATGACATTTTATACTTTTGTACTAAAGAATCAACGAATAATAAATATTTTACGTGATATGAAATTGAAAATCAGATGTTTCTCAGTTGATATTATAGATCTATGACAACTAATTTATCGAGGAAAAGAATTAAAAATCGGAAGAGAAATTTTATTGACCTAGGTTGTAACAGTACCTTCAAATTGGGGATATGATGTTCGATTAAATTGAAGAAACTTCTCTTTGAGAAATTGGATCCTCGTTTGCACCAAGAAGAAGACGCGAGAAATCAAAAAGATGCGTAAACCCCATTTCTTATTATCATGTATTTCAGTTTATTATGGCCTAAAAGAAAAGAAGCGTTGGGAAGTAAATAAAGCAGAAGATGAATAAATATTTATTATTAGTTCGCCGCTACTTTCTTCCGATTTGAACCATATCCGGCATTTTGACGTTAATAAGCGTTAGGACCAAACTAGCTTAAATAAATGGAAAAGGAAAATATTTTTAGCAACCCTTTTTTTGTTAGCAATAGATTAAAATGGTTGTTTTACATGATCAAATATAAGTGTTGGCAATTATAAAAAATAAGAGATACTAAATGATTGTTTTGGTGTAGTGAGATTTCCAATTAACTCCTCAATCCTCATTTCACTAACATTGTGAGCTTCTTCAATCGCCAATGTTTTCTGATCCCATTCTGAAGTCAATGAAAATATTTTTCTAATTTGGTCTTCTTCAGAATAAGTTTTCCCAAGTGCTATTAATGAATGCACTATCTCTTGAAATATGCAATACATATCGGAGATAAACTCATTCTTGTTCATATTGAATAACTCAAACTGATTAATTAACATTGATATCTTTGTTTGTTTAACTTTACTAGTTCCTTCAGGAGTAACTTGTAAAATTCTCCAAATTTCATAAGCAGATTTACAAACTGACACACTATTAAATTCATTCCTATCTAATAAACAAGACAACATATTCATAGCTTTAGAATTGCTTTGTGTATCAACCTTTTGTTCATTAGTCCATTGTGCAAAATTAGTCGTGGGTTCTAGATATTCAGTCTGTGTGATATTCCATATGTCTAATCCTACTGATTGTATATTTTCATTCTACATGCCCAATATGAATAATTACTACCATTAAACAGTGGTAGTCTAAGTGGACTGACCCTCTACAAAAGAACTATTATTACCAGTGTTAGTTGCCATTTAATATTCTCAAAAATCAGATTATGAACTTTTTGAAAGACCTTGCTCTGATACCGATTGTTAGGGAATGCAGAATGGATCTTAAGGCAAAACTAACACTAGAGGGGGATGAATAGGGTTTTCAAGGAATTTAAGAAAATCTAAAACTTACATGATTTGCTATATGAATCACACACCACAGAGATGATCACAGACACAAATTCAAACATAAATACAGAAACAAGCAAAAATAAAATGCAATGAAGGAAAGAACACACCGGATTTTATACCAGTTCGGATTACTCCTACGTCCAGTCTCATGCAATGCTGGATTGTCGCAGAGATTTATTACTATATCAATATCCAAGTGCAACACCCTTGATTTCACAGCTACAAGGCTACCACTGTTTCCACCACCCTTGATTTCCCCAGCTACAAGGTTAACACAGTTTCCTTCCTTGATTTCACGGCTACAAGGAATGCACCGTTTCTAGACCATCCCAAAACAATTCCAAATGATTAAAACAGCCCTATAACTCTTCAATAGCACTTCGATTCAGAGAGTAATGAGTAGAGAGTGAGAAGAGAAGAAGTTTTATATATTTAGAATAGAAATCGGCAGAGTATAAGTGTAGAAATAAAAAAAATATGAAATAATAATGGATGAAGATAGAGAAGAAGAATTAATAAAAAAATTGAAATCAACCCCTATATATAAGGCTTGAAAGGTTATAACACTTCTAGAATGTTACAAATGGTGAAAAGACACTTCCTTTTCAAACTGAAAATACGACAGTTATATGTCGATATGCCAGCATATGTATGTCAACATATGCAGTCCAAAATTTGAAATTTGAGTATTTTTCAAGTGTTTTAATATATATATATATATAATTCTAGAAATTCTTGAATTAAAACATAGTGACATGAATAAGTATTATAAATTAGAAAAACATATGAAATCATAAATATACTTTATATAAACATATTTCTAAAATTATAAAGTTTAAAATATATAGATATAAAAGTATATAACTTATATAAATATGTATAACCTTATAAGCTTTGAAACTCAAGTTTAAAATCAGAATTAAAATAGAAAACTTAATAGAATTGAAATTTGAAAATCAGAATTTGAAAAATAGAATTTGAATTTGAATCTGAACCTGGAGTGTTATTAAGATTCTTACATAATCTAGACTCTATTACTATATTTATCTTGAAATCTTGAACTCTTAATTTCTTGATTATAGTGTGTCTTTAATCTTCTCTGAATTCAGAGTTTCTTGAATATCTAAAATTCTAAAACTCTACAGTCTTCAGTATTAATTCCTATATACAAATCTTAAATATATGTATATATATATATTCTAGATAGAGATGTTAGTATATATTTTACAATCAATTAATATTGAAATAAGGTTATTGTCATCAAAACACCATTCTCCACCAAAATGACGGTTCATCAGATGTGAATGAATATAAACACAGTAAAGTATCTCATTTTTTATGTAAAAGAGAATGTGAAAATAAGGGGAACTTTCTTTTTTCTGAACTTTTTTAGGCCCACATTCCTCTATGATTTAAAATACAAATTACATCCCCGAAATTATTAGCCTAGTCACTGTTGAATCACATCATGTTTAGTAAAAGATTTGCAATATTAAAACCAAAAAGTTTTTCAGTAGGTTTCAGATTTCAATTTCATCATTATATCATAAAATTTATCATCTTTTTATTAAGATCCATAGACAATATTTTTTATGGAAGGAAATTGGTTGGTTTATTTAGGATTTATTTAGTGGGTTGTGCAACTTCCTAATGGTTTGTTTAGGAAGGAAGTTGGTTGGTTGTTTATGTGAAGGTTGCTAAGATGGAGATGTAGTGAGAGGGTGATTCATGTACTATAGGATGCTGACAGGAAGAGGTGTGTTTGTTTAGGAGGTGTTGCTATGGTTTTGTTTAGGTTATTGTGTATGGTGCAGGTGTTTGAATGGCTTTCGGTTGGTGAGTGTGGTTGTATGAAGATGAGGCCGGGTTAAGGTGAAAATTCATGAGGAAAAGTTAAGGCAAATTGGGTCAACTGTTGTTGGAATGATGTATGGTGGTAGTGAAGAAGCAGACGAGAACATGCTTTGCTTTGAATGTGGCCATAATTATTGAATTATGCATAATATTTTGAGATAAATTTATATTCATTTCAAATATTTAACGAGCAAATAATTGGGTAGGGCCAAATACTTGTCGGGATTTTTTTTTTACTCGGGGTCAAACCAGAAATTCTTTAAGTTAATACTTGATAGAAAAATACTTATCAAGGTTGAATATTATCCTGACTAATATTTGCCTAGGGACGAACTTGAATTCCTATAGGATAATCTTTGGAGAGCAAATACTTTCCCTTGTGAAAAAATCATTGATGTATTTTACTCATGGATATAAATAGAATGATAATAAAATTATTGATTTAATGGAGAAAATAAAATTAAAATTTGATAAGTCAACTGAAATCTATCACGTTTTTATTGTTGCAACTTAACCTAATATCACTTTGTATGCAAAAGAGTGGTTAATAGTGTAAATATTTTCATGGATGTACTTAGTATTTGAAAGGGTGTGTGCCCATCTTTTAAAAAGGGGGACGTGAATAAAAATCTCCCAAAGAAAAATAGAAAAAGATGTATAAAATAAAATATGTAATCAAAGTTTGGAATGAAATACTAGTTCTCAAAAATAAAAATAGTTTTTATTACCTTTTAATCTCTCATTTATCTTGATCAACTTCTTATTAAGTTGATATCAAAGAATAGTAACAACTGAATCGATTCTTACTAAAATTATCTTTATTAAGAAAGAGTGGTTTGGTGCATTTGCATGAAAGGATGCTTGGATCATAAGATGTATGGTATGTCATAGTAAATTAGTATGAGGAACCCACCAGTGAGTCCATTTTATCCTAAAATCAAAGTGATAACTTGAAGCGCTTGAATAAGAATGGTTAACAAGCTTTGATAAAGTAAAAAGCTTATTCGCAGTGTTTTACAAGGTATCTTGTTAAGCACCTCTGTTACTAACAAACTTTGCAAGGAAATTTGCCAAGGAATCATCCATACAAACGTTTAAATGTAAACACTGCCTTAAACATTATCTATGTTAGGTCATCATAGTTAGCTAGAGTTGGATTTTTCACTGCTAGCTTCCTATATATGTATGATCGTTAACTAAAAAATATATCACTAAGAGTATTGATATATGTTATGTTATCCGTTCACACCACTTTTAATTTGTTATAAGTAATTCATATTTAGTTGCATTGTTTGTGGTTTGAAATCGAAGTTGTATTACACTACATAATGTTTGGTTGTCCTGCATGATTAGAACATATCCATTTTATCTCCTTGTTCAATTGATGCTCCATCAGCGTACAATTACCATTGCATTGGTACTTCTTTTGCATCGCTACCCTGCGCGGTTAACATTTCGTTGCATTTTGATAAAGTTAAGAGTGTCATTTGGATAATTATGCAATTTCCTATACATTAACTTCATACGTGAATCTTATTCAATACAGAATAAGCTTTTGGCTTTATTTTTTATAGTATGAATTTACTGTTATCGCATAATAATAATGATCCGAGTACACTACATATATACAAATTGAAAATGTTTAAAAGTATTCAATAAGCTGCATTTGTGATTGTGTTCGCAATCCTGAGTTTAGGAAAAAATATTTATAATCCTTATCCTTAAAATTTTCCTAATCAAAATGTATCAAGAAAAGAATATCAATACAGTGGCTAAAACTATTACACATAACGTTGTCAATATAGTAAATGATGCTTTGACATTTCAAGTAGGACTTTCAATATGAATCCAAAAAAATAGAAATTCATCCACATCTGTATCCAAAAAAATCAAAATTTAAAAATGGATATGGATGAAGACATGACGGTATTTGCATTCGAAAATTATTATCTTCCATTTGTCAATATAGTATTTGATATTATCCATGTTTTACAATAAAAATGGTTGACACCTATTGTTTTATCATAATAATAATTCATATTATGCATGCTAAAACGAATATCTACTTTGAAAATAACCATTTATACTACACTTTTATTTATTATTTATATTGTTAGCACTATTCCTGAATGTTGGGAATGCGGATTCAGATCTAAAGGATAACTTAACACTAGAAGGAGGAGAGAGGTGAATAGTGTTTAATTGAATTTATGAACTTTTCGAAATCTTTTTGAATTTAATAGAGTCAAATGTAAATCATAAATATAAATCAAAAATAAAATCAAACACAGATGCAAATAATAAGTAAAAGCAGTAAATGAAAGAACACACCGGGATTTTATACTGGTTCAAAGTTACCCTACATTCAGTCTCACACAACTCTTGATTATGTAGATTTCTTTTAAAATAATAATCTTCTTACAATCCTCGATTTCAAGGGCCATGAGGTTCACCCCTATCTGCTTCCGAGCATAAGGCGCTCTCTTGATTTAACCTGTCTATAAGAACACCTAATTTATTTATAGGCTACAATCACATCCAGTTGATTTAAATGGGCTACAATCACATCTTTTCGGTATCATTTTTTGAAAATAGACTCGATAGAACTTTGATGATACAATTTTTGATTACAAATACTCCTATAACCCTGATTAACAATTGAATCTTTGAGATAGAGTGGTGGAGAATCAAAAAAAAAAAGATCTGGTTTGATTCTATTTGAATTTCGGTAAATCTAGATTATAGAAACTTGAAAATTAAGAGAATAAATGAAGAAGAAAAAAGGAGAGAAGAAGAAAATGAAAGTTGTTAAAAAAATCAAATATAGATGGGCATTTGTAAGGAATTAACTGTCATGTCTCTTTGGGAAAAGTTTTAAATAAGTAGACACATTTTTAGAATTAGAAAATAATGGCTACCATCTCGACATGTGGGGTAGGGTATGTCAACATGCCTTATAGAATTTTGAAATTTAAGTTTTTGAAAACTATGAATGATGTGTAAATAAATCAAGGTAATTCTGGAGTTTAAATAAAATATTTTCCTATATGTTAAAGTAGTATTGTAAATTAAGAATATAAATTAAAATCATATATTTATAATCTATAAAAATGATATCAAAACTTAAATAAAACTATAAATATAATAATAAGAAACTTAAAACTTAGTATATAAAACTATATATATATATATGAATATAAGAAAATAATGATATTAAAACTCAAGTAAACATATATAATTAATACTAAAATATAAGTAAGAAAATCTATTTTTTTTAAAACATGAGTTAATTAAAATCCAAGAAGTAAACTTAGATATTAAGAGATATATGTTTTTAATAGGAAGTAATTTGAAATCAATTTACTGTGAGTAGAAGTTGTATATATGTAAATATGCATATAGTGTCATGTTTGGTGTAAATATGAGATCGACATCAAGATGTTGGAACAAACAACTTGGTGCCGACACCGAAGCTAAGAAGGCGATACCCAAGCCCATACCAAGAAGGTAATATGAGAACTGATAACAAAGCCGAAGATGATACTGAAGCCGACACCAGGAATATAATCCACACAGCGATATGGAAGCCGAAGAATAAATCGAAGCCGATGCTAGGAAGATGACACGAAAAGTCGATACCGAACCCGATAATGAAGTAATGAAACCAATACCGAAGTCGAGGAGACAATATATAAAGGCAATAATAAGAGGAAATGGAAGCGACACCGGAAGGCGATACAAAGAAATATGCTAGTGGCATTAACATAATATTGTTAACCTTTTTTTTCTTCAATAAATAGCGGTGGTGTACTGCTAATTTGAAAATAATGGGAAAGTTTCATCTTATCGTATCCATATTATTTCTTCATTTTTAACATGGTATCAGAGCATCGATTTTGATTTGTTCTTCAATTCTACTTTGTTAAAAATTTGATTCGTGGATCATGGGAGAAACTAAATCCGTTATGGAGGTCATGCCGATGATGTCGAAGATAATCGAACATAAATTGAGTGAATCAAACTATTTTGATTGAAGTAAAACTATTCGATTGTATCTACGAAGTATTTATAGAGACGATCATCTTATAGAAGATCCACCAGAAGAGGATCCATTAGATAAAGAAGCAGTAAGTTGGCTTCGTGATGATGCTCAATTGTTTCTTCAAATTAGAAATACAATAGGAGATGAGATTATTAGTTTGGTAAATCATTGTGAATTTGCGAAAGAACTTATGGATTATCTGGAATTTTTGTATTCTGGAAAGGGGGAACTTGAATATAATATATGATATTTGTAAGTCATTCTAATGGGTTAAAAAGCAAGATCAATCTCTCATGAATTATTTCATGACATTCAAGAAAACATATGGAGAGTTTAATCTATTGCTTCCAATTAGTGCTGATGTTAATGTGCAAGAGAAGCAAAGCGAGCATATGGTAATCATGAGTTTTCTGGCAGGATTTTTATCTGAGTATGAACATACAAAATCTCAAGTTTTATCTGGATCGGATGTGACATCATTGCAAGATGTGTTTAGGAGGATTCTTATAATTGAAGTTTCAAGTTCAAACCCAACTCCATTAGTTCAACACAATAGTGCTTTGATTGGTACAACTAATAAGCATCAACAATGAAAATCTAATTAGAACTCATACAAAAGGGAGGTTAGTTTGCCTGCATATGAAAATCAGTCAGTGAAGTCATGTGCATATTGCAAGAAACCAGGGAACACTAATTTTGAATGTTGGAAACTACAAAATAAGCAAAAACTAGCTGGAACTCAACAAGCAGCTAATGTCATGAAAACTCAAGATCAAATTGGCCAGAATGTTATGATTTCTGCTAAAGAATTTGCTCAGTTTATTGAATATCAAAATCGTCTCAAAAAGTCAGTTAAACCTATTTCTACTATTGCAGATTATAGCATTTTTGTCAGTCCAGGGTGAACTTAATGGGTCATTGATTCCGGGGCTACAGATAATATAACAAGTAATCGTGGCCTTTTCTTGAGTTTTTAATCAAAAATTCTTACTCGTAATGTCACTTTAGTTAATGGTTCCTCTTCAAGCATTCAAGTGTTTGGAACAATAAGTCCGACCTATTCATCTTCTCTATCAACATCCGCCTTAAATATACCTAAACTTGCATTTAATCTACTCTCTGTCAATTAAATAACACAACAATTAAATTATTCTATCTCATTCTTTCCATCTTATTGTATATTCCATAATCTCGTTACTTAGAAAATTACTGATAGAGGGCGTGAGTCAAAGGGATCGTATGTACTCGATGCTCCTTCCACAAATCAACAATTATTTGTCTGTTCAAGTATTTCTCAAGCCTTGAAGACACATTGTCAATTAAGGCATCCATCTTTGCCGTTTTTTAAAGAATTTGTGTCCACAATTGAAATTATTACAGTCATTGAACTGTGAATCATGTCACTATGATAAATATCATCAAGTAAGTTTGAGACCTAGAATAAATAAAATGGCTAATTGTCCTTTTGAGCCTGTTAATTCTGATATTTGGGGTCCATCATCTGTGATTTCTAAACCAGGGTTTAGATATTTTGTTACTTTTGTGGATGATTATTCACGTATGACTTGGTTGTTTCTTATGAAAAACCGATCTGAATTGTATTCAATATTTTGTTCATTCTATGTTGAAATCAAAACTCAATGCAATGCTTCTGTTCATACTCTAAGGAGTGACAACACAAAGGAGTATACCTTGAGTTTGTTTCAAACTTACATGAGTCAAAATAGAATGCTACAAGAAACATCTTGCGTTGACACAACATCTCAAAATGGGCTAGTTGAAAGTAAGAACAGACATTTGCTTGAAACAGCACGGGCATTGTTATTTTATATGAATGTGCCTAAGAATTTCTGGGTTGATGCCGTCTCCACAACATGTTTTTTTAATAAATTGAATGCCTTTAACTATTCTTAATGGTGATATACTGTAACAACCCGAAATTTTGGAAATAACTTAAAATTTATTTTAATTGTTCTTAATGGAAATTATCTATTTTAAATGATTTATTTTGAGAATTAATGTCTTAAAATTTATTTAAATCAAAGGTCGAGCTTATAAATTTATAATAATTATAAAATGAGTTTGAAATGTTGCGGTAGTTTGAAAATTTAGTTTTAAACTTTAAACGAGTATATAGAATGTAATATAAGTCAGGATTTGATGAAACAAGAAACGTCAGGATCTAATTAACCATATCTTTCTAACAAATGTAAGAAATCAAGATTTCATATTATAAAATGTAAGTTATGCCCGATTCAAAATTTAGAATAGTCACTATGGAATCGTTTATAAAATATAAGATTTATTTATTCAAAAAAAAATATTTTCCATGTAAATTGAACACCGTATGACTAGAAAATTGTAATATCGAGTTATAAACTCAAGTATGTTTATTTTACATTTATACGATATTTTATTTGGATATATATGATAATATTAATTTATTATTACTATTTAAACTGTTTTTGAATTTATTAATATAATAACATTACATAGCCTTTATAAATGGACATTTTGCAAACGACCTCCGTTTTCGGCGAAACAAAATTTGTTAGATTCAGAATATTAAATTATTGCTAGATTTCAAATTTCGCGCCAAATGGACTCAGTATGTGGCCGAGCACGATAAAACTGTTCGATGTAATAAATTGAGCAGTTTTACAAAGGAACATTATTGAAACGACCTCAAAATTCGATGAATTTTTATTTTTGAATCCGTAGCGTCGAATAATGGTAGGATTTCAAATTTCGAGATTTATAGAACCAGTATGTGACCGTGCTTAATTTTATTGTAAAAAACATTCAATATTTTGACTTTAAAAATTTGTTGTTTGTGCATAAGGACTTGAAATTCGACGAAACCAGTTTCATTGGGTCCGTAATGTCAGAGAGTAGCTACACATAAATTTTTATCGAAAACTGGATCCGTAGGGGATCACATAGATTTTTAAACAATGAAAATAAACGAAAATTGAGTATAATAAATATAAACTCAATAAAAATAATAATTTGGCTCCACTATAAATTGTTTTAAACACTTTTAGTCTAACCCTATTTCTAATTCTTCACGAATCCCCCAATTCTCCTTCCTAAACCTAAAAGCAAACTTCAAAAATCAAGAACAAATCCAAAACAAATTGACAAATTCCAAAACCAGTATCTTTAAGATCCTAGATTGATTCTCTTTGAATTAGTATAGGGGAATGAGGAGTGAGGAACAAATGATTTGATTTTTGGTTTTTGTTTTGGTGTTTGTGAGGTAGAATAACACTTGTATGCGAAGTTTGGAGCGATTCAGAGACAAAAAGTGCCGAAAGGAAGCATGGGACAACGACTTGGGAACATGCATGACCTGGTAATGGAGTGGAAGAAGGGTAATGAGTGAGGGATTTGAAGTAGAAGGGTAATTAATTAATTTATGTTAATGTTAACGACATATATGTACATGAAATTTGTAAAATGCACAACCTTTTCATACAAACTTGAAATTCAGTGATTCAAGATGCGTTGGAACCGTATCGACGAGAGCTTCACAATGAAACTAATCTGGAGAGAAGCCTGTGACAATTTTTGCCTGAAGAAAATGTCAGATTTGATTAATAAATTGTTTGGCGATATTAAGCAAAAAAAACCAATGTAAAAACTCTTTCACTCAACTATTTTGTTATGTTATTATATTCATATTTTTTAAAAATGACTATATGGATTTTTATCTGCTTAATTATCACAATTTTGTTATACGTTGCATGGTAGATCACATCACAGTTGTTTGCAAACCAGATGAATTATTGATTGTTAATGTTATGATTCGAATGTGATTTTGAAATAATTAATGTGGTAAAAACAATGTTGGATTATCTATAGTAGTTGAAATTGGATATAAATATCCATTTATAATTGAAATAGTGAATTTATTATCTATTGCTTAAGTATAATTGGTTCGAATCAAAAATAATTTAGAATGAATAATTAATTTGTTAATCACTTATTTATCGGCTGAAAACCCCACACGGGTATTGGGACGATATTTGATTTACACTACTCTCTAGTGATTAGATTGGATGTTAATCGATTGATTGACAGACCGATATTAGCGTTAAAAAATCATTTAATGCTTATGCCGGTGTAAGGGAACTCTGGATGTTAGTTGGATGTTCGATGGTTGTTTACAATTATTGTTGAATGTATGAAATCCATATAAATTAATTTATATGGATATTGATTGAGTTTCATTCCAACCTAAAAAAAATGAATATTTTAATAATATAATATTCAATGAAAAATAAAATTTGATTTAGATGTCCGATTTTGGATGGACTCAAAGATATAAAAATATCCATGAATATTCATAAGTGTGACGAATGGTTTTGATATAAAATGATATTAAAATTGACTGTACATTGAAATATGCAATTTTGAATATAAACGACTGAAATGATCTTTTAAAGATTATATATTTTATATAATTTATAAAAATGGTTAGGAAGCATTTCGATTTATAATTAAAATTTATAAATCGAATTCGGGCTTGAATAGAACGCATCGCGCAACGACAATTCGCGAACATCAACCAGTAACTTCAAACTGACGTAACGGGTGATCTGACCGTCGGATTCTCCTGAAGTTTGAACCATTGGAACCGTAATGAAATGAGCTTTCCAATAAAATGAGAAAATTTAAAATCCAACATTTGGATTTTAATTTAAGTCAAATCAGTTTTGGAAAAAGTTCACTATGCATGTAGTTCGGTGGCCGATATTGGAAACCGACAGTAAGGGCCTTGATAAAATTATTGAAAATATAAATAAACTACGTAAAATCATAATAAATGGTTTGAAAAGTTTTTGGATGAAATATTCCACATTTGAAAAGATAAAAGATATTTTTATCTGAATGAACTAGTTAATAACTAGAATAATAATCCAATGATTTTTAAAATAATAAATTGGATTTCTGAACGGGTTTGTCATAACTAGAAGTTTCCAACACATATACTGGAAAAGATTTAAATGGAAATAACCTTCGGATATTATGATATTGGATTCCATGATAATACGAATATTGTTGAGGAATTTGGAAGATACAGATATCTTTATTCCAATATGATATTTGTTGGTTTCAGAATTTAATATTGAATATAAGTTGATACGATTTCTATTCAAAGCTTGTATTTAATATCAAGTTGGATTTTGGGTTTATTGTGAATGGTGTCTTTAATGACACTATTCTTAAACCCTGTTGAAATGAAAGTTTTAGAATAAATCTTTTATGTAATATTTAATGATGTTTTCAAATTTAATAAATTAAATTGGAATGGAAATGAAAAATGAATTTTGGATTTGTTGTGAATGGTGTCTTCAGTGACACTATTCTTAAACCCTTTCGAAATGAAAGTTACAAAATAAATCTTTTAAGTTAGATTTAATGAAGTTTTCCAATTTAATAAATTAAATTGGAATGGAAATGAAAAATGGATTTTGGGTTTGTCGTGAATGGTATCTTAAATAATACTGTTCTTGAAACCATTTGTGAACGGAATAAATTTTCTAATTAAGGTTTAGAGAAGCTTTCCAATCTATTTCATTAAATTGCAATTGAAAGGAATTTGAGTTAATAATAATCGAAATTAGCTTCTGTAAAGAAAGGCCTCTACTATTTATGGAATTTAAAAGGTTTGCCGCTATTTCACTTATAATATTAGTCTGATACAGACATTTATACCGATTATAAATTGTTTAGAATTCCATGAAGATTCCATACTAATGGAAGTTCATTTTTGGTTTATCGTGAGCAGTGTTTTAAACAACATTATTCATTAACCTAGTTAAAGACACGATTGATTTCCTAAAGTTGAATAATCATTAAGCAATGATTTTTGAGATTAAAACTAAGTTGGAATTTTAATGAATCTTTAATTAGATTGAAAGTTAAATGGTAATTGTAACGTCCTGCCAGTTTGACCGATTCAAATTGATAATTAAACCAACTTAAAACGTTCAAATCAACGGTTCGCTATTTAGCTTACAGAGTTTAAAATAGAATCAACACAGAAAACACAAAATAAATAAATAACACAATATTGAACAAAAAAATAACTTTTATATATTAATCAAAGTTTTGATACAAGATTTCTTTCTATACAGCGGAATTTAAAAATAATTTGAATATATAAAAAAAATCTTTACTATTTTAAATCTTCAGAGTGCGCACGTCTTTGGAATCCCCAACTTTTTCCAATCTTCAAATTATAAGCTGTAATCTTTAAATCCGTAACACTCGGGTCTGACCCGAGCATTCCGTGCAAAAACATAAAACACTCAAGTCGGGATTAATCATAGTTCAAGTAAAATAACTTCAATAAAACTGGAATAAATAGTTAATCCTATAAATTATTAACTTTCAAGTATCAAAATAAATAGTTGATTCTATACAGCAATCGACGAGGAAACAAAGATGAATGTGATACACAAGAACACAGTCCAAATATGCAGTTTTAAAACAGTACAAATAAGCTACTAATTTATTCCAGTTTCATATTAAAATCGGAAACTTGAGCGAAGCTTAATCGTGAGTAGGTACTTACCTTAAGACAACGATAAGGAGGGCAGAAAATGGTGGTGACTGGCTTCAACTCGCTGGCTGAAGTTGAATGGTGAAGCAGTGACGCTCAAAGTTGCTGGAGTTTGTACGAACGCTGGAGTGGTTTCAATGGCGAGCGACTATAAAGGAGTACGTGCAAAATAAGGATTCGACCATTGAAAATTTAATTGGGAAAAACTATTTTTGACTACGTGCAAATGGGAATGCGGTCGTAATATAAAGGAGTAGAGAAGCTTTCAAAAGAAGGAACATGTGGGGATAAAAACAACGTTAAATCACATAGGTCTGCGCAAATCAGAATATAAGTCGGTTCCAATTTAAATCGAGGTAGGTTATATCTGGGGTTAATTGTATATTAAATCTACCACGAATTATTACATAACGCTGCAAATTTGTACCATCAACACAATCTCCAAATGCAACAAAAATAAATGTAGCTCTACATTACAACATTCTAAATCTAATAAAATTATTTTGATTGTAATCCGACTTCGTTTACATACGACGTTATTTTAAATTTTAAATAATTTATTAGTTCACCAATTTTATTTCGTTTGTCCAACAACTCTGTTTCGTTCTAAATTTGAAACATTAATTTCAATTTCTTCATATATACAAATATACACATATCCAAGCCAATTTTCCATATTTTTCAACATATAAATTCTTTAATTTATTTAACGCTGATAACGTTTATTTTTATATTCAACCACTTATACTTTTCAGTCGAATTGCAAGTCTAATGCAATTTAAATATTCAACCATAAATATTTGATTTCCAATCAACCATTCTAAATTAAATGTTGAGTTCAATTCATACACAGATTAATATATTCGATTTTTAATTTCTAACCCAAGTATCAATATAAAATTGATTGTTCATAATTACATTTTTAATTAATTCAATATCTCAGTTGTTGAAATTTCTGGGATATTACAATCTCTCCCCTTTAAAAAAATTCGTCCCGAAAAGGTAAGATCCTTAAAGTTGTACCAATATATACTTCAAATTTCCATATTTGTACGAAATTTTTCCATAACTAATCTAAATATCGATTTTTAGGTCATCGATCCTCTTTGTTTATCTATCATATTTAATTAACTTAGAAAAATCAAATTTCTTTCAAAACAATTCTCTTTTTAAATTTCAAATTTTGCACAAGTTGGATTTATGCATCTAGAATTATTCCAAATTTCTGTATAGACCTCATCCGTCAATGATTACTTATTCATCATTCCACTTAATTCCAGTTCAACTCAATCTCCTTACACTCAATCCATTTAATCTTTTCCAATACTCAGTGAAGAGTGTAAATAAAATCTCCTTTTCAAGTTACAAATTTTCGACTTGAAAATTTCCCAAAATCCAAATTTTTTTTTTTTGGTAACTTTCATTAGAAAACATTTGTATTATTTCTTTGAAATTCTCTTATTCAGATAGATATATATTAATTGATTTGAAAATACGTAATTACTCGAAGTTTGACAAGTCCATTGTCATTCTCACAGATGGTAGGCATACGCTGGTTAGGCGCATGACTAAAATCTCCAAGTACTAAATATCCTTGTTTCAACTCCCAGTGAAAATATTTCAAAAATTCTTTTTAAAAGAAGACAGATACAGAAAGTTCCAATGTGATATTGATACGCTGATTGTTCATGAATCGCAGATACACAATGGTTACGTCTGGATCCCCAGAAAACATCTGTATCCGTAGGAAATCACCTCACTTCGAATTTCGTCATGGACAGATCAACGGAAAATATTTAAGAATCAAAGGAAAAACTGAGGTCACTGAGCGTTGACTGCTCTATCTCAGGGTCATGAAAACAAATTATCAAATTATGAAGATAAATCAAGTCACGAGGATCAATCAAGTCACAAAGACACATCATGTCACGAAGACGAATCCTGTCACAAAGATGCAGTGCTGCATCAAACAGGTGGCTCAACATCACTAAGATATCTCAAACATTGCATGGTTCCATTCTATCTTTAGTAACTCTAGTGGTTACATCTCTTTCACTTGTAGAATGCCATGTGGATCGCAAGTATACAATGGTTATGCCTGGGTCCCCCAGGAAACATCCATACCCATAAGCTTTCATAGCTCTGCAAATTACACCCTTATACAATGACTGTAGATCACATCAGACACAATGGTTACGCTTGGTTCCCCTAAGAAAAATCTGTCCGCCGTAGGCCATCTACAACCCTATGAATTTTTCTACACGTTCATGTTCTTCCAGGAATTATGACAACTCGAGTTTTATGTCCGGACAACCTAGTACCACCAGCAGAACATCCCAATTAAGCTCAAAATTCAAAGGAGAAGGAAGGTACTTTCCTTATCTTAACTTGAAAACATATGATACATATAGTACTTCATTTCATACTTCTCATAAAACATACTTATGTCAACTTACATAAGATTTTCTTCCTAAATCATGTTTTCAAACATCTCATTCTTATTTTAACTCTATTATATAAGATTTCATTTCAAATCGATTACCTTCCAAATCAATGGCCTCTGAATTCACTATATTCTTATATATATTTCGAAAACTTCTATATCCAATATCTAAAATCAAATAGCCTCAAATTTCCATTCAAATTTCAATATTTCAGCTTTGATTTCTTAATCGATCCAGATATTTGATATTTGTTCAAACTCAGATTTATGGATCTTTTGGTTATAAACCAAATCTTCTTTCAAATTTCCAATTATCAAGTTCATCAATTAATTCACATCTTCACATTCTTAAATTTAAGAATTTTCATCCTTGTAACAAATTTCTCATTCACTCATTTTCTCTTCTACCTTCACAACCTTCGACAGTAAATTAATAAGCGAACAACTCCCTAAGTATCAAACCCAAAGGACGGAACCAGCATCAGATTAACACTCAGGAAATTATTTAACTTATCAAATCTCCAGTCAGTTTCCAATTTCCTTATATACATTTCTTAATTTCTTATCAGATCATTTCTTACGCAACTCACGGATTCAATTTCAATGAAAACTATACATTTTCGTATATCAAACAATATTTCAAAAGTCAATTTATTTTATCAAGACAAACAATAGCAAGGCTAAAATGGTCTTCCCTACTTAGAAATATTTCACTTTCAATATTCTCAATTAACATCATACAAATGAGTCTAAACCACCAATATATCTCAAAATTTTCCATAACCACTATATAACTCTTGTAATCATCGATGATTTTCTACTTTTCGATCGACAATCCACCTCTTCGTATAAACTACTTCAAGATATCCATCATTATGGAATCTTCACAATAAGATCAGTGCATTCCTCATCAACATGATCCCACTCCTTGCAGTTCTTGCAATAATATGAGATGGAGCCACTTTTTTCTACGTACTTAAACGTTTCTCTCTAGTGGGGTGCAACACTAACTTCCTTCCTCGTTGCCTCTCGAAATAGTTTCGAGCTATATGTCTAACTTGCTTACAACGATAACAAACGGTTGGTCAATCGGACTTCTCATAGATGGCAGGCATCTTCTTTTTCACCTTGATACAATGATTGGGAAAATGTCTCATCTCTCGACATTTAAAACATAAAATTTTGGATCGGTAAATTTTTCCTTCGTTCTTTTTTCCCTTGTCTCTCTCCTCACACATAGCCACGTAATGTCCCTTTTCCTGACATTTGTAACAGACGGCATTATCATAGGGGCCAGCTGTAAGTTTTTCCATAATCCTCTACTCGTATTCTAAAATCAATTCCTCTCTTCTTTTATGCTCTACCGCTCTTCATTCTTGACGTGCGGCCTTTTGTTCTTCAGTTCTTACCATTCTGATTTATCAAATCCATTAGCCTCTCAAGATCGTTTGAAAAATATTTCCAATTATCATATTTATTTTCTAGAAAATCTCTTATTGTAGAACATTCCCATATATTCACAAATCTTTATTTTATATAGAAAATATACTTTATTCTTATAGGAAACATTTCTAAATTCGTTTTTTGGATTAAACAGATGTAAAATAAAACATTGCTATTCCTACTTAGTTGTTGACACATATTAACTTGCTTCACTTAATCAACTCTGGCTACCGAACCTAAACCATTTCTTAGTCAACAACGAAGTCAATAAAGTTGGGGTATAATTACCTATCAGACCTTAACTGAACAACATTATTAACTTCGGAATGGATAAAATACACAACTTCAAATACCAACAAGGCACTCATTCTCGTTTATCATTCACTTCTTGTTAATTAATTAACAAGTACATAACTTACTATTGAATTCATATATTTGATTATACGTTATTAATTTGAAAGCAATGGTAATTTATCTTGCCACGTTCTGAATAATCTAAATAAATTAGTAATAAAATTTGACACCATCAAACTCCAATTATAACCTTCTAATTGATTTTCATTAACTTATATTCTGAATATTAAAATAAAATTCATCGTTCATCCTTAAAATGATTTCAAAATTTTCCTTTTTATTCAAGTTCCCATTGGAATTCTCATTTCCAATAAATTTTAGTCATCTTTGATTGACATAATACACAATTAGCGAAGTTAATTAGTTGATTCACTTCTACTTATCTTCCTTAGATACCATTTGATGATGGATTCGGGATTCAAATCTAAGGAGGCTTATCGAAAAATTGGTTCTCACGGAGCTGCATTTGAAGACTGGGGATTCTGAAAAGAATTTCAAACCTCAAAATAATTTTTGTTCCGCTGTATTACTCTCAAAATACTAGTCTCAAAATGCCTTCAAAATCTTTTACCATTCAAAATCATTTATACTTTCAAAAATTATATTTCAAAACTTTTTATTTCCAAGATTCGTTTTCAAACCTAATATGCTAGGCTTTGAATAAACCAAAGCTCTGATACCACTTTTAACATTAGGCCATTTTGACCGCTCCAAACAGATAATTAAACCAACTTAAAATGCTCAAATCAACGGTTCTTATTTAGCTTACAGAGTTTAAAACAAAATCAACATAGAAAACACAAAATAAATAAATAACACAACATTGAACATCAATATAACTTTTATATATTAATCAAAGTTTTGATATAAGATTATTTTTATGCAGCGGAATTAAAAACAATTTGAAAACAAGAAAATCTTTACTGTTTTAAATCTTCAGAGTGCACCCGTCTTTGGAATCCCCAACTTTTGCCAATCTTCGAATCCTAAGTTGTAATCTTTAAATCTGTAACACTTGGGTCCAACCAGAGCGTTCCATGCAAAAACATAAAACACTCGAGTTAGGATTAATTATAGTTTAAGTAAAATAACTTGAATAGAAAATGGAATAAATAGTTAATCCTACAAATTATTAACTTTCAAGTGTCAAACTCATGTGAAACTGCCATGGTATGACATAACAAATCAGAACAACATATCTATTTACGTATATACATATGCCAATGGCATGTATTTACACAAACAATAGTACATATATACACATGTATGCATCGACCACCACATACATACTAAAACATAGATACATATACCGATGACATATATATACACATACAGTGGTATATATATACATCGGCCACCACATATATACATACATACTATAATCATGCTTCGAATAACAGGAAATGCACAAGGGAATACGAGACAGCATACGCGCCTTGGCAAGTAAGGGGTGGTTATAAGCTAACCAATATATACATCAAATTTATACTTTCAACTTCCATGTATGACAAACCAAAATGGATTTGGTTTAATTGGTTATGTTGACACGTGAGATTGTATTACTTATTATACTATTCAACAAAGCATGATCAAATAAAGTAGTGTTTTAAATTCCTGCAAGCTATGAGCAACTCTAGTACATAACAACATACACATGTGGGTTAATATATACATATACATATAAGTGCATATATATATATATATATATATATATATATATATATATATATATATATATATATGCATATATGTTGAACCCCACATATATATGTAATTAAATATACCAGTTCTATTTACATGGTGGGTTCACATAACTAGTCACAAAACACATAACATGCGTACACATACATACATACATACATATATTTAGATATGCATACACACACATATTTAATGAGACATATTTATATAGCACATACATTAAATATGAGCAGGTGAGGGTTTTGGTTTAACCCACTTCAACAAAGACATGGCTATAGGGTAACTTTTTAAAATTGCCAGGAAAATCATCATTGACGTAGGTAATTATGAACTTAGGTGAGTGTATAATAGATCTAAATAAATAGGAATTGTAACACCCCACCTCCGCTAGGGTCACTCACAAAGGGAATGCACTAGTTTTGGTGGAGTATTATCCAGGTAAACATGCACAGAGATATCACAAGGCAGAACATAAATAAAGCAGTAGTAGAAATTAAAAACCAACTTCTTATTATTTTCCAGAAAAGAGTCAAAAGCTCATATATCCAAGATACAAATTATTCCATTACATCAAGTTCATAATAAAGAAGCATAAACTTAAAACAAAAGTAGATTATTCCCCATAAATAACAGAAGCAACCATAGCATAGCCCAAGACCAAACCGTACATGAGCTATCAGAAAGCAAGATGAGTACAAGCTAAGAGCTAGTGTTTCCTCCCTGAGAACCTGGGGGGGGGGGGGAACGAAAGAAAAAGAGGCGAAAGAAAAAGGGTCAGTCATAAAGACTGGTAAGCCCTAGTGACTTTCAGTATGAAAACTAGTAAAGGTAACATGATATGTGAAAACTGGAATTAAACATAAGGATGATAACATAACTAGTAGGATAATTAAGATAACAAGATAAGTCAAGTCTGGCATCGCATGTTCAAGGTTCGCTGCACCATCTGTACTAGTGTTCTAACCCATGTCAAATATTAATCATGAAATGATCCCTTAGCCCAGTGTCATGAAGTGACCCATTACGGGGTCCTACGGTACGATCTATTAATCGATCGGCTCCCTACAAGTCCTAGCTCGTCATGTGTCTGTGTCATACGGCCCTATCCAGGAATGTAGTTACCTGTGCTAGGTCCACCATAGGGTGTATCAAGTCCTATGGTGCCAACCACCGACACGAATCAAGCATGCACAGTGTAAATCTACGGGTGCCCAATGCCTGCTTTTTCAACTCCGGGCTACGTGCACGACCATATCCCGCCTGAACCTACAATGGCGCACCTACTCAGCCGTTGTTCTGGTCGCTTACAATCAGCCCAGTAATCGTGCCCCACCCTGCCTAGTCCCAGGGTATCGTGATACATCTAAGTGGGTTACTGCTGAAAAGGACCGCGTAACTAGGGTTTCTAATGGGTTAAGTGTTGTCATTCAAATTCGTGACTTAACCCTATCCAGATCGTGTATCAAGTTGGTTAAGTGTGTTCAAGCAGTTCATGACTTAACCCTATCAAATCATCGTGTCAAGTTGGTTAAGTATATTTAAATGGTTCATGACTTAACCCTATCATGTGGCATTAATTCATTAGTGCACGCCAACCTCTCACATTAGACTAACTGTTGTGGTTACTGGATTTGTCGGGCGGTTCCGGGCAGATTTACGCCACAACATAGTCTAACCTCGGGTTTTTACGTGCAATATAACCAAGTGCCCACATTGGATCCTATTGTTTGCAGCCACTGGATTTGCCGGGCGGTTCCGGGCGGTTCCGGGCAGATTTACATTGCAAACTCAACCCAACCTCGAGTTGGCCATTTTCAAATTATTTAATTGTCATGCTCACGTTCAAGTTTTCATGTCTAGATTCATGTCAAGTTTTCAGGTCATGTTTCATGTCAAATCGTGTCAAGTTCATGTCCATATTCAGGTTCAAGTTATAGTAACGTTCATGTTCAAGTTTAAAACTAATTTATGTTTTACCAAGTCTACCCAAATCGTATTCCCATCGCACGTAAGTTCGAATCGATACAAATAAATCTAATACGGAATAACATAAAAAGGAACGAGTATAATGTGGCAAAAGTGATTACTAGCATAGCATGATATGACTTGAAATAAAAGATTAAAACATTACTGGCATATGAAATATTGGCCTCAAACATAAAGGTTCCAAATCTAGCAAGATAAGGTACTAGTCAAAATAACAGTTGTCACAAGGTGATAGTATAGTCATGGTAACAACTGTCATAAGGTGATAGTATAGTCATGATACGACTGTCATAAGGTGATAGTATAGTCATGGTAACGACTGTCATAAGGTGATAATCATAAACTTGTGACCAATAGCAGGTTCAACATGATAATATGAGGGGTTTCTCTTTGGTTTACAACATGAATAGGCCCCAAATCAATGTCATAGTAATATTCAAGAGTCAAGATCCAAGATGAACGAGAATGAATGTAAACAGTCATCATACATAGGTCCAATTTCAATTTACATCATATTCATAATACATTTACAGTTTAAATCTGAAAATAACTGGGACTTACAGATCGTGGTTCGAGAATTAGAAAAAGAGAGTCGATGTTGAATATGCTTAGTCAAGTCCTAATAGAAGTCCCCAAATCAGCAATTCCCTTAACGCAGTCTCAACGTAGAAGAAGCAGTCCCTCTCTCAAACTTTTCAACCAGAATCAGAGCAGCATAAGGTCAGAAAGAAATTTGGTGTAGAGAGACTGGTGTTAGGGGCTGTATTTATAGGGTCAGGTCAACGAATGTGGACAGAAATGAGGCCAAATACATCAGAGTGAATCCAGCTTCAAAAATGGGCTCGGGCACCAGGTCGACCCCCAGGTCGACACTATGGTCGACCTGGTCCTGGGTAGGTCGACTACATAGTCGACCCCCAGGTCGACCTGGTCCTGGGCGGGAAATTTCCCGCCCAGTCCATTTGGAGGTTTGAAATTCGAACTTTTGAATTCGAATTGAGTCTGTTTTGAACTTGAAAATTTCTGAAAACTTCGAATGGTCATAACTTGGTCATACGGACTCCGATTTTCGAAAACTCAGACTCGTTTCCATGCAGAATTTTGAGACGAACGCAATGGCGCAACCCTTTTCCCTCGATTATTATTTTAAAAATTAATTCTGCCTTGATTTATGGTTATTACACGTTATAAAAACACGTGTTGTTACATTCTCCCCCCTTAAAGGATTTCGTCCCCGAAATCTCTAAGTTAGGGAGGATGTGTCCTACCATCCAATCATCCATCTACTCAAAGCATCATCCACGGGCAACCATTGTCCTTAAAAGACTTATAGTGTTGTATGAACATATGCAGAAAGTGTGTGTATATGTACCAATCTAATGCAAAAGATCAGGCGGTTACTGATTCAGTAAACCTCCTTAATGCAAAATATGTTAGTGTCATGAATCCAACATGTATGCAAATTCCTAATATAGTTTATAATCTCTACATGAGTGCACAAACATTCATCCATATGCAACATCCAAGTGATAGCATAACAAGTTCCATCCACGTACAAGTATTAGCACTCATGCATGTGCAACATGAAAATGTGACTGAGCCGATCTAGTGCCTAATGTGTGTCATGCATCCACTAGCAACCACTTGCAACCATTTGCAAACATCAACCATAACATGTTTCAATCACATGTTTACATCCATATGGTTCTACCTAAGGTTCTCAAGATAAAATCGAGAAGATAACAAGACAAACATAGATAGTAGAAGCATGATACGAAAAAGGTTTTCAAGTTTATAGGAAAGTGAGTTCGAGAATGTACACTCAAAAAGAAATGGGTAAAGCGCGCGTATCTTCTCTTCGGTTTCCCAAGTTGTGTCTTCTTGGGTTTCACTCCACTACACTTTAACTACCTTGACTTCTCGATTCCTTAGCTTCTTAATCTCCGTTCCTAAGATACGAATCGGAACTCGCCTCAATGTCACTTCTTTTTCCACTTCTACGTCTTCAAGGATGCTTGGCTCAACCACTTCGGCTGACTCATGCAAACACTTCCGGAGATGCGAGACGTGAAAGACATTGTGTACTCCAGATAACTTCTCGGGTAAGTCTACCTTATAGGCCATTCGTCCAATCCTCTCAACGATAGGGAACGGTCCTACGAACCTTGGTGCTAGTTTTCCAACGGCTCCAAAACGAACTACACTGCGTAACGGAGAAACTTTTACAAAGACCATATCTCCGACTTCGAACTCTAGGTCTGTCCTTCTCTGGTCCGCATAAGATTTCTGTCTATCTTGGGCCGTTTTCATCCGTCTTCGTATCAACTCAATCTTCTCAGAAGTGTCCCTTATCATGTCGGACCCAAGTATAAGTCTGTCTGTCGTCTCCCACTAACAAGTTGGCGACTTGCACGGTCTTCCAGACAGGGCTTCGAATGGTGCCATTCCGATGCTAGCTTGGTAACTATTGTTATATGCAAACTCCACGAGAGGAAGATGGTCTTCCCAAGTACTACCAAAGTCGAGAATGCATAGCCTCAGGAGATCTTCTAGTACCCTATTTACCCTTTCGTTTTTTCCATCCGTCTGTGGGTGATAGGCCGTGCTTAAATTCAGTCGTGTTCCCATTGCTTCTTGTAGACTATTCCAGAACTGGCTAGTGAAAATCGGGTCACGATCACTAACTATACTAGAAGGAACTCCATGCAATCGTACTATCTCTCGAAGGTAAATAGACGCTAGCCCTGATGTGGTCCTCTTGCTCTTCACCGGAATGAAGTGAGCACTTTTCGTGAGTCTATCAACTATGACCCATATGCTAGTATTTCCCTTCCTTGACTTAGGCAGTCCATCCACGAAATCCATCGAGATACTCTCCCATTTCCATTGCGGAACCTCCAAAGGATGTAATAGTCCACCGGGCTTCTTCGACTCGGCCTTTACTTGTTGGCACACCATGCATTTCGAAACGAACTCTGCCACGTCCTTTTTCATTCCAGCCCAAAAGAAAATGCATTTCATATCCCTGTACATCTTATCCCCTCCGGGATGTATAGTCATCTTCGAGTGGTGCGCTTCTTCAAGAACTTTCCTTACTAGGTCTCCCACTTGTGGGACACATAGCCTTCCATCGCGCCTTAGCCATCCCTTGTCATCTATGGCATACCTACTGAGGTGACTTGACGTCTCACCCCTAATCAGCTTGTCCATGATTTCGACTATCTATGGGTCTTCCTTCTGTGAAGTCCCTACTTGATCTAGAAGTGTAGGTCTTAGCTCAAGAGATGCAAACGTAACTGTCAATGACTCAACAGCAGGTGTAAAATCAAAGGTTGCTATAAACTCAAGGATTTTCATTTCAACAAATAAGGGGCTCAAAGTCAACCTTTTTCTACTTAGCGCGTCTACCACCACATTACCCTTGCCAGGGGTATAAGCTATATTGAAGTCATATGATGCCAAGAACTCCATCCACTGCTGTTGTCTCAGATTCAAGTCTTTCCGTGAGAAGAGGTACTTAAGCGATTTGTGGTCGGTATACAGCTCGAACCTCTCCCCTAGATGATAATGGCGCCAAGCTTTAAGTGCAAAAACGACCGCGGCCAACTCCAAGTCATGCGTGGGATAGTTTTTCTCATGAACTTTAAGTTGTCTGCCCCCGTAGCATATTACTCTTCCTTCCTGCATTAGGACAGCGCCTAACCCCGTGCTGCATGCATTAGTGTACACCGTAAACATCTTACCTCCATCGGGTAATGCCAAAACTGGAGCTGTGGTGAGGGCTCTATTAAGTCTCTGAAAAGCAGCGTCACATTCTATGTCTCATGTAAAAGGTAGGCTCTTCTTTGTTAACTTAGTAAGAGGGGCTGAAATCTTAGCGAAGTCCTTAATGAACTTCATAAATCAGATTGGATTCCTCTTATTTCAAAGATTGAATCTAGGCTTTCATCTGGGAAGGCAAATTCCTTGTCCTCTGCTGGTCGCCTTGTGCTCCTCAAGCATGTTCTCTCCTCAATACCAATGTACTGGATGTCGTTTCACAAATTACCCATCTGGGTTATCAACAAGATTGACTCTATTCGAAGTTCTATCCTTTGGAATGGTGATAAGCTCAAAAGACTTGTCAACTGGCATACAGTTTGTCTCCCTTACTCTCATGGGGGACTGAACGTCCCTCAGCTTGCCTCCTTCAACCAAGCTCTGTTGGCTAAATGGATTTGGCGTGCTCTTTCCCCTTCTCATTTCATATGGAAAGATTGGATCTTAATGCGGCTTTACAATGCAAACCCAGCTTTCATCCTTCACTTCAGCCCTGCCTCTAACCCATCTCCGTTCTGGAGGGGAGTTTTATCCTCCCTCGCGAGAATCAAACCGCTTTTCCATATTAAAATAAATAATGGTGAATCATGTTTGTTTTGGCAAGATATTTGGTTCGGAGAACTTCCTCTTTCCTCCTCCTTACCCAACCTTGGATCTATTTACATTCCTAACCCTCAGACAGTTACTGAAGCCTTTAATTTGGGCCCATTGGGCTTGTTTCCCAGTTCCATATTTGGGCTGTCCAGTTTACAAGAGTTGGCTAAGATTGAAATGCTCATTAATTCTTTTCAACTCTCGCATGGGCCTGACTCTTTTTATTGGGCTTTGGGCTCCTCCAGAAAATTTTCAGTCAAGTCTTGTTATAATTATTTGATCCATCCTGGTCGATGCTACTCTTTCTCCAGAGTCTGGAACTGTCATCTCCCCCCTCGAATCATTTTCTTTCAATGTCTCTTAATTCACAATCGCATCAACTCAAAAGACAGACTCCGCCGATTTGGGATCGATGTCAACCCCATTTGCGTTCTTTGCAACCTGAGTAATGAATCCCTCACCCATCTTTTCTTTGATTGTGACTTTTCTTTTGCGGTTTGGGCCGCGGTTAGCTCATTCATTCTTGGGTTCATCCCTTCTTTCTGCTCTTTCTTCGATTACTGGCAGCACAATCCCCCTGATCCCTCGTCTGACTCTCTGGTAGCGATCTTCTCCTGGTGTATCTGGTTAGAACGAAATGCATGCGTATTCGGAAGATCCAAAAAGTTATTCTGGGGAACTTGTTTTCATATTCTGCATCTCTTCGAATTATGGACAGGCTCGGCCAGGCACGCTCGTTTCAGACTTTCCCTCCCCCAGCCTCGCTCGCCTGGATCGGAAGAGAGCAGCTCGCTATTTCCTCTGTGATCTGGTTGGAACGAAGTTTAAGTATGTAGCTCAATTTTGGTAGTGTACTTATCACTCAGCGGTGTTGTGGTTGCATTATGTACATCTTAATAGTACTCTTTAGACTGTAATATATATGACCATCTTGGTCTGTTCTTAGACTGCTACTGGTTGGGCCTGTCAACTAGATATTATTACTAGCTCTTTTGCATCTACGCGTAACCGGCTGTGTAGTGCCCGCTACACACCCGTTTTCCTCAAAAACTACCTTTGCGGGGTCCACGGCTATGCCTTGCTTAGAAACTACATGTCCAAGGAACCGAACTTCCTTCCTCCAAAAATGGCATTTGGAGAACTTAGCCTTCAACTGGTGTGCTCTAAGCGTCTCCATGACTTCCTGGAGATGCCTAGCATGCTCTTCTTCATCTTTTGAGAAGATCAAAATATCATCCACGAAAACTACCACAAACTTGTTAAGGAACTCCCGAAACACCCTACTCATCAAATCTACAAAGTATGCGGGTGCATTTGTTAGCCCAAACGGCATGACGAGCCATTCGAAGAACCCATCTGGAGTCCTAAACGCAGTTTTGTCAATGCTATCCTCAGCCACTCTAAGCTGATGGAATCCTGTGGCTAGATCGAGTTGAGAGAAAACAGATGCCCCCACAAGCTGGTCAAACAAATCATCGATTCTTGGTAGCGGGTGCCTATTTTTCTTTGTCAGCTTGTTTAACTCACGATAATCTACGCACAGACGAAGCGATCCATCCGCCTTAGTAGCGAATACCACCGGAGCACCCCATTCAGAAATGCTTCATCTTATGAAATTTTTCTTAAGCAACTCGTTAATTTGTTTACTGAGCTCCCTTCTTTCTCGCGGGGCCATGTGCCTAACGGGCAATGAAACTGGCTTGGCATTATCAACAAGATAAATTCGGAACTCTATCTCGCATTTAGGGGGTAATCCCCTCACTTAATCAAAGACATCTGGATATTCTCGGACCACTCTTACAGATTGCAAATTATCGTCGGACGAGTCAAGGGATTCAAGATAACACAACATGACCGGACACTTCGGGTTACAAGAAATTTCAAGGGTAATGCCAAGGCGAGTCATGAGCCTCACTACCCTTCGTTCACAATCAAGAATGGCTCCATAATCGGACAGCCAATCCATACCTAGGATCAAACCGTATCCCATGAATCCGAGAACATAAGCATTACACGTGAATTCTACGCTTAAGATAGAGATCCTCAAATCCACACACATCATAGATAAATGAGCGGAGCACCCAACTGGATTTGAAACTATAACGGGATCCTCAACCAGACTAGTACTGTAACAACCCGTATTTTCAATAACCTGTAATAACATAAATCGAGGCAGAATTTAATTCTAAAATGGGAATCAAGGGAAACGGGCTATGCCATTGCGTTCGTCTCGGAAAAATACGCGAAATAGAGTCCGAGTTTTCGAAAATCGGAGTCCGTATGACCAAGATATGGCCTCGCGAAGTTTCACGAAAATTCCCAAATTAAAGTATACTTAATTAAGTGAAATGGGTTGTGTAGATATATATATATATATATATATTGATATATATATATATATATATATAATTGAAAATTTAATAAATAAATATGCAAAAATGCTCAAAACAGCGAATTGGGAGAGGGGAATAACCGAACCGGCCGATTTTTGAAGTCGACCCGAGCCCGCTGGGTCGACTAGGGGTTAATCCAGGGTGTTTGGCTGTCAACCCGTGGGCCGATTCGCTCAAGTGCAGATTTTGCATTTGAATGGTTCTCATGGTCCATCTTTAATCTAAAGGCCCTAGATGGTTCCTACACTTGACTTCTTCCCCAAGACATGCTTTGATGGCTTGGATTGAATCTAGGGTTAATCCTATGGCCTAAAACACTTGCCTAATCTATAAATAAGACCCTAACCTACCCTAATTCATTCATAATTAAACCTAGTGACTAAACTATGGCAAAATGCTAGCTCTCATGGCCTCCACTAATTTTATGAAGAGGGTTGCATACTAATCACTCTCTAATCAACTTCTAATCCCTTCTTAGCATCTTAATCTTCTTCATTTGGTGTTCAAAGTTGCTAGTTGTGAGTTTCTATCACTTTGATGATCTTTTGGTAAACTAATTAGATGAGATGTGATGAGATTTATGGTTTTGTATGTGGGTTAATGAGCTTTGAATCATATGATATGATGTTAGCATTAATCTTATGTTTATGCATGTTGAGTATGTAAGCTTATGCAAGTTTAATATGATGTATGTTATGGTTGCATGATGCTAAATATGCAAGTTGTGGGCTATGTAATCATATGCATGTTATGCAAGTTCATGGTAATATGCTATGCAAGTTACATGTATGTAAATATGCAAGTTACATGTTTGTTAATATGCAAGTTACATGTATGTAAATATGCAAGTTACATGTTTGTTAATATGCAAGTTACATGTTTGTTAATATGCAAGTTACATGTATGTAAATATGCAAGTTACATGTTTCTTTATATGCAAGTTACATGTTTGTTAATATGCGAGTTACATGTATGTAAATATGCAAGTTACATGTTTATTAATATGCAAGTTCATGATGACACATTATGCAAGTCTATAAGCTAATATGCAAGTTTGTTATGCAAAATGAATATGTAAGTTATGTGACATATTATATGCAAGTTATGTGACATGTTATGCAAGTTCATATGCAAGTTATGTGTTTGTTAATATGCAAGATGGCACCTTTGAAACATGTTCATTCATATGCAAGTTGACACCTTTTATATGTGTTATATCATGAACGAAATTACGTGGGAACGATGGGGTAATTAAATGCATAAGTTAATAAGATTGTGTGAAATTAATATAATTATGCATAACACAAAATAAATAAACATAGTATGGGAATTTGCCTATTTGGTTAGGTGTACCCATACTATGTGTTGGGAATTTACCTATTGAGTTAGGTCTACCCCATGGGAATTTACCTATTAAGTTAGGTCTACCCATGTTAAGAAAACTTGATTAATTAGGGATAATTAATATAAAATTATGAGGGTGATTAATTAGGTGTAATTAATTGACTAAGACACGAGGTTGGACTCAGTTGTAGCGTAAAACTGCCCGGACCCAACCGGCTTAACCAGTTGCTACAAATGTTAGCCCAATGTGAGAGGTCTTAGGCACAAACTAAATACGTAATTAATGTAAAGACACGAGGTTAGACTCTGTTATGACATAAGGCTGCCCGGACCCAACCGGCTTAACCAGCGGTCATAAAAGACAGTCTAATGTGAGAGGTCTTTACAAAGGTTACGTTCTTAATTAATTAATTAAGAAACACTTAACCACATTAGCATGTAGAGGGACATGAGGGGTTAAGTGGGTGCCTCGGGTGGCATGAGAAAATCTAGTGGTTGCCTTGGGTGGCAATAGAAAATACGATTAGAATACTTAACCAAAATGGAACATGTAATTAAAACATGATTAAAGGGTTAAGTGGGATATACTAGAAAAAGGGACAAGCTTAGGTGGGTAGCTTGTGGAGGCCCATTTCAACCAGTAACCCATACGTATCTTTGTGGGCTCGACCCATGTCGAGGACGGGACACGCATACTGGGCTTGACTGTAAGAGGCAAACGGGTTAGCGGTGGCAACGCAAGTCCAACGGGCTTCATATGCGTGAGTGGGCCCGGGCTGGTAGGTAAGCCGTTGTTGCATCGAGTAGATATAAGCCGTGCACCTTTAGTTCCATCAGGTTGCCACATTGGGGAATGATACATCCCACGGTGGGGCCAGCACGGGTATCTACGTTAGGGAGCCGATCGAATGGGAAGTAGTGTGTACACCTAGTGGATTGTAGGGCCCCGTGGCGCCTACTTGGTCACCTAGGGGTACGCAGGTACTAATTAGTAAATTTTATAAGTCCTTGGGTGGGATCAACCTTTAAGTTAGGAACGACTGGTGTGGTGCAGTTTAGTAATTTACCTTAGGGAGGGTAGATGCGTCTTTATCCTTTATCTTCGTTTAGTTGACTGCTTAGGGTAGCCATTCATCCCTATATGTTACCGTATATCAGTTTATGTCTTCTCTGGTTACTTTAACGATTGTATTGTTAAAGTTATAGGACTCGCTCAGACTTATGTCTGACCCTGTTGTTTTTATCTTTTTCCCAACCCTCAGGTCCTACGGTGGATCCTAGCAGTAGTGGAGCTTGATCGGATTGCTGTTCCAGTCTTTAGGAGCTTGGATAGATGTAAAGCTCCAGTTATCCAGTTATCTTTTCTTTTGTTTGGCTATTGTATGAGAGTGGGATTATGTACTTCTTTATTTTGATGGATATTGTACTTGACCTTTATTGTGGTTTTATGATGTAACCAGACATGTTTTACTTCCGCTGTTATGAGATGATGTTTTAAAATTTCAAGTACTATTTATATCTGTCTTGTTGTAATTTTTCTGTTCTATATTCACTAAAATACTCCACCGATGCTATGGCATTCCCTTAGTGAGTGATCATAGCGGGAGTGGGGTGTTACACGTGGTATCAGAGCTTAAGGTTACCAGAACAGATAAAATTTTTGAGAAAAACTACTTTCTAAGAGTATTTTCGAAGAAAGTATTTTTAAAAGCATGTCTTCTAAGAAAAAAAAGTTTTTGAAAAAGAAAAGCATAATCCCCAATAGCCATATCTTTATCTTTCGGAATCTCCTTTTTGAATCTTTCCTCTTTCGTTTCAGCATGGCTGAAGATCTTAACATCCCGGAGGGTTTAGTTATACCACTATGGTATAGGAGGTTGCAAGAGGCTAGGGCCGCGGCTGCGGGTCAGGCCAATGCTACTACACCAGAGACAACCGCTCCTCCTCCTCAGCCTAGAGTGGATAATTTTGCTAAGGTTTGCAAGGAGTTCAAGGCTATAGGAGGAAAACCTTTTCTTGGTTCAGAGACTTTCGTAGAGGCTAGAGATTGGCTTAAGGAAGTGGAAGAGTTGCTAGATATCTTTGAAGTGGAAGAGGGAAAGAAAGTCAAGTTGGCGGCTTGGTTAATGAAGGGAGAGGCCTCATTCTGGTGGGAGGTCACTAATGGAGAACGCCCTGTTGACTCTTGGGCAGATTTTAAGCAAAGGTTTGGGGCTAAGTTTCTCTCAAGGGCGGAAGAGAATCTGTTTATGGAGAAGTTCTTGAATTTGAAGCAAGGGAATCTCACGGTGAAAGAATATGTCAACAAATTCAATCAATTAGCAAGGTTTGGCATAGAGTTGGTGAATACACCGGAGAAGAAGGCTTTGAGGTTCGTTAGAGGCTTGAACGAACCATTGCAAGGAATAGCTATGACTCACATTCCTATGGGGGCCACTTTTGAGAAGCTTGTCTACATGGCACTTATGCATGAGGATGATAAGAATTCTAAGGCACCAGAGAAAAAGGGGGATCAGAAGAAACCGCAACAGCAACAACAAGGCAAGGGCGGAAAAGGCAATGGTGACAAAAAGAAGACGAAGAAGAAGTGCTTCAATTGTGGAACACCAGGACACCTTAGTAAGGATTGTCGCAAAAAGAAGAAGACCGGTTGCTTTCATTGTGGTGAAGCAGGGCATCTTGTGAAAAACTGCCCAAAGAAGGGGCAGAAGACGGGGTCTACCTCAGGAGGCCAGGTGCAAGCTCTTATAGCACCACCTCAGTCAGGGGGGCAAGTTCAGGTTCTCTCAGTTCCACCGATTCAGCAGAGAGGTAGAACTATTTCCGTTGAAAGTCTGGTTTTTCTGTTTGATCATCCAGTTCGTACTTTGTTTGACTCTGGCGCATCGCATTCTTTTATCTCATCATCGTTAGTTGAGTCACTGCACTTAGACACCAGTCTAGTTGATGATCCCTTGGTTGTCTCAAACCCAATTGGGGGCTCCATATATCTGTCTATGATATGTTTGGGTTTGAAGATTTCTATACTTAGCGTTGAGTTTAGATGTGATGCTTTTGTATTGGGCTTCACGGGCTATGGGTTGATCTTGGGCATGGACTGGTTATCCAGTAATGGTGCCGTTCTTGATTGCGAAAGGAGAGTTGTCAGGCTCATGACCCGCTTGGGTAACACTCTCGAGATCTCTTGCAATCCCATGGAATCTGTTTTGCTAAGTTATCTTGAATCGCTCGATGCTTCGGTCGAGAGTTTGTGTTCTGTCAGAGTAGTCCGGGAATATCCGGATGTGTTTGAAGAAGTAAAGGGTTTGCCTCCGAAGCGGGAGATAGATTTCCGAATTTATTTGGTGGATAATGCCAAACCAGTGTCTTTGCCAGTACGCCACATGGCTCCTCGTGAGAGAAGAGAACTTCATAAGCAAGTAGGGGAGTTGCTTGAGAAGGGGTTCATAAGGCGAAGTATATCGGAGTGGGGAGCTCCAGTAGTGTTTGCCACGAAGGCGGATGGGTCCCTCAGACTTTGTGTGGATTATAGAGAACTTAATAAGCTCACGAAGAAGAATAGACACCCATTACCGAGGATAGATGATCTCTTTGATCAGTTGGTTGGCGCGTCAGTATTTTCGCAGATGGACTTAGCTACAGGGTTTCATCAGTTAAGAGTGGCGGAGGACAGTATAGAGAAGACTGCTTTCCGGACTCCGGATGGTTTTTATGAGTGGCTAGTGATGCCATTTGGGTTGACAAACGCCCCCGCATACTTTGTTGATCTCATGAGTAGAGTGTTCAGAGAGTATCTGAATAAGTTTGTAGTAGTTTTTGTGGATGACATCTTGGTCTTTTCCAAGAATGAAGAAGAGCATGCCTTACATCTCAAGGAAGTGTTGGAGACTCTTCGAGCGCATAGTCTTAAAGCTAAATTCTCTAAATGCCATTTTTGGAGAAGAGAAGTGCGATTCTTAGGGCATGTGGTCTCTAAGGAAGGGATAGCTGTGGATCCCGCAAAGATAGTATCTATCCAGGATTGGAAAGTTCCTAGAAATGCTACCGAGGTAAGAAGTTTCTTGGGGTTGGCAGGATATTATAGGAAGTTCATCAAAGACTTCGCGAAGATATCAGCCCCATTAACCCGCTTGACGAAAAAGAATCTGGTTTTCTCGTGGGATGTAGATTGTGATGATGCTTTCCGACGGTTAAAGAGAGCTTTGACCACCGCTCCAGTTTTAGTGCTCCCGGATGGGAGTAAGCCGTTTGTTGTTTATACCGATGCTTGTGGAACAGGATTAGGCGCAGTCTTGATGCAGGAGGGAAGGGTAATAGCCTATGGAGGGAGACAATTGAGAGTGCATGAGAAGAATTACCCTACCCATGATCTAGAGTTGGCCGCGATTGTTTTCGCACTTAAGTCTTGGCGCCATTATCTTCTTGGTGAGAGATTCGAGTTGTTCACCGACCATAAATCATTGAAGTACTTATTCTCTCAGAAGGATTTAAACTTAAGACAGCAAAGGTGGATGGAGTTCTTAGCATCCTATGATTTCGAGATAGCGTATACCCCTGGTAAGGGTAACGTGGTGGCAGACGCCTTAAGTAGAAAAAGGCTATCTTTGAGTCCATTGTTCGTGGAACGACGAAGCTTGGAGTTTCTTTCTTTGTTGACTTCAGACCTTCTGTTGATTTTGTACCTGGTTTGTTGGCATCCTTGGAGGTTAGACCTACTCTTTTGAGACGGATTGGCGAGGCTCAGCGAGACGACCCACAGTTGGTTGTGTTGGTAGAGAAGCTTATAAGAGGGGAGTCGTCCAGCCATTTGGGTAGATACACCATAGATGATAAGGGATGGTTGCATAGAGACGGTAGACTTTGTGTACCGCAAGATGAGGGTTTGAAGAAGGCTATTTTGGATGATGCACATCGTTCAAGAATGACTATTCATCCCGGTGGAGACAAAATGTACCAAGACATGAAGAGAGTTTTCTTCTGGGCCGGTATGAAGAAAGATGTGGCCGAGTATGTGGCTAGATGCTTAGTGTGCCAACAAGTTAAAGTGGAGCAAAGGAAACCCGGTGGGTTGCTACACCCATTGGAAGTTCCACAGTGGAAGTGGGATAGTGTCTCGATGGATTTCATCGACGGGTTACCGAGATCGAGGAAGGGCAATACGGGAATTTGGGTTGTGGTAGACAGACTTACCAAGAGTGCCCATTTTATACCCGTAAAGAGTAAGAGGACCGCTCCATGGCTTGCTTCAGTCTATGTTAGAGAGATTGTTAGATTGCATGGCGTACCATCCAGCATTGTGAGTGATCGAGATCCTATTTTCACTAGTGAGTTTTGGAGAAGTTTGCAAGAGGCGGTAGGGACTCAGTTGTGTTTGAGCACCGCATATCATCCTCAGACGGACGGTCAGACTGAGAAGGTGAACCGTATCTTAGAAGATCTTTTGAGGCTTTGTATCTTGGATTTTGGAGGTACATGGGAAGAACATCTTCCTTTGGTGGAGTTCGCATATAATAACAGCTTTCAGTCCAGTATTGGTATGGCTCCTTTCGAAGCTCTTTATGGAAGGCCTTGTCGATCTCCTACATGTTGGTGGGAATCTACGGATAAGATCTTGCTTGGGCCGGATATGGTTAGAGAGACTTCAGAGAAGATTGATTTAATTCGAAAAAGGATGAAAGCAGCGCAAGATAGACAGAAATCTTATGCGGATCGGAGAAGGACGGATCTTGAGTTTGAGGTTGGGGACATGGTTTTTGTCAAAGTATCTCCATTGAGAAATGTTGTTCGCTTTGGGTCCGTAGGGAAGTTAGCACCGAGATTTGTTGGGCCGTTTCCTATTAAGGAAAGGATTGGACGGATGGCATATAGGGTGGAGTTGCCCGACAGACTTAGTGGTGTTCATGATGTATTCCATGTATCACATTTGAGGAAGTGCTTACATGAGACCGCGGAGGTGGTAGAGCCGAGCTTGCTTAGAGATGTAGAGGTAGAGCGTGATGCGACGATTCGACGAGCTCCTACTCGCATCCTTGGGTCAGAAACTAGGAAGTTGAGGAACAGAGAAGTTCAGCTAGTTAAAGTGCAATGGGGAGATGACGAAAGCAATGCTACTTGGGAGACGGAAGCAAAGATGCGTTCTTTGTATCCATTTCTTTTTGAGAGTATGTCTTTTAACTTCTCCTTTATTGCTTGTCTAGTACTTATCTTATCTTTAGTATATCCTCTCGCTAATACCTATGACCTTTAGATAGGGTAAAACCTATGGTTGAAACATGTGTTTGAAACATGTTATGGTTGATGGATGCATATGGATGCAATTGTTTGCTAGTGGTTGCTCGTGGATGCATATACACACACATTAGGCACTAGATCGGCTCAGTCACTTCATGTTGCATATTGCATAAATGGATGTGGTAGTTAGATTGATGGATGTATCATGGCTGTGTTATCATATGGATGATGCATTTTTGTGTATGGTTGTGCACGCATGTAGAAATTTGTATGTGTCAATAGGGTTTCGCATACATATTGGATGCATGGCACTATCATGGTTTGCATTAAGGAGGTTTACTGTATCAGTAACCGCCTGATTTTCGCATTAGGTAAGTACATATACACACACTTTTGCATATATCCATCCAGCATTTAGAATCTTGTAAGGACAATGATTGCTCGTGGATGATGCTTTGAGTAGATGGATGATTGGATGGTAGGATACGTTCTTCCTAACTTGAAGATTTCGGGGACGAAATCCTTTAAGGAGGGGAGAATGTAACAACCCGTATTTTCAATAACCTGTAATAACATAAATCGAGGCAGAATTTAATTCTAAAATGGGAATCAAGGGAAACGGGCTATGCCATTGCGTTCGTCTCGGAAAAATACGCGAAATAGAGTCCGAGTTTTCGAAAATCGGAGTCCGTATGACCAAGATATGGCCTCGCGAAGTTTCACGAAAATTCCCAAATTAAAGTATACTTAATTAAGTGAAATGGGTTGTGTAGATATATATATATATATATATATTGATATATATATATATATATATAATTGAAAATTTAATAAATAAATATGCAAAAATGCTCAAAACAGCGAATTGGGAGAGGGGAATAACCGAACCGGCCGATTTTTGAAGTCGACCCGAGCCCGCTGGGTCGACTAGGGGTTAATCCAGGGTGTTTGGCTGTCAACCCGTGGGCCGATTCGCTCAAGTGCAGATTTTGCATTTGAATGGTTCTCATGGTCCATCTTTAATCTAAAGGCCCTAGATGGTTCCTACACTTGACTTCTTCCCCAAGACATGCTTTGATGGCTTGGATTGAATCTAGGGTTAATCCTATGGCCTAAAACACTTGCCTAATCTATAAATAAGACCCTAACCTACCCTAATTCATTCATAATTAAACCTAGTGACTAAACTATGGCAAAATGCTAGCTCTCATGGCCTCCACTAATTTTATGAAGAGGGTTGCATACTAATCACTCTCTAATCAACTTCTAATCCCTTCTTAGCATCTTAATCTTCTTCATTTGGTGTTCAAAGTTGCTAGTTGTGAGTTTCTATCACTTTGATGATCTTTTGGTAAACTAATTAGATGAGATGTGATGAGATTTATGGTTTTGTATGTGGGTTAATGAGCTTTGAATCATATGATATGATGTTAGCATTAATCTTATGTTTATGCATGTTGAGTATGTAAGCTTATGCAAGTTTAATATGATGTATGTTATGGTTGCATGATGCTAAATATGCAAGTTGTGGGCTATGTAATCATATGCATGTTATGCAAGTTCATGGTAATATGCTATGCAAGTTACATGTATGTAAATATGCAAGTTACATGTTTGTTAATATGCAAGTTACATGTATGTAAATATGCAAGTTACATGTTTGTTAATATGCAAGTTACATGTTTGTTAATATGCAAGTTACATGTATGTAAATATGCAAGTTACATGTTTCTTTATATGCAAGTTACATGTTTGTTAATATGCGAGTTACATGTATGTAAATATGCAAGTTACATGTTTATTAATATGCAAGTTCATGATGACACATTATGCAAGTCTATAAGCTAATATGCAAGTTTGTTATGCAAAATGAATATGTAAGTTATGTGACATATTATATGCAAGTTATGTGACATGTTATGCAAGTTCATATGCAAGTTATGTGTTTGTTAATATGCAAGATGGCACCTTTGAAACATGTTCATTCATATGCAAGTTGACACCTTTTATATGTGTTATATCATGAACGAAATTACGTGGGAACGATGGGGTAATTAAATGCATAAGTTAATAAGATTGTGTGAAATTAATATAATTATGCATAACACAAAATAAATAAACATAGTATGGGAATTTGCCTATTTGGTTAGGTGTACCCATACTATGTGTTGGGAATTTACCTATTGAGTTAGGTCTACCCCATGGGAATTTACCTATTAAGTTAGGTCTACCCATGTTAAGAAAACTTGATTAATTAGGGATAATTAATATAAAATTATGAGGGTGATTAATTAGGTGTAATTAATTGACTAAGACACGAGGTTGGACTCAGTTGTAGCGTAAAACTGCCCGGACCCAACCGGCTTAACCAGTTGCTACAAATGTTAGCCCAATGTGAGAGGTCTTAGGCACAAACTAAATACGTAATTAATGTAAAGACACGAGGTTAGACTCTGTTATGACATAAGGCTGCCCGGACCCAACCGGCTTAACCAGCGGTCATAAAAGACAGTCTAATGTGAGAGGTCTTTACAAAGGTTACGTTCTTAATTAATTAATTAAGAAACACTTAACCACATTAGCATGTAGAGGGACATGAGGGGTTAAGTGGGTGCCTCGGGTGGCATGAGAAAATCTAGTGGTTGCCTTGGGTGGCAATAGAAAATACGATTAGAATACTTAACCAAAATGGAACATGTAATTAAAACATGATTAAAGGGTTAAGTGGGATATACTAGAAAAAGGGACAAGCTTAGGTGGGTAGCTTGTGGAGGCCCATTTCAACCAGTAACCCATACGTATCTTTGTGGGCTCGACCCATGTCGAGGACGGGACACGCATACTGGGCTTGACTGTAAGAGGCAAACGGGTTAGCGGTGGCAACGCAAGTCCAACGGGCTTCATATGCGTGAGTGGGCCCGGGCTGGTAGGTAAGCCGTTGTTGCATCGAGTAGATATAAGCCGTGCACCTTTAGTTCCATCAGGTTGCCACATTGGGGAATGATACATCCCACGGTGGGGCCAGCACGGGTATCTACGTTAGGGAGCCGATCGAATGGGAAGTAGTGTGTACACCTAGTGGATTGTAGGGCCCCGTGGCGCCTACTTGGTCACCTAGGGGTACGCAGGTACTAATTAGTAAATTTTATAAGTCCTTGGGTGGGATCAACCTTTAAGTTAGGAACGACTGGTGTGGTGCAGTTTAGTAATTTACCTTAGGGAGGGTAGATGCGTCTTTATCCTTTATCTTCGTTTAGTTGACTGCTTAGGGTAGCCATTCATCCCTATATGTTACCGTATATCAGTTTATGTCTTCTCTGGTTACTTTAACGATTGTATTGTTAAAGTTATAGGACTCGCTCAGACTTATGTCTGACCCTGTTGTTTTTATCTTTTTCCCAACCCTCAGGTCCTACGGTGGATCCTAGCAGTAGTGGAGCTTGATCGGATTGCTGTTCCAGTCTTTAGGAGCTTGGATAGATGTAAAGCTCCAGTTATCCAGTTATCTTTTCTTTTGTTTGGCTATTGTATGAGAGTGGGATTATGTACTTCTTTATTTTGATGGATATTGTACTTGACCTTTATTGTGGTTTTATGATGTAACCAGACATGTTTTACTTCCGCTGTTATGAGATGATGTTTTAAAATTTCAAGTACTATTTATATCTGTCTTGTTGTAATTTTTCTGTTCTATATTCACTAAAATACTCCACCGATGCTATGGCATTCCCTTAGTGAGTGATCATAGCGGGAGTGGGGTGTTACAAGTACTTAAGTGCAGATTTTCAACAATATCAGAGGAAATAAAAGTATGTGATGCGCCAGAGTCAAATAAGGTTCGAACAGGAAAGTCAGAAATGTAAACAAGGCTTTCTACGGAAATATTACTACCTCGGTCAAGAGTTGGAGTGGTGTTGAGAGCATGCAACTACCCTCCAGAAGGTCCTGCTCGCTGGGTCTGCCCTTGCCCCTGCCCTTGCTTCTTAGGACAATCCTTGCTGATGTGTCCAGTATCTCCACAATGAAAGCATTCGCCCAACTTCCTCTTCTTCCTTCTATAGTCTTTATCTAGATGTCCAGTAATACCACAGAATTTGCACTTCCTCGTCTCACGTGATTTGTTGTTGCCCTTGTTATTCTTGTTGTTCCCCTTCTTGAAGTCAGCTTTCTTATTCTGAGTTTCAGTAGGCTTAACCTCCTTCTTGCTATTCTTGTCTTCCTCATGAAGTAGAGCCATATCCACCAAGCTTTCAAAGGTCGCCCCCATGGGTATATGAGTTAGGGCCAAGCTGTGTAGTGGCTCATTCAACCCTCGAGCAAAGCGTACAACCTTTTTCTGGGCTGTGTTAACCAAATCCAAACTGAACCGAGCAAGCTGATTAAACTTATTCACGTACTCCCTCACAGACATATCCCCTTGCTTAAGTGCTAGGAACCTCTCCATCTGAAGGTTCTCCTCTGCGGACGATAAGAATTTAAGCCCAAACCTCTCTTTAAAGTCTGCCCAAGTTTCAACTAGCCTGGTAGCGTTGGTGACTTCCCACCAAAATGCAGCTTCCTCTTTCAACAACCATGCTGCCAGCTGAACTTTCCTATGGTCCTCCATATCAAAGATAATGAACAAGTCTTATGTTTCCTTTAGCTAGTTTCGTGCCTCAATGAAGGTTTCAGTTCCAACGAAGTTCTTGCCGCCCATTGCTTTAAAGTCTTTGCATATTTTGGCAAAGGCGGTACCAGGAGGAGGAGGAACCGCGACCACTGGAGGAGGAGGAGGAGGGATGTCTGCCGTGCCCGCGTCGTTGGCCCTGGCTTTTAAGTACCTTCGGAACCATCCAGGCACGGGTATTCCCTCAGGAATGTTAAGACCGGCCATGCTGAAAAACGAAAAGAAAAGATTCAAACGAGGAAACAAAGGGAAGTGCTAATGGCTTCTTGGAGAATAACCCTTTTTTTAAACATAAAACTTTTCCTGAAAAATGCTTCTTTATAAATGGTTTTGAAAATAGTTTCAGAAGGTTTTTAAAACTTTTGCCCAGCCTGGTAACCTTCTGCTCTGATACCAAATGTAACACCCCACCTCCGCTAGGGTCACTCACAAAGGGAATGCACTAGTTTTGGTGGAGTATTATCCAGGTAAACATGCACAGAGATATCACAAGGCAGAACATAAATAAAGCAGCGGTAGAAATTAAAAACCAACTTCTTATTATTTTCCAAAAAAGAGTCAAAAGCTCATATATCCAAGATACAAATTATTCCATTACATCAAGTTCATAATAAAGAAGCATAAACTTAAAACAAAAGTAGATTATTCCCCATAAATAACAGAAGCAACCATAGCATAGCCCAAGACCAAACCGTACATGAGCTGTCAGAAAGCAAGTTGAATCCAAGCTAAGAGCTAGTGTTTCCTCCCTGAGAACCTGGGGGGGAAACGAAAGAAAAAGAGGCAAAAGAAAAAGGGTCAGTCATAAAGACTGGTAAGCCCTAGTGACTTTCAGTATGAAAACTAGTAAAGGTAACATGATATGTGAAAACTGGAATTAAACATAAGGATGATAACAGAACTAGTAGGATAATTAAGATAACAAGATAAGTCAAGTCTGGCATCGCATGTTCAAGGTTCGCTGCACCATCTGTACTAGTGTTCTAACCCATGTCAAGTATTAGTCATGAAATGATCCCTTAGCCCAGTGTCATGAAGTGACCCATTACGGGGTCCTACGGTACGATCTATTAATCGATCGGCTGCCTACAAGTCCTAGCTCGTCATGTGTCTGTGTCATACGGCCCTATCCAGGAATGTAGTTACATGTGCTAGGTCCACCATAGGGTGTATCAAGTCCTATGGTGCCAACCACCGACACGAATCAAGCAGGAATAGTGTAAATCTACGGGTGCCCAATGCCTGCTTTTTCAACTCCGGGCTACATGCACGACCATAGCCCGCCTGAACCTACAATGGCGCACCTACTCAGCCGTCGTTCTGGTCGATTACAATCAGCCCAGTAATCATGCCCCACCCTGCCTAGTCCCAGGGTATCGTGATACATCTAAGTGGATTACTGCTGAAAAGGACCGCGTAATTAGGGTTTCTAATGGGTTAAGTGTTGTCATTCAAATTCGTGACTTAACCCAATCCAGATCGTGTATCAAGTTGGTTAAGTGTGTTCAACCAGTTCATGACTTAACCCTATCAAATCATCGTGTCAAGTTGGTTAAGTATATTCAAGTGGTTCATGACTTAACCCTAACATGTGGCATTAATTCATTAGTGCACGCCAACCTCTCACATTAGACTAACTATTGTGGTTACTGGATTTGTCGGGCGGTTCCGGGCAGATTTACACCACAACATAGTCTAACCTCGGGTTTTTACGTGCAATATTACCAAGTGCCCACATTGGATCCTATTGTTTGCAGCCACTGGATTTGCTGGGCGGTTCCGGGCAGATTTACATTGCAAACTCAACCCAACCTCGAGTTGGCCATTTTCAAATTATTTAATTGTCATGCTCACGTTCAAGTTTTCATGTCTAGATTCATGTCAAGTTTTCAGGTCATGTTTCATGTCAAATCGTGTCAAGTTCATGTCCATATTCAGGTTCAAGTTATAGTAACGTTCATGTTCAAGTTTAAAACTAATTTATGTTTTACCAAGTCTACCTAAATCGTATTCCCATCGCACGTAAGTTCGAATCGATACAAATAAATCTAATAGGAAATAACATAAAAAGGAACGGGTATAATGTGGCAAAATTGATTTCTAGCATAGCATGATATGACTTGAAATAAAAGATTAAAACATTACTGGCATATGAAATATTGGCCTCAAACATAAAGGTTCCAAATCTAGCAAGATAAGGAACTAGTCAAAATAACAGTTGTCACAAGGTGATAGTATAGTCATGGTAACGACTGTCATAAGGTGATAGTATAGTCATGTTACGACTTTCATAAGGTGATAGTATAGTCATGGTAACGACCGTCATAAGGTGATAGTCATAAACTTGTGACTAATAGCAGGTTCAACATGATAATATGAGGGGTTTCTCTTTGGTTTACAACATGAATAGGCCCCAAATCAATGTCATAGTAATATTCAAGAGTCAAGATCCAAGATGAACGAGAATGAATGTAAACAGTCATAATACATAGGTCCAATTTCAATTTACATCATATTCATAATACATTTACAGTTTAAATCTGAAAATAACTGGGGCTTACAGATCGTGGTCGAGAATTAGAAAAAGAGAGTCGATGTTGAATATGCTTAGTCAAGTCCTAATAGAAGTCCCCAAATCAGCAATTCCCTTAACGCAGTCTCAACGTAGAAGAAGCAGTCCCTCTCTCAAACTTTTCAACCAGAATCAGAGCAGCATAAGGTCAGAAAGAAATTTGGTGTAGAGAGACTGGTGTTAGGGGCTGTATTTATAGGGTCAGGTCAATGAATGTGGACAGAAATGAGGCCAAATACATCAGAGTGAATCCAGCTTCAAAAATGGGCTCGGGCACCAGGTCGACCCCCAGGTCGACACTATGGTCGACCTGGTCCTGGGTAGGTCGACTACATAGTTGACCCCCAGGTCGACCTGGTCCTGGGCGGGAAATTTCCCACCCAGTCCATTTGGAGGTTTGAAATTCGAATTTTTGAATTCGAATTGAGTCTGTTTTGAACTTGAAAATTTCTGAAAACTTCGAATGGTCATAACTTGGTCATACGGACTCCGATTTTCGAAAACTCGGACTCGTTTCCAAGTAGAATTTCGAGACGAACGTAATGGCACAACCCGTTTCCCTTGATTCTTATTTTAAATATTAATTCTGACTTGATTTATGGTTATTACACATTATAAAAACACGGGTTGTTACAGGAATAAATCCTAACTTTTCTTTGCAGCTTAACTTTCAGGATAAATATGCCTCCTGCAAGAATATAGAGATCATATAATTTGTCCATAATCCAAGAGTGATAGGTAGCTTAGTTTCGAAATTAGCAAAATATAGTAGCAAGTAACTTCATGTGAATACAGCAATGTTTGCGTTTTATGTTTTAAATCAAGGCACGGAATACCCCCGTGTATTCTTACAAACCATGGCGCAAAATAAACCAAGGTAGTAAGCGTTCAGATCTATAATCATGGCAAAACAGTAGGTAAATGAAATACAAAATGCCAATTACGAACATGACTAAAATGACTAAGTATATATTCGGTATAGAACAATATGGCAGCAGTTCCAGTTGTATAACTAGGTAACAATTACACATTTGTTGACTATAGGGAATTTGCAAGTGAAATCACTATGGCTATATAATTATATAAAGAGGCTAATACACAAATATACATACATATAAATGCATGTATACCTATGCATAGTTATATTGTAAGTGTTGTATATAACGTTGTTATATACACAATTATATGATTTTTGTTTGATGATAACAACTAAATAAAAGATTAATATAAATGTGTTTGTTATTTTACTATTCTATATATACATCACAGACATGAATATAATATTTATATTTAAATAGAATACGACTACACAGACATTCATACAGTATTTTATTTAAATATAAATATTATATTTCAAACATTCAAACAGTACAACTATTTGTAACTCCACTACCTAAACATTCACTGAATATTGTACATGTAAAAAACTGAATGAAATAGATAAGTTTGTTTGACAACAATAAAATAATAGTTTATTTCAATCAAACTTGTTTTTTAACATATAAATAGTACTATCTTTTTCATATACATAGCTCCTTTACTACAGAATCACTATATATATATATACATTTTCACTTTCATATACACACATTTACTGACACTGCTTCATTCACTGTGTTCAGTCTTTTATCTTCACAGCATCTTCACTGTCAGTCCAGTCATCATCTTCGTACCTGTCATATACAGAAACACATACAGAGTATATGGAACAGAAATAATTTAATACTCTAGCAAATATTATTTTTAAAATTTTATTTGCCTCAGTTTTCTGGTGTGTTTCTCATCATTTTTCATGACTTGAACTGATATGCGAATATAGCACGCACACGATATATGTATACACACACATGTGTATGTATATACACATATTATAGTGCAGGGACAGGGAAATTTATACTGAATGGCTGCATATACACACATGTGTAAATATACACGTGCACTTCCCCGCCAATCAGCGAGCAACTGAGGAGTAGCCATGCGGACCATCTCGACTCAGTGCACACATGAAAACAACTCAATGTAAAGTCAAGCAAGTGGTCGAGACATATTCAAGTGCAAGGGTCAAACTATCATGGTCAAAGCAGCATGAATCTAAATTGCCACAACATGTCGACAAGCAAGATGATACATGTGTTCATGGACATGGTGCAAACAACACAATGGTCAAGCATGAGACAATGAGACTTAAATACATGGACAAGTGAAGCTGGCATGTCAACAAGCACCAACAAGTTCAACCCAACAAGTTTTCATATGGAAACATATGATAGTGCATCAAAACAGCAAAATACATCTTAACATATACATGGCAGGAACAATGCGAGCATATATGAATCATAAGTGAATCATGTTTGGACAGTACAATGATTAGTGCAATGAATATATGGTAATTACAAAAACAAGGCAAGACAGGTGAATGAAGTCAACAAAGTTCCGGTGCATGTCCAAGAATGGAGCAAATAGTTTCAGCTCAAGTACACAACAGTGCCAAACCACTCAAAAAATCAAGCATGTTGCAGAAATAAAGTACCAATCATGATCGAGCACCAAGTTAGGTTCATATTCTTTTAGCATGGAAGATATACTTGGTGCATCAAAGTTCAAACAAGTCAAGCATTTATGGTAACAAATACAAAGTTCAATCTAGCGAGGCAAAAAGTGTTTCAGCATGGTGCAATCATAGTTTTTCAAGTTCATGCAATCCAGAGAATTACATATCAGCAAGGAGGAATTTTGCGAATCAGTTTCCAGAAACGAAATAAGGAATTCTTCTCGAATAAATGTTGAAAAGCGAAAGGTTAAAATATTGGCAAGAATTTATTCTGGAAATCAAATACTGCTTGCCAAAGTTCAAAAAGCCATTTCATTCAAGGCGACAAAAGGAATATTTTAATTTAACATTTTCAAAGATACCAGTTTTGGAAACAAATCATTCTGCTTTCAAAAGTGGCCAAAATTTCTCAAGGCATTTTCAAAGACCAAGAATAATCAATTCTTTTTTATTTCCAGAAATGATGCAAACAGTTTTTGACAACCTTTCAAGGGCCATAAATCAAATATTTTCTTTTCAAAAATTCAAACCATGATTCACGCATTTGGAATGTCTCAATATTTATTTTGGGCAAAAACACAAATATTTTTATTTCCAGAAATTCTTAATTCATAAAGGTCGAGGAAATCTAGTCAGAAATTACATAAGGAACAAACCTGTATTTCCAGATTTCAAAATATCATTTTTGGTAAGAACTCTATTTTTAAATTCATTCCAGAGAACACGCAAGGGGGAAATTGAATTAACCAAACTCATTGAAGGGCCAAAAACAAGTCAAGGAGCATCGAGCAAGTTCACAGCAACATAATCAAAGCCGTTTCAATCAAAGGAATCAAAAGAGGAAAGAGGCCAAATCAGATCAATTCATTTAAGACGAAATCAGAGGCTCTGGGGTTTCTATACCCTATATTATTCACCAATTACGTCATTGCAAAAGTGAATCAAAACCACAATCAAATCGCAAGAAAATTCAAAGCAAGAAAATTCAGAAAACTTACGGGTTTCGACCGCTGAAGCAAAACCCCAAATCGGTGAAGAAAGGAGCACAGTAATCGATCTAGAACATCAACGAGAATTCGAGGATTAGAGAACTAATTTAAATCATCTGTGAAGATCGAGATTTGGGATCTAGGAAAACCGTAGCTGCCGCCATTCTTTTTTAGAAGAGACCGGGACAATAAAAATAAGGGTGCAACACAAATGAAAGGGGCCGGCCAAGTTTACTAACGGAAAGGGGATGACCTCTTATTTTATTTCCTAAAGGGTTTTTATTTTGTATTGTTTTTGTGTTGTAATTTGAATCATCTAAACATTTTCTAGAATTTTGTAAAAATCTAGGAGAATCATCAGGGTGTTGACTGACAATTGCTAAAGTCTGTAAAATCTAGGTTACTGGTTACGGGGTCATAATCAGGGAAAATCTGATCAAGGGGATATCGGTCAGTCTAAGGCTTTGAGAATAGGGATAAAATAGGAGCAGGGTTTGAGAGTGTACATGGTCTTGTATGCGGGATCTGTTCTATCACCTAGTAGAAACCTTAGGAATGCAGCAGTAGGCAGGGTTTTGCCGAAGCTGGGTATATCTGTGTGTGATTTATTTTCTGCATTTCTGTTTCTGCTATATTCTGTGATCTGTTTATTATTATATATCCTGTTAGATTTTTAATTCAGTTAAAAATTGTGATAAACCCTATTCACCCCCCTTTAGGGTTAATCTGGATCCAACCGTAAGATGTGACCCAAATGTGTTTCAGTTTACATAACAAGGCACTAGTGGTAAAAACATGTGCACTGACCAACATACCCAGTTTTAATATCCACTAATTCAACAATTTACTAATATTTCTGGCCATTTTAAGGGTGAAGAACAGTGATTGACGATATAAGTAGAGGCGCCCACATAAGTTAAATACTCAAGTCTGACATGTATAACACCATTTAGCTGAACACACATAAAATTTGGGATGTGCAGTTGTGCATACATAAATATTTTGAGCAGTACAACTCATTAGCAAGTATAATAAGGACCATGAAATACAAGATATACAAAATGAAAAAAGTAACAAAGTCATCTTATGTATGCATAAATGATGCTCGACATTTTGTTGAAAAATGGATAAGTTAGGCTCACATATGTCAGGATTCACGCTTAAAAATGGCACAACTCAGTATCGAATGTTCAAACCGAAAAACAGATGCCAAAACAATATAGCTATTGTATGCAAGGTAAATGACACAACAAAGTGTTTGCAGAATATCTACGGATCATGACCAGAATATTCAACTAGTCGGGTAATCATCCAGGTATAATGTAACAAGAAAATGTGACTCTCTGCCAAAACCCAAACAATTCAGGTTCTCAAATGATAAATGTTCAATTTTAATAACCTAGTAATAGCAATCGACGAGGCAACAAAGATGAATGCGATAAAACTATAATGACCCAGATTTTTGGATGATTTATTTTAAATATTTAATATGGTTTTAAATATTGTGTTGATAATATAAATGAATTTTTATATCAAGTTATCAATATAATAATCAATTTCGATTTAATATCGAATATATTAAATTATCGTAATACGAAAATAATTGAACATTTTAAAATGGAATAAAAAACAATTCGGATGATTTATAGAAATTCAATCTGAACAGAAACAATAATAATAATAATAATTTATTATCAACGAATTAACCGTTTCGAATTTAATTTATCAATTTAAAACTTATATCTTCTCCACGTGATCAAATTAGACTTCAGAACCTGTTCCAGTGTGTTCAGAATAATGGTTAAACCCCAGTAACGTCAGTTGTTGTGTTTCGATTGGAGATCAGGACCGCGAAATATATTACTTTAAAATTAATTGGATAAGACTGAAATCAAATCAAATTAAATACAAACCAAATCGAATTTAATTAAAGGTGCACTTACCTACATGCTACATCTGACCTATACGTACTCATCCAGTTCTTAATACCGAAGTATTCGTCTTTATAAAAACCGTGACACTTCCTTTTATTGTTCCATTTTGATCATATGAAAAATCAATGCAAAAGATTCGAATTAAAAAGAAAACGACCGCTCCTCTATTCAAATTCAAATCGAGTTATATACCCTTAAATAATTCCCCAATTCCATTTCATTTTCGGTTCCTCAGATAAAATTAAAATCGAAATTCCCTCATTTTCTTCCTCAATCAAAAACAATTTCGTATAAAAAAAGAGAGAAGGAACTCGAAACAAATTTGAAATTGCATCTCGAATGATGCTAGTGCCTTCTATTCGAATATGGGGGAGCTCGACAGCAAAATTATCACAACCTAGGGTTGGTTAATTTCATGAGATAGGGAGGCCGGTGGATGTTCTGATGATATAGGGAGTTCATTTGATTGAGGGTGCCAGCTTGGTAATGTTTCAGAGATGAACGAGACATGGAGACAGAAAGTGAAGGGGGTTGAGTTAAGATGAATTTGCGGCTTCGATCTAGGGCGTCCAAGTTCTATAGTAGAATTTTAATTTTTGCTTTCTGGAACCGCGAAGATGTAGTGCGTAGCTGTCGTAAACGTAAGGGAAAACTCGAACAGAATTTGTTCGATGCCTGAACGGCCAGCGTGGAAACATGTACAGGTCACGATGGTCCAAAGGTGTCGAACTAAGCTTGGGTTGAGGTCTAGAGAAGCTTCGATGTTCATCTAATAAGGGAGAAGATTAATACCAAGGTTAAGGTATCCTATTTATTTAAGCAAGGAAATTAAATCAAATTTTCATAATTAGTAAATTAATATAGTTTAATTCGTGAAAATAAAAATAATGCGATATCTTGCTCATTTTTAGATCCCTTCGAACACCATAATATATATTGGACTCGTATTGATTTGGCTTCACGATGGGATTCATTTTGAGACACTTGGAGTATTCAAAGCTGGCTAGAATTTAATTAAATCGAATGGTATTCGGTTTAATTTAAATTGGGATATTCAGCAATAAAATAATCAGGTGAGTAAATCTCACTCGGATTTTTATATTAAAATTTATTTTTATTGTTAAAAATATTTGTTGGTTGTTTGGTTGCGTTTAAATATTACTATGGCTATTCTAAATATATATTAGTTATTTAAGTTTGGTGTTTGTGGCTATTATATATATACTGGTGGTTGGATATTTCACGCATTACCATTAACAGATGCCAGCAGTATCATTAGCGGACGACCCTATACGCCCCCACAATATGAAAGTGGATGACCTTATATACTGTGATATCCTGCCTCGAAGAAGGATGGATACTATTTATGTTGACTTACATCTGTGGATGCAGGAAAAACAGGTTGGAGGAATCCAACTGGATTCCTCAAAATTTATTATTGATCATTTTCATATATATATATATATATGATATGTTAGAAAACCTGTAACACCCCACACCCGCTACGGTCACTCACTAAGGGAATGCCATAGCATCGGTGGAGTATCTTAAGTGAATATAGAACAGAAAAATTACAACAAGACAGATATAAGTAATACTTGAGAATTTAAAACATCATTTCATTGCAGCGGAAAGTAAAACATGTTTGGTTACATCACAAAACCATAAACAAGAGTCAAGTACATAATATCCATCTTGATAAAACAAAAGTACATAATCCCACTATATAAACTAATAGCCATAAAAGAAAAGATAAGCTGAGCTTTACATCAATGGTCCAAGCTCCAAAAGACAGATAAAGCGATCTGATCAAAGTCCACTAGCACTAGGCCCACTCTGAGAACCTGAGGGTTTGGAAAAAGATAAAAACAACGGGGTCAGACATAAGTCTGAGCGAGTCCTATAACCTTAACAATACAATCATTAAAGTAATTAGGGTTTGATATAAACCTGGTACGGTACAACTGGGGATAAATGACTACACTAAGCAGCCAACTAGACTTAGGATGAACTAAGATAACGGTAAAGACGCACCTATCCACCCAAGGATAAATACTACACTGCACCACACCAGATCTACCCACCCAAGGGTAATTCCTACACTGCACCACACCAGATCTACCCACCCAAGGGTAATTCCTACACTGCACCACACCAGATCTACCCACCCAAGGGTAATTCCTAACTTAAAGATTGATCCCACTAAGTGTACTTAGTAATCTTAATAGTAGTCTCGTGTACCCCTAGCTGACTACATAGGTGCCGTCTGCCCCTATCTCCACTAGATGTACCCACTACTCCCATTCGATCGGCTCCCTAACGTAGATACCCGTGCTGGCCCCACAGTGGGGTGTATCATTCCCCAAAGTGGCAACCCGATACTATCAACGGTGCACGGCTTATACCTACACGATGCAACAACGTCTTACCTACCAGCCCGGGTCCACACACGCATATGAAACCCGTTGGACTTGCGTTGCCACCGCTAACCCGTTTTTCCTCTTATAGTCAAGCCCAGTATGCGTGTCCCGTCCTCGACATGGGTCGAGCCCACAAAGATACTTATGGGTTACTGGTTGAAATGGGCCCCCACAAGCTACCCACCTAAGCTTGTCCCTTCTAGTGTATCCCACTTAACCCTTTTTAATAATCATGTCCACTTACATGTTTAAAGTTTGGTTAAGTCATCTAATCATATTTCAATTGCCACTCAAGGCACCCACTAGATTTCCACATGCCACCCAAGGCACTTACTTGATTTCCACATGCTACCCAAGGCACTTACTTAACCCTTTAATCATGTTTAATTACATGTTCCACTTTGGTTAAGTATTCTAATCGTATTTTCTATTTCCACCCAAGGCAACCACTAGATTTTTCCACATGCCACCCAAGGCACCCACTTAACCCCTCATGTCCCTCTACATGCTAATATGGTTAAGTGTTTCTTAATTGATTAAGACCGTAACCTTTGTAAAGACCTCTCACATTAGACTATCTTTTATGGCAGCTGGATTTGCCGGTCGGGTCCGGGCAGCCTTACGCTATAACCGAGTCTAACCTCGTGTCTTTACACTTGTCACGTATTTAGTTCATGCCTAAGACCTCTCACATTGGGCCAACCATTTGTAGCCGCTGGATTTGTCGGTCGGGTCCGGGCAGTCTTATGCTACAAAAGGGTCCAACCTCGTGTCTTAGTCGATTAATTACACCTAATTAATCACCCCCATAATTTGTATTAATTATCCCTAATTAATTACAAATTTAACGATGTACATAATTGACTCAATTATGTCCATCCACTTTATGGTATGCATAATCATACCAACTTCACACAATTTTGTTAACATGAATATTAACCCCATCGTTCCCTACGTAATACGCTAACATGACATAAAAAAGGGAAGATTCATCACAAATACAATGGGTTCAACTTAGCATAACATTAGCATTATCATGGGTTTAAAAGGTGTCAACTTGCATATATGATCATAGAATCAAACCCAACTAGCATAAATAATCAACCCAAACTTGCATGAGTCACATATGTCATAAAGAGGGTAACTTGCATAAGTTACTTATATCATACAAAGGGGTAAACTTGCATATGTATGTATGACATACAAAGTGGTTAACTTGCATATGTATGCATATCATACAAAGGTGTAAACTTGCACATGTTACTTGCATATAATCAACCACCAAACTTGCATAATCATGTCATATATGGACTTGCATATAATCAACCACCAAACTTGCATAACATGTCATATATGAACTTGCATATAATCAAACACCAAACTTGCATAACATGTTATATATGAAATTGCATATAATCAAACACCAAACTTGCATAACATGTTATATATGAACTTGCATATAATCAAACACCAAACTTGCATAACATGTTATATATGAACTTGCATATAATCAAACACCAAACTTGCATAACATGGTGTCATAATGGATCAATGTTTATCATAGTGATTTGCATCACTAGCATCATGAACACATAGCATAGATTACACTCAACTTGCATAACTAGCATCATGAACATATAACATCAAACTTGCATAACTAACATCATGAACACATAGCATATGATAACATAACTTGCACTGATCCACATTCATAGCCATAACCTCATTATATCCTATCATAATCATTTCAACAATTGGTCATTAAGGCTATAGTACTCACAACTTGTTGATTAGCACTCCTATGAAGAAGATTTAGTTGCTAGAGTTGATTAGGAGTTGATTTGAGAAGCTAACTTCCTCTCTAATTTGTGGTGGCTACCTCCAAGTTGCATTTTGACGGCATAACGACGTTGTATCTATTTTTAGTATGAATTAGGGTAGTCTTAGGGTGTATTTATAGAATTAGGATGTAGTTTAGGCCCTTAGATTAACCCTAATTAATTTAGAGCCGTCAGATTTCGTCACAAGCCACCAAAACACAGCCCAAAGCTCAAATCAGTGCACCCAGGCCAAACTGACCGACAGGGGGGGTCGACCCCTGGGTCGACACATGGGTCGACCCCTTGGGGGGTCGACACCCATGTCGACCCTAGTGTCGACACCCTCTGTCTGGCGGGAATTTTCCCGCCTCTTCTGAAAATTGAAATAAGAATATTTCAAATCTGTTTTGAATTTTCTGAAACTTCGGATGGCCATAACTTCTTCATACGAAGTCCAAATCACGCAAACTCGGACTCTATCTCAACCAGAATTCCGAGACGAACACAATGGCGCAACCCATTTCCCTTAATTCTCACGTCTGAGATTAATTATTCTTTAATTACCAAACATTAATATTAAGTGAAATTCGGGGTGTTACAAAACCTGTGATTGATAATTGGGTGTTTCGGATGTTGATATATCACCGGGCCTGAACATCGATTTATAAAAATATCGTGAAAAAGGGATTTTGAGATTTAAAAGGGAAAATATATATTTTTTTCTAAAATAGAATTTGAATTTCGAATGGACTAGAAATAAAAACAAGAAATAAATTTATAAATGGTGTTTATAAATTAAATGGAATAAATTTTAATTGGATAATGTGGGGAATTGAAATGAATTTATAAACGGTGTTTGTAAATGAAGGGATATAAATTATCATTGGATAATATGAATATTTAAATTCAAACGTGAATTTAAAATGAGAATTGAAAAATCATTTTAAATAGTAAACGATGAAATTTATTCCGATGTCCGAAATGAAAATTAAATTGGATAAATCCATAAGATTTATGTTTGAATTCGACTATGTCGGATTTACAAAATAAATTATTTACAAATAGGATATTTAAATTATATTAGATAGACACTGAAATAAATTATGAAAATAGATTCCACATATATATATATATATATATATATATATATATATATATAAGTTGAAATAATAAAATATTCCAAAAAAATGAACCAAGTTTTAAATAGATTTGTATAGAACTTGTTCTAATGTATAAAACAAGTAAATTTATAAACAATGTTTATAAATGTAGTGAATTAATTATCATGAGATAATTTAGAATTTTAAATTCAAGTATGAACTTAAAATGGAATTTGAAATCATTTCGAAAAGGGAACGAAGGTCTTTATTTCGGAATTCGAAATATAAAAGGAATTGAGTTTCATATAGATTTTGAAGTGAAACTTGTTTTAATATATAAAACAAGGAAGTTGGATTTATAAATGATGTTTGTAAATCTAGTAAAATAAATTATCATTTAGATAATTTAAACATTTAAATTCAAGTATGAATTTAAAAGTGAATTAAAAAACAGTTTGAAATAGAACGACTAATTTTATTTCGGAATTCGGAGTATAAACTGAATTGAGAAAATCCAGTGGATTTATAATTAATTTTATACATAAATTGTTTATAAAGGAAATAAATTTATAACTGAGTTATAAAAAATTAACGGATAGGGATAATCAAGAATATTAAGTTGGATTTGGTAAATGGGCTGAAAATATATTAAAATATACTAGAATGGAGTTGAAATTTATTTATAAACAAAGTCTAAACATTTATATATAAATAAAATTAAAATGAACTTGTCGTAGCACAGTAGTTCGTAATTTGGCGTTTCGAACTTCAATTGAGTATATAGAACTCAATTTAAGTCAGAATTCTTTGAAATAAGAATTGTCAGGACCGATTTGATAATAGTTTTCTAATGAAGAGAAAAAACTGGATTTCGTCTTACAGAATTTTGAGTTATGTCAAAATCAAATTTTCTGAAAAATAGCGCCATAACCATTATAAAACTATAACAGTTTATTTAAATAAATAAAAGAATTTCAAGTAAACAAAATCCGAAATTCCCATTAGAAAAATCCATACTTGAGATATAAAATAAATATGAACTCAAGCGGAGTAAGTGAACTAGTTTTTGAAACAAAAATCAGATTTTTAATGTTTAAATAGAATTAATTAATTACAGAATAATTAGTTAATCGAGTTTGAATCAAAATTAGGCGTTGGATAAGTGAATGGGGTTTATAAATTTATATTCGAAATTGAATATGAAACTTGGGTTGAAAATGAAATTAGATTGGTTTTTAAGTAAAATAAAAACATATCTGGAAGTGATATGTTCAATTAAAAAGATGAAATGGGCAAATAGCTAATTAAACATAAATTAGCAAATTAAGTTAAAAATGGCTGGATTGAGTTGAAACAAATTAGGAATGGACGTATTTGGGTTAAATAGATATGGAATGAAGTGTATAAAGATTTTATTTCAAGTGCCTAACAAAAAGGTACACGTTTAAATTCCATATGAGTTTTTATGCGTCAAATCCGCAAACCGCTTGGCTTTTGATTTTTGAATGGAAAGGGCATAGAGAGGCGAGTTGAGGTTTGAGCTATTAACAGGTACAAAGAAGGTGCTAGCAAAAAATTTCAAAAATTTAAGGAGTTAGAATATTTTTAAGAAATACTGAAAGTTAGAAATCAATATATCGATATATATAGAATTCGATAAGCAAACGAACTTAAAATAGAATATTATAAACAAAAAGGAAATCTATAAATTTAAATCTAGTACGAATAGAAAGAGAAACGTATACACGTTTAAATGAAATGGAAAATTGGTTTAATACGATTGTTGATTAGTTGAGATAAGTAGTCTTGTCAGTTTTGAAGTTAAGAATGTTTTTTCAGTCAAGATCTAAGAGGTAGTTATACCCTAACTTGATTGATTTCATTATTAATCGATAAACAGGCAGATTCTATCTCGAAGATAAATGTTTAAATAAGATTGAGTTGAATGCAGTATTTTAGGTTGTTGTAACGATGTTTTTATAGAACATTCGTTTTAACCCAAGTAAGTGAAATTTTGGAAATATAATAAATATTCCATGAGTGTAGAAATGAGCGTGTGAAAGAAATATGTAATTGGAATATTTTCCAATTACAAATAGAAGATAATTTCTAAGTATAGAAAATAAAAGAAGGTGATATATGGAAATGTTTTCCGAATAGCGTAAGAGGCCAAGATGATTATTGAAAATATCAGGTTAACAAAAATTGATAAGGAAATGGTGAAGCGATTTAATTAATGAAATATTAATTAAGGGGCCCAGTGATTGTTTGATGCTTTGAATGGCTGTCTTTTTATTCGATAGTTAAATAACCAACTATCGAAGTATTTGCCCATATCATTGTCAATATGGAGAGACCGGTTGGATTATTATCCGAGAACCACTCCGTATTGGCAGTAGCATTGCAAATCATTTTATATGAAGATAATCAAAGACAGAGTAAAGTGCAAGGGCTTTTTCTATTAATCCTAGGTAGAAATTGCCTAAGATGGATAAATAGAACTTGTGCCTTCGGTTTCGTTCAGTCCCAGAACGAAGTTGTATGGACGAATGTCTGACAGAGTATTTCCAATGATCGCATATGCTGGTCTGTATAAATATATATGGTGGCAAAAAATTTATTCTCTTAGCATAATATCCAGAATATATTTGTGCAAATCAATTATTGGTTAACGGAACTGGCAAAGTGGCATTCAAAGTGATTGTGCTATCAATGAAATGTAAGTAAGCGTAGCCTCAGGCCTCAACAACCGGGAAATGACAAAAATCGGGCAGATAACATGGCTAAGTGGGTAGCTCCCAATTAGGATGTATTGCCACCTATTTAGAGAAATTCATTTCATTCTTTATTCTATTCGATGCCATCCCATTCGGGAAAACGGTTGCTGATCCTAACCGTTGGTGATATACATTCTGTACACTCAAGCAAAATGAGTGGTCGGTCATGTGTGGCTGGGTTACAAGATGTTATTGTTGAACCTAGTGTATTCCTCTCTAGAGATAAACTATCAGAAGGTGGTTCCATACCTTGTCATAGTTGGAAATTCATTACCCAATAAGTGCTAGCGTTTCTGATTGTGTATTATATATGTGGAGCGTGAGATGCAAACGTTCCACTAGATTGTTATTTATTTGATTTAGACACTATTATAATATCAAAAGAGTTTTGATATAAAGATTTTCGTTTCTTTTAAAAGGATTTTGAAAGTTAAATCAAGTGTTTTGGATTGTCATAAGGGAAAAACCCGTTCCGTGTTATACGGCGTGGTCTTATGAGATATCGTTTATTTTATCAAACTGTTTTAAATTGTTTACTCATATCAGTCCCATGACTGACCCAGAGTTTATTTTTCTATGTTTTCCCTAAACTCTTGGGTGCCTAAATTTGCACAGGCAGTCAAGTAGTTCAAGATTATACAGATTTATCTAAAGAACTTGGAGCGGGAATCTTCGGTGTTAGATATTTAGAGTTTATTCTGTTGTGTTGTATTTGTGATATACTCTAATGATGTATGTAAGTTCAGATACAATTGTATTTCAAAAGTGTTTATTTATATATTATATTTTATTCTGCTATGATTGAGATATTTTGTGTTGTTGTTTCTGTTCTTCTTCTATCTTTTTATTCTTTATTTCATAATGATTCGTATTTCTATGCAATTTGGGTTGGACATGTGATGTATGTAGTTAACTCAGATAGTATGGATTTGTGGGCCACTACAAAACAGTACAAATAAGCTACTAATTTATTTTAGTTTCATATTAACGTCGGAAACTTGAGCGAAGTTTAATCATGAGTAGGTACTCACCTTAAAACAACGATTAGGAGGGTAGAAAACCATGGTGACTGACTTCGACTCGCTAGAGTTGAACAGCAAAGTAGTGACGCTCAAGGTTGCTGGAGCTTGCACGAACACTAGAGTGGTTTCAATGGCGAGTTGCTATTTTGGATTTTCGATATAAATTGGACGAGCCAAGGTCGATCGATGGTGATGAAAGGTTTTCACTTTAGAGTCTTGGAGAGAAGCGAAATAAGGATTCCGCCACTGAAAATTGAATAGGGGAAAACGATTTTTGGCTATGCTAAACTCATAGGTTCAAGAAGAAGGAACGCGTGGGGATAAAAACAACGTTAAACATATAGGTCTGAGAGTATTAGAATATTGCTCGGTGCCAATTTAAACTGAGGTAGGTTATATCTGAGGTTAATTATATATTAATTCTACCGCAAATTATTACGCAACGCTCCAAATTCATACCATCGACACAATCTCTAAATGCGACAAAAATAAACGTACCTCTACATTTCGACATTCTAAATCTAATGAAATTATATTTTTTGTAATCCGACATTGTTTACATACAACATTATTTTAAATTTTAAATCTTAAATCATTAATCAGTTCACTAATTTTATTTTGTTTGTCCAACAACAACTCTGTTTCATTCTAAATTTAAAATGCTAAATTCAATTTCTTTATATATGCAAATATACACATATCCAAGCCAATTTACCATATTTTTCACTATATAAAACCTCTAATTTATTTAATGCTGATAACGTTTATTTTTAAATTCAACCATTTATATTTTTCAGTCGAATTCCAAATCTAATTCAATTCAAATATTCAACCATAAATATTCGATTTCCAATCAACCATTCTGCACTAAATATTGAGTTCAATTCATACTCAGACTAGTATATTTAATTTTTAATTTCTAACCCAAGTATCAATATAAAATTGATTGTTCATAATTACGTTTTTAATTAATTCCATATCTCTGTTGTTGAAATTTCTAGGACATTATAGTAATTGAATTTACCGAATGCGAGAAGTGTTTGAGATGGAGTACCTCCAATTTTACTCCATGTGATAATAAAATCTTTAATTAACTTTAAATGGTAATAAATTTTATCGATAACATGATGGTTGTTAGATATGGAGTACACCAGTTTTTCTCCATGAGATGAATAAGTTGGGATTGGGATAATAAAATAAATGATTACTTCGGTAAGGCTCGATAATTCTGCATAGCTTTATGAACCATAATTTTGTTTAAGTTGAGAAAATATATTATAAAATCTTTTGAAGTGATTTCCAAGGAATGAATTAGACAATAAGTTTAAATGAGATAATATTTTATAAGATATGTGTAAATAGGTCCCAAAATGAATAATATGTGAATAAAAGAATATTCTGGATTGGAATAAGATGTGTGTTACTTTTATATATCACATGATGTCAAAAATACGCGAGTTGTTTGGAAAAGACCGGGTTTAACCCATTCTGAATAACTATTACGACAATTAAAAGTCGAAGATTTGAAGACGGTGGACGAAGACCGGAGGTCTTCACATCGATTGGGCTATTATTGATGTCTTAATTGGGCTGATCCCCCAAGGCAAGGTAATAAGTGTTGGTCGTCCAGACATACTTGGAGATCGACCGGATATGTGAGGACCTCTCTCCTGCATTGGATATATGGGATGAGGAATAAGGTGCCACTGGTTTCGTTTAGACCCAGAGCAGACTTGTAAATGGAATGTGTGTCTTACATTGTATTTCTCTCTATATTGATTGATTTCTATTAAATATATATTTGTTTGGTGGCGGAGAATTTATTCCCTTTTCTTAAGACCCTTCTCTAAGACGTATGAGCTTAGAGATTATATATTAGTGGACATCAATTGTATGGTATGAACTGACAATGTGGCATCCTGAGATGCAATAATCAAGGCTTTTGTTGAAAAACATATCCTTGTGGATGATGATAAAAGCATGGCTTTAATATAGCGTAGCTTTGTATATAGCGTCAATTACCGAGCTTTACATCCCGGTACGAGTCAAAAATGGGATGAGGGACAACAGGGAGGACATGCATTTTTTCAGCTAGGAGTGATGTCATAGTATGAATCCCATACATTTTACTTATGTGGATTATGTATACTTGGCCACACAAGGCTAAGATGGTCGACGTACTGACCATATTTTTGGTCCATTAGGACCAGAAAACGTATTATTCAAGAATTGCCAATCAACAAACCCAAGAGTGGACCGGCCCTGCCGCTCCCAGGGCTCACCAGAGTCTGAGTCCCGAGGCTGGTGCTAAATTTCCTCGAATTCGGAAGGAGAGATCCCTATGCCTTGGCTCATGTTGGAAATCCAAATTCCAATACATGATTTTACGGTTTTAGTTGTATACTATGGCGACATAGTGGGATGTGGTACTTTTCCGTCTAGAATTGACACATTTATATTCGAAGTTGTTTTCTGCACTATGCACTTATAATAATATCAAAAATGTTTATTTTAAAGCGTATCAAGCATGTTTTGCTAAGTAAATATAAAAAAATGGGGACCTTCAAAACCCTAATGGCGAATTCAAAAAACGTCTTTTCTTCTCTGGCATCTTCTTTCTCTAACCATATTTCTTCCTTGCATAACGACAACAAGACCAACGACAAAGCTATAGATCCTTTGTACAAGGACATTCTTTTAAGACCACCTGTAAAGCGCAACGTTTATATTAACAAATCCAATAACCTGCATCCCCAATCGTTGCCTCGAAACAATAACTGGTATGATGTAAATATCAGGAACATCAAATGCAATAGTGGTTGCTTCAGATGTAGAACGACATATAACTGGGCGCGATCATGTCGTAATCCTGTTTTATATTTTAAATGCCATAAAACTAGTCATATGGGTTTTAATCGTAAATCCTCTCCTCAACCTCCACAAAATTGGCGAATATGAAAAATAAAACCCATATCTCGGCTAATATTTTTTCGGATGATTTTAAGTGGGCACGATCGATGGTAGTCGTCTCAATTGCCCATGAAGCTTTCTCGATTGTCCAGATCGAAGATCTACTTAATTCCATATTTGGTAGCAGGGAACCGTCTTGGAATTGGAACATTAAAAGGATGGGGGACGATTTTGTTGTCAAGTTTCCACCTTCTTTATTGATAGATAATTTATATTACTCTGTCATAATGAAAAGAGGAACTTTTAATCTGAAGAGGTGAAGCATGCAAACTTTTTGCATCATTAAGAAGAAGGTGAAGGTTTTGGTGGTTTTGAAGAACGTGCCTTTGATTTGTCATAGTTTGGAGGTCCTTAGGGTGGCACTGGCGGATTTGGGTTTTGTTACTAGATTGTAGTATGGGGCGTTACATGCCGCTGATTACACTTGTTTGAGGGTAGAGTTGTAAATGGATGAATCAGAGGTGCTTCCACATTCGATAAAGATACATGTTGAAGATTATTACCCCAAAGTGCATATTAAGAGATATTATGGTGATTCGTCTATTGATTTTGACGTATTGGGATTCAAGACGTGTGTTTTTGCTACAGGAGTGATGGCAAGATGAAAGTTTTAAGTGGTAAAGACATGGAAGTAAGCGATGATGGGGGTAAAGGAAGCGGCGAATGATGGATTGGATAACAATCTGATTGTTGTCTCTTCTAATGAAGTATATATGAATGCGGGCAGTAATGGGAATTTTTTTGTGAACTATGATGGTGGTGTTCAAGTTCAAGTTGATGCTGGGGGCAATATTGTTGGTGTTGGTAATGCACCGGTCAATTGGATGAGGGGGTAGGTCTGGATGATCTTGGTGACATGGGTGATAGTAACATAATTGTTGGCGATGTGGACGTGAATGAGAAGGAAATTGGTTCAAAATATTTGGATTCGGGGGGTGATAGGTCTTTGGCTATGACTGCATTCGGCGAATGTTCCACAACCAAAAGCAAAGGAAAGAGAGCTTTGAGTTTTGGCGTAGTGATGCTCCGACCCAGCGCCAAAGGATTGCCTCATCCACTCGAAGGTAGCGTCTTTGTCCTTGCCTTTCTTAATTCATTACCTAGAGATAAAATGCATGGCCTAGCTTGTAGTTCTGGTTTCATATTGAATAATGTTATTATTAGTGATATTAAAAATAAAGAAGTAGAGAGGGCTAATGTTTAACCATGATCATTGACACTTGAAATGTTAGAGGCCAAGGAACTTATGATAAGTGTCTTAGGGTCAAACATTGTCTTAAATCTATTAAGCCTGACATTATTTTGCTACAAAAAATTAAACTTGAAAAACCTGAAGTCAATGTTTTTAATTGTTCAGAGTGGGGTGTTATTGACGAGTGGTGTTTTATCCCTGCTGTAGGGAATGTAGGGGGTATTTTCACTGACTGGAATAGTCGCTATTGGATTTTAAAACAAGAGATTAAGCAAAGTCACAGCCTACACGTTGCATTAGAATGTAGAATGTCCAAAGTGTTGTACTTCATCTCTAATGTTTGAGGGCCGAACACTAGAAGTGAGAGGAAGACTTTATGGAAGGAGGGAGTTGTGTTCCATAGTCTGATGTATGGTCCTTGGGTTATTGGAGGAGACTTTAATATTACTTGATTTGACTTTGAGAGGAGTAATAAAAGCGATAATTACGTGGAGGACATGGAGGACTTCAGCTTTTTTGTGCGCGATTGTAATTTAATTGACATACCCCTTTCAAATAGGAGATTCATTTGGAGTGATGGTAGAACACCTCCTACTTTGGTTAAGCTTGATCGTTTTTTCATCAACTCCAACACTGAGGATGTGCACCCGCTTACTTTTCAAAAAGGGTTGTCTTCGGTTATTTCATACCATTGTCCTATTGTTTTAGACACGGGGGAGATGGCAAGGATAAAGAGGTGATGCAACTGGCAACATTTGTAGGAAGTTTAAACTATTAAGAGAATTCTTGTCAAAGTGGAATAGAGAAGTGTTTAGCAATATTAGAATAAAAAAGAAAGGATTGAAAAGGATATTTTGGAGCTTCATATTCTGTAGGAGGAGAGAGATTTAGATGAGGTGGAGAAGGCATTGTTGAGAAGTAAGAAAACGGAGCTTATTAAAGTGGTTGACCAGGAGGAGATTTTTTGGAAGCAAATATCAAGATCCTAATGGCTGAAAGAGGGTGATAGCAATACTAGCTACTTTCATAAAGTTGCTAATGGTAGAAGAAGAAAAAACATGATAAGTAGTATCTGGAGGGGCGAAGAGGAGATTTGTGATCAATAGAAGCTAAGTTGCTGATTTTTTAAAGGGGTTCTTTGGGGAGAGGATCGAACATCGGATCTCTGTGGATTGGAAGCAGCTGTATTCTTCAGAATTTAACTTAGATGACATCGATAAATATTTTTCCGAGGAGGAAATTTTGATTGCGCTGTATGAAATGCCTGGTTATAAGGCACCTGGCCTTGATGGTTTTCCAAATTTATTCCTTAAATAATACCGAAGTTTGGTGAAAAATGATGTTTTGCAATTGTTTAAGGAATTTTATGATGGCTCATTGGGGTTAGAATTGCTAAGCTATGCCAATGTGGTGTTGATACCTAAGAAAAAAAGGAATGTTTATGTGGCTGATTTCAGACCCATTTGCCTTTTGAATAGAACCTTCAAGCTGATTATGAAAGTCTTAACTAATAGACTGGAAATGAAGACAGATGACTTAATCGATAAATCTCAGACAATTTTTATCAAAGGTAGATTTATTTTGGATGGTGCCGTTTTGGTGCAAGTAGTCATTTCTCATTGTGACCGTTTTGATGTACCATGTGCCATTATCAAACTAGATTTTGCTAAGGCCTTTGATACAGTTGATTGGAGGTTCATGATTGATGTTCTTAAGGCGAGGGGGTTCCCTAGCAGACTGGTTGATTGGATTTCTATGATCTTGTCATTTAGCAGTTCGAATATCTGTGATAATGGTGTTGTTGGGAGCACTATCATTTCCAAGGGAGGTTTGAGATAGGGAGACCCCTTATCTCCTCTTCTTTTTGACTTAGTGGCTGATGTGTTTTCTCAAATCCTCAAGGTCAGCTGTGGGAATGGTATCATCAAAAGCTTTGGGAGTGAGCACGTGGTTGGGTGTATCAATTCTTCAGATTATGCTGATGATACCATAGTTTTTAGTAGTCCCGAATGTAAATATATTGCTGCTCTTAAATTCTTACTGTATGCTTGGTTTGAAAATTAACTTTCACAAAAGTAGTGTGTACACTTTAAGGTGTGCTGCGGATTTGAACATAAAATGTGCAGCGCTTCTCAATTGCAAGGCTGACAAGTTTCTGCTAAACTACTTGGGCATGTGTTTTCGACCTAAGAAATTGATGAAGCAGGATTGACAACCCCTTATTGACAAAGTTGATACTAGGTTTGCAAGGTGGAAAGGGAACTCTCTTTCAAGGGCGGGAAGATTGGTTTTGGTGAAATATGTTCTCTCTTCTATTTCGCTATACTGGTTATCTTTTTTCAACTGTCCTGGACGGGCAATATACAAGATTGATGTAATTAGAAGAATTTTTTTTTGGACTGGTGATAAGGAGAATTAGAAGCTCAGTTGTCTTGTTTCATGGGATCATGTATGTATGTCAAAAGATCAAGGGGGCCTGGGTGTTCTTAATTTGAGAAACATGAACTCTTCTCTCCTTCGTAAATGGTTGTGTGTGATGATAAGTGACAAGCAAGTTTTCAGGAAGGACTAGATAACTAATACATGCTACAATGGTAGATTTGATTGGAATTTGGATTCTTCTCACTGTTCTGATTTCTGACAAGGTGTTATGAGCAATTTCTAATGGATTAACATTGGTACAAATGTAGTGGTGAAAAATGGTTTTAGCATCTCGTTCTGGTACGACTGTTGGCTACTTCCTGTTCCTTTAAGGGTTGAGTTTGAAGATCTATTTGTGATAGCTGGTAACAAACACTCCACTACCAGAGAGATGTACAATCTAGAGGCTATCAATTTTAAATTGAGGCTTTCTTTTTGTAGAATAGTCACTGGCAATGCATTTTATTAGTTATATCATTTGTTTAGGTTGTTGGAAGTTGTCTGCTTAAATGATGAGAAAGATGAGTTTGTTTGGATGCTGGAGGGGGAAAGAATTTGTTTTAGGTTAGAGGCCTTTATAAGATGATGAATTTTGTTGGCAGAAGTTGGATGGGATTTGATCATATGGGTAACGACCCGGATTTTGAGCGACTTTGGTTATCGACGTAAGCTCGACGTCGATAACCAAAACATAGAAAAATCCTGGTAGTTAATGAAAGAAATTAGAAGGTGAGAATAGATAAGATAGAAACTTAGAATAGAAGAAGAAGAAGAACACAACATCAGAGTAACACGAACCTCACAGCGGAACGAATAACATATAATAGATAACATAACTTTGAAATATAACAGTTATGTATACAATAGCACTTATCATAGTACAGCACTTACAACACAGCGGAAATAACTATAGCTATAGGATCTTGAAGCCTCCTGCTCCACGCTCTTCCAGTATATCTGTAAAACCCGACTACTTGACTGCCCGTACAAATTTAGGCACCCAAGAGTTTAGGGAAAACAACAAATAAACTCCGGGTCAGTCATGGGACTGGTGTGAGTAAAACAGGTATATGAACAAGTAAACGATATCTCATAAGACCACGCCGCATAACGGAATGGGTTTTTCCCTTATGAGAATCCAAAATATCTTTATATCAAAAACCTTTTGATATTAATATAATGTCTATGTACAAATAGATATCAACTAGCAGAAACGCTTTCATCTCACGTTCTACATATATAGTATACAATCAAAATCGCAAGCACGTACTGGATAATGGATTTCCAACTATGACAAGGTATGGAATCACCTTCCGATCAGTGTACTCTAGGAACGATACACTGGAGTTCAACAAGAACATCTTGCAACTCAGCCACACATGACCGGCCACTCATTTCGCTTGAGTGTATCGAATGTACATCACTAACGGTTGGGATCAGCAACCGTTCCCGTATATATATATGGGACAGCATTGATAGATTAAAAGAAGCAAATGAATATTCACTAGATAGGTGATTATACACCCTACTTCGGTGCGACCGACTTAGCCATGCTGCCTGCCCGATTTCTGTCATTTACCGGTTGATGAGGCTAGAAGCTACGCTTTATCATCACATCAGATTCACTTCGAATGCCACATTGTCAGATCCATCGAAAATCACTAATTGACGTCTACAACCATACATTACGTGTCAGCTAAAAGAAGTTTCCTTCTCCGCTTCCACTCTTAGTACGGTTGAAGAAATCAATGTACGTGACCGTCTGGAAATACTATGTCAGACATCCATCTTCATTCACTTAGAAATGTCACATCGTCATACCCGCCAAATCACAAATTGACTTATCCAAAAATAACACGGGTATACAGCTAAGAGAAACGAATTCCTCCGCCACCAAACGTGAATACGTTTGAACAGATCAACTTACGCGATCCATTGGATATACTCCGTCAGACCTTCGTCCATACAAGTTGTCCTGGGACTGGACAAACCGAAGGCACTATTCTGTAAACAGGATAGCCCTTGCATTTTACTCCGTCTTCAATTATCTTTGGCATATATGATTCGCGACGCTTATGCCAATACAGAGTGGTTCTATGGATAATAATCCAACCGGTCTCTCCATATTAACAACGTTAAAATGGTCAAAACTTCGATAGTCGGTGAGTTAACTATCAAAGAAAAACAAGTGTGCAAACAACGATATTATTTCCAAATGGAAATTATATCGAACAAACATCATTTAACATAAATCCCTTTAGTTCATTTATTTACTTATCTCCTATTTCCCTATATTCTAAATTCTTTTTTTTCTTTTATCAGAAAACATTTCTGATTCTTGTTTGGTAAACATTTCCAAAACTCCTTTACGATCAAACCTTACCATTTCTTAGTTAAGAAGGAAGTCACTCAAGTTGGGGTATAATTACCTCTCAGACCTTAACTGAACAACGTTATAACTTCGAAATGGTCAAAGTTTATCTTTTTAATTTTTAACAACTTCTTTACACCTTTCTCGGATCCAATTTTACTAATCCACTTCTATATTTAAAACATTGGTTATAACGATAACGTTATAATCCCTACTTTCGAATTATCTAACTTTAATTATAACTTCTATTCTTGTTAGTGAATAATTAACCTAACACTTTTTTTATTTATAAATAAATAAATCTCTATTTAAACACTGGAAAGTATAAGTACTTTCCCGAATTCGATATAATTGAATTTGCCGATTAACTCTCTTCGAGAAATCTCTATTTGATTAACTCTTCTTCGAATAACCTATATTCGATTAACTCCTTCTCGAATAAACGATATTCGATAATCTCTCTTCGAATAACTAATATTCGATGACTCTTCCTTTTCAAATATCTCATATTTGAAAATCTCACTTCGATTAAACTATAATCGATAACTCCCTTCGATGAAACTAACATCGACAACTTCTTTCGATGAACTAACATCGATAACTCCTTTCGATGAAACTAACATCGATAACTCCTTTCGATGAAACTAACATCAATAACTCCTTTCGATGAACTAACATCGATAACTCATTTCGATGAAACTAACATCGATTTATTTAACTCGACGAACTTAACTCGACTAACTTAACTTGACTCGACTTACTTGGTTCGACCAATTTGATTCGATTAACTAGGCTCGACTAACTTGACTAACTTAACTCGACTTACTTGGTTCGACCAATTCGATTCGATTAACTAGGCTCGACTAACTTGGTCGAACCATCCGATCAACTCAACTTATTTAACTTAACTTATTTCTCAACTCGATTAACTCCTATCGAATAACTAATATTCGATTAAACTCCATTCGCTTGACTCTAGATCGCAGCGATCACAATGGTTACTCCTGACTCCCTCAGGAAACATCCGACCGCCGTAGGCTATTTACAGCCCTGCGAATTACGCTAGCAGTCGTACAAGATGGAAACTTACCCTGAATACTATGTTTGACTAACTCTGTCTCAAATAACTATATTTGATTAACTCTAGTTCGTTTTACCTCTAATCGATTAACTCTAATCGATTAACTCTAACTAATTAACTCCAACTGGTTAACTCTAACTGATTAACTCTAACTGGTTAACTCTATTTGACTAACTCGACTTGACTAACCCCTTTCGAATAACATATTCGATTAACTAACTTTCGAATACCATATTCGATTAACTAACTTCGAAAACCATATTTGATTAACTAACTTCGAATACCATATTCGATTAACTCCTTTTGAATGTCTATATTCGATTAACTAACTTCGAATACCATATTCGATTAACTAACTTTCGAATATCATATTCGATTAACTAACTTCCGAATACCATATTTGATTAACTAACTTCCGAATATCATATTCGATTAACTCTATTCACTTTATAAAGATTTCCTTTTTAACAACGTTTTATTCATTTGAAAAGATTTACTTTTAAATAACGGTTCTACACTTTAAAAATGATTTCCTTTTTATAACGTTTCCTTTTTAATTCTATTTGTAAATGGTTTACAAATATTTCCTTTTCAAATTTATTCTTGAAATATTCTAACTCCTTTAATTCCCGGGAAAATTCGCCATAACCTCCTTTGTATCGGGAGCATCGGGAAAATCCCCAAACTCGCCACACAGACCTTTCCATTCAAAAAGAAATGTTTTGAATTAATTTCCTTTTCAAATATCTCCTATTTATAAACATTCAAATTTAAAAACATTTCTTTTTATAAATATTCCACTTTATAAATATCTCTTATTTATAAATATTCCAATTTATAAATATTCTATTTTCAATATCACTTTGAAAATCCCCTTATCAACATTCCTGTATGTTATGGTATTCAATCATATCAAATCACGATGTCTAATCTCGTCCATACACACACAATCAACAACAGGTTATAATTCACATTATATATTAAAATATATGAAAAACAATAAAAATAATTGTTGAGGAATCCAGTCGGATTCCTCCAACCTGTTTCCCTGCATCACAGATGTTAGACAATATAGATAACATCACTTTCAGTTCCATATGATATATTCTGTTAAACAGAATCAATATAGAAATTTAACTAACTGACTAGCAGTTCAATCAAACAATCAACACACAGTACATCAGACAATATTTAACAGTTCTAAAAATACAACATGAAAATATAAACTGTTCAGAGTTGGTGAGTTTTACTCACATTTGCGCGTTAGCCGTTAAATAACGGTTTGCGTTATTTGATTCAGTCGGACAATTTATTTCGCCATAAATTGTAACGTGCTCCAATCGACTCGCGGTCAGTCCTATTGGATAGTGTCTGTCCATACGATCCTGACGGATCTTGTTTCGCTGAATTTCTATACATGAACGGATAACTCATCGTTATTATAGTGCTTAACATACATTACACATATTTAATTTTAATTAAACTATTTTAAATAAAAGAAATGGGCCTTAACTTTTTCTCCGAAGCCCATCTTCCTCCTTAACAAGACCAACCCGCTATCTTCCTGACTCCACTCAGCATAACATCAGAAGACAATCCCCTTCTTTGAACACCCGCACACATCTCCAGTGTACAGCTTGTGTCGAAAACCCCTCCACGCACAACCTTCATCCTCTTGCTTTGGAGACTTCACCTCAACCGTACAACAACACCCTCACTCGAACAGTATTCAGACAACACCCATAGTACTCAGCACCCTCACTCTCAACAATTACAACTCCTCTTCCATGATTCTTTCTCCAAGCACACAACCACCCTATAGGACTCCACAGTACACAAGACACAACTGTCTTCCCGTCCATTACCTCCTCTATTCTCAGAACATCAACTTTCTGCAACTCAAATCCTTCAATCTCCCTTTTATTACACCACCGCACCCTTCCAACTTCATAAAAACATGACTCCAGAAAAAATCCAACTCCACAAATCATTTTCAAGGCTCCTCCTACACGAATGCTTTTCCATGAACCCAACAAATTCCCAAACGATGACCACGACAGACTTTAAAACTCCACAAACCACTTAACAGTAAATAAATTACCTTTCGTCCACAAATTTGAAATCAACAGACCCGTTAATCACCTTCTCCAATTTATCACCGTCTTCCCAAACTAAAATGGTCGGCTTCAGTATTCTCCCTCGTCCTTTGACCTCGCGTTGACCCCCCTTGCCATCACCTCCGACACCGTATGCTGACTTCGATGTCACCCACCCACGCACCAAGCCAACCTCCTTCCGATTACCAACACCCTGCCCAACTCGATCTCCAAAACTTGCCCAGTTGAACCGCTCTCGAGCACTGTAGTTGACATCGTGATGCCCAATTCAAAACCGATGTCCACCAAAAACCTATTAGGCTGACGGAAATTACTTCACGAGTGCGAATAGGTGTATAAAATGATTTATGAGATTTTACTTCATTTTTCTTTTGATTTTTGTTTCCGCCGTTTTTGAAGAAGAGAGGAGTAAAAGTGGCGGCTACAGATTTTTCAGGAGAATGTGAGAATGAATTAGGTTTTTAAATGGTGTCAAAGTTATTATATATGAGGGTTAGAGGAATTGTGTGGACCAACAGTTTTCCACGTCTTTCCTTGTTTGTGGCTGAGATGTGAAGTGCGTGTATCCCATTTTTATTGTGGAATCTAAGGTGGCTACACCGACTATCATTCAACCTTCCTTTGATTCCTAAACTGTTGGCAGTTCATACACTAACCAATATAATGACGAACATCCCTTTGTGTATTCCCATCAAAATTATATACAACCTATCTTGGTATACACTTTGGTTCGACTGAGATAATTTTGATACAAGTGTAGTGGAACTCATCCATCGCCACTTTCCTTAATGATTCAACATTGTTCATCCATAATTTTCCTTGTGAATCATGGTAAATCCTTTCCCATTCAGTAAAGAAAGATTGTCTTCTCATCCGCTTATTTACAAATCACTACTTATATAATTAAATAAATTAATTATAACCCTGGAAAATGCGGGTCATTACATTCTTCCCCACTTAAAATAATTTCGTCCTCGAAATTGCTAAGGTAGAGGACGACCCTATCTATTGGAACTCCTAAGATTTGTTTACCCTTTATTTCTGATTTCAACTGAACCAATTAATATCGACTAAAATATTTATTCATTCCGACTAACTAAAATTTTCAAAAATCCTAAAAAAATTCTAACACTTTAAATTTTCGGAAAATTTCGCCATAACCTCCTTTGTACAGCCCTATCGGTAAAACCACAACTCGCCTCTCTGGGCCTTCTCCAACCCAAAAGAAAATCAAACAGCCAAGCGGCTTGCCAAATCGGCTCATAAATTCCAAACTCATATAAAATATAAACTTGTACCTTTTTGTGGGGCATATCCTTATATCCCTACCATCTGTTATCAACTCGGCATATACAAATGCCATCCCAATCAACTCCAACCAATTTATTCTTATCACAACCATTCGCTTATTCAAGCCGAATTCAATTTCAAATTCGAGTTTCAAATTCCAAACTCTCAACTTATCATTTCAAATCCACATCCAGATTATTCTCTAATCCCTTCCAGTTTTTCTTAACCTATCATCTCAAGTTAAATTCTGGTTTATTATTTACTTTTACCATCCCATTCGAATTAACTTCACAAGTTAAAATTTTAATTTCTAGAACTTAAATTCCTGGTTTTATTTCAAATCAAATTTGAAATCATAATACCAATTCAAAACATTTGAATTCCTAAACCACTTGTTTTCTCAAAACAATTCAAAACAAAATCTTTGGTAGTAATCCGTCACTTTGAAACTCGAAAATCACACTGATGATGTGTACATCATCATCAGAATTATTTCCAAGTGGTCGAAGTGAGTTCAATACTATATCATTTTCAAAACCATTACTAAATACTTCCATTTTGAAAACATCTCAAAATCTCCCAGGAACTTAAAATTTCCTTATTTTAATTCCAGTTCTGATTTAATTCAGATTTAATTCATCTTATTTCATATACTTTACTTATATGATTCTGATTGGTTATATACTTAACCATTTAATTTATAATCTTACTCGATTATAATAACAACAAATATATCCTATATATGATAATATATCACATATCCATACTGTGTCGGCCCATCGTATTCAAGTGTTTATTTACTCCTACCGATACAGTGGATCAAACTGATCGACCAGAACTCATAAACAACTCAGCCAATGAATCTCCACAATATAAAACCATTTTTTTTATCAAATACAAATACGCACTCGTATATATACACTCAAACTCAATCTAGGGTATTACTAACCCTATCTCTACCGAGTCACGCCACAGAGCCAAGGTAATTCTTAACTTAAGCTCTGATACCAACTGTAACGACCCGGATTTTGAGCGACTTTGGTTATCGACGTAAGCTCGACGTCGATAACCAAAACATCGAAAAATCCCGGTAGTTAATGAAAGAAATTAGAAGGTGAGAATAGATAAGATAGAAACTTAGAATAGAAGAAGAAGAAGAACACAACATCAGAGTAACACGAACCTCACAGCGGAACGAATAACATATAATAGATAACATAACTTTGAAATATAACAGTTATGTATACAATAGCACTTATCAGAGTACAGCACTTACAACACAGCGGAAATAACTATAGCTATAGGATCTTGAAGCCTCCTGCTCCACGCTCTTCCAGTATATCTGTAAAACCCGACTACTTGACTGCCCGTACAAATTTAGGCACCCAAGAGTTTAGGGAAAACAACAAATAAACTCCGGGTCAGTCATGGGACTGGTGTGAGTAAAACAGTTTAAAACAGGTATATGAACAAGTAAACGATATCTCATAAGACCACGCCGCATAACGGAACGGGTTTTTCCCTTATGAGAATCAAAAATATCTTTATATCAAAAACCTTTTGATATTAATATAATGTCTATGTACAAATAGATATCAACTAGCAGAAACGCTTTCATCTCACGTTCTACATATATAGTATACAATCAAAATCGCAAGCACGTACTGGATAATGGATTTCCAACTATGACAAGGTATGGAATCACCTTCCGATCAGTGTACTCTAGGAACGATACACTGGAGTTCAACAAGAACATCTTGCAACTCAGCCACACATGACCGGCCACTCATTTCGCTTGAGTGTATCGAATGTACATCACCGACGGTTGGGATCAGCAACCGTACCCGTATATATATATGGGACAGCATTGATAGATTAAAAGAAGCAAATGAATATTCACTAGATATGTGATTATACACCCTACTTCGGTGCGACCGACTTAGCCATGCTGCCTGCCCGATTTCTATCATTTACCGGTTGATGAGGCTAGAAGCTACGCTTTATCATCACATCAGATTCACTTCGAATGCCACATTGTCAGATCCATCGAAAATCACTAATTGACGTCTACAACCATACATTACGTGTCAGCTAAAAGAAGTTTCCTTCTCCGCTTCCACTCTTAGTACTGTTGAAGAAATCAATGTACGTGACCGTCTGGAAATACTATTTCAGACATCCATCTTCATTCACTTAGAAATGTCACATCGTCATACCCGCCAAATCACAAATTGACTTATCCAAAAATAACACGGGTATACAGCTAAGAGAAATGAATTCCTCCGCCACCAAACGTGAATACGTTTGAACAGATCAACTTACGCGATCCATTGGATATACTCCGTCAGACCTTCGTCCATACATGTTGTCCTGGGACTGGACAAACCGAAGGCACTATTCTGTAAACAGGATAGCCCTTGCATTTTACTCCGTCTTCAATTATCTTTGGCATATATGATTCGCGACGCTTATGCCAATACAGAGTGGTTCTATGGATAATAATCCAACCGGTCCCTCCATATTAACAACGTTAAAATGGTCAAAACTTCGATAGTCGGTGAGTTAACTATCAAAGAAAAACAAGTGTGCAAACAACGATATTATTTCCAAATGGAAATTATATCGAACAAACATCATTTAACATAAATCCCTTTAGTTCATTTATTTACTTATCTCCTATTTCCCTATATTCTAAATTCTTATTTTTCTTTTATCAGAAAACATTTCTGATTCTTGTTTGGAAAACATTTCCAAAACTCCTTTACGATCAAACCTTACCATTTCTTAGTTAAGAAGGAAGTCACTCAAGTTGGGGTATAATTACCTCTCAGACCTTAACTGAACAACGTTATAACGTCGAAATGGTCAAAGTTTAACTTTTTAATTTTTAACAACTTCTTTACACCTTTCTCGGATCCAATTTTACTAATCCACTTCTATATTTAAAACATTGGTTATAACGATAACGTTATAATCCCTACTTTCGAATTATCTAACTTTAATTATAACTTCTATTCTTGTTAGTGAATAATTAACCTAACACTTTTTTTATTTATAAATAAATAAATCTCTATTTAAACACTGGAAAGTATAAGTACTTTCCCGAATTCGATATAATCGAATTTGCCGATTAACTCTCTTCGAGAAATCTCTATTTGATTAACTCTTCTTCGAATAACCTATATTCGATTAACTCCTTCTCGAATAAACGATATTCGATAATCTCTCTTCGAATAACTAATATTCGATGACTCTTCCTTTTCAAATATCTCATATTTGAAAATCTCACTTCGATTAAACTATAATCGATAACTCCCTTCGATGAAACTAACATCGATAACTTCTTTCGATGAACTAACATCGATAACTCCTTTCGATGAAACTAACATCGATAACTCCTTTCGATGAAACTAACATCGATAACTCCTTTCGATGAAACTAACATCGATAACTCCTTTCGATGAACTAACATCGATAACTCCTTTCGATGAAACTAACATCGATTTATTTAACTCGACGAACTTAACTCGACTAACTTAATTTGACTCGACTAACTCGACTTACTTGGTTCGACCAATTTGATTCGATTAACTAGGCTCGACTAACTTGACTAACTTAACTCGACTTACTTGGTTCGACCAATTCGATTCGATTAACTAGGCTCGACTAACTTGGTCGAACCATCCGATCAACTCAACTTATTTAACTTAACTTATTTCTCAACTCGATTAACTCCTATCGAATAACTAATATTCGATTAAACTCCATTCGCTTGACTCTAGATCGCAGCGATCACAATGGTTACGCCTGACTCCCTCAGGAAACATCCGACCGCCGTAGGCTATTTACAGCCCTGCGAATTACGCTAGCAGTCGTACAAGATGGCAACTTACCCTGAATACTATGTTTGACTAACTCTGTCTCAAATAACTATATTTGATTAACTCTAGTTCGCTTTAACTCTAATCGGTTAACTCTAATCGATTAACTCTAACTAATTTACTCCAACTGGTTAACTCTAACTGATTAACTCTAACTGGTTAACTCTATTTGACTAACTCGACTTGACTAACCCCTTTCGAATAACATATTCGATTAACTAACTTTCGAATACCATATTCGATTAACTAACTTCGAATACCATATTTGATTAACTAACTTCGAATACCATATTCGATTAACTCCTTTTGAATGTCTATATTCGATTAACTAACTTCGAATACCATATTTGATTAACTAACTTTCGAATATCATATTCGATTAACTAACTTCCGAATACCATATTTGATTAACTAACTTCCGAATATCATATTCGATTAACCCTATTCACTTTATAAAGATTTCCTTTTTAACAACGTTTTATTCATTTGAAAAGATTTACTTTTAAATAACGGTTCTACACTTTAAAAATGATTTCCTTTTTATAACGTTTCCTTTTTAATTCTATTTGTAAATGGTTTACAAATATTTCCTTTTCAAATTTATTCTTGAAATATTCTAACTCCTTTAATTCCCGGGAAAATTCGCCATAACCTCCTTTGTATCGGGAGCATCGGGAAAATCCCCAAACTCGCCACACAGGCCTTTCCATTCAAAAAGAAATGTTTTGAATTTATTTCCTTTTCAAATATCTCCTATTTATAAACATTCAAATTTAAAAACATTTCTTTTTATAAATATTCCACTTTATAAATATCTCTTATTTATAAATATTCCAATTTATAAATATTCTATTTTCAATATCACTTTGAAAATCCCCTTATCAACATTCCTGTATGTTATGGTATTCAATCATATCAAATCACGATGTCTAATCTCGTCCATACACACACAATCAACAACAGGTTATAATTCACATCATATATTAAAATATATGAAAAACAATAAAAATAATTATTGAGGAATCCAGTCGGATTCCTCCAACCTGTTTCCCTGCATCACAGATGTTAGACAATATAGATAACATCACTTTCAGTTCCATATGATATATTCTGTTAAACAGAATCAATATAGAAATTTAACTAACTGACTAGCAGTTCACTCAAACAATCAACAAACAGTACATCAGACAATATTTAACAGTTCTAAAAATACAACATGAAAATATAAACTGTTCAGAGTTGGTGAGTTTTACTCACATTTGCGCGTTAGCCGTTAAATAACGGTTTGCGTTATTTGATTCAGTCGGACAATTTATTTCGCCATAAATTGTAACGTGCTCCAATCGACTCGCGGTCAGTCCCATTGGATAGTGTCTGTCCATACGATCCTGACGGATCTTGTTTCGCTGAATTTCTATACATGAACGGATAACTCATCGTTATTATAGTGCTTAACATACATTACACATATTTAATTTTAATTAAACTATTTTAAATAAAAGAAATGGGCCTTAACTTTTTCTCCGAAGCCCATCTTCCTCCTTAACAAGACCAACCCGCTATCTTCCTGACTCCACTCAGCATAACATCAGAAGACAATCCCCTTCTTTGAACACCCGCACACATCTCCAGTGTACATCTTATGTCGAAAACCCCTCCACGCACAGCCTTCACCCTCTTGCTTTGGAGACTTCACCTCAACCGTACAACAACACCCTCACTCGAACAGTATTCAGACAACACCCACAGTACTCAGCACCCTCACTCTCAACAATTACAACTCCTCTTCCATGATTCTTTCTCCAACCACATAACCACCCTATAGGACTCCACAGTACACAAGACACAACTGTCTTCCCGTCCATTACCTCCTCTATTCTCAGAACATCAACTTTCTGCAACTCAAATCCTTCAATCTCCCTTTTATTACACCACCGCACCCTTCCAACTTCATAAAAACATGACTCCAGAAAAAATCCAACTCCACAAATCATTTTCAAGGCTCCTCCTACACGAATGCTTTTCCATGAACCCAACAAATTCCCAAACGATGACCACGACAGACTTTAAAACTCCACAAACCACTTAACAGTAAATAGATTACCTTTCGTCCACAAATTTGAAATCAACAGACCCGTTAATCACCTTCTCCAATTTATCACCGTCTTCCCAAACTAAAATGGTCGGCTTCAGTATTCTCCCTCGTCCTTTGACCTCGCGTTGACCCCTCTTGCCATCACCTCCGACACCGTATGCTGACTTCGATGTCACCCACCCACGCACCAAGCCAACCTCCTTCCGATTACCAACACCCTGCCCAACTCGATCTCCAAAACTTGCCCAGTTGAACCGCTCTCGAGCACTGTAGCTGACATCGTGATGCCCAATTCAAAACCGATGTCCACCAAAAACCTATTAGGCTGACGGAAATTGCTTCACGAGTGCGAATAGGTGTATAAAATGATTTATGAGATTTTACTTTATTTTTCTTTTGATTTCTGTTTCCGCCGTTTTTGAAGAAGAGAGGAGTAAAAGTGGCGGCTACAGATTTTTCAGGAGAATGTGAGAATGAATTAGGTTTTTAAATGGTGTCAAAGTTATTATATATGAGGGTTAGAGGAATTGTGTGGACCAACAGTTTTCCACGTCTTTCCTTGTTTGTGGCTGAGATGTGAAGTGCGTGTATCCCATTTTTATTGTGGAATCTAAGGTGGCTACACCGACTATCATTCAACCTTCCTTTGATTCCTAAACTATTGGCAGTTCATACACTAACCAATATAATGACGAACATCCCTTTGTGTATTCCCATCAAAATTATATACAACCTATCTTGGTATACACTTTGGTTCGACTGAGATAATTTTGATACAAGTGTAGTGGAACTCATCCATCGCCACTTTCCTTAATGATTCAACATTGTTCATCCATAATTTTCCTTGTGAATCATGGTAAATCCTTTCCCATTCAGTAAAGAAAGACTGTCTTCTCATCCGCTTATTTACAAATCACTACTTATATAATTAAATAAATTAATTATAACCCTGGAAAATGCGGGTCATTACAATATGTGGAGTTTCAAGAAGATTCCTACAAAAGTTAAGATTCATATATGGATTGTAATGCATGGTAGATTGAACATGGTTTGCAGTTTTCGTCACAAAGGCATGAATGTTAGTGGAGGTTGTGTTTTCTATGAGGAGGATTAGGAGGATTATTTACACTTATTCTGGGAATGTGACTTTGCTATCTACGTGTGGACTAAATGTATGGTTAACCTGGACTTGGATCTGGAGTGGGGTATTTTTATCAAGGATTAATTTAGTTTCTGGCAACATATTTTCCCTTCTTTGGCTGTTACACCTAAATGTCACCTTCTTGTCTTGCTTAACTTTGCTTCTGTGTGGATTTTATGGCATGAACGCAACTCCAGGAAATTCAAATTCAATATGAGAAAGCCTAATAAAATTATGTGCATCATCCTTAAATAGATTTTCATGTAGGAGGGCACTGAAACTTGGAAGTATGTGGATACTATAGCTACTCGAGTCCATGATAGAGCACAGAGGAGAGATGGTGTTCAAGCCTGCTTGGTTTCAGAGGTCTGGATCTTCTCACTTTGTGTAACACCCCACCTCCATTAAGGTCACTCACAAAGGGAATGCATTAACTTTAGTGGGGGTCATAAGAGTATAGAACAGATAAAATTACAAACAGACAAATTTAAGCAGCGGAAAACAATTAGAACTTTTATTCCATAGTAGCATAATAGGATAAACTTTCCTAAGGGTTGTTTCAAACAACAACACCAAAACATCAAAACCCGTTACATCAAATATCTTTCTTGTTTCTCAAAAGAAGCATAATACAAAATAACATAACATAATTCCCCAATTAAGTAGTAGCTAGCCATAGCAGTAAAGCAAAGAGTCCAAAGCAATACATCACAATCTTCGAGCTTGAAGAGAATCTGAAATAAGCAGTGGTATTCCCTCCCTGTGGACCTGGGGGGGGGGGGGGGGCGAAAGAAAGAAGGCGAAACAAAAACAGAGTAAGACATAAAGCTTGGTAAGTCCAGAGACTTTCAGCATGTAAACAGGTAAATGTATCATGACATGAATAAACTGGATACAAGACATAACCATGATAATAATCATCGCAAGATAATGAGACAAGCATAAGATAAGACTAGAACATGATAAGGTATCGTACTGATTCCTAATTTCTCTGCAGCACCTAACTAGTGTTCAACTAATTCCATTTGTTACAAAACAAGATAAGTGATCCCCGTTTCCCACATGATAGTTTTATAGGTACATATCTCATGATGAGGGTCCCACCTTATATTGATAGTTTACCTGTCCCCACCGTACCTATCTTAATTGATCGACCCTACTCATAATGTTTCGCATGTGTTTGTATCAACACGACCCCTACTTGTAGATACCTGTGCTGGTCCCACCATAGAGTGTATCATTTCCTAGGGTGGCAACCCGATACAGCTCTAGAGTGCACAACTTTATACCTACTTGGTTCTCAGTGTCTAAATTTTCCAATGCCGGAATTACGTGCACACCGGTAATCCGTCGGAACCTGCACTACCGTACCACCTGCCGCTATTTTGACCGCTTATAATCAGCCAAGTAATCGTGCCCCACCCTGCCTAGCTCAGGGTCCCATTGATACCTAATGTGGGTTACTGCTGAAAAGGGTCCCGCTACTAGGGTTTTCCTAGGTTCTATTCGTATACCCCCCATATTGGTTAAGTGTCATCAATCAATCAATTCAAGTTTACTTAACCCACCCATTCATCATGTTATATTGGTTAAGTGTCATTAATCCAGTCGAGTTACTTAACCCACCCACTTGTCATGTCATATTGGTTAAGTGTTGTGTGTTGACTTAACCCTACCATACTTAACATGTTTGTTTAGCATTAATTATTTATTAATGCATCAACCTCTCACATTGGACTTATTTGCGGTAGTTGGATTGTGCCGGGCAGTTCCGGGCAGTCTTACACCGCAAACCCATTCCAACCTCGGGTTCAAGCATTTAATGCGCTAACCTCTCACATTTGACTTGTTGTTTGCAGTTGCTGGATGTGTCGGCCGGGTCCGGGTAGTCTTACACCACAAACTCATTCTAACCTCGTGTTAGGCATTATTACCCATCTAATCTTCGCCTTTGACCTCTCACATTAGATTGTTGTCGCTGCGGTTGCTGGATGTGCCAGGCGGTTCCGAGCAGCCTTACACCACAACTCAAATCTAACCTCGTGTCTTAGGCGGCCATTAGATTTAATTAAATTATATATGAAACACCCCGCCTCCGTTAAGGTCACTCACAGAGGGAATGCCTTAACTTCGGTGGAGAATTATAGGTAAAAGATACAGATAAATTACAAGACAGACAAATAAAGCAGCGGAAAATAAAGTCATTTAATAAACAACTTAATTCAATCAAGCTTTTATAACAGTTTCCTCAATCATACTTAAATGTAATACATCGAACTTCTGTCTTGATTTAAAAGCTTCCAAGAATAAAAGAAGCATAAAAACAAAGATATTCCCCGACAAAGAATGAACCAGCCATAGCAGTGGAAGAGAGAGAGAGTCCAAAGTGATACACCAACTAATCTTCAAGCTTGAAAGAGAAGAGGTCCAAGTTAGGCTGAGCTATTCCCTCCCCGACTACCTGGGGGGGTGGGGAATGGAAGAAAAGAGGCGAAAAACAAACTAGGTCAGACATAAGTCTGGTAAGTCCAGTGATCTTTCAACATGCAAGCAAGATAAAGGATCATGACATGAATAAACCAAAAATAGGACAATACCATAAAAACAAGGTAACTAAAGACAAGATAAGTGCAAGGTGAACCGAATGCACTTCTACTTTTTCTCTGCTTCGCTACTACTCTGTTAATCTGATTTCTATATTTATCTCTGCACCACCTAACTAGTGTCCCAACTAGTAATCTGTATAAAATGATAATCGTGATCCCAACCCCCGTAATTGTGGTAGCCTTCAGGTGTACATCTATCGTGAGGATTCCACCTCAATCAGCCTAATTGCCATGAACATGTTAGATGTACCCTTACTACCCTATCGATCGACTCCCTACTTGTACTCATGTTCCATGTGTCTGTGTCAATCGGCCCTCTCTTGCGTGTAGATACCCTGTGCTGGTCCCACCATAAGGTGTATCAATCCTTATGATAGCGACCCGACACGATTCAAGATGCACAGTGTATAACTACTGGTACCAGTTCCTTCTTTTTCCCACTCCGGAGTGTGTGCACGCCCGTAAACCGTCGGAACCTACCCTGACGTACCCCCTGCCGCTGCTTTGACTGCTTATAATCAGTCCAGTAATCGTGCCCCACCCTGCCTAGTTCAGGGTACCGTGATACATCCATGTGGGTTACTGCTGAAATGGGTCCCCATTACTAGGGTTTCCTATTGGTTAAGTTTGTGGGCCTATATTTACTAATATTACCCACCAACCCGATATGTACTTAACCCTCCCATCGATTCAAGCATTTTTAATAAACGGTTAAGTTTTATGGGCCTATATGTACTAATATTACCCACCTACACGAGATGTACTTAACCCTCCCATCGATTCAAGCATGTTTATTTAATAATTAAATTTTGTGGGCCTATATTTACTAATATTACCCACCAACCCGATATGTACTTAACCTTCCACTGATTCAAGCATGTTTATTTAATGGTTAAGTTTTATGGGCCTATATTTACTAATATTACACACCAACCCGATATGTACTTATCCCTTCCACACATTACGCCATATTAGTTAAGTGTTTTCCGCTCATGTTAACTTAACCCACTCATTCATCATGTCATGTTGGTTAAGCATTTCTTATTAACTTGACCCTCCTTACTTATCATGTTGGATCGGTTAAGTGTTTCCTATTAACTTAACCCCATTCGTTCATCAAGTTATATTGGTCAAGTGTTTCTTGTTAACTTAACCCCACGTATTCATCTTGTTGTATTGGTTAAGTGTCACCAATCAATTCAAGTTAACTTAACCCACCTGTGTGTCATGTTACTTTGGTTAAGTGTTGCCTTCTTGTTTAACTTAACCATACTACATATCAAGTTATATTGGTTAAGGGTTGCCCTCTTATTTTAACTTAACCTTTCCAAAAATCAAGTTATATTGGTTAAGTGTTTCTAAATTTACTTAGCCTCACCCACTTGTCTAATTAACATGTTATAAAGGTTAAGCATTCTAAATTTACTTAACCTCACCCACTTGTCTAATTAACATGTTATAACAGTTAAGTGTTCTAAACTTACTTAACCTCACCCACTTGTCTAATTAACATGTTATAACGGTTAAGTGTTCTAAATTTACTTAACCTCACCCATCAGTTTAGTTAATATGTTGAATTGGTTAAGTGTTTCCTTAATTGACATAACCCTACCAATCTTGACTTAGCTTTATTAAAGCACCAACCACTCACATTAGACAGGTATTATTGTAGTCGCTGGATGTGCCGGTCGGTTCCGGGCAGTTTTACACCACAGCTCAGTCTAACCTCGGGTCCTTTTTGGGCTCAATGCACTAACCACCCACATTAGACAGGTATTGTTGTGGTCACTGGATGTACCGGTCGGTTCCGGGCAGTTTTACACCACAACTCAGTCTAACCTCAGGTTAGACATATTCGTCTTTTCTAAATTTACATATTTCTTATTTATGACAAATTCCATATGTAAATTTTTCCTAATTTAATTATGCCATAATTATCCTTTTAATTATGCTCACAACCAATGGTATACTAAATATACCATTTCATGAACCAATCTATGCCATGTAATTTTTCATGTTTATCCTACATATTTACATGTAAATTATAAATCAATTATTGTCATGGCCCACTTTCCTTCTAAATTACATTCAAAATTTTAGGTATATAGATTATACCATTTTCATGCCACTTATCATGCTTATGTGTCAAACATGCCAATTACATGTAATTTCATGTTTTCCCCAATGTTACCCCCGTTGTACGATCGCAAAATTACATAGAATGTTAGGCTCCATATTTTAGTCTAACTTATAAAACAAAAAGGGAAAAGAGGAACTTTGCAACGTTCCAACATCATACAAAAGTATGGATCTAATCACACATATGTCACATGGATTTGGCATAGAACAATATACTTTTAACTATGAACTTGCAAATTTGATCTATGCAACATGAACCACAAGTATATGAATTTACATAAAACTATACAAGTTAAACTTGGCATGTAGTGGTGAACTTGCAAATTATATCTATCATAAAGGCATATGGATCTAACATATAAAGTTGTAGATCTAAACATATAAGGTCGTAGATCTAAACATGTATGCATAATGGCTTTAAACAATTAGGCATAAACGACATGACTTAGCCTAAAACTTGTATGTATCATAATATCACCTAACTTACATATGATAATTTCATTCCCAAATTCCTACACAACATCATATGTTTACTCACCAATTTCCACATAACATGATAGGTTCGATAGACCACAATAGTTCATAGGCATATATGATAGAATAGACATGAATAAACATGAATCAGCATCACATACAACTTGATACAATTCTATTTTACAATTCATTACAAATCATGTCTTTAATTTATTCACATCTGAAAGATAACTACACTTACAATCAAAAGGAAAAACTTAATTTCAGGGATCTGTATTCTGAAACTGAATTGCTCGCCTTTGATGTAGATTGTTGAATTCTCTTAGTTGAATTAGATTAGTTTTGATTTGATTTTGATGTAGCTTCTATCTTGCCTTTGAGTTGAAAGAGATGACGGCAATTCTAGGTTCACCATTGAAGGTATGACGGCTCTAGGAATACTTTTGGGTGGCTTAGGGTTTAGATTTAGGTTGCTTATATAGAAGTTTGATTTAATAGGAGCCGTCAGATTAACCTAGAGCAAATCAAAGCCATTCAGACAAGATAGAATAGCCGCATCAGCCCTAATGACTCAGCAAGGAGTCCATCAGAACCAATCAGATGCCACATCTTCCTTAGAGCGAATCGGCCCAAGGGTTGACAGCCAAATACCCTAAATTAACCCCTAGTCAACCCAGCGAGGCTCGGGTCGACCTCAAAAATGGGCGGGTTCGGTTATTCCCCTCTCGATTCGCTGTTTTGAACTTTTTTGCATATTTATTTATTTAATTTTTATATATATCTATTTTTTTTTCTCATATGCATACAAACTTCAAGGCTTAATAACTTCTTCATAAGGTATCCGTTTTATGCAAACCAAATGTCTATCTTGACCAATATTTTGAGACGAACGTAATAGCGTAACCCATTTCACTTAATTCTTCTTCTAAAATTTAAGTGTTCTTGATTTTTTTTAATTTTAATATTCTCAGAAAATTCGGGGTGTTACAATATACTTGCCAATTATGTCCGAATTCCAATTTTTACATGCCAATTATCATATGCCCAATTATTGATTTACATGCCAATTTACATATGCCCAAATATTGATTTACATGCCTATTTACATATTCCCAAATATTGATTTACATGCCAATTCACATATGCCCAAATATTGATTTACATGCCAATTTACCCAAACTTGCAATAATAATAATACCCCATATCCATCACGAATTATGCCCAATAATTCCACCAAACATGTTATGCCCATAAGTTCACCCAAATAGGCAATACCCAATATTCCCTGTATTCTAAACGTTCGTATTTCGCGATTTCAGCCTAGGTTCAAAGTTAACCCAGGTTCAATAAAAGAAAATAAATAGGGGGAGATAGAAGTTGCATAAAATAAGAACAGAAAGAAAATAGGCATGAAGGCTAAGACTTGATAAGAACATCATCATGAACATGAAAAACTGATGTACAACAAGATAAACTGATGATAATATATCATGAGAATAAGAATAGAAGCAAAAGAACAACTTAGAATCAGGCATAGTCTCAATTTCATCTTATTACATGTCAAGACTAGATTTAGGTGTGCAAATATAAAAATAACTGAACTTACAGCGTTTGGATTAGAAAAGATAATTGAATCGCTTGTTGTTGTTGAAGAACTCTATCTTAATACTGATTAATCTTCTAACTTGATGAAGAACCTTTTGATTTGATTTAGGTTTTAGTGGCTACTTGGTTTATATGAGAGTTTGGCGGCATGGAGGCGCCATGAGAGTGAATAATAGAATTAGGGTTTAGGTTTGGATATGTACTTATAGGTGTGTTAGACAAACTATGGCCTTTAGATTAGCATAGGAGTCATCAGAGTCATCTAAACCAAAGAGACATGTCAGCCAACCATAATGCAGCACATAAGCCCTAAAACATAAAATTTTGTCACAGACCATTCTAGGCCGACGGGCTCGATTCTAAACACCCTGAGTTGACCCTGGGGTCGACCCAACGAGCCTTGGGTCGACCCATAAAATAGGTCGGTTTGGCATTTTGCCTTCCCACTTCCGCTGTTTTGAATTTTTTTCTTGAATTTTAGGTTGATTTTTATTTTATTAATTTATATATATACATATATTTCCCTTATATGTATACAAACTTCCAAGGTCCATAACTTTCTCATACGTTATCTGTGTAATGAAAACTTTGGGTCCATCCTGACCGGAATTTTGAGATGAACGCAGTGGTATAGTCTGTTTTACTTAATTCTCACTTTTAAAATTAAGTACTCTTTTAATTCGTCTACTAATATTCATAGAAAAATATAGGGTGTTACATTCTCCCCTCCTTAAAGGATTTTGTCCCCGAAATCTCTAAGTTAAGAAGAATGCATCCTTCCATCCAACATCCATCTAGTCAACCATCATTCACAAGCACCCGCTGTCCTTAAAAAAGATTTCTAATGCTATATGAACATATGCAAAAGTGTGCGTGTATATGTTCCTTATCTAATGCAAAATTAGGCAGTCTGCTGATTCAGTTGACCGAATTATGTTTGTGCCATGAGTCCAATTATGTATGCAATTATTCCTAATGTACTTCATAACCTCTACATGAGTGCACAATCATTCATCCATATGCAACATTCATATGATAACACATCCAATTTCAATCTCATCCATAACCAAACATATATATGCATATGTAATGTGAAAGTGACTTGAGCGGATCTAGTGCCTAAGGTGTGTGTGTAAATGCATCCACGTGCAACCACTAGCAACCATTTGCATCCACTTGCATCCACCAAACATAACATGTCTCAAACACATGTTTACAATCATAGGATATTACTAGCTAACGGTCGACGATATAATCAAGAGGACGTCCTAAGCGATAGAACAAGTATAAACAAAGCGGTAGAAAAAGGGGAAATTAAGAACATACCCTTAAAGAGAAAAGGATACAATGTATGCATCTTAGCTTCCGTCTCCCAAGTAGCATCTCCTTCATCACTTCCCCATTGTACTTAGACTAGCTTGACTTATTTGTTGCGTAACCTCTTGACCTCCGATCCAAGGATGCACGTAGGGGCTCGTCTAATCGTGGCATCTCGCTCCACTTCAACTTCCTCAAGTATGCTCGGCTCCACCACTTCCGCAGTGTCATGTAAGCACGTCCTCAAATGTGATACGTGAAACACATTATGTACACCACTAAGCTTCTCGGGCAACTCTACTCTGTAGGCCATCTGTCCAACTCTCCATGTAATAGGAAACGGTCCTACAAATCTCGGTGCTAGCTTCTCTACCGACCCAAAGCGAACAACATTCCTTAATGGTGACACTTTGACAAAGACCATGTCTCCAACACTGAACTCAAGGTCGGTCCTTCTCCTGTCAGCATATGACTTTTGCCTATCTTTTGCGGTCTTCATATGTCTTCGAATTAGATCCACTTTATCTGAAGTCTCTCTAATCATATCTGGCCCAAGTACTAGCTTATCTGTGGATTCCCACCAACAAGTTGGTGATCTACATGGCCGTCCATACAAAGCTTCAAAAGGTGCCATGCCAATGCTAGACTGATAGCTGTTATTATACGCAAACTCTACTAGTGGAAGGTGGTCCTCCCATGTCCCGCCAAAGTCCAAGATACAAAGCCTCAAAAGGTCTACTAGAATCCGATTCACCCTCTCGGTTTGGCCGTCCGTCTGAGGATGATACGCCGTGCTCAAGCATAACTGAGTCCCTATGGCTTCCTGCAAACTTTTCCAAAAGTCACTAGTAAAGATAGGATCATGATCGTTTACTATGCTAGAAGGTACCCCATGCAAACGAACTATCTCCCTAACATAAATAGGTGCTAACGATGATGCAATCCTCTTTCTCTTGATAAGAATGAAGTGAGCACTCTTCGTAAGTCTGTCCACTGTCACCCAAATACTGGTATTGCCTCTTCTAGACCTAGGCAACCCATCTATAAAGTCCATTGAGATACTCTCCCATTTCCATTGCGGAACCTCTAGAGGATGAAGCAGTCCACCGGGCTTTTTATGCTAAGCCTTGACTTGCTGACATACCAAGCATTTAGAAATGAACTCAGCCACGTCCTTCTTCATTCCGGCCTAAAAGAAAACTCGCTTCATGTCTTTGAACATCTTGTCACCACCGGGATGTATGGTCATCTTAGAATGATGGGCTTCCTCAAGAACTGTCTTCCTCAAGTTCTCGTCTTGTGGTACACAAAATCTCTCGTCCCTATGTAACCAACCCTTGTCATCTAGGGTATAACTACCAAGATATCTCAAAGACTCCCCTCCTATGAGCTTTTCTACTAGCTCAAGCAACTGTGGGTCATCTCGTTGGGCCTCTCCAGTCTGTCCCAAAAGCGTAGGTCTCACCTCTAAGGATGCTAACAAACCGGTCACATAATCGACAGAGGGTCTAAAGTCAAAGGCCGCTATGTACTCTATGCTCTGCCTCTCCACAAACATAGGACTCAAATCAACTTCTTCCTACTGAAGGCATCAGCTAGAACGTTACCCTTGCCAGGGGTATATGCGATCTCAAAATCGTAGGATGCTAAGAACTCCATCCACCTTTGTTGTCTCAAGTTAAGATCTTTCTGCGAGAAAAGGTACTTCAACGATTTATGGTCAGTATACAATTCAAACTTCTCACCTAGGAGATAATGGCGCCAAAACTTAAGCGCAAAAACGATGGCAGCTAACTCTAGATCGTGGGTTGGGTAGTTTTTCTCATGTACTTTCAATTGTCTTCCACCATAAGCTACTACCTTCCCTTCTTGCATCAAGACAGCGCCTAGTCCCTTACCGCATGCATCCGTGTATACTGTAAACATTTTACTCCTGTCTGGCAATGTCAACACTGGGGCTGTTGTAAGAGCCCTTTTCAATCGTTGGAAAGCAATGTCACAATCAATGTCCCAAGCAAAGGCTAGATTCTTCTTCGTCATTCTAGTAAGTGGGGCTGATATCTTCGCAAAGTCCTTAATGAACTTCCTATAATAGCCCGCTAATCCAAGAAAGCTTCGCACCTCTGTTGCATTCTTTGGGATCTTCCAATCTTGCACCGCAACTACTTTTGCGGGGTCTACAGCTATCCCGTATTTGGACACCACATGTCCTAGAAACCTTACTTCTTCTCTCAAAAAGTGACATTTGGAGAACTTTCGCTTTAAGCTGATGTGCTCGAAGGGTATCCATGTCTGCCCTCAAATGCAAAGTATGTTCTTCCTCGTTCTTTGAGAAAATCAAGATGTCATCCACGAAGACTACCACAAACTTATTAAGGAACTCCCTAAACACCCTACTCGTTATGTCAACAAAATAGGCGGGTGCATTCGTCAAACCGAAAGGCATGACGAGCCATTCAAAGAAACCGTCAGGGGTCCTAAAAGTTGTCTTGTCTATACTGTCCTCAGCCACTCTTAGCTGATGAAAACCCGTAGCCAAATCTAGTTGTGAGAAAACGGACGCACCTACAAGTTGGTCAAACAAATCATTTATTTGTGGAAGTGGGTGCCTGTTTTTCTTAGTCAGCTTGTTTAACTCTCTATAATCCACACATTAGCGAAGTGAACCACCCACCTTAGTAGCAAATACTATTGGAGCACCCCATTCAAAAATACTTCGCCTAATAAACCCCTTCTCAAGCAACTCTTTAACATGTTTACTAAGCTCCTTCCTTACCCTAGGAGCCATGTGTCGTACAAGTAAAGCAACTGGTTTGGCATTATCAACCAAGCATATGCGGAAATCTATTTCACGTTTTGGGGGTAAACCCTTCACCTCATCAAAGACATTGGGATACTCACGGATTACTAGAACAGATTGCAAATTATCAATAGATGCATCAAGAGATTCTAGGTAACTAAGCATGACAAAACCCTTGGGGTCACACGAGATTTCGAGGTTATTACCGAGACGAATCAAAAATCTAACTACCCTCCTTTCACAATCGAGAATGGCCATTTTTGGATAACCAATCTATCCCTAGAATCAACCCATAGCCCATGAAACCAAGAATATATGCATTACATCGAAACTCAACACTAAGTATAGATATTCCCAAATCCAAGCAAATCATAGATAAATGAGTCGAACCCCCAATCGGATTTGAGATAACAATGGGATCCTCTACCATACATGTACTAAGGTGCAGAGACTCTACTATAAAAGCGGATATAAAAGAATGCGATGCGCTAGAATCAAAAAGAGTGCGTATAGGATGATCAACAAGAAAAACTAAACTTTCAATGGAAATATTTCTACCTCTCTCTTGAGTGGGTGCCATGAGAGCATGAACTTGCCCTCCAGAAGGTCCTGCCTTTTGCCCTTGCTTCTTTGGGTAATCCTTAACCACATGTCCTGTCTCGCCACAATGGAAACAACCACCCGTCTTCCTCTTCTTCTTTCTACAGTCTTTAGTGATGTGGCCAATGATACCACAATAGTTACATTTCCTCATGTCGCGTGGCTTGTTGTTCTTTCCACCCTTCTTATTGTCCACCTTCTTGTTTCGAGGTTCATCCTTCTTCACTTCTTTCTTCCCACCCTTGTCTTCTTCATGTAATAGCGCCATGTCGACCAATCTCTCAAAAGTTGCGCCCATTGGAATATGGGACATAGCTAGAGCATTCAATGGTTCATTCAAGCCTCTAGCAAAACGTAAAGCTTTCTTGTGAGATGTATCTACCAACTCCAACCCAAATCTTGCGAGAAAATTGAATTTGTTGACGTATTCCTTGACTGACATACTCCCTTATTTGAGTACTAGAAACTTCTCCATCTGTAGGCTTTGTTCAGTTGGCGAGAGGAACTTCATCTCAAACCTCCGCCTAAAGTCCACCCAAGTCTCAACTGGTTGCTCAGCACTAGTAACTTCCCACCAGTAGGAGGCTTCTTCCTTCATTAGCCAAGCGGCCAATTGTATCTTCCTCTTATCATCCACTTCAAAAGATAGCAAACAACTCTTCTGTTTCCTTGAGCCAGTTCCATGCTTCAACAAACGTCTCAGCCCCTTTAAAGATCTTTCCGTCCATAGCACGAAAGTCCTTACAAATCTTAGCAAAAGCATCTACGCGAGGAGCGACAGCAGCTGGGGGAGGAGGAGGAGGAGGCACGTTGGCTGAGCCCGCGGTAGTGGCCCTAGCCTCTAGGTATCGTATGAACCAAGCGGGTATCGGAACACCCTTAGGTATCTCGGGTTCCCCAGACATGCTGAAAAGTAAAAGGAAAGATTCAAAACAAAGAAAAGAAGGATAGTGCATATGGCTTTGGGGAATATGCATTTTAAAAATAAAAATACTTTTCCTTGAAAATGCTTCTTTAAATCATGGTTTTGAAAATATTTTCTTTAAAATATGCATTTGAAAATAGTTTTCAAAATCTTTTATCCGTTCTGGTAACCTGACTCTAATACCACGTGTAACACCCTACCTCCATTAAGGTCACTCACAAAGGGAATGCATTAACTTTAGTGGGGGTCATAAGAGTATATAACAGATAAAATTACAAAACAGACAAATTTAAGCAGCGGAAAACAATTAGAACTTTTATTCCATAGTAGCATAATAGGATAAACTTTCATAAGGGTTGTTTCAAACATCAATACCATAACATCAAAACCCATTACATCAAATATCTGTCTAGTTTCTCAAAAGAAGCATAATACAAAATAACATAACATAATTCCCCAATTAAGTAGTAGCCATCCATAGCAGTAAAGCTAAGTCCAAAGCAATACATCACAATCTTCGAGCTTGAAAATAATTTGAACTAAGTGGTGGTATTCCCTCCCTGTGGACCTGGGGGGGGGGAATGATAGAAAGAAGGCGAAACAAAAACAAAGTCAGATATAAAGCCTGGTAAGTCCAGTGACTTTCAGCATGTAAACAGGTAAAGGTATCATGACATGAATAAACTGGATACAAGACATAATCATGATAATAAGCGTCGCAAGATAACGAGATAATCATAAGATAAGATTAGAACATGATAAGGTATCGTACTGATTCCTAATTTCTCTGCACCACCTAACTAGTGTTCAGCTAACGCCATTTGTTACAATACAAGATAAGTGATCCCCATTTCCCACATGATAGTTTTACAGGTACATATCTCATGATGAGGTTCCCACCTCATATTGACAGTTTACCTGTCCCCATCGTACCTATCTTAGTTGATCGGCTCCTACTCATAACATTCTGCATGTGTTTGTATCAACCCGGCCCCTACTTGTAGATACCTATGTTGGTCCCACCATAGGGTGCATCATTTCCTAGGGTGGCAACCCGATACAGTTCTAGAGTGCACAAATTTATACCTACTTGGTACTCAGTGTCTAAATTTTCCCTTGTCGGAATTACGTGCACGCCCGTAATCCGTCGGAACCTGCACTACCATACCACCTTCCGCTATTTTGACCGCTTATAATCAGCCTAGTAATCGTGCCCCCATCCTGCCTAGCTCAGGGTCCCATTGATACGTAATTTGGGTTACTACTGAAAAGGGTCCCGCTACTAGGCTTTTCCTATGGTATATTCGTATACCCCCATATTGGTTAAGTGTCATTAGTCAATCAATTCAAGTTTACTAAACCCACCCACTCATCATGTTATATTGGTTAAGTGTCATTAATCCAATCGAGTTACTTAACCCGCCCACTTGTCATTTCATATTAGTTAAGTGTTGCATGTTGACTTAACCCTACCATACTTAACATGTTTGTTTAGCATTAATTATTTATTAATGCATCAACCTCTCACATTGGACTTATTTGCGATAACTGGATTGGGTCGGGCGGTTCTGGGCAGTCTTACACCGCAAACCCATTCCAACCTCGGGTTCAATTATTTAATGTGCTAACCTCTCACATTAGACTTGTTGTTTGCGGTTCTGGATGTGTCGGGCGGTTCCGGGCAGTCTTACACAACAAACTCATTCTAACCTCGTGTTAGGCATTATTACCATCTAATCTTCGCCTTTGACCTCACACACTAGATTGTTTTCGTTGCGGTTGCTGGATGTGCCGGGCGGTTCCGGGCAGCCTTACACCACAACTCAAATCTAACCTCGTGTCTTAGGCAGCCATTAGATTTAATTAAATTATATACTTTCCAATTACGTCCAAATTCCAATTTTTACATGCCAATTATCATATGCCCAATTATTGATTTACATGCCAATTTACATATGCCCAATTATTGATTTACATGCCAATTTACATATGCCCAAATATTAATTTACATGCCAATTTACATATGCCCAAATATTGATTTACATGCCAACTTACATATGCCCAAATATTGATTTACATGCCAATTTACCCAAACTTGCAATAATTATAATAATACCCCATATCCATCACAAATTATGCCCAATAATTCCACCAAACATGTTATGCCCATAAATTCACCCAAATAGGCAATACCCAATATTCCCCGTATTCCAAACGTTCGTATTTCGCGATTTCAGCCTAGGTTCGAAGTTAACCCAGGTTCAATAAAAGAAAATAAATAGGGGGAGATAAAAGTTGCATAAAATAAGAACAGAAAGAAAATAGGCACGAAAATATCATCACAAGCATGAAGGCTAAGACTTGATAAGAACATCATCATGAACATGAAAAACTGATGTACAACAGGATAAATTGATGATAGTAGTATCATGAGAATAAGAATAGAAGCAAAGAACAACTTGGAATCAGGCACAGTCTCAATTTCATCTTATTACATGTCAAGACTAGATTTAGGTGTTCAAATCTAAAAATAACTAAACTTACAGCGTTTGGATTAGAAAAGATAATTGAATGGCTTGTTGTTGTTGAAGAACTCTAACTTAATATTGATTAATCCTCTAGGTTAATAAATAACTTTTTGATTTGATTTAGGTTTTAGTGGTGGCTAGGTTTAGATAAGAGTTTGGAGGCATGGAGGCGCCATGAGAGTGAATAATAGAATCAGGGTTTAGGTACGGATATGTATTTATAGGTGTGTTAGGCAAGCCATGGCCTTTAGATTAGCACAGGAGTCATCAGAGCCATCTAAACCAAAGAGACATGTCACCCAGCCAACCACAGTGCGACACATAAGCCTTAAAACACAAAATTTCGTCACAGACCATTCTAGGCCGACGGGGTCGATTCCAAACACCCTGAGTTGACCCTGGGGTCGACCCAGCGGCACTTGGGTCGACCCATAAAATAGGTCGGTTTGGCGTTTTGCCTTCCTGCTTCCGCTGTTTTGAAATTTTTTTCTTGAATTTTAGGTTGATTTTTATTTTATTATTTCATATATATACATATATTTCCCTTATATGTATACAAACTTCCAAGGTCCATAACTTTCTCATACATTATCCGTTTAATGCAAACTTTGGGTCCATCTTAACCAGAATTTTGAGACGAAAGAAGTGGTATAGTCCTTTCTTTACTTAATTCTCACTTTTAAAATTAAGTATTCTTTTAATTTGTCTATTAATATTCATAGAAAAATATGGGATGTTACACTTTTGTTGTTTATTTGATGTTGTTGCTTTATGTATTTTGTATATTTAGTTGGTATATGCTTTATGTCTTTTTAGGTGTACTGTTGTACTTGCAATGCCTATTGTCTGGTTTACTCTGGCTTTGTACATGTTTATATATACACGAATGATGATGATGTAACAGATCTTTTGCTGAAATATATGAAGGCATGAATATAATGATTCACTACCTTTTACATTAAAAAAAATCAAGCATGTTTGGTTATTATAAGGTAAAACTTTGTCCTCCAGCTTGTGTTGCATTGTGTGATGGGATGTAAGTCTTATAATAACTTCATTTCTCAAAAAGCATTGTGTTGTTTTATTTCTAAACTGGTATTCATGTGGAATAAACCTGTTCTATGTCATACGACGTGGTTCCATGATTTACCCTTTTAAGGTAAAGTATAATAATTGTTTTAAGTTCTCACACCAGTCTCATGACTGACTTAGAGTTTATTGTTTTCACCTAAACTCTGGGTGCCCATATTTTCCACACGGGCAACTAGTAGTTTTGGTTTTGCAGATTTTCTTTTAACAGTATCCTGGATTTACGACTGGAGTTATACTTCAGAAAGCTTTGTATCCGTGTATTTCTTTTAGTTGTGTTAGTAGATGTATTTCCGTTGTACATTGTATTTATACATTTTACATTTCTATTGCTATTCAATTTATTTATTCTCTGATAATTGTATTTCCGCTGTGTGTTTCATTTTTCTGCACTCTGATATTCTTGTACTCTGATGTAGATTGTTGTAAAAGCAATGAAAAATTCTGTTGTTATGTGTTCGGATGTGTTGTGTTCTCAAAGCAATTCGCATTTCAGTTTGGTCTAGGCCGGGCGGGAATTTCGGGTTGTTAAAGCTTGGTATCAGAGCTCGAGAACGAGACACATTAGAACCAAATGAAAGAATTCCTTAGAGATAGAATTAGTAACATTATGTTTAAGAATACACATTAGAGATAGGATCAGTAGTATCCTAGAATGAGAAACTCGTTAGAGATGGGGTTAGTAATACCCTAGAATGAGTAGAGAGCGATATGCTTATAAGAAACGTAATTGTGATTGATATATATAATATGATTTTGAAAGTATACTTAAAATACATAAACTTTATTGTTAATGTGATTGCTTGATTTCATGTTTGATTACTTAGGATGTCTGATTTAAATAAGTTAGATGGAATCATCGGAGATTTTGGTCAGTGAATATATGAAAAACCCTTGTTATTTATTTGAACTGAGTTAAGTTAAACTAAATTGAAAATTAGTTGGAATTGGATATATATATATACATATATATGCTGAGTAGGTTATTGATTTAAAACTAAGTAGAGAAATAAATTGCGTGTCCGATAAAAGGTACATATTTATTATATTGGTTGCGCAATTTAATTATTATAATTGCTGTGAGTGAATTGGATGCCCGGTGATGGTTGCTTGTGTGAAATTAAACATACACCATAGGATAGTAAACAATAATTATGGACTACACCACACAGCATGTATTATGGACTGCATAGCATAGCATATCCATATAAGCAGGTAATTATTTGGCTTATATCACGAGGTTTGGATGACCATATGATCATGCACTTGTTTGATGCTTGTATGACGATGACTGAATTGCAGGTTAAATCGAGGACTGATTATGGACTTAATAAAAATATAACGGTAAATTACAGGATTTAATAATAACAAACACTACACAGGTCTTGAGATGACAAAAATAACGTCTCTCTTGTTGTAGATAAGGCACATGGATCGTGATTAATCCCCATCACCAGATCAAGGGATGATTTTCAACACATCTCCCTTGGGTGTAGATAAGTCACAATTGTCTTGTTTGAGTTGTATATGTATATATTAGTTTATTGAGCACATGTTAAGGACATATATATATTTGTTCAGACCAACCCGTACAAAGCAGATTATAGTGAAATTTTCCAAAAATTAAAGGCAATAGCCAAATTTCAGGAAAATAGAATAGAAACTGAAAAAATTGAAGAACTCAAGCCAAAATAAAAGTTGAGTTGGTTAGTTAAACGACTTTCAGCTCCGTTCCTTTTTCGGGACAAAAAAGTTTTAAGTGGGAGAGATTGTAACAATCCGGAATTTTGAAACCAATTTAAAATTTATTTTTAATTGATTTAAATGGAAATTATCTATTTTAAATGATTTATTTTGAGAATTAACGACTTAAAATATATTTAAAACGAAATTCAAGCGTATAAATGTAAAATAATTATAAAACGAGCTTGAAATGTAGCGGTAGTTTGAAAATTTAGTTTTAAACTTTAAACGAATATATAGAATTTAATATAAGTCGGGATTTGATGGAACAAGAAATGCTAGGATCTAATTAACCATATCTTTCTAACGAATGTAAGGAATCGAGATTTCATATTATAAAATGTAAGTTATGCCCAATTCAAAATTTAGAATAGCGCTACGAAATTGTTTATAAAATATAACGATTTATTTATTTAAATAAAAAGATTTTTCATGTAAATTGAACACTAGATGACTAGAAAATTGTAATATCGAGTTATAAACTCAAGTATGTTTATTTTACTTCTATATGATATTTTATTTGGATATATGTGATAATATTTATTTATTATTATTTATTTAAACTATTTTTGAATTTATAAATATAATGATGTTATGTAGCCCTTAAAAATGGATATTTTGCAAACAACCTCCATTTTCAACGAAACAAATTTTGTTGGATTTGGAATATTAAATTATTGCTAGATTTCAAATTTCGCGCCAAACGGACTTAGTATGTGGTCAGGCATGATAAATTGTTTGATGTAATAATTTGAGCAGTTTTACAAAGAAACATTATTGAAAAGACCTCGGAATTCGACGAAACTTTTTTATTGAATTCGTAGCATCAAATAATGGTAGGATTCCAAATTTCGTATTTTTTAGAATCAATATGTGACCGCGTGTGATTTTACTGTAAAAAACAGTCAATATTTTGATTTTAAAAATTCGTTGTTTGTGCATACAGACTCGAAATTCGACGAAACCAGTTTCGTTGGGTGCGTAATATCAGAGAGTAGCTGCATGTAAATTTTTATCGAAAACGGGATCAGTAGGTTATGATATGAATTTTTAAATGATGAAAATAAGCAAAAATTGAGTATAATAAAACATAAAATCAATAAAAAAATAATTTGGCTCCACTATAAATTGTCTTGAACACTTTTAACCTAACCCTATTTCTAGTTCTTCACGCATCCCCTAATTCTCCTTCCTAAACTTAAAAGAAAACTTCAAAAATCAAGAACAAATCCAAAACAAATCGACAAATTCCAAAACAAGAATCTTTGAGATCCTAGAGTGATTCTCTTCGAATTAGTATGGGGTTTGAGGGGTGTGGCACAAGTTTAAGGTGCTGAAAATTTTCCAGCATGAGCAACAATAGGGTAAGGTTGCATATTTTTGAAGATTGAAGCAATGATATGAGTTTTGGAGTTTGTGAGGTTGAATAGCACTTGTATGCGAAGTTTGGAGCGATTCAGAGACAAAAAGTGTCGAGAGGAAGCATGGTGCATCGGCTTGGGAACGTGCATGACCTTGCAATGGAGAGGAAGATGGGTAATGAGTGAGGGATTAGCAAATAGAAGGGTAATTAATTAATGTTAATGACATATATCTACATGAAACTTGTAAAATGCATAACTTTTTCATACAAACTTGAAATTCAGCAATTCAAGATACTTTGAAACCGTATCGATGAGAGTTTCACAATGAAACTGGTTTGGAGAGATTTGGAGCTTGTGGAAATTTTTAATGGAACAAAACGCCAGATTCGATCAATTGATCATTTGGCAATACTTAGCGAAAACAACTAATGTGAGAACTCTCTCACTTAACTATTTTGTTATGTTATTATATTCATATTTAAATTTTTTTTTGCCTATGTGTATTTTTATCTGTTTAATTATCACAAATTGTTATATAGTGTATGATAGCTCACATCACAGTTGTTTGCAAACTCGATGGATGAATTGTTGATTGTTTATGTTATGATTCGAATGTGATTTTGAAATAATTAACGTGATAAAAACAATGTTAGATTATTTGTAGTAGTTGAAATTGGATATAAATATCTATTTATAATTTAAACGGTGAATTTATTATCAATTGCTTTAGTATAACTAGTTGGATTGAAAAATAATTTAGAATGAATAAATAATTTATTAATCAATTATTTATTGGTTGAAAACCCCACACCAGTATTGAGATGATATTTGATTTACATCTCTCAAGTGTTTAGATTGGATATTAATCGATTGGTTGACAGAACGATATAAGCGTTAAATAATTATTTAATGCTCATGTGGGTGTGAGGGCGCTCTGGATGTTAGTAGAATGTTCGATGGTTGTTTACAATTATTGCTGAATGTATGAAATCCATGTAAATTCATTTATATGGATATTGATTGAGTTTCATTCCAATCCGGAACAAAAATGAATATTTTAATAATATAATATTCAATGAAAACTGAAGTCTGATTTAGACGTCCGATTTTGGATGGACGCAAAGATATAAAAATATCGATGAATAGTCGTAACTATAACGAATGGTTTTGAAGTAAAAATGATATTAAAATTGACTGTACATTGAAATATGCAAATTTGAATATACACGACTGAAATGAGCTTTCAAGGATAACTATATATTTTATATAATTTATAAAAATGGTTAGGAAGCGTTTCGATTTATAATTAAAATTTATAAATCGGATTCGGGCTTCGTGCAACGACAGTTCGCGAACGTCAACCCGTAACTTCAAAATGATGCATTGGGAGATCTGACCGTCAGATTCTCCAGAAATTGGAACCATTGGAACCATAATGAAATGAGATTTCCAATAAAATGAGAAATTTTAAAATCTAATGGTTAGATTTTAATTTAAGTCAAATCAATTTTGGAAAAAGGTCGCTATGCATGCAGTTCGGTGGCCGATATTGGATACCGACTGTAAGGGCCTTGATAAAATTATTGAAAGTATAAATAAGTTATGTAAAATCATAATAAACGATTTGGAAAGATTTTGGATGAAATATTCCACATTTGAAAAGATAAAAAGTATTTTTATCTGAATGAGTTAGTTAATAACTAGAATAATAATCCAATGATTTTTAAAATAATAAATTGGAGTGGTGAATGGGCTTGTCATAACCAGAAGTTCCAACACATACTTTAAAAAAGATTTGAATGGAAATAATCTTCGAATATTTCGATATTAGATACTGTGATTATATGGATATTGTTGAGGAATTTGGAATATATAGATATCGTTATTCTAATACGATATTTGTTGGTTTCAGAATTTAATATTGAATATAAGTTGATATGATTTATATTCAAAGCTTGTATTTAATATCAAATTGGATTTTGGGTTTCCTGTGAATGGTGTCTTTAATGTCACTTGTAACGACCCGCCTTTTTCCCCGATTTTCACTGGTAATTAACTAACTTGAATCATTCACAAAGACAGATGGTTATGGGTACTAACATATTTGAACACAAATACAGAACTTTTCATTTCACTACAAAATTTTGAATCAAAGTTACGATGGATCAAAGTACAATGCCAACTCAGCGGAAAACTAAAAGCTCACATCGAAAGAAGTAAAACCAAACAAAATTCTAGCTCCAATCTGAATCCAGCTCTGAAGACTAAACCTACAAACTAAACTACTAGCTGCCCGTTCAAAAATATATGGACACCCAGAGTTTAGGTAGGGGAATAATAAACTCCAGGTCAGTCATGAGACTGGTGTGAAAACTCAAAAGTGTTATTATTCAGGGTTTATTTTAAAGTTGGGAATTTCATTGGACCACGCTGCTAACGCAAAAAGGGTTTACTTCATGAGAATTCATGTGCATAGAAATTCGTAATGACTTTGGTAAAACTAAGCCATCATAAGCTCATCCCACATCACACAATGTAAGCGCACACCAAACGGGCGAGTTTTATCTTATGATAACCAATAATGCTTTAGTACGCGGAAATCCTCTTTTACTACCATAACTAGTACATAGTGTTGAAACCGTCTCACAAATAATATATTATTCTTGGCGAGCATAGTAATTATGCCCACATACATCGTTTACAAAAGAAATTGAAAGGTTCATATTGGTTATTTGGATTTCCATCATTATGGTTCCTGGCACGAAAGATCAATCGAGGACGCAGGCTTAGTATCTCCCGGTTAACATCCAGACATGGACAACCAATACGAGGTTACAAGTAGCAAGAGATCTGAATATATTTGGAGATTTTCAGATTGTTGTTTCCTTCATACCCATAATGGACTTGTATAGATTGTGTTTCTGACATTGAAATCGACAATGTAACACTGATTTCTGTTGAAATATATCGGATTTGTGGAAATGAATTATTCTCGTCTCTAAGACATATGAACTTAGGTGTTATGTATTGATAGAAATCAGTAACATGTTGTGAATTGACAATATGACATACTTGAGTTATGAAATGAGCCAGTGATGATCCAAGCAGGACTTATTGAAGCGTAGCTTTGTGTATATCGTGACCTTGATGAACTTGACACCCCGAATTGATGGTAAATGTAACGACCCAGCGGGTTCGATGCCCAAATCTCGACAATAATACATAAAACCCGTATTACTTGTCAAAACCCAAGTACCGGAAATAGTAGATAGTTAATAAAAAGAATTTAGAGGGTGAGATAAGAAAGGTAGAAATATTAGAATAGAAGAAAAGAAGAAGAATAACACCAACAAAACCATAGTCTCACATCGTAGCGGAATACAATATAATATACAAGTAACTTTATTAAGAGCTTGAAATAAAAACTTACAATCATTAGAGTATATCAACACATCTGGACAGTTATAATAATCTGTCCTCTTTACAACACACAACAGAAATAAATATTAATATGTATGAACTCCTCCAATACGTCTTCTGAACTTCGTAGTGTCCAATAACCTGAACCTACAAAACCCGGGCTAACCCGAGCATTACGAACGTCGGATCAGTCTGGTGAACTAGAGTGAGAAACCCACTCAGTTTAAAAACAACATCCAACTTAATTTTAAAGTTAAACAAATCTTTTCTAAAAGAAAAGGATAATCGTAAGACCAACCCACGCATAAACACGGGCGACTTTTACCTTACGATAACCCAAAATGTTTTGAAATTAATATCTTTTTTTGATATTATAATAATGTCTAAATACAAATAAATAGCAATCTAGCGGAATGCTTGCATCACACGCTCCACATATATAGTATACAATCAAAACCGCGGGCGCTTATTGGAGATTGGATTCCCACTATGACAAGGTATGGAACCATCTTCCGATAATGTATCTGCAACACCCCTAAATCCCACATCATGGAAGCCTGTGTGAAGTGGGTACTTATATAGTAGAGACCAACTCTTACTAACGCCAAGGCCTTTTGAGGAACAAAACCCCACACCTACACGATGGCTAAATTGGGGACAATATCTTGCGTGAACGGAGGTGCGGGCTATTACAGTGGTATCATAGCCAATACCCAGCCGGAACTGTGGCTCCTGTGTGGACCACAATGCCTGGGTGAGGTGTTTGTGAGCTAACGGGGACGTTGGGCTCTGTAGGAGGGGAGAATGTAACACCCCCTAAGTCCTACATCGTGGAAGACTGTGTGAAGTGGGCACTTATATAGTAGAGCCCATCTCTTACTAACGTTGAGGCCTTTTGAGGAACAAAACCCTACACCTATATGGTGGATAAGTTGGGCCAATATCTTGCATGAACGGAGGTGCAGGTTATTGCAGTATCTCTAAAGGGGAATACACGGGGTTCAACAAGAACAACTTGCAACCCGGTCACACATGACCGACCACTCATTTCGCTTAAGTGTATCAAATGTATATCTCCAACGGTTGGAACCAGCAACCTTTTCCCGAAAAGGGACAACATCGAATAGATAAAGAAGGAAATGAAATTCCTTTGGATATGTGGTTATACACCCTAATGGGAGCGACCCACTAGCCATGCTGCCTGCCCGATTTATGTCATTTCTCGTTTATGCGGCTTGAGGTTTGAATTACCTTTCAGAACATCTGGCCACCATTCACTTTGAATGCCACATCGTCAGATCCACTAGAAAATCACTAATTAACGTCCCAAAAAATACTCTAGTTGTGAAGCTAAGACAGCGGACATTCTCCGTCATGACTATGGTACGTTTGAAGGAAACAACGTACCTGTAACACCCCGTGATTTTTTAAATATTGTTGACCCGCTTTTTAGTCAAAGCAGTCACACATGGAATCTCTTCTCAACAATACACTCAAGTGTTGGGAATATCGTCAGAAGACATGAAGTGATTTGGTTGAAATCGCATCACAAACAAAGAATGGCCCGAAACTCCTACCAGATGACCTTTTTTGGGCCTGAAAACAGCGATTACGGAGCTAAGCTCCGTAACTCTTGTAGATCTCTGAATTAGCTTCAGTTTGAGCTTTGGTTTGGGTCAATCGGACTTACGGTTTGAAAGTTATGCCCGTTTCCGTGAACGCATGCAGAACCGGAAACTTAGACTTGGAAATTTGATATCACCTCTAACCGGATCGGATCGGACTATCAGAACCCGACCCGGCTTGCACTCAGCTCAGAAGTATACATCATAACTCCGGTTCGGAGCCTCCTCCTCGGTTCGGTTCGGAGCCGAACCGATCCGACATCCATCGCACTAACCTGGCACATGAAGTCTTCGGATTGAAGACACCAGCTCGGTTCGGGTCGGACCCGAACCGATCCCCCTGTACCTGCTCAGACGCAGCAAGTTTGACCGCTTCTTAAGGGATAACTACCTCCTACTAATCCGGATCGGCCGCCACCTGTATGCACACGATCTGAAAGACCACTTCTCCACTCTCTCCGAGATGTCCTCTCCGCTCACCACGTCACACCCGATCCGACCCGGATCAGAGCTCCCAGCAGCTCCTCTACGCCTATAAATACACCATGAGACCGTCATTTCAAGGGACTTTTCCGGCACTAACACCTCCCGACTTCCATTACCAAGTATTCAAGGACTTTGGGTACTCCTCAACTCAATCAAACACGAGACTATCGTGCATAAATTCAATCTCTTTTCTCCTCTTCTTCATTACAACACAAGGCTATTGTGTATAATCGAATCTCACGGATTGTGAGATACCATTGTAATCGTAATTCCTCAGGATATGAGAAACTATAAAGTGGACGTAGGCTTGGATTGAGCAGAACCACTATAAAAATCTCGTGTGTTCCCTGTTTTTACTGCTTTTTATCTGTAATCTGTGATTTGTGAGGATTTCACTTAGAGTTTGGGTGTTAGGCCCAAATTTCAGTCTAACATTTTGGCGCGCCAGGTAGGGGGGCACACGATACAACTTCTTCTACTAGCTTGAACGGAAGCAGATTATTTGGCTATTGGATCAATGGTCAAGCGAAAGAAAGACGGAACCTTCTCTCGTGCTGAGGATGTTGGCACTGAAGGCACAAGGAACGAGGCAAGCCAGGAGGCTTCCTCTCATGAAAATCCATCAGCATACTTAACCAGAGATGAAATGGATGGCGTTCTCGCTGAATTGAGAACGCAAATGGCAAGGCAAGATGATCTCCTCCGTAAACAACAGGAGATGATTGACCAATTCTTCGCTCGGATGGGAGGCAGGCCGATCGGCAACGCACAACTCACTGGAAATGGTATTGAAATGGCTCCAGCAGGAATGACAAACCGGATCGGTTCGGATCCGATCCGAACCGAGGGCCAAAACCTGAATCAAACGCAGATGGAAATTGGGTGCAATCCTCACCAGATCGGTTCGGATCCGATCCGAACCGCCACCTTACATGAGCTTGGGGGCAGCAGCCTCCCTTCTGGAAATCAAGACTTCGTTCCAGCACGACCTACCTCCGCACCGGTTCGGATCGGTAATCCCACACAGCTTCAGCATCAAGCTCCCCGGTTCGGAACAGGCGATCCTGATCGGATCGGTACATCCGACCCGAACCGTGCACCCCTCCATAACCCCCCTCGCTTCTCCGAGCCGCAGCAAGGGGGCACCTCCGAACCGAACCGGATGGCCTTCCAAGCTCCTTATACTCTTCCACACACTTCTGAACTTAACGCTGGGGGCACCAGATCTGGACTTGTCAACCTGCAACAGCTCTTTGAAGGCGATCGGCTCGCCAATCTCATTGAACGCCTCTCGAGAGGCCGCACCTATCAAAATGACATGGATGATGTCAATCACAATCCATTCACACCGGAAATCAGGAATTCCCGCAATCCTCCAGATTTCAAACTTCCACAACTGGAACCCTACAACGGCAGGGCAGATCCTACCGTGCACTTAATGCGCTATAAACGACATATGGAAGTTCAATCGGCATCGGAAAACGTCATGGCTAAATGCTTTCCCCTCTTTTTGACTGATATTGCTGCTATGTGGTTTCGGCAGCTGGAATCTGAATAGATCAACAGCTGGAACATGTTGGTCGCTCGCTTTATTGAACAATTTCGGGTCCATATCGCTCGACCCAAGATTGTAATGTCACTAACTACAATCAAGCAGAGGCCCAAAGAAACTCTGCGGTCATTTTTGGAAAGGTTCAACGTTGCAGCAGCATCAGTTGATCGACCTGAGCCATCTATGGTATTGATGGCGGCAGTATCCGGTGTTCTGGACAACTCGGAGTTCAAAAAATCCTTGTACCGGGACCCACCAAGGAATCTCAGCGAATTCTACCTTGAATCGGATAGGTTTTTGCGTGAAGAAGACGCAACCTCCGAGAAGAAAGTTCTCGATGTTAACATGCTCAAAGACGGAGAACCGTCTGATTCTGATAAAGGCAAAGGAAAAGCTGCCGTCAAGAATAACCCCAACGCTCAGCCCCGGAGAGGGCCCAGATATGAAAAGTACACAGAACTCAATTCGTCACTAACTGACATCTACGTGAACACAAACGGTGACGTCTCCTATCCAAAGCCTCCCAGGAGGGAGCCATCACAAAGAGAACGCGATTCTGGGAAATATTGCATATTTCACGATATGGACGGTCATGACACAAATGACTGTAGACACTTGCGAGATCTGATTGAGGAACGGGTTAGACGTGGAGAGCTGCCCGAGTATGTGAAACAACCAATAGCACCTGTACCTGTGCTGCCACCACCTGCTCCCCGGAGAGGGAATGACCCTGGAACGAGCTCCCATCGGCTCGTCATCAACTGATCTGGATTGGATCACTCTGCGTTTTCAGCATTTCTTAGGATTTAAGATATGTCTCTTTGCTTTCTTTAGGTTTTCCGATTGGCTAAATCGGAGTACACACGTTCGGGGTTAGGATTTAGCTCCAAATCGTGCTCTGCACTCGATGACAAACCAATCAGGATTTGCTTTGGTTTTGTACTTTGGATTGAATAAGGAAGGACTTTCCGAGCATGGATTATGTTTGGCAATTTAAGTATCTTGTCAGGTTGTGGCAGGATTCTCAATCTCAACTAAAGTATGGCTTATACTTATCTCGGACCCCTAGGCATGGATTATGCTTAGGGACAGACTGTCTTGTCAGGTCTTGGCAAGCATAGCTCTATCTCGGTATGAGTATGGATTGTACTCCACTACATTTCTAAGTATGGATTATACTCTGGAATGGCTTATTGTCTTGTCGGGATTTGACAAAGGAACTCAATAAAACTCGAGTTTGGCTTGTGCTCGGTTTGAACTTCCTGGTATGGCTTATACCTGGAAGGTTAGGTCCCTCGTCAGGTTTTGGCAGGATAATTCGATCGTCCCTTGAGTATGGTTTATGCTCAAACAAACGCCCAAGCATGGTTTATGCTCGAAAGTGTAATTAGTTTTGTCAGGATTTGACACACCTATCTGCTTTCTTTTATTCGCAGGTATGGATTATACTTGCAGCTGGCAGGCCCGGCGTGGCCTTGGATTATCCAGAACACATCTTCCTTCATTCAGCAAGATATGTTCTGAGGGGCAAAATGTTGACCCGCTTTTTAGTCAAAGCAGTCACACATGGAATCTCTTCTCAACAATACACTCAAGTGTTGGGAATATCGTCAGAAGACATGAAGTGATTTGGTTGAAATCGCATCACAAACAAAGAATGGCCCGAAACTCCTACCAGATGACCTTTTTTGGGCCTGAAAACAGCGATTACGGAGCTAAGCTCCGTAACTCTTGTAGATCTCTGAATTAGCTTCAGTTTGAGCTTTGGTTTGGGTCAATCGGACTTACGGTTTGAAAGTTATGCCCGTTTCCGTGAACGCATGCAGAACCGGAAACTTAGACTTGGAAATTTGATATCACCTCTAACCGGATCGGATCGGACTATCAGAACCCGACCCGGCTTGCACTCAGCTCAGAAGTATACATCATAACTCCGGTTCGGAGCCTCCTCCTCGGTTCGGTTCGGAGCCGAACCGATCCGACCTCCATCGCACTAACCTGGCACATGAAGTCTTCGGATTGAAGACACCAGCTCGGTTCGGGTCGGACCCGAACCGATCCCCCTGTACCTGCTCAGACGCAGCAAGTTTGACCGCTTCTTAAGGGATAACTACCTCCTACTAATCCGGATCGGCCGCCACCTGTATGCACACGATCTGAAAGACCACTTCTCCACTCTCTCCGAGATGTCCTCTCCGCTCACCACGTCACACCCGATCCGACCCGGATCAGAGCTCCCAGCAGCTCCTCTACGCTTATAAATACACCATGAGACCGTCATTTCAAGGGACTTTTCCGGCACTAACACCTCCCGACTTCCATTACCAAGTATTCAAGGACTTTGGGTACTCCTCAACTCAATCAAACACGAGACTATCGTGCATAAATTCAATCTCTTTTCTCCTCTTCTTCATTACAACACAAGGCTATTGTGTATAATCGAATCTCACGGATTGTGAGATACCATTGTAATCGTAATTCCTCAGGATATGAGAAACTATAAAGTGGACGTAGGCTTGGATTGAGCCGAACCACTATAAAAATCTCGTGTGTTCCCTGTTTTTACTGCTTTTTATCTGTAATCTGTGATTTGTGAGGATTTCACATAGAGTTTGGGTGTTAGGCCCAAATTTCAGTCTAACAAATATCAAAATTAACGAATTAAAGAAAACTTAATTTCAAATGTGAGAATTAAGGGAAATGGGTTGCGCTATTGCGTTTGTCTCGGAATTCTGCTTGAGATGCAGTCCGAATTTGCGTGAATCGGACTTCGTATGAAGAAGTTATGGCCTTCCGAAGTTTCAAAATTTAAATAAATCAAAATCAGCTTGAATCATAAATTCAAAATTCAAACAAGGGAGCAGGCTGGGTGGGAATTCTCCGCCCAAGGGCCAGGTCGACCAGGGGGTCGACCTAGGGGTTTACCTACCCATACAGGTCGACCAGGGGGTCGACCTCCCCCCTGGGCAGATCTGAATGATGACGTTGTTCTGACTTGTTGCTGAGTCATTAGGGCTGAGGTGTTATTCTATCTTGACTGGATGGTCTTGATTGATTCTAAGTTAATCTGACGGCTCTTTATTAATTAAAACTCTATATAAGCAACCTAAATCTCAACCTAAAACCATACTAATTCATACCAAGAGCCGCCATGCCATCAATGGGGAACCTAGAGTAGCCGCCGTTCTCTTTCAACCCTAAAGCAAGATAGAAACAAGAATCAAATCAAATTTAAAATTAGAATAACAATTAGTCTACATCAAAGCGAGCAATTCAGTTTCAGAATACAGATCCCTGAAAAACAAGACTATTCCTTTGTTTGTGAGTACTATTTCTTTCACAATAAAATTATTAAATTAATTATGATGGGTTGTAATTGGACTATGAGAACATGTCTATTGAACCATGTGATGATTGTTTAACTTTGTTATCTTATGTTGGTAGATCTATATAATATGTTAAGTTGTGAATCTTATGCAAGTTTATGTTATGTGCAAGTTTGGGATGTTAAATCATATGTTAATTTGAGAATCTTATGCAAGTTTATGATATGTGAATCATATGCAAGTTTGGGATGTTAAATCATATGTTAATTTGTGAATCTTATGCAAGTTTGGACGTTAAATCATATGTGAAACCTTATGCAAGTTTGGGATGTTAAATCGTGTGCTAGATTGAATATGAATCTTATGCAAGTCTATATGTGAATTGTACACAAGTTCATAAATGAATCAAATATATACATCTGTTAGTTGGTATGCAAATCATGTGACATTAATTTACATGTTTAGATCCATATGCAAGTTTGTAGGAATCTATATGCAAGTTCACATTTTTATATTAGATCCATATTTAAGATCCATGAGTTTAGTTGAAAAACCATATTTATGCACAAGTTCACAATTACAAGTTTAGATCTATACATTTAGATCCATGATAGTATATAGTTTATACAAATTTATATTTTATGACTATTGCCTATAAAAGTGTTGATTATGCAAATTTATGTTAATATGAATCATAATCATGCCAGTTTTGATCCATGTTATGCTAGTTAGATCTATTTTCTGTGTTATGCAAGTTGTGAAGTTTCTTTCCTTTTTATGAGTTAGACTATTTGCGAGTCTAACATATTTCATGTTCAACGTACGAACGATGTGGGATAATGGGAAAATATCAAATATGTTGTGAAAAATTGGCATAAATGGCTTAAAGGCATATAATTTATTTGAGAAATTAATTGGCCTAATTTATATGCATAGTAATTATGGACATAATTTAAGTGACAATTATGGACACAATTAAATTTGGAAGTTATTGGCAATTTGAAATAGGGACATTAATTCAAATTGGGGTTGAATATTAATGTGTAATAATAAATGCCTAAGACACGAGGTTAGACTCGTTTGTGGTGTAAGACTGCCCGGAACTGCCCGACAAATCCAGCAACCACAACCGGTAGTCTAATTTGAGATGTCAAAGGCACAAATTAGATGAGTAATAAAGGCCTAAGACACGAGGTTAGACTCGTTTGTGGTGTAAGACTGCCCGAACCGCCCGACAAATCCAGTAACCACAAACGGTAGTCTAATGTGAGAGGTAAAAGGCATAAATTAAAAGATGCTTAGACACGAGGTTAAGTCTTGCTTGTGTTGGAAGTCTGTCCGGAACCGCTTGGCATATCCAGCATCCACAAGCAATTGACTTAATGTGAGAGGTCCATGCATTAATAATTAATTAATGCTGATCAAAGATGAATATGAATGACAAACAGAAGTTTGGTTGAGTGAGTAATTCTCTGAGTACCAATCTGATGTTGATTTCGGTCTTCGGGGTTGATACTTAGGGAGTTATTCTCTTAACCAATGTATCTGTGAATTAAGATGTACTTAATCATAAATTAAGAAAAATCTGATAAGTGGATGGGGCTAAGACCAACTTAACCAATAATATAGAAGTGGATAGGGTTAAGACAAACTTAAATACATATTGATCTGATAAGTGGTTAGGGTTAAAACAACTTAACCAATAATATAGAAGTGGATGGGCTTAAGACCAACTTAACCAATAATATATAAGTGGATAGGGTTAAGACCAGCTTAACCAATAATATATACATAATGATCTGATAAGCGGATAGGGTTAAGACAAGCGTAACCAATAACACATGTTGATTTGATAAGCGGGTGGGATGTGTGACATGTAGGATATAATTATAAACACTTAACCAAGTTGAAACATGTAAGAAGACATGAATAAGAGGGAGTTAAGTGGGAAATCCTAGTGGGGACCAAGTATAGGTGGAAAGCTTGGGTCAAGCATGTGGACCCTTTTCAACCAGTAACTCATTTAGTATCTAAGTGAGCTCGATCTAGATCGAGGACGGGACACGCTTACTGGGTTAGATTGTAAGAGGTCAAAACGGGTTAGCGATGGCAACGCAAGTCCAACGGGTCATGTGCATGTGTGAGCCCGGGCTGGTAGGTAAGATGTTTTTGCATCATGTAGGTATAAGCCGTGCATCTTTAGTAGTATCGGGTTGCCACTTTGGGAAGTGATACACCCCACTGTAGGACCAGCACGGGTATCTACGAGTTAGGGAGCCGATCGAATAGGGAAGTTAGTGGGTACGACTAGCAGGGATAGGAGCATACTTCACCTATGAAGACAGCTAGGAGTATAACTACCATATTATGAATCAACGTTGTAATTAGAATGGGGAGGGTAGTGGGTACAACTAGTGGAGATAGGGGCAGACGACACCTATAAAGGCAACTAGGGGTACACGAAACTACCATTATCATTATTATGTTCTGTAGGCGGGATCAACTTTTAGGGTGACTAGTAATGGTGCGTTGTAATTAGCATTGGTGCAGCATAGTAATTATCCTATAGTGATTAGGAGCGCAATTAACACTAAAATCTTCCTCTGTTTGCTTTGTCTTGCCCACTTGCTTCACAATCATTCCTTATTTTGCCAGTTTATGCCTTATCCTAATTACTTTAATAATTATATTGTTAAAGTTATTATACTCGCCAGACTTTATGTCTGACCCCTTTTTTTCGCCTCCTTTCTTCCCCTCCCCCCCTCGCCCCCAGGTTCTCAGGGTGGGACTAGTACTAGTGGAGCTTGATCTTGGATCTCTTTCTCTCTCTTTTGGAAGTGCTTGGATTGCTGAAAGTAAAGTTAGCTCATCTCTTTTATGGCTACTTGTGTTGGGGTTATGCTTTTTACTTTATGTACTCAGAAAACAAATTTGTCAAGATGGATATTAAGTGTACTTGGTTTTACTGTTGGTTTATGAAGTTGTTGTAATCAAACTATTTCTCCGTTGCAATAAAAGTTGTTTTAAAATTTTCAAGTACCAATATATGTATCTGTCTTGTTATATTCCGTTCTATACACCAATAATACTCCATGAAAGTTAATGCATTCCCTTTGTGAGTGACATTAATGGACGTGGAGTGTTACACGTGGTATCTGAGCTGAAGGTTACCATAACAGATATGAGATTTTGAAAAACTGTTTTTCAAAAGCATTTTGTAAAGAAATACTTTCAAAAATATGTTTTAAGGAAAGTATTTTCAAGAGAAAAGTTTGTTTTAAAAACATAACCTCCAAGAGCCACATATCTTTCCTTCGATTCTCCGTTTTGGATCTCTTCCTCTTTCCCTTTTGAATCTCTTCCTCCGCGTATTGACGCTTTTTCTAAGATATGTAAGATCTTCCGTACGATGGGCGGAAATACCACTTCATGGGACCGGGATGTTTGTCAAAGCCAGAAGGAAGTGAAGGACTTGTTGGTACCCTAAAGATAGATGATGGGAGGAAGGATCAATTAGCTGCTTGGTTAATAAAGGACGAAGCCTCATTTTGGTGGGAGGTCATGAATAGAGGATATAGAGGAGAGACATGGATAAGACACGCGAAAGGAAAATAGATCCAAAGAAAGGAGGTAAGGATAACAAGGGGCCAAGAGAAAAGGAAGGGCCACACTTGTGAAATACCTGACTACTTAAATAAAGACGTTAGAAAGAAGAAGAAGACTAGTTGTTATCGTTACGGAGAAATAGGACATCTTACTAGGATCATGCAAATAAGCAAAGGGCAAAAGTAAGGACAAGATACATGATCTTCTAGAGGGCAGACGCGTTCCCTCGCGACTAACATACTTGATAGAGGTAGAAATATCCCAGTTGGAAGTTTGGTTTTTCTTCTTGATCATCCTGTTCGAACCTTGTTTGAGTTCAGGCGCTTCACGCTCGTTTGTATTTGCTTCGTTAGTTGAAACACTGCACCTAAATACTAGTCTAGTTACGGATCCCATAGTAGTCTCAAATCCTATTGGTGGTTTGGCTCATCTTTCAATGATTTGTCGGGATTTGAGAGTGTCTATCTTAGGCATTAGGTTTGAATGCAAACGCCTTCGTTCTTGGCTTCATGGGCTACGACTTGATTCTAGGCATGGATTGGCTAGCTAGATACGGTGCCATCCTAGATAGTGAAAGAATGGTAGTTAGATTGTTGACTCGATGTGGAAAGACCCTCGATATTTCTTGTGACCCTAGAGGTCCGGTAATGCTTAGCTACCTAGAATCCATTGATGCATCCAATGATGATTTGGAATCTATTCGTGTGGTTCGTGAATATAGTGACGTCTTCGATGAAGTTCGAGGTTTACCTCCAAGGCGCGAGATTGACTTTCGAATATACTTAGTAGATAATGCAAAGTCAGTTGCATTACCAGTGCGCCACATGGCTCTGATAGAGAGAAGAGAACGCAGTAAGCAAGTGAAAGAATTGCTTGAGAAGGGGTTCATAAGAAGAAGTATTTCGGATTGGGGTGCTCTAGTCATTTTTGCTACGAAAGCTGATGGTTCACTTAGGTTGTGCATGGACTATAGAGAGCTGAATAAGATAACAAAGAAGAACAGACACCCATTGCCGAAGATAGACGATTCATTCGATCAGTTGGTGGGTGCTTCAGTTTTCTCGCTACTGGATTTGGCTACAGGGTTTCATCAGCTAAGAGTGGCTGAAGATAGCATAGATAAGACTGCATTCATGACTCCTGACGGTTTCTTCGAATGGCTCGTCATGCCTTTTGGTTTGACGAATGCACCCGCATACTTTGTTAACTTAATAAGTAGGGTGTTTAGAGAGTTTGTAAACAAGTTCGTGGTAGTCTTTGTGGACGATATCTTGGTTTTCTCTAGATGTGAAGAAGAGAACGCCCTACATCTTAGGGAAGTCTTAAAGACCCTACGAGCGCATCAACTTAAAGCTAAGTTCTCCAAGTGTCATTTTTGGAGAAAAGAAGTGAGGTTCTTAAGACACATGGTCTCTAAGGAAGGGATAGCTGTGGATCCCGCAAAGGTAGTGGCAATCCAAGATTGGAAGATTCCTAGGAATGCAACAGAAGTAAGAAGCTTTTTAGGGCTGGCTGGTTATTATAGGAAGTTCAATAAGGACTTCGCGAAGATATCAGCCCAACTTACTCAGTGAACGAAGAAGAGCTTGACTTTTTCTTGGGATGTTGACACTGACGATGCTTTCCAGCATTTGAAAAAGATGCTGACGACAGCTCCAGTTTTAGTTTTGCCAGATGGAAGTAAGCCATTCACAGTGTATACCGGTGCTTGCGGGACAGGGCTTGGAGCAGTTTTCGATTCAAGAGGAAAAGGTGATATGCAAAAGGTGGCAAGTACGAGCATTGCTTATCATCCACAGATGGGTGGACGGATAGAAAGGGGTGAATAAAATCCTTGAAGATCTTTCGAGGTTATGTATCCTAGATTTTTGGAGGGACATGAGGAGAGGCAATGAGCTTAGTAGTGTTCACAACGTGTTCCATGTTTCGCATTTACGTAAGTGTTTACATGATGCGGCGGAAGTGGTGGAGCCGAGCATGCTCGAAGAAGTGGAAGTAGAGCGCAATGCCACGGTTAGACGAGCTCCTATACGCATTCTCGGATCGAAGGTCAAAAAGCTACGCAACAAAGAGGTCATGTTGGTCAAAGTGCAATGGGGAGATGATCAAAGGGACGCGACTTGGGAGACGGAAGACAAGATGCGTACGCTGTACCCTTTCCTTTTTGAGGGCATTTTTTATTTTCTCCTTTTTCTACCGCTTTGTTGATACCTCTCCTATCATTTAGTATTATCTTTGCGATGACATCTTCGATCTTTAGTTAGGAAGAACCCTATGGTTGCAAACATGTGTTTGAGACATTTTATGTTTGGTGGATGCAAATGGATGCAAGTGGTTGCTAGTAGTTGCTCGTGGATGCATGTACACACACATTTAGGCACTAGATCGGCTCAATCACCCTCATATTGCAAATAAATGTGTGTGCATATCTAAATTAATGCATGTATAATGGTTGTTTTATCACATGGATGCTGCATTTTAATGAATGGTTGTGCACACATGTAGAAATAGTATGTATCTATAGGATTCTTTCGCATACATAATGGACGCATGGCACTATCATGATTTGCATTTAAGAGGTCAACTGAATCAGTAGACCGCCTGATTTTGCATTAGATAAGGAACATATACACACACTTTTTTCATATGTTCATACGACATTAGAAATCTTGTAAGGACAATGGATGCCAGTGTTTAATGGTTGAGTGGATGGATGATTGGATGTTAGGATATACATTCTCCTTAACTTGGAGATTTCGGGGGCGAAATCCTTTAAGGAGGGGAGAATGTGACACCCCGTGATTTTTTAAATATTAAAATTAACAAATTAAAGAAAACTTAATTTCAAATGTGAGAATTAAGGGAAATGGGTTGCGCCATTGCGTTCGTCTCGGAATTCTGCTTGAGATAGAGTCCGAGTTTGCGTGAATCGGACTTCGTATGAAGTTATGGCCTTCCGAAGTTTCAGAATTTAAATAAATCAAAATCAAGTTGAATCGGAAATTCAAAATTCATACAGGGGAGCAGGCTGGGCGATAATTCTCCCGCCCAAGGGCCAGGTCGACCAGGGGGTCTACCTGCCCCCATCCGGGCAGATCTGAATGATGACACTGTTTTGACATGTTGTTGAGTCATTAGGGCTGAGGTGTTATTCTATCTTGACTGGATGGTCTTGATTGATTCTAGGTTAATATGACGGCTCTTAATCAATTAAAACTCTATATAAGCAACCTAAATCTCAACCTAAAATCATACTAATTCATACCAAGAGCCGCCATGCCGTCAATGGAGAACCTAGAGTAGCCGCCGTTCTCTTTCAACCCTAAAGCAAGATAGAAACAAGAATCAAATCAAATCTAAAATTAGAATAACAATTAGTCTACATCAAAGGCGAGCAATTCAGTTTCAGAATACAGATCCCTGAAAAACAAGACTACTTCTTTGTTTGTGAGTACTATTTCTTTCACAATAAAATTATTAAATTAATTATGACAGGTTGTAATTGGACTATGAGAACATGTCTGTTGAATCACGTGATGATTGTTTAACTTTGTTATCTTATGTTGGTAAATCTATATAATATGTTAATTTGTGAATCTTATGCAAGTTTATGTTATGTGCAAGTTTAGGATGTTAAATCATATGTTAATCTGAGAATCTTATGCAAGTTTATGATACGTGAATCTTATGCAAGTTTGGGATCTTAAATCGTATGTTAGTTTGTGAATCTTATGCAAGTTTGGATGTTAAGTCATATGTGAAACCTTATGCAAGTTTGGGATGTTAAATCGTATGCTAGTTTGAATATGAATCTTATGCAAGTCTATATGTGAATTGTACATAAGTTCATAAATGAATCAAATATATACATATGCTAGTTGGTATGCAAAACATGTGACATTAATTTACATGTTTAAATCCATATGCAAGTTTGTAAGAATCTATATGCAAGTTCACATTTTTATATTAGATCTATATTTAAGATCCATGGGTTTAGGTGAAAAACCATATTTATGCACAAGTACACAATTTCATGTTTAGATCTATACATTTAGATCCATGATAGTACATAGTTTATACGAATGTATGTTTTATGACTATTGCCTATGCAAGTGTTGATTATGCAAATTTATGTTAATATGAATCATAATCATGCCAGTTTTGATCCATGTTATGCTAGTTAGATCTATTTTGTGTGTTATGCAAGTTGTGATGTCTCTTTCCTTTTTATGGGTTAGACTATTTGCGAGTCTAACATATTTCATGTTCAACATACGAACGACATGGGATAATGGGAAAATATCAAATATATATATTGTGAAAAATTGGCATAAATGGCATAAAGGCATATAATTAATTTGAGACATTAATTGGCCTAATTTATATGCATAGTAATTATGGACATAATTTAATTGATAATTATGGACATAATTAAAATTGGAAGTTATTGGCAATTTGAAATAGGGATACTAATTCAAATTGGGGTTGAATAATAATGTGTAATAATACATGCCTAAGACATGAGGTTAGACTCGTTTGTGGTGTAAGACTGCCCGGAACCGCCCGGAAAATCCAACAACCACAACCGGTAGTCTAATGTGAGAGGTCAAAGGCACAAATTAGATGAGTAATAAAGGCCTAAGACACGAGGTTAGACTCGTTTGTGGTGTAATACTGCCCGGACCCGCCCGGCAAATCCAGCAACCACAAACGGTAGTCTAATGTGAGAGGTCAAATGCATAAATTAAAAGATGCTTAGACATGAGGTTAAGTCTTGCTTGTGGTGGAAGTTTGCCCGGAACCGCCCGGCATATCCAACGGCCACAAGCAATCGACTTAATGTGAGAGGTCTGTGCATTAATAACTAATTAATGCTGATCAAAGACGAATATGAATGACAAACAGAAGTTTGGTTGAGTGAGTAATTCTCTGAGTACCAATCTGATGTTGATTTCGGTGTTTGGGGTTGATACTTAAGGAGTTATTCTCTTAACCAATATATCTGTGAATTAAGATGTACTTAATCATAAATTAAGAAAAATCTGATAAGTGGATGGGGTTAAGACCAACTTAACCAATAATATAGAAGTGGATAGGGTTTAGACAAACTTAACCAATAATACATATTGATCTGATAAGTGGATAGGGTCAAGACAACTTAACTGATAATATAGAAGTGGATGGGGTTAAGACCAACTTAACCAATAATATATAAGTGGATAGGGTTAAGACCAACTTAACTAATAATATATATATATATATATATATATATATATTGATCTGATAAGCGGATAGGGTTAAGACAAGCTTAACCTATAACACGTGTTGATTTGATAAGTGGGTGGCATGGGTAACATGTAGGATTAACCAAGTTGAAACATGTAAGAAGACATGAATAAGAGGGGGTTAAGTGGGAAATCTTAGTGGGGACCAAGCATAGGTGGAAAGCTTGGGTCAAGCATGGGGACCCTTTTCAACCAGTAACCCATTTAGTATCTAACTGAGCTCGATCTAGATCGAGGATGAGACACGCTTACTGGGTTTGATTGTAAGAGGTCAAAATGGGTTAGCGGTGGCAACGCAAGTCCAACGGGGTCATGTGCGTGCATGGGCCCGTACTGGTAGGTAAGACGTTATTGCATCGTGTAGGTATAAGCCGTGCATCTTTAGTAGTATCGGGTTGCCACTTTGGGAAGTGTTACACCCCACTATGGGACCAGCACGGTATCTACGAGTTAGGGAGCCGATCGAATGGGGAAGGTAGTGGGTATGACTAGCAGAAATAGGAGCCGACGACACCTATGAAGACAGCTAGGAGTATAACTACCATATTATGAATAAACATTGTAATTAAAATGGAGAGGGTAGTGGGTACAACTAGTGGAGATAGGGGCAGACGACACCTATGAAGGCAACTAGGGGTACACGAAACTACCATTATCATTGTTATGTTCTGTAGGCGGGATCAACATTTAGGGTGACTAGTAATGGTGCGGTGTAATTAGCATTGGTGCAGTATAGTAATTATCCTATAGTGATTAGGAGCGCAATTAACACTAAAATGTTCCTCTGTTTTCTTTGTCTTGTCCACTTGCTTCACAGTCATTCCTTATTTTGCCAGTTTATGCCTTATCCTAATTACTTTAATAATTATATTGTTAAACTTATTATACTCGCCAGACTGTATGTCTGACCCCCTTGTTTCACCTCTTTTCTTCCTTCCCCCCCAAGGTTCTCAGGGTGGGACTAGTACTAGTGGAGCTTGATCTTGGATCTCTTTCTCTCTCTTTTGGAAGTGCTTGGATTGCTGAAAGTAAAGTTCAGCTCATCTCTTTTTTGGCTACTTGTGTTGAGGTTATGCTTTTTACTTTATGTACTCAGAAAGAAAATTTGTCAAGATGGATATTAAGTGTACTTGGTTTTATTGTTGGTTTATGAAGTGGTTGTAATCAAACTATTTTTTCGCTGCAATAAAAGTTGTTTTAATTTTTTCAAGTACCAATATATGTATCTGTTTTGTTATCCATTCTATACACCAACAATACTCCATGAAAGTTAATGAATTCCCTTTGTGAGTGACATCAATGGACGTGGAGTATTACACGTGGTATCAGAGCTGAAGGTTACCATAACAGATATGAGATTTTGAAAAACTATTTTTCAAAAGCATTTTGTAAGGAAATACTTTCAAATATATGTTATAAGGAAAGTATTTTCAAGAGAAAAGTTTGTTTTAAAAACATAACCCCCAAGAGCTGTAACAACCCGTATTTCAATAACATGTTAAAACGAGAATCAAGGCAGAATTTAATTTTAAATTCTGAATCAAGTAAAACGGGCTATGCCATTGCGTTCGTCTCGGAAAAATACGCGAAATAGAGTCCGAGTTTTCGAAAATCGGAGTCCGTATGACCCGGTTAAGGCCCAAAGAAGTTTTCGGGAAATTCGAATTTCGGAAACAGTTTTGGAAATCAGATCTGGGGCCAGGCGGGAAGTTTCCCGCCTAGGCCATGTCGACAGGGCTGTCGACAGGCCTGTCGACTTGGGCCCAGACCAAGTCGACAGCCCTGTCGACTTGCCTGTCGACAGGGGGTGGTCGGGGCATATGGCCTGGTGCACCTGTTTGTCTCACCTAGTCTTGTGCTTGGGCTGGGTCTGGAAGCTTCCGAGATCTGATGGTCCTAATCTATCCTAGGGTTAATCTAAGGGCCTAAAACTATCCTAATCTCTATAAAAACACCCCTAAGCCCCCCCTAAACCCTCATAACTCACCCTCTCCACGAAGTGCTGCCCAAATGCAAAGTGATCATGGCCTCCATCTCAAATCCTTAGAGCCTATGCACTCAAATCAAGTTCAAATCAAAAGGTGCAAGCTTGCTACACCAAATCAAGGCCAAATCAACATTTCTATGCGAGTTCCATGACGATTCTTCTACAAAGGAGGCACCTTTCTTAGCCAAGATGATTCATGCTAAGTAAGTTCTAGCTACTTTTGGGTCAAAACGGTATTTTTAATGTCGACATGGGATAAAATGAGGCTAAACATGATTATGCGAATCCATATGAACCTTACCATGCCTCTTGTGTTCATATTTATGATCTTAGGCCATGTGAGTGACTTAATCATGCCTCTCATGCTATGCATAACCTAGTTTAACTTGCAAGTTTGGATCTTTATGCATGAAATGCTAGCATGAACCTTTAGGAACCATTTTACTTGTGAAAAATTGGCCAAGATGAGATTTTGGAGCTTATGCATGTTTATGAACCCAAACCCTTTTATGCTATCATGCAAGTTTGTGGCCAAGTCCTTTATGAGACTATGCATGTTTATGGCCAAACCCTTTGTGATAATATGCATGTTTGTGGCCAAAATTACCTTATGACACTATGCATGTTTAGGGCCAATCCCTTTACGATGTTATGCATGTGGAAGCCAAGCCCTTTTTGGCATCATGCATGGTTTGAGACCAATATGTGGCATAGTATCCTTACTATGTTGACTCGATTTGCTTGCGTTGGGAAAACACGATTTTGGGTAGTTAGATAAACATGAACTTGTCGCAAGGTCTTAACTTGAATAGGACATGCGTTTATACTTGAAAATATGACTTGAAAGATAACATGGAAGACGACATGTAGGTATGCATAAAAACATGAGCTTGGGAATTTACCTATTAAGTTAGGTCTACCCTTTGGGAATTTACCTATTAAGTTAGGTCTACCCAAATGCTCGGAAACTTGCAACATGTTTTGGAAACATGATGAACTTAGATAATATGAGTGTGGCCAACTCGAGGTTGGGTTGAGTTTGCAACGTAAAACTACCCGGAACCGACCGGCCTAACTAGTAGTTGCAAACAATAGGACCCAATGTGAGAAGTTGGTCATGTCGCGCTTAAGACCCGAGGTTAGACTAGGTTGTGGTGTAAATCTACCCGGACCCGCCCGGCTTAACTAGTAACCACAACAAGGTCTAATGTGAGAGGTTGAGGGTGCATTAATTAAATTAATGTCACATAATAGGGTTAAGTTAATTTGATTAATGAGGCTTAACCAAATATGATATGGACAAATGGGTTAGGTAATTTGATTAGGCTAATGATACTTAACAAAACATGATAAGCTTGGGTAGGTTAAGTAACTTGATTTGCCTAAGGACACTTGACCATTTTTATACGACTAGTGGACGGGATTAAGTTAACCAACACTTAATCAATCCAACACGATAACGTGATAAGGTTAAGTAAATTTTCTTAATGACACTTAACCGTACAATACAGTTAATGGACGGGGTTAAGATTAAGCTTAACTAATCTAAACATGGTAATCAGATGGGGTTAAGTTAGCCTAGACTTAATTAATCCCACTTGGTAATTTAATGGGGTTAAGTTAAACACTTAACTAATTTAACACGATGATTTGATGAGGTTAAGTGACCTATACTTAACCAATCTAACTCGTTAATTTGATGAGGGTAAGTTAATCTATACTTAACCAATCTAACGATAAAACATGACAAGGCTAAGTCACGAATCACTTGAATACGCTTGACCGATTTGACTCGGTAATTTGACAAGGTCAAGTTAACATATATAATTAACCAATCTAAGATGGTAATTAGACGAGGTTAAGTTATGGATGGCTTAATATACTTAGCCAACTTGACACCTGGTTTGTAGGGTTAAGTCTTGGACTTGGATACTTAGCCAATTTTGACATGGTTTGTAGACAGCTAAGTTAGGAACTTAAGTGACCCTTAACCCATTAAATAAACCCTAATTCGGAGGATTAGGTAAATAACCATAGTTAACCAGGAGTATGGAAATAAGGCTAAGTGGTAAACCTTAGTTAAGGGAAACTAAGTAATAATTCTTAGTCAAGGAAATTTGGACCATTTCTTAGATAGATTGGTAACCCGATACGTTAGGTCAACGTTTAAGTATGCGTATAGGAGCAGGCTATCTGATTTAGATAAAGGCTCCAACGAACTGGGTAACGAAGCAGCGGCTTCGGGGAACGTGAGGATATTCTTGGGATCCCTCTGTGAGCTGCCAGGTCATTATACTAGGCTCACGAGAGGTTGAGGTCTGCGGTAGAAGAACCAAGAATATGCCTTGGTTGCTATGCGAGCGACCTAAAGACTGGGGTGGATAGCAGTGAGTCGACGAATACATAAGGTGCCCGAGATAGCAAGTTCGTCGATCATCTACCATCTTGAGTCAAGCGTGTACGTACGGAAAGGCAGGGAACACCCAACAGACCATAATTGCTATCTAATTATGGGTGAGGTAGGCCGTAGGATTTGGGCTGGCCGGAGTGTAGTTCTCATGCAAGATTTTCTCTTGTGTTGCCTTTCACTAGTTGAGGGAGGGGTCTCGTGGGACCATAGCCACGTGTAGAAAAGCAGACCTTAGTATCTGCATCGGCAGATAAATCTAAAGCTCCCGACCGAGTCTGGTATTTCTTGTTTTTCCCTGTGACAGGACTCGGATGGCACGATGTGATACATGTGCATACAGTTATAGAAAAAAAAAACGATTCACGATGAATGCGTGGGAAAAAGGGCGCGGTTGAGGGTTAGCGTAATCCCTAGTGGCCTAGGTGGTTTAACCCAAACCGAAATACGAAAGCGTGTAATAGGTAAGCGTAATCCCTAGGGGTTCTAGGTGGCATAAGTCCTAGTAGTTCAAACGATGATTCATATGGAAGAGCCTAGCTAGAACAAGGGTGACAGTCCAAACGATTTCAAGGATAATACGACATGAGGAAGCCCGTACGAGGTACGGCAAAGGACTGAACTTATATACATGAAAAGAAACATATGATTTGAGTAACCTATATATGCGATATATTAGGTTGATATGGACCATTACACGACTTTGAGTAAGGGACGTTCATGGTTAACACATAACAAGGCTGGGATACTAGTACGGAGGGTGCAGAGCAAATATACATGTTAGAACTAGGAAGAATATACATAATAGATACCGTGGGATGTTAGACGGGGTAGATACCTTGGGATAATGTACTCGATAGAAATCCGATGATGTGATACCTTGACTTATCATAACACTGTAGTTTATCATGATACCTTAGTTTACCTTGCCGCAGTAGTTCAACCGGCTATCCTGGTTTGTCTATCTTGTAGTTATCCTTATGTTTACTTTCAGTTTATGCATGTCATGTTACCTTTACCTGTTTTTATACTGGAAGTAGATAGGACTTACTCAGTCTTTTTGACTGACCCGTTTTGTTTCGCCTCTTTTCTTCCGTTTCCCCCCCCCAGGTTATAGGGAGGAAACAATGCTGTTTAGTTCGGACTTCTTCTGCCTGAAGGTCATCATGAATGGCTTGGACTTCTCTTGGCTATGGCTACTTTACTGTTTTACTTGGGGAATAATTTATGAAAAGGTTTTTATGCTTCTTTATTTTTGCAAGACAGGTTTTTTGATGTACTCTGATGTAAAAGGCTTTAGACCTTATTTATTCATGTTATGAAAGTTTGATTTTATTTCCGCTATTTACATATGTTCTGTCTTGTGATATTTCTGTGCATGTTTACCAATAATGCCCCTCTAAAGCTAGTGCATTCCTTTGCGAGTGACCCTAGCGGAGGTGGGGTGTTACATTTGGTATCAGAGCAGAAGGTTACCAGACTGGGCAAAAGTTTTTAAAGACCTTCTGAAAATTATTTGAAAAACCGTTTACAAAGAAGCATTTTTCAAGAAAAAATTTCTTTTAAAAAGAAAAAGGCTATTCCCCAAAGGCCATTAGCATTATCCTTGTTTCCTTGATTGAATCTCTTTTCCTTTCTTTCCTTCATCTGTAGTCACAGTGGCTTTGACTGCGACTAGTCTTTCTAGCTGCGTAAGTGTTTCCTGTACGATGGAGGTGTTCTCGAGAGACCGTTGCAGAGTTATGCATGAAAGGATAGTAAGAACAAGGATAAAGGATACGAGCTCGGGGATAAGCAACATGTTGGTATAGCTGAGTCCTAAAAGGAGGGAGAAAGATGAACAATGAAACCCATGACGAGAGAGTACCTTTGGCATGGTGAAACGGGACGGATGGTTAAGTATCATGGAACAGGGACAAGATCAGTCGGAGGGCAATAGTATGCTCTCATTTCTAGGGTACCTCAGAAGGAGGGTAACGATCTTGTTAAAGGTTTAGCTTTTCTCCTCTATCACCCTGTCGGGACTTTGTTTTGATCACCGCATCTTTTAAGTCCGCTTTGATAGTTGAGTCTCTGCACCTTAGTACTAGCGTAGTAGAGAATCCCGTTTTTGTCTCAAGTCCTATTGGAAGATCGGTCCATTTATTCATGGCTTGTTTGGATTTGAGAAGGTCTATATCAAGTATTGAGCTTGGAAATAATGCTTATGTTTATAAGCTGTGGATGGATTCTAGGGATGAAGTGGTTATCCAGTAAGGGGTGCCACTCTCGGTTTTAGAAGAAGGGTAGTTAGACTCTTGGCTTGCTTTGGTAATACCCTTGAAGTATCGCGTAACCTTTTAGGTTCTGTCATGGCTAGTTACCTAGAATCCCAGGATGCAGTCGTTGGTAATCCGTTTGAATAGAATTCGCCGCTAAGGCGGATGGTTCGTTTCGATTATGTATGAGTTATGGGAATCACCCTAGTAAGGACTCTTGGCAATTTGGATTGGCATCGGAAAACCAGATCCAGAATTCACCAGTGAATTTTAGAGAGCTGGCTTGAGTACGTAGATATGGTTGAGCCAAGTATACTAGGGAAAGAATAAGTGCAAGTGGAACGAGAGGCGACGAGGAAATGGGTTCCAACTCATGTTATGGAAACCGGAAGTAAGAAGCTGCGAAATCGTGAAGAAAAAGGGGCGGTCAAGGCACAAGGAAATTGAGCTCAAGGAAGTACGACTTTGATGGTCAAAGACTAGATACGCGCATGATATCTCTTTTTGGGAGTATATCCTTGATCCCTGTTTTCTGTAGAGCTTACTTGTAGGCTATCTTTTGTGGACATCCTCTCGGTCCTATTTTCTGTTACAAACCCCATAAGGAGTTTGTCTTGTTTATCTTCTCGACCCGGTTTCAGGGAATCCTAGGTAGAACCTTATGGATGTAAACATGTATTTGAAACATGTTATGGTTGATATGGTTGCAAATGGTTGCAAGTGGTTGCTCGTGGATGCGCGAATTTACATTAGATATTAGCTCGACTCGGTCATATTTCATATTGCATATGCACGAGTATTTATACTTATTTATGGATGAAATTGAATGTGTTATCATGGGGATGTTGCATATGGTTGAATGTTTGTGCACGCATATAGTGTATATGACTAGGACTATTTGCATACATGATGGATTCATAGCACTAAACATACTTTTGCATTCAAAAGATTTTTCAGGCCTGATCATTAGCACTAGCTAAGGAACATGTACACACACGTTTTGCATATATTCATACAGCATTAGAAATCATCTAAGGACAATGGTTGCTTGTGGATGATGTTTTGAGTAGATGGATGATGGATGGTAGGATATGTTCTTCCTAACTTAGAGATTTCGGGGACGAAATCCTAAAAGGTGGGGAGGATGTAACAACCCGTATTTCAATAACATGTTAAAACGAGAATCAAGGCAGAATTTAATTTTAAATTCTGAATCAAGTAAAACGGGCTATGCCATTGCGTTCGTCTCGGAAAAATACGCGAAATAGAGTCCGAGTTTTCGAAAATCGGAGTCCGTATGACCCGGTTAAGGCCCAAAGAAGTTTTCGGGAAATTCGAATTTCGGAAACAGTTTTGGAAATCAGATCTGGGGCCAGGCGGGAAGTTTCCCGCCTAGGCCATGTCGACAGGGCTGTCGACATGCCTGTCGACTTGGGCCCAGACCAAGTCGACAGCCCTGTCGACTTGCCTGTCGACAGGGGGTGGTCGGGGCATATGGCCTGGTGCACCTGTTTGTCTCACCTAGTCTTGTGCTTGGGCTGGGTCTGGAAGCTTCCGAGATCTGATGGTCCTAATCTATCCTAGGGTTAATCTAAGGGCCTAAAACTATCCTAATCTCTATAAAAACACCCCTAAGCCCCCCCTAAACCCTCATAACTCACCCTCTCCACGAAGTGCTGCCCAAATGCAAAGTGATCATGGCCTCCATCTCAAATCCTTAGAGCCTATGCACTCAAATCAAGTTCAAATCAAAAGGTGCAAGCTTGCTACACCAAATCAAGGCCAAATCAACATTTCTATGCGAGTTCCATGACGATTCTTCTACAAAGGAGGCACCTTTCTTAGCCAAGATGATTCATGCTAAGTAAGTTCTAGCTACTTTTGGGTCAAAACGGTATTTTTAATGTTGACATGGGATAAAATGAGGCTAAACATGATTATGCGAATCCATATGAACCTTACCATGCCTCTTGTGTTCATATTTATGATCTTAGGCCATGTGAGTGACTTAATCATGCCTCTCATGCTATGCATAACCTAGTTTAACTTGCAAGTTTGGATCTTTATGCATGAAATGCTAGCATGAACCTTTAGGAACCATTTTACTTGTGAAAAATTGGCCAAGATGTGATTTTGGGGCTTATGCATGTTTATGAACCCAAACCCTTTTATGCTATCATGCAAGTTTGTGGCCAAGTCCTTTATGAGACTATGCATGTTTATTTCCAAACCCTTTGTGATAATATGCATGTTTGTGGCCAAAATTACCTTATGACACTATGCATGTTTAGGGCCAATCCCTTTACGATGTTATGCATGTGGAAGCCAAGCCCTTTTTGGCATCATGCATGGTTTGAGACCAATATGTGGCATAGTATCCTTACTATGTTGACTCGATTTGCTTGCGTTGGGAAAAAACGATTTTGGGTAGTTAGATAAACATGAACTTGTCGCAAGGTCTTAACTTGAATAGGACATGCGTTTATACTTGAAAATATGACTTGAAAGATAACATGGAAGACGACATGTAGGTATGCATAAAAACATGAGCTTGGGAATTTACCTATTAAGTTAGGTCTACCCTTTGGGAATTTACCTATTAAGTTAGGTCTACCCAAATGCTCGGAAACTTGTAACATGTTTTGGAAACATGATGAACTTAGATAATATGAGTGTGGCCAACTCGAGGTTGGGTTGAGTTTGCAACGTAAAACTACCCGGAACCGACCGGCCTAACTAGTAGTTGCAAACAATAGGACCCAATGTGAGAAGTTGGTCATGTCGCGCTTAAGACCCGAGGTTAGACTAGGTTGTGGTGTAAATCTACCCGGACCCGCCCGGCTTAACTAGTAACCACAACAAGGTCTAATGTGAGAGGTTGAGGGTGCATTAATTAAATTAATGCCACATAATAGGGTTAAGTTAATTTGATTAATGAGGCTTAACCAAATATGATATGGACAAATGGGTTAGGTAATTTGATTAGGCTAATGATACTTAACAAAACATGATAAGCTTGGGTAGGTTAAGTAACTTGATTTGCCTAAGGACACTTGACCATTTTTATACGACTAGTGGACGGGATTAAGTTAACCAACACTTAATCAATCCAACACGATAACGTGATAAGGTTAAGTAAATTTTCTTAATGACACTTAACCGTACAATACAGTTAATGGACGGGGTTAAGATTAAGCTTAACTAATCTAAACATGGTAATCGGATGGGGTTAAGTTAGCCTAGACTTAATTAATCCCACTTGGTAATTCAATGGGGTTAAGTTAAACACTTAACTAATTTAACACGATGATTTGATGAGGTTAAGTGACCTATACTTAACCAATCTAACTCGTTAATTTGATGAGGGTAAGTTAATCTATACTTAACCAATCTAACGAGAAAACATGACAAGGCTAAGTCACGAATCACTTGAATACGCTTGACCGATTTGACTCGGTAATTTGACAAGGTCAAGTTAACATATATAATTAACCAATCTAAGATGGTAATTAGACGAGTTTAAGTTATGGATGGCTTAATATACTTAGCCAACTTGACACCTAGTTTGTAGGGTTAAGTCTTGGACTTGGATACTTAGCCAATTTTGACATGGTTTGTAGACGGGCTAAGTTAGGAACTTAAGTGACCCTTAACCCATTAAATAAACCCTAATTCGGAGGATTAGGTAAATAACCATAGTTAACCAGGAGTATGGAAATAAGGCTAAGTGGTAAACCTTAGTTAAGGGAAACTAAGTAATAATTCTTAGTCAAGGAAATTTGGACCATTTCTTAGATAGATTGGTAACCCGATACGTTAGGTCAACGTTTAAGTATGCGTATAGGAGCAGGCTATCTGATTTAGATAAAGGCTCCAACGAACTGGGTAACGAAGCAGCGGCTTCGGGGAACGTGAGGATATTCTTGGGATCCCTCTGTGAGCTGCCAGGTCATTATACTAGGCTCACGAGAGGTTGAGGTCTGCGGTAGAAGAACCAAGAATATGCCTTGGTTGCTATGCGAGCGACCTAAAGACTGGGGTGGATAGCAGTGAGTTGACGAATACATAAGGTGCCCGAGATAGCAAGTTCGTCGATCATCTACCATCTTGAGTCAAGCGTGTACGTACGGAAAGGCAGGGAACACCCAACAGACCATAATTGCTATCTAATTATGGGTGAGGTAGGCCGTAGGATTTGGGCTGGCCGGAGTGTAGTTCTCATGCAAGATTTTCTCTTGTGTTGCCTTTCACTAGTTGAGGGAGGGGTCTCGTGGGACCATAGCCACGTGTAGAAAAGCAGACCTTAGTATCTGCATCGGCAGATAAATCTAAAGCTCCCGACCGAGTCTGGTATTTCTTGTTTTTCCCTGTGACAGGACTCGGATGGCACGATGTGATACATGTGCATACAGTTATAGAAAAAAAAACGATTCACGATGAATGCGTGGGAAAAAGGGCGCGGTTGAGGGTTAGCGTAATCCCTAGTGGCCTAGGTGGTTTAACCCAAACCGAAATACGAAAGCGTGTAATAGGTAAGCGTAATCCCTAGGGGTTCTAGGTGGCGTAAGTCCTAGTAGTTCAAACGATGATTCATATGGAAGAGCCTAGCTAGAACAAGGGTGACAGTCCAAACGATTTCAAGGATAATACGACATGAGGAAGCCCGTACGAGGTACGGCAAAGGACTGAACTTATATACATGAAAAGAAACATATGATTTGAGTAACCTATATATGCGATATATTAGGTTGATATGGACCATTACACGACTTTGAGTAAGGGACGTTCATGGTTAACACATAACAAGGCTGGGATACTAGTACGGAGGGTGCAGAGCAAATATACATGTTAGAACTAGGAAGAATATACATAATAGATACCGTGGGATGTTAGACGGGGTAGATACCTTGGGATAATGTACTCGATAGAAATCCGACGATGTGATACCTTGACTTATCATAACACCGTAGTTTATCATGATACCTTAGTTTACCTTGCCGCAGTAGTTCAACCGGCTATCCTGGTTTGTCTATCTTGTAGTTATCCTTATGTTTACTTTCAGTTTATGCATGTCATGTTACCTTTACCTGTTTTTATACTGGAAGTAGATAGGACTTACTCAGTCTTTTTGACTGACCCGTTTTGTTTCGCCTCTTTTCTTCCGTTTCCCCCCCCAGGTTACAGGGAGGAAACAATGCTGTTTAGTTCGGACTTCTTCTGCCTGAAGGTCATCATGAATGGCTTGGACTTCTCTTGGCTATGGCTACTTTACTGTTTTACTTGGGGAATAATTTATGAAAAGGTTTTTATGCTTCTTTATTTTTGCAAGACAGGTTTTTGATGTACTCTGATGTAAAAGGCTTTAGACCTTATTTATTCATGTTATGAAAGTTTGATTTTATTTCCGCTATTTACATATGTTCTGTCTTGTGATATTTCTGTGCATGTTTACCAATAATGCCCCTCTAAAGCTAGTGCATTCCTTTGCGAGTGACCCTAGCGGAGGTGGGGTGTTACAAGAGCCATATATCTTTCCTTCGATTCTCCATTTTGGATCTCTTCCTCTTTCCCTTTTGAATCTCTTCCTCCGCGTATAGACGCTTTTTCTAAGATATGTAAGAACTTCCGTACGATGGGCCACTACAAAAAAATTTACATTTAGTTACAATTATTGGTAGCGTTTATAGTGTGAATGTAACTAATGCTATTTTTACAAAATTTTTATCCCTTAGTTTTATTTTATGGACGATGCAAAATTTTACTGCCTTCCCGCCCACAGCTAAATTCCTAGTCACGTTTTCCCTCTTCATGCCCTATTCCTTTCGTTTCAACTTCTCTCTATTTGCTCCTCTAAATTCTCCCTCTCGCTTTTCCCTTTTCCCTTGTTTTCCCCTTATTTTATTTTACTCTAAACTCTCTCGCTCATACTGCCACGTTTGTTCTTCTCAGTTCTCACGCTACTTCTCTCCGTCTATTTCCCCCTCTTTACTTCATCGATCCACTGGTCCTTCAATCTGGCCCTGTTTACTTCGTTGAGATTTGTTCTCAAGCCCTAAATCAGCAAATCAAGGTAACCGCAAATACCCTAATTCGGATGAGGTAATTTAATTTTTGTACTATGTTGTTGGTACTACATGAACCCTAATTACTATATTTTGCTATTATCATTAAAAGTGACAGCGAAGAAATATCTGTAAAATCAATCATGGATCTTGCTTTTCTTCCCATGAGATTAAAGTACTACGATTTTTTTCTCAACTGTCAGTTAGTTTTGTTTTATCACCATGCTCTTCCATTTGTTGTGCACTTTATATGCTTGCATCTGAATGTATCGTTGGATGATGTTGTGATAGTTAACAAGTGAAATGTTTTAATGCGTTTATTTATCTTCTTCTCTATTTAATTTTCAACGATGTGGGTATAAATGCAGTAGCCATGCTTGTATCATATATTCGTAGTGCGACGGCCAATGTAAATTACATCTTACATATGCTTAATTAAATAAATTAGGAAGCTCATGTTAGGATTTCAATATACATTAACAACATCCAATCGTGAAACCCTAGATCCAAACATGTAACCATATTGATTTAATTGAGAACAAATCAGAGAACTGATAAATAAATTTGCGGAAGCGTACCTGAATCCCGTATTTAATCATTGTAGTACCTGAATCCATAAGTGGTTGCCACGGAGAAGATGAATTAGGTTCGGTCTTCCAAATTGACACAAACCCTAGATTAGATTCAGCTCTCCGTAGAAGAGGTTAGAGAGTTGCTACGACTTATGTAATTCGGGGACCATAACCATTTATTTATAAAGTTGGCATTTTGTAATTCGGCCCTTCAACAAATTATAAAATGCCCCGGTATCTACACATTAGGCCCATGATAATTTAAACTTTAAGCCTATTAATTCTAATCGAAAATAAGATCACTTTAATCAGGCTTTACACCAAAATAGCACAACACATTTTATTTTACATATGTGACCCAATTGTCGAAATATTCCAACAATCTCCCCCTGGGCCACATATGAAATAACCTTAAAATATGTTTAACTTTATGAGCTCCAAAATTTGCTATTTATAACATACGGTGTATCTGAAACAATCTCGTCCATTAATTGGGTTGACAAAGGATCAAAGCGGCATTCGTTACATTTATCGTAACTAAACCCATCAATGGTCACATATATCAACACAATCAAACGACATAGATCAATCATGGATGTGTAGCATGGAAATTACATGAAATGTGATCTATACATGTCTATTTCCAACTGGTCCTTCTTTAGTGAGATCAAATGTTTAATATTTAAACAACCTGAGTGCAAAGAAAAATTCATTACTTTATTTCTGATCAGAAAAAGAACTTAATATGCATATATCTGTAACTGAAGTATAGAGCAATGAGTCATATGACAATACCAAATACAAACTCCCCCTGAACCAAAATATCCTTACATAAAAGTTACACCAACTAAGCTACATGCTCATGAAAGACCTTAGGTGATAAACTTTTGGTAAGCGGATCCGCCATAATGGAGTTTGTCTAAGTGTGATCTATGAATTACAATACATTTTGCACTCTTCCCTTATTGGAAAATAATATATTCTTTACTGTCACAATATTACTTGGTCTTTCAATTCTTTATCAATAACTGGAGTCTTGTGACAAAATTTCATTATTATTTTCCATATTTGGATGTCTTATAATTAACTAAAGACGATATTTTCAAAGTGGTGAAAACTATAAGTTCCTAAGTGATACTTTTCCCTTATATAGTTTCACCCATAAAATATATTATCATTGCTAGAAGTGGATCTATTACGGTAATGACATCCAAAATATCTGGATCGTAATTCTTTATGATCTCCAACCGATCAGATCTTTTATCTACGAGCATATGATCTTTTATTTTATTCCTTAAAGATATCTCATAACCATTTTGGCTACTAAATCAGTGATCCACTTTTAATATCAGTAAGGTATCTGTCAAATAATACACGCATATCCATATGTGTATATACATTAGTATGCATTGGAATTCAAACTGCAAATGCATGAAAAATCTTTTGCATTTCTTTAGTTTCAAGGATGGCAATATTTATCTGTTTTGGTAAAAAGAAAATCAACTGAATCGTAGTTTACATACCAAATCTTTTAAGCATTTATCTTCCTAATTCTTTTGTAATAATCCAAATATTACCCCATGAAAAATAATGGTGTATTTGAATCCCAAATACAAAAGACTAATCCATAAATGAGTTTCTTAAGTAGTTTCACCAAAGTCTCCATTGAGAAACATAACTTTAATCTCCATCAGATAATGCTCAAAAGTACAAACTGTAATAAGCTCCAATGTGATCGATTCAGAATCGTTTACTAAGTCCAAAATGAAACATTCTTAAAAGAAAACAAAATTTCCTTTTAATAATAGTGATTTCAATAAAAGTGCCCTATAAAATTCAATATTACCCACTTGATCCCTTTTTGGCTTTGAATAGTTATTCATAACCAATGATCTTATTATTTAAGTTAGAGGGAAATTTCAAACTTTATTATCCATATAGATTTATACTATATGTTCATTTCTTAAATCCACATTTTAAATTAGTACCTTACATGGATTGACGTAAGTCTGTAGCATCATCTTTATCAATCCATTATTTGTCTTTATGAAGAAATACTACACAATAATCTGAAATAGCATTTCTTCTCATTTAGGTGGATTTCCTTAGTGATCTTGCATCTTTGAGGTTGTTGAGTTTGTTTTCTTGAAGCAGTATCCTTAGCTTAAAGAAAAATTATGTTCAACATCGTCTTATTATGGTTCTTAATTTACTTCTTCTTAATAAAAGAAAACAAATCTTAAACTTTAAGCGAAGAAGCAACCGCAGTTGAATCAAAGATAATAATTCTCTTTAAAGACAATGGTATTACTTTATTTCTCCCCCCAAACTCAACATCCTCAAAAAAAACTATTGCATTTCCCACTTTAAAATTTGTCCTTAGTGTGGGTTCATAAAAAAATTATAAACTTTAAATCGCTTAGAATATCAATAAAGTATTTTCTATCTTTATGATATTTCAATCTATAACTCCTTAGTAAACTGAAACAAATAATTATATTAATCACCAAAACAAGATTTGAGATATCATTACAAGCTATTTAGCATAAGTAGCCATAAGTTATATATATCAGACATTAAGAGCTTCAATTACATAAAAATTTGAATTTAGTCATAAATCAACACTATTATTACTTGATGAATATGTTCGTATTAGAAATATAAAACCGAAATTTGTCTAAATGACAGCATAAAAAGTATTGAATAAATTCAAGCAGTTTGACTTAACTCTCAATAATAACTTTATATGTCTGTATATCCCAATAAAGAAACAACTATAAAAAAATATCTGTATGTTAATTCTTTTCTTTGAGATCCTTAGCGACTTCTTAATCCTTATTCATACATTTATTTACAATGTATATCAAATGAGTACTTTTCAATCATAAAAACTTCAATCTCTATTTTAATTACCAAAGCGCTAAATTAGCCCAATAAAATAACATATTATTCTTAAAATAATTTTAATCTTTAAATGAATATACTGAAGATAGCACCAAAAATAACGATAACTTGTGCGTCTTTAACTTTTGAAGCAATATCTTTTTTCGTATAGTACTCATTTATATTTCTTTTACTTTGACTTTATGTAATCAAGCACCACAAAGAGTGCTTGATTTCCCTTATTGTTTTCACAAAAACCGTTTCCATTCTCAGTAGTTAACTCATACAAAATTAGTTATTGTTACCTATAGCACATCCTTGAAAACTTCTGAAGTATTTACTTAATGATCATTTAACTCTTGCCTTTGAATTATATCACCTTTCAATATTCTTCATAACATTATAAGAATATTTAACCGTAGTAGGGTTGGCTGTAACCCTCTTAGTTACAAGAGTTAAATCTATAAAGTCAAGAACAAATAACATGCTCTCATACAAATCCTTATATTTATCCCATAACAAGATGGAAATATTCTTTAAATTGACAGATAATCCAGTTAAATTAGCTGAAAATGAACAAAAATAAAATGAAGATTGACCGTATATGCTCATAGCCAAATATCAACCATAGTAAATTCAAATAATTGGTAAGTCTCTTCTCAAGATACCTAGTACACATTAATATCAAGTCTTTGGACAGTAATATTAACTGTAAGTGGTACTCTTGTTGTAATGATCAAACACTGACAATAAATTCAAGTCAAATAACAACCTTCCTTTGGGCCGATTAATTATTCACTAAAAAAAACCTTATAATTGTCACGTATTTATCATCACACATATGTAAGTGATTCGGCCAAACATTAGCCTTCCTTTGGGCCGACTGATATTCGCATGAATAACTACACACAAATATTAAACATTTTCATGAACCACCAAAATATAGAGGTCACTTTGGTGACATATTATTATAAAGTTAATTCACTACTAATGTAAAATATTTACAGCTGTAAAGAGACACCAAAATTATATTTGAATTTATCCTTAATATATGTACAATATATTTTGAGTGTTATAAAGACTCCAAAAATGCTTTATGTCTATATAACATCTGCAAATCACAAAAAATATAACAACGACATAACAAAATTAAGTCATAGTCGTAATAAATATAACACAAGACATCATTAAAAAAAAAATCACGATATCATAAATGAATGTCGTAATAGTGATTCTATTAGCTGGGGCTTGGATAAGGGTTCAGTTTACACGGTTAATTCTATGTATAGATTTATTAATTTCTCTGGTATAACATTATTCCCCTTTAAATTCCTATGGAGGACAAATTCTACCCCTAAATCAAAATTTCTAATGTGGTTAATCATCCACAAGAAGCTTAATACGATAGAGTTGTTAAAAAGGAAAAATGTTGTCTTCGATATGAAATGTTGTTTCTGTAATTCAGGTGAGGAGGACGTGGATCATTTATTTTTTTCTTGTTACTTTACTTTTTCTATTTTCAATATGATTATTATGATTTTTACTTTTGATAGTTTTAACTCCCTTAGTAATTGTATTGACTATTGGAATTGTTATAGATTAAGATTTAATTCCAGTAAGAAATACATATTGGATTCTTTAGTATTATTTATTAGTTGGTTCATTTGGGTTGAGAGGAACCAGAGAATATTCCATTCAACCTCTGTATCTAAAGATGAGTTAATCATTAACATAGTTAATTTCTGTTTGTCATGGATGTCCAATTCGCACTATAAACTATTTGGTAAATTGCAATTCGGGAATTTTTTGTTAAAAGTAAGATCTAACCTGAGTTTATTCATTCGTATCAATAGCTATTTTAGATGTAATAGCCCTCGTCTGGGATACTGATTTTTGTTTTCGGTGATTATTTTCCTCTCGCTTGTCTGTTTTTATATCTCTCTTTTTATACATGTATATATGGTTAGATGTTCATATATATATATATTTATATATAGGTATATATATACATATATATATATAGACATTTAATTATATATATGTGTAAATTACTGATAATTTTGTGTTAGTTTTACAGGTTACAGGAGGTAGATGTAACTGTGGAGTTATTGGAGTAGCTGTCTTGGATTGACCGTTTTAGCTAGGTTTTGCTTTTGTTATATCAGTAGCTGTGGTGAGGGGGTGTTTGTATTTTGTAGTGTTTTGTTTCACTCCTTGATATACACATAGATTGTTAAGTGTATGGGAATAGATATACTTCTTATCGGGTGGTGGCCTTGCCGGAATTCGATAATGAAGTATGATGGGTGGTGGCCTTGCCGGAACTCATCTATCTATTTACCCTTACATTACTATGTGAGACTATCGTTTCTGAGTCTGTATTGGATATCTTGTATTATATCTTTTTATATATATATATATATGTGTGCTCTCTTCCTATTGGAAGATCACACATCTTTAGCTCAAAAAAATAAATGAATGTCATGATCAAATAACACATAAAATTATGTGTAAACGACATAATAGATATCGTACTGAATACCATGAAGGAATATAGCGACTATGATGTATATATGTTATTTATCCAAAGCTATAAACGAAATATTTTCAAGTATCCAATACCATAAATGAAGGCCATTAACAATTCATAAAACTTAACCAACCATAACAAAAAAAATGGTTAAGAAAAACGACTCATGTCCAAATCCATAATGGAAACTAGACTATTATAATTAAAAAACTTAAACTAATTAGTCCGACATATTATAAGACTAATTTATGTCATCTCAATCCTTTTAAGAAAAACGCATAGTAGCAGGATCTATTTTCGATAAATGTATATAGCATGTTGTGCATTTAGTCATCATGACAACATACCATATGTACAAAATAATAAAAATAGATTTTTCTTAACCCACACAAACAACTAATTTGATTGTTACATGTAGACTTTAAGTTCCTTGCAAAAGAAAATAGGAAGTAGGGTATGTACATTGGAACTTTATTAAAATACATGATGGAAACCTACAGTATGGTCTGCGCTGGGCATGCAACAAATACCCACAAAAGACAAGCAATTCAAAAAACACCCTGATGATTTTAACTATTAACATATGTAATCTTAATGGACTATATTGTTGCAAGTATGTACTGTAATATTTCTTCATCGGGTTATACAAAATCAACAGGGTAAATGATAGCTCAAGTTCAATATGATTGGTTCGCATGGCATTTCTTTAGACATCAGAATCCATAGACTAGCTGACATCAACATGTAGCATGACGTATTAACTAAATAATGTATCCAGAAATGTACCCATCAGGTGGGGAGATGTACCGTACAATAATAAGTTTGCCTACATAAAATTTTTGACTAGGTCCTTTTGCTTAATTAAAGTGCGGTACCATATAAGCCAAAAGATTCATAGCTGCTTATCAATATCATTACCTAGTCAAAATTATAGCCAGATCCTCCTTTTCCGTTTTTTCATTTTTTTTTGTAAGTACACAGCAAAACGTGATTATATGAACTGATGAAAAAAAAAAATCGCATCAGTCATGCCTTGCGCATGTAATAACGTATCATACAAAGTAAAAAAAAAAAATCGCATCAGTCATGCCTTGCGCATGTAATAAGGCAACAGAAGCATCCTTTATGCAAAAGGAAGGAAATCAAAATAGTGAAACCACCGAGCAACGCAGCGATCCAAGATTTTAGGAAATCAAGGCCAGTATTTATAAACAAACATTTTCCAGATCTCGGATCAATTTGAAAAAATAAATTCAATGATTAAAATTCTAAACTGCTCAATTAAATCAATTATGGTTTGCTCTGATACCACTTGTTAGGATTTCAATATACATTAACAACATCCAATCGTGAAACCCTAGATCCAAACATGTAACCATATTGATTTAATTGAGAACAAATCAGAGAACTGATAAATAAATTTGTGGAAGCGTACCTGAATTCCGTATTTAATCATTGTAGTACCTGAATCCATAAGTGGTTGCCACGGAGAAGATGAATTAGGTTCGGTTTTCCAAATTGACACAAACCCTAGATTAGATTCAGCTCTCCGTAGAAGAGGTTAGAGAGTTGCTACGGCTTATGTAATTCGGGGACCATAACCATTTATTTATAAAGTTGGCATTTTGTAATTCGGCCCTTCAACAAATTATAAAATGCCCCGGTATCTACACATTAGGCCCATGATGATTTAAACTTTAAGCCTATTAATTCTAATCGAAAATTAGATCACTTTAATCAGGCTTTACACCAAAATAGCACAACACATTTTATTTTACATATGTGACCCAATTGTCGAAATATTCCAATAGCTCAATGGTAAGACATGTTGGAGCATGATTTCATTTGACTTTGTAGGTTTCCATCTTAAGCCAGAGACCAGGTTGTTAATGCCATCAGGGCTGAAGTAATAGGAGTTGTAGATGGGTTGTGGTTGATTAAGTACGTAGCAGTAGTCATAGGCGGTCTAATGGGTGAAGGATCGGAGTTTCTAGGCTGGGACTTAGGATGTAGGCCAATATTATGGTATTCATATTTAGATTGCGGGAAAAAAAGCAAGTGGTGGGGCTGAGGGTATGTACGTAGGTATAATAAGAAATACCGAATTACTTGGATTTAAAGGGAAAATATTCGATTTACTTCGATTTAAGTATTATAAATAAATTCAGTGTGAATTACTTGGAGATAAGACTCTCATTATTTAAGCCTTAAAAGTAGGCCATTGTTTTATGACCGGCTCGAAGTTGAATTTTCCTTCTAATATATAGTGTAATTTGTCCATATCTGTTTTATTTTTAATTTGTATTTGTTAATATTGAAATTAACTTGTTTCTATATAGTGTAAAACATAGGTGTCTTTGAAGATATTAATTATGAGCTACTGCTTGGTGATAAAACTGGGGCTAATGTTTTCCCGTTTAATCATCTTGCAAGCTTATCGTGAAAGCTAAATGCTGCAACATTAATCTCATCTCTATCTCCTTGTAAGACTTGTTTAATAGAGTATGAGGTTTAACATCAAATGATGGTTGGGATAACCAATCCTTTAACCAAATTTTGTCTAGCTTCGATGATGGTAAGCCTATTAATTTTTTTCTATTTCTGTTTGACTTCCCTTGGGCTAAACAAGAGAGGTATGAGTATAAATTGTAACGATTCATATTTCTGTTTGACTTCGTTGGGATAAATTTGATATTCTCGTCAATTTAATAATTTACTACTGATTTGGTATTATCTGCATCTCACTTATGTTTGCAATATAATAATGGCAAGACAACCGATAGAATGTAATATTTTGTTTGCCTCATAATTATAAGCTTATAAAGCACTTACATGTTCACATAAAGTAATTGAAAAGCTTGCTCAACTTTTTGTATTGTCTGAAATGTCAATGGTAGGGTGGTAGCAGCTACCTTCCATGTCTTAGCTACGTGTTAGCTTTCAATTGAAATTAGATGCAGAAACTAATATGCCTGTAGCTAACAGAAAAAGTGGGAATAAACTATAAAAAGATATTTGATAGAATAAACGAGAACTCTGAAGTCATGAAAGTATGTGTATCATCGCACTTACATAAGTGCAGACATTGGTACTAAGGAATCCAAATGAACCAACTTATTAATATTACTAAGGAATCCAATATGTATTTCTGTCTGGAATTATAACGTAATCTATGACAATTCCAATAATCGATACAACTACTAAAGGAATTGAAACAATCAAAAGTAAAAATCCTTATAATCATATTAAAAATAGAAAACGTAAAATAACAAGAGAAAAATAAATGGTCGACATCCTCCTCTCCAGTATTACAAAAACAACACTTTATATCAAAAATAACATTCTTCCTTTTTAAAAGCTCAATCGTATTAAGCTTCTTGTGAATGATCAGCCACATTAGAAACTTTGCTTTAGGTGACGAGTTAGACTTCCAGAGAAATTTAAAGGGATATAATGAAACCCCAGAAAAATTAATAAAACTATACATATAATTTACAGTGTATACTAAACTCTTATATATACCTCAACTAATAGAATCACCATTCTCATCCAAATGGTATAAAGCTAACTTAGCTTTAAGTAAAGCCAATTGCCTTAATAAATCTTCTTCTAAAATATTATCAAAGGAGATCTCCCACGGAGGATCTAAATCTGCTTTGTAAACGTCCATAATTAAAGCGTTCTTAAATCTACTACTATTAAAAAGCTTACTAAATTCAATTTTAAGCGGCACACTAGAAATCCAAGCATCGTGCCAAAAATAAGTAAGATTACCTGAATGAACTAACACATTGCATCCTAAATTAAAAAAGTCAAAACAATTCAAAATCGACTTCCAAAAGTGAGATAATCTATTATCCCAACTACCGCTATTTCCAATAAAGAACTCTCCTCTTGAATAATAAGATTTGGAAACTATAAACTTCCAAGAAGCCTTCACTTCTGGACATCTATATTTCCATAACCATTTAGCAAGCAGAGAAGAGTTAAAATTATGTAAATTTATGATCCCCAAACCCCCCTCTTTCTTGGGTTTACAACACTTGTCCCAATTAACTAGACATTTATAACCTCTACAACTAGAATCACCATTCCAAAGGTAATTACGCCTAATCCTATCAATCTTCTTAATGACCCATTTGGGAAATCGATGAACAACCATCCAATAAGAGGGAATAGATGATAGAACCGAATTGACAAGAACTAATCTACCTGCTCTAGACAGAAGTCTATTGTTCCAGCTAGATAATCTATTATTAATCTTGTCAATGATGACTATCCAATCTTCCTTCTTAAGCTTCGAAGGTCTTATCTTAAAACCTAAATAATCAAAAGGAAATTTCATAGTCGAACAATTCAAAGTGCTAGCTACCAAAGTCTCAACATTGTTAAAATCGTTAAGGACCATCACTGCACTCTTATCGAAATTAATCCTAAGACCAGATAACATCTCAAAACAATAAAGAATAAATTTAAGAGCAATAATATGCTCAGGCAAGTGAGAAGAAAATAATAATGTATCATCTGCAAATTGGGGGATCGATAATTCATTATTAAATTCCTCATTCCCAACACTACCTAGGACACCTAATCTCCCAGCTCTCTTAATAATTCTAGAGAAGACATCAACCGCTAAATTAAACAGAAAAGGCGATAAGGGGTCACCTTGTCTAAGCCCCCTCTTGGATTGTATCTTCTTACCCATTACCCCATTAACAACAATGTTGGAACAACCAGATCTAAGTAATAACAAGATCCAATTAGTCCATCTAACATAAAGCCCCTAGCAAGACATAATTCGCATATAAAATCCCAATCAATTGAATCAAATGCCTTCTCAAAATCTAACTTGAAAACAGCACATGATATATTGTTCTTGCAACAGACATTAATGTATTCCTGCACCGCTGCCACTCCATCCACTATATTTCTACCTTTAATAAAAGCTGTTTGAGAGCAATCAATAAGGTCATTCATCTTGCTACTCAACCTATTCGCTAGGACTTTTGAAATGATCTTAACAGAAACATTAATAAGAGAGATAGGCCTAAAATCCTTAAGAGAATTAACCCCCTCTCTCTTATGAATAAATATGACATTGGCAAAGTTGAAACTACCTAAACGCAAATCACCACTATAAAATTCATTAAATAATTCAATAATATCAAACTTCAAAACATCCCAAAATTGCTTGTAAAAATTAACAGAGAAACCATCGGGTCCAGGAGCTTTGTCACTAGGCATATCACTAATTGCCTTCCAAATCTCCTGCTCAGAAAAAGGTTTATCCAAATCCACGAGATTAACCCTAGTATCAGAAGGATATAAGTCATTCCATCTAACATTAGTTCTTCTCTTAATCTTAGTACCGAAAATCTGTTTATAGTACCTAGTGAAAGCTTCGTTTAGATCCTTCTGCATTGTCAGTTCTACATTATTGACAATAATCGAATGAATCATATTATCACGTCTCCTCTTATTTGCCACACTATGAAAAAACTTAGTGTTATTATCCCCTTCCTTGATCCATTGAATGCGAGACCTTTGCCTCCACATAGTCTCTTCTTTTTCTAAAATTTGTTTGAGATCTTGTCTAAGATTATAGTATCTATCTTTCTCGGTGGAATTGAGAATCCTGGACTCACTGATTTTATCTAAATTTAACAGTCCACACATGTTCTTATCTTTTCTAAATCTTACATTACCAAAAACAAATTTATTCCCGCGCTTAAGAAAAAATCTCAACTTTCCTAACTTCGCAACATAAATCTTAGCAGAATTACCCCTATAAACATTATTAAAATAAAACAAGGACTTCCATTTTATGGAAATAAGATTAATGAAACTATAATCCAGCAACCACATCTTTTCAAACTTAAAGCTACTACTAATAGAAATATTCAAATTACACGTGAGAATAATAGGACAATGATCAGAATGTAAAAAAGATAAGCCCTTAACTCTACAGATCGAATATCTTTCATCTATCTCAGAACTAATAAAAAATCTGTCTGATAATGCAAAGGAAGGACTATCACGGACATTCGACCAAGTGAACGATCTATTTTCAAGGGGAATCTCTATTAAATTATTGTCTAAAATAAAGTCATTAAATTCCTCTATATCAGAGAAATCACCTTCCCGTGGTGATCTCTCCCCTAAAAATCTGGTGACATTAAAATCCCCCCCTAATCCAAAGATTAGGAGAAAGATTCCTAAAACTAGAACACTCATCCCATAAGGTTCTCCTTTCCTCCTTTGTGTGGGGTCCATACACATTAGTGATGCCCAAGGAGGAATTATCAGAAAGGGATTCTAAAATAATATGTAAAGAGTGTAGCTTAGGGAACTCATGCACCAGTCTGTATTGATTGTCTTTCCAACCAATCATAATTCCTCCGGCAGTACCAACCGCCGGAAGACAAGCCCAGTTACGGAAAAGGGACCCAACTAACCTAATATAAAAACTAAAATCTGGACACTCAATTTTAGTCTCTTGAAGCAATACAATATCAATGTGATAATCTCTAAAAAAAGTCCTAATTTTAGCACATTTTTTAGGTTCATTTAGACCCCTAACATTCCAACTAACAATCCTCATCTACTCAAAGAAGAAACTCTCTCTAGTTCCCTATTCCTAATATACTCCGCATCAATCTCAATATCCGAAAAAATAAAAGCAGTATCATTAGCGAGCTGAAATAACTGACTAGTCGAGAGACTACCCAATGCAAAAGGAGTATAATCACTACCATAAACAGGAACCATACCTGAGCCCGAACTCGAATTACTACTACTAGTACTCGAGTTTTGGGACCTACCATATGCGGGCGATGAATGGGATCTAATCCTCGTACTTCGACGTACCAAGCCAAAACTAGGGATAACTCTCCTTCATCTCCTCCTCCTAGCCGATACATCTGATCCCACACAGGTCGAATGACAAATAACATCGGCCTGATCCGAGACAACATCACTTACCACATTGCATTGAGCCGAAGACCCAATCAAAAGCCCTTCTAATTCATCCACCACCAGTGACACTCCAAAATCAGGTTTCACACAACAATAAAACAGACTGACGCCTGCAGTTTTCACCGTCACCCTACAGCTCGTAATATCAAACTGCAATTTCAAACCACACATTGTCTCATCAGCAACCCAATTATTCAATATTAATTTTCCTAGTGCAACATCATTAACATCCCCATAATTGCATCCCACCAAATCCTTATCATTTACGTGTCTCTGAAAACTCATGCAATCCTCAACACTACACCTCACCAATATACCAACACCATCCTCCAAGCAAGCGTCCACAATATCTCTACCCCCATACATATCCTCGTCACATGTTTGCTGACAATTAAAACTATTCTTCCCTTCATTAGTAAAGCCGCCATGTTCCAATCCCATACCCCCACACGTATCCTCCAATACTGTACACGTATTAGTCATTTTATTATCAACACAATGACTGAGTCTAGCCTTGCCAACATTATCAACAACATATATATCCCTTCCCTTGTGAACATTTCCAGCTAGCCGCACTTTACATTTACCAACTTTAAAACACAATATTTTCTTAGAAGTTTTTCCAGATATATATCGACTATCCTCTGTCTCGCAACATTTCTCCTTATTTACAAGATCGCTGATATCTTCTAACTCCGAAAGAGATTCAAATCTGTTACTTAGCCCAATGTCGTCCGCAGCGTACCAAACCAAACCATCATCCTTGCCTGAACAAATCCTATCATTCATGAGAGGATTCTCGAGACAACTACCCTGCATGTCCACCCAATCATTACCTGTCATCACTTCCTTAGGAAAAACTCTCCTCAAAAGATCAGTACTCGAACCAGTATCAGAATTTGTAACATCATTTAAACATTGATAGCCCTTAACATAAGGGTCTAGCATCATAGGATCGAAACGCTGAAAACACTCAGGACTGCCATGTATGATCATCTCCCCATTATATTTGAAAAACTCCTCTTCTACCTGGGTCGAAGCCGATTTAAATATCGTATTAAAACCATCCAGACTCAAGGATTTCGAGACACCGTTCATAGCTAGCGAATGATTAGACCGGAATTCCAGAATGTTATGGTCATAATTGACTGCTGTATTAATTGTATCAAAATGTAACAGCATCTCATCCAACAGCTTTATTGCCTTTATCTTATTTAACAAACTTGAGTCCAAAAAAAATCCTCTTCAACTTTAGAAGATTTAAACAAAACAGAAAAGCGTGTTCCTTCCTATCTAATGGCCAGGGCAATGGAGGAAACCCAACAGAATTCAAGGTCATGCTTTGCCACAATAATCCATCCACTAACCCTTCCAGATGCCAACTTAACAACAGGACAAAGTACGCCCCATCCATCTTCTTAGTAGCCAAATCATTAGAAGAAAAATCCGATAGTGAACCGATTTTCTGGCATAACATCAAACAGTTGAACTTCAGTAAATCGAACACAGAATTTCCTTTATATAACTCTGGACACCTACTTTTTTGATGACCCAATCTTCTACAATTAAAACATCGAGAGGCATTTCTACAATCCTTTGCTAAATGACCCCTATCTCCATATCTAAAGCATTTGATCTTTGACATTTGAGGCTTAATGGAAGCAAAACAAATATGTGGAGAAGGTTTAAACTGCTGAGCCACTTCCGCATAAGATCTCTGAATACTGTCCTGTCTAAATGTTAAATTTAATCTTCTAGGACACATATTTGCTTCCTTAATCAACGAATCCGGGGCCGTATTTCTGTTGATACCAGCGATGCCATGGAAGATATTCCTTGCTTTACCCCCAAAAATAAGAACATCACCTGAATCTAATACAACACTCTTAGCCTTAGCAACATCTCTCTCATCACAGTAAAGAAACTCGGCCGAATCCCGAATGGAGAACGATACAACTGGCAAACCAGCCTTAAGGCTATCAAAACTTTCATCTTTATCTTGATGCAATCCTAACCCTCTTTATTGTAAAAATTAACATTGCAAATATCGGGAACTAATTGCATTAAACCATCATCCGCACATCCAGTTTGGTTGCATTTTTAAGATGCTACCAAAAAACCTTTCGCAGGGTTTCAGAAACGCTACAATATGGTCTTTATTGGTAGCGTTTACTATAACGCAACAAAAAATTTCAGACTTTTAGTTACATGTCGTGTCGCAGCATTTACTGAAACGCTACTAAAAGCTTTAGCAGCGTTTTTTCAATACTACAAAAGGTCTTTTTTGGTGTAGTGGGCGGAAATACCACTTCATGGGATTGGGACGTTTGTCAAAGCCAAAAGGAAGTGGAGGACTTGTTGGTACCCTGAAGATAGACGATGGGAGGAAGGTTCAATTAGCTGCTTGGTTAATAAAGGTCGAAGCCTCATTTTGGTAGGAGGTCAAGAATGGAGGATATAGAGGAGAGACATGGATAAAACACACGAAAGGAAAATTGATCCAAAGAAAGGAGGTAAGAATAACAAGGGGCCTAGAGAAAAGGAAGGGCCACACTTGTGAAATACCTGACTACTTAAATAAAGACGTTAGAAAGAAGAAGAAGACTAGTTGTTATCGTTATGGAGAAATAGGACATCTTACTAGGATCGTCCAAAGAAGCAAAGGGCAAAAGTAAGGAAAAGATACATGATCTTCTAGAGGGCAGACGCGTTCCCTCGTGACTAACATACTTGATAGAGGTAGAAATATCCCGGTTGGAAGTTTGGTTTTTCTTCTTGATCATCCTATTCGAACCTTGTTTGAGTTCTGGCGTCACACTTGTTTGTATCTGCTACGTTAGTTGAAACACTGCACCTAAATACTAGTCTAGTTACGGATCCCATAGTATTCTCAAATCCTATTGGTGGTTCGGCTCATCTTTTAATGATTTGTCGGGATTTGAGAGTGTCTATCTTGGGCGTTGGGTTTGAATGCAACGCCTTTGTTCTTGGCTTCATGGGCTACGGCTTGATTCTAGGCATGGATTGGCTAGCTAGATATGGTGCCATCCTAGATAGTTAAAGAAGGGTAGTTAGATTGTTGACTCGTTGTGGAAAGACCCTCGATATTTCTTGTGACCCTAGAGGCCCGGTAATGCTTAGCTACCTAGAATCCCTTGACGCATCCAATGATGACTTGGAATCTATTCATGTGGTCCATGAATATAGTGACGTCTTCAATGAAGTTCAAGGTTTACCCCCGAGGCGTGAGATAGACTTTCGAATATACTTAGTGGATAATGCAAAGTCAGTTGCATTACTAGTGCGCCACATGGCTTTGAGAGAGAGAAGAGAACTCAGTAAGCAAGTGAAAGAATTGCTTGAGAAGGGGTTCATAAAAAGAAGTATTTCGGAGCGGGATGCTCCAATCGTTTTTGCTACTAAAGCTGATGGTTCACTTAGGTTGTGCATGGACTATAGAGAGCTGAATATGCTAACAAAGAAGAACAGAGGCCCATTGCCGAGGATAGATGATTTATTCGATCAGTTGGTGGGTGCTTCGGTTTTCTCGCAACTGGATTTGGCTACAGGGTTTCATTAGCTAAGAGTGACTGAAGATAGCATAGATAAGATTGCATTTAGGACTCCTGACCGTTTCTCCGAATGGCTCGTCATGCCTTTTGGTTGGACGAATGCACCCGCATACTTTGTTGACTTAATAAGTAGGGTGTTTAGAGAGTTTCTAAACAAGTTCGTAGTAGTCTTCATGGACGATATCATGGTTTTCTCTAGATGTGAAGAAGAGCACGCCCTATATCTTAGGGAAATCTCAGAGACCCTACGAGCGCATCAACTTAAAGCTAAGTTCTCCTAGTGTCATTTTTGGAGTAAAGAAGTGAGGTTCTTAGGACACGTGGTCTCTAAGGAAAGGATAGCTGTGGATCCCGCAAAGGTAGTGGCAATCCAAGATTGGAAGATTTCTAAGAACGCAATAGAAGTAAGAAGCTTTTTAGGGCTGGCTGGTTATTATAGGAAGTTCATTAAGGACTTCGCGAAGATATCAGCCCAACTTACTCGGTGAACGAAGAAGAGCTTGACTTTTGCTTGGGATGTTGACAGTGATGATGCTTTCCAGCATTTGAAGAAGACGCTGACGACAACTCCAGTTTTAGTTTTGCCAGATGGAAGTAAGCCATTCACAGTGTATACTGGTGCTTGCGGGACAGGGCTTGGAGCAGTTTTCGATGCAAGAGGAAAAGGTGATATGCAAAAGGCGGCAAGTACGAGCATCGCTTATCATCCACAGATGGGTGGACAGACAGAAAGGGGTAAATAAAATCCTTGAAGATCTTTTGAGGTTATTTATCCTAGATTTTTGGAGGGACATGAGGAGAGGCAACGAGCTTAGTAGTTTTCATGAGGTGTTTCACGTTTCGCATTTACGTAAGTGTTTACATGATACGGCGGAAGTGGTGGAGCCGAGCACACTCGAAGAAGGTGAAGTAGAGCGCAATGCCACGGTTAGACGAGCTCCTACACGCATTCTCGGATCGGAGGTCAAAAAGCTACGCAACAAAGAGGTCAAGTTGGTCAAAGTGCAATGGGGAGATGATCAAAGGGACGCGACTTGGGAGACAGAAGACAAGATGCGTACGCTATACCCTTTCCTTTTTGAGGGTATGTTTTATTTTCTCCTTTTTCAACCGCTTTTTTGATACTTGTCCTATCATTTAGTGTTATCTTTGCGATGACATCTTCGATCTTTAGTTAGGAAGAACCCTATGGTTGCAAACATGTGTTTGAGACATGTTATGTTTAGTGTATGCAAATGGATGCAAGTGATTGCTAGTGGTTTCTCGGGGATGCATGTACACACACATTAGGCACTAGATTGGCTTAATCACCCTCATATTGCATATAAATGTGTGTGCATATCTAAATTAATGGATGTATAATGGTTGTTTTATCACATGGATGCTGCATTTTGATGAATGGTTGTGCACACATGTAGAAATAGTATGCATCGATAGGATTCTTTCGCATACATAATGGACGCATGGCACTATCATGATTTTCATTTAGGAGGTCAATTGAATTAGTAGACCGCCTAATTTTGCATTAGATAAGGAACATATACACACACTTTTTGCATATATTAATACGGCATTAGAAATCTTGTAAGGACAATGGATGCCAGTGTTTGTTGGTTAAGTAGATGGATGATTGAATGTTAGGATATACATTCTCCTTAACTTGGAGATTTCAGGGGCGAAATCCTTTAAGGAGGGGAGAATGTAACACCCCTTGATTTTGTAAATACTAAAATTAATAAATTAAAGAAAACTTAATTTCAAATGTGAGAATTAAGGGAAATGGGTTGCGCCATTGCCTTCGTCTCAGAATTCTGGTTGAGATATAGTCCGAGTTTGCGTGAATCGGACTTCGTATGAAGTTATGGCCTTCCGAAGTTTCAGAACTTAAATAAATCAAAATCAGCTCGAATCAGAAATTCAAAATTCAAACAGGGGAGCAGGCTAGGTGGGAATTCTCCCGCCCAAGGGCCAGAACGACTAGGGGGTCGACCTACCCATACAGGTCAACCAGGAGGTCGACCTGGGGGTCAACCTACCCATACAGGTCGACCAGGGGGTCAACCTGGGGATCGACCTGCCACCCCCGGGCAGATCTGAATGATGACACTGTTTTGACTTGTTGTTGAGTCATTAGGGCTGAGGTGTTATTCTATCTTGACTGGATGGTCTTGATTGATTTTAGGTTAATCTGACGGCTCTTAATTAATCAAATCTCTATATAAGCAACCTAAATCTCAACCTAAAATCATACTAATTCATACCAAGAGCCGCCAAGCTGTCATTGGAGAACCTAGAGTAGCCGCCGTTCTCTTTCAACCCTAAAGCAAGATAGAAACAAGAATCAAATCAAATCTAAAATTAGAATAACAACTAGTCTACATCAAAGGCGAGCAATTCAGTTTCAGAATACAGATCCCTGAAAAACAAGACTACTTCTTTATTTGTGAGTACTATTTCTTTCACAATAAAATTATTAAATTAATTATGATGGTTTGTAATTGGACTATGAGAACATGTCTGTTGAATCACGTGATAATTGTTTAACTTTGTTATATTATGTTGGTAGATCTATATAATATGTCAATTTGTGAATCTTATGACAGTTTATGTTATGTGCAAGTTTGGGATGTTAAATCATATGTTAATTTGAGAATCTTATGCAAGTTTATGATACGTGAATCTTATGCAAGTTTAGGATGTTAAATCATATGTTAATTTGTGAATCTTATGCAAGTTTGAATGTTAAATCATATGTGAAACCTTATGCAAGTTTGGGATGTTAAATTATATGCTAGTTTGAATATGAATCTTATGCAAGTCTATATGTGAATTGTACACAAGTTCATAAATGAATCAAATATATACATACGTTAGTTGGTATGCAAAACATGTGACATTAATTTACATGTTTAGATCCATATGCAAGTTTGTAGGAATCTATATGCAAGTTCACATTTTTATATTAGATCTATATTTAAGATCCATGGGTTTAGGTGAAAAACCATGTTTATGCACAAGTTCACAATTACATGTTTATATCTATACATTTAGATCCATGACAGTACATAGTTTATACAAATGTATGTTTTATGACAACTGCCTATGCAAGTGTTAATTATGCAAATTTATGTTAATATGAATCATAATCATGCCAGTTTTGATCCATGTTATGCTAGTTAGATCTATTTTGTGTGTTATGCAAGTTGTGATGTCTCTTTCCTTTTAATGGGTTAGACTATTTGCGAGTCTAACATATTTCATGTTCAACGTACGAACGACGTGGGATAATGGGAAAATATCAAATATGTATATTGTGAAAAATTGGCATAAATGGCTTAAAGGCATATAATTAATTTGAGACATTGATTGGCCTAATTTATATGCATAGTAATTTTGGACATAATTTAAGTGATAATTATGGACATAATTAAAATTGGAAGTTATTGGCAATTTGAAATAGGGATAATAATTCAAATTGGATTTGAATAATAATGTGTAATAATAAATGCCTAAGACACATGGTTAGACTCGTTTGTGGTGTAAGACTGCCCGGAACCACCCGACAAATCCAGTAACACAACCGGTAGTATAATGTGAGAGGTCAAAGGCACAAATTAGACGAGTAATAAAGGCGTAAGACACGAGGTTAGACTCGTTTGTGGTGTAAGATTGTCCGGACCCGCCCGGCAAATCCAGCAACCACAAACGGTAGTCTAATGTGAGAGGTCAAAGGCATAAATTAAAAGATGTTTAGACACGAGGTTAAGTCTTGCTTGTGGTGGAAGTCTGCCCGGAACCGCCCGGCATATCCCCCGGCCACAAGCAATCGACTTAATGTGAGAGGTCTGTGCATTAATAATTAATTAATGCTGATCAAAGACGAATATGAATGACAAACAGAAGTTTGGTTGAGTGAGTAATTCTCTGAGTACCAATCTGATGTTGATTTCGGTCTTCGGGGCTGATACTTAGGGAGTTATTCTCTTAACCAATGTATCTGTGAATTAAGATGTACTTAATCATAAATTAAGAAAAATTTGATAAGTGGATGGTGTTAAGACCAACTTAACCAATAATATAGAAGTGGATAGGGTTAATACAATTGATCTGATAAGTGGATAGGGTTAAGACAACTTAACTAATAATATAGAAGTGGATGAGGTTAAGGCCAACTTAACCAATAATATATTAGTGGATAGGGTTAGGACCAACTTAACCAATAATATATATATATATATATATATATATATATATTGATCTGATAAGCAGATAGGATTAAGACAAGCTTAACCAATAACACATGTTGATTTGATAAGTGGGTAGCATGGGTGACATGTAGGATATAATTATAAACACTTAACCAAGTTGAAACATGTAAGAAGACTTGAATAAGAGGGGGTTAAGTGGGAAATCCTAGTGGGGACCAAGCATAGGTGGAAAGCTTGGGTCAAGCGTAGGGACCTTTTCAACCAGTAACCCATTTAGTGCGATCTAGATCGAGGACGGGACACGCTTACTAGGTTTGATTATAAGAGGTCAAAACGGGTTAGTGGTGGCAACGCAAGCCCAACGGGGTCATGTGCGTGCGTGGGCCCGGGCTGGTAGGTAAGACATTATTGCATCGTGTAGGTATAAGCCGTGCGTCTTTAGTAGTATCGGGTTGCCACTTTGGGAAGTGTTACACCCCACTGTGTGACCAGCACGATTATCTACGAGTTAGAGAGCCGATCGAATGGGGAAGGTAGTGGGTATGACACGCGGAGATAGGAGCAGACGACACCTTTGAAGACAACTAGGAGTATAACTACCATATTGTGAATAAACATTGTAATTAGAATGGGGAGGGTATTGGGTACAACTAGTGGAGATAGGGGCAGACGACACATATGAAGGCAACTAGGGGTACACGAAACTACCATTATCATTGTTATGTTCTGTAGACGGAATCAACTTTTAGGGTGACTAGTAATGGTGCGGTATAATTAGCATTGGTGCAGTATAGTAATTATCCTATAGTGATTAGAAGCGCAATTAACACTAAAATATTCCTCTGTTTTCTTTGTCTTGTCCACTTGCTTCACAGCCGTTCCTTATTTTGCCAGTTTATGCCTTATCCTAATTACTTTAATAATTATATTTTTAAAGTTATTATACTCGCCAGACTTTATGTCTGACCCCCTTGTTTTCGCATCTTTTCTTCCTTCCCCCCCTTCCCCAAGGTTCTCAGGGTGGGACTAGTACTAGTGGAGCTTGATCTTTGATCTCTTTCTCTCTCTTTTGGAAGTGCTTGGATTGGTGAAAGTAAAGTTCAATTCATCTCTTTTATGGCTACTTGTATTGGGGTTATGCTTTTTACTTTATGTACTCAGAAAAAAAATTTTTCAAGATGGATATTAAGTGTACTTGGTTTTACTGTTGGTTTATGAAGTTGTTGTAATCAAACTATTTCTCCGCTGCAATAAAAGTTGTTTTAATTTTTTCAAGTGCCAATATATGTATCTGTCTTGTTATATTCCGTTCTATACACCAATAATACTCCATGAAAGTTAATGAATTCCCTTTGTGAGTGACATTAATGGACGTGGAGTGTTACAGTACCCGATCCCTTTGGAAATACCATGTCATACATTCGTACATACAAGTTGTCCAGGGACTGGATAAACGGGAGGCACTCACCTACTGCATCCTTGAATTACCCTATGGATCAATAGCGAGTAGTCCTTGCAAGTCCGTAGATTCGATCATGATCGATTTATCGTCAAAATAATCTAATTGCGGTCTAGAGTGATTTATCAAGTAGCCCTTCAGTTTATGAATCACAGTCTTTAAGTACTGTGTCTTCATTCTGCATCTTCGACGATTTTGTATTTGCTGGTTTAGAATGGTTTACGAATATAAATTCGATCCCGGTCATTCCGTACCAACAATCATCTAGGTAAGATTTGATAATCCGTTATTTAACTATCAAATAAACAACCATCCAGCCATGGAAATAAAAATGAGTTCACTGGTTTAGTATTCAGCATCACTTGGCCTTTTTAATTTAAAAATAATAATAATAAACGAATGTTAATTTAAACTCCTAAATCTTTCAATATTACATATATATCTTTTCATTTCTTAAAATCATTTAAGTACTTTTGTATTGAATCATATATAGATATTACCAACTTTAATTCCACGTAGAACATCGTTACGAAATCTCTTTTGTTTCATTTCTCGAAACAATAATTAACACTTCCCCTTTTTATAAACTTATTCAAACACATCTCTTTAATTTCTTAAATCTCGAAAATATTGATATATTCTCAAAACCCCTTTCCATTCTCAATACTTCAACATTCATTAGTCCCTAACCAAAAAATAGTAAGAGTACAACTCCCTAAACATTAACCCCGAAGGGCGAAACCAACATAAGATCGTTACTCAAGAAGTCGTTTAACTTAACTAATCTCCAGTCAGTTTCTAATTTTCTTAACTCCTTTCAAATCCGCTAAACGTTTTCTTTTAAACCATTTTGCGCTTTGAAAATCTCGTTTCAATTCCATTCACTTCACTTAATCTTATTATTAAGAATCGTCAATTTAAAATCATTTCTTTAACCTCACACCTCTTCTTACAAATCTTGTTTATACAACTTTGGTTTAATATAACCACTTCGGCCTCAATTTCATTTACTTAATCAAATTATTAAGTAAACATTTAATTTAAGCTACCACATTGGCTTAAATCTCTTTTATAATTATGATATAAAACTCGAATTTTAGCATAAACCCCATTCATAACTCCTATACAACTAAATTTCATTTCAACTTCGACGACTTACGTAAATGAATTTCATTTAAGAAAAGTAATCACTTAAATCATTAATTAAAATAATAATTTATTTCCTTATTATCATAAAATAAATATTTAAATTCTTATCAATAATTAATCAAGTATTCATTAAATCATTCTATTAGATTAACAACAACTACTTTAACAATCAATCCCAATTAAAACGGTTGACTTAGTCAACTCAAAACACAGTTATTTGGTTAACCAATTCTAATCTGTTATCCCTTTTAAATTAGTTAAGAATATAATTAATTTAAATAATCCCATTTAATTGTTTCCCAAAAACATTTATCGCAACTCTTAATCATTACATCAATTTTCAGCTCATTCGCATATACATCTTATTAACGTAAGAAATTCGCTTGATAAAATCATTAAATAATTACTTATAAACTTAAATAATAAATATTTATTTCCTTTTAGTATACTTTTATTCAGAATAATAAAATTTAAATCCATCTTTAGTTATAAAATGAATTTTATAACTTCATTTTTGTCGGTTCACGTGATGGTGGATTAATATCTATAAAACTGATTAATTTATAGGCCATATGCTGCCAATTACTCATCCAATACTGCCCATTGGTTAAAACAAAACAAACGTTGTATTTGAAGTCAACGATCAACAACCAAATCCATCATCCGACCAAAACAGTTCATATAATGATAATACGAAAATAAATAAAATTAATATATTTGAGGAATCTAGTTGGATTCCTCCAACCTGTTTTTCCCTACATCCAAATACGTTACCTCAAATAACATCAATTGATATAATATACAGATAAAATTTTAATAATCAACCAATACAGTAATTATTTATTTCACACATTTATATTATTATAAATGTGACTAACAAGGTAAGTTACCTCAATTGGTTACAATCGTTCAAATGTAACGAGTGAATTTAATTAAATTAAACGAACGTTTAATTTAATCAGTTCAATCAATATAAATAATATATTCAGTAAACATCCAACAATAACAACCATAACACACAAATATTGAACCCGACTTATATAAAATATAAGTGGGATAAGCTGAGTGAGTTGAACTCACCTTGGTTTCCATACGTTGTCAAAACGGTTTGTTTAATTTAATTAAAACTCTCATCTGTGTCCCACTCTATCCAAACCAGTTTCATACTATCGTGCATGCTGATATGGGTCCAATGTCTTTGGTGTTGTCGAGTTCTGACGATATAGGAGCATGTTACACAATCTGTATGGTTATGATTTATTTTTAAACCAATAAAACTTTAAATCATTAACTAATTATACCCCTCTAAAATTTATGGCCATGTTACTATGACTTGGCATCTAAAATCACATAGTTTATGCACGTTTAAATCGTACAGTATTAAAGTTGGCCATGTTTAAAGTTAAACTATTCATTTTAATTGATGTTTAAAGTAAAACTCCACTTTCAAACAATGAAATTGTGTCACTAGCGATAATAGAATCAAATTTGTTTGGTATAAAGAATGTACTAATACCATTGGATTGTGTTACACCCGGGTTCAATGGCGTTGTCATCAGTTTGCAAGCAAGACGAGTTGTAGAAGGCGAGGCAACTAATTCAATAATTTAAGATGTTCTACATCTAACATAACATATGCAAGGAATTACTTCTCCCTTTTATACCTGTTGTTATATTTCGAAAGCCTATCCCCCTCTCAAGTCACGCCACTATTGCTTCTTGACAACCGATCCTCCTATCTCTGCTCTACACTTACTTCAGATGCCACCACTGTCTTTTCTACCACCGCAACATCCATATTCCGACCAATAACCCCAAAAACTTGCACCCAGATCCTACTTCTCCTTCTCAAACCGAAAATTACCATTACAGCACTCATCGAAGCTTCCCTGACTCACTATCCAAGTCTTCTTCTCCATATGCAACATCCACTAGCCCGCTACCTCCCAGATCACCACACCGCACCATCCGTGCTCATCACCTTGACCAGAAAAACCGCATCTCCATCTTATAGACATCACACAGTATTATTCGAACCCCTTACACATTACATCCCATGAAAACTCGCTTCCCCTGAACTCAGAACTCATTTCACTCTAACCCAATGCCCAAACCACACTTCACCTTCTTCACATGCCTAAGTTCTTCCTATCCATCGAAGCTCCAGAAAACGCTCCTACTATTTGCTACCAAAAGTCAATCTGCACTTGCATCGTCCAACGCGCGTGTACTTTGAAGAAAGATTCGGCTGTCCCTTCTCACTCCAGTTTCTCTTTTTGATTCAGGTTTTGGTTTTCTATGTTATATGGAGGACTTACGGTTATAGTAAAGAGAAGGAAACTGTTAACGACATTTTTCATCAACACCCAAATTATAGCATGTAAGGTGTGCGTTCATAGGATTTGACATCATCATGACTCAGTGTCACCGAGATATAATCCTAGGCCTGTGATTCTAAGCTGAATTGCCTTCCCCAACGCATCCTAATTTTTAAAACTAATGGCTGTTTATCTTTCTCCCGAAGGGTGAACATCGCACATATTGCATGATGGTACTTCGACTTGATCTTGGGGAAGTTATTCAACTTGATATCGTTAGGCTTCATGGAATTGATGATTTTCTAAGCCATGATGATGACCTTATGTAATACAATAAGAAGAAAACAGGCTAACGTTTCCCTTGAGTTCAAGGATGAAGGCATCGCAATATTCATTAACTCCGATGATCCATCCTGTCACATCTGCTCAAGAGAGGGGCCTGAATCATGATAGAGATCGGGTTAGGAATTCGTAGACAATCTCCTTACATCAATGTACGGGAAGTGTTAGGCTCAGCACAAGAATATGGACCAATCATGGCGGACCCTTAGGGCGAGGAGAAAAGGGACTTTGTGTTTCCACAATGCCCTCTTCCTCTACTGCCGGGGCGCCTTGGTTGATCTCCTCATCAGAAGGGTTAGTGTTAACTCTCTATTTCATCATTATGGCACAACAAGATTATAGAATCACAAGATGTACGAGACCGGGAATTCTCCATTCGTAATTTGTAGATATATTACAAGAATTGATGGTTTGCTCCTCTTAAGAAGAAAAGAACTAAATTGAGAAATAAAAAGTGCGTCCTCCTTTATGAAGCTCCTGGGGTCCTATTTATAGAGAATCCAGGGTCCTTCTATCAGCAGGTTGTTGGGCCTGAATGGATTACTGTCGGCCGCTTTTCCACTTGGTCTTGGGCATCTGGTTATCGGCTATTCTCATGGTGCCGGTTACGATCTTCGAAGTGAGGGTCCCGGGTGAATTGGGCCTCCCCAAGGTGGAAATGAGTTTGTTGCCGAGATGGATTGTGGAGGCATTTTGGACTTCTCGGTGTACGCCTCCAAGTGTCGATCCTCTGACGTATGTTTTTGGATGTAGGATTTCGGCTTTATCGTGGGTACTCAGAGGAGCCTTCCCTCACGATGTGCATGTATACCCGCCGATTTAGATCCGTTGATGGTTCAGGTACTAGAAGGATTAGTACGAGTACCCTGTAACCTTGTTGGAGTCTTGGTTTAGCCTTCCGGTTTGGTTCCTTGGAAGGTAGCTTCTGGTGATATCTATGTTACTTACGAAGGTAACCCCTTCATCATTTATGGAGCCGTTTTTTAGGAGTCGGTCACGGACCATCTTTACGCACTGACCCAATTCTCTTCTTCCTCTGATGTGTTGGCATTAAGTAGGTTAATTCATGTCTGGTAGATCATGTCGGATATGAGACGTCCCCAAACCCCGTACTGACGGTGGCAAGGGTAATCCGTGGAATATAACACATAAACAGATAATAGCAGAACAGAATTAAATAAATACACCAGATAATGAACAATAGAATATACTGGATAAAAGTAATCATCAGAGTTACACAGTATACAGGATCATACTTAGTACAAATGCAGTTCAGATATACATAAATGTCTACAGCGGAAAACAAACATAATGTACAATAGGAGCTGAACAACATAAAAAGAGATAAATGATAGAATCCATCTTCAGCTCCAGCTATTCAGAAAGAACCAGCTAAACCTGAATATAAGGCTGCCCGTGTAGAAAAAGGGGCACCCGAGTTTTAAAGTGAAACAAACTACGAGTCAGTCATGGGACTGGTATGAGAAATCTACTCAACACATTCAAAATATGGCTAATCTCAGGACCACGCAACTTTCGTGGAACGAGTTTACTCCATTGGATTGCCAGTGCTTTAAAAACAAATCTTTCTTTTAAACATCGCAATGTTTTTTTATAAAAATGAAGCCATTATAAGACTCAGTTCCCATCACACAATGCAACGCAAACCGATGGATAGAGTTTTACCTTATATTGGCCAAAATATGCCTGATACGAATAAAACAAAAGCATTTGATATTATTACTGGTATTTATAGGTTTCAAAAACGATTTCAATCATAACTATCAATCATAGACGGCATGGGTACCATATATTATGTCGCCATATATATATACAATCAAAACCGCACAGTCACGTATTTGGAAATTGGATTTTCGTCATGAACCAAGGCAAAAGATAAGCCTTACCGACTTCGAGACTGCCTAGCCCGAGTCTCAGGATCAGAGCTCGAGTGACCCTTGGATCGTCAGGGCCGGTCCACCGATGTGGATTAAAATGCCTGAACTATGCGTTTCTCCGCCCTTTGGGGCGTAAGTGAGCCAACGAATGACTCCATCGGACCCGGATCGTCCGATCTAACCGAGGCGCCTTGCAACAGCAACAACCACATAAGTCAAACTCGTCAGGGCGTGTAAAACCACTGATGCCACTTCTAGCTAGGAAGAAACGCATGCCCTCCCTGAGGTCCTTCTCCCGTTTCTGGTTCATACCGGGATGTGAGGCTCGCAAATTCACGTTATACACAAGGCTACGCCACACATGCGGTGCTTTTATCATCACCACAAGACTTTGCTTTTCAACAGAAGCCCTGATCATTTGCCACTTAGGCTTGCCACACTAACAATTCATGCCATGCGACTGATGTCCATCGATATACAACCTCTGAGCTCGAGCGTTTCAGAGAAGGGCGTTAAGCAAAAGAATAAATTCTCCGCCGCCAAACAGATGTATATTCAACAAAGATCCATCAACACAGAATAAAATCCAATGTCAGACACACAGTCCATTTACAAGTCCGTTCTGGGTCTGAACGAAACCGGAGGCACTATATACCTCGCAAACCCATCAATCACCACGTACGTCTGGACGATCACCACTCATTATCCATATTTCGGGATGCCTCCCAATCAGGACCTCGGTTACCATCCAAACGAGGTGAAGATCTCCGGTCTTCGACCACCGTCTTCATCTTCGATTTCTTATCGTCGATTCAGTTATTCAAAATGGGATAAACCCGGTCTTTCTGAGCAACTCGCGTATGTAATAGACAAGTGCAACACTAACATACACACGCATCATTTCAATTCATTAGTCACTAACCGTCAATCAGTAAGAGAACGATTTCCCAAATATTAAACCCGAAGGCCGAAACCAACATCAGATCAATACCCGAGGAACCATTCGACTTAGCCAACCTTCAGTTATTTTCTATATTTCATATCCATATCGTTTATAATATTTTATAACGATTCATCGTTATTTTTATTTATTTTAAAATAGCCAATTTATTCAAAACGACGCTTCGGGCCATAACGCGACCGTGGCGCTGTTTTTCTTCAGATTTGATTTAGACATAACTGAAAATCTAACCGTTGGATCTTCACAAAATTTAGATCATTAGAAAGATCTTTTCAAAACAAATCCAACGGTCCCAGTTTCGGGAAAATCCGACGGTCGGATCTCCCGGTATAATCGTTTGAAGTTTCGATTTCAAAATACGAACTGCAGCGTCGTTATTCGATTAAATATAATTATATTTATATATATATATATATATAATCGATTCTGGCGCTGTTTTTCTGTAGATTTGAATTAAACATTCCAGACAATCCAACCGTTGGATTTTTACAAAGTTGGTGCCATTGGAAAGATTTTTCCAAAGCGAACCCAACGGTTGCGATTTCAGGAAAATCCGATGGTCGGATCTCCCGTACTAATCGTTTGAAATCACAATTTCAAAATACGAACTGGAGCGTCGTTATTCGATATATTTCAATTCTATTTAAATATATATATCGATTCTTCGATTTCAAAACTATATTCTTTTCATACATTTGATAAAAAATGTTATTTCTGTCTAGTTGTCTTCTATTTCTACACTTCACTATTTTTAACAATTCATTTATAAAATAAAAATGTGATTTTTATTGTAAAACAATTCATTTCAAAACGAGATTATTTTATACATTTCATATAGATGATAAAAATGTGATTTTCATATTCAAAACACGAACACCATTCAACACATGAATTTCTATCCAACGAATGAATATCGACTCAACACATGAAGGCTTTCTATTCAACGAATAAATATAGTTTCAACAAATGAAAATAATTCAAACACACGAATATTATTCAAAATTTCGACAACATAACGGCAGGGTAGTTAAAACCGGGACCGTCCCTAGTACGGCTTCTCGCTCTACCTTAAAACCTCACGGTTTTTGACAATGGGGAATCATGCATTTAGTTCGCACGCAGGCGGCATGTATATTTATTTCATTTCCACAAACTAATCCTATGTGGTTTCAACCAAATATTTCTCAACCACAAATGGGTATTTTTCAACCATAATCAATCAATATCAACCACAAACAATTCCAATCAACCATTCGCTATCAATCAATTTTCACACCAATCACAACCAATAAATATCGTCCATGGTTTGTGGACGAGGGGTGTATATATATATTTATATATAGCAATTCACTTCTATTTCAACACATATATAATTTTTACAACGCATATATAACTTATACATCAAACATACAACTTATACAACGCTTATACATGAGGTGTACAATGCTTATATAACCCATACATCGACTATATAATTTATACATCATCGTTTTCCATATCGTTTATAAATTAGAAATCTCACATTGGGTTCCACTCCACAAAAAATAGCAGAAGGCTCAGAAAAATATACGGTCTCTTCTAAAATGTAGAAGACGTCCACACGGTCACGATGTTTCTTGTTTCATCGAATTTCGTCGAAAAACGAAAAAGATATGATTTTTCAAAGTTTGCAACGGTTTAAAGGTATTAAAACAGTTCATAATAAACGGCCGAACCTTTTCTGAAATGATTCCAAACTATGTTTGGATTTTTCGATCAATCCGTGCAATGGTTCAACGATCGGGTTGCGCGAGGTTGAAGGGGGAGGAGAGGCGCTCAGGCGCCAGAAGTGGGGTCCACTTCGGTGGTCTGACGTGGCCACGGCGGAGCTTCAAAGCTCCGAACTTCCCACTCGCGGTTCTCTTCAGATACACTTCGAAAAAATGCAAGTCCTATATGGATTTGAAGCTTTAGAGGTGCTCTGCAAAATCCTTAACTGGAGCACTTGATTTTACTGAGTGTGGAAGGAGGAATCGAGGAGAGAAGGGGACAAGCGTATTCCGTCGTGCTTCGGGGTAGATTACGGGGAGAGAGAAAGTCAACCGACCAATGATATTTTTTCGTTTACTTATATATTTTAAAAATCCGAAAATACCCTCTTTCCCACACGAACACCAATTCAAACCCAACGACTGTCATCCCTAGCGTTTTACCCCCATTCCGAACACAATGGGATATGTTTCGTAGGCCCATTCGACTGTTTCAGTCAGTTTCCATTCAATTTAAAATATATAACATTCAATATTCGATTTGAACGTACATTTCAATTTGCCAGGGCTACAAACTGATTCGAAAAATTCCAGAAAAATAAATCTAGCTATGTTTTGATGATACGGTCCCAACATAACTAGTTTCATTGAATTCTGAGACCGTTTGCAAAAAGGCCCATTTCTGGTCGATCCAATTTAACTGTAATTGACCAAAACACGTTTTCTTTTGCCACACTCACATACTAGGTTTAAAAATTATGAAATTTGAAACCTAGCAATAACTTCACATCCCGGATCCAACAAAAGTGGTTTCGTCTAATTCCGAGGTCGTTTGCAAAATGGCCAATTTCACGGGCTATATAAATTTCATAACGACCTTTCTGAAAATTCATTCGGCCATAACTTTTGGTTTCCACTATGAAACTTCGATTTTTCAGATTCGTTAGAAAGGTATTCACTAACAGATTGAAATATTTTTGGTTGCACTCAAATACGTTTCGTTTTGCACCCGGTACAGTCCGACAAAGTTTGAATTCAATTTTTGAAACTGCAGCGCCATTTCAGGCCTTGTTTATAATTAGAATTAATTATATTCGTTTTCAAACGTCGATTCAAACTCACTTTTCATTGCTATTATTTAAAATATTTATTTTAAATATTTAAAATTCACTATTTTAGCCAATTTAAAATTTTTAAACTGGTTCAGATTTTCAGGGTCGTTACAATCTCCCCCACTTAAAACTTTTCGTCCCCGAAAAGGAACAAAGTCGAAAGTGGTTTGATTAATCAACTCTACGTTCAATCTGGCTTTAATTCTCGAACTTTTCAGTTTCTAAGAATTTTCAAATTCTTCAAAAATTTGGCTAACACCCGGAATTTCAAAAAATTTCGCCATAACCTCCTTTGTACGGGGAGAGGTTTGGAAATTTATTGGGTCGTATTAGGTACCTAATAAATCCTAATAAGAATACACATATTTATAGTGATATATTCTAGTGTTTACAGGGGAGCGTGTATTGATAATAACTCCAGAGAATAAATTCTCATTACCCTGTCAAAGCCTTAGGGAGTGTGTATTTTAAATGCTCCAGAGGATAAATCCTGATTGCCATCGATGATGGTTAACATTGGAGATGTCATTAATCTTAACTTTAGCTCTTCAAAAGCCTCTTCACTTTCTGGAGTCCATTTGAATTTTGAGTGCTTCTTTGTAAGCTTCGTTAAGTGACCAGATATCTTCGAAAAGTTTTTAACGAACTTCCGATAATAACTAGCCAATCCGAGAAAACTGCGGACTTCAGTGGGGGTACTGGGCTGTTTCCATTTCTGAATAGCTGTGATTTTACTTGGATCCACAGAAATTCCTTCTTTTGATACGACACGGCCCAGAAATTTCACTTCATCCTGCCAGAATATACATTTGGATAGTTTGGCTTTCAATACATTCCTTCTGAGGATTTCCAGAACCTGTTCCAAATGCTTATCATGTTCGGCCTTTGATTTAGAGAAGATTAGAATATCGTCAATGAAAACCAGAACAAATTTATTCAAAACCCCTCTGAACACTCTATTCATCAGATCGACGAAGTAAGCTGGAGCGTTACATAAGCCGAACGGCATTACTAACCACTCGTAGAACAAGTCGGGGCCTCTGAATGTTGTCATCGGAACACACTCTTCGGCAATTCGAAGTTAATGGAAACCTGTAGCTAGGTCCATTCGTGAAAATACTTGTGCGCAATTTAATCGATCCAACAAATCATCAATCCGCGACAATGGATATTTGTTCTTTATGGTCTGCTTGTTCAAATCACGATAATACACACATAGCCATAGAGTACCGTCTGATTTTGGGACAAACACTACTACTGCTCCCCAATCAGAGAAACTAGGCCTCATCAGACCCTTCCATACGAGCTGTCGTGTTTGACTGTCTAATTCCTCTTTCTTCTTTAAGGACATTCTTCGAATAGCGTGAATTACCGGCCTTGCATTCGGAATCAAAGCAATTTTGAAATCTATTTCTCTCTGCGTAGGTAAGCGAACAACTTCTTCGAACACATCTGCATAGTTTTTGACGACAGGAATATCTTTCACTAGGTCTAGAATATTCTTTGTGACTTCAGGGACATTTTCCGTTTGAGCAGGAGAAACATCAAGAGCTGCCCAGAAGTCTTTTCTATTAGCATTCTGACCTTCACAGGGAATGGTTATATAATCATCTGATTTTATCTTCGCCTTTACGACTCTGTCGGCGCATTTAACTTCAGCTTCATATTTGGTCAACCAGTCTAACCCCAAGATAAGATCAAACTCTTTAAAATTCATGACGACCGCGATGGTAGGAAACCGATAACGAGAAAAGGAAACCGGCACTCCACAAACCCAACTGAGATTAACGGAACCCCCAACCGGATTCTGGACAGTCATTGGTTCCTTGAGCTTCTTCAAATTCAAATCTAGTTTCTTAGCTGCATTCTTGGCAATGAAGCTTCATGACGCGCCTGTGTCAAACAGTACTTTAACTGGAATGTCTTTGACAGTAAGCGTGCCTTCTAAAACATCAGCCCTTTCCTAACTAGCTGAGGGCTCGGAAGTTTCTGCTACTTCATTCACTTGAACCATTTCAGGTTTTCTGAATAGCGGGCAGGCCTTTGGTAGATGACCGGTCTGATGGCACTGATTGCACTTTCTATTCTCTTGAAACTTCTTATCGGTTTAAACCCCTTCTTTCGTTTCTTCGAGGTTTTACAATTTCTGGTCAAATGCCCTGGTTTCTTGCAGTTAGAGCAGGTGGCCGTCGTGGCTGGTTCCTTTTCAGATTTGGCCCTTTTTCGATTGACTTTGGGCTTCTTACTCACCTCAGATATCGCACTGGCCTCGGGATTATCAGTTTCAGGCTCATCTTCATTAGCAGAACTGGCCCCTTCTTCGAAAGGTAACATACCTTTTTTGTCGAGATCTTCGTACTGGTAAGCCATGTATATCATTTCAGAAAAGGGGAGCTTCACACTCCTCATTACACTGTTCTGATACTTTCTTTGCAGGCCATGAATAAATCTCAGATTCTTCCTCTTTGGGTCTTTAATCAGATGTGGAGCAAAGTGAGAAAGTTTGTTGAATTTCTTATGATATTCTGGGATGGTCATATCACCTTGTATCAGATAAGAAAATTCATCACATAATCGCTCGGTTGCTTCGGGAGGAGTAAATCTTTCTAGGAAAATCACTTTAAATCTATCCCAGGTGATATCACCTTCTGGATTATCTTTAATAACTGAATCCTACCAAAACAAAGCTTCTTCTTTGAGTGCCCAAGACGCCAGTAATCTTTTCTGATCGTCTCTCAGCTTTAATGCTTCGAAGATTTTCTCAGCAGAACGAATCCAAGCTTGTGTTTTCATAATTGATTCTTCACCCGAGAAGGGTTTTCCACCCAGATTTCTATATTTCATAAATAGAGCTTCTATATCCGGGTCAGTATTACTTCTTCTGATTCTGGCACTCATTCTCTAGTACTTCTGCAAACAGCAGATCAAGTGTCAGGTCAACAGAAAAGATATTTCAAAATATAGAGGCAAATACTTCAAATGTAAATGTGTCTATCGAGGTGAAATTTCATTCTGCTTTACTCATACTAGGATATTACTGATCCTATCTGTATAGAGTTACCCATCCTAGAACACTACTGGTTCTATTTCTGACGAGTTCGTTATTATGTTATATTCCAGCACTAAGCTTAACCAAAGCTCTGATACCAAATGAGACGTCCCCAAACCCCGTACTGACGGTGGCAAGGGTAATCCGTGGAATATAACACATAAACAGATAATAGCAGAACAGAATTAAATAAATACACCAGATAATGAACAATAGATTATACTGGGTAAAAGTAATCATCAGAGTTACACAGTATACAGGATCATACTTAGTGCAAATGCAGTTCAGATATACATAAATGTCTACAGCGGAAAACAAACATAATGTACAATAGGAGCTAAACAGCATAAAAAGAGATAAATGATAGAATCCATCTTCAGCTCCAGCTATCCAGAAAGAACCAGCTAAACCTGAATACAAGGCTGCCCGTGTAGAAAAAGGGGCACCCGAGTTTGAAAGTGAAACAAACTATGAGTCAGTCATGGGACTGGTATGAGAAATCTACTGAACGCATTCAAAATATGGCTAATCACAGGACCACGCCACTTTCATGGAACGGGTTTACTCCATTGGATTGCCAGTGCTTTAAAAACAAATCTTTCTTTTAAACATCGCAATGCTTTTTATAAAAATGAAGCCATTATAAGTCTCAGTTCCCATCACATAATGCAACGCAAACCGGAGGATAGAGTTTTACCTTATAATGGCCAAAATATGCCTGATACGAATAAAAAAAAAGCATTTGATATTATTACTAGTGTTTATAGGTTTCAAAAATGATTTCAATCATAACTATCAATCATAGACGGCGTGGGTACCATATATCATGTCGCCATATATATATATACACAATCAAAACCGCACAGTAACGTATTTGGAAATTGGATTTCCGTCATGAACCAAGGCAAAAGATAGTCCTTACCGACTTCGAGACTGCCTAGTCCGAGTCTCAGGATCAGAGCTCGAGTGACCCTTGGATCGTCAGGGCCAGTCCACCGATGTGGATTAAAATGCCTGAACAATGCGTTTCTCCGCCCTTTGGGGCGTAAGTGAGCCAACGAATGACTCCATCGGACCCGGATCGTCCAATCTAACCGAGGCACCTCGCAATAGCAACAACCACATAAGTCAAACTCGTCAGGGCGTGTAAAACCACTGACGCCACTTCTAACTAGGAAGAAACGCATTCCCTCCCTGAGGTCCTTCTCCCGTTTCTGTTTCATACCGGGATGTGAGGCTCGCGAATTCACGTTATACACAAGGCTACACCACACAGGCAGTGCTTTTATCATCACCACAAGACTTTGCTTTTCAACAGAAGCCCTGATCATTTGCTACTTAGGCATGCCACACTAGCAATTCATGACATGCGACTGATGTCCATCGATATACAACCTCTGAGCTCGAGCGTTTCAGAGAAAGGCGTTAAGCAAAAGAATAAATTCTCCGCCGCTAAACATATGTATATTCAATAGAGATCAATCAACACAGAATAAAATCCAATGTCAGACACACAGTCCATTTGCAAGTTCGTTCTGGGTCTGAACGAAACCGGAGGCACTATATACCTCGCAAACCCATCGATCACCACGTACGTCTGGACGATCTCCACTCATTATCCATATTTCGGGATGCCTCCCAATCAGGACCTCGGTTACCATCCAAACGAGGTGAAGATCTCCGGTCTTCGACCACCGTCTTCATCTTCGATTTCTTATCGTTGATTCAGTTATTCAGAATGGGATAAACCTGGTCTTTCTGAGCAACTCGCGTATGTAATAGACAAGTGCAACACTAACATACACACGCATCATTTCAATTCATTAGTCACTAACCGTCAATCAGTAAGAGAACGATTTCCCAAATATTAACCCCGAAGGCCGAAACCAACATCAGATCAGTACCCGAGGAACCATTCGACTTAGCCAACCTTCAGTTATTTTCTATATTTCATATCCATATCATTTATAATATTTTATAACGATTCATCGCTATTTCTATTTATTTTAAAATAGCCAATTTATTCAAAACGACGCTTCGGGCCATAACGCGACCGTGGCGCTGTTTTTCTTCAGATTTGATTTACACATATCTGAAAATCTAACCGTTGGATCTTCACAAAATTTACATCATTAGAAAGATCTTTTCAAAACGAATCCAACGGTCCCAGTTTCGGGAAAATCCGACGATCGGATCTCCCGGTATAATCGTTTGAAGTTTCGATTTCAAAATACGAACTGCAGCGTCGTTATTCGATTAAATATAATTATATTTATATATACATAAATATAATCGATTCTGGAGCTGTTTTTCTTCAGATTTGAATTAAACATTCCAGACAATCCAACCGTTGGATTTTTACAAAGTTGGTGCCGTTGGAAAGATTTTTCCAAAGCGAACCCAACGGTTGCGATTTCAGGAAAATCAGATGGTCGGATCTCCCGTACTAATCGTTTGAAATCACGATTTCAAAATACGAACTGCAGCGTCGTTATTCGATATATTTCAATTCTATTTAAATATATATATCGATTTCAAAACTATATTTTTTTCATACATTTGGTAAAAAATGATATTTCTATCTAGCTGTCTTCTATTTCTACACTTCACTATTTTTAACAATTCATTTATATAATAAAATTGTGATTTTTATTGTAAAACAATTCATTTCAAAACGAGATTATTTTATACATTTCATATATATGATAAAAATGTGATTTTCATATTCAAAACATGAACACCATTCAACACATGAATTTCTATCCAACGAATGAATATCGACTCAACACATGAAGGCTTTCTATTCAACGAATAAATATAGTTTCAACAAATAAAAATAATTCAAACACATGAATATTATTCAAAATTTCAGCAGCATAACGGCAGGGTAGTTAAAACCGGGACCGTCCCTAGTACGGCTCCTCGCTCTACCTTAAAATCTCGCGGTTTTTGACAATGGGGAATCATGCATCTAGTCTGCACGCAGGAGGCATGTATATTTATTTCATTTCCACAAACTAATCCTATGTGGTTTCAACCAAATATTTCTCAACCACAAATGGGTAATTTTCAACCACAATCAATCAATATCAACCACAAACAATTCCAATCAACCATTCGCTATCAATCAATTTTCACACCAATCACAACCAATAAATATCGTCCATGGTTTGTGGACGAGGGGTGTGTATATATATTTATTTATTTATATAGCAATTCACTTCTATTTCAACACATATATAATTTTTACAACGCATATATAACTTATACATCGAACGTACAACTTATACAACGCTTATACATGAGGTGTACAACGCTTATATAACCCATACATCGACTATATAATTTATACATCGTCGTTTTCCATATCGTTTATAAATTAGAAATCTCACATTGGGTTCCACTCCACCAAAAATAGCAGAAGGCTAAGAAAAATATGCGGTCTCTTCTAAAATGTAGAAGACGTCAACACGGTCACGATGTTTCCTATTTCATCGAATTTCGTCGAAAAACGAAAAAGATATGATTTTTCAAAGCTTGCAACGGTTTAAAGGTGTTAAAACAGTTCAAAATAAACAGCCTAACCTTTTCTGAAATGGTTCCAAACTAGGTTTGGATTTTTCGATCAATCCGTGTAATGGTTCCACGATCGGGTTGCGCGAGGTTGAAGGGGGAGGAGAGGCGCTCAGGCGCCGGAAGTTGGGTCCACTTCGGTGGTCTGGCGTGGCCACGGCGGAGCTTCAAAGCTCCGAACTTCCCACTCGCGGTTCTCTTCAGATACACTTCGAAAAAATGCAAATCCTATATGGATTTGAAGCTTGAGAGGTGCTCTGCAAAATCCTTAACTGGAGCACTTGATTTTACTGAGTGTGGAAGGAGGAATCGAGGAGAGAAGGGTCAAGCGTATTCTGCCGTGCGTCGGGGTAGATTACGGGGAGAGAGAAAGTCAACCGACCAATGATATTTTTTCGTTTATTTATATATTTTAAAAATCCGAAAATACCCTCTTTCCCACACGAACACCAATTCAAACCCAACGACTATCGTCCCTAGCGTTTTACCCCCATTCCGAACACAATGGGATATGTTTCGTAGGCCCATTCGACTGTTTCAGTCAGTTTCCATTCAATTTAAAATATATAACATTTAATATTATTTTTGAACGTACATTTCAATTTGCCAGGGCCACAAACTGATTCGAAAAATTCCAGAAAAATAAATCTGGTTATGATTTTATGATACGGTCCCAACAAAACTAGTTTCGTTGAATTCTGAGACCGTTTCCAAAAAGGCCCATTTCTGGGATCCAATTTAACTGTAATTGACCAAAACACGTTTTCTTTTGCCACGCTCACATACTAGCTTCAAAAATTATGAAATTTGAAACCTAGCAATAACTTCACATCCCGGATCCAACAAAAGTGGTTTCGTCGAATTCCGAGGTCGTTTGCAAAATGGCTAATTTCACGGGCTATATAAATTCCATAACGACCTTTCTGAAAATTCATTCGGCCATAACCTTTTTCTTTCCGCTATGAAACTTCGATTTTTCAGATTCGTTAGAAAGGTATTCACTAACAGATTCAAATGTTTTTGGTTCCACTCAAATCCGTTTCGTTTTGCACCCGGTACAGTCCGACAAAGTTTGAATTCAATTTTTGAAACTGCAGCGCCATTTCAGGCCTTGTTTATAATTAGAATTAATTATATTCTTTTTCAAACGTCGATTCAAACTCACTTTTCATTGCTATTATTTAAAATATTTATTTTAAATATTTAAAATTCACTATTTTAGCCAATTTAAAAATTTTAAACTGGTTCAGATTTTCAAGGTCGTTACAATAAACCTTCGCTAGTGCCCTGTAGGCTTCGGGTCCCTTCTTTTCAAAGGGGGTGTCGGTCTATGTTGCTCTAGGATTCTTCATCCTTTCCTTATATACATTTAACATCCCTTCACCGTTAGCATGTGCTAAGATAATTTTGGTAGTAACATTCCTCCCCCCCCCTTGTGAAGGTGTGCCTTCGACTTTCTAAGTCAAGCTTCTTTTTCCAGGCTTTCTCCTTTTTTTTATGCCTGTTATTTATCAATGCGAGGTTACGCCATGGGTCCTGGCGAAGAGATTCACTTTCAGTGCCTTGTGGAGGAATGAATTGACCCTGATTCAGGCCTTGATGGAAGATTGGAAATTCTTTCCAATAATGATGTTGAGTCAAAACTACCCAGACTCGGGCGTGTTAAGATTGAGGAGCCGCGTCCAATCAGATTCAGGTATTTAAATATTAAAGACTGGGAACTCTTCTGGTATGCAGAGTCGAATCCACTCAGATTCGGATACTTAAAGATTGAAGACCGGGAACCCTTCCAGTATTAATGAAGAGACGAATCCACCAAGATTTGGGTTGAAAACCGGGAACCCTTCCAGTTTTAATGAAGAGACGAATCCACCTAGATTTGGATATTTAAAGATTGAAGACCTGGAACCCTTTCGGTATTAATGAAGAGCCGAATCCACCCAGATTCGAGTATTTAAAGATTGAAGACCGGGAACCCTTCCGGTATTAGTGAAGAGTTGAATCCACCTAGATTCGGGTATTCAAAGATTGAAGACTAGGAACCCTTCTGGTATTAATGATGAGCCGAATCCACCTATATTCAGGTATTTAAAGATTGAAGATCGGGAACCCTTCTAGTATTAATGAAGAGCCGAATCCACCCAGATTCGGGTATTTAAAGATTGAAGACCGGGAACCATTCCAGTATTAATGAAGATCCAAATCCACCCAGATTCGGATATTTTAAGAATAGAGACAAGAAACCCTTCCGGTATTAATGAAGTGCCGAATCCACCCAGATTCGGGTATTTAAAGATTGAAGACCGTGAACCCTTTCGGTGTTAATGAAGTGAGTATCCCCTTCGGATTTGATTTGGGAAGCAGAGGTTGTACGTAATTCTAGACCCTTCCCTTGGGCTTTTGATGTCAAAGCAAAGGATGTACGTGCTTTGTTGGTCACTCTCTGGGTCTGTGCGTCCGTAGCGCTTGGCTAGCTTATACACAAGCAGGTCCCAAGGACTTACTCGACCTCCCTCTAGGAGGCACATTATCTTGACCATCATAGGCGATGATAAGGTCTTAGAAACTTAGACGGGGCCATCGTAGACACAGAACTAAGGTTACTCTTTCGATGCTCTATACGGACAATCGTATGTTCTGAAAGAGGCATATACACCACCCTCCTCCAAGGGGTTCCCTATCTTGACCATCGTAGGCGATTATAGGGGTTTGCGTTCCCTTCTGCGGGTAACACGGAACATAAGCAGAGGTACGACGTGCTCTTCTACGAGCAGAGGTAGGATGTGCTTAGTTCTAGCAGAGGCAGGGCATGCTAATTTTTAGATGCACCGCCACGACCATCTCTGGTGTGAAATGGCGGCTTATGCTTTCGATGCTTTAACCCTGCCCCATCTAGTTTGGGCATGGAGAAAGACTAACACATCATACCCCTCCGGGGGATGCCTCGCCTCGGCCAATTTGGCGATGATGAGGGATTCAATCCTTTTTTCAGCTCGACCCTTTTGGGTCTCTCTCGAGCTACTGGGAGGGTTTCCATACCCTTGGTTGTATGATGATTTTTTGGGAGGAAAATCTTGTCCTTTATTCTTTTATCGTTGAGAAATATGGCCTCAAATGTTTCGAGTTCCATATTCTTGGAACAAGATCAATGTTGGGTCTACATAGCCGATTTGTACCGGGTATGACTTCTTGATGGACGATTAGGGGCCCTTCCCAATTTGGACTGAGAGGACCATCCGCTGGGTTCTTGGTGTTAGCCATTACTCTTCGCAGCACTAATTGACCTTTAGCGAAGGTTCTAGCTGTGACCTTTGAATTGTAATATTTCATGATCCTTCTTTGGTATTCAGCGGTTCTGATTGCAGCCTCACCCCTTAGTCCCTCTATCAAGTGTAGTGATTCCCTCCTAAACTCCTGGTTGGGATCAAATGCGTATGCTACCCTTCTATGTGATGGAATTTCGACCTAAACCGGAAGCATGGCTTCACATCCATATGTCAGGGAAAAGTGTGTATGTCTCGTGGATGTTTTGGTAGAAGTTCTACACGCCCATAGCACTAGTGGAAACTCTTCTGTCCAATTTCCTTTAGCCTGATTTAGGCGTTTCTTAAGGTGTCTTGATGGTCTTATTTGCGGCTTCCACAGCTCCGTTAGCTTTCGGATGGGCTAATGAGGAGAAATTTTTGATGATTCCATTTTTGTCATAGAATCGGGTGAACTCTTCGCACTCAAATTATGTTCCGTTATCTGATATTATCTTATGAGGGATTCCAAAGTGAGTAACGATACTTTTTATTACGAATCTTAATACCTTTTTGGATGTGATAGTCGGAAGCGGTTCCGCCTCCACCTACCTGGTGAAGTAGTCGATGGCTACTACGACATATTTAACTCTGCCCTTAGCGAGTGGCAAGGGCCCAATTAAATCTATCCCTCCATATATCGAAAGGAAAGGGGCTTAATATAGTGGTCAGGTCACTGGGACAAAATCGTGGCACCTTAGAGTACTTCTGACATTTATCGCATCTCTTGACGTACTTAACCGCTTGGCTAATCATCCACAGCCAATAATATCCTTGTCGCATGACCCTTTTGGCCAGCTTAACCCCACTGGAATGGTCCCTGCACCATCCCTTGTGAGCTTCTTTTAACAGGCTATGTCCATCTTCGGAACTTACACACCTCAGATAAGGAAGTGCATGTCCCTTTTTATAGTGTATGCCGTCTATGATCACGAATGTGGGAGCTTGGTGTTTTATCCTTCTGGCGTCTTGCTTACTAAGGGTATAGTCCCTCTTAGGAGCTAGTCCACTATGGGAACCATCCATGTAGTTTCCTGCTAGTGGCTTATTTCCGTTATGAGGGGTTCCCTCTCGCATTTTCCTTCTTGGTGTTCTCCATCTCCCCTTCTCAAGGCTTGGGATCTGGTTAAGACTAATAATTTCTTTCCCATTTCCGACTCTTCCTTCTCGATGCTAGGCGTTTCCTGATATCCCACCAATACTATTTGGGTTTCAAGGGCTCCTCGGGAGCTGGCTAACTGGCTAGCGAATCCACTTGGGCATTCTCCCCATGGGGTATTTGATGAACTGAGAAGTCCTCAAATAGGGGAAGCATCTTTAGTACCCTCTTCAGTATAGGATGAGCCGTTTGTCCTTGGTTTGATATGTCTGCTTTATTTGGTTTACCATTAATTGTGAATCACTAAAGATTTCTATCCTCAGTATCTTCAATTGTAGTACTAGATTCAAACCAACTATCATGGATTCATACTCAGCCACATTGTTGGTTGCCAGGAACCCTAATTTCATGGTGTAGTGCAAGCGTTGTCCGTCTGGGGTGATTATAATGTAACCCACCCCTGCTCCCTGCTCGTTTGAAGCCCTATCTACGAAGAGATGCCATTTGGTCTTTTAGTCGTTTTCTTTAATCGACTGTTCTAAAATGAAGTATGTGCACTCATTCACGAAATCTGCGAGAGCTTGTCCTTTGATTGCCGCTTGAGGGTGGAACTCAATTTCGTATTGGCTAAGCTCAATACCCCATTTAATTAGCCTTCCCGAGGTTTCCGGTTTGCTGAACACTTGCTTGAGCGGGAAGCTAGTCAAAACTATTATAGGGTGAGCCTAGAAATAACCTCTGAGCTTTCGTGTGATAAGGATTAAGCAATACGCTAGTTTCTCTATGATAGAGTACCGGGTTTCCGCGTCCTTTAGCCTTCGGCTAACATAGAAGATTGGATGCTGATTCCCATTATTCTCTCTTATCAGGACTGAGCTTACTGCATGTTCGGAGACAGTCATGTATAGGTATAGATCTTCTCCCTTCTCGGGACTGGATAAAATCGGAGGCGTTCCCATATAAACTTTTAATTCCTAGAATGCCTTCCTACACTTTTCATTCCATTCAAAAAATTTCTTTTTCTTTATAACATTGAAGAAATGAACACATTTATCGATGGCTTTAAAAATGAACCTGCTGAGGGCTGCTACCTTCTTGTTTTGGCTCATGACTTCCTTGTTGGTTTTAGGTTCCTCCATGTCCTTAATAGCTTGTATTTGGTCGGGGCTAGCTTCAATTCCTTGCTCGCTTACTGCATATCCCAAAAACTTCCCCGACTGAACTTCGAAGGAAAACTTTTGAGGGTTTATCTTCATCTGGAAACTTCTCAAGACACCAAACATTTCCTCCAGATCCTTTAGACGATCCTCTATTTTGGTGGACTTCACTAGCATGTCATCCACATATACTTCCATATTGCGCCCTATCTGCTCTTCGATCATCTGTTTACCATTCTTTGGTATGTTGACCTTGCATTCCTCAAACCGAAGGGCCTTACTTTATAACAAAATGTCCCTCAGTCGGTGATAAATCTTGTATGTTCCTCATTAGGTTTGTGCATCGGATTTGGTTGTACTTTAAATAAGCGTCCATAAGGGATAATATCTTGTGTCCACTCGTGGAATTAACCAATTGATCGATCTGGGGGAGAGTGTAACAATCATTCAGACAAGCCTTGTTTAAATCCGTGTAATCAACACATGTCCTCTACTTCCTATTGGACATCTTTACTAGAACGGGATTGGCTAACCATTTCGGGTAAAAGACCTATCAAATAAACCCGTTAGTTTCCAACCTTTTGACTTCCTCCTTCAAGGCCTCTATCCGGTCTCTATTACATTGTCTCTTATTTTGTCGGATCGGGGTTACTGAAGGGTCAATGTTTAAGGCATGGCTCATAATTGAAGGGTCGATACCAATCATGTCTGAATGGGTCCAGGCGAAAACATTTTTGTTGAGCTGTAGGAAATGAATTAATTCGCTTCGGAGGGGTTCCGTTAGCCTTTTCCCTATGTTGATGACCTTCGATTTATCTTTCGAATCAATGTTTACTTCTTCTACTTCTTCTATTGGTTTTATTCTTTCGATGTCCCCTTTGGAATCCAAAACTGTGATGATTTCTCCTTCTTCAGTCAAGTTTACCTCATCGGACCTTTCCTCTTTCTTTTTAAAGAAGTGTACCTACCATTAGTGCATTTTTCAGTCTTATTTATTTTTATCTTAGCTTCGAATAAGGGACGTAATAATCCCTTATCCGAAGGCATAAGAACAGTGGAAGTATCAAAATACAAAGAATACTCCCTTTTGTATTTTTCAACCGTCGCGAAATACAACTCGCGGGAGCTAAACTGTTCTCCCTTGATGGTACCCCATCCCTGTTTGGTTAGAAATTTTAACATGAGATAGTTGAGAGAAATGAAGGCATCCATCTTCTCTGAAGTCGGTCGTCCAAAGGAGGTGCTGTAATAGGAAGGCTGATTAATCACAACGAAGAGAGTTTCGAAAGTCCTATGAAGAGGGGGCAACCCCACTTTAACCAGAAGGTTGATTTGACCTACTAGAGTTGACCCCTTGTTGTTGAATCCGAAGATTGGTTCGTTGCTAGTCTCCAGTTTCTTTTTGGAAATTCCCATCTGGTCAAAGTCGTTCTTGAAGATGACATTGACAGCGCTTCCAGTATCCACTAAGATTTTACAAACAACCGAAAACCCTATCTGCGTCGTTATCTTAAGGGGGTCGTTATATGGGAGACAGACCCCTTTCTTCATTTCTTCCGGAGAGACCATGAGGTTATGCATATTGAGGGCATAACGCGTTCTCTTCAACGATGGTTCTTCTGGGATGGAGAAGATTCCCTTCAAGGCTTCCTTAATATATTGGTTTCTGGCATTCGGACAGCTTCCAGCGGGGTGTGGCCCCTCATGATCACATTGAGGTTGCTCTCCCCCATAGAAACTCCTATCGTATTTACTGAGACCTTCTGATGTCCTCCTGCCCGTTGAGCTGATACTATTTTATTTGAAAAAAATTCCTTCAAGTGTCCCTCTCGGATCAGTTTCTGGATAATCCCGTCCAATACCTTGCACTCATTGGTCTTGTACCCATTGGTTTTAAGGAACTCGCAATATTTACCATCGGCATGAGGTTCTAGGATTTTTTTTGCTTTGAACGAGATGGGGAAGTTATTGAACCTTTCTTTTGCAATAGCATACACATACGAGATGGGCTTGTTCAAGGCAACCAAGTTGGTGTAAGAGTCTTCCCACCTCGACCACTTTTGATTTCCTTCTGGGAGCTTTCGTCAGAAGTTTGGCCTTCCTCCTTCCCCTCGAGACCCGAACTTCCTCTTCGTGAAGTACAGTTCATCCATGCAGATAAACTTTTCAGCTTGGAAATGAAAATCTTGCAAATATTTGCAGCCGTTGATATATAACTCCTTCCAGAAGGGGGTTTTCTCAATCAACCCTGAGTGTACGGTGATTAGCATGTCGCGGTCATTCATATCCTTGACCTTTAAGGCCTCAATGTTGAACCTTTTCAAATAGTCCCCGAAAAACTCCCTTGCCTCTGTTTGGTGTTGGCGATGACTGTATAGTCTACGGTTGGATCTTTGCAAATGCAGAATTACGTGGGGAATTCATAGGAGAATTGTTTCCACTAGTAAATAGTGTTTTCCCTATACTACTGATACCATTCCGTCGTTGCCCCTTGGAAGGTCACCGGGAAGAGGCGGCACTTGACAGCTCTGGAAGCGTTGTAAAGATCCATCTAGCTGTCGAAAGCTATCAGATGATCATGAGGGCCAATCGTCCTAAGATATTTTATGGTTGGAACTTTGACTCTTGACGGTATTATCGTGTTCATAATCTTATCGATGAACGGTGCTACTCTTTCGTTGTCATTAACCCTGTTATCCTGGGTTATCTTCCCCTTGCTTCCCAGCAAGTCCTTGACGGTCTTCTGTGTGAGATCTCTGATGTAAGCCTCCGTGTTGTCATAGTTTTAACTTTTGGGATTGTAGCCTTTGGAGGTGGAGCTCCCAGACTGTTCCTACTCACACTGATTCCCTTGATGATCTAATCCTATTGGATGAGACTTCTTTTTCATGGAAGAAGTTGCCTTAGGCTTCCCTTTTGCTTCTGACTGTTGAACGGGATCCTTCCTTTTTAGAGATCCATTCATCCCTCTCTGACTAGATCTAGTGAGCCTTGAGGACTTTTGTGTCTGGACAACGTTGACTTGAGCCTTCATTTCTTGAAGTTGCCTTTCCAAGACCAAGATTCTTGCAACATTATCTTCCGTGATTTTTGAGTCTGGTGGTTGTTATGGATTGGGCGCGACTTCTTTCTCATTATTATTTGGGTTAAATACCGGGTCCACATCTCTTTCAAAGGTGGCGTTGGGATCCAGCTCTTTATTTCATTCCTCCAATCTCTTTGACTTCATCTTTCCTACCATGGAACAATAAATTAACCAAATTAAATTAAATAAATTAACCATAAGGTCGGAGGTTCGGGCCCTCCATATAGTGCTAAAATGTTAGCTACATTTTTCGTCAATACCCGGATTACAACATGTAAGGCGTGCGTTCATGGGATTTGACATCATCATGACTTAGAGTCCCTAGAATATAATCCTAGACCTGTGATTCTAAGTTGAATCACCTTCCCGGGGAATCATAATTTTTAAACCTAATGGTCGTTTATCTTGCTCCTAAAGGGTGAACATCACGCATATTGCACACTGGTATTTCTACTTGATCTTGGGAAAGTTATTTAACTTGATATCTTTAGGTTTTATGGAATTGATGATATTCTAAGCCATGATGATGACATTATGTACTACAATAAGAAGAAAATAGGCTAACGTTTCCCTCAAATTCAAGGATGAAGGCATCGCAATATTCGTTAACTCCGATGATCCTTCCGTGTCAGATCCGCTCAAGAGAGGGGCCGAATCACAATAGAGATCGGGTTAGGAATTCGTAGATGATCTCCTTACATCAATGTACGAGACGCGTTAGGCTCAACATGAGAAAATGGACCAATCATAGCGGACCCTTAGGGCGAGGAGAAAGGGGACTTCATGTTTCCACAATTTTCTCCACCGTCAGGGCGCCTTGGTTGATCTCCTCATCAGAAATGTAAGTGTTAACTCCCTATTTCATCATTATGGCACAACAAGATTACTGAATCACAAGATGTATGAGACCCGGAATTCTCCATTCATAATTTGTAGATATATTACAAGAATTGATGATTTTCTCTGTTGAGAAGAAAAGAACTAAATTGAGAAATAAAAAGTGCATCCCCCTTTATGAAGCTCCTAGGGTCCTATTTATAGAGAATCTGAGGTCCTTCTATTAGCAGTTTGTTGGGCCTGAATGGATTCTTGTCGGCCGCTTTTTCCCTTGTTTTCAGGCATCTATCTATCAGCTATCCTCATGGTGCTAGTTACGGTCTTCGAAGCGAGGGTCCCGGGTGAACTAGGCCTCCCACGGTGGAAATGAGTTTGTTGCCGAGACGGATTGCGAAGGCATTTATGCCTTGTCGGTGGATCCTTCCAAGTGTCGGTCCTTTGGCGTAATTTTTCGGATGTAGGCAATTGGCTTTATCGTGGGTACTCAGAGGGGCCTACTCTCACGATGTACGTGCATATCCATTGATTTAGAACCGTTGATGGTTCATGTACTAGGTGGATTAGTACGAGTAGCCTATATCCTTGCTGGAGCCTTGGTTAAGCCTTTCGGTTTGGTTCCCCGGAAGGTAGCTTCCGGTGATATCTACGTTACTTACGAAGGTAACACCTTTGTCATTTATGGATCCTTTTTTTAGGAGTCCGTCATGAACCATCTTTATGCACTAACCGGTACTCTTCTTCCTCTGACGTGTTGGCGTTAAGTAGGTTAATTCCTATTGGGTAGACCATGTCAGATAAACCTTTGCTGGTGCCCTGTAGGCTTCGGGCCCCTTCTTTTCAGAGGAGGCGTCGGCCTATGTTGCTCTCGGATTCTTCATCCTTTCCTTATATTCATTCAACATCCCTTCAACGTTAGCCTGTGCAAAGATAATTTTGGTAGTAACAGAAACCATGGAATACGTTACATTTTGTTGCGAGGGAAAAAGAAAACGGCAACATATATTTATAGAAGAGAAAGATATAAGATAGAAACAACGTTCCATCCATGTTTAGGGTAGACATGCAGAAAGAGTTAGGTAGGCAAGAATATTTACTTAAGCACGAAGCTTTATACAAATATAGGACTGCATTTCTTCTCCTAGTTGTTGCAAGTACTTTTAGGCTAGGGCAGCTCATAGATCATAGCATGTGCATGCCTGAACTGGGTAATTTCTTGTTGTGCTTTGGTTTACTTGGGGTGGGTTGTTTCATATTATACCAGGAGTTAGCTATCATTGATTTGAAGGTATAATACTTTTAAGCATGCAGAAGGAAATGGGATAGTTTGTACATATAAATATATATAGTAGCCTATGCTTTCTATTTCAATAGGACCGTGCATGTGTGCAGGCTTGTGAGGGCTGCATATATCTTGTGCGTATTAATTAGATAAGGAATTGCTGAAAAGCTAATTCGAAAAGAGATGTGCGTGTGTACGGGAATAGGTTAGCAGAAGAGAAGAATAGCTTGTGTAGCTACGTTTTGAAATATAGGGTGTACTCTAATCGCTTAAGCATGAAGGCATAGGAGGTAGCTGTTGAAAACACGCATAGGAGGTAGGCAACAATATTGGTTAGGCGCGTATCCCAAATTTTTCTTAAGCACTAAGTTATTTAATTTATTATATATATATATATATATACGGTATTTAATTTCTACTGTTAACTATTGTTTAACGGTAATCGTTAAATTAGTAATGCCACACACGAGCTCCAAACACACTGGAAATGGACACACCGCTACGTCTTGACGTTCCGGTCCCAATGAAATTATTTTCGTTGAAACCCGACTTCATTTCCACAACATCTCTATTTTATATTATTGATTCACTTTTAAATGCACACACCAATAAAATAATTCTAATTGGCTCCAAACTGAAAATTTTGCCATAATTAGCAATACGTATTCCAATAAAATTTGTTTCATCAAAAACGCAAGTCATTAGGAAAGGAAGCTATTTCTAAGGCCTATATAATATCGATATATTATATTTAAAATCCAAAACAATTTAATTTAAATAATAATAAATTATAATTATCATATATTTCAAAATTACACATCTTTAAAATAACCCAATATACAATTCAAACTCAATATTAAAAATTCCGAGTTAAAACGATATTCAAATATATAAAAACCGCTTTTATTTATTTATATAAACTTTATTGTTTATTAACGAATTCCATAGTGACTATTTGAAAATTTAAACTGGGAATAACTAACAATTTATAAGCTGAAATTCCGATTTTTCTCCTTCATTAGAAAATTATTAACAAATTGATTCAAATGTTTCTGGTTTCACAGAATTCTGACTTATATCGGATTCCGTATGTTCAGTTGAAGTTCAAATCTTAAATTACGAACTACCGCGACATTTTTAGTTTGTTTTATAAAAATATATAAATTATATGTTCGAATTTAGTTATATAAACGAATTATATATTATAAATCCATGTAAAATTCCAAATAAATATTTAAAATAATAAGTTAAATTAAATATACGATTACCGAAAATACGGGACATTACATTCCTTCCCCCTTAAAAGAATTTCGTCCCCGAAATTACTAAGGTAGGAAAAATGTTACAAATATCATTAACTTTTCTAAAATCTGATTTATTATAAATCGAAAACCAATTCATTCAACTCCTTATATTAACCCATGAATGAATTTCATTCAACCAACCTACCATCCAAACAATCAACAATAAATTAACAACCGATGTATAATCAACTTAACCCAATTAATTGAATTTACCTTCAATACTAATATCCACTTGGATTTAATTTGATCAAATATCTAATTGATTTCCATTATTATTAATTCGATTTCCAAATTCCAAATCGATTTTACCTAATTCCAATATGCATTTTTAACTTAACCAAGTTATATTCCAACTCCATATTCAATTAACGTATTGATTTACAAGCTAGTTTACTTCTATTTCATGACGCCAATTCTGATTTTATTAAAAAATCATCTATTATGTTCTTATTCAACTCAGCTCCAAGTTATATTCTGAACCATTCAATCTCATTTACTAATATGAGAAATCACTGGTCATATTAAATCAATCGAAATTTTAAATCTAATTTTAATTCTAATCAAATCAACCAAATAAACCCATACTCAATAATTTATTAAAATTATTTATTTCTATACAAAAATATAATTTGGGTAAAATTATTTCATTTACCCTCTTTACAAAATAGTATTGTGTCAGTTGCTAGTTTAAATGCTTCTCAACACTTTGGACCGATTAAACAACACAATATAAAACATTTTTTTATAAAATCTACAAACACGCTCTTGTATATATACACTCAAACTCAATCTAGGGTATTACTAACCCCATCTCCATCGAGTTACCCCACAGAGCCAAGGTTACTACTGTACCTTATGCTCTGATACCACTGTAACGACCCGGCGGGTTCGACGCCCGAATCTCGACAATAATACATAAAACTCGTATTACTTGTCAAAAACCAAGTATCGAAAACACTAGATAGTTAGAAATATTAGAATAGAAGAAAATAAGAAGAATAACACCAACAAAATCAGAGTCTCACATCGTAGCAGAATAAATTATAATATACAAATAACTTTATTGAGAGCTTGATATAAAAATTTACAATCATCAGAGTACATCAACACATCTGGATAGTTATAATTACCTGTCCTCTTTACAACACACGGCGGAAATAAATAATAATACATCTGAACTCCTCCAGTACTCTTCTGAACTTCGTAGTGTCTAATAACCTGAACCTACGAAACCCGGGCTAACCCAAGTATTACAAATGGCGAATCCGTCTAGTGAGCCCGGGTGAGAAACACACTAAGTTTAAAAACAACATCTAACTTGATTTTAAAGTTAAAAATTATTTTCTAAAAGAAAAAGATAATTTTAAGACCAGCCCACACATAAACACGGACGACTTTTACCTTACGATAACCCAAATTGTTTTGAAATCAATATCTTATTCTGATGTTATAATAATGTCTAAACACAAATAAATAGCAATCTAGCGGAATGCTTGCATCTCGTGCTCCACATATATAGTATACAATCAAAACCACGGGCGCTTATTGGAGATTTGATTCCACTATGACAAGGTATGGAACCACCTTCCGATAGTGTATCGCTAGAGGTGAATACATGGGGTTCAACAAGAACATCTTGCAACCGGACCACACATGACCGACAATTCATTTCGCTTGAGTGTATAGAATGTATATCACCAATGGTTGGGATCAGGAACATCTTCCCAAAAAGGGACAACATCGAATAGAGTAAAGAAAGAAATGAAATTTATCTAGATACGTGATTATATATCCTAATGGGAGTGACCCATATAGCTTTGCTGCCTGCCCGATTTCTGTCATTTCCCGGTTGTGAGGCTTGAGGTTTGAATTACCTTTCAGAACATCCGTCCACCATTCATTTTGAATGCCACATTGTAAGATCCGCCGAAAAATCGCTAATTAACATCCCCAAAAATACTCTAGTTGTTAAGCTAAGAGAACGACCATTCACCGCCACAACTATGGTATGTTTGAAGGAATCAACGTACGCGATCCCTTTGGAAATACTATGTCAGACATTTTTCCATACAAGTTATCCTGGGACTAGACAAACCGAAGGCACTCTCCTACTTCATCCTTGAATTACCCTATCGATCAATAGCAAGTAATCCGTAGATTCTATCACGACCGAATTACCATCAAAATACTTTAGTTATAATCCAGAGTGATTTATCAGGTAGCCCTTCCTTTTATGAATCACGATCTTCAACTACTCCGTCTTCAATATGCATCTTCGACGATTTTGTACCTACTGGTTTAGAATGGTTTTCGAATATAAATTTGATCCCGGTCTTTCTGTACCAACAACCGTCAAGGTAAGATTTGATAGTCGGTTATTTAACTATCAAGTAAATAACCATCCAACCATGAAAATAAAAATGAGTTCACTTGTTTAGTATTAAACATCACTTGGCCTTTTTAATTTAAAATAATAATAATTAATGAATGCTAATTTAACCTTCTAAATCTTACAATACTGCATATATAGCTTTTCACTTCTTAAAATCATTTAATACATTAGAATTGAATCATATATAGATATTACCAACTTTAATTCCATGTAAAACATCGTTACGAAATCTCTTTTGTTTCATTTCTCGAAACAATAACTAACACTTCCCCTTTTTATAAACTTATTCAAACACATCTCTTTAATTTCTTAAATCTCAAAAATATCGTTATATTCTCAAAACCCCTTTCCATTCCTATTACTTCAACATTCATTAGTCCCTAACCAAAAACTAGTAAGAGTACAACTCCCTAAATATCAACCTCGAAGGCCCAAACCAACATCAGATCGATACTCAAGAAGTCGTTCAACTTAACAAATCTCCATCCAGTTTCTAATTTTCTTAACTCCTTTCAAATCTGCAAAACGGGTTCTTTTAAATCATTCTCCACTTTGAAAATCTCGTTTCAATTCCATTCACTTCACTTAATCTTATTATTAAATATTGTCAACATAAAATCAATGTTTTAACCTCACACCACTTCTTATAAATCTCGTTTATACAACTTCAGTTTAATATAAACCCTTTCTGCCTCGATTTCGTTTATTTAATCAAATTTTTATGTAAACATTTAATTTAAGCCCCCACATTAGCTTAAATCTCTTTTATAGTTTTGATATAAAACTCGGTTTTAACATAAACCCCATTCATAACTCCTGTACAACTAAATTTCATTTCAACTTCGATGACTTACTTAAATGAATTTCATTTAAGAAAAGTAATCACTTAAATTATTAATTAAATTAATTATTTACTTCCTTATTATCTAAAAATAAATATTTAAATTTATTTTTTAAATTCTTATCAATAATTAATCAAGTATTCATTAAATCATTCCATTAGATTAACAACAACTACTTTAATAATCAATCCAAGTTAAAACAGGTGACTTAGTCAATTGAAAACATGGTTATTTGGTTAACCAATTCCAATCAGTTCTCCCATTTAAATTAATTAAAAATATAATTAATTTAAAAAAATTCATTTAATTGTTTCCCAGAAGCATTTATCCCAACTCTTAGTAGTTACATCAATTTTCAGCTCATTCGCATATACATCTTGTTAACATAACAAATTTGCTTGATAAAATCATTAAATAATTACTTATAAACTTAAATAATAAATTATTTATGTCCATTTAATATACTTTTATTCAAAATAATATAATTAAAATCCATATTCAGTTATAAAACGATTTTTATAACTTCATTTTTGTCGGTTCACGTGGATTAATATTTATAAAAACGATTAATTTATAGGCCATATACTGCCAATTACTCATCCAATACTGCCCATTGGTTAAAACAAAACAAATGTTGAATTTCAAGTCAATGATAAACAACCAAATCCATCTTCCAACCAGAAAGTTCATATAATTATAATATGAAAATAAATAAAATTAATATATTTGAGGAATCCAGTTGAATTCTTCCAACCTGTTTTTCCCTACATCCAAATACGTCACCTCAAATAACATCAATCAATATATAATATACAGATAAAATTTTAATAATCAACCAATAATAGTAACACGTATATATTATTATAAACATGACCAACAAGGTAAGTTACCTCAATTTGTTACAATCGTTCAAATATAACGATTGGATTTAATTAAATTAAACAAAAAATTTAATTTAATCAGTTCAATCAATATAAATAATATATTCAGTAAACATCCAACAATAACAACCATAACACACAAATATTGAACCCTACTTATATAAAATAGAAGTGGGATAAACTGAGTGAGTTGAACTCACCTTGGTTTCCATTCGCTGTCAAAATGGTTTGTTTTAATTAAATTAAACAAATGTTTAATTTAATTAAAACTCTCATCTGTGTCCCACTCTGTCCAAACCAGTTTCATACTATCGTGCAATCTAATACGGGTCCAACGTCTTTGGTCTTGTCGAGTTTGATAATATATGAGCATTTTACACAATCTATTTGGTTATGATTTATTTTTAAACTAATAGAACTTTAAATCATTAACTAATTATACCCTTCTAAAATTTATCGCCATGTTACTATGACTTGTCATCTAAAACCACATACTTTATGCACGTTTAAATCATAAAGTATTAAAGTTGGTCATGTTTAAAGTAAACTATTCATTTCAATTGACGTTTAAAGTTAAACTCCATTTTTTAACAATGAAATTGTATCGTTAGTGATAATAGAACCAAATTTGTTTGGTATAAAGAATGTACTAATACCATTGGATTGTGTTACACCTAGGTTCGATGGTTTTGTCATCAGTTTGCAAGCAAGAGGAGCCATAGAAGGCGAGGCAACTGATTAAGTAATTTAAGATGTTCTACATCAAATGTAACATATGCCAGGAATTACGCCTCCCTTTTATACCTGTTGTTATATTTCGAAAGCCTCTCCCCCTCTCAAGTAACGCCACTATTGCTTCTTTGCAACCGATCCTCCCTTCTCTGCTCTACGCTTACTTCTGATGTCACTACAATCTTTCTACCACCGCAGCATCCATATGACCAACAACCCCAAAAACTTGCACCTAGATCCTACTTCTCCTTCTCAAACCGAAAATCACCATTACAACAATCATCGAAGCTTCCCTGACTCAATATTCAACTCTTCTTCTCCATTTGCAACATCCACTAGCCCGCTACCTCCCAGATCACCATATTGCACCATCCGTGCTCATCACCTTGACCAGAAAACCCTCATCTCTAGCTTACAGACTTCACGCAATATTATTCAAAACCCTTACACGTTGCCTCCCATAGAACAGCTCGCTCCCCCTTGAATTCCGAACCACTCTAATCCAATGCTAAAATCATACTGAACTTTCTTCACATGCTTAAGTTCTTCATATCCATTGGAGCTCCAGAAAACGCTCCTACTATTTGCTACCGAAAGTCAATCTGCACTTGCATCGTCCAACGCACGTGTACTTCGAAGAAAGAGTCGGTTGTCCCTTCTCACTCTAGTTTCTCTTTTTAATTCTGATTTCGATTTTTACTATTGTATGGAGAATTATGGTTATAAGGAAGAGAAGAAAACCACAGAATACTTTTCGTTTTGTTGTGGGGGAAGAAGAAAATGGCAACGTATATTTAGACAAGATAAAGATAGAAGATAGAAACAACGTTCTCCATCCATGTTTAGGGTAGACATGCAGGAAGACTTAGGTAGGCAAGAATATTTACTTAAGCACGAAGCTTTGTACAAATATAGGACTGTGTTTCTTCTCCTAGTAGCTGCAAGTACTTTTAGGCTAGGGTAGCTCATAGATCATTACATGTGCAGGCTTGAACTGGGTAGTTTCCCGCTGTGCTTTGGTTTACTTGGGGTGGGTTGTTTCATAGTGTACCAGGAGTTAGCGGTCTTTGATTCGAAGGTATAATACTTTTAAGCATGCAGAAGGAAATAGGACATTTTGTACATATAAATATATATATATATAGTAAAATATGCTTTCTATTTCAATAGGACTGTGCATTTGTGCAGGCTTGTGAGGGCTGCATATATCTTGTGCGTATTAATTAGATAAGGACTTGCTAAAAAGAAAATTCGAAAAGATATGTGCATGTGTAGAGGAATAGGTATGCAGAAGAGAAGAATAGCTTGTGTAGCTACGTTTTGAAATATAGGGTGTACTCTAATCGCTTAAGCATGAAGGCATAGGCGGTAGTTGTTGAAAACACGCATAGGAGGTAGGCAGCAATATAATGGTTAGGCGCATACCCCAAATTTTTCCTAAGCACTAACTTATTTAATTTATTATATACATACGGTATTTAATTTCTACCGTTAACCGTGGTTTAATGGTAACTGTTAAATTCATAATGCCACATATGAGCTCCAAACACAGTGGAAATGGACACACCGCTACATCTTGACATTCTAGTCCCATTGAAATTAATTTCGTTGAAAACCGACTTTGTTTGCACAACGTCGCTATTTTATTTTTAAATTGCATGCACCGATAAAATAACTCTAATTGGCTCCAAACTGAATATATAGCCATAATTAGCAATACGTATTGTAATAAAATTTGTTTCGTCAAAAATTGAGGTCATTAGAAAAGAAAGCTATTTCTAAGGCCTATGTAATATCGATATATTATATTTAAAATCCAAAAATATTTAATTTAAACAATAATAAATTATAATTATTGTATATTCCAATATTACACATCTTCAAAATAACCCAATTTACAATTTAAACTCAATATTAAAAATTCTGAGTTAAAACGTTATTCAAATATATAAAATCCGCTTTTATTTATTTAAATAAACATTATTGTTGATTAACGAATTCCACAACGACTATTGGAAAATTTAAACTGGACATAACCAACAATTTATAAGCAAAAATTCCGATTTTTCTCCTTCATTAGAAAGTTATTAACAAATCGATTCAAACGTTTCCGGTTTCACAGAATTCCGACTTATATCGGATTCTGTATATTCAATTGAAGTTTAAATCATAAACTACGAACTATCACGACGTTTTGAGTTCGTTTTATAATTATATATAAATTATATGTTCTAATTTTATTATATAAACGAATTATATATTATAAATCCATATAAAATTCCAAATAAATATTTAAATTAATAAATTAAATTAAATATTCGATTACCAAAAATACGGGACGTTACAGTAAACTGGCGGTTAGGTTTTATAATATACATAATCTCTATTGTTACTCGAAAGCTTCGGCGATTTAACTTACGATTAAACCGATCCCAAGTCTTTACTTCGATTTACCTGGGTATAACTGGTTGGACTGTTGATATTGCATCCTTGTGGTTACCTTGGTTCATTTGTGTACTGCATGCACTCTTTTGTTTGATATTACTGGTTATTCACACATGGCTTTGAATAGTAGTCAAGCCATATCCACCGATTCTATGACAGTTGTCGTGTCCCTTGTTTTGATAAACTTGAACCCAAATACACCTATGCCACTTTTACTATAAGCTTCTTTAGTGTATCTTCTCATATTTACCGAATACATCTTGTTGGGTTAACTTGAGCTTCCTTTACTTTGCATGTTACGCACATACTGTATTTATACATCTGCACTAAACCCATTTAGGTATTCTCATCCAGTTGTGAATTTTGGTATAAACAAAGTCAGTGTAATTTGAACATTAGTTACATCCTACTATTTGCACATGTAACTAATTAACATTACATAAACAATATCTCACAGGTTCACTGCCTAAATCTTGTTTATCGCTGGTGATGCAAGAAAATAAAATGTTGCTATTGTCCCCTTGTTTATTGGGGCTGGTTTTCTCATTTGAAACACTAACATGTATGGTGTGCTATTCATTACACCTATATTCTCCTATACATTGGACCTAGATATAGCACTTAGATTATTAAAATAAAAGGATAGGATGGCAAGTTTGCTTTCTTTTTGGCATGCACTTCTACGTATGTTATAATGCCATGCGAACCTCCATCGGCCTCTTGACATATATATATGAGTTGTTCTTCCCCTTTATTTCGGCAGTAAATTATCGTAGTTGATGTTGTAACATGTTGTCTTGTTGGTTATAGTTATTACAGCTTCTTGAATTTGGACATTCTCGCCAACTTTATTTTATCTTAGCATTCAACTGTCAGGGCACATAATGCATTTCGCACCCTATATTCTAATCTTATGGGGATGTCGCACACGTTCCTTTATTTAATGTGGCATGCGCGCGCTTGGCTCGAAAAATAGTAAATTTGTTTAAAGAAATTCATGTGTATATTTCATTTTATTCTTTTGCAAGTTTTGTACTCTGTGATTCTGTGTTTAATTTTGTGTGAACCCTGTAAACCAAATAATAGTATGTCGTTTTGAACGTTTTAAGTTAGTTTAATTACCAACTTGGAGCGGTCAAAATGCCAGGTCGTTACAACACTATTCTTAAACCCTGTTGAAATGAAAGTTATAGAATAAATCTATTAAGTAAGATTTAATAAAGTTTTCCAATTTAATAAATTAAATTGGAATGGAAATGAAAAATGGATTTTGGGTTTGTTGTGGATGGTGTCTTTAAAGACACTATTCTTTAACCTTGTTGAAATAAAAGTTATAGAATAAATCTTTTAAGTAAGATTTAATGAACTTTTCCAATTTAATAGACTAAATTGGAATGGAAATGAAAAAGGGATTTTGGGTTTATCGTGAATGGTATCTTCAATAATATTGTTCTTGATCCCATTTATGAATGGAATAAATCTTTTAATTAAGGTTTAGAGAAGCTTTCTAGCCTATTTAATTAAATTGGAATTGAATGGAATTCGAGTTAAAAATAATCGAAATGAGCTTCTGTAAAGAAATGCCTTTACTATTTATGGAATTCAAAAGGATTTGTTGTTATTCCATTAATAGCATTAGTCTGATATAGAAATTTATATCGATTATAAATTGTCCATATTTCCGTGAAGATCCCATATTAATGGAGTTGATTTTGGGTTTATCGTGAGCAGTGTTTTAAACAACATTTGTCCTGAGACGACCCGAACTTCCCCGGTAAGGAAAGCACGAATTGTTATGAGGACAAGACAAATCAGAAAACAAACAGAAGAATATTTCATTGCTTATTACAACTATTTCATTAGAATACAAGAATATACAAAGTATAAATTACATATTACACATTTACTACATATCAGAGATTTAAATACATTACTGCAGCGGAAAAATAATACAATACACAACTGAAAGAGACATACGGATACAGAGCTTTGTGTAAACCAGGTTACTGTGAATATAAATCTGGAAAACCAAAACTACTAGCTGCCCGTGCGAAAATAGAGGCACCCAGAGTTTAGGTTAAAACAATAAACTCCGGGTCAGTTATGTGACTGGTGTGAGAACTAAAACAGTTATTAATCTTTATTTTAAAGTTAGGTAAATCCAGGGACCATGCCATATAACATGGAACGGGTTTCCTCCCAAGAATACCAGTGCATAAAACAACAGCGCAATGCTAAATAAAGAACAATGAAGCTATTATAAGACCCAGGTCTCATCACACAATGCAACACAAGCCGGAGGATAGGGTTTTACCTTATAATAGCCAAAAATGCTTAGTACATGAAATTTCATCTTTTATTATTACTATAAGTGTATAGTTTCAAAACAATTTCAATCATAAGTATCAATCACAGATGGCATAAGTGCCCCATACCACTATGTCGCCATACTAGGCTCTACAATCAAAACCGCAAAGTCATGTATTGGAAGTTAGATTTCCATCTGTGAGCCAAGGCAAAAGATAGTCCTTTACCGATTCGAGACGCTCTAGCCCGTGTCCCAGGAATAGCCGCAACTGCCCCTTGGATCGTCAGGGCCGGTCCACCGATGTGGATTATAATGCCTGAACACGGCATTTCCCTGCCATTTGGGGCGTCAATGAGCCAAATGACTCCATCGGCTCCACATAGTTACCGATATATCCGAGGCGTCTCGCAATCCAACAACCACACAGGTGAAAATAATATAAATGTCAGGGTTGGTAGGTCACTGACACCACCCTAGCTAGAAGGAAACGCATGCCCTCCCTGAGGTCCTCTCCCGTTTCTGGTTCACAACCAGGGTGTGAGGCTCGTGAATTAACGCTACACAAAGCTGTGCCACACAGGCGGTGCTTTGATCGTTAACCACAAGACTCTGCTTTTCAACAAAAGCCTTGATCATTTGCTACTTAGGCATGCCACACAGGCAATTCACTCCATGCGATTGATATCCACCAATATATAACCTCTGAGCTCGTACGTCTCAGAGAAGGGCGTTAAGCAAGAGAATAAATTCTCCGCCGCCAAACAGATATATATTTAATAGAAATCAATCACACAGAATGAAATCCAATGTTAGACACACATTCCATTTACAAGTTCGTTCTGGGTCTGAACGAAACCGGAGGCACCTTGTACCTCGCATATCCATCGATCTCCAAGTACGTCTGGACGATCACCAACTGATTCCCTCCTCTTGGGTGTATAGCCCAATCAAGATCATCAGTAATTATCCAAACGATGTGAAGACCTATGGTCTCCGACCACCATCTTCATCCTCGACACATCGTCGAATCAGTTATTCAAAATGGGATAAACCCGGCCTTTCTGAATAACTCGCGTATATAATAAACAAGTGTTACACAAACACAACATACTCCTCATTCCAATTTAGAATATTCTTTTATTCAAATATTCTTATACTTTGGGAAAGGTTCCCATAAATTTTATCAAAGATAAATTCTTTAAATTTATTCTTTAATCTACCTTTGAATATCAATTCAAACAAAGTTATGGTTTATCCAAACTAGTCGGGATTAACGAACCTTACCGAAGTAATAATTTATTTTAAATTTCCCCATCCCGACCTATACATCCCATGAAGTAAAATTGGTAATACTTCATATCTAACACCACGGTGTTATCAGTAAATTCAATTACCATTTCACGTTCAAATCTAATTAAAGATTTAACTATCGCTTGGAGCAAAACTGGTGATACTCCATTCTCGATCATTTCAATCTAATTAAAGATTCATTAAAACTCCACTTGGTTTTAATCTTCCCAAAAATCACTATCAATGATTATTTAACTTGGGAAATCATATCCTGTCTTTAACTGGGTTAAAGAACCAATGTCATTTAAAACACGGTTCACGATAAACCCAAAATCACTTTCTATTCCATCAGCCTTTAACCGTAAATTAGCAAGTGAACAATTCCCTAAGTAATAACCCCGAAGGCCGAAACCAACATCAGATCAATACCCAAGAAACCATTCAACTTAACTAATCTCCAGTTAGTTTCTGGTTTTCTTAACTCCATTGGGTCTAAGAACAGTATTATTACAGATACCATTCATGACAACCCAAATCCCATTTGATATTAAATACAAGGCTCTGAATAGAAAATATATCGGCTTATATTCAATATCAAATTCTACGACCAACAAAAATCGTATTCAAAATAACGATATAAATATATCTTTCAAATTTCCATAACAATATCTGCATAATCATGAAATCCAACATCGAAATATTCCAAAGACAATTTCGATTCAAATCCATTTCCACTTTATATATTGGAAATTCTGGTAATTGTCAAACCATTTCAAATCCACTTAATTTATTTTAAAAATAAATAGGATTATAATTCTAGTTCAAAACTAGTTCATTTCGATAAAAATCTATTTTTATCCTTTCAAATATGGAGTTTATCATCCCAATTCTTTCCAAATCATTTCTTATTATTCTACACAAATTAGACTATTTTTAATAATTTATCAAGGCCCGTAGAATCGATTTCCATCAACGGCCATCGAACTACACTTACAGTGACCTTTTCCAAATTTGATTTGGACATAATTCCAAATCCAATCATTAGATTTCAAATCTCTAATATTCGTTAGAAATCTCTTTTTGATACGAACCCAATGGTTCTGGTTTTAGGAGAATCCGACGGTCGGATCTCCCGTAACGTCCATTCGAAGTCAATGGTCGAAATTCGCGAACTGCCGCAGTGCGACACATTTTATTCAGACCATTATATATAATATATATATTATATATATTTCGTCGATTTCCTCTCAAAATGTTTTTTATAAATCGTTTTAAATTCGTTTTCAAAACGATTTCAACTTCGTATTCAATTTCTAATCAAAACTGAATATTCCATATCGTCGATATATAAATGATAATATTTTCAAAACATTATATTTTGAAATCACTTCCTTTTCTATTCTCATTATAAAAACGAATATAATCGATATAAATATCGTTCGCGTCAAAATGGTGCATATCTTACCAACACGGCTTTCTATATTTCAATAACTTCGTTAATCTATTCAACAAATGAATATTTTCTTCAACACATGAATTTTCTTTTATTCAACACATGAATTTTCTTCTATTCAACACACGGATATATATTTTATTCAACACATGAATTTTCTTTTATTTAACACATGAATTTTCATCCTATTCAACACATGAATTCTCATTTATTCAACGCATGAATATACTTTTTATTCAACACATGAATATACTTTTTATTCAATACATGAATATATATTTTATTCAACACATGAATATATATTTTATTTAACACATGAATATATATTTTATTTTCTAAATTGGAATGAGACCCACTCAATTACCATATAATGTTATTTATATGGATTCTATACAACACATGTATATAATAGCAATGATAAATAATCAACCATCATCCAAAGTGCGCCACACAACAGCATAAGAATTAAATATAAATAATTAAAGCTTACACAGTCTGTCAACCAATCGGTCGACATACTACTAAACAATTGGGATTAGTGTACATCAGTATCATCCCAACAGCTGTGTGGGGTTTCAATCAATCAAACACATATTTTATTTGTACAGTTGGGCAATGTGTAAAATTTATCGTCCCAATCTATGTCAGTCAAATAGGTGTACATAAAAAAATCGTTCTGATTTGTAAATGAATATCTATTTTATTCACATCAATGTTAAAAATTATATTTTTAACTATAAAATATTTTATTTCATTCCACATCTCACAATCAACTTTCACAACACACCAATTAAACAAGTCATCCATGGTCTGTGGACAACGGTTGTCAGGTGCTACTAAGCACCTCTGCATCCTAGTATATATTTTAACTAGAAAACAAAATAAAAGTGAGGAGTTCTCACCTTTGGGTTCCACTCCGCCAGTTTTACTTATGAACATCTGAACCGTTTGGATTTGTTTGAAATTCTAATGCAGTCCTTACCACGCTGTTCATAATAAAAATAATATTTTTATTGCTTCATTCCAATAAATAAAAATCACATTTTTATTTCTACTTCATATATTTTTACGACGTTTCTTTCTATATAAAAATTATATTTTTATATTCCTACTTCTTATACAAAGATCGTATTTTTATTTCGCTACAACATATATAAAAAATCATATTTTTATATTCTCTATCTTATAAAAATCATATTTTTATAATCTCTACTATATAAAAATCATATTTTTTATTATCTCTATAATATAAAAATAATATTTTTATTATCTTTATAATATAAAAATCATATTTTTATTATCTCTATAATATAAAAATCATATTTTTATTATCTCAACACCTCTTATTTATTTAGTAAAAATCTAAACTTTTTATATAAACTAAAAAGCGAATTTAAACAAAGTATTTAAATAATAAAAAAACTGAATTTAATCAATGTCTTTAAATTAAAATCTGAATTTAAAATAAATAAAGAAGGGGTAGCTCACCTTTCTTCACCGTACGGAGGAGGTGAGGGCGGAATCGGAGAGAGGGGGTGGTCTCGCCGGAACAGGGGGTGGCGCGGCGTCAGTGGCGGAGGCGTAGTCGAGCGGTGGCGCTCAAGTGATAGAAAGGGTGGCTGGGGCTGAACGGAGGCGGGATAAGGGTTTCAGGGGATTGTGGGCATCAGGTTTTGCGTCAGCGAGGGAGGAGGGAGAAGCTAGGGAGGCAGCGACGATTGGATGGGGGCGGCGACGAGGTTAAGGTGGCTCGACGTGGGGCTGAACGAGATCCATAGGGGGGGTTCTTTGTATTTTTTATTTGATCGATTTTGAGTTGTATAGTATAGGAGAGAGAGAGAGGTATTATATAAAATATATATTTAATTAATTTAATTAATTCTAAAAAGCAACTTTTAAATTCGATCTCCGATCGAGGCCCAACGACTGTTGCCCAAGCTAATTACCCCCATTCTGAACACAATGGGATATGTCCCGTAACTCAATTCGGCTATTACGATCAGTTTTCATTTAAATTGAAATATAAATCTATATATTCAATATTAAAAGTACATTTCCATTTACTGGGGTCACATATTGATTCAGAAAATTCCAGAAAAATTATTCCTAGCTTTGTATTGACGATATGGTTCTAACAAAACTAATTTTATCAAATTCTGAGACCATTTGAAAAACGTTCATTTTCTGGTCGATCGAATTTGACTAAAACTGTTAAAACACGTTTATGTGTGCCACGCTCACATATCGACTTCAAAAATTATGAATTTTGAAACCTAGCAATAATTTGATGTCCCGGATCCAACAAAAGTGGTTTCGTCGAAAACAGAGATCATTTGCAAAATTTCCTTTTTAAGGGCTATATTTTCCATACTGACTATTTTGAATTTTCAACTGGACGTATCTTTTGATTCCGCTATGAAATTTTGATTTTCCAGATTCGTTGGAAAGATATTCTCAATTAGATTCTAATATTTTTGGTTTCGCTAAAATCCGGTTTATTTTCAATCCTGTACAGTCATTTGAACTTTGAAATCGTATTTTCGAACTACCGCGCCATTTTCAATTCCTTTTATAATTAAAATAAAACATTTATATTCTAAAGACGATCTATATAAATATATTCGTTCTAATTCTATTCAAAATAAATTTCTCGTCGTTATTATTTAAAATAAATCATTTTAAATATTCAAAATTCACTAAAATTGCCAAAATAAAAAATTTAAGTTGGCTCAGATTTCCGGGTTATTACAATCTCCCCCACTTAAAACTTTTCGTCCCCGAAAAGGAACGAAGCTGAAAGTTGTTTAACTAACCAATTCAACTTCCATTATTTTCTTTACGGCTTCAGTTCTTCAACTTTTCAGTTTCTAAGAACTTTTCAAATTTTTCAAAAATTTGGCTAACACCCTAAATTTTCGAATTTTTTTGCTGTAACCACCCCTGCACCAGGAGCTTCGGGATATTTCAAATAGCCTCCCATGGCCCTCACCAGTCCAAAAGAAAAAGAAAAATCCAAGTGGCTAGCCAATCGGCTCATAAAATCATCCAAACCCAGAGAAATACAATAAACATGTACTTATTTGTCGGGCAAACAATTTTATTCTTCTGCTCTAGCCTCCTTGCTATGACCTGTTCACACATATATATGTACATGCATGCATTTCCAAACAATTTTCAATACAGTTCAATATTTGATACAATTTGGCTAAATGGTCCAATTTTTAATTAATCAACCAATAATCAAACAACACAATCAGCAATCAATTAGTTGATTATCTTTTCAAATTCACAACTTTGATACATATACATAAAATCATGTTTTTGGTACCAAATCACAACAATAGCCCTATATAGTTTTGGTTCTCACACCAGTCAATTGGAAATATATAAATATCACACCTTCGAAACCCGAACATAAATACTGGTAATGTGATCACAATTACCAGTATCGTCCCCGGGCGACTAGAGTGTGATTCTATATCTATCCAGTATATTAAAACTTCAAATACACGTGGATCAGACGTATACGCCAAATCTTTATATACTTGATTGTCCAAATCAATATAAAAATAATATTCAAATACGCATAATTGATTTAAATTTTCAAAACAAAAATGGTTTTCATTTTTATTTTTCAAAACAACACTCTTTACACTCGTTCTAGGATACTACTTATCCTATCTCTAACGAGTCATTCCCATTGGATATTACTAATCCAATCTCTGATGAATTCTATCGTTTGGTTCTAACGTGTCTTGTTCTCCGAGCTCTGTAAACCAAAGCTCTGATACCAAAATGAGACGAACCGAACTTCCCCGGTAAGGAAAGCACGGATTGTACTGAGGACAAGACAAATCAGAACACAAATAGAAGAATATTTCATTGCTTATTACAACAATTTCATCAGAATACAAGAATATACAGAGTATGAATTACATATTACACATTTACTACATATCAGAGATTTAAATACATTACTGCAGCGGAAAAATAATACAATACACAACTGAAAGAGATATACGGATACGGAGCTTTCCGGATATTATTCCAGCTGTAAACCAGGTTCCTGTGAATATAAATCTTCAAAACCAAAACAACTAGTTGCCCGTGTGGAAATAGGGGCACCCAGAGTTTAGGTTAAAACAATAAACTCCAGGTCAGTTATGTGACTGGTGTGAGAACTAAAACAGTTATTAATCTTTATTTTAAAGTTAGGTAAATCCAGGGACCACGCCGTATAACACAGAATGGGTTTCCTCCCAAGAATACCAGTGCATAGAACAACAGCGCAATGCTAAATAAAGAAAAATGAAGCTATTATAAGACCCAGGTCCCATCACACAATGCAACACAAGCCGAAGGATAGGGTTTTACCTTATAATAGCCAAAAATGCTTGGTACGTGAAATTTCATCTTTTATTATTACTATAAGTGTATAGTGTCAGAACAATTTCAATCGTAACTATCAATCATAGACGGCATAAGTGCCACATACCATTATGTCGCCATACTAGGATCTACAATCAAAACCGCAAAGTCACGTATTGGAAGTTGGATTTCCATCTTTGAACCGAGGCAAAAGATAGTCCTCTTCCGATTCGATACGCTCTAGCCCATGTCTCAGGAACAGCCGCAACTGCCCCTTGGATCGTCAGGGCCGCTCCACCGATGTGGATTTTAATGCCTGAACACTGCGTTTCCCCGCCCTTTGGGGCGTATGAGCCAAATGACTCCATCGGCACCACATAGTCACCGATATATCCGAGGCGCCTCGCAATCCAACAACCACGCAGGTAAAAATAATATAAATGTCAGGGCTGGTAGGTCACTGACACCACCCTAGCTAGAAGGAAACGCATGCCCTCCTTGAGGTCCTCTCCCGTTTCAGGTTCACAACCGGGGTGTGAGGCTCGCGAATTAAAGCTACACAAAGCTGTGCCACACAGGTGGTGCTTTGATCATCAACCACAAGACTCTGCTTTTCAACAAAAGCCTTGATCATTTTCCACTTAGGCATGCCACATAGGCAATTCACTCCATGCGATTGATATCCACCAATATATAACCTCTGAGCTCGTACGTCTCAGAGAAGGGCGTTAAGAAAGAGAATAAATTCTCCGTCGCCAAACAGATATATATTTCATAGAAATCAATCACACAGAATGAAATCCAATGTCAGACACACAGTCCATTTACAAGTTCGTTCTGGTTCTGAACGAAACCGGAAGCACCTTGTACCTCGCATATCCATCGATCTCCAAGTACGTCTGGATGATCACCAACTGATTCCCTCCTCTTGTGTGTGCAGCCCAATCAAGATCATCCATAATTATCCAAACTATGCGAAGACCACTGGTCTTCGACCACCTTCTTCATCTCTTCGAATCAGTTATTCAGAATAGGATAAACCCGGTCTTTCTGAATAACTCGCGTATATAATAAACAAGTGTTACACAAACATAACATATGCCTCATTCCAATTTAGAATATTCTTTTATTCAAATATTCTTATACTTTGGGAAAGGTTCCCATTAATTTTATCAAAGATAAATTCTTTAAATTCATTCTTTATTCTTCCTTTGAATATCAATTCAAACCAAATTATGGTTTATCCAAACTAGTCGGGATTAACAAACCACCGAAGTAATCATTTGTTTTAAATTTCCCCATCCCAACCTATTCATCCCATGAAGTAAAACTGGTAATACTTCATACCTAACACCACGGTGTTAACGGTTAATTCAATTACCATTTCACGTTCAAATCTAATTAAAGACTTAACTATCGCCTGGAGCAAAGCTGGTGATACTCCATTCTCGATCATTTCAATCTAATTAAAGATTCATTAAAACTCCACTTGGTTTTAATCTTCCCAAAAATCACTATCATTGATTATTTAACTTGGGAAATCATATCCCGTCTTTAACTAGGTTAAAGAACCAATGTCATTTAAAGCACAATTCACGATAAACCCAAAATCACATTCTATTCCCTCAGCCTTTAACCGTAAATTAGCAAGTGAACAATTCCTTAAGTAATAACCCTGAAGGACGAAACCATCATCAGATCAATACCCAAGAAACCATTCAACTTAGCTAATCTCTAGTTAGTTTCTGATTTTCTTAACTCCGTTGGATCTAAGAACAGTGTTATTATAGATACCATTCATGACAACCCAAATCCCATTTGACATTAAATACAAGGCTCTGAATAGAAAATATATCGGCTTATATTCAATATCAAATTTTATGACCAACAAATATCGTATTGGAAATAACGATATAAATATATCTTTCAAATTTCCATAACAATATCTGCATAATCACGAAATCCAACATTGAAATATTCCGAAGACAATTTCGATTCAAATCCATTTCCAATTTATATTTTGGAAATTCTGGTAATTTTCAAAACCATTTCAAATCCAATTTATTTATTTTAAAAATAAATAGGATTATAATTCTAGTTCAAAGCTAGTTCATTTCGATAAAAATCTATTTTTATCTTTTCAAATATGGAGTTTTTCATCCTAATTCTTTCCAAATCATTTCTTATGATTTTACACAAATTATTACTATTTTTAATAATTTTATCAAGGCCCGTACAGTAGATTTCCATCAACGACCATCGAACTGCACTTACAATAACCTTTTCCAAATTTGATTTGGACATAATTCCAAATCCAACTATTAGATTTCAAATCTTTAATATTCATTATAAAGATCTTTTCGATGCGAACCCAAAGGTTCCGGTTTTAGGAGAATCCGACGGTCGGATCTCCCGTAACGTCCATTCGAAGTCAATGGTCGAAATTCGTGAGCTGCCGCAGCGCGACGCGTTCTATTCAGGCCATTATATATATATACATATATTATATATTTCGTCGATTTCCTCTCAAAACATATTTTATAAATCGTTTTAAATTCGTTTTCAAAACGATTTCAACTTCGTATTCAATTTCTAATCAAAACTGAATATTCCGTGTCGTCGATATATAAATGATAATATTTTCAAAACGTTATATTTTGAAGTCACTTCCTTTTCTATATTCATTATAAAAACGAATATAATCGATATGAATATCGTTCGCATCAAAAAGACTCATATCTAACCAACACGGCTTTATATATTTCAATAACTTCGTTAATCTATTCGACAAATGAATATTTTCTTCAACACATGTATTTTCTTTTATTCAACACATGAATTTTCTTCTATTCAACACATGAATATATATTTTATTCAACACATGAATTTTCTTTTATTCAACACATGAATTTTCATCCTATTAAACACATGAATTCTCATTTATTCAACACATGAATATACTTTTTATTCAACACATGAATATATATTTTATTTAACACATGAATATATATTTTATTTTCTAAATTGGAATGAGACCCACTCAATTACCATATAATGTTATTTATATGGATTCTATAAAACACATGTATATAGTAGCAATGATAAATAATCAACCATCATCCAAAGTGCGCCACACAACTGCATAAGCATTAAATATAAATAATTAACGCTTACACAGTCTGTCAACCAATCGGTCGACATACTACTAAACATTTGGTATTAGTGCACGTCAATATCATCCCAACACCCGTGTGGGGATTCAATCAATTAAACAAATGTTTTATTTATGCAGTTGGGCAATGCGTAAAATTTATCATCCCAATCTATGTCAGTCAAATAGGTCTACATAAAAAATCGTTCTGATTTGTAAATGAATATCTATTTTATTCACATCAACGATAAAAATTATATTTTTAACTATAAAATATTTTATTTCATTCCACATTTCACAATCAACTTTCACAACACACCAATTAAACAAACAAGTCATCCATGGTCTGTCGACAACGGGTGTCGGGTGCTGCTAAGCACCGTCTGCATCCTAGTACATATTTCAACTTAAAAACAAAATAAAAGTGAGGAGTTCTCACCTTTGGTTTCCACTCCGCCAGTTTTACTTCTGAACATCTGAACCATTTGGATTTGTTTTAAATTCCAATGCAGTCCTTACCACGCTGTTCATAATAAAAATTATATTTTTGTTGCTTCATTCCAATAAATAAAAATCACATTTTAATTTCTACTTCATATATTTTTACGACGCTTCTTTATATATTAAAATTATATTTTTATATTCCTACTTCTTATATAAAGATCGAATTTTTATTTCGCTACAACATATATAAAAAAATCGTATTTTTATATTCTCTATCTTATAAAAATCATATTTTTATAATCTCTACTATATAAAAATCATTTTTTTATTATCTCTACAATGTAAAAATCATTTTTTTATTATCTTTATAATATAAAAATAATATTTTTATTATGTCTATAATATAAAAATCATATTTTTATTATCTCAACACTTCTTATTTATTTACTAAAAATCTAAACTTTTTATATAAACTAAAAGGCGAATTTAAACAAAGTATTTAAATAATAAAAAAACTGAATTTAATCAATGTCTTTAAATTAAAATCTGAATTTAAAATAAATAAAGGAGGGGTAGCTCACCTTTGTTCGTCGTACGGAGGAGGATAGGGCGGAATCGGAGAGAGGGGGTGGTCTCGCCGGAACAAGGGATGGCGCAGCGTCAGTGGCGGAGGCGCAGTCGAGCGGTGGCGCTTAGGTGACAGGGAGGGTGGCTGGGGCTGAAGGGAGGCGGTCTAAGGGTTTCATGGGCTTGGGGGCATCGGGTTTTGCGTCAGCGAGGGAGGAGGGAGAAGCTACGGAGGTGGCGGCGATTGAAAGGGGGGCGGCGTCGATTGGATGGCGCAGCGGCGAGGTTAAGGCGGCGCGACGTGGGGCTGAACGAGATCCATCGGGGGTGGGGGGTTCTTTGTTTTTTAGTTAATCGATTTTGAGTTGTACAGTATAGGAGAGAGAGGTATTATATAATAATATATATTTAATTATTTAATTAATTCTAAAAAGCAACTTTTAAATTCAATCTCCGATCGAGGCCAACGACTGTTGCCCCTAGCTAATTACACCCATTCCGAACATAATGGGATATGTCCCGTAACTAAATTCAGCTGTTACGATCAGTTTTCATTTAAATTGAAATATAAATCTATATATTCAATATTAAAAGTACATTTCAATTTACTGGGGTCACATATTGATTCAGAAAATTCCAAAAAAAATTATTTCTAGCTTCGTATTGACGATACGGTTCTAACAAAACTAATTTTGTCAAATTCTGAGACCATTTGAAAAATGGCTATTTTTTGGTCGATCGAATTTGACTGAAACTGTTAAAACATATTTAAGCGTGCCACGCTCACATATCGACTTCAAAAATTATGAATTTTGAAACCTAACAATAATTTGACGTTCTGAATCCAACAATAGTGGTTTCATCGAAAACAGAGATCGTTTGCAAAATTTCCTTTTTTAAGGCTATATTTTCCATAGCGACTATTTTGAATTTTCAACTGGACGTATCTTTTGATTCCCGCAATGAAATTTTGATTTTCCGGATTCGCTGGAAAGATATTCTCAATTAGATTCTTATATTTTTGGTTTTACTAAAATCCGGTTTATTGTGAATCCTGTATAGTCATTTGAACTTTTAAATTGAATTTTCGAACTACCGCGCCATTTTCAAATCCTTTTATTATTAAAATAAAATATTTATATTCTAACGACAATCTATATAAATATATCCGTTCAAATTCTATACAAAGTAAATTTCGTCATTATTATTTAAAATAAATCATTTTAAATATTCAAAATTCACTAAAATTGCCGAAATAAATTTTTTAAATTGGCTCGGATTTCCGGGTTATTACATGTCCTTTAACCCAGTTAAAGACATGATTAATTTCCTAAAGTTGAATAATCATTAGGTAACGATTTTTGAGATTAAAACTAAGTTGAAGTTTTAACGAATCTTTAATTAGATTGAAAGTTGAATGGTAATTGAATTTACCAAATGCGAGAAGCGTTTGAGATGCAGTATTACCAGTTTTACTCCATATGATAGTGGAATCTTTAATTATATTTAAACATTAAATTGTAATTAAATTTACTGATAACACGATGGGTGTTAGATATGGAGTACTGCCAGTTTTGCTCCATGGGATGTATAGGTTGGGATTAGGATATTAAAATAAATGATTACTTCGGTAAATCTCGATAATCCAGACTAGCTTTATAAACCTTAATTTGGTTTGAGTTGAGAAAAGATATTATAAATTTTTTTGAAGTGATTTCCAAGAAATGAATTAAACAATAAGTTTAAATGAGATAATCTTTGATAAGATTTATTGGAATAAGTCCCAGAATAAAAAATATTTGAATAAAGGAATATTATGGATTGGTACGAGAAGTGTGTTGTTTTTATATATCACACGATGTCAAAAATGCGCTAGTTATTTGGAAAGATCGGGTTTAACCCATTCTGGAAAACTGTTACAACGATTAACTATCGAAGATTTGAAGACGGTGGACGAAGATCGGAGATCTTCAAATCGTTTAGGCTATTATTGATGTCTTGATTGTGCTGATCCCCCAAGACAAGGTAATAAGTGGTGGTCGTCCAGACGTACTTGGAGATCGACCGGATATGCAAGGTCCTCTCTCCTATATTGGACATATGGGATGAGGAATAAGATGCCTCCGGTTTCGTTTTGTCCCCAGAACGGACTTGTAAATGGATTGTGTGTCACACATTGTAACAACCCGCTCATTCGACGATTTTAGATTTAAATATTTTATTAAAATGTATCGTCGTATCTCATGTGTCACTCAAAAAGTCGTTTTCCACAAACGATAAAATTAGGACTCGGGACCACTTCCATTGAGTCCGATCATCGTTTACGGCCTTTTTGACTATAAACATCGATATGTTCCGAGATTCGGAAATTTGGGACTTTGGTTAAGTCTTGGTTTGGCTAACCTAGCCTACCTTATAACCCCCAATAGCTCTCTCCCTCTTCATTCACTTCCAAACCTTCAAGAGAAATAAAAATGGAGAGTGGAAAGGGAAATAGAAATTCCTAAGTTAGGTTTTGCAATTTCAAGCTCAAATCAAAGGGAAAATCAAAGAGACAACTTGGGTAAGCTCTCTCTTCATCTTCTCTATCCTATTCTCTTCTCAATTTCGAATTTTGATCATGCCCTAACACTCATGTGTCTTCATTTGTGTTCGTGAGGTGATTATTGAGGAGCTATTGGAGAAAGAGGGGTTCTTTGTGCGTATTGGAGCTTGTTCTTCATCGTTTGAAATCAAAGGTGAGTTCTTCTTGAACTCACATCTATGCCACAAGCCATTGTCTTGTATAAGAGTAATTTAGTGTTTATACGAGTTTGCATGTGCTTGTGAATTGATTAGGTTAGTGTAACTTAGCCGATTTCTTGTGTTTATGTTTCATTGAGTTGAAAATTATGATGAGAATTGTCCACACAATCTAATTCATAAGCCACTGGTCGATTTGGTGATATTGTGAAGCTCCGTTGTCGCACTGGCAAGTTCTAAGACTTCACAGTTCACTTATATTGCATTTGATTGCTTTGTTTAGATAATTTGGTCGTTTTGGAGTTTATAATCAAGAACCATTGCAAATATCTAGTGTGAATGTTTGTATATGTTATAAGTGAAGTTATTGTATGCACTCGTGCTCTTGTAGCTTCCTTTAGCATTGCCAAACCATCTTATTTTGATTTGAAATTTAGTTCACCTTTGAACTTATGATCGAAACCATCACGAATCTCCTCTATGAATGCTTGCATGTGTGTGTATGTGTCCTTGAGTGTTTTCGGTGAGCTAAGGAGGCTTCATTTTCAATTAGAAAATGTTATAAGCCATCACCATTGATCTGAGCTCGTCTGAGAACCGTTTGCACCTCATTTCCTAAGAAAAAATGGCCATACTACAGCTCAAACGTCTGTCCAGGAGGGGGACAGACGTCTGTCAATGTTTAGGGGAGAAAATAAATAATTGCTTCAGCTCAGACGTCTGAACAAAATGGGTCAGACGTATGTCCTGGCTCTCGGGAAAAAGAAAAAAAACTGCTAACTGTCAGCTCAGACGTCTGTCACTTCGGTGACAGACGTCTGTCTGCCTGAAACTGCTATTGACCGGTAGTCCACGGTCAATAGTTTAGTATCGTTTGAGCTAATTCCCAGCCAAGTTTCGGCCCATTTCCATGTCGTTTGTGACTTGTCAGTTTCTCTGGTTCGCAGATTTCTACATCTCGATTCCTCAACTTTGATCCTCATGTGATTCTTCCAATGTTGATCCTTATTGGCCGATTCACATTTGTTTATGATGTAAATTGAATAAGTGATCATTCTAAAGACCGTATACTCTTACTAAGATGATTCACGCCTTTAAAACGTGAATTATCGGTTCGATATCCTTTGAGTTTATTCCGATGTAGTTTAAAACCTTCGAGTGTTAGTTTGGGATTTTGATTTGTTCGTTGATCGAAATTACAACAGTTATCCCTTGATTTCATGTATGTTGTCGTGATGTGAGTTCCTGATTTATGATTTGAGATCATGTCATTGTGACGTGAATCCCCTTGATCGATTTGCCTCGGCAATCGTACTATTTTTTATTGCCACTTTGAAATTATATAAAGAGGTTTTATGTTATTAGTAGATATCAAATTCTTGTACTAAAATGGTTTCTAATCTTACTTCATTATACGAAGCTAATTTACGAAATCGTTATATGATCTTTCTTCAAAGCTACTAGTATATATTTTATAAACCTTTTTCTCATTCGTATGATAAATCTAATTAAATGTCTTAGTAAAATCAAGGACTATGAACCCTTGCTTTTGCTTCGATGGTTAATTCTTGGACTCGTCCAATCGAAAACCGTGGCAATGCTCCTATGATTTTCTCTGTTTTGAATAGGAACAAATTACGAGTGTGTAAATATTCGAGAATAGCATGTGGTTGTGGGACATGTTGCTATTTTCTTATATTAACTAGCTCGGAGTAATTTCTATTCACTCGGGTCGATGTGACCCTTTATGACTTGTGTTTTGTGGTCCTCGATCGCCCGAGTGGGATTTACGATTCTTGGATTTCACTTGGGGGACTTCGATCCAACTTTCTATGATTTTCTATGATTTATGATGTTTACTAGGGATTTCACGATTATGTGTTTTCTCTCTTCCGGGGTCACGACCCGGCTTCGTGGGGAGCTTCGGCTCAAACTTATGGGTTCGCTACCTAGAGATCGTATCTCATCTGTGAACAGACCTGCCCCCTCTTTATGACGTTTTCTAGAGATTTTATGATTTATGTGTTTTCTCTCTTCCGGGGTCACGACCTGGCTCTGTGGGGAGCTTCGGCTCAAACATATGGGTTCGCTACCTAGAGATTGTATCTCATCTGTGAACAGGTCTGCCCCTTTATGATGTCTCGATGATTTATGATCACTTGATGATTTATGATGACTTTGATGATTCGTGATTACTTTGAAGGGATGCGCGTCAATCTGAGAAATGATTTATGATTTACTTTGATGCGATGGTCATCAATTTGATGTGTATTTGGCATTCCTCTGTCATTTCCTGTTGTGTGCTATTATTTGAATGTTGCATTCTATATTAGCTAGGAGATTATTTAGAGATATTTGTGTGCTGACATTCCATTGTCATTTACTGATTGTGTCGACATGCCATGCTCATGTCATCCTGTGTTATATCTCTTGTTATCTCGGTTTGTTTGATAAGTACAGCTAGACTGATCCGTTTATTGTTTATTTTCTTATAAATAATACTCGGGTCAGGCCGAATCATTTAGGTACTCCTCTGGGACTCCTCGCAGGATTGATCTTCCGCTTTCAGCTTGCTACTCTGTCTCCGCAGCTTTATGTAACTTTGTACCTATGACATTATCTATCGTTGTGCACATATTCTTTTGTAGATCTTGGTGCATGTATCTAATATTTTGGGATTAGTGGATCTTTGTTGACCACTAGCTTGTGTACACATTCTTGGTTTAATCATATCAATTCCACCTTTGTGATATGATTGTTCTGTGTCTAGCTGTGAGGCATACCATGTTTATATTGTTGTTGTTGTCTATTTTATACTGCTTTCCGGATTGCATATAGCCGTTGTGTAGTTACCCTATGTGCCGAATGGTCATGTCGAAATTTTAATCGGTATCCGAATTCGATGTGCATTCCTCACATGGAGCAATTATACAATCGGTCGCCCTTCACAAACCTCATTCTCCGTTATGGTCTATGACATTTCTCTGAAATGAACTGGACGATAGTGGGTATAGAGGCGGGGCATTACAGTTGGTATCAGAGCCATTTTCTGGAACGGTGTAAGATAGTATGACAATGGTATTGTCTTAAGCCTCTCTCGGGAATCGTGCTTTGGGATTTTAGTTAGAGTCTTAAGACCCTTCATAGCTTATCTCCCTATACGATTCCATTTTTATTGAATTCGCATCGTTTGAATTCAAGTTAGTACTAACTTTTTCCTCCTTCGTTTTCCTTAAAGAAGCGAAATTTTTGGTCGTAACCGTGCAAGCGCTGGTTCACCCAGTATACCTACTACGGGAGGGGTGATTATGTCTCAAGTGGCCTACTTTTAGTCTTTTAGAATAATTATCCCCTCGTCCCTTCGGGATGATTTCTATAGTCCATCTAGGGCCCGTGTGCTTTAGTGGTGCTTCTGATTCATTCTTTTACTCGAGTTGCTAATCAACGTATGTTTGCCCTATTGTGTATCACACTTATCTTGTTGATCATTTGTGATCCTTGTAGTTGATTGATCATTGGATATCTTGCCCATGCGTCGTTACGCATGTTGTAAGCGCCTTTGATCCTGATATTCCTTGATTTCTAGTTAAGAATGTTTCGTACGTCGTTACGTACCTAGCATGGTCTATTGATCACTTGTCGGTCGGTGTGGAGATACCATGTCTTTGTGACTAAATCTACTCCCTTGTTGTTAGCTATATAGTTTTAGTTCGGTTTGAGATCACCAAGCCTTCGGGCTAAAACAACTCATTTGTTACCTCGTTGTGCCAGTATGAGTCACCAAGCATTTGTGCTAAATTAACTCAACGAAGGCGCAATGATACATTTGTGTTACCTCGTTGCGTTCCAAACTCAAGATCAAGAATGGGGGAAAGCATCCCGCTTCTTGTGATCCCTCTTCTTGGGTCAAGGTAAGTGTCATTAATTCCTTAATGTCATTTGCCTTGTTCAGAGATTATTTTAATTATGTTCTTTTGATACACGTCGATCTTGTTCTTCGTTATCAAAAGATATCATTTATGTTTTATTCGTAAGTTGATAAAGGAATTTTATTTCCTTTATGCCATCCCGGATGATTTATTGAATTTTTTATGTTTTCACGAGATTCGCGTGAACGTTAGAAATTTGAGGACTTTCTTATGTTAACTTGTCCATCGGGTGCGTTAAGGATCTCGAACAAGATATAGGACGCCATGTTGTAGTTCGGAATTCCTAAACACCGTTATGTGACAATCCAACATTTGAAATGATCCCTAAAATTAAATTAACCATTAATAATTTAATCAAAATAATAATATTTTGAGTTTTGCGAATTTGCGTAATCGTTTGTTATTTTTTTTAGATAATTTATTTCTAGATATCTTTGGAGCAATTCCAAGAATTGGAGTGGTTCAAGATTTTCAATTAGAAATTATCATGAATCTTTTCTTTGAGTAAATTAAATAACTCCGGGAACAACCCAAATTTTTTTATCTATCTCTCTTGTTTCTGGATTTCAGATCTTTGATTTTCGAGAATTCTTAGTGATTAAGAATCTCGCCTAATTCTTAATCCTTGTTTCGATTTGCTAAAGAGAATTTAGTATTCTTGTGATTCCATGGGTCTTCTTATTTTCTCTAGTGAACGATCACTCGAGAGAATGAGAGTTCCCGTTAGGGAGTGAAATTTGAGATTTTGCGATCCACGACAAACTCAATAATTCCTTTCTTTGAGTCTATGATCTAGTCGATCATCCAGAAGTGCTATAGTCAATTCACTTATGGACTTAGCCTTGCGTTATTCTTAGAAATGAATATAGAAAGGATGAGCTCTTTTTATATTCTTCCTTTGTATGTTTGAATCATTTGGATTGACAATTGTCTCTGCATGTTTTTTAACCTTTGTCAATCAAATCTTTGGGGAATATGGCCTCTTTGGTTTACTCTCATCTTGTTATAGAAATTTTCTATTGCCTCTTTGATTAGTTGCTGATGTTTTTGCGATTTGAGATTTTTGGCGGAAAATTATCTTAAATCATATTGTCCCGAAGTGGTAAGTTGTGCATTACTTATCCATCGTCTTCTCGATGTTTCTGATTTTCTAGAACTGATACTCGAGTTTCTGAATATTGGGAATTTCGTATAATTCCTAATGATTCGTCCTTATGGTTACTAAATGAGATTTAGTACCTGGTTAGAAATCGATTTCCCCGAGTATGTAACACCCCGTGTATTCTATAACAGTGAAACTCACAAATTAAAGTATAATTAATTTCAAATCAAAGAAATAAGGGAAACGGGATACGCCATTGCGTTCGTCTCGGAATTCTTCTTGGGATAGAGTCCGAGTATGCGTAAAACGGACTCCGTATAAAGAAGATATGGCCTCCGGAAGTTTCAGAATTCAGTTTAAAATTCAAATAGACAGAAACAGCTCAGAAATCAGATTCGAATTTCAAAAATCGGGCCGGAGTGGCCAGGGCGGGAATTTTCCCGCCCAAGGCACCCAGGTCGACTGGGTAGTCGACCTGGGCTAGCCAGGTCGACTAGGTAGTAGACCTGGGGGTCGATTGGGGGGTCGACCTTGCCCCTGAGTCAGGTCGAACCCAGCCCCCCCTGGCTGGCCTGGTCTGTGCTTGGCTGAATTTATGAGCCTTGCCTTATCACTAGGGCTAGGTGTCAGCTCCTGATTGGTCTCTCCTTCAAACGAATGGCTAATATTAATCCAAGCTCCATCGACGGTCCTAATCAATTCACAAACTCTATAAAAAGGACCTAAGACTCCACCTAGTTCATACAAACAAAAATAAGAATGAGACCGTCATGCTGCTGAGGAAGGACTAGAAATAGCCGTCAAAATTGAGAGACGATTAGGAGACAATTCAAAAGCTTAAAGCAACGACAACTAAATCAAAACAACGCCTACAACAAAGGATAGCATCTCCAAATTCAGAATTCAGATTCCTGAATTGAAGATTCGTCATATGTTGTAAGTAGAGTGCTATTCCGATGTGAATGAATAATTGTGTTTTGATTTGTGTAAAATGAGAAATAGAATTGTGCTTAATTTGTGATGATAATAATTCAGAACTGTATGTTGCTATGATTCTAATCGATTTGGGATGTTGTGATATAACGATTGGATATTTGCAAGTATGTGATTCATGTTGAAAGTTAACAACTACATGTTTGTGGTAGTTTATTACAACACCTATTGGATAATTGCAAGTATATGATTTATGTTGAAAGTTAACGACTATATGTTTGTGGTAGTTTATTTGAGATTCATGCAAGTATATGATTTACCATTATGCCAACATGATGTATAATTTTATGGCCAACTTTAGTGTAATTGGATCTGTTTGAGTATTATGATTCATATGAAGTTATGTTGGAATTGGCATCATGGTTCAAGTGTAAAAACCATACTTTTGTATTAGTGACAAAAGCAAGCATCTTTGTGAACATGTATTAATTCTATGAACATGACTAAATTATGTTTGGTGTTATGCCTAATCGAAAACATGTTTTAGACCTATGTTGTTAACAAAATCATATGATAATATATGTGACACATAATTAAGTTAGATTTACATTCCACTTACAAGTTTACATAAATAAATTAAAAACCATGATTCATGTTTAGGTATGTTTATGCCATGATTATATGCTATTACAATGCAAGTTCACAAGTGCCTAATTTATGTTAATTAGTTCGCTATGTTGCAAGTTCATGCATTCACACTCCCCTTTTTATGTTACTTAGAATGTATAAACACCATGTTCTAAGCCTCCCCTTTTTCATGTGGCTAAGTTGGGTTTAAATGTTAAACCCAACGTATGTTATATTGTAGCGAACGTATAAAACGGTGGTAATGACGTTTGGGTTAAAATATAAAACATATGTGTTGGCATGTTTGACGCATGCCAACGACCTTGGAAAACAATTAAGTGGTGTAAATTAATTTTATCCAATAAAGATGAATTTGAATAATGGGCCGCAAATATTTACATATAAAAAGAAAAGAGACAAAATATGTAAATTTAGAAAATACGATGTGTTTAACCCGAGGTTGGATTGAGTTGTGATGTAAACCTGCCCGGAACCGCCCGGCTGTCCAGTAGTCACAACAATACCTATCCAATGTGGGTGGTTAAACATGGAGCCCAATGAAGACCCGAGGTTAGACTGAGTTGTGGCGTAAGACTGCCCGGACCCAACCGGCAACAGGCAGCCACAACAATACCTGTCTAATGTGAGAGGTCGAGGCTTTAATAAGATAATTAAGGCTGAATCAGGATTGATAGGATTAAGTAAATTGAATTAATACTTAATCAAAATGGAACATGCTAAACTATACAGACTGATTAGGGGTTAGGTTTACAAAACACTTAACCAACTTAGCATGTTGGCTAGAAATAGAAAACCTAGTAGCGCGGGACCCTTTTCAGCAGTAACCCTACAAGGAGTATCGGGATACCCTGAACTAGGCAGGGTGGGGCACGATTACTGGGTTGACTGTAAGAGGTCAAATCGACGGTGGTGGTGCAGCAGTGTAGGTTCTAACGGGGTGCGGGCATGCACACACTCCGGCGTAGAAAAATAAGGCACTGGGCACCAGTAGTATACCTGTGCATTCTAGAATTGTGTCGGGCCGCCACCATGGGACTTGATACACCCCATGGTGGGACCAGCATAGGTAACTACAACAACGGGGGCCGTAAGACACATGTAACTATGCGAGTAGGAGCCGATCATCAGAAATGATCACTTCACCCTGATTATGGGGTGCCTGTTGGGAACTAGTTTATATGGGTACAGAGATTAATATGGGGTACGATAGTACATTCGACTCTAGACAACTTAACCTAGTTTATAGTGCTTTCCCTTTTCCAGTTTATACTTATCATGCCCAATTCTTTATTCATAGACTGAATAGTCCTAGACTTACTCAGGCTTTATGTCTGACTCTACTTTTCTTTCGTCTTCTTTCGTTTCCCCCCCCCACCAGGTCCACAGGGAGGGAATACCGCAGCTTGACCAGTTTTCACATCCAGCTTGAAGAGAAAGAATGTATTGCTTGGATCTTTTTCGTTTTGGACTATGGCTTTGGACAGCAATTATGGGACTTATGCAATTTACTTATGTTTTTATGCTTCTTTAAATAATGTAATCAAGACAGTTATGAAGATGTTATGTTTTTGGAAGTATTGTAAGACAAATTATGGCATGGTTTGTGTAACACATATTTTAATGAAATAAAAGTTGCTGTTGTTTTCTGCTGTTCAAAAATATGTGTTTTTATATCTGTCTTGTGTATCTGTGACTTATACTTATAAACCTCCACCAAAATTAGGGCATTCCCTTTGAGAGTGACCCTAACGGAGGTGGGGTGTTTCACTTTGTATCAGAGCATAGGTTTACCAGATAAGATAAAAAGTTTTGAAAAATTCATTTCCAAAAAGAAAAATTTAAAGAAGCATTTTTAAAGATAAAATGTTATTTTATTTTAAAAAGGCAAAGTCCCCCAAAGCCATAGGTACTATCTTTTATCCTTCGTTTTGAATCTATCCTTTTTGTTTCAGCATGTCCGAAGAAATTACCTGGTTGGTTCAGACGATTCTTAGAAGCGAGGGCCACTTAGCCAGGTCCTACCGTTCCTCCTCCCCCAGCCGCAGGAAATCATCCAGCTGCAGCAGCACCTCTTCCTCCACCTCCTCCGCGGGGTAATACTTTTGCTAAGATATGTAAAGATTTTAAAGCTATGGGAGGAAAGGACTTTCATGGAAGCGATTCCTTTGTGGTAGCCAGGAATTGGCTGAAGGAAACCGAGGACTTATTCATCATCTTTGAGGTAGAATATAGGCAGAAGGTACAACTGGCAGTATGGCTACTTAAAGGCGAGGCTTCCTACTGGTGGGAAGTCACCAATGCAGAAAGACCAGTGGAAACATGGGAGGACTTTAGGGCAAGGTTTGAGGCTAAATTTCTCTTAGAAGCTGAAAGGAGTCTTCAGTTGGAAAAATTCTTATTTCTTAAGCAAGGGAATATGACAGTCAAAGAGTATGTTAATCAGTTCGATCAGCTGGCTAGGTTCGGACTGGACTTAGTCAACACTCTGCACAAGAAGGCTCTCCGCTTTGTCAAAGGATTGAATGAGCCATTACACAGTTTGGCCATGACCCATATACCCATGGGAGCTACGTATGAAAGGTTGGTGAGGATGGCATTGCTGAACGAAGAGGATAAGGGCAAGAAGGAGACAAAGGCAGAAAGCTCTCAAGGGAAGAAAGAGGGTTTACAGCCTAAGAAGACAAACTTTAAGAAGGGCGGGAAAGACAACAAAGAGAAGAGGAAGTGTAATTTCTATGGCAAAGTGGGGGCACTTAGTGAAAGATTGCCAAAAAAAGAAGGCCAAGATGAATGGTGGGTGCTTTTCTTGCAGTGAGACAGGCCACATGGCTAAGGATTGTCCAAAGAAACGAGGGCAGGGGCAGAGGGCTGGATCCACCTCAGGGGCACAGGTTCATGTGCTATAAGCGCCACCTCTGCAACAGCGAGGTATAAATACTTCTGTAGAAAGTGTAGTTTATCTTTATGATCACCCAGTTCACACTTTATTTGATTCTGGCGCATCACACTCCTTTATCTCGTCTGCTTTAGTAGAATCTCTGCACCTAGAAACTAGTATGGTAGAGGACCCCTTAATTGTTTCAAACCCAATTGGGGGCCCAACTCATTTGACTATGATTTGTGTGGGATTGAAAATTTCTATTCTAAGCGTAGAATTTAGATGTAGTGCCTTTGTTTTGGGCTTCTTGGGATATGGTTTGATTTTGGGCATGGATTGGCTATCCAGTAATGGTGCCAACCTGGATTGTGAGAAAAGGATGGTTAGGCTTCTGACCCAACTCGGTAACACTCTGGAAATTACTTGTAATCCCTCGTATGCGGTTATGCTTAGTTATCTTGAATCGCTAGATGCCTCTGTTGAAAGTTTGCAATCGGTTAGAGTAGTCTGGGGATATCCGGATGTCTTCGAAGAGGTAAAGGGCTTACCTCCGAAGTGGGAGATAGACTTCCGCATATATCTTGTAGATAATGCAAAGCCCGTTGCGTTTCCCATTAGACACATGGCTCCGCGGGAAAGGAAGGAGCTCATAAACAGATTAAAGAGCTTCTAGAGAAGGGGTTCATTAGAAGGAGCATTTCAGAATGGGGCGCTCCAGTGGTGTTCGCTACAAAGGCGGATGGTTCACTCCGTCTGTGTGTTGACTATAGGGAGCTCAACAAGCTAATGAAAAAGAATAGGCACCCTCTCCCCAGAATTGACGACCTGTTTGATCAGCTTGTTGGAGCGTCTGTTTTCTCCCAACTCGATTTGGCGACCGGTTTTCATCAGCTAAGGGTGGCTGAAGATAGCATCAATAAAACGACATTCAGAACCCCAGACGGCTTCTTTGAATGGCTTGTCATGCCTTTTGGCTTGACAAACGCACCCGCTTACTTCGTGGACCTGATGAGTAGGGTGTTCAGAGAATTCCTCAACAAGTTCGTGGTGGTCTTCGTAGACGATATCTTGATCTTCTCAAAGAACGAGGAAGAGCATGCTCAGCACTTAAGGGCAACCATGGAAACTCTGCGAGTCCATCAGCTAAAAGCCAAATTCTCCAAGTGCCACTTTTGGAGAGTGGAAGTGAGGTTTCTTGGGCATATAGTATCCAAAGAAGGGTTAGCTGTGGACCCTGCTAAGGTAGTAGCGGTACAGGATTGGAAGACACCAAAGAATGCAACAGAAGTCCGAAGCTTTCTCGGGCTAGCAGGCTTCTATCGGAAATTCATCAGAGACTTTGCAAAAATATCAGCTCCGCTCATAAGGCTGACAAAGAAGAATCTAGTGTTCAATTGGGACTTGGATTGCGAGTTTGCTTTCCAACGACTGAAAAGGGCTCTTACAACAGCCCCAGTTTTGACGTTGCCAGATGGAAGCAAGATGTTCACAGTTTATACAGATGCATGTGGGACAGGGCTAGGCCCTGTCTTAATGCAAGAAGGAAGGGTAGTAGCTTATGGCGGGAGACAATTGAAAGTTCATGAAAAGAACTACCCGACCCACGATCTTGAGTTAGCTGCCATCGTCTTTGCACTCAAGTCTTGGCGACACTATCTCCTAGGTGAGAAGTTCGAACTTTACACTGACCATAAATCGTTGAAATATCTTTTCTCGTAGAAGGACCTTACCTTGAGACAACAGAGATAGATGGAGTTTCTTGCCTCGTACGATTTCGAGATCTCCTACACTCCGGGCAAAGGCAACGTAGTGGCAGACGCGTTGAGCCGAAAGAAACTGACCCTAAGCCCGCTGTTTGTTGAAAGACAAAGCCTAGAGTTTATAGCCAGCTTTGACTTTAGGCCCTCCTCTAATTTTGTACCAGGCTTGCTAGCATCTCTCGAAGTACGCCCGACTTTAGTGGACTCAATAGGGACAGCACAACGCAAAGACCCTCAGCTTGTAGAGACGATTGATAGGCTAATTAGGGGTGAGACTTCAAGTCACCTCAGCAGATACTCCATCGACGATAAGGGTTGGCTAAGGCGAGACGGAAGACTATGCGTCCCACAGACAAAGGATTTAGTAAAGAAGGTTCTCGAGGAAGCACATCACTCCAAGATGACGATACACCCAGGCGGAGATAAAATGTACAAGGACATAAAGAGAACTTTCTTTTGGAACGACATGAAGAAGGATGTGGCAGATTTCGTTTCTAAGTGTATGGTGTGCCAACAGGTTAAGGCGGAACAGAAAAAGCCTGGTGGTCTGCTCCATCCTTTAGAGGTCCCGCAGTGGAAGTGGGATAACATCTCAATGGACTTCATTGATGGGCTGCCTAGGTCTAGAAGAGGCAACACTAGCATTTAGGTAATAGTGGATAGGCTTACTAAAAGCGCCCACTTTTTACCTGTCAAGAGTAAAAGAACTGCCTCATCCCTAGCATCTCTTTACCTCAAGGAAATTGTTCGACTCCATGGAATACCCTCCAGCATTGTTAGTGACCGAGACCCTATCTTCACAAGTGAGTTTTGGCGGAGTCTGCAAGAAGCGGTAGGCACACAGTTATGCTTGAGCACAGCCTATCATCCCCAGACCGATGGCCAGACAGAAAGAGTGAACAGAGTTTTGGAGGACCTTTTAAGACTGTGCGTCTTTGACTTCGGAGGGACGTGGGAAGACCATCTTCCTTTGGTGGAATTTGCCTACAACAACAGCTACCAAGCCACCATCGGAATGGCGCCCTTCGAAGCTTTATATGGAAGACCGTGCCGATCGCCCACTTGTTGGTGGGAGTCTACTGACAAGCTCATACTTGGACCAGATATGATCCGAGAGACTTCAGAAAAAGTAGACTTAATACGGAGAAGAATGAAGACAGCCCAAGACAGACAAAAATCCTACGCCGACAAGAGGAGGACCGACCTTGAATTTGAGGTTGGGGACAGAGTTTTTCTTAAGGTATCTCCGCTAAGGAACGTTGTTCGTTTTGGAACCACAGGAAAGCTAGCACCAAGATTCGTAGGGTCGTTTCCTATTATCGAGAAAATTGGGAAAATGGCCTATAGATTAGAGCTACCCGAAAAGCTGGACGGAGTTCACAACGTTTTCCATGTTTCGCACCTCTGAAAATGTCTACATGAATCTGCTGAAGTGGTAGAGCCAAACATCCTAGAAGAAGCTGAAGTGGAACGCGAAGCAACCGTGAGGAAAGTTCCAACCCGCATATTAGGAACGGAAGTGAAAAAGCTACACAACCGCGAAGTCAAGCTCGTCAAAGTTCAGTGGAGCGACGCCGAGGGAGACACAACTTGGGAAACTGAAGCTAGAATACACGCAGCCTACCCTTTTCTTTTCGAGGGTACATCTTTGATCTTTCTTTTTCCTTAAGTTGCGCTTTTATCTATCTTTTTAGGTATATCTCCTCGACCTTATCTTTTAGGTAGAAACTCTTTGGATGAAAACATGTAATTGAAACATGTTATGGATGATGGTTGCAAGTGGTTGCAAGTGATTGCTAGTGGTTGCTCGTGGTTGCATATACACACACAATCTAGGTTTTAGATCGGCTCAGTCACTTCATACTGCATATGCATATATGTATTTATATTCGTATATGGTTGAAGTTTAATGTGTTGTCATATGGATGTTGCATTTATATATGAATGATTGTGCACTCATGTAGAATCATGAATAGGAAAATTTGCATACATAATGGATTCATGACACTTACATAATTTGCATTAAGGAGGTCAACTGAATCAGTAGACCGACTGATTTTGCATTAGATAAGTACATGTACACACACTTCGCATATGATCATGAAGCATTAGAAGTCTTTTAAGGACAATGAATGCTCGTGTTTGATGGATGAGTAGATGGATGTTTGGATGTTAGGATGTACATTCTTCCTGAACATGAAGATTTCGGGGACGAAATCCTTTTAAGTTGGGGAGAATGTAACACCCCGTGTATTCTATAACAGTGAAACTCACAAATTAAAGTACAATTAATTTCAAATCAAAGAAATAAGGGAAACGGGATACGCCATTGCGTTCGTCTCGGAATTTTGCTTGGGATAGAGTCTGAGTTTGCGTAAAATGGACTCTGTATGAAGAAGATATGGCCTCCGGAAGTTTCAGAATTCAGTTTAAAATTCAAACAGACAGAAACAGCTCAGAAATCAGATTCGAATTTCAAAAATCGGGCCGGAGTGGCCAGTGCGGGAATTTTCCCGCCTAAGGCACCCAGGTCGACTACATAGTCGACCTGGGGGTCGACTGGTTGGGTCGACCTGGCCCCTGAGCCAGGTCGAACCCAGCCCCCCCTGGCTGGCCTGGTCTGTGCTTGGCCGAATTTCTGAGCCTTGCCTTGTCACTAGGGCTAGGTGTCAGCTCCTGATTGGTCTCTCCTTCAAACGAATGGCTAATATTAATCCAAGCTCCATCGACGGTCCTAATCAATTTACAAACTCTATAAAAAGGACCTAAGACTCCACCTAATTCATACAAACAAAAATAAGAATGAGACCGTCATGCTGCTGAGGAAGGACTAGAAATAGCCGTCAAAATTGAGAGACGATTAGGAGACAATTCAAAAGCTTAAAGCAACGACAACTAAATCAAAACAACGCCTACAACAAAGGATAGCATCTCCAAATTCAGAATTCAGATTCCTGAATTGAAGATTCGTCATACGTTGTAAGTAGAGTGCTATTCCGATGTGAATGAATAATTGTGTTTTGATTTGTGTAAAATGAGAAATAGAATTGTGCTTAATTTGTGATGATAATAATTCAGAACTGTATGTTGCTATGATTCTAATCGATTTGGGATGTTGTGATATAACGATTGGATATTTTCAAGTATGTGATTCATTTTGAAAGTTAACAACTACATGTTTGTGGTAGTTTATTACAACACCTATTGGATAATTGCAAGTATATGATTCATGTTGAAAGTTAACGACTATATGTTTGTGGTAGTTTATTTGAGACTCATGCAAGTATATGATTTACCATTATGCCAACATGATGTATAATTTTATGGTCATCTTTAGTGTAATTGGATCTGTTTGAGTATTATGATTCATATGAAGTTATGTTGGAATTGGCATCATGGTTCAAGTGTAAAAACCATACTTTTGTATTAGTGACAAAAGCAAGCATCTTTGTGAACATGTATTAATTCTATGAACATGACAAAATTATGTTTGGTGTTATGCCTAATCGAAAACATGTTTTAGGCCTATGTTGTTAACAAAATCATATGATAATATATGTGACACATAATTAAGTTAGATTTACATTCCACTTGCAAGTTTACATAAATAAATTAAAAACCATGATTCATGTTTAGGTATGTTTATGCCATGATTATATGCTATTACAATGCAAGTTCACAAGTGCCTAATTTATGTTAATTACTTCACTATGTTGCAAGTTCATGCGTTCACACTCCCCTTTTTATGTTACTTAGAATGTATAAACACCATGTTCTAAGCCTCCCCTTTTTCATGTGGCTAAGTTGGGTTTAAATGTTAAACACAACGTATGTTATATTGTAGCGAACGTATAAAACGGGGGTAATGACGTTTGGGTTAAAATATAAAACATATGTGTTGACATGTTTGACGCATGCCAACGACCTTGGAAAACAATTAAGTGGTGTAAATTAATTTTACCCAATAAAGATGAATTTGAATAATGGGCCGCAAATATTTACATATAAAAAGAAAAGAGACAAAATATGTAAATTTAGAAAATACGATGTGTTTAACCCGAGGTTGGATTGAGTTGTGATGTAAACCTGCCCGGAACCGCCCGGTTGTCCAGTAGTCACAACAATACCTATCCAATGTGGGTGGTTAAACACGGAGCCCAATGAAGACCCGAGGTTAGACTGAGTTGTGGCGTAAGACTGCCCGGACCCAACCGGCAACAGGCAGCCACAACAATACCTGCCTAATGTGAGAGGTCGAGGCTTTAATAAGACAATTAAGGCTGAGTCAGGATTGATAGGATTAAGTAAATTGAATTAATACTTAATCAAAATGGAACATGCTAAACTATACAGACTGATTGGGGGTTAGGTTTACAAAACACTTAACCAACTTAGCATGTTGGCTAGAAATAGAAAACCTAGTAGCAGGGGACCCTTTTCAGCAGTAACCCTACAAGGAGTATCGGGATACCCTGAACTAGGCAGGGTGGGGCACGATTACTGGGCTGACTGTAAGAGGTCAAATCGACAGCGGTGGTGCAGCAGTGTAGGTTCTAACGGGGTGCGGGCGTGCACACACTCCGGCGCAGAAAAATAAGGCACTGGGCACCAGTAGTATACCTGTGCATTCTAGAATTGTGTCGGGCCGCCACCATGGGACTTGATACACCCCATGGTGGGACCGGCATAGGTAACTACAACAACGGGGGCCGTAAGACACATGTAACTATGCGAGTAGGAGCCGATCATCAAAAATGGATCACTTCACCCTGATTATGGGGTGCCTGTTGGGAACTAGTTTATATGGGTACAGAGATTAATATTGGGTACGATAGTACATTCGACTCTAGACAACTTAACCTAGTTTATAGTGCTTTCCCATTTCCAGTTTATACTTATCATGCCCAATTCTTTATTCATAGACTGAATAGTCCTAGACTTACTCAGGCTTTATGTCTGACTCTACTTTTCTTTCGTCTTCTTTTCTTTCGTTACCCCCCAGGTCCACAGGGAGGGAATACCGCAGCTTGACCAGGTTTCACATGCATCTTGAAGAGAAAGAATGTATTGCTTGGATCTTTTTCGTTTTGGACTATGGCTTTGGACATCAATTATGGGACTAATGCAATTTACTTATGTTTTTATGCTTCTTTAAATAATGTAATCAAGACAGTTATGAAGATGTTCTGTTTTTGGAAGTATTGTAAGATAAATTATGGCATGGTTTGTGTAACACGTATTTTAATGAAATAAAAGTTGCTGTTGTTTTCCGTTGTTCAAAAATATGTGTTTTTATATCTGTCTTGTGTATCTGTGACTTATACTTATAAACCTCCACCAAAATTAGGGCATTCCCTTTGAGAGTGACCCTAACGGAGGTGGGGTGTTTCAGAGTAGTTCATTAGTATTCCGTTACCAATATTTGTTATCGATTTCTAGTTCATTGGTATTCCATTACCAATATTTGATTATCGACTTGTAGTTCATTGGTATTCCGTTACCAATGTTTGTTTATCGGTTTCTAACTGGTTGGTATTCCGTTACCAACCTTGAATCATTGATATTAAAATTGATTATTCCTTCGAAAATTGCTTTCCTTAGCTAAATTCGTTGGAATCTCTATGTTGTTGTAACACCCCGGATTTTTGAATAATTGAATTAACTAAAATAAAGAATAATTAATCTCAGACGTGAGAATTATGGGAATGGGGTTGCGCCATTGTGTTCGTCTCGGAATTCTGGTTGAAAAGGAGTCCGAGTTTGCGGGAAACGGGTACCGGATGAAGGAGTTATAGACGAACAAAGTTTGGTGGCAAGAAATAATTTTTTTTTGCACTGGTGCACTTGGGAAGTGCGCCAGTACAAATTTACATTGGTGCACTTCCCAAGTGCGCCCAGGCCGAGGAAAAACCTGCACAGCCTTCTGGTTCAGTCTGACCCATGTTCTGACCCATTGTTGAGTCCTTTCTGACTCTTTGCTGAGTCATTAGGGCTGACTTGTCACCCTATCATGACTGAATGGTTTTTATTAACCCTAAGATCATCCTACGGCTTAAATTAATTAAAAACTCTATAAAAAGACCCATAGACTCAAACCCTAAATCAGAATTAAAACTGAAACTATGGTCGTCATGCTGTTGTCTTGAACCCTAGAGTAGCCGCCACCAAATTAAAGAGGAAGAACAGCAAATCAAATCAGAACTATTCAACCCTAACAATGAATCTTCTTCAAAGGTGAGCTAATTCAACTCCAGAAATCAGAAATCAGAATTCAGATTTAAAGACTGCTTTTGAGTTGTGAGTTCGATCACCTTAAAAAAATAATTTCTAAATCAATTATGATGTGATATGTTGGATTATAAGTTGTGGTTGTGAATTTAATTCATATGTTTAATCATGTATGTTAACTTGATTCATATTATATGATGTTATGCAAGTTTTATACATGATGTTTTGCAAGTTTTATATATGATGTTATGCAAGTTTTATACATGATGTTATGCAAGTTTTATACATGATGTTATGCAAATTTTATACATGATGTTATGCAAGTTTCACATATGATGTTATGCAAGTTAATATGATTATGCAAGTTTCATATATGATGTTATGCCAGTTGATATGATTATGCAAGTTATACATATGATGTTATGCAAGTTAATAGGATCACGCAAGTTGTATGCAAGTTATATCATGTTAAGGTAAAACATGTAAATGAGACATAGGGGTTAAGTGGTTGCCTTGGGTGGCATGTGGAATTACTAATGGAAACCCTTAACCAAATTTAAAACATGTAATTGAAACATGAATAAGAAGTGGGTTAAGTGGGATGTACTAGAAGGGACCAAGCTTAGGTGGATAGCTTGTGTCAAGTAATGGGGTCCCTTTTCAGTCCAGTAGCCCATTAAGTATCTTTGTGAGCTCGGCCCATGTCGAGGACGGAACACGCCAACTGGATCTGATTGTTAGAGGCCAAATCGGATTAACGGTGGCAACGCAAGTCCAACGGGGTCACGTGCGTGCGTGGGTCCGAGCTGGTAGGTAATACATTGTTGCATCGTATAGGTATAAGCCGTGCATTATTGGTGGTATCAGGTTGCCACTTTGGGGAGTGATACACCCCACTATGGGGCCAGCACGGGTATCTACGAGTTAGGGAGCCGATCGAATGGGGCAGGGTAGTGGGTACACCTAGTGGAGATAAGAGCAGACGACACCTATGTAGTCAGCTAGGGGTACACGAAGCTACCACTATTATTATAAGGGGGTACACCAAGTGGAGATAGGAGCAGGCGGCACCTATGACGTCAGCTAGGAGTACATAGAATTACCATTATTACTTGTTGAAGGGGTATATCTAGTGGGGATAGGAACACGCTGGGTACCTATGATAGCAACTAGAGATATACAGTCAGACATGGAGGATAGTGGGTACATCTAGTAGTACACGAAGCTATCATCGTTCTATTTAGCCAAGAGGGATCAAATTTCTAGAATGACTGGTAGGGGTGCAGTTAGTGTTAGTACAGTATAGTATGGTACAGTATGGTAGAGTATAGTAATTATCTTATATCGATTAGGAAGCGCCATTAACGTTATCTCTGTTTCTCTTTATTGCCTTGCCATACCCATATGGTTCACACAGTCATTACCTTATTCTCCAACTTATATCTTATCATATTGCTTTAATAATTATGTTGTTAGAGTTATCGCACTCGCCAGACTTTATGTCTGACCCCTTTGTTTCCACCTCTTTTCTTCCTTTTCCCCCTCAGGTTCTAAGGGTGGGACTAGTACTAGTAGAGATTGATTGGGATCTCTTTGGGAGCGCTTGGATTTGGATTGTCGAAGTAAAGTTCAGCCTATCATTTTCTTTATGGCTATTTATAGAAGTGGGATTATGTACTTTGTTTATCAAGATGGATATTATGTACTTGACTTTGGTTTATGGTTTTTGATGATATAACCAAACATATTTACCTTCTGCTGCAATAAATAAAGTTTTAAATTTTCAAGTACTGCTTTATATCTGTCGTGTTGTGATTTTCTGTTCTATATTCACTTAAAATGCTCCATGGAAGTTAATGCATTCCCTTTGCGAGTGACATTAATGGACGTGGGGTGTTACACGTGGTATCAGAGCTGAAGGTAACTAGAACAGATAAGATATTTTGAAAATCTATTTTTCAAAAGCATTTTTATAAAGAATACTTTCAAAAATATGTTTGTAGAAGAGTATTTTTGAAAGAAAGGTTTATTTTAAGAACATAATCCCCAAGAGCCATATATCCTTTCTTCGATTCTCCATTTTGAATCTCTTCCTCTTTCTCTTTTTGAGTTTGCCCCTCCCCCCCCCCCCCGTATAGATGCTTTTTCTAAGAAAAATAAGGACTTCCGTACGAAGGACGGAAAACCACTTCAAGGGACTTAGACGTTTGTTGGGCTAGAAGTTAGTCCAAGGAAGTGGAGGGCTTGTTGGTACCTTTAAGATAGATGATGGGAGGAAGGTTCAAATAGCTGTTTGGTTAACAAAGGACGAAACCTCATCTTGGTGGGAGGTCACGAATGGAGAATGTGAAGTAGAAGGCTAGTTGTTTTGGAGAAATAGGACACCTTAGGATTGTCCAAAGAGGCAAGGACAAAGTACAGGATCTTCTGGAGGGTAGTTGTATTCCTTCACGGCTAGTATACCTGATGGGGGTAGGACCGTCTAGGTTGAAATTTGGTCTTCTTTATCATCCTGTTTGAACTTTGTTTGATTCTGGCACTTCATACTCGTTAGTATCTGCTTCGTTAGTTGAAACACTGCACCTAAATACTAGTCTAGTTAAGGATCCCATCCTAGTCTCAAATCATGTTGGTGGTTCGGCTCATCCTTCAATGGTTTTTCGGGATTTGAGAGTGTCTATCTTGGGCGTTGGATTTGAATGCAATGCCTTCGTCCTTGGTTTCACTGGCTGTAGTTTGATTATAGGGGTGGATTGGCTAGCCAGGCAGGGTGCCATCCTAGATTGTGAAAGGAGGGTAGTTAGACTATTGATTCGTTATGTAAAGACCCTCATATTTCTTGTGACCCTAGGGGTTCAGTGATGCTTAGTTGCCTAGAATCTTCTGACGCATCCAATGATGATTGGGAGTCTGTTTGTGTGGTCCGTGAGTATGGAGACGTCGTTGATAAAGTGCGGGGTTTACCCAGAGGCGCGAAATAAGTTTTCGTATGTGCTTAATAGATTAAGCAAAACCAGTTATGTAATCAGCGGTGGTTTTGGAGCAAGACTGGCAAGGACAGCCAGAGTCGGTCAAGTGCTCAATTGGTTGGCCGTCTTAATAGTATCATCTCACGTAGGTCATCTGAATTCGAAGGAGGTATCCCTTGGGTGTTTGTCTAATATTGGTTTAGGCCTTTGGGGCTTGCACTTAGGGAATGTCGAGTTTGACTAGGATGGTCTGTGTGAGAGATGGATAGTTGTGACGATTTTGCATAGGATAATATCCTGGTTTTCTCTAGAAGCAGAGAAGAATATGCCCTACATCTTAGGGAAAGCTTAGGGACCCTACAAGTGCACCAGCATAAAGCTAAGTTCTCCAAAATACCATTTTTGGAGGAAAGAAGTGAGGATTTTAGGGCATGTGGTCTCTAGAGAAGGGTGATATATTATGGTGGATGGAATTCTTGGCGTCCTACGATTTCGAGACAGCATACACCCCTGGCAAGGGTAACGTGGTGGCAGATGCCTTAAGTAGAAAAAGGTTATCCTTGAGTCCGTTGTTTGTTGAGCGGCGAAGTTTAGAGTTCATCTCTACGTTTGACTTTAGACCATCCATTGATTTTGCACCCAGTTTGCCAGCGTCCTTGAGGTCAGACCCACGCTTTTGGGACGGGTTGGAGAGGCATAGCGTGATGACCCACAGTTGATGGAGTTAGTAGAGAAGCTCATAAGAGGGGAGTCATCAAGCCACCTAAGTAGGTATACCCTAGATGATAAGGGTTGCTTGTGTAGGGACGGTAGACTTTGTGTACCAAAAGACGATGACCTAAGAAAGACCATTCTTGATGATGCACATCGTTCGAAGATGACCATCCATCCCGGCGGGGACAAGATGTACATGGACATGAGACGAGTTTACTTTTAGGCCGGTATGAAGAAGGACGTGGCCGAGTTTGTCGCTAAATGCTTGGTGTGCCAACAAGTGAAAGCAGAGCAAAAGAAGCCCGGTGGATTGCTTCACCCATTGGAGGTCCCACAATGGAAGTGGGAAAGTGTTTCGATGGACTTTGTTGATGGATTACCAAGAACGAGGAAGGGTAATACGGGGATTTGGGTCGTGGTAAACAGACTTACTAAGATCACCCATTTCATTCTCGTGAAGAGTAAGAGGACTGCTCCATGGTTAGCCTCCGTATACATTCGAGAAATAGTTCGTTTTCACGGTGTTCCTTCTAGCATAGTGAGCGACCGCGATCCTATCTTCACTAGCGAATTTTGGAAGAGCTTGCAAGAGGCAGTAGGGACTCAGTTGTGTTTGAGCACCGCATATCATTCTCAGACGGACGACCAGACCAAGAGGGTGAATCGTATTCTAGAGGACTTATTGAGGTTGTGTGTCTTAGATTTCGGAGGTACATGGGAGGAACATCTTCCGTTGGTGGATTTTGCATATAATAACAACTTTCAGTCTACATGTTGGTGGGAGCCTACAGATAAGATCTTACTTGGTGGGAGCCTACAGATAAGATCTTACTTGGTGGGAACAACTTCCGTTGGTGGAGTTTGCACCGTTCGAGGCTCTTTATGGACGGCCGTGTCGTTCGCCTACATGTTGGTGGGAGCCTACAGATAAGATCTTACTTGGGCCCGATATGATTAGAGAGACTTCAGAAAAGATCGATTTGATTCGAAGGAGGATGAAGACGGCGCAAGATAGACAGAAATCTTATGCGGACAAGAGGAGGTCAGATCTTGAGTTTGATGTTGGGGACATGGTCTTTGTCAAGGTGTCTCCATTACGGAACGTCATTCACTTTGGATCCATTGTGAAGTTAGCACCAAGATTCGTAGTGTCGTTTCCTATTAAGGAAAGGATTGGGCAGATGGCGTATAGAGTGGAGTTGCCCGAGAGACTTAGTGGTGTACACGACGTATTCCATGTATCACATTTGAGGAAGTGCTTGCACGAGACCGCGGAAGTGGTAGAGCCGAGCTTGCTTAGAGAGGTGGAGATTCAGCGTGATGCGACGATTCGACGAGCTCATACGTGCATTCTTGGGTCGGAGATTAAGAAGTTGAGGAATCGAGAGGTCAAACTAGTCAAAGTGCAATGAGGAGATGATGAGAGCAACGCTATTTGGGAGACGGAAGCGAAGATGCGTTCATTATACCCTTTTCTTTTCGAGGGTATGTCTTTTAATTTCTCCTTTGTCGCTTACCTTGTACTTATCTTATCTTCAGTATGTCCTCTCGCTAGTATCTTTGACCTTTAGATAGGGTAGTCCTATGGTTGAAACATGTGTTTGAGACATGTTATGTATGATGGATGCATGTGGATGCGAGTGGTTGCTAGTGGTTGCTCGTGGATGCATATACACACACTTTAGGCACTAGATCGGCTCAGTCACTTCATGTTACATATTGCATAATGTGTGTATATATTTAATTAATGGATGTATAATGGTTGTACCATCATATGAATGTTGCATTTTGGTGAATGGTTGTGCACACATGTAGAAATAATATGTATCGTTAAGGTTCTTTCGCGTACATAATGGACGCATGGCACTATCATGGTTTGCATTAAGGAGGTCAACTGAATTAGTAGACCGCCTGATTTTGCATTAGATAAGGAACATATACACACACTTCTTGCATATGTTCATACAGCATTAGAAATTTTATAAGGACAATGGATGCCCATGTTTGATGGTTGAGTAGATGGTTGTTTGGATGGTAGGATATGCATTCTCCTTAACTTGGGGATTTCGGGGGCGAAATCCTTTAAGGAGGGGAGAATGTAACACCCCGGATTTTTGAATAATCGAATTAACTAAAATAAAGAATAATTAATTTCAGACGTAAGAATTATGGGAATGGGGTTGCGCCATTGTGTTCGTCTCGGAATTCTGGTTGAAATAGAGTCCGATTTGTGGGAAAAGGGTATCGGATGAAGGAGTTATAGACGAACAAAGTTTGGTGGCAAGAAAAAAAAAATTTGCACTGGCGCACTTGGGAAGTGCGCCAGTACAAATTTACATTGGTGCACTTCCCAAGTGCGCCCAGGCCGAGGAAAAACCTGCACAGCCTTCTGGTTCAGTCTGAGCCATGCTCTGACCCATTGTTGAGTTCTTTCTGACTCTTTGCTGAGTCATTAGGGCTGACTTATCACCCTATCATGACTGAATGGTTTTGATCAACCCTAAGATCATCCGACGGCTTAAATTAATTCAAAACTCTATAAAAAGACCCATAGACTCAAACCCAAAATCAGAATTAAAACTGAAACTATGGCCGTCATGCTGTTGTCTTGAACCCTAGAGTAGCCGCCACCAAATTAAAGAGGAAGAACAACAAATCAAATCAGAACTATTCAATACTAACAGCGAATCTTCTTCAAAGGAGAGCTAATTCAACTCCAGAAATTAGAATTCAGAACTCAAGAATGCTTTTGAGTTGTGAGTTCGATCACCTTAACAAAATAATTGCTAAATCAATTATGATGTGATATGTTAGATTATAAGTTGTGGTTGTGAATTTAATTCATATGTTTAATCATGTATGTTAACTTGATTCATATTATATGATGTTATGCAAGTTTTATACAGGATGTTATGCAAGTTTTATATATGATGTTATGCAAGTTTTATACATGATGTTATGCAAGTTTTATACATGATGTTAAGCAAGTTTTATGTATGATGTTATGCAAGTTTCACATATGATGTTATGCAAGTTTCATATATGATGTTATGCCAGTTGATATGATTATGCAAGTTATACATATGATGTTATGCAAGTTAATAGGATCACGCAAGTTGTATGCGAGTTATATGATGTTATGTAAGTTTGGATCTAAAATATATGCTTGTAGTTCATGATGTTAACTTGTGTCAATGAATCCCTTTTTACAATCCAATCACCTAGGTTTATAGCATCAGTTTTTATGCGAATATGGATGTGGAACATATACTAGTTCGTATAAGTATTATGTTCATATGCAAGTTTAAGTGATAATTTGGATTCATATATATACAAGTTCACACCTTTAAATTTTAGATCCATATTCAAGTTGACATTTTTATGTTGAATCTATGACATGCCTAGTTATGCACGTTTACACCTTTATGTGGATCCATAGTTTACTCAAGTTAACACCTATATTGGATCCATAGTTATGCAAGATGACACCTTTATGTTAGGTTGACGACATACATAGTTTATGTAAGTTTGTGATAATTACCTAGGCTAGTTGGGTGTAAAACTATGTTCATACATGCAAGCTCACACCTTTTAGATCTATGATGTTTGGATCCTTGATAATACAAAGACTATGCAAGTATGTTGTAATTCTTAATTGCAAGTTAGATGCAAATTAGACCTGTTATAGTGTGTATGTGACTTTGTGACGTTTATTCCTTTTTTTTTTAAAGTATTAGACTATTTGCTAATCTAATATGTATATATCATGTTAAGCGAACGAATGACGGGGGTACGATAGGGATAATAGTGGATACACACATACTGTGAATTTGGCATGTAATGGCCTAAAAAGGCATGTAATTAATTTTAAGGAATAAAATTAATTAGTAGTGAAATTGGTATAATTTATATACCATAAATAGATGAGCATAAATGCCTTAAAAGGCATAAAATATAATTGTGGTGAAAATTGATATGGTTTTACATACCATAAATGGATGGACATAATTGAGTTAATTATGGACATCGTTAAATTTGGAATTGATTGATAATTTGAATAGGGAAAGTAACTCAAATTGGGGAATGATTAATTAGAGTAATTAATCGTCTAAGACACGAGGTTAGGCTCGTTTGTGGTGTAAGACTGCCTGGACCCCCCCGGCAAATCCAGCTGCCACAAATGCCAGTCTAATGTGAGAGGTCTTAGGCAAAAATTAAATACGTAACAATTGTAAAGACACGAGGTTAGGCTCGTTTGTGGTGTAAGACTGCCCGGACCCTCCCGGCAAATCCAGCTGCCACAAATGCCAGTCTAATGTGAGAGGTCTTTATGAGGTTACGGTCTTAATGAATTAAGAAACACTTAACCAGATAAACATGTAGTGGGACATGAGGGGGTTAAGTGGGTGCCTTGGGTGGCATGTGGAATCTAGTGGGTGCCTTGGGTGGCATGAGGAAATACGATTAGTAACACTTAACCAAGGTAAAACATGTAAATGGGACATAGGGGTTAAGTGTTTGCCATGGGTGGCATGTGGAATTACTAATGGAAACCCTTAACCAAAATTAAAATATGTAATTGAAACATGAATAAGAAGTGGGTTAAGTGGGATGTACTAGAGGGGACCAAGCTTAGGTGGATAGCTTATGTCAAGTAATGGGGGCCCTTTTTAGTCCAGTAGCCCATTAAGTATCTTTGTGAGCTCGACCCTAGTCGAGGACGGGACACGCCTACTGGGTCTGATTGTTAGAGGTCAAATCGGATTAACGGTGGCAACGCAAGTCCAACGGGGTCACGTGCATGCGTGGGTCCGGGCTGGTAGGTAAGACGTTGTTGCATCGTGTAGGTATAAGCCGTGCATTGTTGGTGGTAACGGGTTGCCACTTTGGGGAGTGATACACCCCACTATGGGGCCAGCACAGGTATCTACGAGTTAGGGAGCCGATCGAATGGGGCAGGGTAGTGGGTACACCTAGTGGAGATAGGAGCAGACGTCACCTATGTAGTCGGCTAGGGGTACACTAAGCTACCACTATTATTAATAATTATTAAGGGGGTACACCTAGTGGAGATAGGAGCAGGCGACACCTATGACGTCAGTTAGGAGTACGTAGAATTACCATTATTACTTGTTGAAGGGGTATATCTAGTAGGGATAGGAACACGCTGGGTACCTATGATAGCAACTAGAGATATACAGTCAGACATGGAGGATAGTGGGTACATCTAGTAGTACACGAAGCTATCATCGTTCTATTTAGCCAAGAGGGATCAAATTTCTAGAATGACTGGTAGGGGTGCAGTTAGTGTTAGTACAGTACGGTATGGTACAGTACGGTAGAGTAAAGTAATTATCCTATATCGATTAGGAAGCACCATTAACGTTATCTATGTTTCTCTTGATTGCCTTGCCATACCCATGTGGTTCACACAGTCATTACCTTATTCTTCAGCTTATATCTTATCATATTGCTTTAATAATTATGTTGTTAGATTTATCGCACTCGCCAGACTTTATGTCTGACCCCTTTGTTTCCACCTCTTTTCTTCCTTTTCCCCCCAGGTTCTAAGGTGGGACTAGTACAAGTGGAGCTTGATTGGGATCTCTTTGGGAGCACTTGGATTTGGATTGCCGAAGTAAAGTTCAGCCTATCATTTTCTTTATGGCTATTTATAGTAGTTGGATTATGTACTTTGTTTATCAAGATGGATATTATGTACTTGACTTTGGTTTATGGTTTTTGATGATATAACCAAACATATTTACCTTCTGCTGCAATAAATAAAGTTTTAAATTTTCAAGTACTGCTTTATATCTGTCTTGTTGTGATTTTCTGTTCTATATTCACTTAAAATGCTCCATGGAAGTTAATGCATTCCCTTTGCGAGTGACATTAATGGACGTGGGGTGTTACAGTTGTGCTTTTGTTGGTGTCAGCCACCTTGTTGCAAGACTAAAGTGCTCAGGTTTGATGTTCACTACATCGTCGTGATTGAGTTTGGGAATGGATTAGTCAACCACCGAAATTTCCCATTTCAAATCCTAAGAGAAATGTCTATTATTGATATCTCGCGTCTGTAGGACGCAGTCCTATTGCTCCTAGAATTCCAAACTAGATTCGATTGGTTTTTGTGCATTCTATTGATTCTCATTTCTTTGAGAATCCTACGAAGAAAGGCGAATCTATTTGAATTCATAGCGTTTATGAATTTTTCTGGAATTATTTCACCCATTTGGGATGACTACCTTCATGGTAATGGAATTCGAGATTGAACTCTAGTTTTTATGATCTTGTGACACGAAATTGGAATCTCACCTAGCCGTTGGTGTGATCTTTTCATTTCATGTCGGTTCTTGTGGTACCACTCTGTGGTATTGTTTTTGGTTGTTACTTATTACTTCATTTTTAAGGAATTGCGGGGACGCAATTCTTTTAAGGGGGAAGTCTGTAACAACCCGCTCATTCGACGATTTTAGATTTAAATATTTTATTTAAATGTATCGTCGTATCTCATGTGTCACTTAAAAAGTCGTTTTTCACAAACGATAAAATTAAGACTCGGGACCACTTACATTGAGTCCGGATCATCGTTTACGACCTTTTTAACTATAAGCATCGATATGTTCCGAGATTCGGAAATTTGGGACTTTGGTTAGGTCTTGGTTTGGCTAACCTAGCCTACCTTATAACCCCCAATAGCTCTCTCCCTCTTCATTCACTTCCAAACCTTCAAGAGAAATAAAAATGGAGAGTGGAAAGGGAAATAGAAATTCCTAAGCTAGGTTTTGCAATTTCAAGCTCAAATCAAAGGGGAAATCAAAGAGACAACTTGGGTAAGCTCTCTCTTCATCTTCTCTATCCTATTCTCCTCTTAATTTCGGATTTTGACATGCCCTAACACTCACGTGTCTTCATTTGTGTTCATGAGGTGATTATTGAGGAGCTATTGGAGAAAGAGGGGTTCTTTGTGCGTATTGGAGCTTGTTCTTCATCGTTTGAAATCAAAGGTGAGTTCTTCTTGAACTCACATCTATGCCACAAGCTATTGGCTTGTACAAGTGTAACTTAGTGTTCATACGAGTTTGCTTGTGCTTGTGAATTGGTTAGGTTAGTGTAACTTAGCCGATTTCTTGTGTTTATGTTTCATTGAGTTGAAAATTATGATTAGAATTGTCCACACAATCTAATTCATAAGCCACTAGTCGATTTGGTGATATTGTGAAGCTCCGTTGTCACACCGACAAGTTCTAAGACATCACAATTCACTTATATCGCATTTGATTGCTTTGGTTAGATAATTTGGTCGTTTTGGAGTTTATAATCAAGAACCATTGCAAATATCTACTGTGAATGTTTGTATCTGTTATAGGTGAAGTTATTGTGTGCACCCATGCTCTTGTAGCTTCCCTTTAGCATTGCCAAACCATCTTGTTTTGATTTGAAATTTAGTTCACCTTTGAACTTATGATCGAAACCATCACGAATCTCCTCTATGAATGCTTGCATGTGTGTGTATGTGTCCTTGAGTGTTTTCGGTGAGCTAAGGAGGCTTCATTTTCAATTGGAAAACGTTATAAGCCATCACCATTGATCTGAGCTCGTTCGAGAACCGTTTGCACCTCATTTCCTAAGCAAAAATGGCCATACTACAGCTCAAACGTCTGTCCGGGAGGGGACGTCTGTCAATGTTTGGGGGAGAAAGTAAATAATTGCTTCAGCTCAGACGTCTGAACAAAATGGGTCAAACGTATGTCCCAACTCTCGGGAAAAATAAAAAAACTGCTAACTGTCAGCTCAGACGTCTGTCACTACAGTGACAGACGTCTGTCTGCCTGTAACTGCTATTGACCGATGGGCCACGGTCAATAGTTTAGTATCATTTGAGCTCATTCCCAGCCAAGCTTCGGCCCATTTCGATGTCGTTTGTGACTTGTCAGTTTCTCTGGTTCGCAGATTTCTGCATCTCGATTCCTCAACTTTGATCCTCATGTGATTCTTCCAATGTTGATCCTTATTGGCCGATTCACATTTGTTTATGATGTGAATTGAATAAGTGATCATTCTAAAGCCCGTATACTCTTGTTAAGATGATTCACGCCTCTAAAACATGAATTATCGACTCGATATCCTTCGAGTTTATTCCAATGTAGTTTAAAACCTTCGAGTGTTAGTTTTGGATTTTGATTTGTTCATTGATCGAAATTACAACCGTTATCCCTTGATTTCATGTATGTTATCGTGATGTGAGTTCCTGATTTATGATTTGAGATTACGTCATTGTGACGTGAATCCCCTTGATCGATTTGCCTCGGCAATCGTACTATTGTTTATTGCCACTTTGAAATTATATAAAGAGGTTTTATGTTATTAGTAGATATCAAACTCTTGCACTAAAATGGTTTCCAGTCTTACTTCATTATACGAAGTTAATTTACGAAATCGTTTTATGAACCTTCTTCAAAGCTACTAGTATATATTTTATAAACCTTTTTCTCGTTCGTATGAGAAATCTAATTAACTGTCTTAGTAAAATCAAGGACTATGAACCCTTGCTTTTGCTTCGATGGTTGATTCTTGGACGCATCCGATCGAAAACCGTGGCAATGCTCCTTCTATGATTTTCTCTGTTTTGAATAGGAACCAATTACGAGTGTGTAAATATTCGAGAATAGCATGTGGTTATGGGACATTTTGCTATTTTCTTATATTAACTAGCTCAGAGTGATTTTTATTCACTCGGGTTGATGTGACCCTTTATGACTTGTGTTTTGTGGTCCTCAATCGCCCGAGTGGGATTTACGATTCTTGGATTTCACCTGGGGGACTTCGATCCAACTTTCTATGATTTTCTATGATTTATGATGTTTACTAGGGATTTCACGATTATGTGTTTTCTCTCTTCCGGGGTCACGACCTGGCTTCGTGGGGAGCTTCGGCTCAAACTTATGGGTTCGCTACCTAGAGATCGTATCTCATCTGTGAACAGACATTCCCCCTCTTTATGATGTTTTCTAGATATTTCATGATTTATGTGTTTTCTCTCTTCCGGGGTCACGACCCGACTCTGTGGGGAGCTTCAGCTCAAACATATGGTTTCGCTACCTAGAGATCATATCTCATCTGTGAACAGATCTGCCCCTTTATGATGTATTGATGATTTATGATCACTTGACGATTTATGATGACTTTGATGATTTATGAATACTTTGACGTGGAGCGCGTCAATCTGAGAAATGATTTATGATTTGGTCATCAATTTGATGTGTATTTGGCATTCCACTATCATTTCCTGTTGTGTGCTATTATTTGAATGCTGCATTCTATATTAGCTAGGAGATTATTTAGAGATATTTGTGTGTTTACATTCCATTGTCATTTCCTGATTGTGTCGGCATGCCATGTTCATGTCATCTTGTGTTATATCTCTTGTTATCTCGGTTTGTTTGATAAGTACAGCTAGACTGATCCGTTTATTGTTTATTTTCTTATAAATAATACTCGGGTCAGACCGAGTCATTTAGGTACTCCTCTGGGACTCCTCGCAGGATTGATCTTCCGCTTTCAGCTTGCTACTCTGTCTCCGCAGCTTTTTGTACCTTTGCACCTATGACATTATCTATCGTTGTGTACATATTCTTTTGTAGATCTTGGTGCATGTATCTAATATTTTGGGATTAGTGGATCTTTATTGACCACTAGCTTGTGTACACATTCTTGGTTTAATCATATCTATTCCGCCTTTGTGATATGATTGTTCTGTGTCTGGCTATGAGATATACCATGTTTATATTATTTTTGTTGTTGTTGTATATTTTATACTACTTTCCGGATTGCATATAGCCGTTGTGTAGTTGCCCTATATGTTGAATGGCCATGTCGAAATTTTAATCGGTATCAGAATTCGATGTGCATTCCTCACATGGAGCAATTATACAATCGGTCGCCCTTCAAAAACCTCATTCTCTGTTAATTGTATACTATGAACTGACAATGTAGCATGCTGAGATGCAATGATCAAGGCTTTTTTTGGAAAGCTTAGCCTTGTGGATGATGATCAAAGCGTGGCTTTAATATAACGTAGTTTTGTGTATAGGTAATTTACGAGCTTCACAACCCGGTGTGAGTCAAGTACAGGATGAGGGACAATAGTGAGGACATGCATTTCTTTCTAGCTAGGAGTGATGTCATGGTGTAGAGCCCAGACATTTTACTTATGTGGATGATGGATAGTGGGACACCTCATATATGGCCGCACAAGGCTAAGAAGGTCGATGTACTGACCATATTTTTGGTCTGTTAGGACCGGGAAACGTATTGTTCAAGAATTTCCGATCCACAAACATAAGAGCGGACAGACCCTGCTGCTCCTAGGGTTCACCAGAGTCCGGGTCTTGAGTCTTGTTCTAGATTGCCTTGAATTTGGAAGGGGAGATCCCTATGCATTGGCTTATGTTGGAAATCCGAATTCCAATATGCGATTTTATGGTTTTAGTTGTATAATATGGAGACATAGTATGATGGGGTACTATGCCGTCTAGGATTGATACATTTATATTTGAAGTTGTTTTCTGCACGATGCACTTATAATAATATCAAAGATATTTGTTTTAAAGAGTATCAAGCATGTATGGCTATTATAAGGTAAAACTCAATCCTCCAGCTTACGTTACATTATGTGATGGGACCTGAGTCTTTAATAGCTTAATTTTTCAAAAAACATTGCATTGTTTTATTTCTAAACTAATATTCATGTGGAGTATACCCGTTTCGTGTCATACGGCGCGGTCTCATGATTTACCCTTTTAAAGTAAAGTTTAATAACTGTTTTAAGTTCTCACACTAGTCCCATGACTGACTTGGAGTTTATTGTTTGCACCTGAACTCTTGGTGCCCATATTTTCCACACTAGCAGCTAGTAGTTTTGGTTTTGCAGATTTTCTTTTAAAAGGATCCTGGATTTACGACTAGTGATATACTCTGGAAAGCTTTGTATCCGTGTATTTCTTTCAGTTGTGTTAGTTGATGTATTTTGTAACGACCCAAACTTTTAGTCTGTTAATTTTAAATATTTGATATGGATTTTAAATATTTAATTGATAATATAAATAAATTTTTATATTTAGCCATCGATTTCGATTAAATATTGAATATATTAAATTATCGTAATACGAAGTATAATTGAAATCGAAGTGGAAAACTGAATCGAAACCATTAGATGAGCAGTGTAAATTCTATTTCAATATATAGACAATAATAATAATAATTTATTATCGAGAGATTTATTTGTTTGAATTTAAATTATATTATATTAATTTAATATGGTTATTTTATATATATGTTCAAATTAAATTTCAGAATATTTTCTGTCGACTTCATAATAGGGTTATTACATTGAAATGTCGGTCGGTACTCTAGAATAGCGGTTTGTGATTTAAATTAATAGACCCCGATATTATTTTAGTAGATCTGCATGAGATCAAATCGATATCTTTTAATAATAAAGTGAAAATCTCTATACATCAAATCGTATTAAATACATTGTACTTACCTATACGTACGTTGAAATTTACTCCCCTATTCCTTCACCCTGAAGTATACTTCATTTATATAATATGTGATTTCCAATTCTCTTCATTCAGAAGGAAAAAACCGCACTCCCTTTTTAATACGTTTTTCGATCTTCTGATAAAAATGAAATTTACCAAAAGCTTCAAAATCCAGCAATGAAAATGGCTGCCTTTTCCTCAATTAAAAACAAAGCGAAGGATTTTCTAAAATCCTTGAAACGTTATCGTGGAGCTCATATCGAGCGGATCTTCACTCTCGAATGGATTGGGAACGGGCATGATGTTTCTGGCGATGCGGGTTCGAGACAGCACAAATCAGGGCTACGGAGTTCGAACTCGCGAGCTTAGGGTTGAGGGGAGCTACTGTTGAGGTAAGGTTGCTCGAAAAGGAGTAGCGATGGATTCCGGTGAGGTTAGTGGAGTCGAGAAAGGGAAATGGGTCTCCTTGTGAGTCTCGACATCAAAGCCTGTTGGGGGTTTAAAGGCGGTTGTGAGCTAAAAGGGGTGGACTGGGTGATAACAGTTGATGAGTTAGGGATGCGACATTGGGAAGACCAAATGAAAATCGGAGATGGTGCTAGTGTGATGCGGTGGACTTTGAAAGCCTGAAGAAGATGGTGAAGTGTCGGAGTTTTGTGGGTTCGGAATAGGGCTGAAAATCTGAGATTTTGCCAAAGGGGTTGACTACTTTTAAGAACAAGAAAAAAAGGTAATTAATAAATAAGTGTTATTTATTTATATATAATCAAACCAATATAATGTTATGATGTTGTTAGGATTTTTAGAGGAGTTTCGGATTTGGGGATGATGTGTGGAAAAGGTGGAGCTCGTGATGTTGAGTTTAGATATGAAGTTTGGTTTGAGTGTTAAATGGGATATGGACAATGGAGGAAAGAAAGAGGGGATAAAGTTTTTTTTATAAGCGTGAACTGAGAAAGAATGGTTAAGGGGGAGATTAAGGTAATAATATTAATTCACTAATTAATTTCTTAGTTCTATTCGAATTTTCTTCGATCGCTTATAAAATGAATTTCTAATTTAATCAAAATCAAATTCGGACGCCGTCAGCTTCGTTAAGGTCCTATGGAAGTAAGCGACTCTATGTAAATTTTGATTGGATTTGGAGCTAACAAAGACTTTTCTAATTTTGAACATTTGTCCAAAATTAGATAAAACGATGATAAAAATCACGGTGAGTAAATCTCTCTCAGATTTCATTTAGAATTATTTTTATCAGTTAAAATAATTGTTTGTTGATTGTTTGGATGCTTTAAATATTATTTGTTGCTGTTAAAAATATATTAGTTATTTAGGCTTGGTGGTTGCTATTATATATATATATATATATTGGTGGTTGGATTCCCGCAGCATCATTAGCGGATGCCCGCAGTATCATTAGAGGATGATTACCCTATACGCCCCACGCTATGATAGTGGATGACCTTCTATACCGCGATATCCTGCCTCGAAGCAGGATGGGTATTATTTCTGTTGACTAACGTCTGTGGATGCAGGAAAAACAGGTTGGAGGGATCCAACTGGATTCCTCAAAAATATATTATTTGTTTATTTATTTGTTTGCATATATACTGTCATATATGATGTGTTAGAAAACCTGAAATAAATAATTGGTTGTTTGGTGTTTAAATATCACTGTGCCTAAGTGTTAGTTTAAAAATATCATGGAAAGGATATTTGAGGTTTAAAAGGAAAATTCTATTTTTAAAATAGAATTTGAAATTTTAGAGTGGAATAAAAATATTAACCTGTTTTAAATAAATAAATAAAAGTAATTCATTTATAAACGAAGTTTATAAATGAAGTGAAAAGAATTATCATTGGGTAATTCAGAAATAAAAACCACAAGTGTGAAGTTGAAAAGGGAAAGTATTTTTCCAAAGTAGAAATTATTGATTTCAACTGAATTGGAAATCAAGACTTGTGTAATATAGAATATAAAGAAAATTCAAATAGAAATTGAATACAGAAATTCAAATGGAGTTTAAATATAGAAAATATAAAGGAAATTCAAATATAGAATTTGAATATAGAGAAAGTGAAATGGAATTTGAACAAAGAAATTTTAAATGTAGAATTTGAATAAAATTTCGAATATACAGAAATGTGAATAGAATTGAATAGAATTTGAATAGAATTGAAAATAGAATTTGGAAATAGAAATTTCAAAGAGAATCTGAAATAGAAAGTTGAAATCATTTCGAAACGGGAACGACGAAATATATTTCGAAATGTGGATTTTTAAACAGTATAGAAATAAATCCAAAGGATTTATAATTTATAAAAGGATTTGAAATTAAATATAGAAGATCGAAATATAAATGAATTTATTACTGAATAAGGAAAAATCGACAATTTTAGAAGATTGGAAATAGTATGTTGAATTGGGAAAAATTGAGTTGATATATATTAAAAATATATCAGAATGGAGTTTAATTTATTATAGACGAAGTTTAAACGTTAATATTTACAAATATAATTAAAACGAACTCGCCGCAGCACTGTAGTTCGTAAATTGGCGATTCGAACTTCAATTGAATATATATAACTCAATTGAAGTCGGAATTCTTTGAAACAAGAATCATCAGGACCGATTAGATAATAATTTTCTAATGGAAGAGAAAATTCTGAATTTTGTCGTATATATTGTAAGTTATGTCAAAATCAAATTTTCAGAAAAATAGCGCTGTAACCATTTAAAAACCATAATGGTTTATTTAATTTTATAAAAGGATTTTAAGCGAATAAATTCCGAATTTCTATTTAGAAAATTTCAGATTTGAGTTGTAAATTATATGTGAACTCAAGTGAAGTAATGAATTGAATTTTGAAACAGAAATCATATTTTTGATTATTGAATAGAATTAGCTAATTTGAATGGTAATTAGTTAATGAGATTTTGAATTGATATTGGGCTTTGAATAAGTGAATTCGATTTGAAAATTTATATTCGAAATCGAAAAAGGAAACTAGAATTGGAATTGAAATTCAATTTGGTTATGGGCAAGTTAAATATTTTGTTTGAACATGTTATGTTCAAACAAAGAAGTGAAATAGGCAAAATAGCTAATTAAAGAATAAATGAGCGAAACTGAATTCAAACGATTGGATTGAGTTGAACTGAATTAAAACAGGTGAACAGGTGTTAAACAGGTATGGACTGAAGAGAATGAAGTTTATAAATTTAGTGCCCGACAATAAGGTACATATTTAAATTCTATATGAGTTTTTATGCGCCGTATCGGCAAGCCGCTTGGCTTTTTTCCTTTTCTTTTGGATTGGTGAGGGCATGGGAGGCTATTTGAAATATCCCGATGCTCCCGGTACAAGGGAGGTTATGGAGAATTTTTCCGGGAATTTAAGGAGTTATAATATTTTTAAGAAAAATTTGATAGTTAAAAATAAATGTATCGATATATACAGAATTCGATAAGGAACGAATTTGAAAATAGAATATTATAAACAAAAAGGGAAATCGATAAGCTGGTAATAGAAAGAGAAACATATATACGTTTAAATGAATAACTGGTTTTATAATGTTGATTATTCGAGGTAAGTGGTTTTTTCTGTTTTGAAGTTAATGATGTTTTCAGTCAAGGTCTGTGAGGTGGTTATACCCCAACTTGATTGATTTCATTTTAATTGATAAATAGCAAGATCCAGTCTTGAAGAGAAGTGTTTGAATAAGAGTTAGTTAAATAAAATATTTTGGATTGTTGTAACGATGTTTTACGCAACATTCATTTTAACCCAAGTGGTGGAAATTTTGGAAATATAAAAGTAAATATTTCCTGAGTATAATTAAAGTAGTCAGGAAAGGGAAAAGTGATTGAAATTGTTTTTTTTTTCAAAATACAAATAGAATATATTTTCTAACTATTGAAAATAATAGAAGGCGATATATGGAAATGTTTTCCAAATAGCGTAAGAGGCCAAGATGATTATCGAAATTATTTGGTTAACAAATATTGATAGAGAAATAGAGAAGTGAATTAATTAATGAAATATTAATTAACAAGCCCAGTGATTGATTGATGTTATGGATGAATGGATGTTTGTTTATTTTTCTTCGATAGTTAGAGAACCAACTATCGAAGTATTTGCCAGTAATCATTGTCAATATGGAGAGACCGGTTGGATTATTATCCGGGAACCACTCTGTATTGGCAGTAGCATTGCGAATCAGATTATATGAAGATAATCGAAGACGGAGTAAAATGCAAGGGCTTTTTCTATTAATAGAAATTGTGCCTTCGGTTTCGTTCAGTCCCAGAACGAACGTAAATGGACGAATGTCTGACATAGTATTTCCAATGATCGAATATATTGGTATGTATAAATATATATGGTGGCAACAGATTTATTCCCTTAGCATAATATCCAGAATGTATTTGTGCAAATCAATGAGTGATTAACGGATCTGACAATGTGGCATTCAAAGTGATCGTGCTATCAATGAATGGCAAGTAATCGTAGCCTCAAGCCTCAACAACCAAAAATGACAAAAATCGGGCAGGCAGCATGGCTAAGTGGGTCGCTCCCATTAGGGTGTATAATCACCTATCTAGAGATTCATTTAATTCCTTATTCTATTCAATGCTGTACCATTCGGGAAACAGTTGCTGATCCCAACCGTTGGTGATATACATTCGATACACTTAAGCGAAATGAGTGGTCGGTCATGTATGGGCCGGGTTGCAAGATGTTCTTGTTGAACCCAGTGTATTCCTCTCTAGAGATACACTATCGGAAGGTGGTTCCATGCCTTGTCATGTTGGAAATCCAATCTCCAATAAGCGCCAGGCGGTTTTTGATTTTATATTATATATGGAACGTGAGATGCAAGCGTTCCACTAGATTCTATTTATTTGATTTAAACATTAGTATAATATCACTGGATTTGATATCAAAAATATTTTGGGTTATCGTAAGGTAAAAACCATCCGTGTTTATGTGTGGATCGGTCTTACGATTATCATTTCTTTTGAAAGGATTTTGAAAGTTAAACAAATGGTTGGAGTTTACTCACACCAGTCCCATGACTGACCTAGAGTTTATTTTGTTGTTTTTCCTAAACTCTTGGGTGCCCAAATTTGTACGAGCAGTCAAGTAGTTGGGATTTTTCAGATTCACTTGGAAGAGCTGGAAGCAGGAGGCTTCACCAATTAGCTATAGACTATCATATTTCCGCTGTGTACTATGTTGTATCTGGAAACATGTGTTTATAACTATTCCAGGAATAACTATTGTGCTCTGATAATAGTATGTATATAAAGTTACCAAATTGTATTTCAAAAGTTATGTTATATAATATATTTTATTCGTTCCGCTGTGAGATTTGTCTTTTTTTTTTTCTTCTATTCTAATATTTCTTTCTTTCTATTTCTCATCCTCTAACTTCTTTCTAATAATGATTCGTATTTCTGTGCAATTTGGGTTGGACGTGTGGTGTTATTAGTCAACTCAGATAGTACATATTTGCGGGACGTTACATATTTCCTATGTGCATTGTATTTATACATTTTACATTTCCACTATTATGTAATTTATTTATTCTCTGATAATTGTATTTACGCTGTGTATTTTATTTTTCTACACTATGATATTCTTGTACTCTGATGTAAATTATTGTAAAAGCAATGAAAAATTCTATTGTTTTGTGTTCCGATGTGTTGTGTTCTCGAAGTAATCCACCTTTCAGTTCGATCTAGGCTGCGGGGATTTCGGGTCGTTAAATATACCGCACTCAAATGTCTTTCCAGACAAATCATTATATCCAGTTAAGCCATAAATATTTTGTTGCACATGTTTTATTCGAGATGTCAGACCACAATTATCTAAACTTGATCCAAAATCTGTTTAGTGCATATTCCTTGGTTATTCTCGTTTGAAAAAAGGATATAGGTGTTTATGTCCCTCTCTAAATACATATCTTATATCTATTTATGTCACATTCATTGAAGAAAAAACATTCTTTCAGTCATCATCAAGCTTAACATATCAAAGTTAGGAAAGTCAGAGGAAAAATGATGATTTTCTTGTATATGAAATATCGCATTTATACAGAGAGAACAATATCAATGATTTTATTGAAACAAGCTTATCAGCTTCTCATGATACAACTTCATCTACATCTGATGCAATCCCTCCACTTTAACGTGAAAATGTTTCTACATTTAATCCTGAAACTGATCTTTCTATTGCTCTACGAAAGGGAAAACGTTAGTGCACATATCCTACTTCTTCATTTGTCTCATATAAACATTTATCCTCATCAACTCATTTATCGCTTCTCTTGAATCTGTTTCTATACCTAAAACTGTGAAGGAAGCATTATCAAATGCCGGATGGCAGGATGTTATGGTTGAGGAAATGAATGCTCTTGAATATAATGAAATATGGAGTTTAGTTCGGTTACCTGAAAATAAGGGACCTTTTAGGTGTAAGTGGGTATTCACTGTAAAAGCAAACTTGGATGGTTCAGTTGCTATATTGAAGGCACGATAGTTGCAAAAGGATATGCACAAATTTATGGAGTGGATTATTATGAAACCTTTTCCCCAATAACAAAGTTAAATTCTGTTTTGATGTTTATTTCATTAGCACCAACATATAACTAGAAATTGCATCAGCTTGATATAAATAGAGCATTTTTATGGTGATTTAGAAGAAGAAATTAACACGGTTCAACCCCCTGGATTCATTGCACAAGGAAAGAGTGGTCTAGTGTGCGAGTTGAAGAAGACACTATATAGATTAAAATAGAGTCCTAGAGCTTGGTTTGGAAAGTTTAGTAATGTAATGGAAACCTTTGGAATGGTGAAGAATATATGTAACCATTCAGTGTTCCATAAAATACCAAATTTGGTATAATTTTTTACTTGTGGTTTATGCTGATGATATTGTGATAACTAGAAATGATGAACAAGGTATTTCATCCTATAAAAACTTTATTTACAACCAGTTTGACACTAAAGGTTTAGGAGACTTGAAGTATTTCCTATTGTGGAAATTACAAGAGATAATGGTAGTATTGCCATGTCTTAGCGAAAGTACGTTTTTTATTTGCTGGAGGAGACTGGAAATTTAGGTGTTAAACCTAGCACTATTACTATTCCATTAAACTACAACATTGTAGAAAATGATGAGTTGTTCAAAGATCCAGAGAAATATATGAGAATGGTAGGAAAATTGATCTATCTAACTATTATATGACATGATATTGCTTTTGCTGTCAGTGTTATAAGCCAGTTTATGGCATCTCCTATTGTGTATTAGTAGGGTATACTGAAGCATATTTTGAGTTATCTTAAGGAAACTGTCAGGAAAGGAACCAACTTTTATTGTTGTAACATTTCTTTAACTACCGTCTTGTACATGCTTATTATTTCAGAAAAATATTTCGCATACTTCATTACATTGGTTAGCGGAAAGATATAACGATCTATTTCCATAATGTACATCAATTAAGTTTCGTAGTTGCAAGCTATTTCTTTCATTTTCATTGTGGACATACATACATACATACATATATATATATATATATATATATATATATTATTTGATTAGTGTGCAATACGGTAAAAGAACCCCTATTTCACACTAATTCATTTTTCTTTTCTTGCAACTATGTAATCAGTAATTTTGTCGTTATGGAAATGTATCCATTTTTCCTAAATCCAACTAACTCAGTCCACTACTAATTTCTCTTTTTTATTTTCTAAGTTAAATATTAATTCATGTTTTTCATATACCATTTACCATTTATTGTAAATTTCCGTACAAAGGTAGGCATACCAATTCTTTTTTTGTTATTTCAATAATTCACTTTAATTCGTTTTTCAACATATCTAATTTACCATTAAACAACAATCTTAAGAATATAGGCATAATTATGATAAATTTCCCAATTTCATTAGTACAGTAATTCTCAATCCAAACAGAAGAATAATGGAATAGATTTGTACAACAATAATATTCTTAACGTACTTAAGGAATATATTATATCACAATTACCAAAAATTTCAATTATTTTTTTCACATTAAGAAATACGGTGAATGTAAACGATGAATATACTATTACCAAAAGGTATAATTTATGTCCACTCACCTGACTTCTTTCCAATCCTTGAATCTAATTCATATCGGCTATTTCGTTGTCTTTCTAATTGAATCTAGTATTGAGATAACCACGGATTTACAAATCCGATACTAAAAGAAAGAAAGAAACCTTCACGTAGACAAAAAAATATGAACACCTGTATCGTAAATCTACATTCTTTGTCTTCAAATCTTGAAACAGAATTTCTAAAAAATAATATTCTTATTTCTGGAAGATTTGGAGAAGAAAGAAAATAGCAGAGCCTTAGCGTCATCTCAGAAAATATAAATTGGAGGCTAGGCTCTACTAGCCTATTTATAGGTGTACAAGAAATTCTAGTCCGTCGGATTAAATATAATAAAATATGAAACATACAAATCAAAAATATAATGTTAACTCGCTTGGAGCTGGGTCGACCTGGACCCCTAGTGGATCGACCCCTGTGTCGACCCACCTCTAAGGTGTGTCAACCCCTGGATCGACCCATGACCTGGGCCATTAACTTTAATTTCTACCAGTAATAAATTTTGTTCAACGTTGGCTTTGAGCATTCGTTTTCTTTTTGAATAAAGCTTATGCAAATTATTTTGTTCCATTTATATGGTATATCCAGTTTTAAATATCAAACTTATGCGCATATATACGCGTATAACCCTTCAAATCTTTGTCCGTCAATAGTTGTGCAAAAAATGTCATTATTAACACTATCAATTTATTGATTCCTTCCTTTTTAATATATATTCAAATTTCAAATGAGCTATTCTCTTGCCTACTATTCATTCATTCCACATTTATTTCTTTCTGCCCTTAAATTACACTTTAATTTTTGAATTTATGGGTGTATATTTACGCACAACTTCATTTCTTTTGAAAATTCAAATGGCGTTATGTCGACATTTATTTCTTACTCATTTTGATTAATTGTAGGTTACTTTTGGATTTAAAATATATATATATATATATATATATATATATATATACATATACACACACACATACATACATACATGTATATATATATACTCACCAATATATAATTTTCCTTATATGTACATTCATATATATACTTCTCTCTTAAAACATGTATCTATTTAGTCGTCCCTCTAAAATTAAATACATGACGTTGGCGGGACTCGAACTCCTGACATCCACCTTTGGAAGGGCATGTCTTACCAACTCTCCTAACTTACCTTTTGTTCATAAGACTAAAAGCGTTGGTAGTTATTGTTCTTATTTGTGTTCCTATTATATCTTATTTTTCACATTTGTTCTAAAATTTCATTTATAGATATCTTTTTCGTTATAAATTCGTTTTCTACAAAATATATGTCTAAATTGATCAGAAAATCGCTTTAGACACAATGATGCAAATCCTGTGACCAAACTCTGAAAATTATACAATTTTTTATTTTATTATTTAATTAAAAATGCGGGGTGTTACATTCTCCCACCCTTGGGAAATTTCGTCCCTGAAATTCGGTAAGGGTAAAATTAAGTAAGTCCTTGCATAATTTACAACCATCATGTGTACATCCTATTTTTGCTACCACTTGTGCAAAGTGCAACACAACATAATAACACATGAATGCATGGAATTCCTAAACGGTACTTCTTATATGAATGCAAATTTTCTTGAAAACCCTTTTGAAAACATGACGCACACATCCTAATTATACTAGATATTTCTATATGAATGTAATATTTTGAAAATCAAAAACACTTTTTCATCAAATTTTTCCGAGACTCTTACAGAACAAGAGCTTAGTTCATTCAATTTTTGCATCTAAACCCTACCGACCAACTTTAAATTTGCGAATTATAGAAAAGTCTAATTTTTTGAATTTGATTTCTTATGTCAGAAAGAGGTAGAAAATGGAAAATTACAAATTTTCCATCCACTTTTACGTAACCTTTTCCCCATACTTGAAAATTTTAATTGCTAATTTTACAAAAATTCCTATTTGCTATTCCGAGCACGGTTTGCATAAGAAAATTTTCTTTTTAGTTATATTATCACTTTTTCTTATCTTTTTTAAATTAATCCACCGATTTAAGCTTAATTTTAAATAAGCCTTCTAATTCTTCCAAAACTAAAATAGGGAAACAAGCACACAACATGGCTACTACCAAGAGCTAAGAATCCTAGGACTGTGTCCCCGTTAACAAAGAAAAGCCCAAACCACATGATATAAACAACTCGCTTGCCCTCTGCCATCCACTTGTCACAACTAGTCCTTGTTGTGTACTAACAGTCTTTTCCAAGCAACAACCTTGGCTCATTTATGCACTCTACAGGAATTAACTATCATTGCAAAATAATTCTCGTTATCTACATTATAGCCTCAAAAATATTCCCTGTCTTTCCCAGGTAATAATCCTTACCTACTCCATGATTTAAAAATGTGGTTTGACTTTATTATTTTTTTCCAGAAATTAACAGCTTCAAAAGTTTATTTTTTCTTCACTAAAAATTATTTTTGCCAAACCATAAAAAATGACATATCATAAAAAACACAAAAACTTTTTTCCAAACCATAAAAACTGGAGAGACAAAGACAACTTTTTCTCATATAATTTCACAACAACTCATTTTTTCTATGCTAGTTCAATTACTTACAACTAGGTGCTAATTTCTAAACTTATCCTAACATTTACTCTATTCTAAAATTTTAACAACTTATTTTGTCCACCCACTAAAGTTTATGTCAAAATGATTGTCAAAAATTTATGTCAAAAGAATAGAGATTTCCAAAGTTATCCTTATCGAAAATTTTAGTTTTTGATAAAATGCAATCTTTTCTACGTTTTCTTATTTAATTCTTTCATACTTTATAACTTGAAAACTAGTGAGCCATACATGCTCTATAACGTACACATTTTTATGAAAGAATTAATTTTAGATATACCTCACTTTTTCCCAAAACTCAATATGTACTTTTTAAATATGCTACTTACATTTTTTTTTAAAACGTCAAAAATACCTCTTTTTGTTTCAAAAATTGTTTCTACATAATTTAGCTAGCATATATTTTAAAATTGTAAAACTTCTAAGATCAAAACTTGAAAAAATACCAAAACTATCACCCAAAAGATTTTAAAAATTCAAGTTCTTAAAAGTTAACGATAGGGCTAGACTCCAAGTGGGTTTCTAACTTACTTAGACTTTCCTAAATACTCCCGCAAAGTCATTTCTCTCGAATATATATATTCCTAATCTATTTTCCTTTTTACTCTCCCCCAACTTATAAGGCTCTACTTCCAAACCCACTAATTCAAAATACTAATATTTCAAATACTAACATATGAGATCCATTTTTCCATTACAATACACATTGTTCACTTTTCACCCAAACCACCTAAGGGTCTCTAATTCTCAAATTTGCATAACCATTTCTTTAGTGTACATAACTGATAACCCAAATCTTTTAATATATCGCTCTTCCTATTTAGTGGGTTCCTTTATGGATCTAGTTTTGTATATATATAATATATTTATTTTTATTTCGTTTTTAAAAATACAAAAATGCTCACTCACTATCAATACTTAAGAATCCTAAAACTAAGCTCTAATACCAGATGTAACAACCCGGATTTCAACAGACCGAGTTTTATTTAAAAATCTCAATCTATCAAAGTTCAAGTTGGCTTATGCATCCTGTAGAAAGACCAAGATAATAAATATATTAGAGTTCGATAAAACATCTCATAATGTAACGGATGAAATATAATAATCAAATATAACCTTACCGAAATATTTACATTGTCTAACAAGTGTCCAAAGGCTACCAAATCTCTGCCATAAATCTAACCTGTGAGTATGTTATGAGGAGGGGGTCAGAACACAAAATTCTGGTAAGAGAACAGATTATACATTCTGAAATAACCCTACATATAGCATTCGGTTACATTTTCTTAATTATTAGGTTATTTGGGTTAATAGAACTCCAGGCTCTGCACTCATGTCGTACCCATCTACTCTCCAGTAGATTAAACCTAATATTGTGTATATGTAACTATGCCCAACATCTTAAGGTACTCCCAATAGTAATTTCCTCACACGGTCTCCGCCATCACATCACGGAAGTATGCACAACCTCCGTCTTATGCCAAACCACGAATGTAAATATATATCATTACGCCACGTAATTGCACATAACTACCATCTCTATACCACGTAAGCGTACAGATCCTCATATCTGAACTCCTCAGTCAAATCACGTCTTAACATGGAGTAATGTCCTAATGTCTACAATGCACCACCAAGTGCGTATATATCTAGACCCTCACACGAACGTACTGCCTACTATAACCTCAGTCCCATAATAAGGTTGCATCGAATGCACAGAACTCGATCGTGAGCTTTCAATATCTGTAAAGGGTAGCTTCATTAGGCCTATAATACAGATATTCACATATGGTCTGTCTCTTTTCACGGTGGCTATGGCCCTACCCTAGCCCCTCCCTCAACTAATGAAAGACTACATCAAGAGCTAATGACGTGCCCATAACAACCAATCTAGCATCCAATTTGGCATGTCCCTCCCCAAGGCCTTGATAGTGAAAGAACATTGTCTGTTGGTTTAACTTTTATCCTTTCCGCATCCCACCGACTGCAGATGACATGTATCTGATGATTACTATCCTCAGTTTGGTTCTGATCGACCTCCTCCTAGAGAGAGACAAACTACCGAATCAACCAATGCCATCCGCTATAGCCTTCTTACTGCCATACCATAGTTGTAGTCAGTGTATACTCTAGATGGTGCAAAAGACATGCCTCCGGGCCACAACTTCATCCGATTCCTCCTCATAGTACCCTACCACATCCCGCAGAATCTTCGTGCCTCCCTACAGTCTTATAGAATGATCAGTTGGTCATACTCCTTTCGCGTTTTTAGACACCGCGATGATTTATCCTGTTGGTTTTTCACCTGCATACTTAAGGACTGGTCTAAGCACATCATGCCATCGCGTTATTAGATCCTATGTCTAACCTTATAGTCACGCACTTGCTTTAACTTATCTCATTGCTAATTAACTTGATTATCCATGTATTCACTTTTAATTCAAGTTACTTGGTTTACTAGCTTACGATTGGTTGCTTACTTTCATTAATCAACCCTATGCCACAGGAGCGGACCTCCGCTTATTACTTTTTACACTTGTTAGACTTAATACTTCTAATTATAAGTTTACTAATAATAAGCCTACTTTATTCTTTCTTATTTAACTATAACTTTATATTACATTGTTACCACAACTATTGTTGTGGGATTGCTTATTAACTTAGTTCCCTTAACTAAGATTAATTACTAAGTTATTTTTTCATTATTAATTATAACTTATGTTATAATTCCACTTCTCCCTAGGACAAGTCCACCTATATATTTTATTCTCATTCATATAATTAATTATAATAGGTTATATTCCCCATTCATTCCATTTTCCTTAGGTTCCTTAATATGAACCAACTTTTACTATTGTAACCTTTCTTTAATTACCGTCTAGTACATTCTTATTATTTTAGGAAAATATTTCGCACACTTTATAACATTGGTTAGCGAAAAGATATATAGTTGCAAGCTATTTCTTTTATTTTTATTGTGGACATATATATATATTATTTGATTAGTGTGCAATACGTTAAAAGAACCCCTATTTCACACTAATTCATTTTTCCTTTCTTTTCTTGCAACTACGTTCTCAATAATTTTATCGTTATGGAAATGTATTCATTTTTTCCAAATCCGACTAACTCAGTCCACTACTAATTTCCTCTTTTTATTTTTTGAGTTAGATATTAATTCCTGTTATTCATGTACCATTTCCCATTTACGGTAAATTTCCACACAAAATTAAGTATACCAAATTTTTTCTGTTATTTCCACAATTCACTTTAATTCCTTTTTCAACATATCTAATTTACCATTAAATAACAATCTTGAGGATATAGGCATAATTATGATAAATTTCCCAATTTCAGTGATTCTCAATCCAACAGAAGATTAATGGAATAGATACGTACAATACCAATATTCTCAACATACTTAAGGAATAGAATATATCACAATTACTAAAAATTTCAACTATTTTTTTCATGTTAAGAACTACGGGGAACGTAAATAGTAAATATATCGTTACCAAAAGGTAAAATTTAAATCCACTCACCTGACTACTTTCCAATCCATGAATTCTGATTCAAATCTATTATTTCATGGTCTTTCTAATTGAATCTAGTATTGAGATAACCATGGATTTACAAATCTAATTTTAAAAGAAAGAAACCTTAACAATTCAGGTTCACATAATTAACCCCACGTGGATAAGAAATCTGGAAACCTATATCGTAGATCTACATTCTTTGTCTTCAAATCTTGAATCAGAATTCCTAAAAACTAATATTCTTATTTCTGAAAGATTCGGAGAAGAAAGAAATTGGCAGAGCCTTGGCGTCGTCTTAGAAAATATGAGTTGGAGGCTAGGCTCTACTGGTCTATTTCTAGGTTTATAGGAGATTCTAGTCCATCAGATTAAATATAATAAAATCTGAAACAAAATAAAAAATATAACGTTAACTAGCTCGGAGCTGGATCGACCTGGACCCCTAGTGGGTCGACCCCTATGACTTAGACCATTGATGTTAATTTCTGTCGACATTAATTTTTTTTAACATTGGCTTTTAATGTTCGTTTTCATTCTGAATATTGCTTACGCAAATTATTTAATTCCATTTATTTAATATGCCAATTTCAAACTTATGCGCATATATACGTGTATAAATCTTCAAATCATTTTCCATTAATAGCTGCGCAATAAGTGTCATTATTAACACTATTAATTCATTGATTCTTCCCCTTTAAATATATATTCAAATTTCAAACACATTTACGCTCTTGCCTACTTTTTATTCATTCTATATTTATTACGTTCGGCCATTAAATTACACTTTAATTCATTTTTTGTATTTATGCGTATATATTTGCGCACAACTTCATTTCTTTTCAAAATTCAAATGGTGTTATGCCGACATTTATTTCTTACTCATTTTGATTGATTGCAGGTTACTTTTGGATTTCATATTTGTACATATACATACGTATATATTTACACACACATACATATTTATACACATATACATGTTATATATATTCACCTATACATAATTTTTCTTATATGTGTATGTGTGTATATATATATATATATATATATCTTAGAACATGCATCTATTTAGCTGTCCCTTTAAAATTAAAAACATGACGTTGGCGGGACTGAATTTCCTGTACTCCACCTTGGAAGTGCATATCTTACCAACTCACCTAATTTAGCTTTTGTTCATAAGACAAAAAACATTAGTAGCTATTGTTCTTATTTTTGTTCTTCTTATATATCTTCATTTTCACGTTTGTTCTAAAAATTCCTTTAAAGAAATCCTTTTCTTTTTAAATCCGTTTTTGGCAAACCATACGTCTAAATTGATAAGAAAATCGCCATGGACGGAATGACGCTAGTCCCATGACCAAACAATGAACAATATACAAATATTTATTTTATTATTTAATTAAAAACGAGGAGTGTTACAATAGGCTTCTTCAATTTCCATAGTCTTTTGATCCCATTTTGGAGTTAATGAATTTAGAATTTTTCTTATTTGGTCTTCTTCAGAGTATATCTTAAAAGTAATTTTGGTTTGATTCACATCATTATAAACGAGATTCAACCAAAATTAAAACAGGATCTTATGCATTAATTTGTAAATGGAGATTTTTATTTGTCGAAGCTTTCACGATTTTAGGAAATCTAACCGATCTATTGATTCGAATCGAGCCCTCCATGTGTCGAGCCTCCATAGAAGTCCACATGAACATGTTCTTCTCCGATCAAATCGAAGAAGAAATTGGGGATTAGGTGCTAGCCGCCATGAATAGGGTTTCGTATTGAAAAGGATATCGGCTTGTTTTGGACTTAGATCTAATATGAATAATAATAGTCCATGCATGTTTTTATAAGGAATAAATAATACCTTATAAAATCAAGTATGCACCATGAAATAAGAAAACCATCATTATACCATTTCAACGTTAAATAAAACATCAACGTATTTGATATTTTATTCATCCAATACATGTTTTCCCCTTTATCACGTTCTAAGTGTGTGACCCTACATGTTACTATAACGCTGGCAATAATTTAAGTCATATTTAAATCATAAATGGTGAGCGGTATCTAGCAACACATCGTTGTTACCCAAGTTATAATAATATCAATGATTCGATCAACTTTTCTATGACCAGTGTATCAACGTAATATAATCATCGTAACCGTACAAAGCTTCACACTCTTTAGTCATGGCTGCCAACCATCTTAGATTTCGAAATATAAATGAGAAATATGATTGTACTTGAGAGATTCAATGGCTATAATCGTTGTATTTGTAATTCTCTATCGAATCAAAGAACTACAAAGTGGATGTAGGCTCATTAACGTCGAACCACTATAAATCTCGTGTGTCTGATTGCTTTTCTGTGTTTATAGTTTATAATTCTTCATTATTCTCTATAAAATCTAGTCAATTGGGTGTTAGTGCCACTTTTTGATATAACATTTTGGTGCTTTTACTGAGAAATAAAGATTCTCAGCATATAAGGATTATCCATTCTACTATTGGATCTCCACGTTCGATGAAGAAATCATGTAACTTCTCAAGACTACGTGGAAATGAAGCTTCTGGATTAGATCTAATATGTTACCAATTCAAATAAAGCCTTTGGATCGGATGCATATGAAGCTTCTGTAGAAACAAGGGACTCGGGTTGAATATGGAAAGCCTTCAAGAAAGCTTCTGTAGAAGCAAGGGGATCGGAGTAACGGGGTCTGACAAATTCAACCCGACCCATTCTAGGATCACCAACTCAAGCAAAAGACATATCCGAGCCGCACCAAGAAGACGTATTTGAACCGCACCAAGAAGACGTATCGGAACCACATGGGAAGGCCCGAAACGATCAGTTGATGATGCTCCGACCCGACCCAGAGGAAATTGTTTGATCCGCCCCAACCTTAAGGAACTCTCGAACCGTAACCTGAAGGCAAGTTCTAACCCGACCTGAAATAGCTGCTTTTAGGGAAAAAATTCAATTTTCTGATCGTTTCAAAGAAGGCGCCATCTTCTAAAATCGAATGAATCAGGCGTTGCCCACCACAGGGACTATATGGCCCCGGACCCCCACCGGCACTGCGCCCGGACCCGCTGACGGTTCGCTTTCGGCTTGGCACACGGCTCAGCCCATCATACATTTTCGCCAACAATAGTCATCAAGTTTTATCAATCGAGATTCGTGGATAGTCTGAGAATATCAACAGCAAAATGACCACACTGGGATTCTTCGAAGAGCCATGGCCCCTGTTTACTGATGTTACTCAATGTGAGGAGTTGTTGAGCAGATTTAGAATGCTAACAATGATGGTATATAAGAAGAACATTGTTCCCTGATAGCCTCCTTTTCTAGAGTTCCAATGGTGTATATGCTTCACTAATGTAACTGGTGTTATTCCCGAAAAATCAGTGACCACTTGGTTTACATGACTTGAACCTGTCCAACCAACGGAGTCTCGAATGACATTGGTATGGAGTAGTATGGGCACTATTCCGGAGATGACTAGGATGATCTTAGCAATGATGATTCTCAATGATGGGGAGCCAGAAAGCGACTAAAGATTCCAAAGCTACACTTCACTGGTATGACGTGATGTAGGACATATGTCTCACGATTCATTCCCTGAAGAATTCAGCTAACCTTTACAAGGTTTATCTGCTATCAACTGCATCGATGACATTTGATTTCTGCCGAATAAGGATTAAATCAACATACTTTGGTGCCCAGCTTCAGGTACCAGTTGAACCACCGCAAGCCATGATTGGACTTACGGGTCCTTATCCAGATGATAGCAACTTGACTGCTCATCAGCCATCATGCAACTAGCCCTAGCAGAATTCGGAGCGTACATCGCATCTTGGTGTCTATTGTTGAAATTCCCAACTAAAGCATGAGTGGGAAGGGTCTATGGTGACCAAATTACTGGAAATACTTACTATTTGGCTGAATGGAAGATTCTGCACAATGGAGATGGTGTGGATCCTAAGAATGCTTCCCAACCTACAAAGGAGGAATCAACATAGAAAGTAAAGGAAACATCGCGGAAGGAGTCGCTCGATTACCTGTCCAAAGACATAGATCCCAGAGAGGATGAGGATTCGGGATGCAAAAGGGCTGCACTTAATGAAGCAATTGTGGATATTCCGATTGATAAAGACGACCTGACAAAGGTCTTGAAAATTGGATCTCATTTGGACTGCCTCCGACTGAGGGAACTGACAGATTTTCTATGATCAAATCTGGGCGTATTTGCATGGATCCATGCTGACATGTGTATGCTCCCGTCAAGGAAAAAAGCCATATGCTCGGCTCGGAGAGGTAAGCGGCCTTAAAAGAAGAAGCCGAGAGGCTGAGAGGCAATAGTTTTATACGAGATGCCACATATCCCGACAAGTTTTATAAGAGACCTTGGACTATACTATTACATGGTAATGCCTTTCGAACTGAAGAATGCTAGAGCAACGTACCAGCGCTTGGTGAATCATTTGTTCTGCAACCAAATTGGAAAGTCCATGGAAGTTTATATAGATGATATGCTTCTGAAGTCCAAGTGATCAACCAACCACGTTTCATATTTGGCAGAGAATTATAGATGTTCAAAGATTATGAGGGAAGGTGGAAGCACTGAGTAGATTTATTTCCAAAGCTACCGAGAATGGCATCCCTTCCTTTGATTTGATAAGTGAAAAAGAAGTAAACGGTGGCAAAGTGCAACTACCTAAAGATTGAGAAGCTCACTTACAATCTACTGATCACATTAAGGAAACTCTGCCATTATTTCCAAGCCCACCCGATTATGATATACACTGATTAACCACTACGACAAGCCCGACAGAGACCTAAGGTATCTGGAAGATAGGTCAAATGGAACATCTAGCTGAGCCAGTTTGATCTCAATCTCCTCCCAAAGAAGTCCATGCAGGGGCAAGCATTAGCCGACTTGATCCCTGAGTTCCCCATTCCCAAAGAGGATGTATTGGATAAAGAAGATGACCCCTCAAAACGAAAGATGAAAACGAGCATTTGGAACCTGTAATCAGATGGTGCTAGGAATGATCGATGGTCCAGAGCCGGAGTCGTGTTAAAAACTCCTAAAGGAAGGTTAATTTACTAACCCTTACGTGGATTTTCCTGCTACTAACCATGATTCTGGGAACGAGGCCCTGATTTTCAGGCTGAAACTCATCAAAGATTTGGGAGTAGTTGTGTTGGATATCTTTTGTGACTCTTAGATTGATGTTTGCCAGGTTCGAAAGGAATTCCAGACAAAGGGACCACGACTTGTAGCTTACCTAGAACGGGTTGAAGAGCTGTTGGATGGATTGGTACGTTACAGCATATCTCATGTTCCATGAACAAAAAATAAAAAGCTAGGCAAGCTGGCCAATTTAGCAAGCTCCGACAGTCCTGAAGTGATGGAGTTGGTCCTAATCGAGACATTAGAAACCCCAAGCATTAATCAGATGGGAGTTGGCCCAGTATTGGGGATCGAACCCGAGAGAGAATCATGGATAACCCCCATAAAGAACTTCCTGCAGCATGGAACGCTTCCGACCAGATAAAGTGAAAGGCATACCGTCGTTCTTAAAGCCTTAAGATACGACATACAAGGCGACTTTGCTTATTTTCCTTGGAAGATCATCCTGAGATAAACATCAACGAATCTCGTTGCTGAATTCAGTACCCTGAATGATTCGACAAAAGCACTTCTCGACTTCCCGCTTGATGGAAGATGTACGCGAATGGGACTTCTAGTGGTTAACATTTTGATAATAAAATGTGAAGATTCAAAATCCGACTACCTTGACTGATTATTCATTGACTGATTCATGCCCCATACGCAGGGGCAACTCGGACATCTTATCATGGATTGCTCATGATTCCACTATCCAGTCCCAAGCTGATGCAACACTACCTTGCATGACTGACTACCTCAATCTTGCCCGAAGATTGGCGAGTTAAAGGTTTGGAACACTTAGGCTTGGATGTTGATTGATTATCCACATGTCAGCTCTTATTCTCGACGTAGGATCGAAGGCATATTTGCGGATGGATAAGACGTGACTATCTCCCTCGCATCCATATCTTACTTCCTAAAATGGAAAGCACAAAATTTCTATAAGCATGGATATACTTTTCTCCTACCAATCACTGTCCTAGCACCAATGTGATGATGTGCTGCCATTAGCGGTACAGACATGACTACCTGACACTCAATCCTTGCCCTTGGCATGGGGCCAAGAAGGCGATTCAAAGGATATGCAATATCGTCATTCGCTTACAGTATCTACCTAAGTCCCCGATCAAGGTCTATTCATTCTTGGGACTACCATCACACGACAGTTTGACAAGATGTTCATCATCAGCTAAAGATTTTGGCAGTCATCCCCCGGCAGAGACAGGACAATGAAAAATGGGCCTACAAAGAACATGCAATTCCATTTTCTCTTAGAATGATATTCATTCCTTTAGCAGGGCTATTCTTTAACCATAACTCTTATATTTGCATGCTTTATGAGTTATTGATGTAATTATCTCATAGATGAATTTATATGTGGATGGCGTAGGTACCCCGAATCTGGTACCGACCAGACTTCTAACATCTGCATCTGCAATTATGTAGCACTGCCAAATAGAGCCCGATTGAACTGCTCATTTACAAAGCCACACCCTCCGTTTGAGGAAAGTTGTATAGCTCAAGGTGGGTCTGATTTGACCATCCACTCCTTGGCTCACGCGTGGAAGACCTCAAGACAATTGTGTATTGATCTTTGCATTGCAAGATCGAAATCCGACCCCAAATGGACACGTTCGACCGTTTATATGGCTTCATCATTGCTCGATGCCACCAGATTACATGAATCCAAATAGAGGAGGCAACACTGCCCATGGATATGCTTACTTTTCAATCATGCATTTTACTTTTACATGCTTCCCAAGTTATTGAAATGACTAACTCATGCGATATGAATGATGCAAATACCCAAAGTGTGGTGCCAATCACTCCTCCCATAGACTGATCGGAGGAATGCAAAGCCTTGGAGAACGTGATTCGATAGTTTTCCCGACTAACTCCAATCCTCATAGCTTGGACAGGGGAATGAACCTTGGGCAAGTGTGATGGGCACACCAAGATTAAAGACCATTCGATCCCTGACTCTAACCAAAATTGACCTTGGGAGAGTATAAAGGACGAACAAGGATGTCCATAACTCTAACTATAATGAGTTGAGAGAGAGAGTATAAAGGGCAATACTATGACGTCAGCCCAAACTCCGTCCCACGAATCGACGGGACGAGAGAGACTTGATTATTGCAAATGGCCAACTCTACCTATGAATCAGAGATTAAGAGGTAGCACCACAACAAGTTTTAAATGACCGCTTGCCTGAAAAGCTCCATCTGGCAGAGTGAAGCGGGAAGTACAGATTAAAATCGAATTCAAGAACGACACTCGTGCCTGCAGAATCCCGCTCTTGGAAATATAGTGCAGATGGAAAGCCTGGGAGATTGGCATGAATGTTCGTCTGATCAACTCAAACTCTCCTGATCCGAGAGTGACTATAAAGGTAGGCATGAATGGTGCACCACGATTAAAGACCGCTTTAACCAGACTCTAGCCTGGGCATACGACAAGAGAGTATAGTGGCACTGAGACCAAGTGCCGAAAGAAGTTGGGTCATACCCCACTGAAGGATTGGGGTAAAGATTGAAAGCTAAGCCCGCACTCCCCATAGAATAATCGGGGGCATTAGAACCTTGCTACTAATCAATCCCGAACAAGCCCTGTCCAGGAAATTTATTCTAGGTTGATTGGGCGCATACACATACACATACATATCACACCCCTATAATAGTTGCAATATGATATGCTATTTATTACTTAGTTGATTGCAAAAATTTTGATTTGCAGGGACACTGGATGGAAATACTGGTTTGATATGTGATGTGTTTTACTATTTTTTACTTAACATAGTAATGTTTTGATTACAATTACATTTGATTGCAATGGATAATAAACATGCAAATGTAAGATACTGCAGGAAACTACTTTATTTATTGACTGCATATTTATATAAGATAACAGGACAAGAACACGAGGGTCGCACTCGCAAAAACCATAGCAGGCTGGTGAATAACAAGCAAAGGGCCATATCCAAAAGGTTGGCTCTGCTCCCTAATGCTATGATTTCGATGTGACTCAAGGCAACGACCGAAAGGAGGCCTTGAGAGTGGATTTTTCAATGACATGTCATGCACCTTAATGCAAAGACCGAAAGGAGGCCCTAAGAGTGATGTATCAAGTCAACATACGCACCCACTCATGACTCACCATAGCCAGGGTGTGACGACGAGCGTCACCTTGCAAGTACAATGAATGGAAAATGCAATGGTTCGAGCACTCAGATAACGCAATCACTGAAGTTTTGGAAATAATGTATCGTTTCTATGCATACATGTCCAAATTTGAAAGTGGCATGATCCAACCGCCTGTCTTAGTGCTACCTATGAACTGAGGGTGGAAATAATGTATCGTTTCTATGCGTACATGTCCAGATTTGAAAGTGGCATGATCCAACCGCCTGTCTTAGTGCTACCCAAGAACTGAGGGCATAATTATTGAAAGTATTTAAGTATGGCATAACTTGCTTGTCTGTATCTAATTTATACTTTGATACTAGCAGGCCGCTTGAGGACCATGAAATGGATGCAGAGTGAACATCCATTTGCTGATCCCAATCAACTTCCCAATTGGACGGCACACATAAGACCGAACGTGGTTTGACTGTCTTATCTAGCACACTTATGTGATGTGATGCAACCGCTTTTTCTATGGCATCTCCCTTGATGCGTGGGAAAGCAAGATCACTCGAGGCGACTATGGTTTGGATTTTAGCCACCTGACTCCAATCCTAAAAGCTTGGATGGGAGACTAGAGAGTAGCATGACCTAAGTACCAACAAATCATTTTGCATCCAATGATCACGACTTGATGGAGGTGTATGAATTCAGAGAAGACACAGATTTAATGCTCACCACTTAGCAAGAGCCCTGTAGATGAGGAACGGGATTGGAGTTCCGAACAGCATGATTTGACTCCCCGATTACGCCTTGCACATTTACTATCCTCAAGTTCCATAGGATCTCAGATTACAACCAAAAGGATAGTTCCTCAAGAATAACCCGCATACATATGGGCAGTAGATCATCATCCAGAATCAAATGACAAAACTCGGATTGACAGCCATTGCATACGCGGAGCCAAGAAGCCCAATGTCGGCTTCCACCCACTTCAGGACTTCATGATGGGGCACCAGCGCTGAATTGGACATCTAGCAATAACTTCCCAGAGACGAAGGCTAGATTGCTAACATTATTTGATGCTTCGCCAGAGGAGACAAACCTCAAAGGCGACATGAGCAGCTTCAGTCAAAAATCTTTCACACAAGATATCAGGGATTTCAGCAATCCCCCAGACTTCAAGCTACCATTTCTGGTTCTTGACTTACATTAATTTTATACAATTTTGGTAGCTCGCATCTGAATCGATCAACCGTTGAAACACATTGGTCACCCGCTTCATTGAACAATCAAAGGTTCACATCTCTCGACCCAACGACGTTGTTTTATTCACTTCAATCAAACAGAGGTCCGGCGATACCCTGCATTCAATCTTGGAAAGACTCAATGCCATAGTAGTATCAGTAGATTGACCGGAACCATCTATGGTGTTGATGGCAGGAGTATCCGGTATTACGAATAATACGAACTTCAAAATCTCCCTATAATGAGACTCACCCAGAGACTTTTGCGATTTCACCTTTAAAACAGACAGATTCATGCAATAAGAGGACACTAACGTTGAGATGGATGGTCTCAATGTCATCATAACAAAGGATGGAGGACCGTCCGACTCTAGAAATAAAAAAGGCAAGGGAAGAGTCCCGGAAAACAACAATAAGACTTTGTGATATTAGAGAGATTCAATTTTATTGATCAAGTCAACAATCTTGTTTGGTAAGCTCAATGGAACCGAGTACGAGAAATAGACTCAATAAGACTGTGATAGCTATTCCACACTATGGTGAAGCATAAACGAAGGAGCTTACTTAACTCCAGGAATAATCCGATGAGAGTAGCCAAATTCACTGACCCACGACGAGGCAATCCTCATTTTTTGACTAAAGGGATGGGATGACACCAATGAGAGTGTGATTTGACCATTCACGTATACAACTCCAATTCTTGACGGCTTGAGAAAGAGTACAGAAAGAAATGGGTCGACTAAGATTGCTGAACCTGCAACTCTAACTCGATGCGATGATAGAAAGTATAAAGACTAGGAAACTGGATGTCCGATTGACTTAGCCCAATCCCCATCAATGCTAGGGACGTAAACACCGACCTCGCTTGTCCTCTACTAATGTTGGGAGCATGAGCATCGACTTGCATACTAAATTAGGAGATGACCCTGAATCGGTGCGCGATTTAAAGCATATACACCATATCTTTGGAGTATGACATGATTCGTCTTTCCCGCTCAGGCGATCTAGCTTAGCGGTTAAATGTGACTTCAAAGACCCAATTACGTCGCAAGGAGGGTGTGATAAACTTCTCTACTACCTTACGATTATGATGATTATACCAGAATGGCCTACATGTATTAACCATCATCTCGTAATGACTCGTACATGATCAAGAGACTATGAAACAATCCAGAACAGTCATCGATTTTTTCTAATGTGCTCCGATACCACCATGGATTTCTGATTTTATGCTGATATGATCCATAGTGATCATGGCCTTCGGATTCCTTATTTTTCAATTGGATGTGGTCATGGATTCCTAGATTAATATCCTGATATCGAGATAGTCCAAGACAAAGTCCAAATGATAAATTCATATGACAATTCCGATGTGCTCCATCCCAACGGCCCAGATGCTAGCCTAAGGACAGACGATTCTTGTACTATCTCATGGCTCGAATGACTACTTCATACATTGACATGTATAAGAAGGAAAGGCTGACTCGATAATTCGCTTTACTTGCATAGGAAGACGATGCCGTTTGGCAATGACCTGTATGTGTATGATCGCATTCGGGAGCCAACGACCCAGCGTGACTTATGAAGAAAGAATTTGACCTCTTGATTCAACAAGGTTTAAATGAATAATTGATCATTTCAACTACTCCAACCATAAGATTTGACCAAATGAGCACCCATAGAAGCGGTGCAATATACAACAAACTGTCCATACAATGAAGAGTCAAAATACCAGAACTACTCATGAGGGCACAAAAATTTGATAAAACCTTCTCAAGGACGGATGAAGTTCCAGAAAGATTCATCTCGACTTATCCAAAGAACTTCTCATCCATGATAAGATGTACTTTGGGGGGTGTTTGCGAACAAATTATACAATTGTAAACAACTGTAAAATCCCTTCGGCTTTCCTAAACAACAAGGATTGTTGTAGAGGGTGTCGAACTATGGGACCAAAAATATTTTAATTAATAAATCCAATCAAGTTATTCCAAGATTTTGATTGATTGAAAACAAAGAAAATAACAACAATTAAATAAAGAAGAGAGATTTATCTAATAAGGGAAAGCAATTAGGGGACAATGACATAGATTAGATTCACACTCATCAATAGCCAACAAATAAATATAGATCTAATTCATGTTTCTATCACAAACACGAATCAACGATAAATAGATTCTTAGAAACAAATAAGTAAATAACGACAAGCATAGCCTATGCAGGAGCTAAGCTCTTAAACAACCATAGACTATCAGGACAGATTCACAAATTAATTTCTAAAAACCTAAAACTAGATCTAAATCTGATAATTGTTAGATCGAACACGAATATACCCTGTGAAGGAGCATAGCTCTTAAACGACACAGAATATGAATGTTCAAATCTAACCCTTGAACAGATCTAGATCTACATATATAAAGTCTTCATCTATTGGCTATGTGATTCATGTTGAATCATATCTATTAGCATCATCACCCCCTAATCAAAGGGGATTAGCTAGACATAGCTAAAGAAGAAGAAAAACAGAAATTAAATAACATGAACATAAATAAAACTAAAACTAAATAGAACAGAGGAAGAAGAGTTTTATTCCAAGAGAAAGATTACAGAATAAAACTAAGTGTGTTTTTACATGAATAAGATACAAGGTATTTATAGTTGTATTGGCCAAGGCTACTTGGCGAATTCCACATTGTGGGACAAAAACCCCTTTTTCAAAATAACACATTAATCAAGTAGCTCAGTGTGAACGCGTGCAGCGCATGAGTGAGAAGCCTTGCAAATTACATGATATGGGACAAATAACTTAGCCCAATTAGCAACTAGACCAACGTGAATGCATGCAGATGTCATGGAAAATAGGTTGCGGGCTTCAACTCCAATTGACTTGAGAATGAATAACAACCCCAAGTGATCATTATGGAAAAGCATTGAATCTTGTCTTTGAAATATGCAGCAGAAGGCGATTGAATAGCAACTTTTCTTCAGGTCTTCAAGCTTTAATCCAGCTTTAAAATTCAACACTCTTCTTGCACAAATTCTTCAAGCTTTTCAACAATTAAGTGCGTTAATCCATTCATCAAAAATAATCTGTAAACACAACTATAAATGCACAATATCAATTATTTAAAAGATAAAATAAGATAAATATGCAGATAAAATATACACATTTACGTGTATATCAAATACCCCCACACTTATCTTTTTATTCGTCCTCGAATAAACTAAACTAAGATATGTCACACTTTCGTAGGAAACACGATTGCATTTAGCGTATGCAACAAGCCGTTAAACCCCTAGGTGTCCCTAGTAGGACGAGTGTTGTCTCGTGAGGGTTTTCAGCGGATACTACCCACAAAATCCAAAGCGTCTTGTGTACGCGGATTAATCAAATAATATATTTAAGGTCCTTCACATTCCAAGGATTTCACCTAACTTCAATAATAACGGTTTAGCCCCAAATTATCCATCCCATAATTAGTGCAAAAATGAATAAAAAAATTCAAGCTGAATCATAATTCCTTGATAACACTGTAATTGTCTTGAAGGTTAAGAGCGTGGTGTCAACCAAAGTTCTACACATCGACAATGTGCACCCAATCATTTATTCAACTTTTTTTTTTTTGAACAAATTTGCACCAATGTAACTGTAATGTATTGGATATGAGTTATGCATAGATGAAGGAAAATTTTGTAAGTTCTAAAAATATTCTAGATAAGAGGGCAAGTGTATTAGTTGAATTTCAAGTTATAAAAGATAAAGTAATACTAAGGCACATATGGACGTTTTGTTCCCTTTCATCTCCTCAACTACAATCCTTGCTTCTAAGTATGGTATGATGGATGTGGATGGAATGGAAATGGATGCTTCATAGTCAAGAATGATGAAGACTATTTCATTCAGAGAGACTCTCTCTTTTTTTTTCCTTTTTTTTTCTATTCTTTTTTTTCTTCTTTTTTTTCCTTTTTTTCTTTTGCATGATGAATGATGAATTGAGATGGAATGATGACGTACATGATTTCATTTGATTCCTCCTCTACTAAACCAATACTTCATGAAAGGAAAGTTTTGTGCCCTAGTTACTCTACTTCTATAACCCTAATTCAACACACAAGTCTGGATTGATGTTATACAAAAAGCTGAAAGGAATGATAAGAAAAGTTTTGTAAGATAGATAACCCATATAAAATAAGATGTGGTATATGGTTATCCTACCTTAAAACAAGTACGGAGTGGGTAGTGTAATATTGGTATAAAAAGTGACGTTTCTGAACCTTTGAAATCAAATCAGTACAAGGTTCTTGAGTATACCAATATAAGATAAACTTGTCAAAACATGGATGTAAATCGAGTAAAATTTGGGTTTGAATAATGTGGGGTATCGAAGAAGAACGCTACAATGAGTCATTTCTCCTTAATTGGGCCAAGTGGATTTTAGAACTTACGATTTTGAAAATTTGAGTGGAAAAGAAAATATTATGTATGAAAACGAACTCAGAAAATCCAACAAATGTAGGTGCAAAATCATTTTTAATTCTTGATTTTTTTACTTGCACATTCTAACACGTATAACAAGGGTTGGCACGCTTACTCCAGAACACAACTAACGTCTGCACAGTCTCAAGCTAGCATCATAAAAAGACACATTACAATTCAATGAATAAATAATGTTCATTCCCATCACCCAAAAAATTCAACTTATCAAACAAGAACCAAGGTGTTATTTATGAGTTTAAGTTAATCCTTGTTCAATGAATGACCTAGTTCATAAAATTTGATTGCTGATGTAATGTAAATCCCCCCCCACACTTGAGTGTGACTGTGTCCTCACAGTCGTTAATCAGACATATCTTAGTGAAAGGGAAAAACAATTAAGATAATATTTACATATGTATAAAAGAGGGTTAGTGCGTCTTACCGAATGTAATGTGGCTCATGGAGGACCATGAGCTCTTCCTCTTGGTTGGGTATTGGTTCCAAGTAAGGTTTAAGGCGTTGACCATTGACCTTATAGGACGATCCATCGGTTGGATTCTCAATTTCAACTGCACCATACGGAAAAACAGTCCGCACAGTGTAAGGTCCTGTCCATCTTGATTTTAACTTACCCGGAAATAAATGCAGTTTTGAGTCATACAACAGAACTTTTTGACCTGGCATGAAAGTTTTACGTAAAATTGATTTATCATGAAAAACTTTTGTTCTGTCCTTGTAAATTCGTTCATTTTCATAGGCATCATTTCAAATTTCATCAAGTTCATTAAGTTGAAGCTTCCTATGTTCACCTGCTTGCTCTAAATCAAGATTCAAAGTTTTTATTGCCCATAACGCCCTATGTTCTAGTACAACTGGCAAGTGACATGGCTTACCAAAAATCAACCGATAAGGGGACATACCCAAGTTTGTTTTGAAAGCAGTGCAGTAAGCCCAAAGAGCATCGGTTAATTTTTGAGACCAATCTTTATGATTTCGATTCACAGTTTTCTCAAGGATTTATTTAATCTGCCTATCCGATACTTCAACCTGCCCGCAAGTTTGAGGATGGTACAGAGTGGATAACTAGTGGGTTATCGAATACTTTCTCATGAGAGCTTCAAAAGAACGATTACAGAAGTGTGCTCCATTATCACTGATTATTGTGCGAGGTGTGCCAAACCTAGAGAAGATATTTTCTTTCAAGAAGCGCACAACAACCTTGTTATCGTTTGTGTTGCATGGAACAGCTTCGACCTATTTGGAAACATAATCGACAGCTACGAGGATGTACAGGTTCCCAAAAGAATTAGGGAAGGGTCCCATGAAGTCTATACCCCACACATCAAAAATTTCGACCTCTAGAATGGGGTTTAGGGGCATCATATTCCGTTTAGAAATTTTCCCTAAGAATTGACATCGATCACAAGTTTCGCAAAATTCGTACGCGTCTTTGAAAAGGTTGGGCCAGTAGAAACCCGATTGGAGAACCTTTTCAGCTGTCTTTTTGGGACCGAAGTGACCACCACAGGCTTGGTCATGACAGAAAGAGAGGACACTATGAGTTTCAGTGTCGGGAACACACCTTCGAATGATTTGGTCGGGACAATACTTGAAAAGATAGGGGTCGTCCCAATAAAAATGTTTCACTTGGGAAAAGAATTTGTGTTTATCCTGCTTAGACCAAAAAGAAGGGGTTTGCTTGGTGACTAAGTAGTTGACAATGTCAGCGACCAAGGATCAGTGGATAGAGAAAATAGTTGTTCATCAGGGAAATTCTCGTTGATCGGAAGAGGAGAAGACGGGGCATTTGGAAGACGAGACAAGTGGTCTGCAATAACATTGTCAGATCCCTTTTTGTCCTTAATGGTAAGGTCAAATTCTTGAAGTAGAAGGATCCAACGAATGAGACGAGCCTTAGCATCCTTTTTAGAGAAAAGATACCTAAGTGCGGAATGATCGGTATAAACCGTGATGTGTGAGCCAACTAGATAAGGCCTGAATTTTTCTAGAGCAAAAACAACTGCCAAGAGTTCCTTTTCAGTGGTCGCATAATTAATTTGGGCATCGTTCAAAGTCTTACTCGCGTAGTAAACGACATGAAGAATTTTATCGACGCGTTGTCCTAAGACAGCGCCAACAGCGAAATTTGAGGCATCACACATGATTTCAAAAGGCAGCTTCCAGTTGGGAGAGCAGATGATCGGAGCCGAGACAAGTTCATTTTTAAGATGCTCAAAAGATGAAATGCAATCAGAATTGAAGTCGAAAGGAACATCCTTACCAAGAAGATTGGTCAAAGGTCGAGTGATTTTGCTGAAATCTTTTATAAAGCGACGGTAAAAACCAGCATGACCTAAAAAGGATCGGATGTCCTTAACGGATTTGGGAATGGGAAGATTCGAGATAACCTCAATTTTGGCTTTGTCTACTTCAATTCCTTTGTTAGAGATGACATGTCCTAAAACAATGCCATGTTTGACCATGAAGTGACACTTTTCCCAATTAAGCGTTAAATGTTTATCTTTGCAATGGTTAAGAACAAGATCCAGGTGATGTAAACACTCAGTGTACGAATCCCCGAAGATGGAAAAATCATCCATGAATACTTCCAAAAATCGCTCGATCATATCAGAAAAAATGCTAATCATGCACCTCTGAAAGGTTGCAGTTGCATTACAGAGACCAAAAGGCATACGTCGGTACGCAAATGTACCAAATGGACAAGTGAAAGTGGTTTTCTCTTGGTCCTCAAGAGCGATAGGGATTTGATTATAGCCCGAGTACCCGTCAAGGAAACAATAATACTCATGACCGGCTAGCCGTTCTAACATTTGATCAATAAATGGCAGAGGGAAGTGATCCTTACGTGTTGCAGCGTTAAGTTTCCTATAGTCAATGCAAACACGCCAACCAGTCTGGGTGCGGGTTAGGATAAGCTCGTTAGCTTCATTTTGGATCACGGTAATCCCTGATTTCTTAGGTACAACATGAATCGGACTAATCCATTGACTATCGGAAATTGGGTAGATGATTCCGTTGTCCAGATATTTAAGGATTTCAGCACGAACTGCTTCTTTCATGATAGGGTTTAGTCGACGCTGGGGATCCCGAGTAGGTTTGGCATCATCTATAAGGTGGATTCGATGTTGGACAATCGAAGGACTAATCCCCTTAATATCAGCCATGGACCAACCAAGTGCTTCCTTATTTTTTTTAAGGATGGGAAGGAGCAATTGTTCCTGCTCTAAAGTAAGGTCAGAAGCGATGATGACAGGAAAAGTTTCATTGTCTCCTAAGTAAGCGTACTTAAGATGACTGGGCAGCACTTTGAGTTCAGATTTTGGGGAAGACTCAACCGAAGAAATTGGTTGAGGAATAGGCTCAATTGTGAGCCGCTCAACAGAAATTGAATCAGAGACATTTTCGGGAATATCTTGAAATAATGTTTCATAATTTGATTCAATTTCGTTGCTCAGATGGTCGAGCTCAGATTCATTATCATGGACAGCATGGATTTCAGAAAACTGGTCCACATAAGAGTTAGGAGAGTTTTCAGTTCTGAAGATGTTTAACTCGACAGTCATGTTACCGAAAGAAAGTTTCATAGACCCATTTCTACAGTTGATAAGCGCGTTAGAGGTTGCTAAGAAGGGTCGTCCTAAAATCAAAGGGATCTGGTTTGCAGGATTGCTTACCTGTTGAGTTTCTAGGACAATGAAATCAACTGGAAAGATGAATTCGCCTATTTTGATCAACACATCCTCGATTTCGCCCACAGGTTTCTTAATTGACCGGTCAGCAAGTTGAAGGGTAACCTTGGTGGGTTTCAGTTCTCCTAGCCCTAATTGGCGATAGACGGAATATGGAAGCAAGTTAACACTAGCACCTAAGTCTAGCAGGCATCTATCGATTTTCTTGTCCCCAATAGTACATGATATTGTGGGGCAGCCAGGATCTTTGTATTTCACTGGCATTGATTGGGACAAGACTTCGCTTAGAGTTGCTGCTAGAAACACTTTCTTAGGTACTTGTGTATGACGTTTTTGAGTGCACAAATCTTTTAGAAATTTCGCGTACTGTGGAACTTGATGTATAATATCTAAAAGAGGAATGTTCACTTTAACTTGCTTAAATATTTCAAGCGTCTTTTCTAGCTGATCCGTCTTTTTCCTAGGTCGAAGTCTATGAGGGAATGGAGCAGTCAACTCAGTAGCTTACGCTACTTTAGTTTGAGGATGGTCCTTGTCAGAAATTGGCTCAATGTTTTGATCTGAGTTGGTCGAATTTTTGATAGGGTTTGGAAGATCATCCGGTAAAGCATTCGGGTTGACCACATGGTTGTCAATCTTTTTGCCGGATCTAAGAGTTGTGACAGCATTCAATTGACTAATATTTGAATCCTAAATGATGTGAATTTGGTTGGGGTTTGAATTTTGTCCTCTAGGGTTTTGAATGGGTTGACTTGGAAAAGTACCCTTTTCCCGTTCACTTAATCTAGCGTTAAGCTGAGACATTTGTTTTTGGAGTTCACTCATTTGTTGATTCGTGTTTTGCATATATGATTGCAAGGAGTTGTCTAGCTTGTTTTGATTTTCAATAGTTTGCTTAGTCATTTGCGCTAATAGGTTGCTCACCTCAGATAAATTCCCCTCAATCGTAGAAAGGCGTTTTTCATATTGGAGTGCAACCGTTTGATTGTGGAAAGGAGCCTGGTTCGAAGTGTACTGATTTTGCCTAAGAGGAGGGTTCACGGCATTGTTCGAAAATGCTCGATTCAAAGGTCTATTCATCAGAGGGTTATTTGGACCATAAGAAAGATTTGGGTGGTTGTTGGGTCGGTTGAAAGCGTTCACTTTCTCAAGGGACTAGGGACAGTCATCAGCCATATGATTGGAGTCAAGACAGATGTGACACATGGCTTGGGAAGCGTTATTAGACTGAGTGTGTGTTCTAACAACGTTCAGTATGGCATCAACAAGAGTATTAGAAGAAGAAGAGGATTCAACAGAATTACTACTGGATCGCGAATAGAGAGATTTTTCATTGGTTCTTTCCCATTGTTTCGATTTTTCCGCTAACTCATCCAGAAATTCCCAAGCTTCTACATCAGTCTGTTTTAGAAAATTGCCCTGACACATGGACTCTAACATTTGCCTAGTACTATTATCAAGTCCATCATATACAGTTTGACATAGCGACCATGTTTCATAACCATGATGGGGATAACTTAACAGCAGTTCTTTAAATCTTACAAAGTATTGCCAAAAAGATTCACCCCCTTTTTGGTGGAAATTGGTGATTTCATTTCTGACTCTAGCTGTTTTTTCTGGGGGTAGAATTTCTTAAGGAAAACTGCTGTAAATTCATCCCATTTTTTAATCGAATTTGGGGGCAAGCTGCGAAACCATTTTTCTGCGGAGTCAGTTAGTGCAAATGGAATCAAACGAAGTTTAATACCATCCTCACATAACTGTTGTAATTTAAAGGTTGCACAAGCGTACTCAAATTTCGTTAAGAAACTATGTGGTTCATCATGAGAAAAATTTCCAAATTTGGGAAGGATATTTATCTGACTTGATCGGATTTCAAAGTGATTACCCACAGGATTGGGTAATTGAATGCAAGAAGGGACAGAAACTCTATCGGGAAGGATTCTTTCCATCAGGGTACGAGGTGCGGTTTCGTTACCCATTTCTAAAGGTTGTTCGGGAAAATTGGTTTTTGAGGAAAGAGAAGGTGGTTCGATTCTAACTAAACGACGAGATTCTTGGTCACGGGTCCAAGTTTGCATGCACTAGAAAGAAGAAAAAGAGAGTTTGTCAAGGAAATTTAGACAATGGAGAAGTTCAAAAAGAGGTGAAAAGGAAAAAGGTTTTGAAACTGGGAGTTTTCTTGGAAAAATACGACCTACAGAACTAGCGAGGTTAAAAAAAGAGAAAAAAGATTGTAATTTTTTTTATTTTTTTTGTTTTTCAAATTTTTATTTGTTTTTGAGGAGTTTTGAATTTTTTTATTGCAATTCGCAAACCAATCAGATACACAGAATTTGGCTACAATGATATTTTCTGCCTTAGTAGCTCCTAACCCAAAATTATATAATGACACGTTTGATTACTTAAAACAAAAGATTTCTCAGCCAGTTAACGGACAGGAGTTATCGGTGCACCAGGAATCACCCTAGCAATGCAGCCGAAGGTTTAAGTACCTTCAGAGTAACAACCGATATAATATTTACGAATCACCGTAATATTTATAAACGGTTATTTCTCTGCCGTAGTCTAGACACCAAGAAATAATTCATTCCAAATGAATCAACTGTCAAAATACAATTAAGCCCTAGATGAGCCTGTGACTCCCTTAAGTCCATTGTCTAACCGTTATTATTAGTCAGATTCTATGATGAATGCAGTTTGTGGGCTAACGAAAGGGTGATGAAATCCCTCACCTTATGTGAATTGGGGTATTGCCCTTAACAGAATGAACATAGATGCAGAAATAAGAATTGCAGAAATTAAAAGATTGTACAAGCAAGCCGCTTCCCCTGCAGAAGATTTTTACAAGCAATGTCTATTTTTTTTTATTTGCAGCAGCATTCCCTATAGAGTTTAGAAAAATCTCACCTCGATCGGCAGTTCGTCCAGTGCAGATGAGTAGCGCTAGCGCGTTCACACCCCACTTGGTGTGCAACCGTTCCAATCAAATCTGTTTGCAAATCACTTGGTTGAACTCTTCACTTCTCGTTGGCCTTTGAATTGATTTCTTTGCTTGACTTTGATTCCTTGATTTGCTTGCTTGAGCCTTGAATTCTTTCTGCTTTGGCCTTTGCTTGAGTTCTCTCTCTCTTTTTTGACTTTTTTTTTTGGAAGGAAAACTAAAATGGCACTAAAACAAAAACAAAAGAAAGCTAAGGCTAATAAAAAAAATTAAACAAAGAGATGAAATCTCTTTCTTCCTTTTTTTTAAGAAACACAAGAAAATATATAACAAACAAAGAAAACAATTTTAAAAAAAAAAGGATTTGGGAAAAGAAAGCTAAAACCAACTTACAAAATTCAAAGAAGAGAAAAGGATTTTTTTTAAAGGGAACAGGGAGAACTGTAAACTATGAGAAGAAGAAAAAACAAAGGAAGAGGATGGGGTATATATAGAACAGAAGAAAGAAAATTGGAAAGAATTGAAAAAGGATTTTTTTTTTAATTTTGGGAAAAGGAATGTATGTATACAAGGAATATCGGAAAGTAGAGAAGTTTGGAAAGAAATTAAAGAAAAGAAAGGAAAGGAATTGTAATAAAAGCAATTTTTTCTTTTTTAGAGAATTGCTGAAAAATAGAAAGAGATTGTAGAAATTTGGAAAGAAATAATGGAAAAGAGGGGAAAGAAATTGGAAAAAGTTGGAACGAAATAAATGAAAGAAAGGGAAGGAAATAAATGAAGAAAGAATGGTAATGAATAGAAAAGAAAGTAGAAAAGGAAAGAGATCAAACTAAATTTGCAAGTTTTTTTTTAATTAGAATTGTTGTAAAAGTAGAGGTGTGGAAAGGTGGAAAGAAATTTGAAAGAAAAAGAAAAGAATTAAAAGAAAGGAATTGTTAGAAAGTTGAAATTTTTTATATGGAAATGTTGAAAGGAGGAAGCATGATGCAAATAAAAGTGGAAAGAATTAAATAAAAAAATGCAATTTTTTTTATTGTTGTCAAAATAGAAGAGAGAGAAGAGATTGTGCAGAAGAAAAATCGGAAAGAAGTAAATGAAAGATTAGGATAGAAATAGATGTGAAGAAATTGAATGGACATTAATTAGAAAAATTGGCAAAATTTTATTTTTTAGAAACTTGGAAAGAAATCAATTTGTGAAACAATTGCAAGGAGGAAGAGAAATAGAAGAGAAGGAAAGAAAATCACAAAAAGATTTGTTTTTTTTTAATTTATAAAATTTGTAAAAAGGAAAAAAATTATGGAGAGATGTCAAGAAAGAAGGAAAGCAACAAAGAAAGGAAACAAAACAAAAGACTAGAATTTTTTTCTCTTATTTGGTAGATATACGGTATCACAAATCAAATACCAAATCAACCAACAAGATTTTTTTATCTATGCTAGAAAACAAAAGGGAACAAAATAAAATAAAAATATTTTTTGTGTTTTTTTTATATTAAGAAAAAGAAAATTATAACCCGAAAGATTTAAAAACAAAAATTATTTTGGTCCCCGGCAACGGCGCCAAAATTTGTTTGCGAACAAATTATACAATTGTAAACAACTGTAAAATCCCTTCGGCTTTCCTAAACAACAAGGATTGTTGTAGAGGGTGTCGAACTCTAGGACCAAAAATATTTTAATTAATAAATCCAATCAAGTTATTCCAAGATTTTGATTGATTGAAAACACAGAAAATAACAGCAATTAAATAAAGAAGAGAGATTTATCTAATAAGAGAAAGCAATTAGGGGATAATGACATAGATTAGATTCACACTCATCAATAGCCAACAAATAAATATAGATCTAATTCATGTTTCTATCACAAACACGAATCAACGATAAATAGATTCTTAGAAATAAATAAGTAAATAACGACAAGCATAGCCTATGCAGGAGCTGAGCTCTTAAACAACCGTAGACTATCAGGACAGATTCACAAATTAATTTCTAAAAATCTAAAACTAGATCTAAATCTGATACTGTGAAGGAGCATAGCTCTTAAACGACACAGAATATGAAGGTTCAAATCTAACCCTTGAACAGATCTAGATCTACATATATAAAGTCCTCACCTATTGGCTATGTGATTCATGTTGAATCATGTCTATTAGTGTCATCACCCCCTAACCAAAGGGGATTAGCTAGACATAGCTAAAGAAGAAGAAAAACAGAAATTAAATAACATGAACATAAATAAAACTAAAACTAAATAGAACAGAGGAAGAAGAGTTTTATTCCAAGAGAAAGATTACAGAATAAAACTAAGTGTGTTTTTACATGAATAAGATACAAGGTATTTATAGTTGTATTGGCCAAGGCTACTTGGCGAATTCCACAATGTGGGACAAAAACCCCTTTTTCAAAATAACACATTAATCAAGTAGCTCAATGTGAACACGTGCAGCGCATGAATGAGAAGCCTTGCAAATTACATGATATGGGACAAATAACTTAGCCCAATTAGCAACTAGACCAATGTGAATGCATGCAGATGTCATGGAAAATAGGTTGCGGGCTTCAACTCCAATTGACTTGAGAATGAATAACAACTCCTAGTGATCATTATGGAAAAGCATTGAATCTTGTCTTTGAAATATGCAGCAGAAGGCGATTGAATAGCAACTTTTCTTCAGGTCTTCAAGCTTTAATCCAGCTTTAAAATTCAACACTCTTCTTGCACAAATTCTTCAAGCTTTTCAACAATTAAGTGAGTTAATCCATTCATCAAAAATAATCTGTAAACACAACTATAAATGCACAATATCAATTATTTAAAAGATAAAATAAGATAAATATGCGGATAAAATATACACATTTACGTGTATATCAGGGGGTAAAATATTAGCCTGCTTTGTGATCAGGCTACCCAAAGCTCAAGTGATTGACACTGATCGAAAATCACTCAGATGAAGTGATAAAGTATAGATAAGATCAGATCGGATCACATTACTCTGGTCGGATGGCTTCATCACTGGATCGCATCACATCGAATCAGGTGGACCATAGGACATCGGATCGGATAGAAAGCATATGCTTTGATTTTGGCAGAGAAAAGGAATCAGCTCGAGTGGCTCAGGTCGGGTCCGACCCAACGCCGCTTCACCAGCCACATATAAAGATTTCATTCAACTTGTCCAGTTCGGATCTAAGACACCCAATCCGACCCGCTTGGAAATGCAGCTACTGCACATCAACATGTTCCTATTCTCATGCCTATAATTGCAGATCGGAGCCCAGCTATTAAGATGCAGCCTGAAGCCACATCCTCCACGTTCTACACTACTTTCGAGATCTCCTCTGATGCTTTCATGTGGTACCCGACCTGCACCGCTTCCATGCCTGTAAATATAACATATGAAGACATTTTCAGAGGATTTTTAAGTCGTACGAAGCTTCACATTCTTTAGCCATGGCTGTCGACCATCTTATATTTCGAAATATAAATGAGAAATATGATTGTACTCAAGAGATTCAATAACTATAATCGTTGTATTTGTAATTCTCTATCGAATCAAAGAACTACAAAGTGGGCGTACGCTTGTTAACGTCGAACCACTATAAATCACGTGTGTTTGATTGTTATTTTGTGTTTTTTGTTTATAATTCTTCATTATTCTCTATAAAATCTAGTCAATTGGGTGTTAGTGCCATTTTTGGTCTGAAATTATTTATCTGATACCAGGGAAGGGAAACTTATTCCGCTATGCGTCATGGTCTCGTTGGACATCTATTTGAATTGGGTAGGAATTATTATTCACACCAGTCTATGACTAAACCGAAGTTTTTGTTTTCCCCTTAAAACTATCACGTGCTCATTTAAGTAGGCCGAGGGCTAAGGTTTTTTAAGTTTTACTTCTATGAATAAGCTTCTGAAGGCATGCACGAGGCAACAATTGTTCTATGCTTTCTTTCCACAATTTTGCTTATTTTGAATGTATGTAATGGAACGAAAGCTAAGGCCTAAATATCTGGCTTTGATTGACCGAAGGGGCATCTTCGTATGTTGCTCTCAAAGAATATATTTTGTATTAATTATATTTGATTCAAAAGGGGTTATGCGAAGGAAATGTAATGAATGAATATTTTCAGTGAATATGGTTTAAAATCTTTCATATTTCAGTGTTTTCTAATGATTTGATTTATTAACTTTTCGTTTCTAATTGTCAAAAGTTAATACAATAGATGGTTGCAGCATTTGTATGCTTATCATTTTGCCTTCGAAATAGGGTGTTGCAAGTTGGTATCAGAGCATAGGTTTATGCAACGTCAATAAATCATTTTCTTACAAAAAAAATTTAAACTAAAACCTAGAGATCATAATAAGGTACCAGGGTATAGGATAGTGATACTATAATGTACTTGTATCTGTATTATATAAGTATATTTGTTCCCCTATAGTTTTAGGGTCACCCTTTGGTACCTTACAAATATTTATCTACAAATACAAAGTAAGATATGGAAAAAAGGAGTGCAAGTCGAATCTTGGTGGTGGAAGCACTTCAATAAATGGTACTGTCTGACCTGACAAGCCTAGAAAAAGTGGGACACTAGGTGGGGAATATATATAAATTATTCGCTCAGATAAGGTAAGTTGGAGCTGCTACTACTGTTGCCAGTAGAGCCAACCCTATGGCTCCAGTTGGAAACAACAACACCAAGCTAAGCAGAGACTTCATAAGCCTTGGAGGAAAACCATTTGTTTGAATAAAAGTGGGTAGCACGGTGGATACATGTCTATTGCACTGCAAAAGAATTTTTGTGGATCTAGGCTAGGATAATGTGCAGAAGAGGGGGTTAACATCGTAACAGCTACAAGAGAATTCATTGTATTGATGGAACTGTAAAAAAACTAATACTCTGGAGGAGGAGGTTACTTGATACAACTTCAACGAAAGACTTAGACCTAGATTTGTTTCGGAAGCTTCTCAGCCTATGTTTCTTCGAAAGTCTATCGAGCAAGTTGAAAGAGAGATAATGGTGGAAGAGTATGTTGCTCGTTTGATGAATTGTCTTTCTATGCTCGTGGTACGATTGACAATACCATCCAAAGGAATGAGAAGTTCATTAAAGGGTTGAGAACCAATATTGCTAGGGCGACGTTGCCGCATCTAGGAGACCCTTTTGATGTCATTATGAAAATGCTATTCGCAACGAGGAACTCATTGCTGATTATGAGAATCCCTTGAGGTACCCAAGCTTCCAGGATAAGATAAGGAAATTCTTTATAGGGAAGAAGGCTTGGAAGGGAGGAAAAATAAAAAGGGAGAAGCTAATGATTTTTGCTTCCAGTACGATAAGGATGGGCATTACACCAACGAATATCGGTCTGGTGAGGCCAAGAAGCAGAAGATGAGTCAGGTGTCAGATGTTATAACAATAGCCAGCTTAGGCACTGCAAGAATAAGTGTTTGAAACTAGTTAAAGGGAAGTTATTTTCTTTTAATCCTTCATTGTCCAAACCTACTACCATGGAGGAAGGAAAATTCGTTTTGGAAGATACATTTTTGATTTATAATATATATGTTAGAGTTTTATTTGATATTGGTGACTCACACTCGTTTATATTATGTGTTTAGCAGATAAGTAATCGCTAGAGCCATCATACCTTATTAATTCCTTTAAGATAGCTAATCATATATATGGGTACATAACTCTTGGAATGAGATGCGATAACCTAAAGCTTCAGTTGCAATGTTATACCTTTGCTTGTAGTTTGTATGTGTTTGATTTCGAGGGCTTTGGGATCATTTTGGGTATGGATTGGTTGGAACATTATGATGCTAGAATATTCTATCAGGATAGGGTGATATCGCTGGAACACCCTAGTTGTGATGACCGGATCTTGTATTTGGTGAAAGATACAAGTTGACAATTGTTTTTTTTTGGAGTAATGTATGTGGAAGACGAAGTAAGGCGAATTCTTATCATCCAAGAGTTCATGGAGGATTTCAAACCTGTAACGAATTTACTATCAAAGAGAGATATCGAGTTCAAGATTGACCTTGTGCCAGGAGCAGAACCTGTAAATAGACCACCTACTCGAATGACACCTACAGAGATGTTAGAGCTAAAGGCGCAGGTAGTGGATTTAGAGGGAAATACTTCCCCAAGTACCACAGGGTGTAGTTGTAGTATTTTTGAAGAAGCCTAATGGATCTTTGAGGATGTGCATCGACTATTAGAAGCTCAATGAGAAAACGATGAAGAATACGTATCATTTTCTAGAAGATTGATGATCTATTTGATCAGTTGTGTGAAGCCAAAGTATTTTCAGTTGGACTTGGGCTATGGGTTTGCATCAGCAAAAGATAATTGAAGAGAGTGTCCCTTTGATGGCGCTTCAAGCAAGATATGGATTTTATGAATGGATGGTTATGCCCTTCGACTTGACTGACGCGCGTGTTTTCTTTGTGGATCTGATGAATCAGGTTTTTGAAAGCACTTGGATAGATTTGTGTTGGACTTCATAGATGATATTTTGGTGTATTCCAAGGATGAGAGGTATCACGAAACTCCCCTTTATATTGTTCTTGAGACTTTTTGGAAGCGCCAATTGAAGGCTAAACTTTTTAAGCGTCACTTACAGGAGAAAAGAGGTGAAGTTCCTAGGTCATGTATTTTCGAGCAAGGGGTTGTTTATGGTTCTCATGAAGGTTGAGGCTATCAACTATTAGGTGAGGCCAAAAAATTTCACTGAAATAAGAGTTTTCTTGGTCTGGTTGGGTATTATTGAAGGTTTATTAAGGATTTCTTGTGGTTAGTGGCATCTCCTACCAAGTTGACCTAAAAGGATATTAAGTTTATTTGGTTGAATAAGCATGAAGAACCATTTCAGGAATTGAATCTCTTATTAACCAAATCTTTATTTTGGTGGTACCATATAGCAATTAGGATTGGGTAGTATATACCAATGCTTGTGGGACAATACTTGGATTTTTTTCTTATGTAGAAAGAAAGAGTTAACGCATATGCTTTTAGAAAACTTCGTCTACATGAAGTTAGATATTCAACTCATGATCTTGAATTAGCTGTTGTTGTGTTTCCTATGAAGATAGGGAGATATTACTTGTTAGGAGAGAGATTCGGTTTTTTAATAAATCATAAGTCCTTGAAGTACTTTTCTCTCGAAGAATGAGTTGAACACGCGACAACTAAAATGACTATAGTTTTTAGTAACTTGTGACTTTGGAATTGGATATACACTTGGGAAAGGGAATAAGATTGTTGATCCCTTAGCATGAAACATCAGGATGTGGTGTTACCTATGTTGGCCGAATGGAAAGATTTAGAAGCGTTGACTACATGTGATGAGTGAATCAGGTCGATAAGGAGCTCAAACTGAAGCATAGTGATGTTGTCATGTTCAGAGGTTTGACCTATTTTAATCAAGAGAATTGCTTTTAAGGTAGAAGAGGATCATGTATTAGCTAAAAGAATCATAAGATTTCAGGCCGAGGTAGAGATTGATCACTTGAAGGGAATTCAGTCTTGATCATAATGGATTGTTAAGAAAGAAAGAAAGATTATGCATCCTAGATGTTAGTGATCTAAGGAGGGAAATTCTTAAGGAGTGTCAGTGTTCTAAGTTCATGACTCATCCTGGAGGTACCATGTAACAACCCAAATTCCGACAGACCGATTATTTTTCATTATTCCAATCTATCGAAACTCAAGCTATTGTGCTCTAGTATCCTATAGAAAAGACAAAGAAAAAAAATACATTAGAGCTAAGAAAATATCTCACAACAGAATGGATAAAATATAATATACTCAAAGTATAGCCTTACCATATTAATAATGTTTTCTAACCAGTATCCAAAGCTATAATGTCTCTGCCACAAATCTAACCTACGAGTATGCTATGAGGAGGGGGTCAGAACATAAGTTCGGGTAACTAGATTTAAATTATACACTTTGGATAATCATACATATACCGTTCAATCATATTTTCTTATTTGTTAGGTTACTTGGTTTAACAACACTCAAGACTTACGCATACGTCGTACCCATTTACTTCCCAGCGGATTAACCTAATATATTATATATGCAGCTACTCCTCAATACTGAGGTACACCCCATGGTACTTCGCTCGCACGGTCTCCACCATAATGCCATAGAAATGAATGTAGTCCCTCATCCTACGCCAGAGTGACGTACGGATCTCTACATAACAATGTTACATTCCGCGTATATCTGTCATTACTACGCTATGTATACGTACAGACTGTCATCGTCGATGAATTAGATTTCATACCGGAGTAATTCCCTCAAGCCTACGATACACCACCAGAGCCGGCATGCATGTATCTGTACTGTCCCACATACGTATCATTAATTATAGCTCGATGCCTTAACCACACGTCCTCTAATGTGAATTGAGTTTCGTGGCAGGGCGATACAAGAAACATGGAACTCGGTTGGGTGCTTTTCCATATCTGTACAAGCCCGTCTTTAAGAGCATATATATACAGATATTCCTAGGGTCTGTTTTCACGGTGCCTATGGCCCCACCTCGGCCCTTCCCTCAACTAGTAAACACTACGAGAGCTAAACGACTGCCCCTAATAAAACAATCTAAACATCGATTTGGCATCTTCCCTCAACCACCGTACCCCGATAGTGTAATGTTAATGGTCTATTGGTTTTAGCTCTATTCTTTTCGCATCTCATTGGCTGCCAATGACGGGTATCCGATGATCTGCTATCCTTGTTGGTCATGAGCCTTCACCTCCCCATTGAGGCGACCGCCGAATCACCCTGGTGTCACCGCGTCACAACATTCTGACTGCATAGCTACTTTTGTAGTCAAGGCTCACCCACCTAGTAGTTACGCGCAGACCTAACCTCTGCGAGCACATCCTAAACATCTGCCACCGCACAGAGGACTACTAAGAGCACATTACATATCTCAGGAAGCCACGTGCTTCCCCTTCCAGTCGTTCAGAGCCAACAGAATAATCAGATGAAAGTGCGCTCCCTTCGTGCCTTATAACACCACGATGATCAACCCCGTTGGGTTATTCACCCTCAAACGTGCAGACTGGTCCAAGCGCCTCATTTTAATATGTTGTTAGACCCTATGTCTAAACATTCTTTTACGAGCTTGCCTTATCTCATCAGGTTTCCATTTTACTTGGGTATTCTCATTCATATTGAATACTTAATCAAGTTACTAAGTTCCTCTTGCTTATTAATTTCAGTTATATAACTTAACCAATTTAAGTTTATTAATAATCCCACAACATGTTATTCCCTAGATTGTGGTCCAAGGTCTGTAATCCATAATCACTTTATATTCTTATTTGATTTTATAATTACAATAACATGTTCTCCTTAATATGTAATTAAGTATATCCTGATTCACATGTTTTCTATTTAACGTGTCAGTCATTATTTATGATTAAATATAAATTATTTCATAAGTTTTCCTCATTCTTTCTCATTTAATCATAATTCCATTTTACACCATTACTAAAACTTATCGTTGTTTACTTATTAACTTAGTTCTCTTAACTAAGGTCCATTAATAAGTTTCTCTACCCATTTATTATAACCCATGTTATAATTTCTTCTTGTCCCTAGGACAAGTCCAAACATGTTATTCTTATCAATAGGTTTCAGACTTCCAAGTTTACATATTACTTAATTTATAATTAAGTATAACTTCTTATATTTCCTATATTTTCCCCCCTTTTCTCAACTGGTTTCCGACTTTCCCCATTTACTGATTACTTAATTTACAATTAAGTGCCCCTTATCTCATTTCACCAATTATCCTATTTCCTTACTAGTTTATTATAACCTAAGTTATAGTCTTCACTTGTCCCTAGGACAAGTCTACCTATTATACAACATTTTCATTATTTATAATAGGTTATTATCATTCCCCAGTTAAAACATTTACTATTGTAATCCATCATTCTTCATTCACTGTAATATATGTTCCTTACTTTATTAAGGAAAACACTTCATGCACCTTATCAATTTGATTTATATAAGGAATCAGTGATTTATTTTCATAACGTATTCCCATCTAAATTCGTGGTGGCAAGTAATTTCTTTCCTCTTTCTTACTTTATTCATTGTGGCTTACTTACAACCACGTTCTCATAAATATGTCATTTAGGGAAATACATCTCTTTTCCTTCGCATCACACTAACACGGTCGATTACATCCCTTCCTTTCTTATTTTCTGAGTTATACATTTAATTACCATCATTTCCATTTATTCATATCTTGTTATATATATATTAATATATATGCACTAGACCTCTCACATTAAGCCTACACTTGTGGATGCTGGATTTGTGGGGCGGGTCCGGGCAGACTTCTACCACAAGTTGACTTAACCTCGTGTCTTAGTACCATTGCATGTTGTAATTATGCACTTATACCCCTCACATTATATTTACCACTTGTGAATGATGGACATGTCGGGCGGTTCCGGGCAAACTTCTATCACAAGTGCAATCTAACCTCGTGTTAAGAGCGTTACAATGTCAAATTACTATGAATCTGGGTATGTTCGTTCTTTAACAATTACTCCTATTTCATGTACATTTTAGGCATATTGTCCTTTTCATATGTTTACTGTAATCCAATTTACATATCATCAAATTATGCCTATATTTTGTCGCATGTCCTTTTTTGCGTGTGTTTAATTCTATTTTGATATGTAAATATTTAATTGGGTAACTGTTCAAATCCAACAAGTTAAACATGTCATTTACTCAATAATATACCACAAGTGAATCATGTGATTATAACAACAGTAGTCATTACCCATTTTATAACAAGTTTGTTTTCAACATGTAATCATTCCAACACTTTAACTGATTCAACATATGAATTATTCATATTAACATCTCAACTTGCTATAATAGTAATTCTTAATTATTCTGGAAAATTCAATTATACAAAATAGGGAATGGTAAACAATAACATATTATTACCTAAAATGCTATAGCTTAAACCCACCCACCTTATACGCTTTCTCAATTCTGGATCTGATCCAATTTTAGCATCCGTGGTTTTTCTCTTAATCGGATTCAAAACCCAATGACCATGGATTGATTATTTTCATTAAAAGAGAAAGGAAAGAAAGAGGATGGAATTTGAATAGAACGGATCTAGAAAGTAACCTTACCTTAATACGAGATATGAACACCCTTTTGCAAGTATACGTTTCTTTCCTTCAGATATGGATTCAGAATTTTTCCTAGACTAATATTCTTAATTTTCTGAATAGATTTGAGGAGGGAGAGGGAACGGCAGAGCTTCAACGTAGCCTTAGAAATATGAGGTTTAGCGTTAGCTCTACAGACTTATTTATAGGCGTATCAGAGAAACCCAGTGTGATGACCCAAAAATCCCCATCTTCTGAATCGACCGCAAGACCCGATCCGAAAGTCGAAAATCGTCGGTTCACTAACTTTGGACGCACAACACATTAGAATAAATAATAGAAGACATTTATAAACATGTAATAATGTTAAATCAGAGTATAGAATATATCAAAGTACATTGAAATATAATACTACAATGGAAGATTAATTTACAATAATTTTAATACAACACAATGGAAACAAATAAATTAACACAGCGGAAGACTATCAATGCTCTGGACACCGCTTTAAGCTTCGATCCAGAATCCTGCACAATTAATAAATATCTGCAAAACAAGCCACTCGACTTCCCTATGGAAAATAAGGGCACCTGAGTTTGCAAGTGAAAACAAACTACGAGTTAGTCATGGGATTGGTATGAGAAATCTTATTTAACTTATCTAACAATGAGGCTAATCACAGGACCACGCCGCTAACGCGGAACGTGTTTACTCCATTGGATTACCAGTGCATAAAATAAGTAAATCTTTTTAAAACAACGCAATGCTTTTTAGAAAAATGAAATCATTATAAGACTCAAGTCCCATCACACAATGCAACGCAAACCAAAGGACATAATTTTACCTTATAATGATCAAACATGCTTGATACGTATAAAACTTGATATTATTATTAGTGTCTAGTCAGTTTAAAACACTTTCACAATAAATGTATTAATCCTAGATGGCATAACTACCATATACTATGTCACCATATATGGGTTTACAATCAAATCCGTAATGTCGTATTGGAAATTGGGTTTCCATCATGAGTCGAGACTAGGAATTATCCTCACCGATTCGAGACACTCTAGCAAATGCCTCAGGATCACACCTACGGGCAACCCTGGTTAGCAGCAGGGCCGGTCCACAAATACTTTAGTGGATTAGTTATGCTTGAACAATATGTTTCCCGGTCCTATCGGACCTATCACTTGGCTAGTAGTGACCAATATCCGAGGCCTCGTAAAAATCCATCATCCACGTAAGTAAAAATGTCTGGGCTCCATACCATGACACCACTTCTAGCTAGAAAGAAACTCACGCACTCCCTGCCGTCCTCATTCCGTTTTTGACTCATACCGAGGTGTGAGGCTCGCGAAGTAACGCTTATACACAAAGATATGCTAAATAAAGTTGTGCTTTGATCATCAACCACAAGGCTCTTCTTTTCAACAAAATCCTTGATCATTTGCATCTTGGTATGCAACATTGGCAATTCACGCCATGTAACTAATGTCTATCAATATATAACCTCTGAGCTCGTACGTCTCAGAGAAGGGTGTTAAGCAAGAGAATAAATTCTCCGCCACCAAACAGATATATATTTAATAAAAATCAATTAACACATAATGAAATCCAATGTCAGACACACATTCATTTACAAGTCCATTCTGGGTCTGAACGAAACCGGAGACACCTTATTCCTCATCCCGTATGTCCCATATGAAAGAGAGCTTCTCGCATATCTAGACTATCAACAAGTACGTCCGGACAACTACCACTTTTAACCCTTTACTGGGAGCTAACCAATGCGGGGCATCAGTAGTCGTCCATTCGATGTGAAGATCGTCGGTCTTCAACCACCATCTTCAATGTCTTTGACTTTAAATCGTCGTATAATTATTTGAAATGAGATTGAACTTGGTCTTTTCAAATAATTCTCAAATATATATAATTCAAATCACTTCGTATCGTTAATATTATTTTATAATGATTATCGCTATTTTTATTTATATAAAAATAGCCCATTTAATTCGAACGACGTTTCAGGTCGATACGCGGCCTTGGCGCTGTTTTTATCCAAATTTGAATCACACATTTCTCGAAATCTAACCGTTGGACCTTTACAAATTTAATATCGCTGGAAAGATCTTTTCAAATCGAGCCTAACGGTTATAGTTTTGAAAAAGTCCGACGGTCAAATTTTTCGGTATAATCATTTAAAGTTACGATGTCGAAACGCGAACTACCGCGCGTGAGTCGTTTAATTTTAATTTTAATTTATATATTATACATATATAATATAATTCATTCGATGATTTCTCTAACATGTTAAAAGTGATGTTTTCAACAAACAAAACATATGTTAACATATAAACATTTTCCTATTTTGCTAACATGTAGGTGATTACATTTTAATGAATCAAAACATGAAAAATGTCATTTTTAATGAAGCTAAATAAACAATAAAAATGTCCCCTTTAATCTTTGCACCATTTCTAATAAACATGTCAATTTATTAATGAATCATTTTATTAAAAATGTTAGTTTTAATGTTTAACTATTTTTCCCTAAACATGGTTCTTTTCATAATGAATCTAAATATACATTAAAAATTATCATTTTTAATGTTTCAACAATTTTCCCTAAAACATGTTTCTTTTTCATGTTTAATAATTTTGACATTCCCTATGTTCACATATTCAATAAAAAAGAAGTATGTTATTGTCTTCACAATTTCTATGTTTCATATATATACAATAAAAAGGAATTTTATTTATATAAAAAAATTTGTCCAATTCTATGACTTACATGTTAAAATAAAAAGTGTATTTTTATTATTATTTAACAAATTCTAACAAATCCTAATATTAACTTGTACAATAAAAAGAATGTCTTTATTGTTTAACAAATTCCATCATTAACATATTACAATAAAAAGAATATTTTTATTGTTTAACAAATTCTAACACTAACATATTGCAATAAAAAGAATATTTTTATTGTTTAACAAATTCTAACATTAACATATTATAATAAAAAGAATATTTTTATTGTTTAACAAAGTCTAACATTAACATATTACAATAAAAAGAATATTTTTATTGTTTAACAAATTCTAACATTTACATATTACAATAAAAAGAATATTTTTACTGTTTAACAGATTTTAACAAATCCAAATATTAACATGTACAATAAAAAGAATATTTTTATTGTTTAACAAATTCCATCATTAACATATTACAATTAAAAGAATATTTTTATTGCTTATCATACTCTAACATTTCTATGGTTTATATATACAAAAAAAGAATTTTATTTATACAACAATTTCTATGTTCCATATGTATAAATAAAAAAGGGAATTTTATTTATAAAACAATGTCCATGTTTCATATGTATAAATAAAAAAAGAATTTTATTCATACAACAATTTTTTTATGATTAACATGTACAATAAAAGAATATTTTTATTGTAAAACAATTCTATCATTAACATGTACAATAAAAATAATATTTTTATTGTAAAAAATTCTATCATTAACATGTACAATAAAAAGAATATTTTTATTGTAAAACAATTCTATCATTAACATGTACAACAAAAAGAATATTTTTATTGTATACACAAATTCTAACAATTTTCATTGTACAAACAATTCTAACAATTTTCATGATTAGATATATAATAAAAAGAATATTTTTACTGTACAAACAATTCTAACAATTTTCATGATTATATATACAATAAAAAGAATATTTTATTGTACGAACAATTCTAATAATTTTCATGATTATATATACAATAAATAGAATATTTTTATTGTACAAACAATTCTAACAATTTTCTTGATTATATATACAATAAATAGAATATTTTTATTGTACAAACAATTCTAACAATTTTCATGATTATATATATAATAAAAAGAATATTTTTATTGTACGAATAATTCTAAAAATTTCATGATTATATATACAATAAAAATAATTTTTTATTGTACAAACAATTATGACAATTTTCACTACCTAATTCATTTTGATATATCATCACAACCAAAATCAACTAATTCAAATATCGTACAACACCAATATGAATTTTTACAGCGTATATAAATAAATTCTCAATGCAATAACGATTAATTTTAATTTAAATAAGAGATCTCACATATAATCTAAAAATAATATTTTTAGCGAACAAATATTTGTGATAATTAAATATTGATAAAAATCATGGTAGTTTAATATAAAATAAATCACTGTACAAGAGAATTTAGTGATAGAGTTCTCACCTTGATAGGTTTCAAAAATCGATTAAAATAATTATTTTATTCAAATTAAAAACGTTTAATTTGATCAAAATATCAACTAGCTCCAAAATCCTTCTAGTCACTTCCATATTGTAGCCAACAATTTAAAGCCTCCACGTCTTTCACCTCCGCAAAAGCCGCCATCTCCTAGCACGGTTCCCAACTCGCACCCCGCTTTGCGTGGATAAATGCATTCGAACGGAGCACTTTCATGCTCCAAATTCTCATGATTTGGAAAATGAAAATCAATCACAACCGTTTGATTTGTCGATCTCATGAAGTTCTTCGATTTTGCTTTAATAAGTTTCAAAATTCATTGATAGGATTAGAAGAAAAGTGAGATCAAACTATTGAAGAAGGTGGCCATTGATTTGTTCAAAAGGCAGCGGCTACTGTTTGGGGAATTAGGGTTTAGTATATTAGGGTATTTATATATTAATAATACTACTTAATTCTTTTATTTCAAAAAAAAGACCATTTATCCTTATGTTGTATGTTACAAAGAAATTAAATTAACTGATAGGGATGAGGTGTTCATTTATTTAACGTTTATTTCCTATTCAAAGATTCAAAACAAAACATAAGGAAAGAGAAATTGGGAATGTAATTAATGCATGATTTATTGTCTCTAAAAATAATTGAATGGGAAAGCTTTACTTTATAACTAAGGAGAAGTTGCGTGAGGTAGAAATGGAAAAGAAAATAAGAGGAGAAGAAGGAAATATGGCAAATATAAAGGAGAGGATAAATAAATTGAATGTGTCAATCTTGATGGAGAGGAATGGTGTAGTTATTAAGGAAACCACAAATAGAGGAAGGCATTAAAAATGGATGCAACTATTCACATTTCAGAATTAACTAATTAATGAAGGTTTGAACATGTAATCCACGTTTTGAATTCCTAACGGTTATATTTTGAATTGAAAGGGGAAATATTTAAGAGGATAGCCAAAGATATATATATATACACACACACACACACGTAGATATATACATATATATATATATATATATATATATGTATTGTCATAATTTATTTCATTTAGAACCTACACATTATTTTCAATTAGTATTTAAATGTAAATTAATAGATTTTATTAAAGTTCCTAAGGCATTTTTTCCATTGGAATGTAGTCAAAGATTGTTGGAATTTAAGGATAACATCCTTGTTATTAACATCTAATTGAGGAAATATTTTAAAGTTATTTTTTCCTCTTTGTATATTTATAATGTGCATTAAACAAGCGTCTACCTGAGTTATGTCAATCAACATTTAGATCTTAGGATTTATGTTTTCCATCAATAAATGTAATCTTACAATCAACAAACTTAAATATTAAATTAAAATATAAATTTAATCATTTAATCTTAAAATTTAATTCAATTTCAAGAACAAATTAAATTAAACAAACTAGAAATTCAAGTATAAATCTCTACGTTCAAATCATAATTCAAACTTGCAATTTCAAATTGAATATCATAAATTTATTTATGCAGTCAAATCAAAATTAACTATTTTGAGTATTCGTTCATGTAATTATTCATAAACAATTCAATTGTTATAAATCACCATTTATCTAATTACAAATTATTTATTAGAAATAAATTTGAAATCATTCATAAATAACATCATAATGTTATTTAAAAGCTTCTTTTTTCTTTCTTTATTCAATAATTTATTTATTTTTAAAATTCAATATCTTAATCTAATAATGGAATTTTTTAAATTCTTGACACATTTTCTAACAAAATTTCCTTAAAATAAATTTTTAAATTGGTTTTGATTTTCCGAGTTGTTACAACCTCCCCCACTTAAAACTTTTCGTCCCCGAAAAGGAACGAAGCTGAAAGTTGTTTTAGCTAACCAACAACTTTCCTTCTTTTATTGGTTTCAATAATTTTATTAGTTTGAACTAATAATCACACAACACAAACTAATAATCACACAACACAATCATCAATCAATTACTTGATTAGCTTTTCAAATATATATAACTTTTATATATTCAGAAATCATATTTTCTAAAATCGGATTATATATATATAATCACAAATATGTTAATTATAAACTTGTCACTCTCAACTCATTCTTGGGCATTTCTAACTCCATCTCTAACAAGTTTCTCCTTCTAGGATGCTACTGATCCTATCTCTAATGAATATTCTTTTATATTCTAATTCTACCTCTGATGAGTCTTCTGTTCAGTTGTAATGAGTTGTACCCCAAAGATTTGAATTAATTAAAACTCCGATACCACATGTAATGACCCAAAAATCCCCGTCTTCCCAATCGACCGCAAGGGCCGATCCGAAAGTCAAAATCGTCGGTTCACTAACTTTGGGCGCACAACACATCAAAACAAATAATAGAAGACCTTTATAAACATCATAATAATCACTACAAGAAAACACTGATTTAGCGTCAAAAATTTAGACGCAGAAATTTCTGTCACTAATTTGCGACGAATTACCATGGGAACTGCAAGGGATAGTTTTTTTTTATTTTTTTAAACTTTTTTCTTTTTATTTATCACCGTCAACTTCCGTCATCCCTCGCTAAGTCATTGCAAGTTGCGTCAAATCACCGACGGAGAATTTCTGCTGCAAATCCAAGCCGAATACCGATGGATATTTATAGAAGCCACTTTGCAGCAGAATTCCAACGGATTTGCAAGTGATGTTTATATTTTTTTAAGATATAGAGAGGGCAATCCACATCCTCACACCACTGTTAATTTGAGTCGTTGAGATTGAACTATCTAACTGTTGCAATTAGTCGTCCGCGTGCATTAACACCTTCAGATTGAAAAAATAGAATGTGAAAATTCTCCGTAAAGAACAAATCACGCCTTTCCCTTTTCTCCTCCTTCGTCAAATCTAAAACCTAGATATTTCCCCAAATTTTAAAAACCTACCCCAAGTTTTCCCCTTTTCAGCAGATTTCTTCTCTTCTTTGGCCGCTCTTCTTGGTGACTGTGGTACATTGCTCCATCTCATCTATGAGATAGCTTACTGTTCATTTTTGTTGAAAGGGTTACGCATTGAATTTGTTGATCCAACCTTGTATCCTGCTGGAGGTAAAACCCCTATTCTAAGTTGCACCATTGCTTAAGATTTACGATTGTTCTTTAGATCAATGTATAACTAAAAAATCAAAAAAAAAATTTTTTTTTTTTCAATTTTGTAGTTACAGTTTTTATCCTGTTACACTCAATTGTATTCATAAACGGGATGCTCATAACCAATTTTAGTTGAACATACAATGTTTTCTACATCTGTGTTAGACAACATGAACTGAACATTTATCTACATTTTATTTAGACTTTATCTATTTGTAATACTGCTCTATGCAAGGTAACTAGATTATCCATTGAAGCTGAAATATGTGGTTGAATTCTTTTCCCACTAGCTCATACTTTTTACGCATAACTATTGATTTACACCTAGATGTTTGAATCCAATACCTCTAGCAACAGCTACAACTACGTTTTAATCACTGAGATAGTTCCAATGGTAGTCCTGCCAATTATTTGAAGTAAAAAAATTATTTTTCATTGATATAAAAGAATAAGTTCTCTGCAAAGTACCATGCAAGGATCCCTTGTTCAATTTCTTACACTAATTCATTTTGCTGTTATTAAGTTTTTAACCTAGAATACAGGCTGACATTACTTGCTCTAAATTTATTTTCTATGAACTACAATATTGCAAAGATCAACATTCCACAACAGTCCATCTTTATTAATTGTAGGATTTTTTTTATTGTTGACTGGTCAATTAGATTGTGCTCACTTTTGATTTTCCACAATAATCTACTGTATCGTACGGCGATTAAGATGACCACTGAGGTAGCTTTCAAACTTTATTCAGCATACAATAATAATTTTCTATAGTGTGTCAAACGCAAATTATTTGTTCTTCAATACTTCTTTTTAATTTAACTTAGTTTTAGTTTTTTTTCGTTCTTCACATGTATAAAAAAAATCAGGTTGTGCTGTATTTTATGCATTTAAAATTTTCACATTATTGGTTTGAATAAAGTAATGATCATAGTCTATTCACAGATTTTTGCAGACTCTATTATGTGGTAGACATTACAATCTGGGTTCATGATGCACTTCAACTGTCTGTTGAATTTGATCTTTCCACAGGTCGCCATCTTCCATAGCTATAGGGACATCCACAAGACCTTCTGCAATTCAAATTAGAACTAGTATAGGTACGTTTAACTTAAGATAGTATTTAAGTGTTGTAAGAAAACATGCATTAAATAAGCTGCTAATCAATGTCAACCATTCATGGACTTTTTTGCTATTCGCTCTCAGTTTGTGCCTAAAATGGCATAATTTGTATATACATGTATATATTACAAAGACAAATGTCATTCTCAGTTAGAATTGATACCACATATAAATGATAAATATTTAACAATAATAAATATCAGTATGAGTGACATAAAGACTTGACTCGCCCGAAATCTAAAATATGCTTGAAAATTTCAAAATGACAGTAAAAATAATTAAGTTGGGAAAACCTGGCTTGAAGATGACAATGAAATTGAAATCCGTTATTTTTCTAAACTTTAAAGGATGTAGAGTTCGTTTGTTGCACGGTATTGATCAATAGTTAAAGAAAACCGAGCATGAGCTAAATCAAATTTTTAGTCATTTTGTTGTAGCTCTTGAAAATATTTCTTAGTAATATTTGATACAATAGTAACTTTTAAATTCACCAAGAGTAAAAATGAGATTAATAACTTGACATAAATTATTATTTGTAAATGAAATTATAAAGCGACTAAATTTTGCAAACAAAACACTACTTAATTATTTTGAAAATGACACATAATTGTCAGAATATATGAATGCACTGTATAGAAGCATAGGTTCACAGGAGAAGATAATTTATGTACCGATAACATGGATTTGCTATTCTATCTTAATAATACCTAAGATTTAAAGATGCATACAAATATAATCGTATCAAATATGACCAAAATGGCTGAGTTATTGACCCCCATTTTTGTGATGCACTGTGAAATTATAAAAATTTGCAATGTTGTTATATTTTGAATGAATGTATGGAACTTGTTCCTTGTGGACCAAATTCCTTTATTGAATAACTAAGGATTGCATTTGTAGTTTCCATCGAAACATTCAAATTTTCACATTTAAAATCCATAACTGATACTTGGTAGATGTTAGAATCGCATCAGGTTATGAACTACCAAATAAATTGTAGGATCAGAGCAAATATGCTCTTGTATATTTACTATTTAGATCAATAGGCATTTTTTATTGTTGTTTTCAACACTTCCTTAAATTTTGAATAGACTTATACGTTGTATCCAATATGACTCCAAGCCTGGAGTTTCAAATTAAGATTCATCAGTTAAAAAATTACTACTGTAAAATTAAAATACTCATTACCTTGATTGGCGTCCATGTGATATTAATTTATTTTCCACTCAAAACTGTTGAAGCCTTCTTGCAATATCAACCAACACAGTCTGTAGCCGAAAAAGAAGTGTTTTCGTATTTTACACATAGCAAAAAATCATTAAAAAAACAATTTTAAAATTGAATAGTGTTAATAGTGGAAAGGTGTGAAATAAATCAATTTCTAATTGTTAAAGTATAAGAGATAGCAACTGCACATCACAGATGGCGATCCAATCGAGTTATAGGCAGGGCATTCAACTCAATTACAAAAATAAGGGAATGTATTTTCTTTCATTAAAAATATTCAATTTTGTTGAATCATCTTTTTCTTTAATTCAAGTCAACCTGCTGAAGCCTGAGTTATAAACTTGTACGTTTTATTAATTTTTGTAAAGCATTAATGAAATTAAGTTGTCAATAACACCAACAAATGTAATGTGTAGTTTATAACCGTAGGGCATCGTAAATTTGGGATCTTAGGTAACAAATAAGGTTGACTGATTTAAATTATATTATTATCATATTAATTACTTTAGCATACCCAATATAAAAAGTTTTAATTAAAAATTTATTTTACTGCCCAGAAACGTGTTGCATATGATTTAATAAAAATAACATACATGGGATCTTAGATGTCATATACAATTGATTGATTTTAGTTACATTACTATAAGACCAAAAAATGGTCCTAACACCCAATTGAATATGATTTGTGAAGAATAATAATCTAAAACATAGAAAATTAAGCAGAGACACGAGTGGTTCGGCGTTAATGAGCCTACGTCCACTTTATAGTTTCTCATTTCATTCCAAAATTACAACAACAATTGATATAGCCGCTCTATCATCCGAATACAACAAGTAATACTCTCTGAATTCATTGTTTTTCATAGAAGAAGAAGGTAGTTCTCTCTTGGGGAGTTGTGGCCATGGGAGATATGAGGTACGAAAATGCCCAAAAGTCCCCTGGTGTCTCCACGAAATGATGTATTTATAGGCGAATGGAGGTTGCTCCTGGGATCGGTTCGGGTGTGTTGTGGCAGCCATCCAACGGGTCATGGAAAAGTAGTGGGAGACGTGGAGAAACGATTTCCAGATCATGGGCTGCAACATGTAAGTAGATCCGAATGATAAGCCTAGAAAATAGGAGCACGATGATGAGTGGTTGCAGCTTCAGGCGGTTTGGGTAGAGGGTACTCCGATCTGATCCGGAGAGGGGGATCCGATCCGATCCAATCCAAAAGGAGGGATCCGATCCGATGCAAATGGGGGGATCCGATCCAAAAGGGGGTGTCCGATATGGTGACATCTGCATGTATAATTCAAGTTTTCCAACCTTCTATCACTCTATCCTAGTGATCTCCAATCAATGTAAGTTCATACTCAAGTCCTTGGCTTTGGGTAGCCTGTTCACAAAGCAGGCTAACATTTTGCCCCCCAAAGCACATCTTATCGCAGATGAGATGTGCTTTGAATAAGTCGAGCTGGATCTTTTTGGAACGTCATCCACCCTTGAGGAAGCTTTATCAGATTGTTGTAACCTATTGAGTAGTTCCGACATATGGATCTTTTCCTTTATAAATGGCTTGTCATATATCACACTACTTTTATTGATGCTTATCGGGCCAAATTCCATGGCTAGAGTGGTCATGATGATCGACCAATCGTTTAGACCTCATCGAATCAAGTTGTTAAATTTCTTAGTCATAAGTCATGTAGGATCATCGGCTGAGATCGTACATGCATAAGTTAATGCCAAACGACGTCATCATCCTCTGCTAGTCAAGTGTGTTACCGAGTCATGCTTTCTTTTATATTTAAGTCAATGTATGAAATAGTCATCCAAGCCATAGGGTAGTATCAGAATCTTCGGGCTTTGAGCTAGCATTTAGACCATTGGGATAGAGTGTATCGGAATTGTCATATGAATCTGTCATTTTTGCTTGGAATTAGACTATCTTGACATCAAGATATTAATCTTGGGCTCCACGGTTGTATCGAATCATAACAATAATGTATCTGAAAGCCATGATCCTTCCGGATCATTTTATAATCCTTTGATCACATACGAGTCAATACGAGATGTTGTTGAAAACATGCAAGCCAATAGCTGGTAGGAACATGACAATCGTAAGGCAGCTGAGGAGTTTATCACACTTTCCATTTGATGCAGTTTCGGATCAAGTCTTTGGTCTCAATGTTTGGTCTGTTAGTTGACTCACTTGGATGGTCAAGATGAATTATGTCTTACTCCAGAGATATAGTGTGTATGTTCTGAATCGTGCACTGAGTCAGGGTCATGTTCAAAGTCAATCTGTTAGTTGAAGATGATGCTCCCAGAATAAGTGGAGGACGATCGAAGTCAATGCTTATTCCCCTAGCATTAGTGGGGTTGGGCCAAGTCAATTGGACATCCAGTCTTCTATCTTTTATTCTTTTTTTGTTGCATTGGGTTGGAGCTGCATGTTCAGCAATCTCAGCCAACCTGTGTCGTTATGTGCTCTTTCTCAAGTCGCCAAGGGTTGGAGTTGTATACGCGAATGGTCGAATCACATTTGTGTCGGTGTCATCCTATCTGTTTAGTCAGAAAGCGGGCTTCGCCTTATCGAGTGTCAGCGAACTTAGATACTCACCTTGCATCAGCTACGGAGTTGAGTAAGCTCGTCAATCATGTAAGCGAGCGAACATCGTTAGGGAGTTATTTGAGCTCCTTCTTTCATGCTTTGGCATAATCCAGAATAGCCATCACAGTATTGTTGAATCTATCTCTCATGCTTGGTTCCCTTGAGCTTGGCAATCAAGATCGCGGGCTCGATCAATGAAATTGGTCCTTTTTGGATTTGTACATTCTTGTTAGTCTTTTCCTAGGCTTCTCTTTTGTCTTTAACATTTAAGGAGTTAAATGATACTCCATTCTTTGTCATGAAAACACTGTGATCATCAATCTCAATATAGGTATCCTCTTATTGCAGGAATCTGTCTGTTCCAAGATAGAATTCACCAATGTTTTTAGGAAAATCTCATGGTATAAAGATATTGAGGTTTGTTTTAAAGGTGAATCCGCCAAGGCCTTTTGGTGGGTCTCGACATGGAGAGACTTTAAAGTCTGAGTTATCTAGAATACTGGATATTACTGCTAAAAACACCATAGATGGTCCAGGCCGATCTGTAGATGTTGCTGCAGCGTTGAACCTTTTGTGGAAAGAACGTAGGGTCTCGCCGGACCTTTGTTTGATTGAAGTGGGTAACATTACATTCTTGGATCAACATACGTGGACCTTTGATCTCTCAGTGAAGTGGGTAACCAATGCGTTCCAGTGGTTGATCAAATCGGATGGATGCCACCAAAAATCGTACAACAACTATGTGATCCATGATCCGGAAATGGTAGCTTGAAGATAAGGGAGTTGCTGAAATCCCTGATGTCTCATGTGAAAAATTTTTGACTGACATTGCTTACATTGCCTTTGAGGTTTGCCGCCTCTGGTGAAGCCTCAATTAACATTGGCAATCTGGCCTTTGTTTTCGAGGAGTCATTGCCAATTGTCCAATTTAAAGCTGGTGCCCCCAGCATGAAGTCTTAAAGTGGGTAGAAGTTGGTCTCTGGCTTCTTAGATCCGCATATGCAATAGCCATCAATTAGGATTTCGTCCTTTAATTTTCAATGGTGATTTGCTACTCAGATGTGTGCGGATTAGTCTTGACGAATCATTCTTTTGGTTACAGTCTGGGATCTTGTAGGACTATGATGATAGCAATGTGCATAAAGTTGGTAGATAGTTGAATTACGTTACTCAAAACTTGTATCCCATGCATGCCCCTCATCTACGGTGGTTTTGCTATTGGGTGAGCTTCAAATCCATTTCTTCTCTGAAATCATACTTCCTCATCAAGTCATGAGTTAAAGTTTGATACAAAATGATTTGTATGTGTCCAGCTCATGTTAGTCTTTGGTCTCCCATCCAATCTCTGCGGATCGGAGTCGGGTGGCGATAAAGTCAAATTATAGTCACCTCGTACGCTTCAGTTTGCCCCCTGTATTAAGTAATTAGGAAATTCATGTTGAAGTTGAGTTGGATGTGAATCATGCATCTGAATTGGAGAAAAGGTTGGTCGAACTCCGTTTAAGTTTCTAGTTGCTCTTGCATTGCCATCGTTTTCATCCAAGATGTTATGGTCAGAAGTTGCATGCTACAAATGTCTGGGAGGAGGTTGATTGCCCCTCGTTTCACTCAAGAAGACGTTGCTAACTCGTCCTTGGGTCTCATGTGATCTAAAAAACGAAACAGGGAGTGATTGAGCCAAGTTCGTTGTCTATTGAATTTCCATGTTGCTCGCTCCAAGGATTAAGTCGTAGCTACTCGGCCATCCATCCATCGGAGTAAAGAAGTCATCCATCATTTTCTAATGCTTCTGAAGAAGTTCATTTTATCATACCATCTGGGTTCTTAATTCAGTAGTGGCACCATCCGTTTCATTTCTAGTCTGACATGCTGAGGGATTACCGCAAGAAGAAATCTGCTGACTTCCTTCGCTCCTAGCGCCTTTTGCACCAACATCCTCAGCACGGAAAAATTTCTATCTTCCTTCTTTTTGGCCCTTGACTTGGAGTGTCAGGCAATTCTCTTCCTTGCAAGATGGAAGTCAAAGTAATGGTGCCCCCTTATCTGGGGTCTTTCAACCGGAAAGTTGGTCCGGGAGTAGCAAATGGACGTTCACTCTACATCCATTCTATGGTCCTCAAGTGGCCTGTAAAGATCGAGGTATATGTTAGACACAGACATACAAGTTATGTCATTTGTAAATATTTTCAATAGTGCGCCACCAGTCCAGGGGTAATGGCAAAAGATCGGTAGTTGTATCACATCCCATTCAAATTTAGACGTGGATGCATGGAAAAGAGACATTGCTTTCAAATCTTAAGTGATTGAGTTATCCAAGTGCTCGAGCTATCGCATTTTCCATTTAGTGTATTTGTGAGATGGCACTCGTCGTTACACTTGGGCTATGGTTAGTCACACGTGGGTGTGTATGTTGATTTAATATATCATTCTTAGGGCCTCCTTTCGGTCGTTGCCTTAAGTCGTGTGACACATCATTGAACAATTCACTCTCAAGGCCTCTTTTCGGTCATCGCCTTGAGTCTTCTAAGAAGTTTAGCATTGGGCATCAGTGTCAGCCTTCTGGACATGGCCTTTTGTTTGTTTTCCATCAGCCTGCTGTGGTTGTCGCGAGTGCGGCCCTTGCATTCTTGTCTTGTTATCTTGTACAAGCCTGCATTTTGTAAACAAAGTGAATCTTTAAGTAATAGTTAATAAAGCACATTACAATAAAGTAAGGGTTCCAATTCAGAATCCCTGCAATCAAATAATATCTAGAAAATCATATAGAATTCATCTAAGGGGGGTGATGTGTGTGTATGCCCCCATTCAATCATGAATAAAGTGCCTAGTCTGGATTTGTTCGGGATTGATTAGGATCGGCATTGTATTGCCCACCATATCTGAAAATGAGGGGTTCGGGCTCAGCTTTCATTCTTGCCCCCGATCCTGCAGCGAGGTAGGAGCCCTTTTGTGGCATTTAATTGCAATGCCTTTATACTCTCCTGTCGTATTCCCACGATAGAGTTTGAACTTAGCTTTCAATTCGCCCCCTAATCCTTCAGTAAGGTAGGAGTTCATTTGTGGCGCAGTCTTTGGCGCCTTTATACTCTCTCGTCAAATACCAAGGGTAGAGTGGAATCAAGGCGGTCTTTTAATCGTGGTGCACCTTCACGCCTTGAGGACGCCTTTTTTACGTCCTTTATACTCTCTCTCGGATCATGAGAGTTAAAGTGGTGGACGTCATCTTCCCATCCTTTATACTCTCTCTCGAATCATGAGAGTTAGAGTCATGGATCGAGTGGTATTTAATCTTGGCGTGCCCATCACACTCGTCCTAGATTCATACTTCTATCCAAGCTCCAAGGACTAGAGTTAGTCAGGCAAACAATTGGATGACGTTTGCTAAGGCTTTGTGTTCCTCCGATCAATTTATGGGAGGAGTGATTGACACTGAACTTCGCGTACCTGCATCATTCATATCGCATGAGTTAGTCATGCCAATAACTCAGGAAGCATGTAAAAGTAAATTGTATGATTTAAAAGTAAGCATATCAAGGGGAAATGCTGCCTCTTTTATTCTGGTGGCGTCAAGCATAGGATCGAGCCACGTAGAAGGTCGAACTATGTCCATTTAGAATCAGATTCCGACTTTGAAATGCAAAAGATTAATGCACAATTGTCTTGTGGTCTGCCACGTTTGAGCCAAGGAGTGTATGGTCATCTCGAATCCACCTTGAGACATAAAACTTTCTTTAGACAGAGGGCGTGGCTTTGTGTATGAGCAATTCAGTCGAGCTTGTTATGGTTTTGTTCCATAACTCTATATGTGGATGTTACAAGTCTGTTCGATAGCAAATCCTAGATACCTACATCATCCATATATTAATTCACCTGAGTTAATTACATCACTAACTCGTAAAGCATGGAAATATAAGAGTAACGGTTAAAGAGAAATCATGTTAAAGGAATAAATATCATTTTGTGTGAAAATGTCATTGCATGCTCTTTGCCGGTCCATTTTGCCTTGCCTAATCTTTGCTAGGGAATGGCTGCCAAAACCTTTAGCTAGTGATGAATGTCTTTTCAAACCATCGTGGGATGGCGGTCCCAAGAACGAACAGACCTTGATTGGGGTCTTGGAGTGACAAAGGAAATTAGGTAAATATTGTAAGCGAATGACGAGGTCACATCTCCTTTGATTCACCTTCTTGCCCCCATGCTAAGGGCAAGGATTGAGTGTCGGGGGGTCGTGTATGTATTGCTAACGGTAGAGTGCCATCACATTGTTGCTAGGACAATAATTGGCAGGAGAATAATGGATCCAGGCTTATAGAAACTTTTGCGCTTTCCGTGCTAAGAAATAAAATATGGTTGCTAGGGGGATAGTCATATCTCATCCGTCTGCAAATATGCCCTCAATCCCACGTCAGGAATAAGATCAAATGCATAGAAAATCAATCAGCATCCAGGCCTAAGTGCTCTAAACTTTTAAATCGCCAATTTTCGAGCAAGGCTGAGGTCGTCAATCATGCATCCTGAATCTTCATCCTCTCTGGGATCTATGTCTTCGGGCGGATCATCAAGCAACTCTTTCTGCGATGTCTCCCTTGCTTGCTAAGCCTATGTGTCCTTCACACTACATCTCCTCAGGAGGGGAAGCATTTTTGGGTTCCACGTCATTTCTATTGCAAAGCATATTCCATCCAGCCAAATAGGAGGCTATTCCAGTGATTTGATCATCACGGACCATTCCTGCTCCAGCTTCCATTGGGACTGAGCATTAGACACTAGGGTGCAATGTAAGCTACGAATTTTGCTGGAGCTTATCGGTCTAGACCTTGATCAAATAAGCTTGAATACGATAGCATAACTTGTGAGACCTGAAGTAATATTCATGTGTTATATCACAATAGAAATAAGAAGTAGAGACTAATGGTTGATTCATATTTGCTTTAATCTCGGGCTCTCATCACTTGACTAAGGTCTTAAAGTGGCTGGTGAGTTGTCAAGTTGTTATAATCCGTGAAAGGATCCATAGGTTCAATCATGGCATGTGGTGGTTCAACTAGTACCTAACTCTGGGCATCAAAGTATGTTGACCTAAACCTTATTTGATGGAAATCAGTCTTCCTCGATGCGGTTGACAACAAATAGCCATTGCAAAGGTTAGCCAAGTTCCTTGGGAGGTGAACCGCAGGACATATTTTATTCATCACATCATAATATTGAAGTGTAGCTTTGGGATGTTAGGATCCATAACTGCTTTCTAGTATCCCATCATTGACAATTATGGTCACTAAAATCATATGAATCATCTTCGGAGTAGTGCCCAGACTATTCCATGTAACCGTCATTCGTTGCTCCACCGATTGAATAAGTTTAAGTCACATAAATAAGGTTGTCGCTACTCGTTAGGGAGCAACATTAGTTGCATCGGTGGAATCTATACACCATCCGAGCTATGGAATAGGAGGCTGCTATGAGACAATCATTGTCTCGTATACTGTTGATGATAACAAGCCGAATCTGGTCGATAGCTCTTCACACTGGCTTACTGATGTAAGTAGGTGTCATGGCTCTGGGAAAAATCCTAATCATTGTCATTTTTCAATGATATTCATAGACTATCCATCTAATCTTCATTGATAGGCTTTGATGACTGGTGTTGGCCAAAATATATGTCGAGCCGAAGGCGAGCCGTGCTCCGAGCCGAAGGCGAGGCCGTCAGCAGGTCCGGGCGCAGCGCCGGTGGGGGTCCAGGGCCCCACAGTCCCGGCGGATCGGATCAGAAAAATGCATTTTTCCCCCAAAAACAACTGTTTCGGGTTGGATCGGATCATGCCTTCAAGTGGCGGTTCGGAGATGTCATCACGTTGGGTCGGATCAGACCAGTTCCTCCGATCCGGATCGGAGCATCGTCGGCTGATCGGTTCGGGTGCCCCTCCTATGGTTCGGTTCGGGTTCACTTTTCCAGGTCGGATTGTGGTGTCACCCTTGGTTCGGTGGTATACTCGTCTGCCTTATCCAAACTGGTTACTTCGGTCCCAATTACTTCGATCCCAGTTACTTCGATCCGAGCCGGTTACATCGATCTGAGCCGGTGGTCTGTTTATCTACTGTTTCCACACCAATTTCCATCCGATCTAACCTTTTGCTCGATCCGATCCGCAAGGCCTATGCAGTTTTTTCAAATCTACATTGGTATATCCAACTTTAACTTCCAATCAAAACACTATTGGTTCATCACGTCTCCAACTCCTTCAACCCATCTAAGAAGCAAGCGACTCTTTCAGAATTGAATAAGGATCTCCCCTCAACGAACTATGACATCCATTAGTAAATGAGGAGATCTATGGTTGAGAATCAGTCCATTCTTAGTGAAAACACCAAAATGTTAGACCAAAAAATGGTCCTAGCACCCAATTGAATATGATTTGTGAAGAATAAAAATCTAAAACATAGAAAATCAAGCAGAAACACGAGATTTATAGTGGTTCGGCGTTAACGAGCCTACGTCCACTTTATAGTTTCTCATTTCATTCCAAAATTACAACAACAATTGATATAGTCGCTCTATCATTCGAATACAACAAGTAATACTCTCTGAATTCATTGTTTTTCATAGAAGAAGAAGGTGGTTCTCTCTTGGGGAGGTGCGGCCATGGCAGATATGAGGTACGAAAATGCACAAAAGTCCCCTGATGTCTCCACGAAATGATGTATTTATAGGCGAATGGAGGTTGCTCCTGGGATCGGTTCGGGTGTGTTGTGGCATCCATCCAACGGGTCATGGAAAAGTAGTGGGAGACGTGGAGAAACGGTTTCCAGATCATGGGCTGTAATGTGTAAGTAGATCCGAATGATAAGCCTAGAAAATAGGAGCACGTTGAGGAGTGGTTGCAGCTTCAGGCAGTTTGGGTAGAGGGTACTCCGATCCGATCCGGAGAGGGGGATCTGATCCAATCCAGTCCAAAAGGAGGGATCCGATCCAATGCAAATGAGGTGATCCGATCCGATCCGAAAGGGGGGGTCCGATCTGGTGACATCTACATGTATAATTCAAGTTTTCCAACCTTCTATCACTTTATCCAAGTGATCTCCAATCAATGTAAGTTCATACTCAAGTCCTTGCCTTTGGGTAGCCTGTTCACAAAGCAGGCTAACAATTACCATGTTAACTACATCAGCTTGCCCAACATAGAAAGAACATTTTGATTTGATTAAGTGCCCAATGAAATACTTTGTGTGATTTAATAAATTAGCAGTTGAAAAGAGCTGATATCATAAATAAATCTTGGAAAGTATATCATTTTCTAAACCATATAAAAATGTAAATTTGGAAAGAAATCCTCATTAACCTGTGTTAAATGGTTATACGGCCTAGTTAAGGCATTAAAAACACTGATGACCAGTATTAATGACAATAGGCCCATGAATGAAAATAGACTAAATAGTTTACCCTACCAAGCGAAAAATGAATTCAATGCCTAATTCACATCAGCATGAAATACCTATTGGATTTAGTATGACAAAAATGAATTAGGAACTATCCTGGCAATTTTTTATTTTTTATTATTTCATTTTTTATTCTTAATTGACTTAAATGAATCCAGTCTATTATGGAAATTCAGGTCTTACCTATTAATACTAAGATGTGCACTCCTAGTTGCTTTAAGTGAAGCTTTTCCATGAACGTAAAAAAATAATATTTTAACAAATAATAAAGCAGAAAGATCACAATACATTTTATGAAAAAAGTGCCGAAAATCCTATAGTAAATAATGGAAATGCAAACTTCATACTGTGTGTATTGCAGTTAATAAACTGACGGGCATGAAAATCTAAGCCTTAACTATGCTTGTCAAGATACAACTGAGGGTCACCAAATGATATGCATCTTTCACAGAAACAGAGCTTATAGGTTTGGAATGTAATATAAAAGTTATGTGACTTTCTAGGAGCAAAACTAACATTAAAAAAATACAAATATGTATCCAATATTGAACGCATAATAAGATAATAAGTCATACTTAGATTAACATGTATATAAAGTACAGATCTTTAGTAATTGAAATGCCATTCTGAATGGTGTTTTTACATGTAATATATTGCAGTTCTGTTGAATCAATTCCAACATTTTGTTTAACAACAAACAGTCAGATTATGGAAAAAAAATCATTGATGAACAGCAAATCAGTTACAGCGGTGTAAATTTTGTTTAATGAATTTCAAACAGACATAATCCAATAAGACCCCTATAATTCAATGGTTAAAAAAGAAAAAACCCTTTTATACAGATCTGTACATGAACAACGTTTCATTTTTTTAATTCTAATTCGCACACAGTTTTCCACTAAACAACTTAAATAAAAGATAGGAGTATTATAATAAATTGAAAACTCCAACATTTGAAAGCTCACCTTTATTTGGTAATCGATAATGGTATCCACCAAAGGCAGGTTAACTACCCGCCGCACTTCATAGAGGATTTTTGGCCCCTCGAGGCAGTGGTGCTTTGCAACGCATTTAAGGGATATAGACCTATAATTGACTGCATTCTTAGCCTAGAAAATTAGATTTAAAGCGGAAGGACGGCAAAGTGGCTGTGATAATGCTGAAGAGTTAGAGACCGGGATAGCCTTCGGGACAGAATGATGGGGAAAGACTGGAAACTGCCGACGAAACTGATGGACTATCCAGGGTGCCCAAAACCAATTGTAATAACCCGGAAATTCTGAACCAGTTTAAAATTTTTATTTTGGCAATTTTAGCGAATTTTGAACATTTAAAATAGATTATTTTAATTAAAATCGACCAAAAATTTATTTTGAATATATTTAGAACGTATATATTTATACGCGTCGTCGTTAGAATATAAATAATTATATATATAATTAAATAGAATTGAAAATGGCGCGGTAGTTCGATAATTCGATTTCAAACTTCAATTGAACGTACCGGGTGCAAAACAATTCGGATTTTAGTGAAACCAAAAACATTAGGATCTAATTGATAATATCTTTCCAACGAATCCGACGAATCGAAATTTCATAGCGGGAATCAAAAGATATGTCCAGTTGAAAATTCTGAATAGTCGCTATGGAATTCAGGCCCTTAAAAATGTACATTTTGCAAACGACCTCGGATTTCGACGAAACCACTTTTCTTGGGTCCGTGATGTCAAATTATTGCTAGATTCCAAATTTCATAATTTTTCGAATCAATATGTGAGCGTGGCAAAGGAAAACGCGTTTGACCCGTTTCAGTTGATTTTAATCGACTGGAAAATGGCCATTTTTCAAACGGTCTCAGTATTCGATGAAACTAGTTTTGTTAGGACCATATCGTCAATACGAAGCTAGAAAATATTTTTCGAGAATTTTTAGAGTTAGTATGTGACCCCGGTAATTTGAAATGTACGTTTAAAATTCAATATAGTGATTTAAATGTAAATTTAACGGAAACTGATTGTAACAGCCGAATCAGCCTACGATACATATCCCGTTGTGTTCGAAATGGGGGTAAAACGCTATAGACGACAGGCGGTGGGTCTCGTTTCGAGGTTGTATGTGAAAGTCAACTTTTTGCAAAATAAAATAATTAAAAGAATTAAAAAAAATTCTCCCTTCCTCCTTAACCAGGCCCCCCCCCGTTGAAATCATTTGCAAAACAGAAAAAAAAAAAAAAAGGGCATCGCGCCCTAGCCGACGCGGCGCCTCCAGGAGGCCACCGCCGCGCCGGAGGCTAGCGCACCCCCTCCTCTTCTTCCTCCTTCCTTCTTCCCTTCCTCCGCTTCCATCTCCTCCGTCGAACCCCCCCCCCTTTTTTCTGATCGACGCGATGCAATCGACCCCCCCTCACCCTAGGCTGCCTCGCGATTGACCGAAACCCCATGCCCTCGCCTGCGACATCGAGCCCCCCTCTGCCCTAAACCACCTCGCCACCCCCCCTGCGACAACCGCGGTCACCACCTCCTCCCCTTTGCGCAGTAGACAACTCCTCCTCCGACCCTGGTGAGCATTCATTTTATTTTCAGCGTGTTTAAATAATTAAAAAGGGTGATTTTTAGTGGGGTATCCAATTAAAAATGTGATTTTTAATTATAAATATCGAAAATATACATGACTTTTATATATGTGCAGTTTAATAAAAATATGGCTTTTATATATTTACAGTAGCGTATATATAAAGATACGATTTTTATTGTTGAGATGGCGTGATAAAAATATAATCTTTACTATATGAACATCGATGTGAAAATATAATTTTTATCTATATAGTAGACGTGTAAAAATATGATTTTTTTTTTGTGTAGAGAATTAAAAATATAATTTTTACACGATAGAAATATTAAAAATATCCTCTTTATATGAGTAGCAAAATAAAGATGTGATTTTTATAATGATATTTTTGAAAAGGCGAAATCTATATTTTTGAAATGGAATTTTTATCTATATGACATCGTAATAAGAAATCGATTTTTATATATTGAATAGCATAATAAAAATTCGATTTTTATATATTGAATAGTATAATAAAAATTTGATTTTTATATATTGAATAGTATAATAAAAATTCGATTTTTATATATTGAATAGCGAAGTAAAAATTCGATTTTTATATATTGAATAACAAGATAAAAATTCGATTTTTATATACTGAATAGCGAAGTAAAAATTCGATTTTTACATATGTAGTGGCTACGGTCGACGAAGATGACGAAGATGCGATAACGATGAAGATTTCTATAAAAGAAGAGTCAAGATGATTGGATAGCTATTGGTGAGAATTTCTCACCTTTCAATTTCTTTTCTAGTTATATATATATACTAGGATGCAGACGGTGTTTAGTAGCACCCGACACAATCGTCCACAGACCATGGACTTGTTTGTTTGATTGCAAAAATTAGTTAGATTATTTGATTGAAATTGAATTGTTTGGTGAAATGGAATGAATTGATTGATGTGTGAATGGCGTGGGCCTTCACTAGACCGGGGATAAGGCTAGGCCTTGTCCCGTTTCTAGTATCGTGTCGTTATGCCGCCGAAATGTAACAACCCGTATTTTCAATAACCTGTTATAACATAAATGGAGGCAGAATTAAACAGTAAAATCTGAATCAAGGGAAACGGGCTATGCCATTGCGTTCGTCTCGGAAAAATACGCGAAATAGAGTCCGAGTTTTCGAAAATCGGAGTCCGTATGACCAAGATATGGCCTCGCGAAGTTTCACGAAAAATTCCCAAATTAAAGTATACTTAATTAAGTGAAATGGGTTGCGCAGAGAAATATATATATATTGATATATATATATATATAATTGAAAATTAAATAAATAAATATGCAAAAATGTTCAAAACAGCGAATTGGGAGAGGGGAATAACCGAACCGGCCGATTTTTGAGGTCGACCCAAGCCTGCTGGGTCGACTAGGGGTTAATCCAGGGTGTTTGGCTGTCAACCCGTGGGCCGATTCGCTCAAATGCAGATTTTGCATTTGGAGGGTTCTCATGGTTCATCTTTAATCTAAAGGCCCTAGATGGTTCCTACACTTGACTTCTTCCCCAAGACATGCTTTGATGGCTTGGATTGAATCTAGGTTTAATCCTATGGCCTAAAACACTTGCCTAATCTATAAATAAGACCCTAACCTATCCTAAATCCTCATTATTCATTCATGCAACTAAACTATGGCAAAATTTTACCTCTCATGGCCTCCACTCTCTTCATAAAATTTCTAAATGGTTTCTATGAGAGATTTTCCATGCATACAAGTGTTTTCAAGCTTGTATGAGTGTCATTAGCTTGCATTCAAGTCAAGTTTCTATCTTTGCATCATAAAGCAAGGGTTTTGATCATTTTGGCTCAAGGGTTTTTATGTTAGAGCTTGCATTTTGGGTCTATTTGATTGCATAAGGGCTTTGTCATATCTTTTGTGCCTTCATAGCAATGTAAGCCCTTTCCCTACTCTTAGATATTAACTATGAAGTTAAATGTTCATGTTGCAAGTTTGGGTTTGATCATTGAGAATGATACATGCTATCATGTTATGCAAGCTTATGAAGTCATTATCTTGATCTTATGAGCTAAAAGCTACAACCTTTATGTTGAAATGTTGCATTATGCAACATGAGAACCTTCATAACCTTTTATGTCAACTTGCATATGAAGTCATAACCCTTATATGATGGTATATGCGAGTTTCTAGTCATCATTCCATGTCTTTTGTCACCATGATTCGCTTATGTGCCAAGTTTGGGTTTATGCATGTTTTGAGGCTTAAGAATGTAACATGCAAGCTAATGAACACATTTGTGCCTCATTTGCCACCATGATTAACTTGTGGCTTAATATCCATTTTTGTCATGCCTTTGTCAAGTCTCTTCTTTTAATCCATTACGTTGTTGCGAACGTATATGTGAGCTTAAAAGCGTTGGGGTCACATTATGGGAAAACATAATGACATGAACATGATTTGGGTAAATGGGTATAAACATGACAACGTGTAACGTTAAATATGACATGTGTTTATACTTGAAAACATGACTTGAAATATAACATGGAAGTTGACATGTAAGTATGCATAAAAACATAAGCTTGGGAATTTACCTATTAAGTTAGGTCTACCCATTGGGAATTTACCTATTAAGTTAGGTCTACCCAATTGCTTGAAACTTGAATATGAACATGACACTAGACTAAACATGAAAGTGGCCAACTCGAGGTTGGGTTGAGTTTGCAACATAAAGCTACACGGAACCGACCGGCCTAACTAGTAGTTGCAAACAATAGGACCCAATGTGAGAAGTTGGTCATGTTGTGCTTGAACCCGAGGTTAGACCAAGTTGTGGTGTAAAGCTACCCGGAACCGACCGGCTTAACTAGTAACCACAACAAAGTCTAATGTGAGAGGTTGGGGTGCATTAAGTAATTAATGCCACATGATAGGGTTAAGTTAATTTGATCAATGACTCTTAACCAAATATGACATGGAAAAATGGGTTAAGTAAATTGGTTAGGCTAATGATACTTAACAAAACATGACAAGGTTGGGTAGGTTAAGTAACTTGATTTGCCTAATGACACTTAACCATTTATATACGACTAGCGGACGGGGATTAAGTTAACCAACACTTAATAAATCCAACATGATAATTTGGCAGGGTTAAGTAAGTTTTCTTAATGACACTTAACCGAAAGATACAGTTAATGGATGGGGTTAAGATTAGACTCAACTAGTCTAAACATGATAATCGGATGGGGTTAAGTTAGCCTAGACTTAATTAATCCCACTTGGTAGTTTAATGGGGTTAAGTTAAATACTTAACTAATCTAACACGATGATTTGATGTGGTTAAGTGACCTATACTTAACCAATCTAACCCGTTAATTTGATGTGGTTAAGTGACCTAAACTTAACCAATCTAACTCGTTAGTTTGATGTGGTTAAGCGATCTATACTTAACCAATCTAACCCGTGAATTTATTGAGGTTAAGTTAACCCATACTTAACCAATATAACGTGAAAACATGATAAGGCTAAGCCATGGATCGCTTGAATACACTTGACCGGTTTGACTAAGTAATTTCATAGGGTCAAGTTAATATATACTTAACCAACTTGAGCATGGTTTGTAGGGTTAAGTCTTGAACTTGGATACTTAGCCAATTTTGACATGATTTGTAGACGGGTTAAGTCTTGAACTCGGATACTTAGCCAAATTTTGACATGATTTGTAGATGGGATTAAGTCATGAACTTAAGTGACACTTAATCTGTTATATAAACCCTAATTCGGAGAATTAGGTGGGTAACCGTAATTAAAAAGGATAACGGGAATAAGGCTAAGTGGTAAACCTTAGTTGAAGGATAACTAAGTAATGATTCTTAGTCAAGGAAATTTAGACCAGTTCATAGATAGATGAGTAACCTGATACGGTAGGTCATTGTTTAAGTATACGAGTAGGAGCAAGTATCTGATTTAGATAAAGGCTCCAGCGAACTGGGTAACAAAGCAGCGGCTTCGGGGAACGTGAGGATATTCTTGGGATCCCTCTGTGGGCTGCTAGGTAATTATACTAGGCTCATGAGAGGTTAAGGTCTGCGTTAGAAGGACCAAGAGTATGCCTTGGTTGCTATACGAGCGACCTAAAGACGGGGATGGATAGGGTATAGTCGACGAAACACGGTCGTACCCTAGATAGCATTTTTCGTCAGGCTACCTACCATCTTTGGTCAAGCGTGTACGTACGGAAAGGCAGAGAACACCCAATAGACCATAATTGCTATCTAATTATGGTTGCGGTAAGGCTTGGATGTGGGTTGGCCAATGTTGTGTTCTCATACAGGATTTATCCTGTCTTGTCTTTCGCTAGTTGAGGGAGGGGTCCCGTGGGACCATAGCCACGGATAGAAAAACAGACCTTAGCATCTGCACCGGCAGATAAATCGAAAGCTCCCGACCGAGTCCTGTATTTCCTGACCTGCCCTGTGACAGGATTCGGATGGCACGATGTGATACATGTGCATACAGTCATGGAAAAACGATTCACGATGAATGCGTGGGGAAAAGGGCGCGGTTGGCGGTTAGCGTAATCCCTAGTGGCCCTAGGTGGTTGAACCCAAACCGAGATACGAAAACGTGCAATAGGTAAGCGTAATCCCTAGTAGCCCTAGGTAGCATAAGTCCTAGTTGTACAGACGATAATTCATGTTGGAAGACCCTAGCTAGGTTTAGGGTAACAGTCCAAACCGATCTTAAGGATCATGGAACTATGTTAAAGTAATATAGAATCTCATGGGAAAGCCCGTATGGTCTACAGCAAGGGACTGAACATTTACATGGAACAAAACATACGAGTTGAGTAACCTATATATGCGATATACTAGGTTGACATGGACCATTACACAACTTTTGAGTAAGGGTCATTCACGGATAACACGTGATACAGTTGGGATACTAGTACGGTAGGTGCAGAGCAGATGTACAGGATAGATACCATGGGACGTCATACGTGATAGATATCTTGGGGATATTATACTTGATAGAAACCTGACGATGTGATACCTTGTTTTATCTTGACACCGTAATTTATCATGACACCTTAGTTTATCTGAGTTCAGTAGTTCATCCTGTTATTTTGATTTAGCTTATCTATCATGTCATCATGTTTATGTTCATCCCAGTTTCTCATGTCAGTTAACTTTACTAGTTTTTATGCTGATAGTAGATAGGGCTTACTCAGTCTTTTTGACTGACCTGTTTTGTTTCGCCTCTTTTCTTCCGTTCCCCCCCCCCCCCAGGTTACAGGGAGGAAACACTGTTGTTTAGTTCGGACTTCTTCTGCTTGAAGGTCATCATGGATGGCTTGGACTTTTCTTGGCTATGGCTACTTTACTGTTTTTACTTGGGGAATAATTTATGAAAAAGTCTTTATGCTTCTTTACTATTGCAAGACAGGTTTTGATGTACTCTGATGTAAAAGGCTTTAGACCTTAATTATTAATGTTTATGAAAGTTCGATTTTACTTCCGCTATTTTTATATGTTCTGTCTTGTGATATTTCTGTGCATGTTTACCAATAATGCCCCTCCAAAGCTAGTGCATTCCTTTGCGAGTGACCCTAGCGGATGCGGGGTGTTACACGTGGTATCAGAGCAGAAGGTTACCAGACTGGGCAAAAGTTTTTAAAGACCTTCTGAAAACTATTTGAAAAAAAAAAACCGTTTACAAAGAAGCATTTTTCAAGGAAATTTTCTTTTAAAAGAAAAAGGCTATTCCCCAAAGGCCATTAGCACTATCCTTGTTTCCTTAATTGAATCTGTTTTCCTTTCTTTCCTCCATCTGTAGTCACAGTGGTTTTAACTGCGACTATTCTTTTCTATCTACGAAAGTGCTTTCCATACGATGGAGGTGGTTCTCGAGAAACCAGTGGCCGCATAATAAGAAAGGATAGTGAGAAAGAGGATAAAGGATACGAGCTTAAGGATGAGCAACTTGTTGGTATGGCTTAGTCCTCAAAGGAGGGAGAAAGATGAACAATGAAACCCATGACGAGAGAGTGCCTTTGGCATGGTAAAACGGGACGGATAGTTAAGTATTATGAGACAAGGACAAGATCATCGGGAGGGCAATAGTATGCTCTCATTTCTAGGGCACCTCGGAAGGAGGGTAACGATCTTGTTAAAGGTTTAGCTTTTCTTCTCTATCATCCCGTTAGGACTTTGTTTTGATCATCGTATCATTTAAGTCTGCTTCGATAGTTGAGTCTCTGCACCTTAAGTACTAGCGTAATAGGGAATCCCATTTTTGTCTCAAAGTCCTATTGGAGAATCAGTCCATTTATACATGACTTGTTTGGATTTGAGAATGTCTATGCCTAGAGTTGAGTTTGGAAATAATGCTTATGTTTATAAGCTATGGATGGATTCTAGGGGTGAAGTGGTGATCCAGTAGGGGGTGCCACTCTCGGTTTTGATAGGAGGGTAGTTGGACCTTTCGACTAGCTTTGGTAATGCCCTCGAAGTATCGTGTAACCTTTTTGAGGTTCTGTCATGACTAGTTACTTAGAATCCCTTGATGCCTTTATTAGAAATTTGAAGCCCGATCGAGTGGTGTTCGCCGATAAGACGGATGGTTTATTTCACTTATGTATGGGTTATAGAAATCACCCTCGTGAGTGCGCTTGATAACCTGGTTGGCATCTGTTTACTTTCAAGAGAAAGTTCTTCTACGTGGGATACCTTATGGTACGAGGTCCGAGATTCACTAGTGAATTTTGGAAAGCTTGCATGAGATCATGAGTACGCAGTCATGTTTGCGTCAAGTATTCTAGAAAAAGGATAAGTGCAAGTGGAACGGGAGGCGACGAAGAAATGAGTTTCAACTCATGTTATGGAAACAGGAAATAAGAAGCTACGAAATCGCGAAGTTAAAAGACGGTCAAGGCACAATGGAATTAAGCTCAAGGAAATACGACTTTGATGGTCGAAGACTAGATACGCGCATGATATCTCTTTTTGGGAGTATATCCTTGATCCCTGTTTTCTGTAGAGCTTACTTGTAGGTTATCTTTCGTGGACATCCTCTCGGTCCTATTTTCTGTTACAAACCCCGTAAGGAGTTTGTCTTGTTTATCTTCTCGACCCTGTTTCAGGGAATCCTAGGTAGAACCCTATGGATGTAAACATGTATTTGTAACATGTTATGATTGATATGGTTGCAAGTGGTTGCAAGTGGTTGCTCGTGGATGCGCGAATACACATTAGATACTAGCTCGACTTGGTCACATTTCATATTGCATATGCACGAGTATTTATACTTGTTTATGGATGAAATCGAATGTATTATCATGCGGTTGTTGCATATGAATGAATGATTGTGCACGCATATAGTATCTATATGACTAGGACTATTTGCATACATGTTGGATTCATGGCACTATACATATATTGCATTAGAAAGATTATTCAGGCCTGATCATTAGCATTAGCTAAGGAACATGTACACACACGTTTTGCATATATTCATACAGCATTAGAAATCATCTAAGGACAATGGTTGCTTGTGGATGATGTTTTGAGTAGATGGATGATGGATGGTAGGATATGTTCTTCCTAACTTGGAGATTTCGGGGACGAAATCCTAAAAGGTGGGGAGAATGTAACAACCCGTATTTTCAATAACCTGTTATAACATAAATGGAGGCAGAATTAAACTGTAAAATCTGAATCAAGGGAAACGGGCTATGCCATTGCGTTCGTCTCGGAAAAATACGCGAAATAGAGTCCGAGTTTTCGAAAATCGGAGTCCGTATGACCAAGATATGGCCTCGCGAAGTTTCACGAAAAATTCCCAAATTAAAGTATACTTAATTAAGTGAAATGGGTTGCGCAGAGAAATATATATATATATATAATTGAAAATTAAATAAATAAATATGCAAAAATGTTCAAAACAGCGAATTGGGAGAGGGGAATAACCGAACCGGCCGATTTTTGAGGTCGACCCGAGCTCGCTGGGTCGACTAGGGGTTAATCCAGGGTGTTTGGCTATCAACCCGTGGGCCGATTCGCTCAAATGCAGATTTTGCATTTGGAGGGTTCTCATGGTTCATCTTTAATCTAAAGGCCCTAGATGGTTCCTACACTTGACTTCTTCCCCAAGACATGCTTTGATGGCTTGGATTGAATCTAGGTTTAATCCTATGGCCTAAAACACTTGCCTAATCTATAAATAAGACCCTAACCTATCCTAAATCCTCATTATTCATTCATGCAACTAAACTATGGCAAAATTTTACCTCTCATGGCCTCCACTCTCTTCATAAAATTTCTAAATGGTTTCTATGAGAGATTTTCCATGCATACAAGTGTTTTCAAGCTTGTATGAGTGTCATTAGCTTGCATTCAAGTCAAGTTTCTATCTTTGCATCATAAAGCAAGGGTTTTGATCATTTTGGCTCAAGGGTTTTTATGTTAGAGCTTGCATTTTGGGTCTATTTGATTGCATAAGGGCTTTGTCATATCTTTTGTGCCTTCATAGCAATGTAAGCCCTTTCCCTACTCTTAGATATTAACTATGAATTTAAATGTTCATGTTGCAAGTTTGGGTTTGATCATTGAGAATGATACATGCTATCATGTTATGCAAGCTTATGAAGTCATTATCTTGATCTTATGAGCTAAAAGCTACAACCTTTATGTTAAAATGTTGCATTATGCAACATGAGAACCTTCATAACCTTTTATGTCAACTTGCATATGAAGTCATAACCCTTATATGATGGTATATGCGAGTTTCTAGTCATCATTCCATGTCTTTTGTCACCATGTTTCGCTTATGTGCCAAGTTTGGGTTTATGCATGTTTTGAGGCTTAAGAATGTAACATGCAAGCTAATGAACACATTTGTGCCTCATTTGCCACCATGATTAACTTGTGGCTTAATATCCATTTTTGTCATGCCTTTGTCAAGTCTCTTCTTTTAATCCATTACGTTGTTGCGAACGTATATGTGAGCTTAAAAGCGTTGGGGTCACATTATGGGAAAACATAATGACATGAACATGATTTGGGTAAATGGGTATAAACATGACAACGTGTAACGTTAAATATGACATGTGTTTATACTTGAAAACATGACTTGAAATATAACATGGAAGTTGACATGTAAGTATGCATAAAAACATAAGCTTGGGAATTTACCTATTAAGTTAGGTCTACCCATTGGGAATTTACCTATTAAGTTAGGTCTACCCAATTGCTTGAAACTTGAATATGAACATGACACTAGACTAAACATGAAAGTGGCCAACTCGAGGTTGGGTTGAGTTTGCAACATAAAGCTACCCGGAACCGACCGGCCTAACTAGTAGTTGCAAACAATAGGACCCAATGTGAGAAGTTGGTCATGTTGTGCTTGAACCCGAGGTTAGACCAAGTTGTGGTGTAAAGCTACCCGGAACCGACCGGCTTAACTAGTAACCACAACAAAGTCTAATGTGAGAGGTTGGGGTGCATTAAGTAATTAATGCCACATGATAGGGTTAAGTTAATTTGATCAATGACTCTTAACCAAATATGACATGGACAAATGGGTTAAGTAAATTGGTTAGGCTAATGATACTTAACAAAACATGACAAGGTTGGGTAGGTTAAGTAACTTGATTTGCCTAATGACACTTAACCATTTTTATACGACTAGCGGACGGGGATTAAGTTAACCAACACTTAATAAATCCAACATGATAATTTGGCAGGGTTAAGTAAGTTTTCTTAATGACACTTAACCGAAAGATACAGTTAATGGATGGGGTTAAGATTAGACTCAACTAGTCTAAACATGATAATCGGATGGGGTTAAGTTAGCCTAGACTTAATTAATCCCACTTGGTAGTTTAATGGGGTTAAGTTAAATACTTAACTAATCTAACACGATGATTTGATGTGGTTAAGTGACCTATACTTAACCAATCTAACCCGTTAATTTGATGTGGTTAAGTGACCTAAACTTAACCAATCTAACTCGTTAGTTTGATGTGGTTAAGCGATCTATACTTAACCAATCTAACCCGTGAATTTATTGAGGTTAAGTTAACCCATACTTAACCAATATAACGTGAAAACATGATAAGGCTAAGCCATGGATCGCTTGAATACACTTGACTGGTTTGATTAAGTAATTTCATAGGGTCAAGTTAATATATACTTAACCAACTTGAGCATGGTTTGTAGGGTTAAGTCTTGAACTTGGATACTTAGCCAATTTTGACATGATTTGTAGACGGGTTAAGTCTTGAACTCGGATACTTAGCCAAATTTTGACATGATTTGTAGACGGGATTAAGTCATGAACTTAAGTGACACTTAATCAGTTATATAAACCCTAATTCGGAGAATTAGGTGGGTAACCGTAATTAAAAAGGATAACGGGAATAAGGCTAAGTGGTAAACCTTAGTTGAATGATAACTAAGTAATGATTCTTAGTCAAGGAAATTTAGACCAGTTCATAGATAGATGAGTAACCTGATACGGTAGGTCATCGTTTAAGTATACGAGTAGGAGCAAGTATCTGATTTAGATAAAGGCTCCAGCGAACTGGGTAACGAAGCAGCGGCTTCGGGGAACGTGAGGATATTCTTGGGATCCCTCTGTGGGCTGCCAGGTAATTATACTAGGCTCATGAGAGGTTAAGGTCTGCGTTAGAAGGACCAAGAGTATGCCTTGGTTGCTATACGAGTGACCTAAAGACGGGGATGGATAGGGTATAGTCGACGAAACACGGTCGTACCCTAGATAGCATTTTTCGTCAGGCTACCTACCATCTTTGGTCAAGCGTGTACGTACGGAAAGGCAGAGAACACCCAATAGACCATAATTGCTATCTAATTATGGTTGCGGTAAGGCTTGGATGTGGGTTGGCCAGTGTTGTGTTCTCATACAGGATTTATCCTGTCTTGTCTTTCGCTAGTTGAGGGAGGGGTCCCGTGGGACCATAGCCACGGATAGAAAAACAGACCTTAGCATCTGCACCGGTAGATAAATCGAAAGCTCCCGACCGAGTCCTGTATTTCCTGACCTGCCCTGTGACAGGACTCGGCTGGCACAATGTGATACATGTGCATACAGTCATGGAAAAACGATTCACGATGAATGCGTGGGGAAAAGGGCGCGGTTGGCGGTTAGCGTAATCCCTAGTGGCCCTAGGTGGTTGAACCCAAACCGAGATACGAAAACGTGCAATAGGTAAGCGTAATCCCTAGTAGCCCTAGGTAGCATAAGTCCTAGTTGTACAGACGATAATTCATGTTGGAAGACCCTAGCTAGGTTTAGGGTAACAGTCCAAACCGATCTTAAGGATCATGGAACTATGTTAAAGTAATATAGAATCTCATGGGAAAGCCCGTATGGTCTACGGCAAGGGACTGAACATTTACATGGAACAAAACATACGAGTTGAGTAACCTATATATGCGATATACTAGGTTGACATGGACCATTACACAACTTTTGAGTAAGGGTCATTCACGGATAACACGTGATACAGTTGGGATACTAGTACGGTAGGTGCAGAGCAGATGTACAGGATAGATACCATGGGACGTCATACGTGATAGATATCTTGGGGATATTATACTTGATAGAAACCTGACGATGTGATACCTTGTTTTATCTTGACACCGTAATTTATCATGACACCTTAGTTTATCTGAGTTCAGTAGTTCATCCTGTTATTTTGATTTAGCTTATCTATCATGTCATCATGTTTATGTTCATCCCAGTTTCTCATGTCAGTTAACTTTACTAGTTTTTATGCTGATAGTAGATAGGGCTTACTCAGTCTTTTTGACTGACCTGTTTTGTTTCGCCTCTTTTCTTCCGTTTCCCCCCCCCCAGGTTACAGGGAGGAAACACTGTTGTTTAGTTCGGACTTCTTCTGCTTGAAGGTCATCATGGATGGCTTGGACTTTTCTTGGCTATGGCTACTTTACTGTTTTTACTTGGGGAATAATTTATGAAAAAGTCTTTATGCTTCTTTACTATTGCAAGACAGGTTTTGATGTACTCTGATGTAAAAGGCTTTAGACCTTAATTATTAATGTTTATGAAAGTTCGATTTTACTTCCGCTATTTTTATATGTTCTGTCTTGTGATATTTCTGTGCATGTTTACCAATAATGCCCCTCCAAAGCTAGTGCATTCCTTTGCGAGTGACCCTAGCGGAGGCGGGGTGTTACACGAAATTTTCTAAAATAAGTTAGAAAAATAAAATATCATTTTATTGAAAGAATGAACTTAATAGAATTTCATGTGTTAAAATAAAATATTTTATCGTTAAAAATATAATTTTTAACGTGAAGTGAATAAGTAAATATTCATTTACAAACCGGACGGTTTGTTTATGTACACCTATTTGAATGACATTGATTGGGACGATAAATTTTACACATCGCCCAACTGCACAAATAAAAATCTGTGTTTGTTGATTTGAAACCCCATACGGGTGTTGGGATGAAATATGAAGTTCACTCATCCTGATTTATTAAATATGTCGATCGATTGATTGACAGGCTGTTATAAGCGTTAGCTATCTATAGTTGATGCTTATACAGTGTAGTGCACTTTGGTTGATGGTTGATTATTTTTCAATGCTATTATATACGTGTGATGTATGAAAATCCATATAATTAACATTATATAGTAATTGATTGGGCCTCATTCCAATTTAGAAGATAAAGAATATTATAAAATAAAGGTTCATGTGTTGACTGTACTCTTTCGTGAGATTAGTCATGTGTTAAACGTAATATTTTAACAATAAATTTTATATCTTTATCAATATAAAATAAAGGTTCATGTGTTGACTATACTCATCCGTTGAGATTAGTCATGTGTTGAACGAAATAATTTAACAAAAATAGTCACACGTGGACAGTACTCATTCGTTGAGATTAGTCGTGTGTTGACGAAAATAAACATTCATTTGTTGAATAGAATGAAGGAATATATGAAGCCGTGTTGATTAGATTAACGCCATTTTGACGTGAACGATATTTATATCGATTTTATTCATTTTGAAATGAATATTGAAAAACGATTTCGAAATGAATTGAATATAAAACGATTTCGAAATGAATTGAATATAAAACGATTTAGAAATGAATTTGATTTGAATAGAAAATCAATTTGATTTGAATCGAATAGAAAACCAATTTGAATTGAATCGAATAGAAAACCAATTTGAATTGAATCGAATAGAAAACCAATTTGAATTGAATCGAATAGAAAACCAATTTGAATTGAATCGAATAGAAAACGACTTTGAAGTTGAATTGAATTGAAAACGAATTCAAATTGAATTGAAAGCGAATTGAAATGAATTCAAATTGAATTGAATAGAAATGAATTTTAAAACGAATTTATAAAGAAGAATTCAATTTTGCTTTGGATTGAAATGGAAGTTGAAATTGTTTTTGAAACGAAATTTAAACGATTTATAAAATTCGTTTTAAATAGAAATCGATGAAATATATATTATATATATTATATATATAATATAATGGCCTGAATAGAACGCGCCGCGCCGCGGCAGTTCGTGAATTTCGACCATTTATTTTAAACGGATATTACGGGAGATCCGACCGTCGGATTCTCCTAAAACCGGAACCGTTGGGTTCCTATCGAAAAGAGCTTTCTAACGAATATTAGAAATTCAAAATCTAACGGTTGGATTTGGAGATACGTCCAAATCAAATTTAGAAATGGTCGTTGTAAGTGCAGTTCGATGGCCATTGTTGGAAATCGATTGTACGGGCCTTAATAAAATTATTAAAAATAGTAATAATTTGTGTAAAATCATAAGAAATGATTTGGGAAAAATTGGGGTGAAAAACTCCGTATTTGAAAGGATAAAAATGGATTTTTATCGAAATGAACTAGTTTTGAACTAAATTTAAAACCCAATTATTTTTAAATAAATAAATTAGATTTAAAAAGGGGTTTTAAATAATCGGAATTTCTAATATATTTGATTGGATTTGAAATGGGTTTATCGTGAACGGTGTTTTAAATAACACTAGTTCTTTAACTCGATAATAAATAGAATGTGATTTGGGTTTGTCGTGAAATGTGTTTTAAATAACATCAGTTCTTTAACCCAGTAAAAGGAGTTTTAATGAATCTGCAATTAAATTGAAATATGAATTGATAATTTAAATTGTCAAATTTAGAAATTGAGCGAGAATGGAGTATCACCTGTTTTGCTCCAAAACAATAGTTAAATCTTTAATTAGATTTGAACGTGAAATGGTAATTAATTTTACCGATAACACCGTGGTGTTAGATATGGAGTATTACCAGTTTTGCTTCATGGGATGAATAGGTTGGGATTGGGAAATAAAATAAATAATTACTTCGGTGTGGTTCGCTAATCTCGACTAGTTTGGAAAACCATAATCTGGTTTGAAATGACATCCAAAGGAAGATTAAAGGATAAATTTTAAAGAATTTATCTTGGATAAAATTAATGGGGACCTTTCCCTAAGAATGAGATTTCGTGAATAAAAGGATATTCTGCATTGGAATGAGGCGTATGTTGTGTTTGTGTAGCATTTGTTTTTAATATATGCGGGTTGTTCGGAAAGACCGGGTTTATACCCATTCTGAATAACCGATTCGACGATAAGTCGAAGATGAAGACGGTGGTCGAAGACCGGAAGTCTTCACATCATTTGGATAATTACTGACGATCCTGATTGGGCTGTACACCCAAGAGAATGGAAATAGTTGGTGGTCGTCCAGACGTACTTGGAGATGGATGGATATGTGAGGAAAGTGCCTCCGGTTTCGTTCAGACCCAGAACGGACTTGTAAATTGATTGTGTGTCTGACATTGGATTTTATTCTGTGTTGATTGATTTCTGTTAAATATATATCTGTTTGGCGGCGGAGAATTTATTCTCTTGCTTAACGCCCTTCTCTGAGACGTACGAGCTTAGAGGTTATATATCGATGGACATCAGTCGCATGGCATGAATTGCCTGTGTGGCACGCTAAGATGCAATGATCAAGGCTTTTGTTGAAAAGCAAAGTCTTGTGGTTGATGATCAAAGCACGCCTACGTGGCAGCTTTGTGTATAACGTGAATTCGCGAGCCTCACACCTCGGTATGAGTTAAAAAGGGGATACGGACCGCTGGGAGAGCACGACGTTTCTTTCTAGCTATGGTGGTGTCAGTGACATTCCAGCCCTGACATTTATATACTTTTCACCTTTGTGGTTGTTGGAATGAGGCGCCTCGATTATAGGTCTGTAAGGACCGGGAAACGTGTGTTCAGACATAACTAATCCTCTAACGTAAGTGAGGACCGGCCCAGCCGAATCCAGGGTTGCCCAGAGTGCGTAGCCCTGAGGCATTTGCTAGAGTGTCTCGAGCGTGGAGAGGATCTTGCCCCTTGCCTCGACTCATGACGGAAATCCAATTTCCAATACGTGTATTGCGGTTTTAATTGTAGAACTAGTATGGCAACATATATATGGTACCCATGCCGCCTATGATTTATATTTATGATTGAAATGTTTTGACACTATACACTTATTATAGTATCAAATGATTTGTTTTAAACGTACCAAGCATGTTTGGCTATTATAAGGGAAAACCCTATCCTCCGGCTTGCGTTGCATTGTGTGATGGGACCTGGGTCTTATAATAGCTTCATTTTTCGAAAAAAACATTGCGCTGTTTATTCTATGCACTGGTATTCTTGGGAGGAAACCCGTTCCGTGTTATACGGCGTGGTCCCTTGAATTACTCTCTTTTAAAGTCAAGTTAAATAACTGTTTTAGTTCTCACACCAGTCACATGACTGACCTGGAGTTTATTGTTTTAACCTAAACTCTGGGTGCCCCTATTTTCGACACGGGCAGCTAGTAGTTTTGGTTTTGCAGATTTATATTCACAGGATCCTGGTTTACAGCTGGAAGGATATCCGGAAAGCTCTGTATCCGTATATCACCTTCAGTTGTGCTTTTGTATTATTTTCCGCTGCTATGTAATTTATTGTAATCTCTGATATTTATCGAATGTAATTTATTCATTTATACTCTGTATATTCTTGTATTCTGATGGAATTGTTGTAATAAGCAATGAAATGTTCTTCCGTCTGCGTTCTGTTTTGTCTTGTCCTCACAGTAATTCGTTCTTTCTCATCTCTTCGGAGACCGGGGAAGTTACGGGTTCTTACACCAATCGATTAACCAATAGGCACAATCAGGGCCGACCCTAAGAATCTAATTGCCCTAGTCGAAATATAAATTAATATTTTTCGTTGCCCTTCTTTCTTTGTTTCTATTTTAATAGTGTGTTGTCACTGGTACCTCGAAATACACTTTCGACCACCGCACAATTATGTTCGGCGTTGAACGACCGACCGACCTTCACGATATTCAGTGGTAAACAACCGCTGCATAATGTAAAAATGTACGAGTATGCTATTCAATGGCGAACGGCCGAACGAGGGTGGTGACTCGAAGTGGAAACAAACGTACCAATAGCAACACACTTTTAACAAGCCTAATATACGAAACAAAAAATGAATATTATTATAGCAACATAGAACATAAAAGGTTTTCAATGAGTCATTTATATTATAAATACAGAATTTCAAATGTAAACAAGATATCTTAATATATAATTACTTCTCAACTAAAACAACTTTTGGTAGTTCTATTAGCACTTTAATTCACAAATCAAATGTTAATGAGAAGAACACCTATTTTAAGTTACATTTCATGCTGCACTGACATTGTTGTTCTACAGTACTTAGCTCCAAACATTGCCAATTTCTAGTTCAGGCCTTGAAATATAAGAAGGCTAATTGAGATAATGAAGAATCTTCAATCGCTCATTTATTTTAATTTTTGTTCACATCAGTTTAAATTTGGAATCATAAACAATTAAATTAATGGTCTACTGCTTATGGTTTTCAACATATTACCTACTAACAACTTACAAAATAAATGATATAAATTCTTTATTAGAGAAGACTTACATTTGAATTAGCACCAAGTAAATCAGTAGAATATCATAGATAGACAAGGGAAATAGCGGTATGAAATCAAAATCAGGGCAAGGCAGCACTATTCTGTTATTGGTAGCAAGGTAAAAAATAAGCGTGTAATTGAAAGGAGGTAGCAACATATAGAAGTATTAAGGGGTTCCAAGTTTTCATCATCAATTGCATTTCAAATTGAATTTTGGGCAGCTCAATTTGAGGCAGTGGGATGATATGGTGGCGACGGATTGACTTGAGATCTGGGAAGGAAGAGCGCAGCGAATTTGAAACACGTTTTTTTTCTGTTGCCCCTATCTCTGACGTTGCCCTAGTCAACCGCCTCTCTTGCCTATGCTTCAGGCCGGGCTTGGGCACAATGAAGAAATTGCAGAGCGAAGGCGGGGAAAAGTGGTCAAGGAAAGGTAGCGCAGTTGATCATTAACTATCTAAAGTAGTCATTGTTTCAATCGTAATATAGTTAAATAGAAACATAGCAAACATATTTTTTTTTTACTGACCAACATAAAAATAACTTTATAAAATAATTTTAGTTTCAAGTACAATCAAATTCATATCCTTACTGCCAAATATTAAGCTTAGCCGCTGATTTTTCTCTCCTGTCTTGATTTCTTAAGTGATTTGACACAACCATCATTTATATTGTTTTATGTATTAAAAATTATAGCATGTTATGATCATTGAAAAATGACATCAATTCTTTGGATCCTCCAAACTCCTTTTTTATTTTCCCTAACTAATAAGTCATTTACAAGTTGGCTTTAAATATTTAAAATCTATATGGTTTACGAATAATGCTCTTTACAATTTTGGTTTCGTTAATTTAAAAGAAAAGGCTGTAATCCTTTTATAATTCTGCCCTATAATTTTTTGGATCTTTTAGTTCTTTTTTTGAATGATTAGAGTTACAATTTCATTCTTTTTAGCAACTTGGTTCGTATCCAATCTTCATATGTAGTACGTTTTTGTTGCACTTATTTTGTGTTTGAGATCTGTTATGGCTGCGCAGCAACGATATTTAATCTCATGAACATACCTAACTTACCTTCAAATCAATGTTTTGTGGGCACATATGGAAAAGTAAAATTGATGTATGTTACTTCTAATGGTATTTTTTGTTTTTATATCTATTTTCCAAGAGATCTTTCCTAATTCACATAAAAAGAAGAATAAAAGGAAAGTACCAACTGGTAATTTTACATTATCAAGCTATGTATGTTACTTTAAAATTCATCTTTGCTTGCTTTATATAGCTAATCACTTTATTTACATATATGTAACACCATCCTTAAGTTTCTTCGTGACTGCCATTTGATAGAAAAAGCTTAATCTTCATGAAAATAACTACTGATCATAAAAAGATAAATCATGGTTCAACCTTGATTAATAGTTGATCTGTGTTTCATTCATATTGTTGTTAGGTTTCTTATTTCATGATAGAATTTATATGATGATTAGAGTTCTTATTCTGTTTTTAACAATATAATTTTTCGCTGTGATTTGTTCAATTAATCAAGGTACTGATCATCAACTTCTTTGCCGTAATAAATCTATAATTAGTCCAATTAATTGAAGTTTTACATTTTGTTACAAGCTATGTGAGGGAAAAGCTTGTGTTGAAGATTATCCAAATGACACTACAAAACATTTTAGATCTATTTCGGATGGCAAAATATAAAGACCTATTATTCGACCATTGCGCATATATTGCCCTGAAACAAGGTTTATATTTGTGACATCTTGGTAACTTGGATTATAGATTGTATTTTGGAATTATTTGTGAATGCTAGCTAGTAGTTATAATGATAAATGTGCTTATTGTATATAGTTGACTACTTTTTATTCCTAAAACTTATTTTGGTGTTATATTACAGACTTACAGTTCCAAGATGAAGGAGCAAATTGGAGGACAAGCATTCGAGCCTTATCAGGATAGATCCATGCAGAAAATGAGAAGCTTTTTTATATATATGAGCAGGTTCTTCTTCCATTTTTTTTTTTTTGAACTTTAGACATTATGATGCATCGATCCATCAACTATGTAAACATAATTTTTGCTTATGTGACATTAATTTTTAGTTGTACCGGATAATGTTATGAATGTTGGGTGTTATTTGAATATTTTATCAATTATTGTACCATTTTTTATTGTTATATATTGTTTTGTGACATTAATTTTTCTAGTTGATATATATGTATATATGTTTCATTGCACGATGAGTATTGAATGTTGAGTATTGTTGAAATGAATGTATTTGATGTCTAGATTGATGGTTAGAAATGCTGCAAAATGTTTGCTATATATTTCCGTCGATAATCCGTCACTATATAGCTAGGTTTTATCGACATATAGCTGGAATGCAAAATGTTTGCTATATATTTTCGTCGGTAATCCTTCACTAAATAACGTGCATTTAGCAACGGAAAAATATTTACTGATTTTATTTATCCATCCGTAAAACATCGGTGAAATATTTCAAAATGAAATGATAATATATCAGAAAACGACAGTGAGGTGACGGAGAATCGACGTTAATTTCCATCGCAAAATTGTGCCTAAAATACCGACATGTTTTGTAGTGACAACCGTATTCTGCTGCAATTCCGTCGCTAACAAGCCTTTAGCAAGGGTTTAGCGACGAATTTTTCCGCTGCAAAATCAGTGTTTTCTTGTAGTGAATGTTACATCAGAGTATAGAATATATCAGAGTACATCGAAAATAATACTACAGCGGAAGATTAATTTACAATAATTTTAATACAACGCAATGAAAATAAATAAACTAACATAGCGGAAGACTATCAATGCTCTGAACACCGCTTTAAGCTTCGATCTAGAATCCTGCTCAATAAATAATACGTTACATGAAGTTTATTGCTTCAACCTAAACTCTGCACCATGGATCTTCAGGGCCAGTCCACAAATATGTTTGTCGATTAATAATGCCTGAACAATACGTTTCCCCGCCCTACGTGGCGTATATAGAGCCATCAGGGACTCAAATAACCGAGGCGCCTCATTCCATCATCCACATAAGTAAAAATGTCAGGCCTTGTAAAAACCATGACACCACTTCTAGCTAGAAAGAAACGTATGTCCTCCCTGCAGTCCTTACTCCCATTTCTGGTTCATACCGGGGTGTGAGGCTCGCGAAGTAACGCTATACACAAAGCTATGCTATTTAAAGCTGTGCTTTGATCATCAACCACAAGGCTCTGCTTTTCAATAATAAGCCTTGATCATTTGCGTCTTGGCATGCCACACTGACAATTCATGCCATGTGACTGATGTCTATTAATATATACCCTCTAAGGGTGTTAAGCAAGAGAATAAATTCTCCGCCACTAACGGATAAATATTAAATAGAAATCAATCAGCACAGAATAAAATCCAATGTCAGACATACATCCATTTACAAGTTCGCTCTAGGTCTGAACGAAAGTGGAGACACCGAGCATACCCGGACAATCAACAAATACGTCCGGACAACTACCACTGTAACCCCTCGTAGGAGCTAACCGATCCAGGGCATCAGTAGTCATCCATTCGATATGAAGATCGCCGGTCTTCAATCACCGTCTTCAAATCTTCGACTTCCAATCGTCGTATAATTATTTGAAATGAGATTTAACTCGGACTTTTCAAATAATTCTCGAATATATATAATTTAAACAAATCTTTTCATTCCATATAATTATATATATTCGAGAATTATATATATTCGAGAATGAAAAGATTGTCCGGGTATGCTCGGTGTCTCCACTTTCGTTCAGACCTAGAACGAACTTGTAAATGGATGTATGTCTGACATTGGATTTTATTCTGTGCTAATTGATTTCTATTTAATATTTATCCATTGGTGGCGGAGAATTTATTCTCTTGCTTAACACCCTTAGAGGGTATATATTAATAGACATCAGTCACATGGCGTGAATTGTCAGTGTGGCATGCCAAGATGCAAATGATCAAGGCTTATTGTTGAAAAGCAGAGCCTTGTGGTTGATGATCAAAGAACAGCCTTAAATAGCATAGCTTTGTGTATAGCGTTACTTCCCAAGCCTCACACCGCGGTATGAACCAAAAACGGGAGTAAGGACTACATGGAGACATACGTTTCTTTCTAGCTAGAAGTGGTGTCATGGTTTTTACAAGGCCTGGCAATTTTTACTTATGTGGATGATGGAATGAGGCACCTCGGTTGTTTGAGTCCCTAGTGGCTCTATTTACGCCCCATAGGGCGGGGAAACGTATTGTTCAGGCATTATTAATCCACTAACATATTTGTGGATTGGCCCTGAAGATCCAAGGTGCAGTTGCGGCTAGGCCTGAGACATGGTAGGCTAGATTGTCTCGAATTCAGTAAGAACTATCTTTTGCCTTGTTTCATGATGGAAATCCAAATTCCAATACGACCCATGCAGTTTTGATTGTATTACTAGTATGGCGACATAGTATATGGTAGTTATGCCGTCTATGATGGATATTATGATTGAAATATTTTTAAAACATATATACACTAATAATAATATCAAATTCTTTTTATCGTATCAAGCATTTTTGACCATTATAAGGTAAAACTCTATCCTCCAGTTTGCGTTGCATTGTGTGATGGGACTTGAGTCTTATAATGGTTTCATTTTTATAAAAAGCATTGCGTTGTTTAAACGATTTACTTTATTTATGCACTGGCAATCCAATGGAGTAAACCCGTTCCGCGTTAGCGGCGTGGTCCTGTGATTAACCTTACTATTAAATAGGTTAAATAAGATTTCTCATACCAGTCCCATGACTGACTCGTAGTTTGTTTCACTTTGCAAACTCAGATGCCCTCTTTTCCATGGGCAGCCTTGTATACAGGTTTAGCAGATTCATTCTGGATAACTATGGAGCTGAAGATGAATATTAACATTCCTAATTTTGTTGTTCAGACTTCACTTAGTATATTATGTTTTTATTCCGCCGCAGACATTATATATTAAACTGGAAATTGTATTCTATGCTAAGTATGATCCGATTATGCTATGTAACTCTGATGATGTATTATTTCCAACGTAATTTGATGAACATTATCTGCTGTAATTCTCTATTTCTATTCTGTTGTTATTGTTATGTGTTATATTCCAATGATTATCCTTGCTTTCGTACTACAGAAGTTTGGGGTCATCACATTTGGTATCAGAGCCTTGGTTAAACTTAGCTCGGAATATAACATTTTAACAAACTCATCAGAGATAGAATCAGCAGAATCCCAAAACATATAATTCATCATAGATAGGACTAGTAATGTCCTAGAATGAGAAAAAAATACACCCCATAGATTCATTTTCATCTAAATATATGTCTCTATACTTTACTATATCCTTTCTATTGGCCTGACTCTTTGTCTGCTATTTACAGACATAGTAGAAATGAGTGGCAGAAACTAAAGAAATAAATCTTTGGTTCAGCAATCTAATGAGCCAGTCATGCTCCCACAACTAGAACCAGATCTAGAAGCTCAAATAAAGAGATATCGAAATCTGGGTGGAGAACCATTCTCGGGCAAGGAGTCCATTATTGAAACACAAGCATGGATGCATTCTGCTGAGAGAATTTTTGAAGGCTTAAAGTTGAAAGATGATCAGAAAAGACTAATAGTATCTTGGGTACTCAAAGGTGAAGCTTTATTCTGGTGGGAAACTGTTACAAAGGAGTATCCAGAAGGTAATATTACCTGGGATAAATTCAAAGAAATATTCACAGGAAAATTCATTCCTCCACGAGAAACTGATCGGTTATATGATGAGTTCTACAATCTGAAACAAGGTGATATGACCATTCGGGAGTATCAGAAGAAATTCGAGGAACCTTTCCGCTTTGCCCCAGTACTAATTCAAGATCCTTTGAGGAAGAATTGGAGGTTCATCAAAGGACTTCAAAGCAAATACCTAAATAGGGTAACTGCACATACTCACCTCCCTTTTTCTGAAATGATAGAAATGGCTTGTCGCTATGAGGATCTTGATAGGCAGGGTTTTTAGGAAGATGAATAAGAAGGCAGTTCTAGCAATAAAAGGAAGTTTGAAACTGACAATCCTGAGGCGAGTACGCAGCCTGAGGTCAGTTAGAAGCCTAAAGTCAGTCAGAAGAAGCTAAAGACCATCGTATGTCTCAAGTGTAATAAGCAAGGGAATTCGATAAGGAATTGCGAATCTTCGAAGAAATGAAAGAATGATGAATCTAAGTCCAATAGAAAGTTTCAAGAGAATAGGGAATGCAATCTTTGCCATAAGCCAGGTCATGTAAAGCAAGATTGTCGGCTTTCGAAAATGACCAAAGTGGCTCAAGTCAATGAGGTGGCAGAAGCACCAACACCCTCAACAAGCCAAGAAAGGCTAGATATTTTGAAAGGCACTCTTAATTTTAAAAATATCCCTGTCACAGTATTATTTGATACAGGTGCATCACGAAGTTTCATTTCGAGTAATACAGTCAAGAAGCTTAATCTAAAAACGAGGGATCTTAAAGAATCGATTGGTGTTCATAGTCCGGTCGGTGGTTCCCTTGTTCTTGGTGTATATTGCTGAGTGCCAATCTCATTTTCGTGTTACCGGTTCCCTATTAATCTGATCGTCATGGATTTTTCTGAGTTCGATGTTATTCTTAGGCTGGATTGGTTAATAAGGCATGAAGTCGAGGTTAAATGTGCTGAAAGGTTTGTTAAAGTCAAAACGAAGCTTGGAGATATTGTTATACCCTGTGTAGACTCATATTCCGATAGAAAGGAATTTTGGGCTGCTCTTTAGGTCACCCCCACTGCTCTTGAAAATATTCCTGTCGTCAAGAATTATGCAGATGTGTTTGAAATTGATAGCTTACCTCCGCGGAGAGAAATTGACTTCAAGATTGATTTAGTCCCGAATGCAAGGCCAATTGTACATCCTATTCGAAGAATGACATGGAAAGAAAAAGAAGAACTGAGTAATCAAACCAAATAGCTTTTATGGAAAGGTTTGATTAGGCCTAGTTTTTCGAAGTAAGGTGCAGCAGTGGTGTTTGTTCCTAAGTCAGATGGTACTCTCAGACTATGTGTGGATTACCGAGACCTCAACAAGCAGACACTCAAGAATAAGTATCCATTGCCTCGTATAGATGATTTGTTGGATCGTTTTAATGGAGCGAAAGTGTTTTCGAAAATGGACCTAGCTACAGGTTTCCATCAATTGAGTATCACTGAAAAGTGTGTTCCTTTGACATCTTTTAGAGGTCCAGACATATTTTATGAATGGTTGGTAATGTTGTTCGGCTTATGCAACGCTCCAAACTATTTTGTCGATTTGATGAATCGGGTATTCCGGGATGTTTTGAACAAATTTGTGCTGGTCTTCATTGATGACATCCTAATCTTCTCCAAGTCAACTGCAGAGCATGAAAAACATTTGGAACAAGTTTTGGAAATTCTGAGAAAGAATGTATTAAAAGCCGAATTTTATAAATGTGTATTCTGGCAAGAAGAAGTGAAGTTCCTCGGTCATGTTGTATCAAAGGAAGGAATTTCAGTGGATCCTAGCAAAATAACAACCATTCAAGATTGGAAGCATCCTAGCACTCCTACTAAAGTCAAAAGCTTTCTAGGATTGGCTGGTTATTATCGGAAATTCATTAAAGATTTTTCGAGGATAGCTTGTCTATTGATGAGGCTTACAAAGAAGCATACAAAGTTCATTTGGACATCTGAACGTGAGGCAGCTTTCCAAGAGCTGAAACAGAAGTTGATCACTGCTCCTATGTTGACCATCATAGATGGCAATCAGGATCTGAAAGTCTGGACAGACGCTTCTAGAGAAGGTATCGGTGCAGTGCTAATGAAAAGGGACAAAATAGTCGCATATGCTAGCCGTCAATTAAAACCGCATGAGAAGAATTACGCCACTCATGATCTTGAGCTAATGGCCATCGTATTTGCTCTAAAGATATGGAGGCACTACCTCTTGGATGAAAAGTTCGAACTATATACATATCATAAATCCTTAAAGTATCTATTCACCCAAAGAGATTTTAACTTGAGGCAGCAATGTTGGGTTAAATTCCTTGCACCCTATGATCTGGACATCTTGCGTACTCCAGGAAAAGCCAATGTTGTGGCAGATGCACTTAGCAGAAAAATGTGGGTGTCGCCAATCTTATCCTCGCCAATCTCATCATTACACCCACATTGATTGGCAAAATCTCTACTCTTCAGAAGGAAGACAAATTTATTCAAAAGATTAGAAAAAGAGTTAGGGAAGGCGAACCCACGAGTTTCCAGATTGATGACAAAGGAGTTCTGAGGTTGAAAGGCTGAATTTGTGTCCCGAATATTTCTGAGCTCAGAAGAGAAGTAATGGATGAATGTCATAAATCCAAGCTTTGTATTCATCCAGGGGTGAGCAAGATGTACCATGATCTCAAGTGCACGTTCTGGTGGAAATATATGAAAAGATACACCTCCATTTATGTCAATAGGTGTTCTACATGCCAACAAGTCAAAGGTGATCGGCAAAACCCTGTCAAGTTGTTACAACCACTACCAGTTCCAAGTTGGAAATGGGATCAAATTTCCATGGATTTTATTGATGGCTTTCCTTGAACCAGAAAAGGAAATGACAGTATATGGATGATTGTTGAACATCTCACAAAAACCGCCTGTTAGACCCAAAAGTGGTTCTAACACCCAAATTGATTAGAAACAAGATTATATGAGACAATAATAAAAATGAACACACAGGATTTATAGTGGTTCGGCGAAGAAATGCCTACGTCCACTTATTTTTCACTATATTCAGTAATCCAGTTACAAATGTAATGTAAGATTCACTCACAACTCACTTTTGTTCACTTAAATGATTAAAACAAGAAATGAAAGATGATTTGGATTCTCCGGGAATAAAGGAGTTCGGATGATGGAGGTACTTGGATTCTCAAAAGTGCTGAAAAAAGATCCTTCTCTTTGTCTCTAGATGGGGTATTTATAGGTGTGAATTTGCCTGAGATTCAATCCGGGTCGGAACACGTGTCATCCATCGCACTCTCTTCGGGTTCGGATGAACTATCAAGCTGACAACACATCAAAGAGATGGACGTTAGGGGTAGGAATTAGTCATATCCGGTCCGGTTCTCCAGGCGATTTTACAGGAGACTAACTTGGATCATGGGTGCGGGTCGGAGGCGTGCAGGCAAGGGGTTCGGATCGGGATACCCGATCCGAACCGGAATGGCTTGGACGTCTCTCCCTCTCTAATCTATTCCGCTCCGCTCCAGCATCGTGACAAGCAGATGGATTTCCATGCGAGATTTAGCTGTCCTCCGATCTGACTGGATATGCTTTACCAATCTATCCAGTAAGAGACCACCGATCCGAACCGAGATCTCTATCCGATCCGATCCAATATGCTGCTCTAACCCGATCCGAATAGAGGATCCTATCCGATCCGAACAACCGCAGCTATCAATTTGAACTGTAGTGTTTTCTTCCAATCCGAACCGAGGTCTTATAATTTAAAATACTCTTCAATGGTTGATTTTTTGACTTTGTGTTGCCTAGTTCACAAAGTAGGCTAACATTTTGCCCCCTCAAAGGATGCTTCTGTTGTACGAAGCGTGCTTTGATGTCGTTTTAATCAGAATTGTCAGGAGTGATGCACAGATTTCTATTCGGTTCGGTGTCCGACCCGAGCACCTTTTCTTCATTTCTGAGCAAATTTGGGGATTTTTCTCGACATATAATGCTTCGTGCAGGTATGTTCTTCCTTTATTCTTCTTCTCTTGAACTCAATTCTAGTCAGATGTTAAATTAATGTATGAAACCTGTCCGGTTCGGGTGCCGATCCGAAACGCTTTGATTCTTGGGCAGTGGGCCTTCAGGCAGAGTTGTGCTACTGGGCCTTCACTCCGGTCCGAGCGGGTGAAAGAGAGAACAGGAATACGAGGAGTCAACTTCACCCCCTATATAAATCCGCCACTATCTTCTTTCCTTCCTTCTTCATTTCTGCTGCCGCTCCCAACCCTAGCATTGAAAACGTTAAAAACTCCAATATTCTAAAACTATTTCCTGTAGATTTCCCGAATCAAACATATAGGTAGCTTTTCTAATCTCGAATAACTTCGTTGTAACCGTTTTCGATTTCAATTCGTGTTGGATTGGGATGGTTTGGCCATAAGCTTCGCTTGAACCCCCCGCCGCTGCTGGTGGATGCGCCATCGCTTCGAGGCGTTGCGAGGCTGGAGAGGGCAAATATTTATCCTCAACGGTGGCTTTGGTGATAAAGCGGACTCGTTTGTGAGTAGGGGGGAAAGAGGAAGGAGATGAAGAGTGGGATGACAAACTGGAGTCGGTTCGGGTAGAAGACGGAGGATCAAAAAAGGAAGGAGAAGGAAAGGGGATCGGCTCGGATTGCACATTTTAGAAAGACGGGAGGAAAGAAAATGTCGGCTCGGGTCGGAGATGAGAATGAGATAAGAGGCTGACATGAACGGACTGGTTGAGTGATGCTGGTTCGGTTCGGATCGGGTCACCCGATCCGATCAGATCAGTCCTGCTTCCGAACCCACTGTCTCCCTTGTCTTGAACTGTCCAAGCTTTAACGATGCATCCGAACCGAACCTACATCTGCATCTGTATTGAGCCAAGCATCATATGCATAACCGAACCGAACCGAATGTATCACACTTGGCGCATAAAGACTACTCAACTAATTCAACCAACATTTACTCTAGACGATAACTTTGCAGACAGTTAGGATAGTGCCCTGTGAACATAAACGAGAATTAAGAACAACTCTGACTTTCACTTTCTCTTCAAAGCTTTGTCTTACATTGCTGTACTTTTATTTTGCATTTCCCACATTTGCTGCACACACTTTAGTTCACACACATACACAAAGGGGGACACGGGATAATTTACTCTAATCCATGCTATTGCTTCTTCAATAGTTCCATGATGATGAGGCCCAGACGCTCTTCCCGTCTAGCTGAGAAGAAAAAAGCTCCGGAAACTTCTGGCAAAATCACTCTTGAGGATATATCTTCTTCATCTGATCCAGAATGGGACAGCGAGGGTCCAGATTACGGAATTGGTCATCGGGAAAGTGACGAAGCGTCTTCAGAGACTGAAGTTTCCCTGGGCTTTGAGGAGGAAGGAGGGATTGGTGACAATCGAGCGCCCGATGAATTTGACTCAGCCATTATATTGGAGTCACCTCCAGATTCCGTAGAATCGACAATCGACAACGACCGACTTGTTCGAATTTGCTTGAAGTATGGAATAATGAAAAGGGACACCCTAGTGCCCTCACGCTCTAACCGTCCCCACAACCCTCCGGAAGGATATATGACGGTCACTCGACTGATGTGCATGGTCGGCGCCATTCCTCCGTTCTCGCCTTTCATCGTCGATTTCTTAAGACAAATGCGGATTGCCCCCATGCAGCTGCATCCCAATTCATATGCCTATTTGCACACCTTGTACATAGCATATCGCGAAATCCTAGGCCTAGAGCTCACATTTGATGACGTTCACTTCTTTTATAACTTTAAACATCGGACTCGAGAGACTCCATCCTTCTGCTACTTCGAATCAGTCCCGAAGAGAAAGATAATTTCTGTACCATTTAGCAGTAAAGCCGGAGACTCCAGATTAGAATGGTTCTATATAAAGCAACAGTCTGGATGCGCCAGGAGATGGACAAAATCAAGTAAAGCATTGATTTTCTAAACCCGGACTCTATACACTTGAATCATCACCCTGACCTGTTTTCCCTTTTATTTGCAGTTGACAACCCCAGACAGATATCAAATCAGGTGTTCTTTGATCGGATGCACCTACTTCTCAATGGTGATCAAAAATTCTTGACGATCGACGAGGTCCTTAAAGATGAATACCTTCACTTTCATGGGCTGCTATCTGTCTTTCGTAGCATTGGACATGGGACGGTTCCATACGCGTACATTCCTCCAGTGGAGGTGGTCCCAGAGATAGGAGAGGGCTCAGGAATTCCTACCGCTTCTCTTCACACTTCACCTTCTCCATCTTCTACGCAAGATGATGAATTGGCTAATCTGTCCAAAAAGCATCGTGAAGGGTATATTGCCCCCGAGGAAACTACTTCTTTAGACAAGTCAAAATCTTCTCGAGAGTCACCACTTCACGCTTCCGAAGGGGATGTTCCTAGCACTTATGAGCACATATTTCAGGGTTTGGGGGATCTCCCCTTACCTGAAACTATATATACTTCAGAGGATTTCAGGAAGGATCCTTTAGTCTTCACTTCTTCTGAAGAAACTACTCCCGCTAAGGCCAAAGAGCCTGCCCGCACCAGTCTAGATTCAGACTCGGGTTGGTTGTGGGGACACACACCACTTAGGATGCACTTTACACTACAGCATTAGCATTCATTGCACTTCTTTCTCCATGAATCCATTGATTCTAAATTTCGCTTATCTTATTGTGCAGGTACAATGTCTCGATCCTATTATGATATAAGAAAGCTTCGTCGCAGCATGTCCAATCCTCCTCAGGATGCCGAGTATGATCGCCGGGATGACCGTGGTAGGGAGGAAAGAAGACCTTATGATCCCTACCGATCTCGGCCCTCACGCTCTCGCTCACCAGTTCGACCGGAACAAGAAAAATACAAGAGCTATCAAGGTCGTAGGGAGGAGGATAGACCACCATCCAAGGATTCCACTTCCTCCCATGAAAAACGGAGTAGAGAGAAAACTCCTCCAAAGGAAACCGGGTCTCGAAGCAAGCAAAAGGTCCCTGCTACTAAACGACCTAGGACAGACAAGGGTTCTACAGAATCTTCTTCAGGAAGGGACACCGAATTGACAATCGTCGCTCCTCCTCCATCAGACGCAACAACTGCAGTAAAGCGGGCATATTTGAAAGAGCAATTTCCCGAACACTACTTTGAAACTCTGACCTTTCTACCTGCCCTTGAACCTGTTTCGTCTAATTGGGCAGAGGAGGCCAAAGCAAAGATTGATTTGGTGGAGAAACAATATTCCGAGATGTTCAAGTATTCCCGCAATCTCTCTAGAATCATTCGCACCCTAATGACAAACACTGATTCAATGCAAAAGACTGCGGAGGAGGATGCCAAAGCTTTAAAAGCCTTAGGAAAGGACTTGGAAGACACTCAAGCTCAACTGGCTGTCGCTCAAAAGAACGCTTCTAATTTCAAACAACAGTTTGAGGACATGCAAAAGCGTTATCATGACTTGCTCGAGTCTCATACTCAGGAGCGCTCTGAACTAAAAAAGCAAGCTGACGAGGCCAAATCAGAAGCCGCTAAAACACACCTTGCTTATGCTGAGCTTGAACGGAAAAACGCCGAGTTAGAGAAAAGGAGTGCTGAATTAGAAAAGAAGAATGCTGACTTGGCTTCGAAGTTGCTGGAGGCAGAAAACAGGGCTGCTTTAGCCGAGGGCAATGTAGAATGCGCTATTAAATCTGCGGAGGAAACCCGCAAGCAATTATCTGATGCGGAGGCTGAGATTCAGGGTTTCGGCGAGCTAATGATTGAATTCTTCGCGCATATTATTCGTCGTCGAAACATTTCCTGGATTGAAGACTATCCGTCCACTCTAGTTCAAGTATGGAATCAAATCGTCGAGTGGGAAAAGGAAGAACTCAAGGTCGATTCTCTTGATGAAGATAAATTGATGGAAAAATACTTGAGAGAAGATGAACCGGAGCGCCTAGCTGAAGGGCGCCGCCTTATTGCTGAGGCCATGGAAGAAGAGAGGCGGAAGTCTAAACAGAAGACCATTCCCGAAGCTGGCTCCTCGTCTTCTGCTCCTACAACTCCCGAAGTAGAAGGGTATGATCCCAAAACCCGGGAATTTCCCGGATAACTTTACTATCTCCCATTCCTGAAATAACTCCAGAGGTAGTAGTCACCCCCGCTGAAAAGTCTTCAGAAGGTATTCCTATCTTTTCTCCTCAGTTTGCCAAGGCTACTACTACCTTTGGCTTCGTGATTGAACGTTCGATGCGAAACCCTTTGCTTTCGCCTGAGTTGATAACCGATGTTTCTTATTCTGTAGGCGCTGAACCATTCGCAAAGACGGATGTAGCTCAAGGAGCTACCGCTGGGACAAAGCCCGCTGATAGGGCCAAAGAAGGGGAAGACAAGGCTGCTCCTGTAGACTCGGCAGACGGAAATGAGCCAACTAAGGTCACCACTCCCCATGACGAAGAAATGATCGCAGCTTTAAAAGACGACGGAGGAAACGAGGGGCATGATGAGGAACCGGAGGTTGTAATAACTGGGGAGTCGAGAAGCGCCGATGATGTTACCTTGGCTGCCATGAAGGCTGATCAAGATAAGCGCTTGCAATTAAAGGCCGAAGAACTAGACCCTGAGGTCCTCAAGCCCCTCGCAGTTGTGGATGCGGGTTCAAGGTTAGTTGTTAAGCTCTCAACTAGATCTATTACCGAAGAACTTGCTAAAAAATCTTCTCTTGATTCCAGTGTCCCGCCCTCCGGGAAGAAGTCTACTGGCTCCAGCACCGCATCTTCAGGGAAAAAGAAAACAAAACGAATCTTGACTGAAGCCGAGAAGGAAGCAAAGGATGCGGAGAAAGCCGCCAAGAAATCTAAGGCTCATTCCAAACCTAAGTAGCGGATTCCCCTGTATTCCTTTTAGTATCTTTGTAACCCAATAATTGCTGCTACAAAAGCGGCTCCTGCACTTTCTTCTTTAGTTATTTCCCTGTACAAATTTATTCATTTGTAAATAAAAATAATTCACTTTTTTGCAATATTTATTGATTAGCAGTTCTGCACTTATGTAAAAATGCATGTCTATAGTTATGAAACAAAGTTGTAAAAGGGGGAAAATATGTGTATGCATATGTGTCCCCAGTCAATTTCCATAAGTTATTCAATGCTCATCCATGCAATCTGAATGCTTCCAATTCCCTAGCGGGATAGCATTTCCTGTGTCGTCGATACCTGTTGTTTTTCCTGGCATTTCTTTCATACTCTCACTCTTTCTCTTGAGAGTTAGAGTTCGAGCTTAGTCATCTGTTCATTTCCCGGTCTCTCAACGGGAAAAGATTTCTTTTTCGGCGCTCAGTCGGAGACGCCTTTATACTCTCTTTCTCTCTGGAAAGTTAGAGTTAGGAGGAGAATCTCTTTTTCAGCGCTCAATCGGAGACGCTTTTATACTCTCTCTCTTTCTCTGGAGAGTTAGAGTTAAAAATAGGATTTCTTTTTCAGCGCTCAGTCGGAGACGCTTTTATACTCTCTCTCTTTCTCTGGAGAGTTAGAGTTAAGAATGTCGTTTTCTCATTCTTTTACGTCTTATTGCACAAATAATCATTGTGCTTCTTTTTATGTCCAAACTGTTTTCAACCTTTTTTAGGCTTTGAGTTATCCTGTATTTCATAATCACAACAGAACAACTAATGAATGTAAATGCATAAAAGTAAATAACACACAATATTTTTATAGTGGTTCAGCTAAGTCGTAGCCTACATCCACTTTATAGTCTGTTATTCATATCATCAGATTTTCCCAAGGCAAAGTATGTCTTGTTACAGAATTCACAGTAAAAATAACAAGAAATATAGCATCTCTAATCCAAATACCGCATTAAGTGTTGGGCATTCCATGCTCGAGGAACTTCTTCGCCATCTACGGTCGTTAACTTGAAGGTTCCCTTTTCAAGTTTCCGTTTGATGACAAAGGGTCCTTCCCATTTTGGGCCGAGGTGAGGAAGGGATGGAAAAACTCTCTTTAGTACCAAATCTCCTGGTTCAAAAGTTCTGAGGCGAACTTTTTTGTCATAATATCGTGCCATCTGACGCCGATGTCTTGCTGCACGCAAGTCTGCTTCGTCCCTTTTCTCTTCGACTTCATCAAGGGATTCAAGTAAAAGTGCCCGATTCGTCATCGGGTCATAATACGTCACCCTGTGGGAAGGAACTTCCAGTTCAACTGGAATCACTGCTTCTGAACCAAAGGAGAGAGAGAAAGGGGTATGACCGGTAGCCGTTTTAAATGTTGTTCGATATGCCCACAAAGCTAGGGGCAATTCGTCAACCCATCTTGCCTTTGCACGCTCCAACCGTTTCTTGAGGATGGATTTTATAACTTTGTTTACTGCTTCTACTTGCCCATTCGATTGTGGATAGGCGACTGCAGTATATCGCTTGTCTATCTTATATTTCTGGCAAAAATTTCTGAATTCAGAGCTATCAAACTGGGTTCCGTTGTCAGTTATAATCGTCCTTGGAATCCCGAACCGGCATATAATATTCCTGACCACAAAACTTATCACTTTTCTTGCTGTGATCTTGGTCAAGTGCTCAGCTTCCACCCATTTCGTGAAATAATCCACGGCTACTATCGCATACTTAGCTCCTCCTTTAGCAATCGGTAAAACTCCAATGATATCAATTCCCCATGTGGCAAATGGCCAAGGACTCACCATCGATTTAAGCTGGGTCGACGGTGCCCTGGGGATTTTGGCGAATCTCTGGCACTTATCGCAGCGTCGCGAATAATCAGCTGCATCTTTGTTGATCGTCGGCCAGAAGTATCTGTATCGCAATATCTTCTTTGCTAAAGTTTGACCTCCTGTATGATCTCCACACTCACCTTCGTGCACTTCTCTTAGTACACGCTTGATGTCGTCGTGTGCGATACATCGTAACAGGGGCATAGAAAATCCTTGTCTATAGAGAGTATCGTCTTGTATAACATATCTGGTAGCTTTGCGAACTACAGCTCTTTTCTCACTCTTCCTCGATGGGAGTGTCCCATTCTTAAGAAAATTCTTAATTGGAGTCATCCATGACTCCTTCTCTGGTTCTGCTTCAAGAGCGAATTCAATTTCCATTGACTCAAAGCTTGGCGATTCCAATGTTTCAATTGGAATTACCTCGGTCCCTTCAGGATTGTCAGAACTAGCCACTTTTGCCAGTCTATCCGCTTTCTGGTTTTCAATTCTGGGAATATGTGTTATGCTGTACCGCTCTAAGCTATTCAATAGCTCTTTCACTTTCTTGAGGTAGGCGATAAGTCGAGGTCCTCGAGCCGCGAATTCCCCTCGCACTTGACAAACAACAATCTTAGAGTCACAAAATATGTCCATCATTTTTACTCCGAGGTCTTTAGCAAGTTTCAGCCCGGCAATCAGGGCTTCATACTCAGAGTCATTGTTAGTTGCCGAAAATTCTAACCGTAGGGCGTAATATAATGACCGTCCCTCGGGAGTGACTAAGACAATTCCAGCTCCGGACCTTCGGTCATTTTTAGCTCCATCTGTATATAATCTCCACGGATTCATCTCTAGCTTATCCTCGGACTTGACCACTTGGTCATTGATTATTTCCTCCTCTGGAATGGTGAACTCCGCAATAAAGTCTGCTAGAGCTTGCCCCCTGATAGACTTTCGTGGTTGAAAATTCAAATCAAACTGGCTTAGTTCTATGTTCCATTTGATCAACCTTCCCGACGCTTCGGGTTTCTGCAACACCTGTCTTAACGGCTGGTCGGTGTATATGGTTATTGGATGGGCTTGGAAGTAGTGACGAAGTTTTCGGGATGCGATCAGGAGGCTGTAAGCAAGCTTCTCAATCTTTGGGTAGTTGCGTTCTGCCGCTGCTAATTTCTTACTCACATAGTACACTGGCCTTTGTACTTTGTCTTCTTCTCGAACCAGGGCTGTGCTGACAGCGTGAGCCGAGACTGCTAGATAAACAAATAATTCTTCGTGATCTACGGGCTTTGATAAGATTGGCGGTTTCTCTAACAGCTCTAACAGATTTTGGAAGGCCTCAATACAATCGGGAGTCCACTGGAAGTTCTTCTTTCCCCTTTTTATCAAATCAAAAAACGGAACACACTTATCTGTGGCTTTAGAGATGAATCTACTCAACGCCGCTACCTTTCCTGCCAGACTTTGGACGTCTTTAATTCTTCTTGGTTCTTCGATATTTCTAATCGCTGCTATCTGGCTAGGGTTAATTTCAATTCCTCGGGAACTCACAATGAAGCCAAGAAACTTTCCCGACGCCACTCCAAAAGAACATTTTAAAGGATTCAATTTCATACGGTATTTTCGCAAGATACCAAACATTTCCGCTAAGTCTTGCGTATGACTGGAAGACTGCTTTGATTTGACAAGCATATCATCCACATAAACTTCCATAGTTTTTCCTATTTGACCATAAAACATTCTATTTACCAAGCGCTGATATGTAGCTCCAGCGTTTTTTAACCCAAATGGCATTACAACATAACAATATAGCCCCAAATTCGTAATGAAACTCGTATGCTCTTGGTCCGGTACATGCATAGGAATTTGGTTGTATCCAGAGTACGCATCCATGAAAGACAGGAGTTCATGACCTGCTGTCGAGTCTACAAGCTGGTCAATCCTGGGAAGTGGGAAACTATCTTTTGGGCAGGCTTTATTTAAGTCTGAAAAGTCAATACAAGTTCGCCACTTTCCGTTTGGCTTCTTTACCAAGACGGGATTCGATATCCAGTCGGGATAAGTCGAATCTCGAATGAATCCATTCTGTTTCAACTTCTCTACTTCCTCTTTGAGAGCAGCTGACCTCTCTGGGCCCAGCATGCGTCTCTTTTGCTTCACAGGCGGATGCTTCGGATCCACATTCAATTTGTGACTGATAATGGAAGGTGATATCCCACACATGTCAGCATGGGTCCAGGCGAACACATCTAAGTTTTCCTTCAAGAAGTCCGTCAGCTCTTCAGCACGACGTGGATCCAATTGAGAACCAATCTTCAAAACTTTCGTCGGATCAGCTTTATCAATGGGAATTTCCACTGTCGCTTCGTTAGGAGTTGCATTCCTAGCCTCTGATTCCTCGTCTTTTCTAGGATCCAGGTCTTCAGGTGTTCCTTTGGGCAACTCCTTTGGGGTCAATTTCTCTAGTTGCTATGCCGAGTCCCCCTTTGAGGGAGACGAAGCATCCTTACTCTCAGCATTAACTCCTTTCATCAACATCTTCAGTTCGGCCACATAGCAGGCCCGTCCCGAAACCTGATCCCCTCTTATTACTCCAGTCCCGGCTTCGGTTGGGAACTTTAGTAACAAGCACCAAGGGGCGATACAAACTCTAAATTCAGCGAGGGCATGTCTCCCTAAAAATGCGTTATATGGCGAATCTACGTCCAATACTACGAACTGAAGCATTCACACTCTTCTACGTTCTCCTTGCCCTAGGGTCACGGGCAACTCTATATATCCCATGGGAGCTGTCGTCGCTCCGTTGAAGCCTCTAATCCATCCTTCACAAGGTTTCAGATCTTCAGGCTCAAGCTTCATCTGATCAAATGATTTCTTGAACAAAATATTAACGGAACTTCCGTTGTCTACTAACACCTTATGGACCAAGGCCGGCCCAATGGTGGTAGTAATAACCAACAGATCATTGGTGGGAGATTGTATCCCCGTGCTGTCTCGGCTGCGAAATACCACGTCGTCGAACATGGTTTTTTGTTGTTTTATGGGGGTGACATCTTCCAAATCGTCACCTTCATTCACATCTAGATGCTTGGCAGCATTCACATATTGGTCCATTGACCTAAAACTTCGGATTGCCGGGTGAGGTCCGCCTACTATGGAGTTGATGACAATCCCTTTACCTTTCTGCTGCGCGGTAGGCTTAGGAGCAGGTAGGATCTGTTTTGGAGCCTTCTCTCCTTGCCCCCTGTCCCTCGGGGCAACCTTGTACTCATCCAACTTTCCTTCACGCAGCAGCTTTTCAATTACATCCCTCAAATGCCGACATTCATTGGTCGAATGTCCATGTGTTCCGTGAAACAAGCAAAACTTCCCTGTCGCCATTTCTTTCTCGGTCGAATCACGAGGTGGCGGTCTTTTGTACTGCAACACATTGTACGTATCCAGGTAAATATTTTCCAGGGTGTCATTCAATGGTGTATAGTTCTCGTAGTTCTGGAATCGAGGCCTTTTGTTAGGGTCGCTTCCCCTATTCCTGTTTCTCCTGTTACCGTTTGAATTACGGTTGTTGTTGTTTCCCTCATTTCCAGTATTGCTGTTTCCACCCTTGTTTCCTACATTTACTTCAACCTTGCCAGAACTTTCCCCAGACTGCTTCACGGCAATATTACTCTGCACATTCTCCTTTGAGGCTGTCTCAGACTTTCTCTTTCGGTTTGCCCTAGCCTCCTCTCGTCTTAGATAAATATCGGCTTTTTCGTAGAATATCGCCCTTGTGGGGGGTGTCTTCCCGGAAAGGTAGTCTCCAAACTCAGATTCAGGATCAACTCCTTCCTTTAATGCCATCAGAATAGTGGGCTCATGCGGATCACTGACCTCAGTTACAGCTTGGTTAAAACGATCAAGATATGCCCTTAAAGATTCTCCTGGTGCCTGTTTGATTCTTGACAATTCAATAACACTTTTGGACTTTCGGGCATGGAGACGGAATTGGTTCATGAAACGCTCGCTTAGTTCCTTATAGTTTGAAATCGAACGAGGCGGAAGTCGGGTAAACCAGAACAATGCCACGTCTTCTAGGTAGATTGGGAATGCTTTACACTTCACTTCATCTGGGGCAGCAGCAGCATTCATGAGCCACGAATATCTCATTAAATGCTGTCCCGGGTCAGTCCTTCTGTTATATTTATCCATTTGTGGCAGGTTAAAGCGTCGGGGAAACTGGAAGTCGAGGATATCATCGGTGAACGGAGTATGGCTTCGCTCAATGCCGTAGTCTTCATTTGTATAATTCCGGCTCTCGGACATAATTCGGCGAACCATTGCCTGTACGTCAGCACTAGTTAGGGGCTGCTCAGGTTCCCTGGCCCTAGTATCCGAGATCCTTCCGGGCTCTTGCTCAGGAGATGCCCTTCTTCTTCGAACTGCCTCTGCTCGATTCCGTTCCCTGCGTTCCCGGTCGATCTCGGGAAGAGGGGACTGGAGTCTTTGCCCCCGAGTGGGGTCATTGGTTCCTAATGCTCGTGCGATATCCTCGCGAGATCCCAAAGATCCAAATGTTAGCTGCTCCACATTCTGAGGTCGTTCGAGTGGCCTCCGCTCACGGGGCCTCTCTTCCTCGGAAGATGAAGATTGATCTACTGGTGTGTGACGAACCGGTGATGGAGTTCTCTGTCGACGGAGCTCGTTGATTTCCCGACTCATGAGCCTCATATTTTCCTGCATCATGAGGTTAGTGCGCTCATGAACTCTCATAGCTTCCCTTGTGCTCTCAAGCATGTCAAGTAAGCGCGAAAAATCTCCTTGAGTGATGGGCGCAGATGGATTGACCTGATCTCCCACCCTGGCAGCTGGAATTGGAGCATTCGCAGGGACTCGAGTAGAGGTTCCAGCTTCACCAAGCATCGGGTCGGATCGGAGATAGGAGGTCGGGTCGGATCGGAGCTGGGGTGCCTGGTCGGATCGGTGCGCAGCGAACAGCTCAGGTCGGTTCAAATTGGGGGAATGCACTGCTTCAGAGTCCCCTACCCGGTTCGGATCGGAGCTCTCCCCCTGCTGTCGGTTCGGATTTCCTGCACTGATTCTTCCTGCTGCTGAACTCTGCCCCCGAGACCTTGTTACAACAGCGTTTTGCTGATCTTCGCCAGCTCCATTTCCTCGGAAAGTCTGAACTTCCTTGCCTTTTCCTTTGGCCATGAGTCTTCAACAATTACTTCAACGAATGTAAGAAAACGGAGAAACTTAAGGATTCACTTCTTTGAATTCAACGGTCCAAAAAGTAGAAAGAGATCCCGGAAAATAAAGAATTTAGATGAGGATTCTCAGTGAAAGCACCAAAATGTTAGACCCAAAAGTGGTTCTAACACCCAAATTGATTAGAAACAAGATTATATGAGACAATAATAAAAATGAACACACAGGATTTATAGTGGTTCGGCGAAGAAATGCCTACGTCCACTTATTTTTCACTATATTCAGTAATCCAGTTACAAATGTAATGTAAGATTCACTCACAACTCACTTTTGTTCACTCAAATGATTAAAACAAGAAATGAAAGATGATTTGGATTCTCCGGGAATAAAGGAGTTCGGATGATGGAGGTACTTGGATTCTCAAAAGTGCTGAAAAAAGATCCTTCTCTTTGTCTCTAGATGGGGTATTTATAGGTGTGAATTTGCCTGAGATTCAATCCGGGTCGGAACACGTGTCATCCATCGCACTCTCTTCGGGTTCGGATGAACTATCAAGCTGACAACACATCAAAGAGATGGACGTTAGGGGTAGGAATTAGTCATATCCGGTCCGGTTCTCCAGGCGATTTTACAGGAGACTAACTTGGATCATGGGTGCGGGTCGGAGGCGTGCAGGCAAGGGGTTTGGATCGGGATACCCGATCCGAACCGGAATGGCTTGGACGTCTCTCCCTCTCTAATCTATTCCGCTCCGCTCCAGCGTCGTGACAAGCAGATGGATTTCCATGCGAGATTTAGCTGTCCTCCGATCTGACTGGATATGCTTTACCAATCTATCCAGTAAGAGACCACCGATCCGAACCGAGATCTCTATCCGATCCGATCCAATATGCTGCTCTAACCCGATCCGAATAGAGGATCCTATCCGATCCGAACAACCGCAGCTATCAATTTGAACTGTAGTGTTTTCTTCCAATCCGAACCGAGGTCTTATAATTTAAAATACTCTTCAATGGTTGATTTTTTGACTTTGTGTTGCCTAGTTCACAAAGTAGGCTAACACCGCCCATTTTATTCCTGTTAAATCGACAAGAACAACACAAGGTTTGGCGAAGATTTATTTCAAAGAGATTGTCCGACTACATGGAGTCCCCAGTAGCATTGTTAGTGACCGTGACCTTATATTCGCTAGTAAATTTTGGGAAGCATTCCAATAAGAGCTGGGGACAATATTAAATCTGAGCACCGCTTATCATCCTCAAATAGATGGCCAGACTGAGAGGGTGAACCGTATACTGGAAGGCTTGTTGCGGGCTTGTATTCTTGACTTTGGCGGATCATGGGAGGACCACTTGCATTTGGTCGAGTTCTCTTATAATAACAGTTACCAGGCAAGCTTGCAGATGTCGCCATTTGAAGCATTATATGGCAGGCCATGCAAATCTCCTGCATGTTGGGTGGAACCAGGCAATAGACTGGTATTGGGTCCCGACATGATTCGAGAAGCTTCAGACAAAGTTGATTTTATTAAGAAGAAATTGCTAGCAGCTCAGAGCCAACAGAAAAGTTATGCGGATGCAAGAAGAAGGGATATAGAATTTTCTGTTGGTGATTATGTGTACTTGAGAGTTTCTCCATTAAGAGGAGTAGTTTGCTTTGGGAAGACTGGGAAGTTGGCTCCTAGATTCATTGGTCCATTCCCTATTCTAGAAAGGATTGGAACTCTCGCTTATAGGTTGAAGTTGCCTGATTGGTTGCCAAGGGTACATGATGTATTCCATGTGTCTCAACTTTGGAAGCATGTACCTGATCCAGACTTGATTGTGGAAGAAGTTGCACAACAAGATATGGAGATTACCCCAAACTTAGCAGTAAGAAGGGAGCCGGTAAAGATCATTGACAAAGAAACCCGAGTTCTGAGGGACAAAAGAATTCATCTAGTCAAAGTGCAGTGGAGTGGAGATCCGAGAGACTGTACATGGGAGACTGAGGATAACATCAAACAGGCTTATCCCCATTACAGAGTGGATATCTCTGACTAGCTCTAGTGTAAGGTACATTTACCATATTTACATTTTCTGTTTTGTTTCCTACTTTACTATAGTTTCCTTTTCGGGGACGAAAAGTTCTTAAGTGGGGGAGATATTTAAAATCCATTATAATTACCAAAATAAAAATTTTAAATTAGTTCAAAAATTGCGGGTTGAAACAATTTTCATTTCATATATGAATATTTTCTAACACATGAATATTTCAGAAAATTTCAGCAGCATAACGGCAGGGTAATTAAAACCGGCACCGTCCCGATGTACGGCTCCTCACTCGACCTTAAAGCCTCGCAGCTTTTGACAAGGGGGATTTCAATAATCAAGTTCGTACGCAGACGAATTTTTCACAATATCAATCAATTTCAATTTCTTTTTTTCTTTTTCTTTTTCAACCACAAACAAACACCAAAATTCAACCAATCACATATCACAAATCAATCAAGTCGTCCATGGTCTATGGACGACGGGTGTCAGGAGTTTCTAAACTCCGTCTGCATCCTGATATAATTTATTTATTTTATTTCTGAATTCAGATATCTCACTTTGATTTGGAGACGCCAAAAATTGTAACAAGCTCCAAAAATTCTCCAATCAGATCTGAAATGTCGTGTACGATTCCACGAGTCTAATGTTTCCTGTTTCATGGAATTTCGTTATCGTATGTGAGAGTTATGATTTTTATACGATAATGACATTTTTATAAAAATTAATTAAGGAATTTATTTAAAAATAAACACCTTTCTTCTTCCAAATTTTAACAACCATGAGTTTTCGAAATTCCTTCGAACCTAGGGTTCGACCTTGCGCTCCAGTCGAGGCACGAGGTGTAGATCTGATGGTACCACGATGACGGGCTCTGGAAGGCGCACCCGAACTTCCCCTTTTCGTCTGACTCGCACGCCGCTGGTGGGTGCGATTCACCAATAAACGGCGGACGTTCATGGTCTCGGTCCCAGCAAAATACACCAATCCAGCCGATCTCACCATATGGATTGAGAGATTGTTCGATCCTTTTCGATTTTCTCTTTAGATTTGTTTGAAAATATAATACGGATTAAAAGATATTGGGGAGGGAAGTTTTGAAGATATCGGCCATTGGAACTGAATGATGGCGGCGCTACAGGAATGAGTATTAGGGTTTATAGGTATACGGTATTTATAAGTGTATTTCTGTTTTTATTTTATTTATTTAATTCTTTTAATTCAATAAAGGCCCATCCATTCATATGAACTCCGATTCAAACCCAACGAGTGTCGCCCCTAGCCAAATACCTCCACCCCGGACACAATGGGATATGTCTCGTAAGACAAAACAATTGTTTCGGTAGGTTTTTCTTTAAATTAAATATATATATCAATATATTTTTAATTTAAACGGACACTTTAATTTACCGAGGCCACATACTGACTCCAAAAATTTCAAATATATATATATATCTAGCTTTGTTTTGACGATACGGTCTCAACAAAACTGATTTCGTCGAATTTGAAGACCGTTTGAAATATGGCCATTATCTAGTCGATTAAATTTGACTGAAATTGACAAAACACATTTTCTTTCGCCACGCTCACATATTAATTCGAAAAATTATGGAAAATTAAACTTAGCAATAATTCGACATTTCGGTTCCAAAAAAAGTGGTTTCATCGAAAACTAAAGTCATTTGTAAAATGGCTATTTATATGGACTATATATATATACAAATATATATATATATATATATATATATTAAATATATATATATATATAAATCCTATAGCGACATTTCAAGATATTCAACGGACCATAACTTTTGATCCCTACTATGAAATTTCAATTTTTTGGATTCGTTGGAAAGATAATCTTAAACAGATTTAAATATTTTTGGTTTCACTAAAATCCGATCTATTTTGCATCCTGTATAGTCAGTCAAAGTTTGAATTCAAAATTTCAAATTGCCGCACTATTTCTACATCCTTTTAAAGTTAAAATAAATATATTCGTTCAAACTTCGATTAAAATAATTTTTTAATTGTTATTATTTAAAATAAATTATTTTAACTATTCAAAATTCAAATAAATGGCCAAAATAAAAATTTCAAATTCGCCCTGATTTTCCGGGTTGTTACAATCCTGCTCAATAAATAAATATCTGCAAAAAAGCCACTCGACTGCCCGTGTGGAAAATAAGGGGCACCCGAGTTTGCAAGTGAAAACAAACTACGAGTCAGTCGTGGGACTGGTATGAGAAATCTTATTTAACTTATCTAATAATGAGGCTAATCACAGGACCACACCGCTAACGCGGAACGGGTTTACTCCATTGGATTGCCAGTACATAAAATAAGAAAATCTTTTTAAAACAATGCAATGCTTTTTAGAAAATGAAATCATTATAAGACTCAAGTCCCATCACACAATGCAACGCAAACCGGAGGATAGAGTTTTACCTTATAATGATCAAACATGCTTGATATGTACAAAACTTGATATTATTATTAGTGTCTAGTCAATTTAAAACACTTTCAAAATAAATGTATCAATCCTAGATGACATAACTACCATATACTATGTCGCCATTTACGGGTTTACAATCAAATCCGTAATGTCGTATTGGAAATTCTGTTTCCATCATTAGTCGAGGCTAGGAATTATCCCCACCGATTCGAGAAACTCTAACAAATGCCTCAGGATCACACCTACGGGCAACCCTAGTTAGCAGTAGGGCCGGTCCACAAATACTTTAGTGGATTAGTTATGCCTGGACAATATGTTTCTCGGTCCTATTGGACCTATCACTTGGCCAGTAGCGACCAATATCTGAGGCCTCGCAAATATCCATCATCCGCATAAGTAAAAATGTCTGGGCTCCATACCATGACACCACTTCTGGCTAGAAAGAAATGCATGCACTCCCTACCATCCTAATTTCATTTTTGACTCATACCAGGTTGTGAGGCTCGCGAAGTAATGCTTATACACAAAGCTATGCTAAATAATGTTGTGCTTTGGTCATCAACCAAAAGACTCTGCTTTTCAACAAAAGCCTTGATCATTTGCATCTTGGCATGCCACATTGACAATTCATGCCATGTAACTGATGTCTATCAATATTTAACCTCTGAGCTCGTACGTCTCAGAGAAGGATGTTAAGAAAGAGAATAACTTCTCCACCACCAAATAGATATATATTTAACCGAAATTAATTAACACAAATCGAAATCCAATGTCAGACACGCATCCATTTACAAGTCTGTTCCGGGACTAAACGAAACCGGAGACACATTATTCCTCGTCCCGTATGTCCAATATGGAAGAGAGGTTCTCGTGTATCCGGACAATCAACAAGTACATCCGGACAACTACCACTTTTAACCTTTTATTAGGATCTAACCAATGCAGGGCATCAGTAGTCGTCCATTCGATGTGAAGATCGTCGGTCTTCAACCACCAGCTTCAATGTCTTTGACTTTAAATCGTCGTATAATTATTTGAAATGAGATTGAACTCGGATATATATAAATCAAATCACTTCATATCGTTAATATTATTTTATAACGATTTATCTCTATTTTTATTTACATAAATATATCACATTTAATTCGAACGACGTCTCAGGTCAATACGCGGCCCTAACGCTATTTTTATCCAAATTTGGATCACACATTTCTCGAAATCTAACCGTTGGATCTTAACAAATTTAATATCGTTGGAAAGATCTTTCCAAAGTGAACCTAATGGTTCCAGTTTTGGAAAAATCCGACTGTCGGTTTTTTTAGTATAATCGTTTAAAGTTATGATGTCGAAACGTGAACTACCGCGTGCGATTCGTTTAATTTTTATTTTTATTTATATATTATATATATAATATAAACAGTTCGACAATTTCTCTAACATGTTAAAAGTATGTTTTAAACAAACAAAACATATGTTAACATATAAACATTTTCCTATTTTGCTAACATGTAGGTGATTACATTTTAATGAAATAAAACATGAAAAATGTCATTTTTAATGAAGCTAAATAAACATTAAAAATGTCCATTTTAGTCTCTACACCATTTCTAATGAACATGTCAATTTATTAATGAATCATTTTATTAAAAATGTTAGTTTTAATGTTTAACTATTTTTCCCTAAACGTGATTCTTTTCATAATGAACATAAATATACATTAAAAATTATCATTTTTAATGTTTCAATAATTTTCCCTAAAACATGTTTCCTTTTATAATGAATCTAAATATACAATAAAATTTATCATATTTAATGTTTCAACAATTTTCCCTAAAACATGTTTCTTTTTATAATGAATCTAAATATGCATTAAAAATTATCATTTTTAATGTTTCAACAATTTTCACTAAAACATGTTTCTTTTTGTAATGAATCTAAATATACATAAAAAATTATCATTTTTAATGTTTCAATAATTTTCCCTAAAACATGTTTCTTTTTATAATGAATCTAAATATACATTAAAAATTATCATTTTTAATGTTTCAACAATTTTCCCTAAAACATGTTTCTTTTTCATGTTTAATAATTTTGGCAATCCCTATGTTCACATATGCAATAAAAAAGAAGTATTTTATTGTCTTCACAATTTCTATGTTTCATACATATACAACAAAAAGGAATTTTATTTATATAAACAAATTTGTCCAATTCTATGACATACATATTACAATAAAAAGAGTATTTTTATTGTTTAACAAATTCTAACAAGTCCTAATATTAACACGTACAATAAAAATAATGTTTTTATTGTTTAAAAAATTCCATCATTAACATATTACAATAAAAAGGATATTTTTATTGTTTAACAAATTTTAACATTAACATATTACAATAAAAAGAATATTTTTATTGTTTAACAAATTCTAACATTAACATATTACAATAAAAAGAATATTTTTTTGTTTAACAATTTCTAACACTAACATATTACAATAAAAAGAATATTTTTATTGTTTAACAGATTCTAACATTAACATAATACATTAAAAAGAATATTTGTATTGTTTACCAAATTCTAACATTAACATATTACAATAAAAAGAATATTTTTATTGTTTAACAGATTCTAACAAATCCTAATATTAACATGTACAATAAAAAGAATATTTTTATTGTTTAACAAATTCCATCATTAACATATTACAATAAAAGGAATATTTTTATTATTTATCAAAATCTAACATTTCTATGATTTATATTTATAAAAAAATTATTTATATAACAATTTCTATGTTTCATATGTATAAATAAAAAAAAAGATAATTTTATTTATACAACAATGTCCATGTTTCATATGTATAAATAAAAAAAGAATTTTATTCATACAACATTTTTTTATGATTAACATATACAATAAAAGAATATTTTTATTGTATAACAAATTCTATCATTAACATGTACAATAAAAAGAATATTTTTATTGTAAAACAAATCTATCATTAACATGTACAATAAAAAGAACATTTTTATTGTAAAACAATTCTATCATTAACATGTACAATAAAATGAATATTTTTATTGTAAAACAATTCTATCATTAACATGTACAATAAAAAGAATATTTTTGTTGTATACACAAATTTTAATAATTTTCATTGTACAAACAATTCTAACCATTTTCATGATTATATATATAATAAAAAGAATATTTTTATTGTACAAAGAATTCTAACGATTTTCATGATTATATATACAATAAAAAGAATATTTTTATTGTACAAACAATTCTAAAAATTTTCATGATTATATATACAATAAAAAGAATATTTTTATTGTACAAATAATTCTAACAATTTTCATGATTATATATACAATGAAAGGAATATATTTATTGCACAAACAATTCTAACAATTTCATGATTATGTATACAGTAAAAAGAATATTTTTATTGTACAAACAATTATGACAATTTTCACCACCTAATTCAATCCAATATATCGTCACAAACAAAAACAACTAATTCAAATATCGTACAACACTAATATGAATTTTTACAGCGTATATAAATAAATTTCTTAACGCAATGACGATTAATTTTAATTTAAATAAGAGATCTCACGTATAAGCTAAAAATAATATTTTTAGCGAACAAGTATTTGTCATAATTAAATACTGATAAAAATCATGGCAGTTTAATATAAAATAAATCACTGTACAAGAGAATTTAGTGAGAGAGTTCTCACCTTGATCGGTTTAAAAATCGATTAAAATGATTATTTTAATCAAATTAAAAATGTTTAATTTGATCAAAATATCAACTAGCTTTAAAATCCTTCTGGTCAGTTTCATATAGTAGCCACCGATCTGAAGCCCCCACGTCGTTCACCTCCGTAAAAGCCACCATCTCCTAGCACGGTTCCCAACTCTCACCCCCTTTGCATGGATAAATGCTTTCGAACAGAGCACGTTCATTCTCCAAATTTCACGATTTGGCAAATGAAAATCAATCACAAACGTTTGATTTGTCGGTCTCATGAAGTTATTTGATTTTTCTTTTATAAGTTTCAAAATTCATTGATAGGATTAGAAGAAAAGTGAGATTGAATTATTGAAGAAGTTGGCCATTGATTTGTTCAAAAGGGCGGCAGCTACTGTATGGGGAATTAGGGTTTAGTATATTAGGGTATTTATATATTAATAATACTATCTAATTCTTTTATTTCAGAAAAAGGACCGTTTATCCTTATGTTGTATGTTACAAAGAAATTAAATTAACTGATAGGACGAGGTGTTTATCTATTTAATGTTTATTTCCTATTCAAAGATTCAAAAGAAAACATAAGGAAAGAGAAAATGGGAATGTAATTAATGCATGATTTATAATCTCTAAAAATAATTGAATAGGAAAGCGTTACTTTATAATAAAGGAGAAGTTGCGTGAGGTAGAAATGGAAAAGAAAATAAGAGGAGAAGAAGGAGTATGGCAAATATAAAGGAGAGGACAAATAAAATGAATGCGTCAATCTTGATGGAGAGGAATGGTGTAGTTATTAAGGAAATAACAAATAGAGGAAGACATTAAGAATGGATGCAACTATTCACATTTCAGAATTAATTAATTAATGAAGGTTTGAACATGTAATCCACATTTTGAATTCCTAATGGTTACATTTTGAATTGACAGGGGAAATATTTAAGAGGATAGCCACACACACACACACACACACACACACACACATATATATATATATATATATATATATATATATACACACATACACATATATATGTATGTATTTTCAGAATTTATTTCATTTAGAACCTACACATTATTTTCAATCAATATTTTAATATAAATTAATAGATTTTATTAGAGTTCCTAAGGCATTTTTTCCTTGGCATGTAGTCAAAGATTGTTGGAATTTTAAGGACAACATCCTTGCTATTAACATCTAATTGAGGAAATATTTTAAAGTTATTTTTTCCTCTTTGTATATTTAGAATGTGCATTAAACAAGCGCCTATATGAGTTCTGTCAATCAACATTTAGATCTTAGGATTTAAATTTTCCATTAATAGATGTAATCTTACAATTAACAAAATTAAATATTAAATTAAAATATAAATTTAATCATTTAATGTTAAAATTTAATTCAATCTTTCAAGAACAAATTAAATTAAACAAACTAGAAATTCAAGTATAAATCTCTACATTCAAATCCTAGTTCAAACTTACAATTACAAATTGAATATCATAAATTGATTTACCCAGTCAAATCAAAATTAACTATTTTGAGTATTCGTTCATGCAATTATTCATAAAAAATTCAATTGTTATAAATCACCATTTATCTAATTACAAATTGTTTATTAGAAATAAATTTGAAATCATTCATAAATAACATCACAATTTTTTTAAAAAACTTCTTTTTTTTTCTTTCTTTATTCAATAATTTAATATTTTTTTAAATTCAATATCTTAATATAATAATGGAAAATTTAAATTCTTGACACATTTTCTAACAAAATTTCCTTAGATTAAAATTTTAAATTGGTTCTGATTTTCTGGGTTGTTACACCCGGTCCCTTAGATCCAAATTTAAAACATCAGAACCAACCACGTCAGATGAATATTCCAGTTCCGCGGTGGGGTCGACCCATGGGTCGACCCCACTGTTGGTGGGTTGACCCCCCAAAGGTCTATTTTCCCTCCAGACTTTCCCGCTCGTGAATTTTGATTTCTGGACTAATTTCTAATATATATGTATGTATGTATGTATGTATATACTCATATGAGTTCCTTATATATATACAAACTTCTAACGCTCATAACTTCTTCATACGATGTCCATTTTTATGCAAATCAGGTGTCTATTTTGACCAGAATTTCGAGACGAACGCAATGGTGTAGTCCGTTTCACTTAATTCTGAATATTAATTAAGTTATTCTTGTTTTATTAACTTAAGTTAAAAATGCGGGGTGTTACATTCTCCCACCCTTAGGAAGTTTCATCCTCGAAATTTGATAAAGGTAAAATCAATTAACCACTCGCATAATATTCATCCATCCAATTTTTTGCAACCATTATGCACTTATGTTAAGTGAAGTACAACATAATAATGCATGTATGCCTAAGCGGCACCTCCTATGTGTATGCAAATTATTCAAAAAAAAATTTAAAAAAAAACATGATGCTCACATCCTAAATATACTGGCAGTTTTACAAGAATGCAATATTTTGAAAATCAAAATATATATTTATCCAAATTTTCCCACACTCTTACTGGGCAAGAGCATAGTTCATCCAATTGTTGCATCCAAAATCCTACCAACCAACTTTATTTTTCGAATTTCAGAAAAATCTAACTTTCTAAATTCGATTTCTTATGTTACAAAAAGGTAGAAAACGGAAAAGTTCACATCTTCTGTTTTTCTTTTATTTACCTTTTTTCCAACCGTACTTGGATTTTATGTAACTATTTATAAAGATTCCCTATTTTCCTATTCAAGCACAGCCCACATAAGAAAAAATTCTTTTGTTACTGAATTTCTTTTTCATCTTATCTTGGAAATTTTTACTCTTATTCATCTTTTCTCATAATTTGTCAAGTTTGTTGCTTTACTGAATTTGTTGTTTCCATTTTAGTTGTACCATTTCTCTTTCCTTAGCTTATTTAATCATCAGATTTAAGTTTAATTTCAAATGAGCCTTTTAGTCTTTCAACTAAAACAGGCGAATAGACACCCTACACAGCTTCTACTAAGGGATAAAAATCTCGGGACTATGTCCCCCTCAGACAGAAAAATTCAAACTATGGGATCCACGACAGGTTTAGGTGTTACCCTAACTACCCAACTAGAACAAAAATAATGGAACGATCCCAACAGAAATGTAGTAACGGGTTTTACCCCTAACATGAAAATTAGCAACAGGATCTAAACACTTACTTGCCATTTACTATCTAGTAGTCACTACTAATTCAAGTTGTGTACCAACAATTATTTCAAGCAACACCCTAGGCACTTCAATGCTTACTCATTTTACGGGAATTTACCATTTTTTCAAGATAATCTCGCTATTTACTTCATAGCCTCAAAACTTTTCCCGCATTCCCTAGGCTCTAATCCTTTCCTACTCCATACTTTCCAAAACACGGTTTGGCCTTTTCGTTTAAATTTTCTTCCAAAAATTAAGAGAGTCAAAACTTTATTTTAAACATGAAAACTTACGTTTTCCAAACCAATAAAACATGTCATCTTAAAAAATGTAAATCAATTTTTTTTCAAATCATAAAAACTGGACTAAATAAGGGCGACTATTTCTCAGTCAGGTTTACCACTTATTCTTGTCTATAAGGTCAATTCAGTCTCTTATTACAAGGTGCAAACATCTACTCTGTTTCTACAATTTATTTTTTCCATCCATCAAAATTATCTCTTATTAAAATAATTTATCAAAAAGGGTTGTCATAAGAATAGATATTTCAAAACTTTCTTTATTAAAATTTCTTGTATATATGAAATATAACCAGAAAACTAGCGAGCTATACATGCTCTATATTATGCACCTTTTACTGAGAGAATCTAACTTTAGACAAAGTTTTCGCAAGAAATCATTTTTATACCACATTTTACTTTAAAACTCAATATGTATACTTTACATATTTAAAACTATAACTTTTAAGATTAAAATTGAAAACACCATAAACCATTTTCCCAAAACTTTTATAATTTCAAGTTCTTAAAAGTTAACAATGGGGTTAGACTCAAAGCGGGTTTCCAATTTTTCTAGGCTTTCCTACACACTCCCCAAGGTCAATTCTCTCAACTATATATATTCCTAATCCAATTTTCTCTGTTTAACCTTTTCCAATTTATAAGATTTTCAAGCCTACTAACCCAACATACTCATCATATAAGATTCACTTTCCTTCCATACAAAGTATATTGTACACTCTCCACCCAAATTACCTAAGGGTCTCGGATTTCCATATTCATTCCTTTAGTGTACAAAACAAACATCCCATTTCTTACCATATTACACTCTTTCTATTTAGTGGGTTTCTTTATGGATCTAGGTATATATATAATATATTTATATTTATAAAATACAAATAAGTTCACTCGCTATTTATACAGTAATCATAAACTGAAGCTCTGATACCAGATGTAATAACCCGAATTCCAACAGACCAATTTTTTTCATTATAACAACCTGTCGAAACTCAAGTTGTTGTGCTCTGATATCCTACAGAAAAGACAGAGACATAAAATATGTCAGAGCTCAGAAAATATCTCATAGTGGAATGGATAAAATATAATACTCAAAGTATAGTCTTACCGTATTAATAATACTGCCTAACCAGTATCCAAAGCTATAATGCCTCTGCCACAAATCTAACCTGCGAGTATGTTATGAGGAGGGGGTCAGAACACAAGTTCTGGTGACTGGATTTAAATTGTACGCTTTGGATAATCCTACATATACCGTTCAATCATATTTTCTTATTTATTAGGTTACTTAGGTTAACAACACTTAAGGCTTACACACACATCGTACCCATCTACTTTCCAGTGGATTAACCTAATATAGTATATATATAGCTACTCCTCAATACTGAGGTACACCCCATGGTACCCCACTCGCACGGTCTCCACCATAACGCCATAGAAATGAATGCAGTCCCTCAACCTACGTCGGAGTAATATACGGATCTCTACATAACAATGTTACGTTCTGCATATATCTGTCATTACTACGCTATTTTAGCGTACGGACTGCCATCGTCGGTTTAATATGATTTCATACCGGAGTAATGCCCTCAAATCTATGATACACCACCCAAAGCCGACATGCATGTATCTAGACTGTCTCACATACGTGTCGTCAATTGTAGCTCAATGCCTTAACCGCACGTCCTCTAATGTCTACCGAGTTCCGTGGTAGGGCGATAAAGGAAACATAGAACTCGGTCGAGAGCTTTTCCATATCTGTACAGGCCCGTCTTTAAGAGCCTCTATGTACAGATATTCCTAGGGTCTGTTTTCACGATGGCTATGTCCCCACCTCGGCCCCTCCCTCAACTAGTAAAGTCTACAAGAGCTAAACGACTGCCCCTAAAAAAAACAATCTAAACATCCATTTGGCACCTTCCCTCAACCACTATACCCTGATAGTGAAAGGTGAATGGTCTAATGGTTTTAGCTCTAGTCTTTTCGCATCCCACTAGCTGCCGATGATGGGTATCCAACGATCTACTATCCTTATTGGTCGTGACCCTTCGCCTCCCCATTGAGGCGACCGCCGGATAACCTTAGTGTCACCACGTCACAGCATTCTGGCTGCATAACTACTTTCGAAGTCAAGGCCCACCTACCTAGTAGTTACGCGCAGACCCAACATCTGCGAGCACAGCCTAAACATCTATCGCTGCACAGAGGACTACTAGGGGCATCTTACGTATCTTAAGAAGCCACGTGCTTCCCCTTCCAGTCCTTCGGAGTCGATAGAATAATCAGCTGAATGTGCGCTCCCTTCGTGCCTTATAACACCACGATGATCTACCCTGTTGGATTATTCACCCTCAAACGTGCAAACTGGTCCAAGCGCCTCACTTTAATATGTTGTTAGACCTTATGTCTAAACATTATTTTACGCGCTTGCCTTACCTCATCAGGTTTCCATTTAACTTAGTTATTCTCATTCATATTGAATTCTTAATCAAGTTACCAAGTTTCTCGTGCTTATTAATTTCAGTTATATAACTTAACCCCTTTAAGTTTATTAATAAGCCCACAACATGTTATTCCTTAGATTGTGGTCCAAGGTCTATAATCCATAATCCATTTATATTCTAATTTGAATTTATCATTACAATAACATGTTCTACTTAATATGAAATTAAGTATATCCCAATTCACATGTTTTCTATTTAACATGTCAGTCATTATTTATGATTAAATATAACTTATTTCATAAGTTTTCCTCATTCTTTCTCATTTAATCATAATTCCATTTTACACCATTACTACAACTTATCATTGTTTACTTATTAACTTAGTTCTCTTAACTAAGGTCCATTAATAAGTTTTTCTATGCATTTATTATAATTTATGTTATAATTTCCTCTTTCTTACTTTATTCATTGTGGCTTACTTCCAACCACGTTCTCAGAAATAGGTCATTTAGGGAAATACATCTCTTTTCCTTCGCATCACACTAACTCAGTCCATTACATCCCTTCCTTTCTTATTTTCTGAGTTAGACATTTAATTACCATTGTTTCCATTTATTTATATCTTGTTATATATATATATATATATATATATATGCACTAGACCTCTCACATTAAGCCGACGCTTGTGGATTGTGGATTTGTCGGGCAGGTCCGGGCAGACTTCTATCACAAGTTGACTTAACCTTGTGTCTTAGTACCATTGCATGTTTTAATTATGCACTTAGACCCCTCACATTAGATTTACCACTTGTGAATGCTGGACATGCCAGTCAGTTCTGGGCAGACTTCTATCACAAGTGCAATCTAACCTCGTGTCTAAGAGTGTTAAAGTGTCAAATTACTATGAATCTAGGCATGTTCATTCTTTAACAATTACTCCTATTTCATGTAAATTTTAGGCATATTGTCCTTTTCATATATTTAATGTAATCCAATTTACATGTCATCAAATTATGCTTATATTTTGTCGCATGTCCTTTTCAACTTGTGTTTAATTCTATTTTAACATGTAAATATTTAATCGGGTAACTGTTCAAATCTAACAAGTTAAACATGTCATTTACTCAATAATATACCACAAGTGAATCATGTGATTATAACAATAGTAGTCATTACCCATTTTCTAGTAAGTTTATTTTCAACATGTAATCATTCCAACACTTTAACTGATTCAACATATGAATTATTCATATTAACATCTTAACTTATTAATAGTAATTCTTAACTATTCTGGCAAATTCAATTATACAAAATGGGGAATGGTAAACGATAACATATTATTATCTAAAATGTTATAGCTTAAACCCACTCACCATGTACGCTTTCCCAATTCTGGATCTGATCCAATTTTAGCATCCATGGTTTTTCCCTTAATCGGATTCAAAACCTAACGACCATGGATTGATTATTTTCATTAAAAGAGAAAATAAAGAAAGTGGAAGGAATTTGAATAGAACGGATCTAGAAAGTTACCTTACCTTAATACGAGATCTAAAAACCCATTTACAAGTATACATTTCTTTCCTTCAGATCTGGATTCAGAATTTTTCCTAGACTAATATTCTTAATTTTCTGAATAGATTTGAGAAGGGAGAGGGAATGGCAGAGCTTCAACATTGCATCAGAAATACGAGGTTTAGGGTTAGCTCTACAGACTTATTTATTGGTGTATCAGAGAAACCCGGTCCCTTAGATCCAATTTTAAAATATCAGGACTGACCACGTCAGAGGAGGTTTCCAGATCCGCGGTGGGGTCGACCCCCCTTGGGGTGGGTCGACCCCCATCGGTCTATTTTCCCTCCAGACTTTCCCGCTCGTGAATTTTGATTTTTGGAATAATTTCTAATATATATATATATATATATTCATATGAATTCCTTATATATATATATACAAACTTCTACCTCTCATAACTTCTTCATATGGTATCCGTTTTACGCAAACCTGGTGTCTATTTTGACCAAAATTTCAAGACGAATGCAATGGCATTGTCCTTTCACTTAATTATAAATATTTAATTAAGTTATTCTTATTTTATTATCTTAAGTTAAAAATACGGGGTGTTACATACCAATACATATCAGGACATGAAGGGAAGTTTATTTTGGAAAGGCATGCAACGAGATGTTGTCTTATGTGTGAAGAAGTGTGAGAACTGTCAATAAGTAAAAATAGAATATCATAAGCCTAGTGGTTTACTACAAGAGATGGATATTCTAGTATGGAAGTGGGATTCTGTATCCATGGACTGCTAAGATCCAGAAGAGGGAATGAAATTATTGGGCCATCTGGATCGGTTTGATCAAGTGTGCTCATTTATTCTGGTTAAGATAACTAGGACGACCTCTGTATTGGCCATGTTGTTCATGAAGAACATAGTTAAACTTCGTGCAATTCCTAGTAATATAGTAAGTGATAAAGATTCATTATTTACTAGTGAGTTCTGGAAGAGTCTTTTGAGAACTTTGGGAAGCAATATCAAAATGAGTAACGTTTATCATCCACAGACGAATGGGAAAACAAAGAGAGTGAATAAAGTAACTAGGGATTTGTTGAGAGCATGTGATCTTGATTTTGATGGATTATGGGAAGACCGTTTGCATTTGGTTGAGTTCTCCTATTACAATAGCTTTCAGGCTACTATAGGAATGGCATCGTTTGAAGAATTATACGAAGACAATGCAAGTCACCATCATGTTGGTTAGAAACTGAAGATAGGTTAGTACTTGGTCCAGAATTGGTGAAATAAGCTGTAAAGAAGAATAACGTGATCTGAGGTCGAACGAAAGAAGCTTAATCAAGGAACAAGAGATAAATAGATAAACAAAATAATAAGGACATTGAGTTCTCACTTGGATACCAAATTTTTTCCAAAGTGTCACATGTGTGAGGTGTAGTTCATTTTGAAAAATCAGGGAAGTTGGTACCGAGCTTCACTGGACCCTTTGTTATCTTAAAGAGAATTGGGAAACTCGCAAATCAAGTGGAGCTACCAGATAGTTTGGCAGACATTCATAATGTGTTTCTTGTCTTACATCTATGGAATATGTGCATGGTCTGGATACTACCATTGATCCAAGGATATTGGAAGGGATAGTGATAGAACCAGACTTGACGTTTGTCCGAAAATCTGTTTGGATCGTGGCAAGGGAAAAAATACAATGGGGAATAAGACAATCAAACAGGTGAAAGTTCAATGAAGCGTAATGCTAAGGACCGTACTTAGGAGATTGAAGACCAGACGAGGGTTACTTTTCCTGATTTTCTTAGTGGTAAGTTCTTTATTATTTTATAGATTTAGTAGCTAAAGGTTATGCTAGTATAATTAGCATTTTTTATCGCTTACTATGATTGTTTCAATCCTTGACAGAATTTTGTGGATGAAATTCTTTTCAGGAGAGGAGGACGTAACATCCATCATTTTAGTAAACATTATTCAAGATATTTAGTTGGATAAATTACATAAGAATAACGTAACTAGATTATTGAATTGATATTTGCACATAAAAACAAGTAATTTATTAGCATTAGGAACTAAGTAAAATGAATTAAATAAAATTAAGATTATGTAAGGGGAAAAGTGGGAAACATTTAAACTTCTATATAATATATTTCCTGCATCTATCCTTGTAATCTTCATTCAGTTAAAACTAAAATGTACTTTAATAGAGGTCGACCATTATTCATTTTAAGAGGATGGGGAATATTAAAAAAATAGGAAGATTGAAACTTTAGGATCTACAACCACAAACCTTAACAACACAATCAAGATGAATAATGATTCAAAATCCCTATTTGACTCGGTTATTCATACTACCCGAATGGTTTTGGTTTTACATGATTGCTTTCATGTTTATATGTATGTTAGTGTGTTGTTTAGATTGATCAACACTTGAATGCCTTGGCATAAATGATTTATATGTACAAATGAGTAGATTTAAGGGGAAAACCTATTTTTAAACATCTTCAGTTGACTTGAAACTTTCATATGATGTTTTGGGAGATCATTTTCTATTTCGCAATTTTCTAAGCTTGAATGATTTTCATATGAATATTCTAAGTCTAATTATAAACTAATTCATGGAAAAACTTATTAAGGGGTTTTATTAATTATTTAAGACTAAATATTTCTCAGATTGATGGAGGAGGATGTATTCATAAATCCATGATTTTTAGGACTTTTCACACGTATGGATTAATAGATATGAATTTTCAAAATTGGATAGACTTAGGATATAATTAACGTTAATTAAGGAATAATGTTATTAGTTAATAACTTCTACTTTCGAAAACCTTAGGACATCGAAAAAGTTTGCTTGGGATAATAGCTAATTGTACAAACCAATAGGATTTCAATAATTATGTTGGTGATTGTGAAAATTATAATCTATAAATGAAAATAACTATGTTAGTGCCATCGTACCATAAATAGAAAGCATCTTTCGCGCCTTTCGGAATGATCCGAAGCACCTTCCACTTATTTTCGATAAGCTTCGGATACTTGTAATGTCACCTATTAGAATATGAAGTATTCAGGTTTTTGATTTCGTGTATGAGGTTTCGACCTCCACCTTCTGTTTTGGATACCCGGCATCTGGATTTATATTTTTAAAGTGCTATCTCTAACAAGGTCCTATCACCTTTGCATATGGACTTCAATCATTTTGCTTAGTCAATAAGACTACTTTCGAAAGAATATTATAGAAGTTGCTGCCTCTATTTTTTTAAAGGCTTTGTGGCTCCTTCCTCAATCCCCTTCGGCTTAACCAAAAGGGAATGTTTTCCTTAAACTTGGCATTATAAAAGAAGCATGGTGGCCATTCCCTTTGGACCCCTGACAGTGTTGAAAGGATCCTATTTGGAAACATATTTTAACTTAGAGGTTTCCACCTCCTTGCTTCTTGATGGTATCTAAAGGGGTTGTTTTCGGAACCAAAAATTATAAAGATAAAAGAAGCTTCCCTTGTGTTATGAATGAGCTTGGAGGCTGTCGCCTCAATACCCATCGAAATATCCTAAGGGTTTGTTTTCATTAAACTTTATTTTGTAAACTAAAAGTAGTTGTCACCTCACTTCCTTTTGAAGGATCGAAAGGGGTTGCTTTTTGAATTAATAAAGCAAGGGGCTACTGCCTCTATACCCTTTAGCGAAATCAAAAAGGTGAGTTTAAATAAGAGTCTTATTCTAATAAACAACTTGTATAAGAATGTTAGTTTAGCTCTATTTGCTTGCATGGTTTTCTTGCACTTTGTTTGCATAGAGTTTCATTATAATTTCTTTCGATGCCAGGGGAGGAATTGAAAGGGGAATTTGGGTCAAGGGGGTTTCGAACCCATTATATATTCTTGTTGTTTTCGGTAAGGGGAAAATACATCGCTTTAAATGTGGCACCTTGACTGGCGAAGGCTAGGGTTTTAACAACTTGGTAGGGAACTGTTGAGTGGAAAAGTGGAAACTCTTGCACGCAAACCCCCAAGTGTATGTTAAGTAGTAAATCCACAATGAAATATCCAAAGTACGAGAAATGTGAAGGGACATACAACTTTTATGGTGGTTCGGCACTAGCGCCTACGGATGCTTTATAATAATCATTCACCATAATTTTGTTGATTATAATTTTTATCCAAGTTTAAACGATTTGAATGTACAAAGTAGTACAATAGAATAACAAATGTCTTGTTAAGTCACAACGTTGACCAAAATGCCCTTCTTCTTCTTCATTGAGCCAAACTATGTAAAAAATGAACAACGATGGCCAACGAAATGCTTCTATATCCAAGAATATCCAAAAAAATGTCCAAAAGCAAGTCCAAAGTCCAAGTGAATGCCAAAAAGTTGTAGACAAACTTCTATGTGAAGTTCAAAACTCCAAAATGAAGTCCAAAGTCATGAGAATCACCATGGAAGCCATTAATGAGTTCCAAAGAGAGCAATCCCGCAGCCCAAATGATAGCCAAAGTCCAAAAAGTGCCAACCCTTTTGAATGCCAAGAAAAGGGGTATTTTTAGGTGGGTGTGTAGGCTACAACAGAAATTTCGTATCCCGAGGGGACGCGAAAATCGCATCCTTGGGACTTAGCCAAAATACGGTGTCTTCGTGTAATATTTCATATTCTGAATAACAGGTATCATTTCGTGTTGATCACTTAAAAAGAGGTGACCAACACGTGTCAAGCTTGCCCAGGAAAGCAGGTGGAATTCACATCGCATCCCAATGCCAGGGATTTTGCATCCTAGAATAGCTTGCCCCAACCGAGTTGAGCAAGCCAAAATGAATGATCCACTTGTGCTTTTCGTTTTGCATCACAAGAGTTCGTATTGGATCCCTGGTGTGTGCATGGGAAAAATCCGGATATGCTCGTGTTGCTTAAGGCATTTCAAATAGCCAAATTAGTATCCGCCTCCTAACCAGGGAAATCGCATCCCGGTTTGCCAAATTCTAAGTTATGAAATCATGATGCGAACTCTTCAAAATAGGTGAGAATGTTGATGTGCCCAGCTCTTTTTCGAGCATGCTGAGAATTGATTGTATCATATCAGAAATCATATCCCCAAGGAGATACGATTTCGTATGCCTGTGAGGATATGAAATACAGTATTTTATATCCCGTATGTGATATGAAAACTGTATATTCTATCCCTAAGGATAGGAGTATCCTTCAAAAACATGTCGAGTTGAGAGGCTTGTCGAAGAAGAGGTGCACACTTGAATTTGAGTGATCGCACTGTGTTGATCACGATATTTTGCGATGCCAAGACAATGTGCCAGATCCGAGCCATATGGTGATCGTGCTGAGGTGCACAGGCTGATTTGCTTGATCGAATCGTGTTGATCACACGGTTGTGCTGATCACACGATTTTGTGAAGTGCCAAATCCAAGTTTGGCTAAGTGATTTTTTGATGATCGACGTGAGGTGCTCAAGACTTTTTGAGCGGGCGACATACGTTTGCCACATATGATTGAGTCGATGCTAATTCCAAGAATTTACCATAATTTAGCTCGATTTCGAGCGCGTCGTGGCTTCAACCAAATCGCTTTTTGCTTCCAAAATGGCGTGCTCGAGACTCGAGTGCGCCGTTAGTCGTAGACTTGATGTGTGATTGCTTTGACCAAAAAGTGGGTCAACACTTTGCCCTCCAAAACATGTCTTTCTTGATCAAAGTAAGATGTATTTTGCAAGTAGTCCGAAGATCTATAAATCTATCAGTTGAGATTTGAGAGAAATCAAATGATCGTTGAGACCGTAATAAAATAGAAATCATACGATCACTGAGATCATATTTTGGCAGACTATTGATTCCGGGATGAATGGGATCCAGAAAATCAAAATCCATGGGCTTGTCAGGTCTTGTCGAAGTAAGTAGGTAATTATAAAAAAAGCTTCGTACTTAGCGTACCAAGTCATGAGGTGTCGTGCACTTGACTGAAACGACCTGAAATCCCCCTTATGGGAAATCACGGATTGAGTTGTGAACAAGCCACATCAGGACGCAGACAGAAGAACATTTCATTGTATATTACAACAATTCATCAGAATACAAGAATAAACAGAGTATTAGCAAATAATGTACATTATAGAATATCAGAGATTACAGTACATTACACAGCAGTGGAAAATAATATAATACACAATTAGAGGTAATACACGGATACAGAGCTTTCCGAGTATCGTTCCAGTTATAAATCAGGATCCTGTGAATATAAATCTGCAAAACCAAATCTACTAGCTGCCCGTGACAAAATAGGGGCACCCAGAGTTTAGGCTAAAACAATAAACTCCAGGTCAGTCATGTGACTGGTGTGAGAACTAAAACAGTTATTAATATTGGTTTTTAAAGTTCGGTAAATCAAGGGACCACGCCGTATAACACGGAACGGGTTTCCTCCCAAGAATACCAGTGCATAAAACAAACAGTGCAATGCTAAGTAAAGAAAAATGAAGCTGTTATAAGACCCAGGTCCCATCACACAATGCAACGCAAGCCGGAGGATAGGGTTTTACCTTATAACAGCCAAAGAATGCTTGATACGCGAAATTTTATCTTTCGATTCTTAATCAGACTCCAACCGCAAATTAGTAAGAGAACGATTCCCTAAATATTAACCCCGAAGGCCGAAACCAACATCAGACCAATACCCAGGAAACTACCCATCTTAGCTCGTTTCCAGTTAGTTTCTGATTTTATATACAATCATAAATATCAATCATAGGCGACATGAGCGTCCCATGCCACTATGTCGCCATATATAAGTTACAAATCAAATCCGCAGTTTCGTATTGGAAATTGGATTTCCATCTGTGAACCGAGGCAAAAGATAGTCCTCAATCGATTCGAGACTGTCTAGCTCGAGTCTCAGGCAGGTATTCAGTCAAGCCTTTGGATTGTTAGGGTCGGTCCACCGATGTGGATTAAATTGCCTGAACACTATGTTTCCCCGCCCTTTGGGGCGTAAATGAGCCAACGAATGACACCATCGGCTTCACATACTCACCGATATATCCGAGGCGCCTCGCAACAGCAACAACCACATAAGTCAAACTCGTCAGGGCGTGTAAAACCACTGACGCCACTTCTAGCTAGAAAGAAACACATGTCCTCCCTGCGCTACACAAAGCTATGCCACACAGGCTGTGATTTGATCATCAACCACAAGACTCTGCTTTTCAACAGAAGCCTTGATCATTTGCATCTTAGCATGCCACACAGGCAAACCACTCCATGCAACCAATTCCCATCAATCACACAGAATGATATCCAATGTCAGACACACAGTCCATTTACAAGTCCGTTCTGGATCTGAACGAAACTGGAGGCACCTTGTACCTCGCATATCCATCGATCTCCAAGTACGACTGGACGATCACCAACTGATTCCCTCCTCTTGGGTGTATGGCCCAATCAAGATCATTAGTAATCACCCAAACGACGTGAAGACCTCTGGTCTTCGACCACCGTCTTCATCCTCGACACCACATCGAACCAGTTATTCAGAATGGGATAAACCCGGTCTTTCTGAATAACTCGCATATATAATAAATAAGTGTTACACAAACACAACATACGCCTCATTCCAATTCATCAGTCACTAACCGTAAATTAGCAAGAGAATAATTCCCCAAATATTAACCCCGAAGGACGAAACCAACATCAGATCAATACCCAAGAAACCATTCAACTTAGCTAACCTATAGTTAGTTTCTAAATTTCACATTCTTAGGGAAAGGTTCCCATTAATTTTATCAAAGATAAATTCTTTTAAATTTATTCTTTAATCTTCCTTTGAATATCAATTCAAACTAGTCGGGATTAGCGAACCACACCGAAGTAATCATTTATTTTATTTCCCAATCCCCACCTATTCATCCCATGAAGTAAAACTGGTCATACTTCATATCTAACACCACAGTGTTATCGGTAAATTAAATTACCATTTCACGTTCAAATCTAATTAAAGATTTAACTATCGCTTGGAGTAGAACTAGTGATACTCCATTCTCGATCATTCAATCTAATTAAAGATTCATTAAAAATCCACTTGGTTTTAATCTTTAACTGGGTTAAAGAACCGATGTCATTTAAAACATGGTTCACGATAAACCCCAAAATCACATCACATTTCAGTCAGTCCCTAATAGCAACTGAGCAATTCCCTAAGTATTAACCCCGAAGGCCGAAACCAACATCAGATCAATACCCAAGAAACCACCCATCTTAACTAATCTCCAGTTAGTTTCTGATTTTCTTAACTCTGTTGGGTCTAAGAACAGTATTATTGAAGATACCGTTCACGACAACCCAAAATCACATTCTATTAATTATCGGGTTAAAGAACAAGTGTTATTTAAAATACCGTTCACGATAAACCCAAAAATCAATTCAAATTCAATTCCAATTAAATACCATTTAATTGGTACACTTCATTAAATCTAAATAAAAAGATTTAATCTTTTTCTCAACTAGGTTTAAGAACAGTGTTAATGAAGACACCATTCACGACAAACCGAAATCCCATTTGATATTAAATACAAGGCTCTGAATAGAAAATATACCGGCTTATATTCAATATCAAATTCTACGACCAACAAATATCGTATTGAAAATAATGATATTAATATATCTTTCAAATTCCCATAACAATATCTATATCATCACGAAATCCAACATTGAAATATTCCGAAGACAATTTCGATTCAAATCCATTCCAATTCAATTATTGGAAATTCTGGTTATTTTCAAAACCATTTCAAATCCAATTTACTTATTTTAAAAATAAATAAATGATTATTCTAGTTCAAAACTAGTTCATTTCGATAAAAATTTATTTTTATCTTTTCAAATATGGAGTTTTTCATCCCAATTCTTCACAGATCATTTCCTATGATTTACCCAAATTATTACTATATTTAATATTTTTATCAAGGCTCGTACAGTCGATTTCCATCAACGGCCATCGAACTGCACTTACAACGACCTTTTACAAATTTGATTTGGACATAATTCCAAATCCAACCGTTAGATTTCAAATCTCTAATATTCATTAGAAAACCCTTTTCGATACGAACCCTAAGGTTCCGGTTTTAGGAGAAACCGACGGTCGAATCTCCCGCAATGTCCACTTGAAGTCAGTGGTCGAAATTCACGAACTGCCGCGGCGCGGCGCATTCTATTCAGGCCATTCTATATATATAATATTATATATTATATATATTTCATCGATTACCTTTCAAAACGTATTTTATAAATCGTTTTAAGTTCGTTTTCAAAACGATTTCAACTTTATATTCAATTTCTAATCAAAATTGAATATTCCACATCATCGATATACAAATGATAATATTTTCAAAACGTTATATTTTGAAACTACTTTCTTTTCTATATTCATTATAAAAATGAATAAAATCGATATAAATATCGTTCACGTCTAAGTGGCGCATATCTAACCAACACGGCTTTATAGATTTCAATAACTTCGTTATTCTATTCAACAAATGAATATTTTCTTCAACACATGAATAAATATTTCTTACTTTCCAAATTGGAATGAGGCCCAATCAATTTCCATATATCATTTATTATATGGATTCCCTACAACACATGTATATAATAGCAACGATAAATAATCAACCATCATCCAGAGTGCACCACACAACTGCATAAGCATTAAATATAAATAATTAACGCTTACACAGTCTGTCAATCCAACGATTGACATACAACTAAACGATCGGGATTAGTGTACGTCAAATATCATCCCAATACCTGTGTGGGGTTTCAAATCGACAAACATATATTTTATTTGTGCGGTTGGGCGATGTGTAAAATTTATTATCCCAATCAATATCAGTCAAATCAGTGTATATAAACAAATCGTCCGATTTGTTTATAAATATTTATATTATATATACGTTAAAAATCATAATTTTAACTATAAAATACCTTCCACTATAAAATATTTTATTTCATTCCACATCACACAATCAAATTTCACAACATAGAAACCAAACAAACAAGTCATCCATGGTCTATGGACGACGGGTGTCGGGTGCTACTAAACACCGTCTGCGTCCTAGTATATATTTCAAACTAGAAATAAAAATAAAAGTGAGGAGTTCTCACCGACTAGCTAAACCAATACACCACGACTCTTCATATGTAGATATCTTCGTCGTTCTCGCCTTTTGTCAATTTTGTTGCCCATATTCACTACATATATACAAATCACATTTTTATATTGTTGTTATACATATAAAAATTACATTTTTATAATCACTCTATATGGATAATAATTACATTTTTATACCGCTAATATAAAGATAAAAATTCTATTTTTACCACGCTATTCTCTATATAAAAATTATATTTCTAACTTACCACTCGAAAAAAAAATATTTTTAACCTTTCTATAATATAAAAATTATATTTTTTTTCTATCTATAGAAATCATTCCTTCTTTATATAATTTAAGAATCTTGTCTTTCCCATCATAAAAATCCTAACTTTCTATAATGAAAATCATATTTCTTTTCTTCAAAAATCAAATCTTTTTACAGAAGAAGATCAAATTTTTTTACAAAATTTTTATCTTTAACTCTACAACTATTTTATTTCTTCTTTGAAAAATCGTATTTTTCCTATATTAAAAATCAAAAGTTTATCATCAATATGCTATCATATATAGATCTTATTTTTATACGCATAAATAAATAAAAATAAATATAAAAACTCACATTTTTTATTGAAAAAAACGCATCTTTAAGGGTGGAGGGGCTTCACACCGGTTTCAGGAGGAGGAGAAGAAGAGGTGGAGGAGCAGGAGCAGTGGTGGTCAAATGGCTGAGGGCGGCGGGTTTGGGAATTTACGGTTTGGGGTCCGCGTTCAAATTGAAGAGGAGAGAGAAAGGAGCAGGTCGATGGAGGGGGGACACGATGGAGGAGGGGTGCGACGCAGCCACGATGGCCGGAGGCGGGAGTAGGGGAGGGAGCGATGTAATCAGTGGTGCGGTTTTTGATTTGAAGAAAAAGTGACGGGGGAGGGGGGTTTGCCTGGAAGAGGGAGAGAGGTTGGGGGTTATAATATAATTTATTTATTTTATTCCATTTTAAATTCTGAAAGCATCTTTTTATTTCGAACTCGAAATCGAACCCACCGCCTGTCGTCCCTAGCTAATTACCCCTATTCCGAACACAATTGGATATGTCCTGTGAGCCAATTCTAGCGTTTCGATAAGTTTTCCTTTAAATTAAAACATACATCCATATATATTCAATTCAAACGCACATTTCAATTTAGCGGGGCCACATACAGCCTCTAAAAATTTCAGAAAAATTATTTCTAGCTTCGTATCGACAATACGGTCCTAACAAAACTAATTTCGTCGAATTCCGAGACCGTTTGAAAAATGGCCATTTTCAGGTCGATCGAAATTAACTAAAACTGGTCAAACGCGTTTTCCTTTGCAACGCTCACATATTGATTTGAAAAATTACGAATTTTGAAACCTATCAATAACTTGACATCACGGACCCAACAAAAGTGGTTTCGTCAAAAACCGAGGTCGTTTGCAAAATTTCCATTTTTAAGGGCCAAAATTCCATAGCGACTATTCTGAATTTTCAACCGGACATAGCTTTTGATCCCCGCTATGAAATTTTGATTTTTCGGATTCGTTGGAAAGATATTCACAAATAGATTCTAATATTTTTGGTTTCACTAAAATTCGGTTTATTTTGAATCCTGTACATTCATTTGAAATTTGAAATCGAATTATCGAACTACCGTGCCATTTTCAATTCCTTTTATAATTATAAATAATTATTTATATTCTAACGACGATTCAAATAAATATATACGTTCGAATTCTATTCAAAATAAATTTTTCGTCGTTATTATTTAAAATAATTCATTTTAAATAATCAAAATGGACTAAAATTGCCGAAATAAAAATTTTAAATTGGCTCGGATTTCCGGGTTATTACATTGACGGACCAAGTTGTTAAGATTCCCGTACCAGGAGGATCAAGATAAGGAACTTCTGTACTTGGCAGACCAAGTCGTGGAGTTTTTATGCTTGGTGAACCTAATTGAAGAATCTTAACACCCGGTAGCCCAAGTTCTAAACAATCATGGACTAGAGTCAAAAGGCTAAGAACCAGAGTTCATGGGTCGGAGTCGGCGGATTTGAATCCAAGAACTTTGCAAACCTAAGTCCAAGGACCTTAGTCCAAAGTTATAAACTGGAGTTCGGCTTTTAATTTTATACTTAGTTGACCAAGCATGGGACCAGAGTCCGAATTTTATACTTGACTGATCAAGTGTGGGACCAGAGTCCGAACTTTATACTTGATTGATCAAGTGTGGGACCGAAATTCATATTTTATACTTGATTGATCAAGTGTGGGACTGTAGTCCGAATATTATACTTGGAGAACAAAGTGGGGACCGGAGTCCTAATTTTATAATTGGCGGACCACATGGGGACCGAAGTCCAAATTTTATAATTGGCGGACCAAGTGGGGAAAATCAAATGGAGAAAGGTCATTCACAACAAGAACAAAAATAGGTAGCGGACGGGAGTCCAGAAAGCCAAAGGATCCGCACGGTAGAAACATTTGATTATGATGCCACCGTGGTCGCGTCCCAACTTCCCCTATCCTGAGATGTTGTGGGGGGTAGGGTGTGTGGTGTTATTGTTGGTTGATTCCTAACATACCGCGGTAGCTCGCCACACTTGACTAGTGCCTCTATTTGGTAACGAAGTTGTCTGCAATGGTCGATGTCATGACCGAGCATGTCATAGCTTGCACGTATTTAAGTCGGGTCTGTTTTAGGAGGCTTTTGGAAAGGGGAAATGCCATGAGTGTCGAGATAAATCCTTTACAAGCCGTGAGTGAGTTCAGTGTATGCTGGGAACTTTCGCTCGATGCAAGGCCGAGTATTCCGAGCGTTCGAAGATTTACCCTTTCCTTTTCGAGAGGCAGATGGTCCCCCTCCAGTTAAAGAGTTTGCTTGATGCACAAGTTTTTCATCATGGGAGTCTTCCTCCCTTAGAAATCTTTCTGCTTCGAAGTAGAATTCGATGAAATCCCTTGACTAGTCCGTCGCAATGAGGTTTGAAGTTGATTTTATCAAGAATGCCGGAGACAATGACCATTATAACCATGGATGGATCCAGCCTTTGACAAAGATCACTGCCACGTTGAATCTTTCTAAAAACTTGCACAAAATCTTACCTATCCTTTGCTTTACTATTGTCAGAGTCGTAACATTATTTGGCTGAGCGATGTGAACCCTAGACTGCTCGACAAACCATCCAACCAAGACGTTCCAACTATTGATAGGTTCAGGTTCCAACTATCTAAACCACAAGGCAACAATGTCTGTGAGATAAACCAGCAAGCACTTTGCTGTAATGTTGTCTGAAGCTAAAAGCACTTCCATATTGCGCATGTAGTGCATCAGATGAACTGCAGGATCCTTCACACCATCGAAAGGTTCTAACACCGGCAATTTGTAGTCCGGTGGGTTTTGAAAATTTCTGATATCCTGAGAGAAATGGCTTCGAGTAATACAGTCCAAACTTGCATGTGGTGCCCCGCCCCGAGTAAAGCATCAAATCGCATCGGTGGCTTGACTTTCATTTCCCATACCAAGAAAATGATTCAAATAAACTTATGTCGGTGCCCCCAACGCCAAGTCACACACTAGCGAATTTTCAAGCTCCAACAAAAATATCTGGCTTGACCCTGACCTGAGGTGCCTCGAATGGCATGCATCCAAAGCTACAAGCAGCTGTGCTTGAGTGGCATTACCAATACCTGATCCTGAAACCTGATTAACCATAACCTGAGCTGAACCTAGAATGGGATTGGGGGTGGTGCTCCCGAGCCTAACCGATCTGATAGCCGCATACAAATTGGTGTTGGCGTGGGGTTTCTCTTTGGCAATTTCCCCAAGTCCTGAGCTAGTCCCTACGGAACATTAGCACTTGTTCCGATCATGTTAACTTCACTCGACGGTCTCGAGATTCCATTGAGTCAAACGAGAAGAATGTTTATAGTAGCTTCCTATCGATGGAAATGTTCATATTGTTAGATCTTTAGTTAAATCTTTGACAACTATGTCGATGTCATCGCGAGTAATGTAGTTTGGCGGATGTCCGGTCGAGGAAATTTCCTGACTTTTCTCAATATCTGCTCCTTCTAAGCGAGCTAAGTTTATTGACTTCCTCTTAACCATGACGAAAAGTGAGCGAGGTCTGTTTACGAAACAAATTCGAAGCTGAAATGCAAACTACGAAGACCAGATTCGAGAACTTAGGTCGAGAACCAAAGTAGAGAACCAAGACTGAAGCCAAAGTCTAAGTAGTTGCGCCACTTCTTAGCACGCCAAAGTGTTGACGTGGAAAAGTGGAAATTCTTGCATGCCAACCCTCAAGTGTATGTTAAGTTATCATTCATCATGGTTTTGTCGATTACAACTTTTATAGTGGTTCGACACTAATGCATATGTCCACTTTATAATAATCATTCATCATAGTTTTGTCGATTATAATGTTTATCCAAGTTCGGACAATTTGAATGTACAAAGTAGTACAATATAATAACAATTTTTTTAATTCATAACTTTGACCAAAATATCCTTCTTCATCTTCATTGAGCTAAAGTGTGTAAAAGTGAACAACAATAGCCAACGAAAAGCTTCAGTATCCAAAAAAGTCCAAAAGCAAGCCAAAAATCCAAATGAATACCAAAAAGTTTTAGGCAAACTTCTATATGAAGTTTACAAGTCCAAGATGAAGTCCAAAGTCATGAGAATCACCACGGAATCCATTAATGAGATCCAAAAAGAGCAATCCCGCAGCCTAAATAAAGAACAAAGTACAAAAGTGCCAACCTCTTTAAATGCCAAGCAAGAGGGTATTTATAGGTGATGTTTATAGGCTACAACAAAAATTTTATATCCCGAGGGGATGCGAAAATTGCATCCTCGGGACTTACCCAAAAAAGGCGTCTTCTTGCAAAATTTCATATCCTGAATTAGATGATGGAAATATGGATCATGCGTGCTGATCACTCAAAAAGCGGTGACCAACACGTGCCAAGCTTGCTATAGTAAGCATGTGGAATTCACATCGCATCCCTATGCCAAGGATTTCGCAACCCAGAAAACCTTGCCCCTACCAAGTCGATTAAGCCAAAATAAATCATTCACGTTTGCTTTTCATTTTGCCAAATAGTCCACTTTGTCACTTCGCATCACAAGATTTCATATCGGATCCCTAGTGTGTGCATGGGAAAAAGCCAGGTCTGTTCGTGTTGCTTAAGACATTTTGAATTGTCAAATTTGTGTTCGCCTCCTTGCAGGGGAAATAGTATCCCGGTTTACCAAATGCCAAGTGATGAAATCATGATGCGAACTCTTGAAATTAGGTGAGCATGTTGATGCACCTAGCTCTTTTTCGAGCGTGCCGAGAATTGAGTGTATTATATTCCTAAGGGGACAAGAAATCATGTCCCCAGATGGATACGATTTCGTATTTCCGTGGGGAGACGAAAATTGTAGATTCGTATCCCTAGGAGTGCGAGTATCCTTAGAAAACATGCCGAGTTGAGGGGCTTGCCGGGGCTGAGGTGCGCACTTGAATTTGAGTGATCGCACAATGTTATCACAATATTTTGTGATGCTAAGTCAATATGCCAGATCCAAGCCATATGGTGATCTTGCTGAGGTGCACAAGTTGATTTCCTTGATCGAGTCATGTTAATCACACAGTTTTGTGAACTGCTAAAGCCGAGTTTAACAAAGTAATTTTTTGATAATCGACACGAGGTGCTCAAGCCTTTTTGAGTGGTCAACACGCGTTTTCCGCACGTGATTGAGTCGATGCTGATTCCAAGAATGAACTATATTTTAACTCGATTCCAAGAGCGTCGCGACTTCGACCAAATTGTTTTGTGCTTCTAAAAGGACGTGCTCAAGACTCGAGCATGCCATTAGCCATAAACTTGACGTGTGACTACTTTGACCAAAAAGCGGGTCAATAGGAACCTTATTATGTATTTGTACATGTATGAGCATACTAAGGACACCAATGAGATGCACAAAAGAGATAATTGGGTTACAAATTAAATTCAAGATAAGCTGGGATGGTTAATCCCATAAATTGAGGGGTTCATGATGAATCATGGATAAAACAATGTGGTTCTACCAGAGCTACTTGCGTCATTCGGTGAATGTGAGGGTTAATCGCTCACCTTCAATTGAGAGGTTCATTGTCATCCGACATATAAAACCATGGAGGTGTGCAATGACTAGTCCACATCTCATAATTCGATTCCGATGCTTAGAGAGGGTTACTCCATGAATCATAGTACAGGAATCGAAGTAAAGAAAACGATAAGGAATCATCAATGTTCAACTAGAATGGTACTAAATACTTGTATATGTATGTGAAACCATTAAGAATACTGGTTAGGGCTATGGAGAAGGGGAATCCACTGCATGTTGCATTTTATATAAGTTGTTATATTATTAAATTCTAACCATTAAAAGAAAAGGAGTAAAGGCTTGGTTATCAATCTGATACTAGCGAGGGAAAGCTCGTTCCACTACGTAACATGGTCTTGCTAGATGTTTATTTGAATCAGGTAGGAATTATTATTCACACAAATCTATTGACGAACCCGAAGTTTTACACATCGGTTGTTAAACCCTTGTTGTGTCGATTGTTCAACTGATGCAAATGAAGATGATGCAACATACCAATTTCTATTGCACTAGTTGAACAACCAATGTAAAAGATCCTAAGTTGCATCAGTTATTTGATACAACGATGACATAAAGCAAATGCAAATGGTTGCATTTTCTTTTCAAGGTTGGATGTATTGCATCGGCTTTTTAAAAAAAACGATGCTACTGAACAGATGCAAAAAAAAAGAATTTGTAGCAATCATAGTGTATTCCATCGGTTGCTTACCCTATTATAACCGCTGCAAGAAAAATATATTCATTTTCGTTATATTTTTAAACCTGAAACAATACCGAATGGAATTTAAAATTCTGTAAATGCATTATTACCACGAATCTGATCAAACAAACAATATAATTATATTATCAATCAACATAATTCATATGTACAAACAAAAAAAAACATAAGTACACACTTCGTCACAAAAAAAAAGTCAATGTACGTAATAAAAGACTAACAATACATAACAAAAGATCAACTACATCCAATTATACATGATGTAACTGGTTAAATTATCTTGAACCTCGTCTATCTTTTATTGGCTATAAGAACCATATTGTGCAAAGTCCTGCAATTTATACAAGAATGTTATTTCAAGACGTACGTAATTAACATATAATAGCTAGGAATGAAATAAACTAAAGTAGTGCCTTTTGTAAATCGATGCTTTCATTGTGGTATTTTACTATGTCATCCATATACATCATCACATAATATACACAATTTGTTGCTTCAGATTGTTGTAGACACTGGTAATATTAATGTAAATAGTTAATTATCAAATGTGTACAACAAAACTAAGTACTAATTATATCATTTAAGGTAAATAGTTGATTATCAAATAGAGTTTGAAAATATTAATGTAACAGGAATGGTACCTCCCGTGAATTCATTCAAATACTTGGTCCTACTTGCGCAATTCATCATGATAATGGTAGATTTTATCATCATTGTAACTGGAACTGTAGAACACACATGAGAATGATACCACAACAATAAATATATCTTTATTATATCAGGTTAGATCTGGTAATAGTGCCATTAATCTTCTTTTGATATGTTTCCAGATTGAGAATACATCATGCCTTTTTAATTTATGTTAACGTGCATTGCGATGATTTTTGATATCAAGAGGAAATCAACTCTTGAAACTTTGGTCTTTATATGTAGAATGGAAATATTGGATTGTGAGAATATTAAATTTCGATATGTTAATATCAATAGTTAGTGTTGATCATGGGAAGATAGAAGGCATGCAGTTAAACTTTTGGATTTATGGCTAAAAACAAAATGGATGGGCATAATAATGGTGCAGTGCATTCAATATAAAGTCATGCTCTTGCAATTTTCTAATTTCTCCCCATTCAATCTACTTCAAGCAATCATCTAATTCTAAATATATCAACCATCACAATTTTTCCCTATTCAATATACAGTCATGCTATGTTGTTAAACATAACATAGCATACAGTAAATTGTTGATATTCATGTCTGTTCTATGGTCCAAGCAGTCAGGTACCTATCTAATGTTTTAATATATCAAACAACAAATCCTATTAAACAGACAAAACATGTTGGTTGTGTTTATTAAATACTTACCTAAAAAAGTTGCCAACCCATCTTCTTCTTCCCACATCTATCTTTACGCAATAGACACTGCATGCACGAACCCATCCACTATGTGCGTGAAAAAACACTAATACCGAGCAATAGTCCAGGAATTCACATGCCATCTTAGCTAATATCCCTCTTCTCATCAACCCAATCTGCCTACACCGTCGCCAACACCTCCAGGAAAACGTACCAAATCATGTTCGTCAACCTGTATCAGCTATCACTAATACATTTGGGAAAGTCATTCCATACGTATTAATAAATAAAAAAGGAGAGTCTTCAGAAACATGTATCTCGTCATGGCAGTCACTAATAATAGAGTAAACAAACTCAACTAGATATGAATCAATATGGTAGTCCAGATCCAAATGGTCCACAATGAGACAATCATCAAAAGATCGATCCATTGAAATATCCATAGCGATATGAACACCTGCTTCAGAGATAACAACATAAGAAGGAATAGAACAATTAAAGTCAGCAAGACAATCAATGTCCTGAGAACTGACCAAAAACAAATGGTCATTAGAAGTCACCAACGGGAACGAATCATCAGACTCTACAGAACCCTCATCTTCAACCGTCCCCAAGAGAGCCTAAAATATAATCAACAGGATGAGAGAAAAATCCTATATAAAATGCTTACCTGATAACACTTTCCTTCTCACATAAGAAGTAAACAATCCTGATTCATAAGAAATCATATTCATGTGCACAAACAGTTAGCACTGAATAATCCCAAACCAACACTGGTAGCATTATGTGTTGTAACTATTTTGATTAATCCGACTCAAGACCACTCAAATCCGATATCTAAACCACAAAGCGCTAGCGGAAGACTAGATCGTTGTTAGACTTACAAAAACAACAAAAGCAATAACTCTATTCACAAAACCAAGATCAACCAATCATGAACAATCCAAATCTTAATCACAAGCAAGAAACTAATGACAAAGTAGCAAAAATAAATCACACAAGGATTTATAGTGGTTCTACTAACATCTTGTTAGCGTACATCCACTTTGGAGAGAGTATATTATTACCACGATGAAAGGAATAAAAGAGATTGATCCAATGATAACTATATTTCAATGTAGAAAGTGTTTGAGGAGAATATAATTGAAGAATTGGAATTAGGTTATAAACCCTTGATCCCAAATCAAGTATCCAAGCTCCTTAATTCACATCAGAAAATAACTTATATAGAGGTTTGGCCAATTACCCAAATTGCCCCCGAATTAGTCACAAATCTGCTTGCTAATTTTCAGCCCGAAATAGCCCAATACCCGATCAGACGTCTGTCGCATCGCTTGACAGACGTGTGTCGTCTTCTAGAGATTAACTGGGCATATGAACTCAACACAGACGTCTGTCCCTCATGTGTTAGACGTCTGTCCGAGCTCTCGAGAAACCAATTCCCTGCAGTCAGACGTCTGTCACTCTCTGTGACAGACGTCTAACCTTGTTTCCAATTGACAGCAAACACCTTCCAGCTCATAACTCCTACATACGAGCTCCGATTTGCGAACGGTCACCTCCGACTCGAAGCTATCTTCGACCTCTTCAATATAACATATAGTATCGCATACTTCAACACTCCACCTCGATAATATAACCATCTTAACTCCAAACTCCAATGCCCCAAGAATTTCCTTCTACCTTCGACCAAGCAAACTTGAATGTTTCCCCAATGAGTTCTGGCATGGCCACCGCCCATTGCACTACACCAACGAGTTCAGGCAATGCCCCCACCCGCTAATGTAGTGTTGAAAACATCCAAACTAAAACCATCTCAATAAAATACAATGTACTCGGGAGTGTAACGAGTACTTAACATGAAGCTAGATATCCAATCTCTCACCGCTATTCCTTTCCATCAAGCCCAAAATCACTCTCTCCACCTCGTGCCACCCAATGGCACTAGCAACTCAACAAGCGAATTAAGTTCAAGCAATGCTCGAACTTCCCAACCGGCAATGCTTTAGTAAACATGTCCGCCGCATTATCCTTTGTGTGCACTTTCCGAAGGTATACTAGCTTACCCTCATCCATGGCTACATGAAATGACTCCCTCGCCTCTATATGCTTGGTCCGTGAGCTAAACGCCAAATTCTCCGCCAAATGGATAGCACTTTGGCTATCACATCGAATATCAACACTTTCATGTTCGAAACCCAAGTTACACAACAATCGCTTCAAGTAGAGTGCTTCCTTGGCTGCTTCCACAGCGACAATCAACTCCACCTCCGTAGTGGATAAAGCAACTACAGTTTACAATCGCGATCTCCAACTAATGGCCGTCCCGCCAAATGTGAAGACATACCCAGAATCATCGGCGTAGTCCGAGTCACAAATAACCAACCAACTTGCAACTCCTATCATCACTACAGCCAAAGACAAGTCCATGAGATGTTGTGCCTTTCAAGTATCTCATTATAGCCTTCACGGCTTCCCAATGCGATTTTCCCGGATTAGCCATATATGGACTAACCACGCCGACGGCATTTGCAATATCGGGCCTTGTACACACCATTGCATACATCAAGCTACCAACCGCACTTGCATATGACACCTTTGCCATATATGCCTCGTCTTTATCCCCGATAGGTGATCCCTTCTCCGAAAGATTCATATGCAAAGGTAAAGGTGTATTTAACGCCTTTGCATCCTCCATGCTAAACCGGCAAAGCACTTTCCTTATGTATTCCTTTTGAGCCAATCTTAACTCAAAACGCTTTCAGTCCCTTCCAAATTCCATGCCCAAGATTTTTCTTGCTTCTCTAAGATCCTTCATCTCGAATTCCAATTTCAAAAGCATCTTTAACTTGTTGATTTCGTTTTGATCCTTGGAAGCAATGAGCATATCTTCCACATACAAGAGTAAATACACCCAACAATCATTTCTCAACCTCTTGAAATATATGCAAACATCCTTGATGCTGTGATGAAAGCCACTTTCAAGCATGAAATGATCGAATCTCTTGTACCATTTTCTAGGCGATTGCTTTAACCCATATAGTGATTTCTTCAACTTGCAAACCATATTAGACTTACCATCTACAACAAACCCTTCCGGTTGCTCCATGTAGATGTCTTCATCCAAGTCTCCATATAAGAAGGCGGTTTTCACATCAAGTTGCTCCAACTCCAAGTCATGGATTGCAACTATGGCTAGTAAAACCCGGATAGATGTATGACGAACCACCGATGCAAAAATTTCATCATACTCATTTCCTTTCCTTTGTGAATACCCCTTTGCCACTAACCTTGCTTTGTACCTTCCATCATCCTTCACTTTGTAAATCCATTTGCACCCTATAGCATGGTTTCCTTGAGGAAGTGGAACCAACTCCCAAGTTCGGTTCTTCATAAGCAATTGCATCTCTTCCTCCATGGCGCAAATCCACTTCGAGCTCTCTCTCGACTCCATGCCGTCATCAAGGTCCATCGGCTCATCTTGGACTACATTGAGAGCATAGTTCAAATGATCACAAAAGCTATGGTAGTTCCAATCACCATATCTTTCGGGAGGCCTTATTGCACGTCGACCAACCCGAGTAGCAATACTATCACCTAAACCCCTTTCGACTCCACCTTGAGTCGAAACTTCTCTAGTATCATGTACATTACTAACATCACTAGAGGAACCTTGTGGACTATGTGATGTTTCATCAACCGCTTCAACCCTACGAGCTTCTTCAACTCTACTACCACTTGGACGGAATGTGGGAATGGCTTCTTCTCCTTTGATTCACCATGAACCAAATACAGAACATCCGATGAGCTCTCATTCACCTTGAATAAAGCCGACTCATCAAAAGTGACATGACGAGAATTAACAACCTTCTTCGTTTCCGGATTCCAAATCCGATAGCCTTTCACGCCATCCGTGAAACCAAACAAGGCCCCTTTGAATGCTCTAGCTCCAAGCTTATCATTCCCCGGATCATGCACATAAACTGGGCTACCAAACACACGAAGTTATCTCAAGTCAACACTCTTCCCTTTCCACACTTCCTCCGGAATTTTGTTACCAATGGCCGAGCATGGAATTCGATTCACAATATGCACCGCGGTTGACAAAGCTTCAGCCCAAAATCCCTTAGACAAACCCGATGTCAATCTCAAGCATCGAGCTTTCTCAAGTAGAGTTCGGTTCATTCTCTCCACTACTCTATTAGATTGCAGATCTCCTGGTGTAGTAAAATATCTCCAGATTCTATGATGCTTACAATACTCCAAGAATTCACGCGAGACATATTCACCTCCATTGTCAGTCCTTAACACCTTCAAAGTCTTACCACTCTCATTCTCAACAAGAGCCTTCCACACTTTGAACTTAGCAAATGCCTCCGAGTCAGCCCCCATTACATACACCCATACCTTTTGAGACAAATCATCAATGAAAGAAATATAATACCTTGCTCCTCCCAAAGAAGCTACCGGTGCCGGTCCCCAAACATCTGAATGAACATACTCAAGAACCTCCTTTGAGTCATGCTTGCCTTCATCGAATGATACCCGTGTTTGCTTCCCCATGACACATTCCTCACAAAACTCTAGTTTATTGAGACTCTCGCCCTCTATCATCTCCCGCTTCCGAAGATTATCCAAACTCCTCTCCGAGACATGACCCAATCTTAAATGCCACAACCGTGTCGCATCCAAGTCATGGGAACTATCAACACCCACACAAGTCTCACCTCCTACGGTCACATAATGAATCAAATATATACCATGAGTCCTAGCACTCTTCATAACCACAAGTGCCCCCTTTGAAACCCTCAAGCAATCCTTCTCGATGGTGATCTTGCATCCTAGAGAATCCAATTGCCCCAAAGATATAAGCGACTTCCTAAGTCTCGGAACATAGCTAACATTGGTGAGCATGCGAACAACTCCATCAAACATCCTTATTTGCACGGAGCCACTACCCATCGACTTGCAAATAGCGCCATTTCCCATAGCAATTGCATTTCCCTCTTTGACCTCAAAGGATGAAAAACAATTTCTATTTGGCGTCATATGATACGACGCACCTGAATCGAGTACCCATTCGTTACTCGAAACACCCGTTGCTACCGCCGTCAACACATTCTCATCTATCTCACCATCCCCACTCTCCACCGCCATGGATGAAGACGCTACTTCCTTCTTATCTTTGTTCGGACATTCATTCTTCCAATGTCCCGGTTTCTTACAAATAAAGCACTTGCCATTTCTCTCTTTCGATTTACCTCTTCCACCGGGTTTTCTTGATTTAGAACGCCCCCGGTTTCGTTTCTTCACATTCTTTTCTTTCTCCACAAACAACCTGTGACCACTACTAGCTCTACTACTACCCTCACTCATCTCCTTCATTTTATCTCTCAACTCCTCACTAATAAGACCCGTCTTGACATCATCTAGAGTCAAAGTATCTCGGCCATAGATCAAAGTATTTGAGAAACCCATATAACGGTCCGGCAACGAACATGTAGTGACCCGAAAATCCAGTCCAATTTGAGCTGACTAAATAACACGAGTCCAACCCCAAATTGCACTAGAAATTCAAGAAACTAATAGAAAGAAGATAGAGGGTGAGGATAGATAAGATAGAAACTTAGAATAGAAGAAGAAGAAGACAACAACAACAACATCAGAGTAACACGAATCTCACAGCGGAACGAATAAAATATAACATAACTTTTGAAATACAAAGTTATAACTGTTTATACATACCATTTTCAGAGTACAACATATAACATCACAGCGGAATAAATAATAGCTATCGACTGCTGAAGCCTCCTGCTCCAAGCTCTCCAAGTGCATCTGTAAATCCCGACTACTTGACTGCCCGTACAAATTTAGGCACCCAAGAGTTTAGGGAAGACAAAACAAATAAACTTCGGGTCAGTCATGTGACTGGTGTGAGTAAACTCAAATCATTTAAACAGGTATATGATATCTCATAAGACCACGCCGTGAATACGGAACGGGTTTTTCCCTTATGAGAATCCAAACATCTTTGAAAAGCAATATCATTCTGATATTATGATAATGTTTAAATACAAATAGATATCAGTCTAGTAGAAACGCTTGCATCTCACGTTCTACATATATAGTATACAATCAAAACCGCAGGTGCGTATTGGATGATTGGGTTTCCAACTATGACAAGGTATGGATCCACCTTCCGATCAGTGTACTCTAGGAACGATACACTGGAGTTCAACAAGAACATCTTGCAACTCAGCCACACATGACCGACCACTCATTTCGCTTGAGTGTATCGAATGTACATCACCAACGGTTGGGATCAGCAACCGTTTCCCGTATATATATGGGACAGCATTGATAGATTAAAAGAAGCAAATGAATATTCTCTAGATAGGTGATTATACACCCTACTTCAGTGCGACCGACTTAGCCATGTTGCCTGCCCGATTTTTGTCATTTACCAGATGTGAGGCTAGAAGCTACGCTTACTTTCCATTCATTGATAACACGATCACTTTGAATGCCACATTATCAGATCCGTTAATCATTAGTTGGATCTGCACAAATAGATTCTGGATATTATGCGAAGGGAATAAATCCGTTGGCCACCATATATATTTGTACAGTCCAACTCTTTCGATCATTGGAACTATTCTGTCAGACATTCGTCCATATACGTTCGTTCTGGGACTGAACGAAACCGAAGGCACTATTCTGTAAACAGGACAGCCCTTGCACTTTACTCCGTCTTCAATTAGCTTCATCGTATTTAATCACAACGCTTATGTCAATATGGAGTGGTTCTTCGGATAATAATCCAACCGGTCTCTCCATATTTACAACGTAAAATGGTCAAAACTTGATAGTTTGTGATTTAACTATCAATGAAAACATGTCGGTGTACAAACAACGATCTTATTTCTAGATAGAAATTTGATCGATCAACCATCAACATATATATATATATACACATATATATTCATATTTCCTTATTTTCTATGATTAGAAAATATACGTTATTTACATTGGAAAACATTTCCAATCCTCATTCACGTATTGCTACCATTCCACAACTATTAGTCCCTAACTGTAAACTAGTAAGAGAACAATTCTCTAAGTATAAACCCCGAAGGCCGAAACCAACATCAGATCAACACTCAGAAAAATATTCAACTTACCAATCTCTAGTCAGTTTCTAATATTGTTTAACTCTATTTGATTTACTCTTATTCGAATACTATAAGTCGATTAACTCTATTGATTTAACCCTATCGAATAACTAAATTCGATAAACTTCTTCTGATTAACTCTATCGAATAACTAAATTCGATAAACTCCTTTTGATTAACTTGTATTCGGTTACTAAATTCGATTAGCTAATATTAGACTAACTCAATTCAGGTTATTTCTAATTGAATGACTAATATTCAATTACTCTATTTCGATTATCTCTTTTATATCTCATCAATTTCCTTTTTATAACGTTTATTTTCCGTTACAACTATTTCCTTATTTACAACTTCTATTTACCGTTACAAATATTCCTTATTTACAACTTCTATTTACCGTTACAAATATTCCTTATTTATAACGGTTTATTTACCGTTACAAATATTTCCTATTTACAACTTCTATTTATCTTCTAAATAAATATTTCTTATTCCTATTTATTTTCTAAATAAATATTCTCCTTTTCAATTCTATTTATTTTCTAAATAAATATCCCTTTTATAAAATCCTATGATTTTATAAATACTTCCTTTTTATAAAACCGCGTTCGTTTTATAAACCATTTCCTTTTTATAAAATCTTGTGATTTTCTAAATACTCTATTTTCAAATTGTTTTCCTTTTATAAAATCGGTTGATTTTATAAAACTCCTTTGTTTCAATATACATTGAAATATTCCTTTTTCCATCCCAGGGTTTCTTATGATATTCAAAATATCGAATAACAATGATTAATATCATTCTAACACACATAATCCAGAACAGATTATATAACACATCATATAACTCTATATATGAAAACAGTAAAATAATTGTTGAGGAATCCAGTCGGATTCCTCCAACCTGTCTCCCTGCATCCACAGATGTTACCCAATAATATATATCATATTTCATTTTGAAATGAAATATCCTGTTATACAGAACCATACTTGATTAACAGTACATAGATTAACTATAACTACGTTTTCAATCAAATCTATTTAACAGTCCAGTTTAACAATCAATATACAGCAGTCAATAAATAAAGTACAATTTATATAAAAATATAAATTGAGGAGAGTTAGTGAGTTTTACTCACATTTGCGCGTTAGCCGTTAAACAACGGTTTGCGTTATTTGATTCAGTCGGACAATTTATTTCGCCATAAATTGTAATGAGCTCGGAGTCACTCCCAGTCAGCTCCATGGTGTAGCCACCGTCCATAGGATCCCAACGCAACTTGTTTTGTCCGATTCTTGAAATACCGGTACACTCATGTATTAGAAACCCAACCCGAAGTGCCTCCTTCTTCCTGCTAGAACAGAAACCGTGTTTTCGTGGGTAACAAGCTCCCACTTTCTCCTTACATCTGTTATCTACCCTTTTCTATTTCCCTTCCCAGGCCTCATTTATACAAACTGGCCCACAGACCCCTTTTATTTATATTTTTCTTCCCGACTGGTTTGCGGCCCATCACCTCATTGAGAAACCAAACCCGTATTTTTATCTCTTCTTCCCCGCTGGAAAAGCCAATTTCCACTTCAGTAAACAGTCGGCCATTTGCCATTTTCAAATGCCCAATTTAAAAGCTCCCCCCCCCCTCACATCATTTTCTTTCTTTCTTTATTTGGTCTTCACTTATAACTGACGGCCCATTTGTTTACCATTCGCTCTTCACTGTTGCTTCATCTCCTACAGTATATAAAAACATAACCAGTACCCTCAACATCAATACGCACCTCCTTCTATACATCATAACAGATCAACCCAAATACCACTAATAACTTTTTAACATTTCACCAGTTCGCTCCAACTAAAGCCCCCCTGTTTTTTCCCTACTACCGACTTCCTCTTAATCCCTTCTCCTTCCTCCACAATTCATGAAATCATCCACCGATTCCACCATCTTGCTTCTCGTTCTAAACTCTGTCGACTCCTCATCAAAAAGCCAAACTCGAACCTACCCCGTACCTCGCGTCCCCAAACTCATCGCAACCTGTACAACGTCGGTTGACCCCATCTTCCACTGACTCTACTGCCTCGATTCCCTCGCCACGCCGTACCTTCGAACACTTCCTGATGCCGCCAAAACTCTGGCACTCAAAGCCTTGGGCTACTTGCGGTTCAATTCGAGATACCAGAAAATGGTTCCAGGACCTTGTGATGCCATTAAGAACGCACGGATTCTGTTTGTTGAAGAGCGAAAATGAGTCAAAGCCTTGTTGGTTTTTTAAGCTAACATTTTTGCTCGTTTTCAGAATTTGTTTTAGAGATGAAGAGATATTTTGTGGCGGCCGATATTTGATTTAGGGTTGAACGAGATTAGGTTAGGGGTTATTAAGGGGTATTATATAGGATGTGCAGTATTGTTGGTGTCCAGGGAAAATAAGTGAAAGTTTGAGGTGCACGTACTTAAAAATGAAGGAGGGCGTGGCCTTGTTTTTGGCTGGAAATAGATTAGGATATTTTGTTTTGAGTTTAAAAGATTTTGGTCATCTCACTTTACAAAACTTCATTAATTCCAAACTTCTATCTACCAGACCAACTACACCATCATGACGATCAATGTGTCACAATCCCAGAAATATAATAATACCGGTAGATTGGCTCATATTTTGAAACCTCAAAATGTTGATTACAGGGTGCAAAATACCCCAAATAAAAAGTCGCTTATTTAATTAATTAAAAATTTCCATAAAATTCTAAAAATTAAATTATCGCTACGCCTCAAAAGAACCTTGTCTAAATTCAAACCCGATCTCTAGTTATATCGAATAATCCGTTACGGTCGATAAACGATTCTATAGCGACTATTTTAAAATTTGATTTGGACATATCTCAAAATCTACATGACGAAATCCTGATTTTTCTCTTCCACTAGAAAGATATACTCCACCGGCTCCGTACGTTTCTTGTTTCACAGAAATCCGATTTAAAACGAATCCTGTACATTCAGTTGAAGTTCGAATCGCCAAACAGCGAACTGCCGCGCCATTTCAAGCTCGATTTTAATTATAATATAATTATACGTTCTAACGTCGACGATTAAATAATATATTCGTTGTTTAAATAATTAAATAAGTTAATTATTACACCGTCAAATATCCGGGTCATTACATTCTTCCCCACTTAAAATAATTTCGTCCTCGAAATTGCTAAGGTAGAGGACGACCCTATCTATTAGGTAAATATTTATCGGTTTACCCCTTAACTTCAGTTTCAACTTAACCAATTAATATTGACTAAAATATTAATTCCTTCCGACTAACCTAAATTTTCAAAAATTTTGAAAATTTTCTAACACTTTAAATTTTCGGAAAATTTTGCCATAACCTCCTTTGTACAGCCCTATCGGTAAAACCACAACTCGCCTCTCTAGGCTATCTCCAACCCAAAAGAAAATCAAACAGCCAAGCGGCTTGCCAAATCGGCTCATAAAATCCAAACTCATATCAATTATAAACTTGTACCTTTCTGTCGGGCATATCACTATATCCCTTCTATCTGTGAACAACTTAGTATATACCATTGTCATCTCAATCAAACTCCAATCAATTCTTGATTCCAAATCCTGAACTTATCGATTCAATTCCGTTCCAGATTATATTTAACTTCATTAGTTAAATTTAAATTCCAGAATTTAAATTCCTGGGTTTATTTCAAATCACTTGAAATCATAATAACAATTCAAAATCCTTTGAATCCCTGAATAACTTGCTTTTGCAAAACAATTTCAAAACAAAATCTTTGGTAGTAATCTGTCACTTAGCAACTCAAAAATTACACCGATGATGTATCGATCCATCCTCGGAATTATTTCCCAGCGATCAAAGTGAGTTCAATACTATATTCCTTTCAAAACCACTTTTAAACACTTCCCATTTTGAAATCAATCCCAGATATCCTTATCAAAACAAATTTAAAACCTCCCAGGATTTTAAAATTCACGTATACTTAATCCAGATTTAATTACAAACACTGGTCTGAATTTCCAGTTTTAAATTTCAATTCTGATTTTAATTTCAGATTTAATTCATCTTATTTCATATACTTTACTTATATGAATTCTGTTTAGTTATTTATAACCATTTCACCTTTATAATCTTTATTCAATTATAATAACAACCAACACAATAATATTTCCAATATATATACTTGGGTAAAATTATTTCATTTACCCTCTTTTCAAAACATACCATGTCGGTTCATCGTATTCAAGTGTTTAGTAACTCCTATCATCACAGTTTGCATTACTGTATCGACCAGAATTCATAAACTACTCGACCAATAAATCTCCACAATATAAAACAAATTTTTATATCAAATAACAAATACGTTCACTCGTATATATACAGTCAAATCAATCTAGGATATTACTAATCCCATCTGTACTGAGTAACGCCACAGAGCCAAGGTAATTCGCTTAACTTAAGCTCTGATACCAACTGTAGTGACCCGAAAATCCAGTCCAATTTGAGCTGACTAAATAACACAAGTCCAACCCCAAATTGCACTAGAAATTCAAGAAACTAATAGAAAGAAGATAGAGGGTGAGGATAGATAAGATAGAAACTTAGAATAGAAGAAGAAGAAGACAACAACAACAACAACATCAGAGTAACACGAATCTCACAGCGGAACGAATAAAATATAACATAACTTTTGAAATACAAAGTTATAACTGTTTATACATACCATTTTCAGAGTACAACATATAACATCACAGCGGAATAAATAATAGCTATCGACTGCTGAAGCCTCCTGCTCCAAGCTCTCCAAGTGCATCTGTAAATCCCGACTACTTGACTGCCCGTACAAATTTAGGCACCCAAGAGTTTAGGGAAGACAAAACAAATAAACTTCGGGTCAGTCATGTGACTGGTGTGAGTAAACTCAAATCATTTAAACAGGTATATGATATCTCATAAGACCACGCCGTGAATACGGAACGGGTTTTTCCCTTATGAGAATCCAAACATCTTTGAAAAGCAATATCATTCTGATATTATGATAATGTTTAAATACAAATAAATATCAGTCTAGTAGAAACGCTTGCATCTCACGTTCTACATATATAGTATACAATCAAAACCGCAGGTGCGTATTGGATGATTGGGTTTCCAACTATGACAAGGTATGGATCCACCTTCCGATCAGTGTACTCTAGGAACGATACACTGGAGTTCAACAAGAACATCTTGCAACTCAGCCACACATGACCGACCACTCATTTCGCTTGAGTGTATCGAATGTACATCACCAACGGTTGGGATCAGCAACCGTTTCCCGTATATATATGGGACAGCATTGATAGATTAAAAGAAGCAAATGAATATTCTCTAGATAGGTGATTATACACCCTACTTCGGTGCGACCGACTTAGCCATGTTGCCTGCCCGATTTTTGTCATTTACCAGATGTGAGGCTAGAAGCTACGCTTACTTTCCATTCATTGATAACACGATCACTTTGAATGCCACATTATCAGATCCGTTAATCATTAGTTGGATCTACACAAATAGATTCTGGATATTATACGAAGGGAATAAATCCGTTGGCCACCATATATATTTGTACAGTCCAACTCTTTCGATCATTGGAACTATTCTGTCAGACATTCGTCCATATACGTTCGTCCTGGGACTGAACGAAACCGAAGGCACTATTCTGTAAACAGGACAGCCCTTGCACTTTACTCCGTCTTCAATTAGCTTCATCGTATTTAATCACAACGCTTATGTCAATATGGAGTGGTTCTTCGGATAATAATCCAACCGGTCTCTCCATATTTACAACGTAAAATGGTCAAAACTTGATAGTCTGTGATTTAACTATCAATGAAAACATGTCGGTGTACAAACAACGATCTTATTTCTAGATAGAAATTTGATCGATCAACCATCATCATCATATATATATATACACATATATATTCATATTTCCTTATTTTCTATGATTAGAAAATATACGTTATTTACATTGGAAAACATTTCCAATCCTCATTCACGTATTGCTACCATTCCACAACTATTAGTCCCTAACTGTAAACTAGTAAGAGAACAATTCTCTAAGTATAAACCCCGAAGGCCGAAACCAACATCAGATCAACACTCAGAAAAATATTCAACTTACCAATCTCTAGTCAGTTTCTAATATTGTTTAACTCTATTTGATTTACTCTTATTCGAATACTATAAGTCGATTAACTCTATTGATTTAACCCTATCGAATAACTAAATTCGATAAACTTCTTCTGATTAACTCTATCGAATAACTAAATTCGATAAACTCCTTTTGATTAACTTGTATTCGGTTACTAAATTCGATTAGCTAATATTAGACTAACTCAATTCAGGTTATTTCTAATTGAATGACTAATATTCAATTACTCTATTTCGATTATCTCTTTTATATCTCATCAATTTCCTTTTTATAACGTTTATTTTCCGTTACAACTATTTCCTTATTTACAACTTCTATTTACCGTTACAAATATTCCTTATTTACAACTTCTATTTACCGTTACAAATATTCCTTATTTATAACGGTTTATTTACCGTTACAAATATTTCCTATTTACAACTTCTATTTATCTTCTAAATAAATATTTCTTATTCCTATTTATTTTCTAAATAAATATTCTCCTTTTCAATTCTATTTATTTTCTAAATAAATATCCCTTTTATAAAATCCTATGATTTTATAAATACTTCCTTTTTATAAAACCGCGTTCGTTTTATAAACCATTTCCTTTTTATAAAATCTTGTGATTTTCTAAATACTCTATTTTCAAATTGTTTTCCTTTTATAAAATCGGTTGATTTTATAAAACTCCTTTGTTTCAATATACATTGAAATATTCCTTTTTCCATCCCAGGGTTTCTTATGATATTCAAAATATCGAATAACAATGATTAATATCATTCTAACACACATAATCCAGAACAGATTATATAACACATCATATAACTCTATATATGAAAACAGTAAAATAATTGTTGAGGAATCCAGTCGGATTCCTCCAACCTGTCTCCCTGCATCCACAGATGTTACCCAATAATATATATCATATTTCATTTTGAAATGAAATATCCTGTTATACAGAACCATATTTGATTAACAGTACATAGATTAACTATAACTACGTTTTCAATCAAATCTATTTAACAGTCCAGTTTAACAATCAATATACAGCAGTCAATAAATAAAGTACAATTTATATAAAAATATAAATTGAGGAGAGTTAGTGAGTTTTACTCACATTTGCGCGTTAGCCGTTAAACAACGGTTTGCGTTATTTGATTCAGTCGGACAATTTATTTCGCCATAAATTGTAATGAGCTCGGAGTCACTCCCAGTCAGCTCCATGTTGTAGCCACCGTCCATAGGATCCCAACGCAACTTGTTTTGTCCGATTCTTGAAATACCGGTACATTCATGTATTAGAAACCCAACCCGAAGTGCCTCCTTCTTCCTGCTAGAACAGAAACCGTGTTTTCGTGGGTAACAAGCTCCCACTTTCTCCTTACATCTGTTATCTACCCTTTTCTATTTCCCTTCCCAGGCCTCATTTATACAAACTGGCCCACAGACCCCTTTTATTTATATTTTTCTTCCCAACTGGTTTGCGGCCCATCACCTCATTGAGAAACCAAACCCGTATTTTTATCTCTTCTTCCCCGCTGGAAAAGCCAATTTCCACTTCAGTAAACAGTCGGCCATTTGCCATTTTCAAATGCCCAATTTAAAAGCTCCCCCCCTTCACATCATTTTCTTTCTTTATTTGGTCTTCACTTATAACTGACGGCCCATTTGTTTACCATTCGCTCTTCACTGTTGCTTCATCTCCTACAGTATATAAAAACATAACCAGTACCCTCAACATCAATACGCACCTCCTTCTATACATCATAACAGATCAACCCAAATACCACTAATAACTTTTTAACATTTCACCAGTTCGCTCCAACTAAAGCCCCCCTGTTTTTTCCCTACTACCGACTTCCTCTTAATCCCTTCTCCTTCCTCCACAATTCATGAAATCATCCACCGATTCCACCATCTTGCTTCTCGTTCTAAACTCTGTCGACTCCTCATCAAAAAGCCAAACTCGAACCTACCCCGTACCTCGCATCCCCAAACTCATCGCAACCTGTACAACGTCGGTTGACCCCATCTTCCACTGACTCTACTGCCTCGATTCCCTCGCCACGCCGTACCTTCGAACACTTCCTGCTGCCGCCAAAACTCTGGCACTCAAAGCCTTGGGCTACTTGCGGTTCAATTCGAGATACCAGAAAATGGTTCCAGGACCTTGTGATGCCATTAAGAACGCACGGATTCTGTTTGTTGAAGAGCGAAAATGAGTCGAAGCCTTGTTGGTTTTTTAAGCTAACATTTTTGCTCGTTTTCAGAATTTGTTTTAGAGATGAAGAGATATTTTGTGGCGGCCGATATTTGATTTAGGGTTGAACGAGATTAGGTTAGGGGTTATTAAGGGGTATTATATAGGATGTGCGGTATTGTTGGTGTCCAGGGAAAATAAGTGAAAGTTTGAGGTGCACGTACTTAAAAATGAAGGAGGGCGTGGCCTTGTTTTTGGCCGGAAATAGATTAGGATATTTTGTTTTGAGTTTAAAAGATTTTGGTCATCTCACTTTACAAAACTTCGTTAATTCCAAACTTCTATCTACCGGACCAACTACACCATCATGACTATCAATGTGTCACAATCCCAGAAATATAATAATACCGGTAGATTGGCTCATATTTTGAAACCTCAAAATGTTGATTACAGGGTGCAAAATACCCCAAATAAAAAGTCGCTTATTTAATTAATTAAAAATTTCCATAAAATTCTAAAAATTAAATTATCGCTACGCCTCAAAAGAACCTTGTCTAAATTCAAACCCGATCTCTAGTTATATCGAATAATCCGTTACGGTCGATAAACGATTCTATAGCGACTATTTTAAAATTTGATTTGGACATATCTCAATATCTACATGACGAAATCCTGATTTTTCTCTTCCACTAGAAAGATATACTCCACCGGCTCCGTACGTTTCTTGTTTCACAGAAATCCGATTTAAAACGAATCCTGTACATTCAGTTGAAGTTCGAATCGCCAAACAGCGAACTGCCGCACCATTTCAAGCTCGATTTTAATTATAATATAATTATACGTTCTAACGTCGACGATTAAATAATATATTCTTTGTTTAAATAATTAAATAAGTTAATTATTACACCGTCAAATATCCGGGTCATTACAGAACACAATAATATCATCGCCTTTTGCTCTTCCTCAATTTTCAAATCAACGGCCTTCATCTTCATGAGCAAGTCATCAAAGTCATTCAAATGTGCCTTAAGTGAACTACCCTCCTTCATCTTGAAGGTGAACAACGTTCACAACAAGATCAAACAGTTAGTGAGCGACTTCTTCGTATAAAGTTCTTCCAACTTGTCCCAAATACCTTTAGCGGTAGTCTCACCACTAATTTCAGAGATCACCTTCTCCCCCATAGCAAGTTAAAGAGTAGTGTAAGCCCATTCCTCCATCTCCTCTCTCTCAACATCCGAGATATCACTTGGCAATAAGTGAGTATCAAATACTACTTGGTGCACCCGATTCCACCAAAGAACCGCTTTCATTTTCCATTGCCTCTTCTCAAAGTCATTATGACCATTCCACTTATCTATCACCAATTGAGAACCCAACGCCGCATACAAACCCCGTACATAAGGCGCCACACTATTCAGACTTCCGGTTGAAGGACTTACTGAGCTACTATCCGTCTCCAGCATCTTCACAAACACCTAACAAGCACCAAACAACTCTGATACCAACTATTATAACTGTTATGATTAATCCGACTCAAGACCACTCGAATCCGATATCTAAACCACAAAGCATTAGCGGAAGACTAGATCGTTGTTAGACTTGCAAAAACAACCAGAGAAATAACTCTAATCACAATACCAAGTTCAACCAATCACGAACAATCCAAATCTCAATCACAAGCAAGAAACTAATGACAAAGTAGCAAAAATAAATCACACAAGGATTTATAGTGGTTCCCCTAACATCTTGTTAGTGTACATCCACTTTGGAGAGAGTATTTTATTACCACGATGAAGGGAATACAAGTGATTGATCCAATGATCACTATATTTCAATGTAGAAAGAGTTTGAGGAGAATAGAGTTGAAGAATTGGAATTAGGTTATAAACCCTAATTCTCCCTTGAGAATAAACCCTTGATCCCAAATCAAGTATCCAAGCTCCCCAATTCACATCATAAAATAGCTTATATAGAGGTTTGACCAATTACCCAAATTGCCCCCGAATTAGTCACAAATCTGCTTGCTAATTTTCAGCCCGAAATAGCCTAATACTCGATCAGACATCTGTCGCATTTCCTGACAGACGTCTGCCATCTTCCGTAGATTAATTGGGCATACGCACTCAGCACAGACGCCTGTCCCTCATGTGGCAGACGTCTATCTAAGCTCTCGGTAAAACAATTCCCTACAGTCAGACATCTGTCACTCCCTATGACAGACGTCTGACCCTGTTTCCAACTGACAGCAAACACCTTCCAGCTCATAGCTCCTACATACGAGCTCCGATTTGCGAACGGTGACCTCCGACTCAAAGCTATCTTCGACCTCTTCAATCCAACATATAGTATCGCATACTTCAACATTATGAACAACAGACATGAGAACTACAGATGTTTCCTCACCAATAACACTGAAAGTATGCTCTCCAAAACCAAAAAACTCAACATTCGAATCATTATAAAGTCTTTTATAGAGGGAAGATCAGACAAGAAATTGAGACAAGTTTGGAGATAGAATTCAGCATTAGATACAACTTTGATATGGAATTAATTACAAAAGGAAAGAACCAATTTCATCTATGATTTTTTTTAAGGCGATGATCTAATTTTTTGGTTTAAGAAAGGTTAAAAATTGAGGCGGGAGGAGTGAAGGGATAAACAAAAGGTTAGCAGGAAATAAAAAATTAAGGGGAAGGAAAAGTGAAGCCGCAGGCCTAAAGTATAAGGTAGTTGTTTAATATTTATCAATAACTAGGTCAGTCCCCGTGCAAATGCACGACTGTCTTTAATCAGGCATCCTTGCAGTACCATGTCAAATAATTGACACATTGTGCATTGCTATTAACCTAATAAACAATAACATGAGGTAAATCCTAGAATCATGCTTGTTGGTTTCAACACAAACAACACTCAATGAAAAGAATAAAATTAGAATAAATTGGCTGCTATCTATCACTGATACATGCAAAATGAGACTGTCTTAGAATCAAATAGGCAATGGAAAATATCTTATTACAAACAGGTAAAAGGAATATTATTTTTCATGTTACAAAATGTAAACGAAACAAAGTAAAACTTGGTAAAAATGTAGAAGCTGAATGGATAATATTTGCCACACAAAGCAAGCCAAAAACATCAACTCCAAACTCTCCATTTAGTTTGTCACCAGTAGACCTGTTGCCGTAATTAATTTCAAGCAAAAATGTAAATTACATCATATAGGCTTTATCATGGAAAAATAGAGTGACGAGGCAAATTGTATGATAATTTGTATATTAGATATGTGTATCTTGAGTACCGCAATACAATCTCATATTTTCAAACATCATTGTTCTATTGTAATTTCATGTGCAACATAAAAGAAATGAGTATATTAAAAAAGAGTAAAGAATTATACTGCCAGACTTTCTATCCATGAAATGTCAAAGTGAGGCAGATTACAAGTTAGACAATGACTGATATTTTATTAAAGTATGTTTACTATCAGATAATGGTCATGGGGTTAGAGCATCACGGTTATAAAAATGTAACGCCTGCCATTTGGCAAAACTGATACCACAGTGTTAATGAGAATGTAGCTAAATTGAGACACCCCACCTCCGTTAAGGTCACTCACAAAGGGAATGCCTTAACTTTGGTAGAGCGCTATTGGTAAAAGATACAGATAATTTACAAGACAAACATATAAGCAGCGGAAAAACTAGATTTATTTCATAAATCACGTGGTACAGTCAAAACATTACAAAAAAACTATCTCAAAACAACTTCCAAATTATTACAACAAAATCACTGTCCTGATTGAAACATAAAGAAGCATAAAACGATAATAAAGTAGCATAATCCTCATTAAGAGTGTATCCAAAGCCATAGCCCAAGAAAGGAAAGTCCAAGCAATACATCTACTCTATTCAAGCTTGCAAAAAGGTTTGAACTAAGCTGAGGTGATCCCTCTCTGCGGACCTGGGGGGGATGGAAGAAAAGAAGACGAAAGAAAAATGGTTCAGACATAAGTCTGGTAAGTCCAGTGATTTTTCAGTGTGTGAACAAGAAAAAGGATCATGACTGCTTAAACTGAAAATAGGACAATACCAGAATAACAGGATAACATAAAATAAGATAAAGCAGGATAACTGAAAGTACTATCGCACTCATTACTATTTCTCTGCACCTATTTATACTTGTTCCAACTAGCATCACGTGTTCATATCAAAGTGATCCCTTTATCGATCGGCTCCTACTCGTATACATTTAATACTTGTGTCATTCGACCCCTGCTTGATTGTAGATACCTGTGCTGGTCCCACCTGGGGTGTATCAAATCCTATGATGGCAACCCGACACAATTCAAGATGCACAGTGTATGACTACTGATGCCCAGTTCCTGCTTTTTCCACTCCAGAGTACGTGCATGCCCGTACTCCGTCGAAACATACATTGACGCACCACCCGTCGTTGTTTTAATCGCTTATAATCAACCCAGTAGACATACCCCACCCTGCCTAGTTCAGGGTACCATGATACATCTATGTGGGTTACTGCTGAAATGGGTCCCCGTTACTAGGGTTTCCTAGTCAACATGTTAAAATGGCTAAGTGTTCAAATTAACCTAACCTCACCCATCAGTTTAGTTAACATGTGTATTGGTTAAGTGTTGCCTTAATTAACTTAACCTTATCATTCCTGTCTTAGCTTTAATTCGTTCATTAAAGCACCAACCACTCACATTAGACATGTATTGTTGCGGTCACTGGATGTGCCGGTCGGTTCGGGGCAGTATTACACCGCAACTCAGTCTATCCTCGGGTTCTTTTGCGCTTAATGTGCTAACCTCTCACATTAGATCTATATTGTTATGATTGCTTGATTTGTCGGGCGGTTCCGGGAAGTCTTATACCGTAACTCAATCTAACCTCGGGTTAGGCATATTCATATTTTACTAAATTTACATATTTATCCTCCAAGTTTATATGTAAATTATCAATTAATTGTTGTCATTTAAGTCATGCCCCAAATATCCCCTAATTCATGTTCATAATTTTTAGGTATATAAATTATACCATTCATGCCACCAAACTATGCCAATTACATGTAAATTAATAATTTTCCCAACGTTACCCCCGTTGTACGTTTGCATAAATCACATAGAATGTTAGGCTTCGTAATTTAGCCTAACTCATAAACAAAGGGAAAAGAGGAACACACAACATTCCTACATCATAAAATAAGGATCGAACTACACACATGTCATATGAGTTTGGCATAGAACAATATACATTTAATTATGAACTTGCAATTTAGGTCTACTCAACATGAATCTTAAGCATAAAATGGGAGTTTACATAGAACTACACAAATTTGATTAGACATGTAGGTGTGAACTTGCATATGGGTTAAACTAAGTTAACATAGATCTAACATAGAGGCATGTGGATCTAAACATTTAGGCATATATGACATGACTTAGCCTATAAACTTGCATGTAACGTAACATGATAGAATTCACCAAACTTACATACAACATAATAGTTTCATTCCCAAATTACTACACAACATAATTGGTTCATTCTCCAAATTCTACACAACATGATAGGTTCAATAAACCGCAATAGTCTCACAAGCATATATGATAGAATTTATCACAATAACAGACATGAATTAGCATTACTTTTATCATACAACTTGGTACAATTCTAGTTTTCATTTTATTACAAATCACATCTTTAATTTGTTCACATCTAAAAGATAACTAAACTTACAAACAAAAGAACAGTCTTTTTTTCTGGGATTTGTATTTTGAAACTGAATAGCTTTCCCTTGAAGTAGACTATCGATTCACTAATTTTTGATTTGATTTGTAGCTTCTAACTTACTTTCTAGTTGGAGAAGAATGGTGGCTACTCTAGGTTGACCATGGACAGCATGGTGGCTCTTGGAATGAATTTTTGTGTGATTCGGAGTTGAAGGCATCAGTTGTTTATATAGAAGTTTAAACTAATGTTAGCCATTAGATCAACCCATGAGCAATCAAGACCATCCAGACAAGATAGAGTTATACAGAAACAGCCACATATGCCCTAGTGACTCAGCAACATGTCAAAATTCATCAATGTCTGGATCTGGATGTAGGAACCCCTATAGAGGGGTCGACACCTATGTCGACTCCCCTATAGGGGGGTCGACACCTATGTCGACTCCCCTTTGGGGGGTCGACCCCTGAGCGGGAAAATTCTCGCTCAGTCTATTCTGCTTGAATTTCAAATGTTGAACTTGGTTTAATTATTTATATATTTATATTTAATTTCTGAATTAACATGAAATCTTCTGGACTCAATAACTTCTTCATACGGAGTCCGATTCATGCAAACGTGGACTCTATCTCAAGCAGAATTTCGAGACGAACGCAATGGCATAACCCGTTTCCCTTAATTCTCACTTTTAAAATTAAGTATTTTTTTGTTACTTTAATAAACACAAAAAAATTTGGGTGTTACATTCTCCCCTCCTTAAAGGATTTCATCCTTGAAATCTTCAAGTCAAGAAGAACGTATATCCTACCATCCAATCGTCCATCTACTCAACCATCAAACACTGACATCCATTGTCCTTAAAAGATTTCTAATGCTTTCATGACTGTATGCATAGTGTGTGTATATGTCCTTATCCAATGCAAAATCAGGCGGTCTACTGATTTAGTTTACCTCCTTAATGCAAATTATGTCAGTGCCATGAGTCCATTATGTATGCAATTATTCCTAATCATACTTTCTACATAAGTGCACAATCATTCATACAAATGCAACGTCCATATGATAACACATCAAGTTCAATCCATATACAAATACATATATGCATAGGCAATATGAAAGTGACTGAGCCGATCTAACACCTAATGTGTGTGTATATGCATCCACGAGCAACCACTAGAAACCACTTGCAACCTCTTGCAACCATCAATCATAACATGTTTCAAATACATGTTTACATCCATTGGTTTCTTCCTAAGGGCAAGGAATAGACCGAGGAGATATACTTAAAAGGTAGATACAAGCGTGCATAAACTTAAGGAAAAAGAGATCAAGGATATACTCTTAAAAATAAAAGGGTAGGTTGTGCGTATTTTGTCCTCAGTTTCCCAAGTAGCATTTTCCTCAGCGTCACTCCACTGAACTTTAACGAGTTTGACTTCACGGTTGCATAGCTTTTTGACTTTTGTACCCAATATATGAGTTGTAACTCTTCTCACAGTCGCTTCTCGTTCCACTTCTACTTCCTCTAGTATGCTTGGCTCCACAACTTTTGCAGACTCATGTAAGCACTTTCGAAGTTGGGAAACATGAAAAACATTATGAACTCCAGTCAGTCTTTCGGATAGCTCTACTTTGTAAGCCATCGTCCCAATCCTTTCAATGATAGGAAATGAGCCTACAAATCTTGGTGCCAACTTTCCTACGGACCTAAGGCGAATGACATTCCTCAAAGGAGAAACTTTAAGGAACACCCTGTCTCCAACCTCAAACTCAAGGTCGGTCCTTCTTTTGTCTACACTGGATTTCTGTCTGTCTTGGGCAGCCTTCATTCTTCTTCGTATCAAGTCCACTTTCTCCGAAGTTTCTCTAATCATGTCTGGCCCAAGTATGAGCTTGTCTGTAGACTACCACCAACAAGTTGGCGATCGACATGGCCTTCCATATAAAGCTTCGAAGGGTGACATGCCTATGGTGGCTTGGTAGCTATTATTGTAAGCGAAATCCACCAAAGGAAGATGATCCTCCCATGTCCCTCTAAAATCAAGAATGCACAATCTCAGGAGGTCTTCTAATACTCTATTCACCCTTTCCGTCTAACCATCGATTTGGGGGTGATAGGCCATGCTTAAGCATAACTGTGTGCCCACAGCCTCTTGCAAGTTCCTCCAAAACTCGCTTGTAAAGATATGGTCTCGATCACTCACTATACTGGAGGGTATCCCATGGAGTCGAACTATGTCTTTAAGATTAATAGATGCTAGAGACGAGGTAGTTCTTCTAATCTTAACAGGTATAAAGTGGGCGCTTTTATTGAGCCTGTCCACTATTACGCAAATACTGGTATTGCCCCTTCTTGATCTAGGCAACCCATCAACAAAGTCCATCAAAATGCTATCCCATTTCCACTGTGGGACCTCTAGAGGATGAAGAAAACCACCAGGCTTCTTTTGTTCCGCCTTGACTTGCTAGCATATCATGCACATGGAAACGAATTCGGTTACATCCCTCTTCACGCCATTCCAAAAGAAAACCCTTTTTATGTCTTTATACATCTTGTCTCCACCTGGGTGTATGGTTAATTTAGAATGGTGTGCTTCTTCGAGAACCGTCTTTGCCAAATCCCTTGCTTGTGGGACGCATAGTCTTTCATCCCGCCTCAACCAAACCTTATCATCGATGGAGTATCTATTGAGGTGACTAGAAGTCTCACCCCTAATTAGCTTATCCATTACATCAACTAGCTGAGGGTCTTTACGTTGCGTGGTTCCTATTGAGTCCAAAAGAGTAGGCCGCACTTCTAGCAATGCTAACAAACTAGGCACAAATTCAGAGGAGGGTTTGAAGTCAATGTTTGCTATGTACTCCAAGCTTTGCCTTTCTACAAAGAGAGGACTTAAGGTCAGCTTCTTTCTACTCAAGGCGTCTGCTACCACATTGGCCTTGTCAGGGGTATAGGAGATCTCAAAATCATATGAGGCAAGGAACTCCATCCACCTTTGTTGTCTTAAGTTAAGATCTTTCTATGAGAAAAGGTACTTCAATGATTTATGGTTAGTAAACAGTTCAAACCTTTCTCCTAGTAGGTAATGACGCCATGACTTAAGAGCATAGACAATGGTAGTTAGTTCCAAGTCATGAGTTGGGTAGTTCTTCTCATGTACCCTCAACTGCCTTCCCCATACCAAATTACCTTGCCTTCTTGCATCAAGATAGCGCCTAATCCTGTACCGCATGCGTCTATTAATATGGTAAACATTTTTCTCCCATCAGGCAATGCCAGAACTGGGGCTGTTGCAAGAGCCCTTTTCAAACGTTGGAAAGCAACATCGCAATCCAAATCCCAAGCGAAAGTTAGGTTCTTCTTTGTCAACCTTGTAAGTGGAGCTGAGATTTTCGCAAAGTCTTTAATTAATTTTCAATAAAAGCCCGCTAGCCCGAGAAAGCTTCGGACTTCGGTTGCATTCCGTGGAATCTTCCAATCTTGCATCGCAACTACTTTTGTGGGGTCCACAGCTATCCCCTCTTTGGACACCACATGTCCAAGGAATCTTACTTCTTCTCTCCAGAAATGGCATTTGGAGAACTTGGCTTTTAGCTAATGTGCACGAAGAATATCTATGACTTCCCTTAAATGCAGAGCATGCACTTCCTCACTCTTCGTGAAAATCAAAATGTTGTCCACGAAGACCACCACAAACTTATTAAGGAATTCCCTGAACACCATGCTCATTAAGTCAACGAAATAAGTGGGTGCGTTTGTCAACCCGAAAGGCATGACAAGCCATTCGAAGAAACCATCCGGGGTTCTGAACGCGGTCTTATCAATGCTGTCTTCAGCAACTCTTAGCTGATGAAACCCGGTATCCAGATCTAGTTAGGAGAAAACCGATGCACCTACAAGCTGATTGAATAAGTCGTCTATTCTTGGAAGTGGGTGCCTGTACTTCTTGCAGCTTGTTTAGCTCCCTATAATCAACGCATAAGCGAAGTGAACCATCCGCTTTGGCTGCGAATACTACCGGAGCACCCCACTTAGAAATAATCCACCTTATGAACCCCTTTTTGAATAGCTCTTTAATTTGTTTGCTGGGCTCTTTCCTCTCCCTTGGAGCCATGTGTCTAACTGGTAGAGCTACGAGTTTAGCATTATCAACATGGTATGTGTGGAAGTCTATCTCCCGCTTCGGAGGTAAGCCCTTCACCTCTTCAAATACATCTGAGTATTCACGGACTACTCTAATAGACTGCAAGTTCTCAACAGACGCATCAAGAGATTCTAGATAGCTAAGCATAACAGAGTTCATGGGATTACAAGAGATTTCGAGAGTGTTACCGAGGCGAGTCATGAGTCTAACCACTCTCTTTTCACAATCGAGGATGGCACCATTACTGGATAACCAATCCATGCCTATAATCAACCCATAACTCGTGAAGCCTAAAACATAGGAATTACATCTAAACCTAATGCTTAGTATAGAAATTTCCAAATCCAAACAAACCATAGATAAATAAGCCGAACCCCCAATTGGATTTGAAACAACCAAGGGATCCTCTGTTATACTGGTGTCTAGGTGCAGAGATTCAACTAAAGCAGTAGATATAAAAGAGTGCGATGTGCCAAAATCAAAGAGCGTACGAACATGATGATCAAAAAGATAAACTAAGCTTTCAACAGAAATATTTCTACCTCGGTCTTGCAGAGGTGCTATGAGAGCATGAACCTGCCCTCCAGAATTAGATCCAGCTCTCTGCCCTTGGCTTTGCTTTCTTTGGCAGTCCTTAGCCATGTGTCCTGTCTCGCCACACTGAAAACAACCACCCATCTTCCTCTTCTTCTTTCTGCAGTCCTTAATCAGATGTCCAGGAATGCCACAAAAATTACACTTCCTCTTGTCACGGGGTTTGTTGTTCTTCCTGCCCTTCTTGGGATCCGTCTTCTTGTTCTGTGATCCTTCCACTTTCTTATCTTGAGGTACTTCAACTTTTTTCTCATTCTTGACATCCTTATCTTCTTCCTGTAATAGTGCCATGTCCAACAGCCTCTCATAAGTCGTACCCATAGGTATATGGGACATAGCTACGCTGTGTAGTGGCTCAATCAACCCTTTAACAAAATGGAGAGCCTTCTTATGTGGAGTGTTCACTAATTCCAATCCGAATCTAGCCAGCTGGTTGAATGGGTTAACGTACTCCTTGACCGACATACTTCCCTGTTTGAGAGCTAAGAACTTCTCCGTTTGTAGGCTTTATTCAGCTTGTGAGAGGAATTTCATTTCAAACCTCATTCTTAAGTCCATCCAAGTTTCAAATGGTCTCTCAGCATTGGTAACTTCCCAACAATAAGAGGCTTCATCTTTAAGCAACCATACGACCAACTGTATCTTCTTCCTATCGTCCACCTCAAAGATAACAAATAAATCCTCAGTTTCTTTGAGCCAGTTTCTTGCTTCTACGAATGATTCAGTTCCATTAAAGTTCTTTCCACCCATGGCTCGAAAGTCCCTACATATCTTTGAGAAAGAATTTGCACGTGGAGGAGGAGGAGGAACGGCTGCAGCTGGGGAGGAGGAACGTCTGCTGGGCCTGCAACATTAGCCCTAGCTTCTAGGTACCTTCTGAACTAGCCAATTACCGGTACGCCCTCTGGAAGGTTAAGATCCCCAGACATGCTAAAACAAAGGATAGAAAGATAGTGCATATGGCTTTGAGGATTATGCTTTTTAAAGTAAAAACAACACTTTTTCTTGAAAAATGCTTCTTTAAACTTCTTTTTGGAAACTAGTTTTCAAAAACTTTTATCTGATCTGGTAAACCTTTGCTCTGATACCAAGTGAGACACCCCACCTCCATTAAGGTCACTCACAAAGGGAATGCCTTAACTTTGGTGGAGCGCTATAGGTAAAAGATACAGATAATGTACAAGAAAGACATATAAGCAGCAGAATAACTAGATTTATTTCATAAATCACGTGGTACAGTCAAAACATTACAACAAACTATCTCAAAACAACTTCCAAATTATTACAACAAAATCACTGTCTTGATTGAAACATAAGAAGCATAAAACGATAATAAAGTAGCATAATCCCCATTAAGAGTGTATCCAAAGCCATAGCCCAAGAAAGGAGAGTCCAAGTAATACATCTACTCTCTTCAAGCTTGCAAAAAGGTCTGAACTAAGCTGAGATGTTCCCTCCCTGCGGACCGCGGGGGGGGGGGGGGGGGGGGGAGGGACGGAAAAAAGGAGACGAAAGAAAAATGGGTCAGACATAAGTTTGGTAAGTCCAGTGATTTCTCAGTGTGTGAACAAGAAAAAGGATCATGACTGCATAAACTGAAAATAGGACAATACCGTAATAACAGGATAACATAAAACAAGATAAGGCAGGATAACAGAAAGTACTATCGCACTCATTACTATTTCTCTGCACCTATTTATACTTCTTCCAATTAGCACCACGTGTTCATATCAAAGTGATCCCTTTGTCGATTGGCTCCTACTCTTATACATTTAATACTTGTGTCATTCGACCCCTGCTTGATTGTAGATACTTGTGTTGGTCCCACCATGAGGTGTATCAAATCCTATGGTGGCAACCTGACACAATTCAAGATGCACAGTGTATGACTACTGATTCCCAGTGCCTGCTTTTTCCACTCCGAAGTACATGCACGCCCGTACACCGTCGGAACCTACACTGATGCACCACCCGCCGTTGTTTTGACCGCTTATAATCAGCCCAGTAATCGTGCCCCACCCTGCCTAGTTCAGGGTATCATGATACATCTGTGTGGGTTACTGCTGAAATGGGTCCCCGTTACTAGGGTTTCCTAGTCAACATGTTAAAATGGTTAAGTGTTCAAATTAACCAAACCCCACCCATTAGTTTAGTTAACATGTTGTATTGGTTAAGTGTTGCCTTAATTAACTTAACCCTACCATTCCTGTCTTAGCTTTAGTTCATTCATTAAAGCACCAACCACTCACATTAGACATGTATTGATGCGGTCACTAAATGTGCCGGTCGGTTCCGGGCAGTTTTACACCGCATCTCAGTCTAACCTCGGGTTCTTTTAGGCTTAATGAGCTAACCTCTCACATTAGATCTATACTGTTACGGTTGCTGGATTTGCCGGGCGGTTCCGAGCAGTCTTATACCGTAACTCAATCTAACCTCGGGTTAGGCATATTTGTCTTTTACTAAATTTACATATTTATCCTCCAAGTTTATATGTAAATTATCAATTAACTGTTTTCATTCAAGTCATGCCCCAAATATCACCTAATTCATGTTCAAAATTTTTAGGTACATAAATTATACCATTCATGCCACCAAACTATGCCAATAACATGTAAATTAATAATTTTCCCAATGTTACCCCTGTTGTACGTTCGCATAAATCACATAGAATGTTAGGCTTTGCAATTTATCCTAACTCATAAATAAAGGGAAAAGAGGAACATGCAACATTCCAACATCATAAAAATATGGATCTAACTACACATATGTCATATGAGTTTGGCATAGAACAATATACATTTAATTATGAACTTGCAATTCAGATCTACTCAACATGAATCTTAAGCATAAAATGGGAGTTTACATAGAACTACACAAACTTGATTAGGCATGTAGGTGTGAACTTGCATATGGGTTAAATCAAGTTAACATAGATCTAACATAGAGGCATGTGGATCTAAACATTTAGGCATATATGACATGACTTAGCCTATAAACTTGCATGTAACGTAACATGATAGAATTCACCAAACTTACATACAACATAATAGTTTCATTCCCAAATTACTACACAACATAATTGGTTCATTGTCCAAATTCTACACAAAATGATCGGTTCAATAAACCGCGATAGTCTCACAAGCATATATGATAGAATTTATCACAAGAATAGACATGAATTAGCATTACTTTTATCATACAACTTGGTACAATTCTAGTTTTCATTTTATTACAAATCACGTCCTTAATTTGTTTACATCTAAAAGATAACTAAACTTACAAACAAAAGAACAGTCTTGTTTTCTGGGATCTGTATTCTGAAACTGAATAGTTTTCCCTTGAAGTAGACTATCGATTCACTAATTTTTGATTTGATTTGTAGCTTCTAACTTGCTTTCTAGTTGGAGAAGAATGGCGGCTACTCTAAGTTGACCATGGACAGCATGGTGGCTCTTGGAATGAATTTTTGTGTGATTTAGGGTTGAGGGCATCAATTGTTTATATAGAAGTTTAAACTAATGTAAGTCATTAGATCAACCTAGGAGCAATCAAGACCATCTGGATAAGATAGAGTTATCCAGAAACAGCCACATATGCCCTACTGACTTAGCAACATGTCAAAATTAGTCACTGTCTAGATCTGGATGCTGGAGTCGGCCCCTACAGGGGGGTCGACACCTATGCCGACTCCCCTATAGAGGGGTCGACACCTATGTCAACTCCCCCTGGGGGGGTCGACCCCTGAGTGGGAAAATTCCCGCTCAGTCTATTCTACATGAATTTCGAATTTTGAACTTGGTTTAGTTATTTATATATTTATATTTAATTTCTGAATTATCATGAAATCTTCTGGACTCCATAACTTCTTCATACGGAGTCCGATTCACGCAAACTTGGACTCTATCTCAAGCATAATTTCGAGACGAACGCAATGGCGTAACCCGTTTCTTTTAATTCTCACTTTTAAAATTAAGTATTTTTTCGTTACTTTAATGAACATAGAAAATTCAGGGTGTTACATAAACCTACATTAATGACAATGATAATGTACTGTATACTACAACCTAGGTTTTTTTCGTAGTTTTCATGAATCAAATGTTGGTGATTGTCCAAATAGTAACTTCCACCATGTGTTTAATCACATGCATCTATGCATTTTACATGGATCTTGAAATAAAGAATATAATATTCACATTTTACAACAATATGAACCATATTACCTGGCACCTTTAAATTGATTATTATTTCAACATGGTCTCCTCATCAATCGCACAATTTCATCCGAAATCGTTTCAATTTGTGAGAAATCTTCCAGTATTTTCAAACTTACGCAAATGACATTCATGAGTTGGAAATAAAAATAAAAATACACAGCCATGACAATTTTAAGGGTTTCTGATTGAAAATATATCTAAAAAACAATCACATCTGGTTCATTTAAAGTTAAGAGTGGTAACTCATATAGCATGTACAAAAATATTGTAGATAGATTGAATATGCAGATATAATATGTAACATATATTAGATCTGGAAATTTTGAAAATGACAAACCAATTATACTAACATAAATACTAAAGTTTTTTGTTATGTATAATAGATCGATAACATCTAAACTCACCCTAAGTTCATGAGTTTTCCACGATGAAAATAGAAGATGAAACTAATGCAAAATCTTACATGAAAAATATACTAATATAATAAATTTGTGGTAAAAAGTAATTAATGTGCAAAACATAGTTTTTATCTTCAACTAAAGATTCAACAAACAGATGCTGACTGATTGATACTTTCTATTCTCGAGCTAGTGGCAAGTGTTCCAAAGATTACTGAGTTAGTATTTACACCAAATTTTTAATCAATAGGGAGGGTTGTGAAAAAATTCAATTAACACATCATCATAATAAGGATGTAGTAGCTCATACCATAAGAATTAGAGGTCTACAATTACATACGAAGGAAAATTAACACAAAATAGAGGATCTTAACACTCACGCAAATAAGATTGGTACGTATATGCAAGAGATGGATAGTTACTAAGAATTATTTGTCAAGCAACACCAATATATGTTACCCCATTCTCATTTTAATATAGTTTTTGGCACTTATTAGATCAAAACTAATTAAATAGCCAGAAAAACTACCAAATGCCGACCATGTTTAATACATTATTAGCAAAAGACTATAGCATGTTATACTCATATGCTAATAGTAACATAATTTCAATATTCAAATTCAATGAAACTGAAAACTGGAAATGATAAGATTAGGACTTACTTGTTCATCATACCAACTAGTTTCTTCATCTGCAATTCAATACAGGCTATTAGAAATCCAAACGTCAAATATTCTCCCAACACATAAACAATAAACAGTAGGAGAGAACCCACACAAAACAGTTGCGCTTAGCAATCGGTTCCCAACATACGCCCACCCAAAATACATCATAACCTGCAATGACCCGCAGGAATTCGATGCTCGAATTCTGACAATAATACATAAATCCCGTATTACTGCCAAAACTCAAGTATCGAAAACACAGATAGTTATAAGAAAAAATTAAAGCGTGAAATAAGAAGGAAAGAAAGTAAGAATAGAAGAAGGAGATGAACCAACACTGAGTCTCACATCGTAGCGAAACAAATATAATATATAAATAAATCTTTACAGAGAGGTTTTAAAAATACTTACAATCATCAGAGTACATCAACACATTTGGACGATTATAATAACCTGTCCTCATATATAACACACAACGGAAACTCAACTATATAATATCATATGTCTGGACTCTTCCAACTCGTCTCTTCACTGCATCCGATAAGCTGAACCTGTACAACCCGGTCTAACCCGAGCATTACAAACGCTGGATCTGTCTGGTGAACCAGAGTGAGAAAAACACACTAAGTTTAAACGTATCAGCCAACTTGATTTTAAAGTCAAAATCTTTTCGAAATAAAAAGATAATCGTAAGACTAAATCCACACATAAATATGGACGGTTTTTACTTATGATAACCCAAAATGTTTTGAAATCAATATCTTTTTTGATATTATAATAGTGTCCAAATACAAATAAATATCAATCTAGCAGATCGCTTGCATCTCATGCTCTACATATATAGTATACAATCAAAACCGTGGGCTCTTATTGGAAAATGGATTTCCATTGCAAGGTATGGGCTACCACCTTTCCGACAATGTAACTCCAGAGATGAATACATTGCGGTTCAACAAGAACATCTTGCAATAGAGACTAAACATGACCGGCCCCTCACTTCGCTTGAGAGTACCAAATATATCATTACAAGCGTTGGGGGCCAGCCAACCGAACTGATAGCATGTATACAAAAATAAAAGGGACAATCAAAGATATTTGATTTCTACAAATCAGATAGTGATATACCCTTTTGATGGGTGCGACCCACATAGCCATGCGACCTACCTGATTTTATACCATTTCCCGGTTGATGAGGCTTGAGGTCATACTTACTTTTTGGAATATCTGGCCACCATTCACTTTGAATGCCACATTGTCAGATCTGCTAAATCGCTAATTTACGCCCACAAAAATACCTTCGGTGCTAGCTATCACCAGCAGAAATATGTTTGTAGAAATCAATGTACGTGACTCCTAAGAAATACTCTGTCAGACATTCGTCCATACAAGTCATCCAGGAACAGGATGAACAAAAGGCAACCTCCTACCACATCATAGGTATCACCCTATGGATCAGTAGTGAGTAGTCCTTGCAATCTGTAGATTTAAATCACGACAGGATCACCATTAGAATATCTCCGGGCGCGACTCCAGAGAATTCGACAAGTAGTCCTTTCGCTTAAGAAGATCCATGGTCTTCATTGCTCCATCTTCAATCAGCATCTTTCACATATTTGCTGGTTCGGAATGGTTTTCGAATATATATTCGATCCCGATCTTTCCGTACCAACAATCATATGAGTCACATTTGATAGTCGATTGTTTAACTATCAAATAAATAATCATGAGAATATGAGTTCACTGATTCAGTATCCGACATTACTTAGCCTCTTTATTTAAAATAATTTACGAAGGTTAATTTAAAACTCTTAAATCTTTAAATATAACAAATATGGCTTTTCTCCTCTTATCCAATATAATATAATTCTCAAAACTATATTATTTTAATACTTGGGAAATTATCCAATAATCATATCAAATTTCTATTTTTCTTTCATTTCAAACCATTCGATATTTCATTATTCGTTATTTATAATTGGGAAATAAATTTATCTTATCTCTCGTAAAACAATGTTATGAAATCCTTCTTGTTTTATTATTTGAAATAATAACCAACCCATATTCTTTTAGAATAAATCCATTTTCAAACTCCCTTTCTATTTCCTTCTTACCATTATAATTTCACACAATTTCCTTTTATTTCTTTTACTTCGGGAAATATCATTATACTTATACTTTCTCCAATCCTTCCATTTCCGTTACTTTGGGAATCCCATTATACATATTCCAAATCTTTAAATTATCGCTGCGTTATTAATCCTCATATGGAAATAATAAATCATTCTATACCTCTTTACCATTACAACTAACATTATCCTCAGATAATCTTGAAGTTGTTCAAGTTGGGGTATTTTAATTACCTCTCAGACCTTGATCAACAACGTTCTTATCTTAAGATAGACATGAATTGTAATTCAAAAACCGATATTTCATTCTAATATCTAAACTAATCATGATTTTATAATCCATTTCTTATTTTTCAAAATCTTCTTTCCAAATATAACTATTATTACATAATTCATTAATTAAGTAATTTCTTATTAAACATTCTCTCTTACTTTTAATTATTTTAACCAATTTATTAGATTTTTATTACAAAATCTTTCTTAAATCCTGTAACCCATACCATTTCAGAAATCCTTTTTCCCAAATCCATTTAACCATTTCCCTTTTTGAATCTCATTTCAATTCCATCCTTTTAACCAAATTCTATTATTTAGTAATGTTAATTTAATATTAACGCTTTAACTCCACATCTCTTTTATATATCTCCTTTATAAAACTCTGGTTTAATATAAACACTTTTTATCTCAATTTCCTTTTTCTAACTTCAAATATTAAGTAAATATTTAATTTAACAACCGTATTCGCTCAAAATTGTAACAACCTAGATTTTCAGAACTAATTTAAAATTTCTATTTTAGCAATTTTAATGGATTTTGAATATTTAAAATGATTTATTTTTAATAATAACGACTGAAAAATTATTTTAATAGTAGTTAGAATGTATAAATTTATTTTAATTATTAAACGAGCCTGAAATGGCACGATAGTTTGAAAATTCGATTTCAAATTTCAATTGAATGTACATGATTTAAAATAAATCGGATTTCGGTAAAACCAAAAATATTTGAATCTTTTTAATAATATCTTTCTAACAAATGCGAAAAATCTAGACTTCATAAGGAGAATTATAGGTTATGTCCAGTTTAAAATTTAAAATAGTCGCTATGAAATTTATATATATTTTAAATAATATATAGCCCTTAAAATAGCCATTTTGCAAATGACCTCCGATTTCGATGAAACCACTTTTTTGGGGTCCAAAATATCAAATTATTGCTAGATTATAATTTTCATAATTTTTGGAATTAATATGTGAGCTTGGTGAAATTAAACGCGTTTGGCACTTTCGGTTTAAATTTAATCGACTGGAAAATGACCATTTTTCAAACGGTCTTCAAATTTGACGAAATTAGTTTTTTTAGGACCGTATTGTCAAAGCATAGCTAGATTTATTTTTCTGGAATTTTTGGAGTTAGTATGTGGCCTCGGTAAATTAAAATGTACGTTGAAATCAATTTTGGATGTAATACTAATTTGTATTTTAATTTTAATAAAAACTGATCTAAATAGTCGAATTGGCTTGCCGAACTTATCCCATTGTGTCCAGAATAGGTGTATTTAGCTAGGGGGACTGCAACGACCCAGATTTTTGATCGATTTATTTTAAATATTTAATATTGTTTTAAATATTTATTTGATAATATAAAGGAATTTTTATATTTAGTTATCAATTTAAATATCGATTTCGATTTAATATCGAATATATTAAATTATCGAAATATGAAATATAATTGAAATCGGAGTAAAGAACTGAATTAAAACAATCCAGATGACCGATATGAATTCTATTTGAATATAGACGATAATAAAAATAATTTATTACCAGTGAATTGATTTGTTCTGAATTTGTATTGTATTAATTTAATTTAATATGGTATATACTTTGAAATTAAATATCAGAATATATACTGTTTAGTTTAGAATAATGTTATTACATTGGAATGACGGTCGGTACGCTAAAATAGCGATTTTTTTTTGTGAACCCCGAGATATTTATAATGGATAAGATCGAAATCGAATCAAAAATCAAATTGATATCTATTTAAAAAGGATAAAAATCTCTTTATTTCAAATCGCAGTTAAATCGAAGTCTAATCAAAATTTATTTTATTGTACCTTAACCTATAATACCAACGCAGGCCTACTCCTTAGTGGCACAGTATTTCTTCTCCTATATATTGCCACGCAACTCTATTTTCTCTCCATTTGGTTCTTCAGTAAAATCAATGACAAGCTTCAGCGAAGAAAAACAAAAATGGAATGTCACTCCTCATTTCTCTCGTTTTAAAATCGAATCAAATTATTAATCAAAGCCGTGGGTTTACTTTTCTCAAAGTAAAAATCGAGAGTCCTTTATTCCTTCAATGGAAAATCGAAATCAAACTTCCTTTTTTCTTTCAAACTCGAAGTCGCGAGTTCAATTTTGCCCTAGAATCGAATCAATAAATCACGAGGCTCGGCATCAGAGTAACACTCGCGAGTTTGAAGGTTAGTTCAGTGAACAGTGGACGCAGTTTCTGATATAGCGATAGGATTTCAGGGTATCGTGATGTCTCTGTGGATGAACGAGGGTTGATGCTGAGTAGTTGATGGAGTCGGAGTTTGTGAACTTCGAGGGTTGGATGTCGCGTTCTACTTTAAGGAGATCGACTTTCTTTTGGGATGACAGTCTTCGAACTGAGAAGGGTATAGGAGGCGTGTTGGTTCAGTAAGGTGGTGAGTTGCATTGTCTGGCAGTATCTTTTCTGGGCAAAACTCTTTTGGTTCGGTTGTAAGGAAAAGGGGGTCTCGATTTAGTGGAGCAGGAGAGTTGAGCAGTGGAGTTTGAGTGGTCCGATCATCATTTGGAAGGATAATGGAGTTCAGTGTATTATTGCGCTCACTGAAAATCAAAGAGGAAGGATAGATGGTTATTGAGGTAAATTAGAAGTTTTTACTTTAATTTTATTTAACAAATAGAGATTAAATAAATTGTATGAACTAATATATTAAGCTAAGGAAGTAAATAAAATTTGTAGATAAATCGTCTGAATATGAAATTAGAAAAGGAAAGGATGAGGATTCACTAATCACAGTAATTAGCTTATTTTTAATAACGATAATAAATCTTATTAAGTTCATTAATGGATCGATTTATTAAATTAATTCATTCAATGACTTATAAAATCATTTTTTTATTATATTAGATTCGAGCAAGGCGAAGTACACTGGAACCAGAACGGAATGCCAATTAAAATCACGGTGAGTAATTCTAACTCAAAAATTTTATTTAAATTATTTTTATCGTTAAAAATAATTTCTTGGTTGCTCAGTTGCATTTAAATATTACTGTGGCTATTATACATATATATTACTTATATAGGATTGATGTTTGTGGCTATTATCTATATATTGGTGATTGGATATTTCTCGCAGTACCATTAGCGGATGCCCGCAGTATCATTAGCGGATGACCCTATACGCCCCATGCTATGATAGTGGATGACCTTCTATACCGCGATATCCTGCCTCGAAGCAGGATGGGTATTATTTATGTTGACTAACGTCTGTAGATGTAGGAAAATAGGTTGGAGGGATCCAACTGGATTCCTCAATAATATTATTATTTGTTTGCTTTGTATATATTATCTTATATGATGTGATAGAAAAACCCATGATTGATAATTGGTATTTTGGATGTTTTAAATATCATTGGGCCTGAATATTGATTTATAAAAATATCGTAAAAAGGATATTTTGAGATTTAAAAGGGAAATCTATTTTTCTAAAAATAGAATTTGAATTTCAATTGGGCTATAAATATATTAACTTGTTTGAATATATAAAACAAGTAGTGAATTTATAAACGTTGTTTATAAATTAATAATATGAGATTTGAAATGAAATTATAAAGTGTTTATAAATATAATGGAAAATTTATCATTTGATAATTTGAATATTTAAATTCAAATGTGAATTAAAAATAGAAATGGGGAAATCGTTTTAAAGACATAAACGATGGAATTTATTCTGATGTTCAGAATATAAATTGAACTAAAATAAATCCGTATGGATTTAGGATTTGAATTCGATTAATTCGAATTTATTTAAATAGAAGTTAAATTGAATGTGAAAATAAATTGGATGTTATTTATATAAGCTATTATAAATAGAAATTTCCAGATTTTTGGTTTTAAATAGATTTCGAAATAGACTTGTTTAAACATAAAACAAGGAAATTTATAAAATGGTGTTTATAAATATAATGAATTAATTATCAAGAGATAATTTGAATATTTAAATTCAAATATGAATTTAAAAATAGAATTTGAAATCATTCGAAAGGGAACAACGGTTTTTATCCCGTAATTCGGAATATCAAAGGGATGGAGTTTCAAATAGAAATTTGAAAAGGGAACTTGTTTAAATATATGAAACAAGGAAGTTGAATTTATAAATAGTGTTATAAATTTGGTGAAATAAATTATCATTTGGATAATTTAAGCCATTTAAATTCAAATAGGAATTTAAAAGTAAATTGGGAAGTGTTTTGAAAAAAAAAGATTGATTATATTTCGAAATTCAGAATATAAGCTGAATTGAGAAAATTCCAGTGGGTTTATAATCGAAATTCGATTATATCGATTTTTATAAATAATTTATTTATAAAAGGAATAGGAATTAAATATAGAAGATCGAAGTATAAATAAATATATTATCTAGTAAGGAAAAATTGACAATTATAGATAATCGAAAATATTTTGTTGAATTGGGAAACTGATTTGATATATATTAAAAATATATTAAAATGAAGTTGAATTTATTTTAAATGAAGTTTAGAAGTTTTTATATATATAAATATAATTAAAACGAACTCGCCGCAGCGCGGTAGTTCGTAAATTGGCGTTTCGAACTTCAATTGAGTATATGGAACTCGATTTAAGTCGGAATTCTTTGGAACAAGAATTGTCCGGACCGGTTGAACAATAGTTTTCTAATGGAAGAGAAAAATCTGGATTTCGTCTAATAGATTTTGAGTTATGTCAAAATCAAATTTTCAGAAAAGCAGCGCCAAAATCGTTTAAAAACCATAATGGTTTATATAAATAAATATAAGGATTTTTAAGCAAATAAAATTTGAATTTCCGTTTGAAAAATCTGGACTTGAGTTATAAAATAAATATGAACTCGAGTGGAGTAAATGATTGATTTTTTGAAACAAAATCAATCATTTATTTTTGAGTTGAATTAACTAAGTGGAAGAATAATTTTTTTATCGAATTTTAGATCGAGATATTTCTTTTGATAAGTAAATGAGACTTGTGAATTTCATATTCGAAATCGAATATGAAACCTGAAATGAAAATGGGATTCAATTGATTTATAAGCAAAATAAAATAAATGCGAACACGATATGTTCAAATAACAAGTGAAATAGGCTAAGAAGTTAATTAAAGAATAAATGGGCCAAACTGGATTCAAATGATTGGATTGAGTTGAATTGAATTGAAAACAGGTGAACATGTGCTAAACAGGTATGGAATGAAGAGAATGAAGTTTATAAATTTAGTGCCCGACAAAGAGGTACACATTTAAATTCCATATGAGGTTTTATGCGCCGAATCGGCAAGCCACTTGGCTTTTTGATTTTCTTTTTTGAATGGAAAGGGCCTAGAGAGGCGAGTTGAGGTTTGAACTATTTGCCGGTACAAAGGAGGTTATGGCGAATTTTTCCGGAAATTTAAGGAGTTAGAATATTTTTAAGAAAATTTGATAGTTAGAAATCAATGTATCGATATATGTAGAATTCGATAAGGAAATGAACTTAAAAATAGAATATTATAAACACAAAGGAAATCTATAAATTAGATTTGTTAAAAATAGAAAGAGAAGCGTATACGTGTTTTAGAAAGGGAAAATTGGTTTAATATGGTGTTGATTATTCGAATTAGAGGTCTTGTTTATTTTGAAGTTAATAATATTTCAGTCAAGGTCTAAGAGGTAATTATACCCCAACTCGATTGATTTCATTATTAGCTGATAAATAGCAAGATTCAGCCTCGAAGAGAAGTGTTTAAAGAAATTTAGTCAAATGCAGTATTTTGGGTTGTTGTAGCGATGTCTTACATAACATTCGTTTTAACCCAAGTAAATGGAAATATAATAAAAAATATTTCCAAAGTATAGAAATAAATGGTCGTGAAAGGGATAAGTAATTGGAATGTTTTCCAATTGCAAATAGAATATATTTTTCAAAGTATAGAAAGTAAAAGGAGGCTATGTATGGAAATGTTTTCCAAATAGCGTAAAACGGCAAGATGATTGTTGAAAATATTTGGTTAACAAATATTGATAAGGAAATGGAGTAGTGATTTAATTAATGAAATATAAATTAAGAGGCCCAGTGATTTGTTTGATGGTTGGAATGTTTGTTTATTTTTCTTTGATAGTTAAATAACTGACTATCGAAGTTTTTGCCAATATCGTTGTCAAAATGGAGAGACCGGTTGGATTATTATCCGAGAACCACACCGTATTGGCAGTAGCATTGCGAATCAGATTATATGAAGATAATCGAAGACGGAGTAAAGTGCAAGTACTTTTCTATTAATAGAAATGGTGCCTTCGGTTTCGTTCAATCCCAGAACGAACGTAAATGGACGAATGTCTGACAAAGTATTTCCATGATCAAATATGTTGGTTTGTATGAATATATATGGTGGCGGAGAATTTGTTCTCTTAGCATAATATCCAGAATATATTTGTGCAAATCAAGTTAATGATTAACGGATCCGACAATGTGGCATTCAAAGTGATTGTGCTATCAATGAATGATAAGAAATCGTAGCCTCAGGCCTCAACAACCGGGAAATAACAAAAATCGGGCAAGCAACATGGCTATGTGGGTTTCTCCCATTAGGGTGTATAATCACCTATCTAGAGAAATTCCTTTACTTCTTTAATCCATTGATGCTTTCCCTTTTTGGGAAACGGTTGTTGATACCAACCGTTGGTGATATACATTCGATACACTCAAGCGAAATGAGTGGTCGGTCATGTGTGGGCCGGATTGCAAGATATTCTTGTTGAACCCAGTGTATTCAACTTAGAGATACACTATCGGAAGGTGGTTCCATATCTTGTCATAGTCGAAATCCAATTTCAAATAAGCGCCCTGCGGTTTTTGATTTTATATTATATATGGAGCGTGAGATGCAAGCGTTCCACTAGATTGTTATTTATTTGATTTAGCACTATTATAATATCACTGGATTTTTGTATCAAAGTGTTTTGAATTATAGTAAGGTAAAAACCGTCCATGTTTATGTGTTGGCTGGTCTTACTATTATCCTTTCTTTCGCAAGGATTTTGAAAGTTAAACAAATGGTTGGAGTTTACTCACACCAGTCCTATGGCTGACCCAGAGTTTATTTTGTTTGTTTTCCCTAAACTCTTGGGTGCCTATATTTGTACGGGCAGTCAAGTAGTCGGGATTTTACAGATTCACTTGGAAAAGCTGGAAGCAGGAGGCTTCACCAGTTAGCTATAGACTATCATATTTTCGATGTGTACTATGTTGTATCTGGAAACAGGTGTTCATAACTATTCCAGGAATAATTGTTGTGCTCTGATAATGGTATGTATATACAGTTACTGATTTGTATTTCAAAAAGTTATGTTATATAATATATTTTATTCGTTCTGCTGTGAGATTTGTCTTCTTTGTTTTCTTCTATTCTAACATTTCTTTTTTTCTATTTCTCATCTTCTAACTTCTTTCTAATAATGATTCGTATTTCTTTGCAATTTGGGTTGGACGTGTGGTGTTATTAGTCAACTCAGATAGTACGGATTTGCGGGTCGTTACAGTTGGTATCAGAGCTTAGGTTGAGCGAATACCTAGGAATTGGTGGGGTTGTGCTCATTAGAGATAGGGTCAGCAATACCCTAGAATGAGTTGAGCGTATAGATATGAGAGCGCGTATTAGTTAATTGATATAAAAACTATTTTATATTGTGTTGGCTAGTCTGTTGAGTGGTTTATGAATTCTGGTCGAATCGTGGGACGCCACGACGTCGAACTGTATAAAATATTCATGTGTTGAATAAAATGTTTAAACAATAAAAATATCATTTTTATTGAATGTATGAACTACTAAAAATATTCAAGTGTTGAAATAAATATTTTACCGTTAAAAATATAATTTTTAACGTATTTATGAATGGCATAAAATTCTCCTGAAATGAAAATAAATATTCATTTACAAATCGGACGATTTGTTTATGTACACCCATTTAACTGACATGGACTGGGACGATAAATTTTACACATCGCCCAACTACACAAATAATATTCAGTATTTGTTGATTGAAACCCCATACGGGTATTGGCATGATATTTGACATACACTAATCCCAATTGTTTAGTTATATGTCAGTCGATTGTTTGACAGACTGTTGTAAGCATTAATTATTTATATTTAATGCTTATGCAGTCGCGTAATGCACTCTGGATGATGGTTGACTGTGTATGATTATTGTTGTGTACATGTGTGTACGAAATCCATATAAATTACACTATATGGTAATTGGCTATGTCTGATTCCAATTCAAAAAGGAACAAATATTTTAAAATAATGAAATATATTAAAATAAGGAAATATTTTAAAATAACGAATATTTTAAAATAATATTCAGCGAAGGATTAAAAAGAGAATTTGATGTCCGATTTTGGATGGACACGACAATATTGAAATATATAAAGCCGTGTGGTTTAGATTTGCGCCATTTTAATGCGAACGATATTTATATCGATTTTAATTATTTTTATAATGAATATCGAAAAAGAAATAATTTCAAAATATGATTTTTGAAAATATTGTCATTTTAAAATTATAATGATAAGGAGTATTCAATTTTGATTTAAAATCGAAATGGAAGTCGGAATCGTTTTAAAACGAATTTATAAACGATTTATAAAATATGTTTTAAATGGAAATCGATGAAATATATAATATATATTTATTATATTTATTTAATAGCCAGAACAGAATGCGCCGCGCCGCGACCATTCACGAATTTCGACAATTGACTTCGAATTGACATTACGGGATATCCGACCATCGGATTCTCCTAAACCGGAACCATTGGGTTCGTATCGAAAAGAGCTTTCCAATGAATATAAGAGATTTGAAATCTATTGCTTGGATTTGGAATTATGTCCAAATCAAATTTAGAAAAGGTCGATGTAGTGCAGTTCGATGACCGTTTATGGAAATCAACTGAAACGGCCTTAATAAAATTATTAAAAATATTAATAATTTGTGTAAAATCATAATAAATGATTTGGAAAGAATTTGGATGGAAAATTCCACGATTGTAAAGATAAAAATATATTTTTATCAAAATGAACTAGTTATTAACTAGATTTGAAATTCAATAATTTTTAAATAAATAAATTGGATTTGTAAAAGGGTTTTAATATAATTAGAAATTTCCAATCTATAAATTGGAATGGAGTTGAATAGAAATCATCTTCGGGATATTTCGGTATTGGATTCCATGACTATACAGATATTATGGAGGAATTTGGAAGATAGATATATATCTTTATTCCCCATACGATATGTGTTGGTTTCAGAATTTGATATTGAATGTAAGCCGATATAATTTCTGTCTAGAGCCTTATATTTAATATCAAATTGGATTTTGGGTTTGTCGTGAATGGTGTCATCTGCAACACTGTTCTTAAACCCCGTATGAAAAGAATAAATCTTTAAATTAAGATTATTAGAGTTTCCAATAATATTTGGTAATTGGAATAAAATGGAATGTGAATTGGGTTTATTGTGAACTGTGTTTTGAATGATATTCGTTATTTAACCCGATTATAAATCTTTTATTAAGATTTAAGGGAAATTTTCCAAAGTAAAGTTTTTCAATTTAATATATTAAATTGGAATGATATGGAATTCGATTTGGTAATAATCGAAGTGAGCTTCTGTGGAGGAAGACTGTTAATATATATGGAATTTAAAAGGCTTTGCCGTTATTCCATTTATATTATTAGTCGAATAAGGAAATTGATATCGATTATATATATTGATCTGTTTTTCCGTACAGATTCCATAAATAAATGGAATGTGATTTTGGTTGTATCGTGAATTGTGTTTTAAATGACATTGACTCTTTGACCTAGTTAAAGATAGGATTACATCTCTAACATTGTATTTCGAACTGTATTGTTGATCTCTGCTAAACATATATCTGTTTGGTGGTAGAGAATTTATTCTCTTGCTTAACTCCCTTCTCTGAGACGTACGAGCTTAGAGGTTATATATTGGCAGAAGTCAGTGGTACGGTGTAGATTGTCGATTGGACATGTTTGGGTTTCCAAAGTTATATAATCATTAAATAACGATTGTTAGAAGATTAAAACTAAATGAAGTTTTAATGAATCTTTAACTATATTGAAATGTGAATGTGATAATTTAAATTATCAAATTTGGGAAATGATCGAGAATGGAGTACCACCAGTTTTACTGCAGGCGATAGTTAAATCTTTAATTAGATTTGAACGTGAATTGGTAACTAGTTTTACCGATAACACCATGGTGTTAGATATGGTGTGCTACCATTTTTGCTCCGTGGGATGAATAGGTTGGGATTGGAAGATTAAACAAATGATTACTTTGGTAAGGTGCGCTAATCCCGACTAGTTTGGATAAACCTTAATTTGGTTTGAGTTGATATCCAAAGGAAGATTAAAGAATAAATTTAAAGAATTTATATTTGATAAAATTAATAGGAACATTTCCCAAAGGATACAAATATTTGAATAAAAGAATATTAAGAATTGGAATAAGGCGTATGTTGTGTTTTTATAGCACATGATTATAAGATACGTGAATTATTCGGAAAGGCCGGGTTCATACCCATTCTGAATAATTGATTCGGCGATAAGTCGTCGATGAAGACGGTGGTTGAAGACCAGAGATCTTCACATCATTTGGATGATTATTGATGTCTTGATTGGGTTGTACACCTATGACAAGGTAATAAGTGGTGGTCGTACAAACATACTTGGAGATCGACCGGATATGCGAGGACCTCTCTCTTGTATTGGACATATGGGACGAGGAATAAGGTGCCTCTGGTTTCGTTCAGACCCATAACGAACTAGTAAATGGATGTATGTCTGACATTGGATTTTATTTTTTGTTGATTGACCTCTATTAAATATATATCTGTTTGGTGGTAGAGAATTTATTCTCTTGCTTAACACCCTTCTCTGAGACATACGAGCTTAGAGGTTATATATCGATAGACATCACTCGCATGGCGTGAATTTCCAGTGTGGCATGCTGAGATGCAAATGATCAAGGCTTTTGTTGAAAAACAGAGTCTTGTTGTTGATGATCAAAGCACGGCTTTAAATAGCTAGTTTTGTGTATATCGTTGATTCGCGAGCCTCACACCTCGGTATGAGTCAAAAATGGGATAAGGGACCCAAGTAGTGTACGATGTTTCCTTCTAGCTATGGGTGGTGTCATGGTATGGAGCTCAGACATTTATTTATTTTTACCTATGTGGATGATGGATTGCGAGGCACCTCAGATATATCGATTACTACAGAGCCGATGTATTGGTCCTATAGGACCGAGAAACATGTGTTCAGGAATTGCCAATCCACTAACGTAAGTGTGGACCGACCTTGGAGGATCCAAGGGTTCACTGCAGGGAACCTTGAGGCATTTGCTAGAGTGTCTCAAAGCTGGTGAGGAGTACATCCCTTGCTTCGACTCATGACAAAAATCCAATTTCCAATACGTGACATTTTGGTTTTGATTGTAGAACTAGTATGGCGACATAGTAGCATGGGATACTGTGCCGTCTATGATTGATACTTTTATATTTAAAGTGATTTTGACACTATATACTTATAGTAATATCAAAATGATTTGTTTTAAACGTACCAATCATGTTTAGCTATTATAAGATAAAACTCTATCCTCCGGCTTGCTTTGCATTGTGTGATGGGACATGAGTCTTATAATAGCTTCATTTTTTCAAAAAGAATTGCGTTGTTTGTTTATTGCATTGGTATTCTTGGGAGAAAACCCGTTCTGTGTTATATGGCGTGGTCTCTTGATTTACTTTATTTTTAAAAGTGAAGTTTTAATAACTATTTTAGTTCTCACACCAGTCCCATGACTGATCTAGAGTTTATTATCTTAACCTAAACTCTGGGTGCTCATATTTTCCACACGGGCAGCTAGTAGTTTTGGTATTTGCAGATATTATTTTCATAGGATCCTGGTTTACAACTGGAGCTATATTTGGAAAGGTTTGTATCCATGTATTTCTTTTGGTTGAATTTGTTAATGTATTTCCGCTATGCTTTATATTAATTTTCTGCTGCATTGTAATTTAATCTATGATATTTTTCTGATGTATATTATTTAATCATACTCTGATATCTTGTACTCTGATGAAAGTGTTGTAATAACAATGAAATGTTCTTCTGTTTGCATTCCGATTTTTCGTGTTCTCATTACAATCCATGTTTTCCGGTCTCCTCGGAGGCTAGCGAATTTGGGTCGTAACATTTGTTGTATGAGAGCTTTGGTTTACAAAGCTTGAGAACAAGACATATTAGAACCAAATGAAAGAATTCATCAGAGATTGGATTAGTAATATCCAATGAGAATGACTCGTTAGGGATGGGATCAGTAGTATCCTCGAATGAGTTAGAAGAGTATTATTTATTAAAAACAAATCTAGTTCGGAAAATTTAATCTAATTATACGTATTTGAGTATATTATTTTATTTTATATTGAATTTGGACTATCTAGTATATGAAGATTTTGCATATACGCGTCATGAACATATATTCGAAGTCTCAAATATACTAGATGGATATAGAATCACACTCCAGTCGCCGGAAATAATTCTGGTAATGCGGCTGCATTATCAGTACTTTTGTTCGAGTTTTGAAAGTGGGATTTCTATATATTTCCAATTGACTGGTGTGAGAATTAAAACTTAGTTAGATTTTATTGTTTGTGATTTGGCACTAAAAACATGATTTTTGAGTAGATATAGAAAAGTTACATGATTGAAAATTTAACCAACTAATTGATTGATGGTTGTGTTGTATGATTATTAGTTCAACTAATTAAAATATTCGAATAATCAAACTGATAAGAGAACGAAAGGTAAATTTAGCCAAATCGAGCAAATATTGAACTGAATTGAAAATTTGTTGGAATTTCATGCATATATATATGTATATACATTGAACAGGCTATAGCATGGAAGCTAAGAAGAGGAATAAAATTGTATGCTCGACAAATAGGTACATGTTTACTATTTTCTTGGGTTTTGATGATTTTATGAGCCGATTGGCTTTTTGTTTTTCTTTTTGGATGATGAGAGCCCTGTGAGACAAGTTGCAGTTTTAAAGGCCCCCCGTACAAAGGAGGTTATGGCGAATTTTTTTGAAAATTTAGGGTACTAGCCAAATTTTTGAGAAATTAGAAAATTCTTAGAAACTGAAAAGTTGAAGAATGAAAGCCAAAATGAAAGTTGAGTTGGTTGGTTAAACAACTTTCAGCTCCGTTCCTTTCCAAGGAAGAAAAGATTTTAAGTGGGGGAGATTGTAACAACCCGGATTTTCAAAACCAATTTAAAATTTTAGTTTTAGCAATTTTAATGGATTTTGAATATTTAAAATGATTTATTTTAAATAAAAATGACTAAAAATTTATTTTAATCGTAGTTAGAACGTATAAATTTATTTTAATTATAAAACGAGCATGAAATGGCACGATAGTTTGAAAATTCGATTTCAAATTTCAAATGAATGTACAGGATTCCAAATAAATCGGATTTCAGTAAAACTAGAAGTATTTGAATCTGTTTAATAATATCTTTCTAACGAATGTGAAAAATCCAGATTTCATAATGAGAATTATAAGTTATGTCCAGTTTAAAATTTAAAATAGTCGCTAGGGAATTTATATATATATATATAAAATAATATATAACCTTAAAAAGTAGCCATTTTGCAAATGACCTCCATTTTCGACGAAACCACTTTGTTGGATCCGGAATGTCAAATTATTGCTAAATTCCAATTTTCATAGTTTTTGGAATTAATATGTGAGCATGGTGAAATTAAACGCGTTTGGCACTTTCGGTTTGAATTTAATCGACTGGAAAATGGCCATTTTTCAAACGGACTCCAAATTCGATGAAACTAGTTTTGTTAGAACCATATTGCCATAACATAGCTAGATTTATTTGTCTGGAATTTTTGGAGTCAGTATGTGGCCCCGATAAATTAAAATGTACATTGAAATTAATTTTGAACGTAATATTAATTTATATTTTAATTTTTATTAAAACTGATCTAAAAAGTCGAATTGGCTTACCGGACATATCCCATTGTGTCTGGAATGGGGGTATTTAGCTTGGTGTGACAGTCAATGGGTTCGATTTGGAGTTCGAATGAAAAATGTAACTTTTTGGAATTTAAAATAAATAAATATATAAATTACATAACCCTCCTTTCTCCCTTAAGGTCAACGGACGAATAAGAAAATAAAAAAATAAAAGCAAAAGCCGATCCCGTCGTTTCCCCAAAACCCTCCCTCATTGCCAACACCGTCGCCCGTTAGTCCCCCCTCCCACCGTCGGCCTCCCCCAACGCCCCTTGTCTCATCTCTCTCCATCGCCCCCTCGAGAAACCCTAGCCCCACAGCCTCAAAAGCTGTAGCCAGTCCCCACAGCTAGCGCCGCCGACCACCCTAGCCCCATCCTCCCCCCGACCACCAGCGACGCCGACAACGCCTAGAGCTTCTGCATCAAAGCCGAGCGCTAACACCTTTGAGATTAAAGGCGTGTGATTCGAATTGATTTTCTTTTTTTTCAATCTTTCCACTTTGATTAAAAATGTGATTTTTATATGAAATATCATTGATTAAAAAATGTGATTTTTATATGAAATATCATTGATTAAAAACGTGATTTTTATATGAAATATCATTGATTAAAAATGTGATCTTTATATGAAATATCATTGATTAAAAATGTGATCTTTATATGAAATATCATTGAAAAAAAATGTGATTTTTAACTGTAAATATAGTCGGTTAAAAATATGATTTTTAATATACATGGCATTGTAAAAATATGATTTTTAATGTATACATAGCATTTTAAAAATATGATTTTTAATGTATACATAGTATTGTAAAAATATGATTCTTAATATACATAGCATTATAAAAATATGATTTTTATATATATAGCATTAAAATAAGAATGTGATTTATATATATATGGAACAGTTTAAAAATATGATTTTTAAAATATATACAGCTTTATAAAAATCTGATTTTTAATATTAAATAGAATTTATAAAAATGTAATTTTTATTATGAAATAGTTTAAATAAAAATATGTTTTTTTTAAATGTAAATAGCATTATTAAAAATGTGATTTTTAAATGTAGATAGCGTTATTAAAAATGAGATTTTTAATATAAACTGCATGAAACAAATTGCAATGGTATCACGATGAAGAACACTATGCGGTGGAACTGTCTGGAAGCAAAACGGAATCAAAACTGTCCAATAAAGAATGATGAAGTGGAAACCAAAGGGGAGAACTCCTCACTCAATTTATTTTATAGTTAAATATATCCTAGGTTGCAGACGGGGCTTAGTAGCCCTAGACACTATTTACTGTACAAACCATGATTGTGTGTTTGGATTGTATTATGGAAATTTGGTTGTGCTGATAACTGATCGCATTATGGTTTGGTTGAATGGATTGAGTATGGTGTATGGCGCGATCCAGTATCAGGAGAGGGGTAATGCTAGACATTACTCTGGTTCTAATATCGCGCCGTTATAATGCCAAAATTTTCTGAAATAAATATTTATTCATTAAAATATAATTTTTAATGTGTATATGAACTGTATAAATATTCATGTGTTGAATAAAATGTTTGAACAATAAAAATATCATTTTTATTGAATGTATGAACTATTAAAAATATTCATGTGTTGAAATAAATATTTTATGTTAAAAATATAATTTTTAACGTATATATAAACAACATAAAATTATATTGAAATGAAAATAAATATTCATTTACAAACGGACGACTTGTTTATATACACCCATTTAACTGACATGGATTGGGATGATAAATTTTACACATCGCCCAACTAAACAAATAATATTCAGTATTTGTTTATTGAAACCCCAAACGGGTATTGGGATGATATTTGACATGCACTAATCCCAATTGTTTAGTTATATGTCAGTCGATTGGTTGACAGACTGTTGTAGGCATTAATTATTTATATTTAATGCTTACGCAGTTGTGTAATGCACTCTGGATGATGGTTGGCTGTGTATGATTATTGTTGTGTCCATGTGTGTATGAAATCCATATAAATAACATAATATGGTAATTGACTGTGTCTGATTCTAATTCAAAAAGGAACTAATACTTTAAAATATGGAAATATTTTAAATAATGAATATTTTAAAATAATATTCAGTGAAGGATTAAAATGAGAATTTGATGTCCGATTTTGGATGGACACGAAAATATTGAAATATATGAAGCCGTGTTGTTTAAATTTGTGCCAATTTAACGTGAATGATATTTATATCGGTTTTTTTCATTTTTATAATGAATATCGAAAAAGAAATGATTTCAAACTCTGATTTTTGAAAATATTATCATTTTGATATTATAATGATAAGGAGTATTCAATTTTGATTTAAAATTGAAATGAAAGTGGGAATCGTTTTAAAACGAATTTATAAAATAAGTTTTAAATGAAAATCGATGAAATATATATAATATATATATTATATATATTTAATGGCCTGAATATAACGCGTCGTGTCGTGACCGTTCGCAAAATTCGACCATTGACTTCGAATTGACATTATGGGAGACCCGACCATCGGATTCTCCTAAAATTGTAACTGTTGGGTTCGTATCGAAAAGAGCTTTCCAACGGATACAAGAGAATTGAAATCTACCCATTGGGTTTGGAATTATGTCCAAATCAAATTTGGAAAAGGTCGTTGGAAGTGCAGTTTGATGACCGTTTATGGAAATCGACCGAAAGGGCCTTAATAAAATTATTAAAAATGTTAATAATTTGGATAAAATCATAATAAATGATTTGGATGAATAATTCCACGTTTGTAAGGATAAAAATATATTTTTATCAAAATAAACTAGTTATTAACTAGATTTGAAATCCAATAATTTTTAAATAAATAAATTGGATTTGTAAAAGGGTTTTAATATAACCATAAATTTCCAATCTATAAATTGGAATGGAGTCGAATAGAAATCATCTTCGAGATATTTCAATATTGGATTCCATGACTATACGGATATTATGGAGGAATTTGGAAGATAGATATATATCGTTATTCCCCATACGATATGTGTTGGTTTCAGAATTTGATATTGAATGTAAGCCGATATAATTTCTGTTTAAAGCCTTACATTTAATACCAAATTGGATTTTGGGTTCTTTGTGAATGGTGTCTTCAACAACACTATTCTTAAACCCCATGTGAAAAGAATAAATCTTTTAATTAAGATTATTAGAATTTCCAATTATATTTGGTAATTGGAATAAAATGGAATGTAAATTGGGTTTATTGTGAACTGTATTTTTAATGACATTCATTCTTTAACCCGATTAATAACGAAATGTGATTTGGAATTTTTAAATCTTTTATAAATATTTAAGGGAAATTTTACAAAGTAAAGTTTTCCAATTTAATATATTAAATTGGACTGAAATGGAATTCGATTTGGTAATAATCGAAGTGAGCTTATGTGGAGGAAGACCGTTAATATATATGGAATTTAAAAGGCTTTGTCATTATTCCATCTATATTATTAGTCGGGTACGGAAATTGATATTGATTATATATATTGATCTGTTTTTCCATAAAGATTCCATAAATAAATGGAATGTGATTTTGGGTTTATCGTGAACTTTGTTTTAAATGACAATGGTTCTTTAACCCAGTTAAAGACAGGATTACATGTCTCACATTGTATTTTGAACTGTATTGTTGATCTCTGCTAAATATATATCTTTTTGGTGGCAGAGAATTTATTCTCTTGCTTAACGCCCTTCTCTGAGACGTACGAGCCTAGAGATTATATATTGGATGAAATCAATGGTATGGTGTAGATTGTCGATGGGACATGTTTGGGTTTCCAAAGTTAAATAATCATTAAATAATGATTGTTAGAAGATTAAAACTAAGTGAAGTTTTAATGAATCTTTAATTAGATTAAAATGTGAATGTGATAATTTAAATTATCAAATTTGGGAAATGATCGAGAATGGAGTACCACCAGTTTTACTAAGACGACCCGAACTCCCCCGCGAAGGAAAGCCCGGATTGAATTGAGAACATGACAAATTAGAACACAAACAGAAGAACATTTCATTATTAATTACAACAATTCCATCAGAATACAAGAATATACAGAGTATGAATAAATATTACACATTTACAAAATATCAGAGATTTACAAACTACAATGCAGCAGAAAAAATATATATAACACAACTGAAAAGAATATACGGATACAGAGCTTTCCGAATATCATTCCAGCTGTAAACCAGGATCCTGTGAATATAAATCTGCAAAACCAAAACTACTAGCTGCCCGAGTAGAAAATAGGGGCACCCAGTGTTTAGGTTAAAACAATAAACTCCAGGTCAGTCATGTGACTGGTGTGAGAACTAAAAGATTTATCAATTTTTATTTTAAAGTTAGGTAAATCAAGGGACCACGCCGTATAACACAGAATGGGTTTCTTCCTAAGAATACCACTGCATAAAACAACAGCGCGATGCTAAATAAAGAACAATGAAACTATTATAAGACTCAGGTACCATCACACAGTGCAACGCAAGCCGGAGGATAGAGTTTTTACCTTATAATAGCCAAGAACGCTTGGTACGTAAAAGTTCATGTTTTAATGTTACTATAAGTGTATAGTGTCAAAACAATTTCAATCATAAGTATCAATCATAGATGGCATAAGTGCCCCATACCAGTATGTCGCCATATATAGGTTTACAATTAAAACCGCAAAATGTCGTATTGGAAGTTGGATTTCCATCTGTGAACCAAGGCAAGGAATTGTCTTTACCGCTTCAAGACAATCTAGCCTATGTCTTAGGTCAAAGCTCGAGTGACCTTAAGATTGTCAGGGTCTGTCCACTCGATGAGGATTAAAATGCATGAACACTGTGTTTCCCCACCCTATGGGGCGTAAATGAGCCAAATGACTCCATCGGTCCCGGATCGACCGATATAATCGAGGCGCCTCGCAATCCATCATCCATATAACTAAAATGCCAGGGCGTGCAAAACGCTGATGCCAATCCTAGCCAAAAGGAAACGCATGCCCTCCCTGAGGTCCTCTCCCGTTTCTGGTTCACACCAGGGTGTGAGGCTTGCGAATTAACGCTACACTAAGCTACGCCACAAAGGTCGTGCTTTGATCATCAACCACAAGACTCTGCTTTTCAACAGAAGCCTTGATCATTTGCATCTCAGCATGCCACACAGGCAATTCACGCTATGCAACCGATGTAATCACATAGAATGAAATCCGATGTTAGACACATATCCATTTACAAGTCCGTTCTGGGTCTGAACGAAACCAGAGGAACCTTATTCCTCGCATATCCATCGATCTCCAAGTACGTATGGATGATCACCAACTGTTTCTCTCCTCTTGGGTGTACAGCCCAATCAAGATCATCAGTAATTATCCAAACGATGTGAAGACCTCAGGTCTTCAACCACCGTCTTCATTGTCGACTTATCGTCGATTCAGTTATTCAGAATGAGTATAAACCCGGCCTTTCCGAACAACTCGCATATATAATAAACAAGTGTTATAAAACACAACATACGCCTCGTTCCATTCCAGAATATTCCTTTATTCAAATATTATTATATTTTGGGAAAGGTTCCCATTAATTTTATCAAAGATAAATTCTTTAAATTTATTCTTTAATCTTCTTTTGAATACCAATTCAAACCAAATTATGGTTTATCCAAACCAGTCGGGATTAGCGAACCTTACCGAAGTAATCATTTGTTAAATTTCCCAACCCCAATCTATTCATCCCATGAAGTAAAACTGGTAATATTTCATATCTAGCACCACGATGTTATCAGTAAATTCAATTACCAATTCACGTTCAAATCTAATTAAAGATTTAACTACCGCTTGGAGCAAAACTGGTGGTACTCCATTCTCGATCATTTCTTGAATTTGATTGTTCTAGTTATCAAATTCACCTTTCAATCTATTTAAAGATTCATTAAAACTCTAATGCAGTTTTAATTTCCAAAAATCATTATTTAATGATTATTCAAAGTTAAGAAATAAATCTTATCTTTAACTGGGTTAAAGAACTAATGTCATTTAAAACATAGCTCACGATGAACCCAAAATCTCATTCCATTCAATCAGCTTTTAACCGTAAATTAGCAAGTGAACAATTCCCTAAGTATTAACCCCGAAGGCTGAAACCAACATCAGATCAATACACAAGAAACCATTCAACTTAGCTTACCTCCAGTTAGTTTCTGATTTTCTTAAATCCATTGGGTCTAAGAAAAGTATTATTAAAGATACCATTCACGACAACCCAAAATCACATTCCATTGAGAATGGAATCTTCATGGAAAACAAATCAATATAAACTTCCATATCCAACCGATAATATAAATGGAATATTGACAAGGTCTTTTAAATTCCATATATATTAACTGTCTTCCTCTACAGAAGCTTACTTCGATTATCGCCAAATCGAATTCCATTCAATTCCAATTTAATATGTTAAATTGGAAAACTTTACTTTGGAAGATCTTCTTTAAATCTTAACAAAAGATTTATAAATTCCAAACCCCATTTTACTGTAAATCGGGTTAAAGAACGAATGTCGTTAAAACATAGTTCACGATAAACCCAAAATTCAATTCCAATTAAATATTATTTAATTGGTATACATCATTAAATCTAAATAGAAAGATTTAATCTTTTTCTCAACAGGGTTTAAGAAGAGTGTTAATGAAGACACCATTCACGACAAACCCAAATCCCATTTGATATTAAATACAAGGCTCTGAATAGAAAATATATCGGCTTATATTCAATATCAAATTCTACGACCAACAAACATCGTATTGTAAATAACGATATAAATATATATCTTTCAAATTCCCATAACAATATCTGTATATTCACGAAATCCAACATCGAAACATTATGAAGTAATTTCGATTCAAATCCATTCCAATTTATATATTGGAAATTTTGGTTATTTTTAAAACCATTTCAAATCCAATTTATTTATTTAAAAATAATTGAATTATAATTCTAGTTCAAAACTAGTTCATTTCGACAAAAAACTATTTTTATCTTTTAAAATATGGAATTTCTCATCCTAATTCTTTCCAAATCATTTCCTATGATTTTACACAAATTATTGAAATTTTTAATAATTTTACCAAGGCCCGTACAGTCGATTTCCACTAACGGCCATCGAACTGCAATTACAGCGACCTTTTCCAAATTTGATTTGGACATAATTCCAAATCCAACCGTTAGATTTCTAATTTCTTGTATTCATTAGAAAGCTCTTTTCGATACGAACCCAACGGTTCCGGTTGTAGGAGAACGGTCAGATCTCCCGAAATGTCCGTTCAAAGTCAGTGGCCAAAATTCGCGAACTGCCGCAGCGCGGCGCGTCCTATTCAGGCCATTATATATATATATATATAATACATATATATATATATATATTATATTTCGTCGATTTCCATTTAAAAACGCATTTTATAAATTGTTTTAAATTCGTTTTCAAAACGATTTCAATTTCATATTCAATTTCTAATCAAAATTGAATATTCCATGTCATCAATATATAAATGATAATATTTTCAAAACATTAGATTTTGAAATCAATTCCTTTTTGATATTTATTATAAAAATGAATAAAATCGAATAAATATCGTTCACGTCAAAATGGCGTTAATCTAATCAACATAGCTTTATATATTTAAATATATTCGTGTCCATCCCAAATCGGACATCAAAATCATATTTTGATTCTTTTCTGAATATTATTTGAAAATATTTGTTATTCTAAAATAATCCTTATTTTAAAGTATTCGTTCTTTCTAAACTAGAATCAGACACAGCCAATTACCATATAATGTGATTATATGGATTTCATACGACACATGTATGCAACGACAATCAAACACAGTCAACCATCATCCAAAGTGCATTCTACACTGTATAAGCATCAAATATAAATATTTAACGCTCATAACAGCCTGTCAATCAATCGATCGACATACAACTAATTATTGGGATTAGTGTATGTCCAATTTCATCCCAACACCCGTGTGGGGTTTTCAAACAACGAACACAAATTTATTTGTGCAGTTGGGCGATGTGTAAAATTTATCATCTCAATCAATATCAGTCAAATGTGTGTACATAAACAAATCGTCCAATTTGTTTATAAATATATATTTTATATACACGTTAAAAATTATATTTATAACTATAAAATATTTATTCTATTCCACATCACACAATCAATTTTCACAAAATAACCAAATAAGCAAACAAGTCATCCATGGTCTGTGGACGACGGGAATCGGGTGCTGCTAAGCACCGTCTAGATCCTAGTATATATTTTAACTAGAAAATGGAATAAAAGTGATAAGCTCTCAACTTTGGGATCCACTACTCCATTCTCTATTTCTGAACGGTATGGATTCCGTTTTAATTTCCGTCGGTACCAACACTATCTTTTCCCGCTGTTTACATTAAAAATCACATTTTTATTTTAACGTTATATGGTTAAAAATCACATTTTTATCGCTTCGCTATATTTATAAAAATCAAATTTTTATAGCGCCAAAAATCGAATTTTTATATAACTAGAAATCAAATCTTTTCTCTACTACATATATAAAAATTGAATCTTCATATTTTTTTGTACACTAAAGATCATATTTTTCCCTTTCTAAAAATATTTTCATATCGTACTCTAGTTAAAAATCATATTTTTAACTTACTAAAAATATTTCCTTTCAAGATGATAAAAATCTCATCTTTATTCTAAAACCATATTTATAAAAATCAAATCTTTATCGCGACTATATATATAAAAGGTCACATTTTTATATAACGATATATATAATAAAAATCATATTTTTATCTTTATAAAAATATTTCAAACATGCAATAAAAAATCATATTTTTATCTACATAAAAATTAAATCTTTCTCTACATAAAGATCAAATCCTTCCTATGTTAAAGATCCAACCTTTTCTATGTTAGAGATCAAACCTTTTCTATGTATAAAAATCTAACCTTTTCTATGCATAAAAATCTAACCTTCTCTGTTATAAAAATATGAACTTTATCGTATAAAAAAATCTAAACTTTATCGTTTTATTAATCCTACCTTTATATATATTAAAAATCTTATCTTTTTCTTTGAAAAATAAATCCAATCTTTAAATAAATAAAAAATCTAATCTTGTCATAAATAAAAATCTCATGTTGTTTTAAATAAAAATCTAAACTTAATATTTATAAAAAATCAGATTTTTATTTAAAACTACTTATATATAAAAGAATATATTTTCTTCTTCTAAACACGTTTATTATATATAAACTAAAAAGTAAATAAATGGAAATAAATCAATAAAAGAAACAACTCTCGGTTTCAGTTCTTTTTTTTTAAATCATTTTTTTAATAACATTAAATAAATAATATAAAAGAAAAGGAAAATAAAAAAAACCTTACAGCGGGTATGGGGGGAGAATGGAGGTGCTGGGTGGTGTGGAGGCATCGCAGGTGGCGCCTGAGGTGTCAGAGGAAGGTGCTGGTGTCGGCGTCGGGCCCACAATTGGCCAGAGGCGGGTTTCTGAGTTGGGTTTAGGTTTTGGTGTGGTGGAGTTTGGATCTGTGAGCTGGAGCTCGCTGACGTGGCGTGGAAGCCAGAGGTGGCGAAGGAGGGTTGGTCGGCGACGGTAGGGGGTCTGGCTGAGGCGGCAGCGAAGCTTGGTTGAGGTACGACGTTTTTAGTTTTCTTTTTTTTCTAAATCTCGATTTGGTCAGAACATGAAAAAGGGGGAGGGAAAAGGAGAGAAAAGGGGTTGACTTTTTATATTTTATAATATTATTTTATTTCAATTTTTCTTGTTTATCAATACGAACTCCAAACAAAGTCCAACGACTGTCACCTCTTGCTAAATACCCCAATTTCGAACATAATAGGATATGTTTCACAAGCCAATTCGGCAGTTACGATCAGTTTTCACTGAAATTAAAATATAAATTTATATATTCAATTTTAGACGTACATTTCAATTTGCCGGGGCCACATACGAACTCTAAAAATTACAGAAAAATTATTTCTGACTTTGTTTTGACGATACGGTCCTAACAAAACTAATTTCATCAAATTTGGAGACCGTTTGAAAAATGGCCATTTTCTAGTCGATCGAAATTGACCGAAACTGTTAAAACACGTTTTCTTTTGCCACGCTCACATATTGATTCAGAAAATTATGAAAATTGGAATCTAGCAATAATTCGATATCCCGGATCCAACAAAAGTGGTTTCATAAAAAACGGAGGTTATTTGCAAAATTTCCATTTTTATGGGCTAAAAATTCCATAGCGACTATTCTGAAATTTCAATTGGGCATAACTTTTTATTCCCACTATGAAATTTCAATTTTTCGGATTCGTTGGTAAGATATTTTCATTTAGATTCTAATATTTTTGGTTTCGTCAAAATCCGGTTTATTTTGAATCCTGTACATTCATTTGACATTTGAAATTGAATTTTTGAACTATCGCGCCATTTTCAATTACTTTTATAACTAAAAATAAATATTTATATTCTAACCATGGTTCAAATAAATATATACATTCCAATTCTATTCAAAATAAATTTCTCGTCCTTATTATTTAAAATAAACCATTTTAAATATTCAAAATTCATTAAAATTGCCAAAATAAATTTTTTAAATTGGTTCGGATTTTCCGGGTTATTACAATTACTCCAGGCGATAGTTAAATTTTTAATTAGATTTGAACATGAAATGGTAATTAATTTTACCGATAACACCGTGGTGTTAGATATGGGGTGTTACCAGTTTTTCTCCATGGGATGAATAGGTTAGGATTGGGAAATTAAACAAATGATTACTTCGGTAAGGTGCGCTAATCCCAACTAGTTTGGATAAATCTTGATTTGGTTTGAATTGATATCCAAAGGAAGATTAAAGAATAAATTTCAAGAATTTATCTTTGATAAAATTAATAAGAACCTTTCCCGAAGGATATAAATATTTGAATAAAAGAATATTCAGAATTGGAATGAGGCATATGTTGTGTTTTTATAGCACTTGATTATAAGATACGTGAATTATTCGGAAAGCTGGGTTTATACCCATTCTGAATAATTGATTCGATAATAAGTCAACGATGAAGATAGTGGTCGAAGACCAGAGATCTTCACATCGTTTGGATGATTACTGATGTCCTGATTGGGCTGTACACCCAAGACAGGGTAATAAGTGGTGGTCGTCCAGAAGTACTTGGAGATTGACCGGATATGCGAGGACCTCTCTCCTGTATTGGACATATAGGACGAGGAATAAGGTGCCTCCGGTTTCGTTCATACCTAGAACGAACTAGTAAATGGATGTGTGTTTGACATTAAATTTTATTCTGTGTTGATTTATCTCTATTAAATATATATCTATTTGGTGGCGGAGAATTTATTCTCTTGCTTAACACCCTTCTTTGAGACATAAGAGCTTAGAGGTTATATATTGATAGACATCAGTCGCATGGCGTGAATTGTCAGTGTGACATGCTGAGATGCAAATGATCAAGGCTTTTGTTGAAAAGCACAGTCTTGTTGTTGATGATCAAAGCACGACTTTAAATAGCATAGCTTTGTATATAGCGTTAGTTCACGAGCCTCCTACCTCAGTATGAGTCGATAATAGGATAAGGGACCCGAGGAGTGCACGATGTCTCCTTCTAGCTATGGGTGGTGTCATGGTATGGAGCCCAGACATTTATTTATTTTTACCTATGTAGATGATGGATTGCGAGGCGCCTCAGATATATCGGTTACTACGGAGCCGATGGATAGGTCCTATAGGACCAGGAAACATGTGTTCCGGAATTGCCAATCCACTAACATAAGTGTGGACCCGCCTTGGAGGATCCAACGGTTCACTGTGGGGAACCTTGAGGCATTTGCTAGAGTGTCTCAAAGCCGGCGAGGAGTACATCCCTTGCCTTGACTCATGACGGAAATTCAATTTCCAATATGCGACATTTCGGTTTTGATTGTAGAACTAGTATGGCAACATAATAGCATGGGATACTATGCCATCTATGATTGATACATTTATATTTGAAGTGATTTCGACACTATATACTTATAGCAATATCAAAATTATTTGTTTTAAACGTACCAGTCATGTTTAGCTATTATAATATAAAACTCTATCCTTCGGCTTGATTTGCATTGTGTGATGGGACCTGAGTCTTATAATAGCTTCATTTTTTTTTAAAGATAAATGTGCGATCTTCTGAAAAGAAGAGAGCACACATATATATATATATATTTATAAAAGGAAAATGATTACAAAAACCGACTACCAGTCTAGAAAAAACATGGAAACAACAACATGAAAAACAACAAAGACAAATGAAAAGACTATCACAAATCTAATACCGAACACTGAAAACTCCACATCAAAAACCATCTCCAAACCACATCAGCACACTAGAAAGCTCCTCAGCAAAAACTACTACCATAGTCCGAATTGCTGCTACCAGCTTCTAACTCGGGAGCTTTCCATGGTAAGAGACGGTATAAGATCTAATACGCCTGCTACGTTGGACCAATCCCGAACTAGGAAAAACTCTCCTGCGCCTGCCTCTCCTAGTCAAAGAAACATGCATATCAACTGGAGATTTCTCTCCAATATCCTCTTGCAATCTATCCGAACCCGTATCTCCACACTGATTAATCGCCTCAGTCCCCGGCCTAATCTGATCACAAGTCATGGAATCGTAGTGAGAGTAAGAGGCCAGCCTACTACTCAACCCTGAAAGCATTGAACTCAAGCAATTCCCCTTATTCATATAAGACCAAAGATCATGTTTCATAACAGAAAAGCTTCTTCTCCTCTTACCCTTATGAACATAAAAAAAATGCTTTAAAAACGAGCAAGTCCCATTAGGCACCACCAACTTCCTCTGACTAAAACCAATGTGTAAATCCTCATTACTCGCCAAACCCACTACCACCCTAGAACCACCTCTCCCCTTTCCAGAAAACACAACATTATTACAAGCTGCACGTGAAATATTCTCCAACGGAGGATACATTGGAACGAGAATTTGAAAATTTGAAACAGCATCACAGCAATCTGCTCTCTCATCTTCACGTGGCATATTTTTCACAGCCACCTTATCTGAAGCAATCTGCTTCCCCCCTTTACAAACTGATGCATAACCATACTCATGATCCTTCACAACAATCCCCTCCTCTTCACCAATATCCTCCAAAACCCCAAATCCATTTTGTAAACTAACTTCATCTGCCATATTCCACTCAACCTCAGTCTCGTCACAATAAATGGAACACTCCACTGATGAAGAGCAAACATCCGAGCTATCCATCTCTCCACCGCTCATGTCCACCCTTACATTAACAGGGCAAACAACATACGGGCTCCCATAGGGCTGATTCACACAAGACAGAACACAAGGTTCGAGAAGCATCGAGTCAAAGTGCTGAAGGACTCTCAATTTCCCCACACAAACCCCCATCTCGTCCTCAGCAAAGTACACGCCACCACATCATTTTTTCAAAAAGCATTGCGCTGTTTGTTTATTGCACTGGTATTCTGGGGAGAAAACCCGTTCCGTGTTATACGACATGGTCCCTTGATTTACTTTATTTTTAAAAGTAAAGTTTTAATAACTGTTTTAGTTCTCACACTAGTCCCATTACTGATATGGAGTTTATTGTTTTAACCTAAACTCTGGGTGCCCATATTTTCCACACGGGCACCTACTAGTTTTGGTATTTGCAGGTATTATTTTCACAGGATCCTGGTTTATAGCTGGAGCTATATTTAGAAAGCTTTGTATTTGTGTATTTCTTTTAGTTGTATTTGTTAATGTATTTCCTCTATGCATTGTATTAATTTTCCACTGCATTGTAATTTAATCTCTGATATTTTTCTGATGTATATTATTTAATTCATACTCTGGTTTCTTGTACTCTGATGAAAGTGTTGTAATAGCAATAAAATGTTCTTCTGTTTGCATTCCGATTTGTCATGTTCTTATTACAATCCGTGTTTTTCGGTCTCCTCGGAGGCTAGCGAATTTGGGTCGTAACAAAAATTCTCTTTATAACTTCGTTATAAAAACTAGGGTTTTAATGTAAATCCCTTTTATAAACTTCTTCCACAATTCAATTATATTTCACTTCAACTTCGATTTCTTTTAATGAGTTCCAATTAAAAAGAATCTTTTAAATTATTATTAATAAGAATAATAATTTACTTTAATCATTAACTATTGCAGAAGTAGTTAATAAATAGTAAATCCCCTTTTTCAAATCTTATTAGAATGTAAACAAATATTCATTAAACTATTTTATTAAAATAATTTAAAACCAATTAATTAAATAACCAATCTCACTTCAACGGTTGACTTAGTAAACTCAAATACGATTAATTCGTTAATCGATTGTAATTAGTTCCCACTTTAAATTAATTAATAATATAATTAATTTAAATAATTTCCTTTAATTTTCTCTTAAAAACAATTATTCAAATCTTAACCGTGTAACGACCCGGATTTTTCAAATAGTTTATTTTAATATTTAATATGATTTTAAAATATTTAATTGATAATATAAATGAATTTTTATCTTGAGTAATCAATTTAATAATCGAATTAATTTAATTTAGTATATATATTGAATTATCATAATTTGAAATATAATTAAATTCGAAGATTTAAACTGTACCGAAAATTATTCAGATAATCAATATAAATTCTAAACTGAATAGAACCGATAATAATTATTATTTATTATCTAGGAATTAATTGTTTTGAATTTAATTCATATCGATTTAAATTAATATCTTATCCATATGATCGAGTTGGGCTGTGAAACAAGTTCCAGTGTGTTCAGAATAGTGGTGCAACCCTAGGAACGTCGGTTGTTGTGGTTCGATTGGAGTTCATAACCCTGAAATATATTATTTTAATTTTTAAATGGATAAGAACAAAATCAAATTAGATTAAATCAAGATAAAATTGTATTTAATAATAATGTACTTAACAAATAACCTATATGTACCTTGCTCAGTACTAATTCCTTAATGGTTAAGTATTTTTCTCTTATAAATGGCGACGCACTTCCCTTTTTAACCATTCTAGTTGTTCAGTAAAATCAATGGCAAGCTTCAGACAATGGAAATAATAATAAAAATGCCGCTCCTCTCCAAATTAAACCACTCGTTCGTTTTTCCCATTTTTCACAACTAAAGATTAAAAATCGAAACTCCTCAATAAGAAATGGAGCCCATCGTACATTCCCAAAATCAATTCAAAGACCTCAACAGGGAATTGCAAACCTGTATACCCAGTTTGATTGCATGCGATATCCTGAAGCGCGATTTTCAGGAATTGGAAACTTAGGGCTTTGAGCGTGGTGAGATGAGGGAGGCCGGAGGTTCAACTGTGGAATGGATAGACTCGGGAAGTTGACAGGGTAGTCTGGCATCTATTGCGATGAAGAAAAGGCGTTCACGAGGTGTCGATCTGTGGTCTGGAGAAGCAGCATGGTTATATGTCCAAAAGAAGTTGGGTTTGACCTTTTCGAACGTGGTTTAGAACGTTCAAGGAAGGTGAAGTACGATGACCTGAGGAGGTTCTTAGGGTTATATGGGACGGTTTATGCGTTCGATGGAGGATGAGTGATGCTCAGATACTTCGTAATTTTCCTGTAGCCGACGTTGGAAGATTGGGGATGATGTGGGTTAAATTGCAAATGAAAGGGAAGGTGTTAGGAATTTTCAGTTGAAGATTTAATAGGGTGTTGAAGATAGGAGCTTCGAACCTTGAAAACGGCCGGCCAGTGTGCTGAAAATGGGACTGAAATAGGTTTGGACAATTTACTGTGAGGAAGAAGAGGTTTTAAGGGATGATAAGGTAAATTAAGTGTTTAATTAATTTTTAAATAGCTAGTTGATAACCATTTAAAATTTACATCAAGTTATAACACGTATATATATATATATATATATATATATATATATCGTATGTTATCAGAATCAAACAAAATAAGATTCGCTAAAATCATATCGGCAAAGGCTATGCATTGGGATTAATTTGCAATGCTTTGAAGTTTTCTGGAATGTTTTGTCTAATTTTAAACAGTTGTTTAAAATTAGATAAAACAACGATAATCATCGAATAAAATCATGGTGAGTAATTCTCACTCAGAAAATTTATTTAAATTTATTTTTATCTTTAAAAATATATTATTGGTTGATTGGATGCATTTAAATATTTTTGTGGCTATTCTATATATTTATTAGTTATATAGGATTAGTGTTTGTGGCTATTATATATATATATATCATTAGCGAATTCCCGCAGTATCATAAGCGGATGCCTGCAGTATCATTAGCGGATGACCATATGCGCCCCACGCTATGATAGTGGATGACCTTATATACCGTGATATCCTGCCTTGAAGCAGGATGGGTATTATTTATGTTGGCTAACGTCTATGGATGTAGGAAAATAGGTTGGAGGATCTAACTGGATTCCTCAAAAATATTGTTGGTTGTTTGTTTTCATATATATTATCATATATGTGTTTGAAAACCTATGATTAATAATTGGGTGTTTTTGATTGGTTGAATATCATTGGGTCTAAATGTTGATTTATAAAAATATCGTGAAAAGGATATTTCGAGATTTAAAATGGAAAAACTATTTTTCAAAAATAGAATTTGAATTTCGAATGGGCTATAAAGATATTTACTTGTTTTGAATAAATAAAACAAGTATTAAACTTATAAACATTGTTTGTAAATTAAATAATATAAGAAATTGAGGTAAATTTATAAATGGTATTTATAAATAAAATGGAATGATTTTCATTGGATAATCAGGGAATTGAAATGAATTTATAAACAAGGTTTATAAATGAAGTGGAAAAATTATCATTTAATAATTTGAATATTTAAATTCAAATGTGAATTTAAAAATAGAAATGGGAAATCGTTTTGAAGAAGTAAACGATGAAGTTTATTATGATGTTCAGAATATAAATTAAACTAAAATAAATCCGTAAGGATTTAGGATTTGAGTTCGATTAGTTCGAATTTATTTAAATAAAATATGTTTGGAAAAATATTAGGATTGTGTTAAATAGAAGTTTAAATTTAAATATGGAAATAGATTCTATATTTATATAGATAAGTTAATAAATAGGATATTCCAAAATAAGATTTTGGTTTTAAATAGATTTCAAAATGGAACTTGTTGGAATTTATAAAACAAGTAATTTATAAATAATGTTTATAAATATAGTGAATTAATTATCTAGAGATATTCTGTAATTTTAAATTCATGCATGAATTTAAAATATAATTTGAAACCTTTCCGAAAAAGGAATGACAGTTTTATTCCAAGATTCGAAATATAAAATGAATTGGGTTTCAGGTACATTTGAAATGGAACTTGTTTTAATATATGAAACAAGGAAGTTGAATTTATAAATGGTGTTATAAATTTAGTGAAATAAATTATCATTTGATAATTTAGGAATTTAAATTCAAATATGAATTTAACAGTGAAATGGAAATCGTTTTGAAAAAGGAACAACCAGTTTATTTCTCGAATTCGGAATATAAACTGATATGATATAAATCAGAAGGATTTATAATTTGAAATTTGATTATATCGAATTTTATAAATAATTTATTTATAAAGGAACTAGAATTTAATATTGAAGATTGAATTATAAATAAATTTATAACTAAGATACGAAATAATTGGCGATCTAGGATAATCAGAATTATTAAGCTGAATTGGGAAAATTGGTTTAATATATATTAAAATATATTAGAATGAAGTTAGAATTTATATATAAACGAAGTTTAAAACATTTATATATTAAATATAATTAAAACGAACTTGCCACAACATAGCACTTCATAAATTGACATTTCGAACCTCAATTGAGTATATAAAACTCGATTTAAGTCGGAATTCTTTGAAACAAGAATCGTCCGGACCGATTTGATAATAGTTTTCTAATGGAAGAGAAAATTCTAGATTTCGTCGTATAGATTTTGAGTTGTACCAAAATCAATTTTTTAGAAAAACAGCGTGTAACAACCCTGAATTTTGGGGGTAAATTTAAAATTTTATTTTAAGTAATTTTAATGGGTTTTGATATTTAAAATAATCTATTTTATATAATAATGATTAAAAATTTATTTAAAATGAAGTTAGAATGAATAATTTAATTCTAGTTATAAAAAGAGTTAGAAATAGCGCGGTGGTTTGAAAAGTCAAACTTGAACTTTGACTGGCCGTACGGGATGCAAAATTAAACGGATTTTAGTGAAACCAAAATTTCTGGAATCTATTTAAAAATATCTTTCTAACGAATCCAAAAAATTGAAATTTCATAGCGGGAATCAAAAGTTATGCCCAAATTAAAATTTAGAAAGGTCGCTATGAAATTTACAAGGACAAAAACACTACAAAAAGGAATTTGGAATCGAAACCACTTCCATTGAGTTTAGAATGACGTTTCTGCATTGAAAAATAGGAAACACTTATATATTTCGAGTTTCGGAAATTTTTTGTTTAAAAATGTATTTTTAATATTAAATATATACGCCTTGAAAATAGCCATTTTTCAAACGACCTCTGTTTTCGATGAAACCACTTTTGTTGGATTTGGAATGTCAAAATATAGTTAAGTTTAATTTTTCATAATTTTTAGAATTAATTTGTGACATGGCAAAAAGATTTCAGTTTTGTCAATTTCGGTCAATTTTAATCGACTTAAAAATAGTCATTTTTCAAATAGGCTCAGAATTCAACAAAAATAATTTTTGTTGGGTTCGTATCGTCAAAACAAAGATAAAAATGATTTTTCGGTAATTTTTAGAATTAATATATAATTATAATTGATTTTTCAGTGTAAACGGACAATTTTTGACTTTACAAATTCATACGAGCCCAGAATTGAACGAAATTAATTTTCCTAGGTCCGCAGCGTCAAAACATAGCTAAATATATTTTTCGGGAATTTTTGAAGTTAATTTATGACCCCGGTGAATTTTCATGTACGGTTGAATAAAAAAATTAAAGGATTTATATTAAAAATAAATAAATAAATGCTGTAAACTTTGAAATTGGGCCTCGAAACATGTCCCATCGCGTTTAGAAGAGGTCAAAACATTAAGATAGACAGTAAGCATGTCTAATTCTGAGTTCGGGCCAAATCGGAACTTAATGGGCTAATTAGTGAATATAATAATATAAACATACTCCTTAATCCCAACCCTAATCCTTCCCTACCAAAACTCAGCCGCCACTTCAGGTTTCATGCCTAGAATGGCCGAAATTCCTCCCTCAATCTATCCCTACTCTCTACGAATTAGAAGACAAATTATATACCATTTCGAAGATCTTCTCCTCCTATACCATTCCATAAGGTGATGATCGGATTTAGGCAAGAGATTTGGCCGAACCAATCCCCTCAACCGCGGCCAAACAGACCCACCGCGCCCCTAGGCCCCACCGCACCCTACACCATCCTAGGCGCAAGATCCCCTTCCTCTCCTCTCCGACGTCCTGTCACCGGATCATCTTCAAGCCGCAAGAATCAATAGAAAATTCAAGGCCTAGGATCGAGCATAGTAGTGAGAACGTGCGGCCTTTGTTCTGAAGTGGAAGAAAGGTTAGGAGGAGAGATTAATTAAACTAATTATTTTATTTAATAACGTATTAATTTATCCAATGTTCGAATCATCGTAACTTATTCATTTCAAATCAGAATCGAACGAAACCGAAAGCGTTGGACTTGTATGGATCAGATCTACGCTATGAAGCTGACTAGAGCTGAAACCAAACACTTCGAAAATTTCAAATCTGAATGGTTTGGTGAGAATTCTATTTTTTTAAATAACGTTATTTATTTATTTATTTATTTCACTGCAAATTGTATATTCACCTTGTATATAATTTATGTTAATGCTATATATATTTATTCAGTGCTGGTTGTTGTATGAATGCGATGGATGATTGAATTAATTTGTATGTCTCTTGTTTGTTAGAATAAGATAGTGGTAAAAAAATTGCACCATGCTTGTTAAATTTAGATTAACGATAAAATTTCACTTCTATCGTTAACATGAAATTATTTGTCAAATTTAGGTTGATGATAGAATTTCACTTTTATGGTTATCACAAATCCATGTGTTGTCAAATGAAAAAGAAAGATAAAAATATACATTTTATCGGATGTAAAAGAAGGACAAAATATTAATTTTGTCAAATATAAAAGAATGACAAAAAATAGGCATTAGAGATAAAAGGACATTTTTATTAGAAAATGTAAATTAAAATAAAAGGACATTTTTGTTAAGAAATGTAAATTAGAATAACAATGAACATATTAGTAGCGTCATGTCATTTTAGTAAAAATGAATGCATGTTTAGCGTTATGTAAATTTAGTAAAAATGAATGCATTTTTACTGTTATGTAAATTTAGTAAAAATGAACGCATTTTCAGCGTCATGTCAATTTGGCGAGAACATACATCATTCTGGTTAGTGAATAAAAAGACTTCATTTAGTTGATAGTGAAAAATGACAATTTACACCGTCATTTAGTTGAATTAGAAGGAGAACATTTATTTCAGTTCCATGGAAAAAAAACATTCCATATCATTTTCGTTTGTTAAATAGAAAGACATCATTTTGTTTGTTAAAAAGAAGAATGGCATTTATTTCACCTTATTTAGTTGGAATATAAAAATGACATTTTACATCGTCATTTAGTTGGATAATGAAACATAGACACTGGTTACGTTGTCAATTAGTTAGGAATGAAAAGTAGACATTGTTTACATGGTCAATTTGCTAGAAATAAAATGGACATTATTACATTGTTGCTAGAAAATAAATGACACAAAGTTATTCACTTTTGTGTAAATTGAACGACACACAAAATTATCCTTTTTACTTGCATTGAAAATGAACACACCCAGATTATTCATTTTTGTGTAATTGAATGAACACACACAAATTATACATTTTTGTGCAATTAAATGAACACACCAATTATACACCTTTGTGTAATAAACTGAACACACCAACTTATACATTTCTTGTGTAAATAAAATGAACAATTTAGCCATAAAACTTTATTTACATTTTCTATGTAAATAGGATGAACACATTGATAGTGAGAACTTTTATTTATATTTTCTAGGTAAATAAAATGAACGTATTTATAGCGACGATCTTTATTTACACTTTCTTATGTAAATAAAGATTTCATAGGAATTTATATTTTCCTATGTAAATAAAGAATGAAATGAAAATTTGCATTTTTAAAATGTGAACTTACACTGTATGATAAAAATTACATTTTTATATGTAATTAAGGTATGAACTTGCATTGTAATAAAGATCACCTTTTTATATGTAAACAAAAGTGTAATTTATACCGCATAAAAAAAATTACATTTTTATATGCAATTAGAAGAGAGAATTTACACTGTAAATAGAATTCCATTTTTTTATGTCAATTATGTCAACATAAAAGTATGTCATTTATGATAGTAGACAAAGTTAGAATTTAAAGAGATTACCTTGTTAATTGTCAATGTGTTAAATTAAGAAGATTTTGGTTTCAAAATGTTATCAATTTTGAAATAAAGGAATGTTTTTATCTTATATTCAATTAATGAAATTAATTGACGTTGGTTTAGAAAGATTACATCTTTGGCATCAATATATTAAAGTAAAAAAAAGTATGGTTTTAAAATTGTACATCTTGAAAAGATTTTTATTAGAAAACCATAAAAATAGGGAAAGTTACAATCCATATTAAGATACTTGAAATCAAGAGATTTTGAAATAAAGAATACCTTAAAATTAAGATTCTTTAATGGAAAGGATAATTTCAAATAATGACATGTTTTGAGAAAAAAATTAATTATAATTATAAATTAAAATTGTACTTGGACACAAGGTTAGGTCACATTTGTGGTGGAAATCTGCCCGGACCCGACCGGCATATCCAGCAGCCACAAATGTTGGGCCTAATGTGAGAGGTCCAAGTGCGCAAATACAAATTAGGCCAAGACACGAGGTTAAGCCCAACTTGTGGGATAAGTCTGCCCGGAACCGACCAGCGCATCCAGCATCCACAAGTTGTAGGCCTAATATGAGAGGTCTAGCCCATATTAAAATATAAATGGATAGCTTAGAAATTGACATTATTTTCACACCGTTATGTGTTAATAATGAAATGAATATTTTCACCTCCAAGTTTGTTACAAAAGAAAGTTACATTTTTAATATAATAAGATATGGATTATAAAAGTTTTACATTTTTCTTAATGTAAATAAGAATTAGAAAAGTTACATTTTTCTTAATGTAAATAAAAGGAAAATAGGAAGTTACATTTTTATATGTAATTGGTGTAATATAGAAACCTACATTTTTCAATGTAAATAAGGATGAAATAGAAATTATATTTTTATATGCAAATAAAAGAGTTTACATTTTTCAATGTAAACAAAAGAATGATTAGGAATTTATATTTTCCAATGTAAATAGAATATGAAATAAAGGTTACATTTTCAATATAATGATATATTGAAGTGTAAGTTAACATTTCTCAATGTAAATATTATATGAATAGGAATTTACATTTTTCAATGTAAATAATAAGATTAGAAATTTACGTTTCTAATGAATGGATGTTCATTAGAAAGAAATAAACCAAATATACATTTGGTGTAAACTGAAAAATGGAAGAATAAAATATACCTTGTTATGTTTAGGATGTGTATGTAAAGTAAAAATAACGATAGATCGTTATAAATTATTAACAACGCTATGAAATTGTTTTCAAATTTATATATGCGAGACTTATTTGGAAAGTCCGAGTTTACTCTCATTGCAAATAATGATACGACGTTTGAAGAACTGAAGACGGCGATTGAAGACCGACGATCTTCACATCGAATGGGTAACTAGTGTTGAGGCCCTTGATTGAAATTCGCTCCCAAGACGGGGCTAAGATGGTAGTTGTCCGGACGTAGTGTTGATTTGTACGGATTTGGATTTCGCTCAGACCCAGAGCATAAGCTTATAAATGGAATGTGTGTTTGACATTGTACTCCTTTATATTGTATTTATTGATTTTCTGTTGAATGTATGAATGTTTGGTGGTGGAGAATTTATTCTCTTGCTTAACACTCTTTCATATATTTTGGCAAAGGATTGGTAGTGTGATATGGAGTGACGATGTGGCATGCTAAGATTCATATGATCAAGGCTTTGTTGAAAACAGGCCTTGTGGGATGATCAAAGCATAGCCTGTTTAGGCATAGCTTTGTGTATAACGTGACTTCGTGAGCCTCACACACCGGCGGAGTCTAAAACAGGAGAAGGGAACGCAGGGAGAGCAGCACGTTTCTTTCTAGCTAGAAGTGGTGTTTGGGCTTTGACACGGCCCGACATTTTACTTATGTGGATGATTGAATGAGGCGCCTCAGACGATAGGTCCTATAGGATCGGGAAACGTGTGTTCAGGAATTGCCAATCCACGAAGTTGTATGTGTGGACCGGCCCTGCAGCTATCCAAGGGTTCACTGCAGGGGATCCTGAGACATTGGCTAGAATGTCTCGAATCGGTAAGGAGCTCCTCCCTCGCCTTGGCTCATGATGGAAACCCAATTTCCAATACGACCTCATTCGGATTTGATTGTATTACTAGTATGGAAGCATAGTATTATGGTATCTATGTGTCCTAGGATTGATACATTTTCTTTGATATGTTTTTGAAAACATATACACACTAATAATAAAATCAAATTTGTTTTTATCGTATCAAGCATTTTTAACCATTATAAGGCAAAACCCTATCCTCCGGTTTGCGTTGCATTGTGTGATGGGACTTGGGTCTTATGATGGTTTCATTTTTCTAAAAAGCATTGCGTTGTTTTTAACGATTTACTTTAGTTTATGCACCGGCAATCCATTGGAGTAAACCTGTTCCACGTTAGCGGCGTGGTCCTTGGATTTGCCTTATTACTATTAGTTAAATTAGTTAAGAATTCTCACACCAGTCCCATGACTGACCCGTTGTTTGTTTCCACTTTTACAAACTCGGGTGCCCTCTTTCCACATGGGCAGTCGAGTAGTTTGTCTACAGGTCCTTATCTCGAGCAGGATTCTGGATTGAAGCTTAAAGCTGTGTCCAGAGCATAAAAAGTCTTTCGCTATATTATACAATAATTTATTGTATTTTATCTTCCGCTGTAATTTTATTCGATGCACTCTGATATTCTGTACTCTAATGTAACATTATTTCAATGTTTATAAAATTCTGCTGTTTTTGTTCTGATGTTGTTGTATTCCCAAAGTTAAAGTATTCGTGGATTTCCAACTTTTTGGGTCAGACTTGTGTGGTTTATGGTCGATCCAAAGAGCGGGAATTTACGGGTTTTTACAGTTGGTATCAGAGCTCTGGTTAGCTCAAATTTTTGGGATACAACTCATTAAAACGGAACAAAAGACTCATCAGAGATTGGATTAGTAATCTCCAATAAGAATACTCATTAGAGATAGGATCAGCAGTATCCTAGAATGAGAAAACTCATTAGAGATGGGGTTAGTAATGCCCTAGAATGAGTTGAGAGTGCCCAGTTTATAATTAACGTATTTGTGATTATATATAATCTATTTTATAAAATATGATTTTGAATATATAAAAGTTATAAATATTTAAAAAGTTAATAAACTAATAAAATTATAGAAACGAATTAAAGAATGAAAGATGAGATAGGATACTTAAACAACTTTAGCTTCGTTCCTTTTCGAGGACGAAAAGTTTTTAAGTGGGGGGAGACTGTAACAACCCTGAATTTTGGGGTAAATTTAAAATTTTATTTTAAGTAATTTTAATAGGTTTTGATATTTAAAATATTCTATTTTATATAATAATGATTAAAAATTTATTTAAAACGAAGTTAGAATGAATAATGTAATTCTAGTTATAAAAAGAGATAGAAATAGCGCAGTAGTTTGAAAAGTCAAACTTGAACTTTGACTGGCCGTACGGGATGCAAAATTTAACGGATTTTAGTGAAACCAAAATTTCTGAAATCTATTTAAAAATATCTTTCTAACGAATCCGAAAAATTGAAATTTCATAGCGGGAATCAAAAGTTATGCCCAAATTAAAATTTAGAAAGGTCGCTATGAAATTTACAAGGACAAAAACACTACTTTTTGCATACAAAGGAATTTGGAATCGAAATCACTTCCATTGAGTTTATAATGATGTTTCTGCATTGAAAAACAGTAAACACTTATATATTTCTGTGACGATCCCAAAACCCCGTGACACGGTGTTAAGGATAATCATTGGAATATAACACATTAATCATCATTAGCAGATCACAGATAATAGCATAAACAGAAAATAGAATAATTTACACACATATGACAGCGGAATCATATAGATATCATCACATCAGAGAAGCACAGTACAGGATACAACTTAGTGCATAATGATACATAATCAGTCACCATCGCCAGAGGCGGAATCATACATAAAGGGTACACAAAAGGAATATCAGTCTACATCGCCAGTGGCAGAATCATAATATAGATACAATAATGGCGGAGAAAATCCAAGTCAGCACAGTGTAGTCAAGCCTCGCCATGAGCCAAAAGGTGCGTCAGAAACCTGTAACTAGGCTGCCCGTGTGAAAATGAGGGCACCCGAGTTTGCAAGGTGAAACAAACTACGAGTCAGTCATGGGACTGGTATGAGAAATCCATTCAACTTATTAACAACAATAATAAGGCAAATCAAAGGACCACGCCACTTTCGCGGAACGGGTTTACTCCAATGAGTGCTAGTGCATGACATGAAGTAAATGATTAAATCAACGCAATGCTTTTTATAAAATGAAGCCATTATAAGACTCAGGTCCCATCACACAATGCAACGCAAGCCGGAAGATAGAGTTTTTACCTTATAATGGCCAAAGATGCTTCATACGAATAGACAAAAGTGCTTGATATTATTACTAGTGCATATATGTTTCAAAAGCGATTTCAATCATAAATATCAATCATAGGCGGCATAAATGACCCATACCACTATGTCGCCATACTAGTAATACAATCACAACCGCACATATCGTATTGGAAATTGGATTCCTTCATGAGTCGAGGCAAGGGGCAAGCTCCTCTCCGATTCGAGACACTCTAGCAAATGTCCCAGGACCCCACTATGATCCTTGGATCTTCAGGGCCGGTCCTCTCTTACTTTTGAGGATTAATTATTCCTGAACACACGTTTCCCGGTCCTTACAGACCTATATCGAGGCGCCTCGCATTCCAACAACCACACAGGTGAAAAGTATATATAATGTCAGGGCTGGTAGGTCACTGACACCACCTTAGCTAGAAAGAAACGTCGTGCTCTCCCTGCAGTCACTCTCCCGTTTTTGACTCATACCGAGGTGTGAGGCTCGCGAATTCACGTTATACACAAAGCTACGTCACACAGACCATGCTTTGATCATCAACCACAAGACTTTGCTTTGCAACAGAAGCCTTGATCATATGCCACTTAGGCGTGCCACACAGGCAATCCACTCCATGCGACTGATTTCTGTCAATACATAACCTCTAAGCTCGTACGTCTCAGAGAAGGGCGTTAAGCAAGAGAATAAATTCTCTGCCGCCAAACAGATATATATTTAACAGAGATCAATCAACACAGAACAAAATCCAATGTCAGACACACAGTCCATTTACAAGTCCGTTCTGGGTCTGAACGAAACCGGAGGCACCAATTCCTCGCATATCCGTACAATCAACAACATGTTTGGACGGCTACTACTTCAATTCCTTCATGGTAGCTACTCCAATCACGAGCATCAGTGGCGCCCATCCATCCAATGTGGAGATCGTCGGTCTTCAGTCGTCTTCGACTCTTCGACTTCTCAACGTCGATCGATTATTTGAAATGAGATAAACTCAGCCTTTTCAAATAACCCACGTATATTTAGATTTTCAAACCAATTAATCACAGGGTTGAACTATTCAACATTCACATTTCAGTTATTTAGTTATAATTTTCACGTCAAATACATTCAACCATCACATATCAAGCAAACACAACAAAATTGGTTTATTTTCACTCTATATCGTCTATAGCACTTAATAACGATATATCGCCATTTTTATTTAATTTAAAACGGCCATATTTAATTAAACGACGTTTCAGGTCGTGTCGATGCACTGGCGCTGCTTTCCACTAATTTTGTTTTACACATATAGGAAAATCTAACCGTTGGATCTTCACAAATTTTACATCATTAGGAGGGTCTTTTCAAAACGAATCCAACGGTTCCAGTTTTGGGAAAATCCGACGGTCGGATCTTCCACACTAACCATTTGAAGTTACGATTTCAATTTACGAACTGCAGCGTCGTTATTCGATTTAATTTAATTATATATATATATATATATATATATATATATATATATATATAAATATAATCGTTTCTGGCGCTGTTTTTCACTAATTTTGAATTAAACATTCCAGACAATCCAACCGTCGGATCTTCACAAAGTTGGTGCCGTTGGAAAGATATTTCCAAGGCGAACCCAACGGTTGAGGTTTCGGGAAAATCCAATGGTCGGATCTTCCGCACTAATCATTTGAAATCACGGTTTCAAAATATGAACTGCACGGCCACGTTTCGTTTTAATTATATTTATATATTTATATAAATATAGTTCATTCAATGATTTCCATATTGTTTTCACTTCAAATATTTTTCTAACACCTTAAAATTTTGGAAAATTTCGCCATAACCTCCCCTGCACCGGGAGCATCGGGAAATCGCAAATAGCGTTACCGGTCCTTCTAATCTCAAAAAGAAAAAGAAAAAGCCAAGCGGCTAGCAAACAGGCTCATAAAATCATCACCCAAACAAAACAGTAAATGTGTACCTATTTGTCGGGCACAAAATTTTATTCCTCTTCTCTAGCCCCTTTTTTCTTTAACCCGTTCAATAGATATGCATGCACATATATACAATTTCTAACATTTATCATTTTCTATTCAACTTCATATTTGATTTGCTTTGGTTTAAAAACACCATTCATTCTAATATCGCATGCGTAGGCTAAAATCATATCATTAGCTAGTTAACGTATATTTCAACTCATGCACGTTTATTCGAACCAGTGGCTATTTTTAACACTTCACATTTCAAAGATGATAATTTTGGCGAACTAAAGTAGATTTCAACACATGACTATTTTATTTAGTTCCTATGCATGTTAAAAATAATATTTCTATCACAAATATTTGTTTCATCGTCTGCATATCTTTAGCATATCACACATGATAAAAATGATATTTTTATCATTTAAAATATTTATTCAACCAATGTATGGTTTCAACACTTCATAGTTTCAATAAAAATGTAATTTTTATCGTTCAATCTTTTTATTCAACACATGAACCTTTCCACTACACACATTTCTCAATAAATGAGTATTTCCACACATGGACAATTTATTTATATTGTTCATATTAGAAAGATGGGATTTTTATGATTGAAATTATTTATATAAGGCGAATATTTTTCATACTTCATATATATATAAAAATGTGATTTTTATTGTTTATACACTTCATTCATTCACAAATGAATTTTATTTTCACACAACACTTTTCAACACATGAATATTTCCACACATGGACATAGTTTCAATATATGGCTTTAATTTCTATGCATGCAAATAATTTCAACATATGAAAATAATTCTAACACACAAAGATTATTCAAAATTTCGGCAGCATAACGGCAGGGTAGTTAAACCGGCATCGTCCCTAGTACGGCTCCTCGCTCTACCTTAAAACCTCGCGGTTTTTGACAATGGGGATTCATGCATCTAATTCGCACGCAGGCGGCATGTTTATATTTATTTCATTTCCACAAACTAATCCTATGTGGTTTCAACCAAATATTTTCCAATCACAAACGGGTATTTTTCAACCACAATCAATTCAATATCAACCACAAACAATCCCAAACAACAATTTGCTGTCAACCAATTTTCACAACAATTTCAACCAATAAATATCGTCCATGGTTTATGGACGAGGGGGCGTGTATATATATATATATATATATATATATATATATATATTTATATATAGCAATTCACTTTTATTTCCACACACATATATATATATAAAAAGAAATTGAAGAGTGAGAAATTCTCACCAATAGCTATCCACTAACATGACTCTTCCTTTATGGAAATCTTTGTCTATTTCGTCTTCTTGTCGCTTTCGTTGCCCGTATTCTCTACATAGGTAAAAATCGAATTTTTACTATGTTATTCAATATATAAAGATCATATTCTAAAAACAAAGATTATATTTTTAATATTCCTATGATGTAAAAATTATATTTTTATTGCTTTAAAAATATAAGAATTATATCTTACTTCTTCTACTTAACAAAAATTCCGTCTTTTCTCTTTTTAAAAATATGATATTTATTTTTGCAAGTTCAAATCTTTTTCCTTTAAAAGATTAAACCTTTTTCCTATTTTAAACCTTAAAATAAAATCAGTTTTTATTTCCTAAAAAATTCAGTTTTTATATCTTTTTCAAATCAGTTTTTAAATTCTAAAAAAACAGTTTTTATAATTCTTAAAAAATCAGTTTTTAAATTCTAAAAAATTCAGTTTTTAAATCTTTAAAAAATCAGTTTTTAAATTCTTAAAAAATCAGTTTTTATATCTTTTTCAAATCAGTTTTAAATTCTAAAAAATTCAGTTTTAAATCATTATAAAAAAAACAGTTTTTAAATCTAAAAAAAATCAGTTTTTAAATTTTAAAAAAAATCAGTTTTTAAATTTTTAACAAATTCCGAAATTACTTTTTAAATCATTTTAAAAGGAATCGGTTTTTTTTTTCTGCAAAACAAAAATAAAAATAAAACAACCTAAATTGCTTACCGTTGCCTGCGAAGGGGAGGGAAGAAGAAGGAGGCGTCGATGTGGTGTTCGGTGGTGTCGGCGGCAGGGTTCGAGGTGAGGGCTTGCTTCGATTTGCTTCGACTGGGGGGCGTCGCGATGAAGGCGCTGGAAGGAGGAGGAGGTTGGACGGAGGGGGCGGCGGCTTCGTGGTGGTGGTCTTCGTCGGCGTCGAGGTCTTGAGGGGGGCGGCGCGATTAGATTTAGGTTTTTTTTTTTTTCTGGTAAATGAATCGGGGGGGGGGGGCAAGCAGAAGAAAAGGAGGGAAGAATATATATATATATTTTTTATTATTATTTAATTATTTAATTTTTCAAAAAGGTTGACTTTTACATACGACCTCGAAACGAGGCCTACCGCCTGTCGTCCATAGCGTTTTACCCCCATTCCGAACACAATGGGATATGTATCGTAAGCTGGTTTGATCGTTACAATCAGTTTCCGTTGAAATTTACATTTAAATCCTTATATTGAATTTTAAACGTACATTTCAAATTACCGGGGTCACACACTAACTAGAAAAATCCCAGAAAAATATTTTCTAGTTTCGTATTGACGATACGGTTCTAACAAAACTAGTTTCGTCGAATTCTGAGACCATATGCAAAATATCAATTTTCCAGGCCTATATATTTTATATACCGACTCTTCTGAAAATTCATTCGGCCATAACTTTTGATTCCCGTTATGAAACTTCGATTTTTCAGATTCGTTAGAAAGGTATTGACTAACAGACTTAAATATTTTTGGTCTCACTAAAATCCGTTATATTTTCCACCCTGCACAGTCGGTCAAAGTTTGAATTCAAATTTTCAAACTGACTCACTATTTCTAATTCACTATTTTATTGAAATATTCTATTTCAATGGTTCAAATTGCTTTTAAATAATCAATTTAAAAATTTTAAATTGGCTCGTATTTTTCGGGTTATTACAATATCGAGTTTCGGAAATTTTTTGTTTAAAAATGTATTTTTAATAGGATTTTTTTTCGATTTGGCCGCCTTTTATAAACTTATAACACTTTTAGCCTAGTTTCAAAACTTATTACGAACATAGCCTGGTTCATGTCACATCAGCTCAAAACCGTTATCAACACAACGGCGTTTGAGATGACGCGTAAAGCGTTATTTGGGATGACGCATAGAACTCACTTCTGGGCGTCATTTAAGAGGCCGCAGTTAGCGTCATCTTAAATGCCGCTTGTGTTAATAACTGTTTTGAGCTGATGTGACATAAACCAGGCTACGGCCGTAATAAGTTTTGAAACTAGGCTAAAAGTGTTATAAGTTTATAAAAGGTGGCTAAATCTAAAAAAAATCCTTTTTAATATTAAATATATAAGCCTTGAAAATAGCCATTTTTCAAATGACCTCTGTTTTCGACAAAACCACTTTTGTTGGATTCGGAATGTCAAAATATAGTTAAGTTTAATTTTTTATAATTTTTAGAATTAATTTGTGGCCGTGGCAAAAAGATTTCAGTTTTGTCAATTTCGGTCAATTTTAATCGACTTGAAAATAGTCATTTTTCAAATAGGCTCAGAATTCAACGAAAATAATTTTTGTTGGGTTCGTATCGTCAAAACAAAGATAAAAATGATTTTTCGGTAATTTTTAGAATTAATATATAATTATAATTGATTTTTCAGTGTAAACGGACAATTTTTGACTTTAAAAATTCATTAGAAATTCATACGAGCTCATAATTGAACGAAATTAATTTTCCTAGGCCCACAGCGTCAAAACATAGCTAAATATATTTTTCGGGAATTTTTAAAGTTAATTTGTGACCCCGGTGAATTTTCATGTACGGTTGAATAAAAAAATTAAAAGATTTATATTAAAAATAAATAAATAAACGCTGTAAACTTCAAAATTGGGCCTCGAAACATGTCCCATCGCGTTCAGAAGATGTCAAAACATTAAGATAGACAGTAAGCATGTCTAATTCTGAGTTCGGGCCAAATCGGACCTTAATGGGCTAATTAGTGAATATAATAATATAAATATACTCCTTAATCCCAACCCTAATCCTTCCCTACCAAAACTCAGCCGCCACTTCAGGTTTCATGGCCTAGAATGGCCGAAACTTCCTCCCTCAATCTCTCCCTCCTCTCTACGAATTAGAAGACAAATTATATACCATTTCGAAGCTCTTCTCCTCCTCTACCATTCCATAAGGTGATGATCGGATTTAGGCAAGAGATTTGGCCGAACCCATCCCCTCAACCCGCGGCCAAACAGCCCCACCACGCCCCCTAGGCCCCACCGCACCCTACACTATCCTAGGCGCAAGATCCCCTTCCTCTCCTCTCCGACGTCCTGTCACCCGATCATCTTCAAGCCATAAGAATCAATAGAAAATTCAAGGCCTAGGATCGAGCATAGTAGTGAAAACGTGCGGCCTTTATTCTGAAGTGGAAGAAAGGTTAGGAGGAGAGATTAATTAAGCTAATTATTTTATTTAATAACGTATTAATTTATCCAATGTTTGAATCATCGTAACTTATTCATTTCAAATCAGAATCGAACGAAACTGAAAGCGTTGGACTTGTATGGATCAGATCTACGCTATGAAGCTGACTAGAGCTAAAACCAAACACTTTGAAAATTTCAGATCTGAATGGTTTGGTGAGAATTCTATTTTTTTTAAATAACATTATTTATTTATTTATTTATTTCACTGCAAATTGTATATTCACCTTGTATATAATTTATGTTAATGCTATATATATTTATTCGGTGCTGGTTGTTGTATGAATGTGATGGATGATTGAATTAATTTGTATGTCTCTTGTTTGTTAGAATAAGATAGTGGTAAAAAAATAGCACCATGCTTGTTAAATTTAGATTAACGATAAAATTTCACTTTTATCGTTAACATGAAATTATTTGTCAAATTTAGGTTGATGATAGAATTTCACTTTTATGGTTATCACAAATCCATGTGTTGTCAAATGAAAAAGAAAGATAAAAATATACATTTTATCGGATGTAAAAGAAGGACAAAATATTAATTTTGTCAAATATAAAAGAATGACAAAAAAATAGGCATTAGAGATAAAAGGACATTTTTGTTAGAAAATGTAAATTAAAATAAAAGGACATTTTTATTAAGAAATGTAAATTAGAATAACAATGAAGATATTAGTAGCGTCATGTCATTTTAGTAAAAATGAAAGCATTTTTAGCGTTATGTAAATTTAGTAAAAATGAACGCATTTTTAGTGTTATGTAAATTTAGTAAAAATGAACGCATTTTCAGCGTCATGTCTATTTGGAGAGAACATACATCATTCTGGTTAGTGAATAAAAAGACTTCATTTAGTTGATAGTGAAAAATGACAATTTACACCGTCATTTAGTTGAATTAGAAGGAGAACATTTATTTCAGTTCCATGAAAAAAAACATTCCATATCATTTTCGTTTGTTAAATAGAAAGACATCATTTTGTTTGTTAAAAAGAAGAATGACATTTATTTCACCTTATTTAGTTGGAATATAAAAATGACATTTTACATCGTCATTTAGTTGGATAATGAAACATAGACAATGGTTACGTTGTTAATTAGTTAGAAATGAAAAGTAGATATTGTTTACATGGTCAATTTGCTAGAAATAAAATGGACATTATTACATTGTTGTTAGAAAATAAATGACACAAAGTTATTCACTTTTGTGTAAATTGAACGACACACAAAATTATCCTTTTTGCTTGCATTGAAAATGAACACACCCAGATTATTCATTTTTGTGTAATTGAATGAACACACACAAATTATACATTTTTGTGCAATTAAATGAACACACCAATTATACACCTTTGTGTAATAAACTGAACACACCAACTTATACATTTCTTGTGCAAATAAAATGAACAATTTAGCGATAAAACTTTATTTACATTTTCTATGTAAATAGGATGAACACATTGATAGTGAGAACTTTTATTTATATTTTCTAGGTAAATAAAATGAACGTATTTATAGCGACGACCTTTATTTACACTTTCTTATGTAAATAAAGATTTCATAGGAATTTATATTTTCCTATGTAAATAAAGAATGAAATGAAAATATGCATTTTTAAAATGTAAACTTACACTGTATGATAAAAATTACATTTTTATATGTAATTAAGGTATGAACTTGCATTGTAATAAAGATCACCTTTTTATATGTAAACAAAAGTATAATTTATACCGCATAAAAAAGTTACATTTTTATATGCAATTAGAAGAGAGAATTTACACTGTAAATAGAATTCCATTTTTTTATGTCAATTATGTCAACATAAAAGTATGTCATTTATGATAGTAGACAAAGTTAGAATTTAAAGAGATTACCTTGTTAATTGTCAATGTGTTAAATTAAGAAGATTTTGGTTTCAAAATGTTATCAATTTTGAAATAAAGGAATGTTTTTATCTTATATTCAATTAATGAAATTAATTGACGTTGGTTTAGAAAGATTACATCTTTGGCATCAACATATTAAAGTAAAAAAAAGTATGGTTTTAAAATTGTACATCTTGAAAAGATTTTTTTTAGAAATGCATAAAAATAGGGAAAGTTACAATTCATATTAAGATACCTGAAATCAAGAGATTTTGAAATGAAGAATACCTTAAAATTAAGATTCTTTAATGGAAAGGATAATTTCAAATAATGACATGTTTTGAGAAAAAATTTAATTATAATTATAAATTAAAATTGTACTTGGACACGAGGTTAGGTCACATTTGTGGTGGAAGTCTGCCCGGACCCGACCGGCATATCCAGCAGCCACAAATGTTGGGCCTAATGTGAGAGGTCCAAGTGCGCAAATACAAATTGGGCCAAGACACGAGGTTAAGCCCAACTTGTGAGATAAGTCTGCCCGGAACCGACCGGCACATCCAACATCCACAAGTTGTAGGCCTAATGTGAGAGGTCTGGCCCATATTAAAATATAAATGGATAACTTAGAAATTGACATTATTTTCACACCGTTATGTGTTAATAATGAAATGAATATTTTCACCTCCAAGTTTGTTACAAAAGAAAGTTACATTTTTAATATAATAAGATATGGATTATAAAAGTTTTACATTTTTCTTAATGTAAATAAGAATTAGAAAAGTTACATTTTTCTTAATGTAAATAAAAGGAAAATAGGAAGTTACATTTTTATATGTAATTGGTGTAATATAGAAACCTACATTTTTCAATGTAACTAAGGATGAAATAGAATTTATATTTTAATATGCAAATAAAAGAGTTTATATTTTTCAATGTAAACAAAAGAATGATTAGGAATTTATATTTTCCAATGTAAATAGAATATGAAATAAAGGTTACATTTTCAATATAATGATATATTGAAGTATAAGTTTACATTTCTCAATGTAAATATTATAGGAATAGGAATTTACATTTTTCAATGTAAATAATAAGATTAGAAATTTACATTTCTGATGAATGGATGTTCATTAGAAAGAAATACGAAACCAAATATACATTTGGTGTAAACTGAAAAATAGAAGAGTAAAATATACATTGTTATGTTTAGGATGCGTATGTAAAGTAAAAATAGCGATAGATCGTTATAAATTATTAACAACGCTATGAAATGGTTTTCAAATTTATATATGCGGGAGTTATTTGGAAAGTCCGAGTTTACTCTCATTCCAAATAATGATATGACGTTTGAAGAATTGAAGACGGCGATTGAAGACCGACGATCTTCACATCGAATGGGTAACTAGTGTTGAGGCCCTTGATTGATTTGCTTCCAAGACGGGGCTAAGATGGTAGTTGTCTTGACATAGTGTTGATTTTTACGGATTTGGCTTTCGCTCAGACCTAGAGCATAAGCTTATAAATGGAATGTGTGTCTGATAATGTACTCCTTTATATTGTATTTATTGATTTTCTATCGAATGTATGAATGTTTGGTGGCGGAGAATTTATTCTCTTGCTTAACACCCTTTCATATAATTTGGCAAAGGATTGGTAGTGTGATATGGAGTGACGATGTGGCATGCTAAGATGCATATGATCAAGGCTTTGTTGAAAAGCAGGCCTTGTGGGATGATCAAAGCACTGCCTATTTAGGCATAGCTCTGTGTATAACGCGACTTCGCGAGCCTCACACACCGGTGGAGTCTAAAACGGGAGAAGGGAATGCAGGGAGAGCAGCACGTTTCTTTCTAGCTAGAAGTAGTGTTTGGGCTTTGACACGACCCGGCATTTTACTTATGTGGATGATGGAATGAGGCGCCTCGGATGATAGGTCCTATAGGATCGGGAAACGTGTGTTCAGGAATTTCCAATTCACGAAGCTGTATGTGTGGACCAGCCCTGCAGCTATCCAAGGGTTCACTGCGGGGGATCCTGAGACATTAGCTAGAGCGTCTCGAATCGGTAAGGAGCTCCTCCCTAGCCTTGACTCATGATGGAAACCCAATTTCCAATACGACCTCACTCAGTTTTGATTGTATTACTAGTATGGAAGCATAGTATTATGGTATCTATGTGTCCTAGGATTGATACATTTGCTTTGATATGTTTTTGAAAACATATACACACTAATAATAATATCAAATTCATTTTTATCGTATCAAGCATTTTTAACCATTATAAGGTAAAACCCTATTCTCCGGTTTGCGTTGCATTATGTGATGGGACTTGGGTCTTATGATGGTTTCATTTTTCTAAAAAGCATTGCGTTGTTTTTAACGATTTACTTTAGTTTATGCACCGGCAATCCATTGGAGTAAACCCCTTCCGCGTTAGCGGCGTGGTCCTTGGATTTGCCTTATTACTATTAGTTAAATTAGTTAAGAATTCTCACACCAGTCCCATGAATGACCCGTTATTTGTTTCCACCTTTACAAACTCGGGTGCTCTCTTTCCACACGGGCAGTCGAGTAGTTTGTCTACAGGTCCTTATCTCGAGTAGGATTCTGGATTGAAGCTTAAAGCTGTGTCCAGAGCATAGAAAGTCTTCCGCTGTATTATACAATAATTTATTGTAATTTATCTTCCGCTGTAATTTTATTCGATGCACTCTGATATTCTGTACTCTGATGTAACATTATTTCAATGTTTATAAAAGTCCGCTGTTGTTGTTCTAATGTTGTTGTATTCCCAAAGTTAAAGTATTCGTGGATTTCCAACTTTTTGGGTCAGACTTGTGTGGTTTATGGTCGATCCAAAGAGCAGGAATTTACGGGTTTTTACACAGCGCCATAACCATTATAAAACCATAATGTTTTATTTAAATAAATAAAAGGATTTTAAGTAAATAAAATCCGAATTTCCATTAGAAAAATCTAGACTTGAGTTGTAAAATAAATACGAACTCAAGTTGTGTAAACGAAATGATTTTTTTAAACAAAAATCTTATTTTTAATTATTAAATAGAATTAACTAATTTGAAGAAAAATTAGTTAATCGAGTTTTGATACGAAATTGGGTTTTGGTTAAGTAAATTGAACTGGTGAATTCATATTCGTAATCGAATATAAAACCTGAATTGAAAGTGGAAATCAATTATTTTATAAGTCAACTAATATATATTTGAACGTGATATGTTCAAATAAAAAGTGAAATTGGCAAAAGATCTAATCGAAGAATTAATTAGCGAATTGAGTTAAAATGGCCAGATTGAGTTGGAATAAATTAGAAATGGACGTATATGGGTTAGATAGGTATGGAATGAAATGTATGAAGAATATAATTCGAATGCCCGACAAAAAGGTACACGTTTAAATACCATATGGGTTTTTATGTGCCGAATCGGCAAGCCACTTGGCTTTTTGACTTTCTTTTTAAATGGAAAGTGCCCATAGAGGTGTTTTGTAGTTGTACCGAGTGATTCGTACAAAGGAGGTTATGGTGAAATTTTTCGAAAATTCAAGGAGTTAGAATATTTTTAAGAAAATTTGATAACTAGAAATCAATATATCAATATATATATATATAATTCGATAAGGAAACGAACTTAAAATAGAATATTATAAACAAAAAGGAAATCTATTATTAAATCTGGTAAAAATATAAAGAGAAACATATACACGTTTTAAAAATGAATAGTTGGTTTTTCTGATGTTGATTATTTGAGGTAAGTGGTCTTGTCTGTTTTGAAGTTAAAGATATTTTCAGTCAAGGTCTGAGAGGTAGTTATACCCTAACTTGATTGATTTCATTTTAACCGATAAATAGGAAGATTCAGTCTCGAAGAGAAATGTTTAAAGAGAGTTAGTTGAATGCAGTATTTTGGGATGTTGCAATGTTGTTTTACACAACATTTTTTTTAACCAAGGTAAGTGAAATTTAGAAATATAATAATAAATATATCCTGAGTATAGAAATGAATGATCGTGAAAAGAAATAAATAGTTTGAATGTTTTCCAATAATAAATATAGGATATTTTCAAAGTATATAAATTAAATGAAGGTGATATTTGGAAATGTTTTCCAAATAGCATAAGAGACCAAGATGATTGTTGAAAATATTGGATTAACAAATATTGATAAAGAAATGGAGAAGTAGTTTAATTAAGTAAATATTAATTAAGGGGCCCAGTGATTGTTTGATGTTATGGATGAATGTTTGTTTGTTTTTCTTCGATAGTTAAATAACCGACTATCGAAGTTTTGGCCAATATCGTTGTCATTATGGAGAACTGGTTGCATTATTATCCGAGAACTACTCCGTATTGGCAGTAACATTGCGAATCAGTTTATATGAAGATAATTGAAGACAGAGTTAAGTGCAAGGGCTTTTTCTGTTAATCCTAGGTAGAAATTGCCTAAGATGGATTAACGGAAATTGTGCCTTCTATTTCGTACAAACCTAGAATGAACGTGTTTGGACAAGTGTCTGACAAAGTATTTCCAATGTTCGCATATGTTGGTCTGTATAAATATATATGGCGGCAGAGAATTTATTCTCTTAGCATAATATCCAAAATATATTTGTGCAAATCAATTAATGATTAACGGATCTGACCATGTGGCATTCAAAGAGATAGTGGTATCAAAGAATGGTAAGTAATCGTAGCCTCAGGCCTCAACAATCAGGAAATGACAAAAATCAGGCAGGCAGCATGGCTAAGTGGGTAGCTCCCAATTAGGGTGTGTTATCACCTATCTAGAGAAATTCATTTCATTCTTTATTCTATTCAATGTTGTCCCATTCGGGAAAACAGTTGTTGATCCCAATCGTTGTTGATATACATTCGATACACTCAAGCGAAATGAGTGGTCGGTCATGTGTGGCCGGGTTGCAAGATGTTCTTGTTGAACCCAATATATTCCTCTCTAGAGATACATTATCGAAAGGTGGTTCCATACTTTGTCATAGTTAGAAATTCGTTACCCAATAAGTGCTCGCGGTTTTGATTGTATATTATATATGTAGAGTGTGAGATGCAAATGTTCTACTAAAAGATTATTTAATTGTGGTTGATAGACACTATTATAATATCAAAAGAGTTTTGATATAAAGATTATCTTTTTCTTTCCAAAGGATTTGAAAATTAAATCAAATGTTTTGGATTCTCATAAGGGAAAAACTCATTCCGTGTTGTATGGCGTGGTCTTATGAGATATCGTTTATTTTCTAAAACTGATTTAAAATGTTTACTCATACCAGTCCCATGACTGACCCGGAGTTTATTTGTCTATGTTTTCCCTAAACTCTTGGGTGCCTAAATTCGTACGGGCGGTCAAGTAGTTTAGGATTTTACAGATTTATCTAAAGGATCTTAGAGTAGGAGGCTTAAGCGTTATCTGGTTATTATTTTTCCGTTGTGTTATAAGTGTTGTACTCTGATGATGATATGTATATACAGAAAAAAATTGTACTCCAAAAGCTGATATATATATATATATATATTATATTTTGTTCCGCTGCGATGTGAGATTCTATATTGTTATTTTTGTTCTTCTTCTACCTTATTTTTCTTTATTAATAATGATTTGTATTTCTGTGACATTTGGGTTGGACGTGTGGTATATTTAGTCAACTCAGATAGTATGGATTTGCGGGCTGTTACAAACCGTTAGGTCAATTTTCTACTTCCTTGCTTATAAATCTGATTAATATCAGAATTTGCTTTATAAAATCATTTAATAATTAAATATAAACTTAGATAATAAATATTTATTTACTTTAAAAACTTTTATTCAAAATAGTAAACCTCAAAATCTATCTCCAATTATATAATATATTTTATAACTTCATTTCTATTGATCCACCTTATGGTAAATCAATATAAATAAAATGATTCATTTTAGGCTATTTACTGTCAGTTACTCAACCAACATCACCCGTTGGTTTAAATAAAATAAATGTTGGATTTCAGGTCAATGGTCAACAACCAAATAAATCATTTCAATCAGAATAACTCATATGATGATAATATGAAAATAAACAACATTTAATATAATTGAGGAATCCAGTTGGATCCCTCCAACCTGTTCTTCCATACGTTAAAATATATCATCTCATATAAATTCTGATAATTCATATAATAGTAAATAACACTATTTAACATCAACCAGTTATCAAAACAATTCAAACAATTAAACATGTTTATTTAATAAACGTGACCAATAAGGTAAGTTACCTTCATTGGATCCAACCATTAAAATAACGATTTGATTTTCCACTGAAATTAAATAACGTTTAATTTCATTGGTTCAATCAATATATTAATATATATTTAACAAACAATCAACCATTAGCAACTATAGCACACAATTATAAAACCCGACTTATATAAAACATAAGTGGGGAGAAATAAGTGAGTTTAACTCACCTTGATCTGATACGCTGTTTAAACAGCTCATTTCAATTAAATTAACCAACGTTAAATTTAACTGAAAATCTCGTTTATTCCAATCGCGTCCATGTTTGTTCCAAAATGTTCTGCTCTTCAATACAGTTCCAGTGTCTGTTGTTTGGTTCGATTCTATTAATGGAGATAATATTTATACCATTTTATCATTATACGATTATAAATAAACAGTTATTTCTTAATTATTATTTTCTAAACTTTAATTACATTGTTAAGGCTGATTAAAAAGATTCTGGTTCCTTCTCTTTTCTTCGCTGCAGTTTCGTTCTTGTTCAGTAGTACTCAACAACATGCCTGCAACAATTCACATCTTAGTTAATATAATTTAGTTTGATAATTTATTTTCCCTAATCATAATGTAGTTTAACATTTAAAACTAATCAAATCCATTATGTTAAACATTTCGATTATAGATATACGGTCAGGAAAATACTTGGTAATTATTCTAAGTGTCTTCCCTTTGAATCCACGCTGGAACAACACCACCAACCCGTCATGTTGTTAAACAAGGAATTAACTTCTAATTAAATTTTATTTAATCTAATTACTAATTAAAAAATTATGGTTCACAGTAATATTAGGCCGACAATAGATTTATAACCTTCTTCCTCCTATCTTGATACTGTCGTCTGTAAGTTGTAACCCAAGTCTTTGTTTCAATTTGTGCCTAAATTTTCGTTCACCCTGTAAGGTTTTAGATCAATTAGAAATGATATAATAATAATTAACCTTTAAATTAATAATTAAAATACTAACTACGTTTAATTTTAAAGTGGCCAATACTTTAACTTTCCAGGTACATGATTTTCATTTGCTCCTCCCTTTGTTCTGAACATTCACGTATGCTCGCCTCCAATTCACCCAACCGCCACTGTTCCGATCATCGAAACATGATCTACCACCACCGACCGATGCGTGCTGCTGACCACCCCCTTCACCCAAAATCTTATGGCACTCGATGCAGTCCTTGATCACAGGTCCCCCTTCGAACGTTGTAGGTTCTCAACGATGTTCTGTCCAACACTGTACATCAAATCTGATCGTGACTGTACACGAGAAAGTTCTCGCGGAGCTGCGTAGGTTTGTTGTTGGAGACTTAGCGTGAAAATCGATGGATTTGTGATAATTTGAAAAGGATGTTGGTGAGATTTCATTCGTTGGTTTGGAGAAGGGGTGACTGGTTTTGCAGTTGAACACGCGATTTTAGAAATTAGGTTGTTGACCTATATACGTGTATTTATAGGAAGGTTTGAGATTATTTTATTATTTATTAACTTAATGATGAATTAGCCTTTTAAAACCACTGCCAGCAACTTTTATTTTTTGATAAAAATGCTAATTCTAGCATAAAAAATATTTCGGACCCGATGGGACAGGTTTTGTCGAATTCCGAGGTTGTTTGTAAAAAGTCCTTCATAAATCATAGGCTAAAAATCATGCGTTTAAATTTCCCACGGTCACAAAATAAATCCAATCAACTTGAAACTTTGAAATTACATTAGATCTCTTCTTTACGGATCCAGTGAAATTTTATTCGTTAAAATCGGAGTTCATTTGGCTAGTCATTTATTCTTTTAAATTTACCCCTGTCTAAATTGGACAAAATAAAATAAACAATTAAATGAAACAAGGGCGTTTGACGCTGCCATAATCACATGGTTAATCAGATCGCTACCAAATTTGAAACGTAACAATAACTTACTAATACGGATCCAATAAAACTATTTTGGTCAGAATCTGACTCCGTTTGGAAAACGACGATATTTTATAATTTAAATTGTTTGTTGGTTTACAATTAAATTCCGTACACTCACATATTAACTCCATTTGGCCCCAAAATTTGCAGTACGCTATTTTTTGACGTTTCGAGTCCAACAAAATTCGTTTCATTGCAAACGGAGGTCTTTTGAAAATTGGCTATTTCTAAGGCCTTTAAAATATTGATTAATTATTAATTAAATTCCAAAATAATCAAATAAAATAATAATGAATTATTTTCATCATATATATCCAAACAAAATATATATACAACATCAAATAAAAATTATACAACTAAAAATTATCATTTTCGAGTTAACCATTATCCAAATTATATAAAAAAAACCTATTATATTAATTAATAAATGTTATCATTTATCATCAAAAGCCATAGCGACTAATTTAAAATTTGATTTGGACATAACTAACAATCTATAACACAAAATCTGAATTTTCCTCTTCCATATGAAAATTATAGTCAACAAGATTCCAACGTTTCTTGTTTCACAGAAATCCGACTTAAAACAGATTCTGTATATTAAACTAAAGTTCAAAACTCCATATTACAAACTTGTAACAACACGGAATTTCTGAACCAGTTTAAAAAAATTATTTTAGTTATTTTAATGGATTTTGAATATTTAAAATGAATTATTTTAAATAATAATGACTAAGAATTAAATTAAATCGAAGTTAGAAAATATAAATTTATATTTATTATAAAACAAACTCGAAATGGCGCAGTAGTCTGAAAATTCATTTTTTTTTATTTCAAATGAATGTACAGAATGAAATAAAAATCGGATTTCAATAAAACGAGAAATATTAGAATATGTTTAATTATATCTTTCTAATGAATGTAAGAAATTGAGATTTCAGTATATAAATTGAAAGTCATGCCCAGTTTAAAATTTAGAATAGTCGTTATGGAATTTATATATGTTTTTAATATTATATATAGCCCTTAAAAATAGCCATTTTGTAAACGACCTCCGTTTTCGATGAAACTACTTTGGTTGGATCTGGAATGTCAATTTATTGTTATGTTTCAAATTTCATAATTTTTGGAATTAATATGTGAGCATAGTGAATTTAAAGGTGTTTGGTAATCTTAGTTTGAATTTAATCGACTGTAAAAAAGCCATTTTTCAAACGGTCTCCAAATTTGACAAAATTAGTTTTGTTAGGACCATATCGTCAAAACATAGCTAGATTTATTTTTTTGTAATTTTTGGAGTCAGTATGTGGCCCCGGTAAATTAAAATGTACATTGGAATTGAATATTGACCGTTATATCAATTTATATTTTTATTTTGATAAAAACTGTTCGAAACAGTCGAATTTGCTTACGAAATATATCCCATTGTGTCTGGAAGGGGGTATTTAGCTAGGAACGACAGTCGTTGGGTTCGGTTTGGAGTTCAAATGTAAAATCACACTTTTTGGAATTAAATTAATATCAATATATATATATATATATACCTAGTAAACCCTAACCCTTTGATTAATGAACCCTAGCCCATTTTGTTCTGCACCGCCACCTTATGGATCCAATGGGCGATTTTTTTTCCAAACTGAAACTCTAATCATTTCGAATCCATGAATTATTTCACAAAATTTGCAACGCGGAAATCGAAGAGGACAACAAGATCTTGCTATCCAACGGCTGAGATCATTAATCGTTGTGTGGTTAGTGAGATTTTGGGGTGAAAATCGTCACTATTTGGAGTGGAATTCGTGGAGCTAGGGGGGAACGATCACGGCCTAGTTGCCGGTGGAGGGAGGTGCCGGAATGGTAGTTCGTGTGGGGGTGTCGGATGTGGGGCCGATCAACTCTGGTGGCGGCAGTTTTGGGATGAAGGTTGGAGCGATGGGTTTTGTGAACTAGTGAATGAAAGGGGGATTAAGATGGAGGGGGTTAAGTTATTTTTTAATTAATTAATTTATTTACTTACAAGAATAAATTGTTTAACATATAAATTTCCATAACTCATTCATTTTAAATCAGAATGGAACGAAACAACTTGCGTTGCAATCGTGGAAGCGAGTTCTACATTTTAGAACTGACTGGGAGGAATTTGGAAGTAGTTGGAATTTTTGACAAAATTAAACGGCTGTTTAATTTTGTTAAGATGATCATTCATTTAAAGACTAACGGAGTGGAAACGAATGTGAGAATTCTCTCACTAAAATTGTGTACAGTTATTTATTTTATAACTAAAAATAAATAAATTGTCATTGTTGATTTTTATTTATTGTATGTGACATTGCTTGAGTTCAACACATGAACTATTCAAGACTCATTTGTGCAAGAAGCGTTGTTTGAATATACGACACTTGTATTTCAAACAATGTGGATGACACTGTGTGGTTGTTGAAATGAGATATAAATATCCGTTTATTATTTGAACAGTAAATTTTCATTACTTGTTTAAGTAAAATTGATTAATTAAAAAAATAATTCTTGGAATTGGTTAAATTTATTAACCAATTATTTATTTAAATAGACTGTTGTTGTGTGAAAACCCCACACATGTTTTGGGATTATATTTGACATATACTAATCCCATTATTTAGTTGTATGTCAATCGATTGGTTACCAAACTGTGGTGAGCATTATTTATTTATTTTAATGCTTATACAGTTGTAGAATGCACTTTGGATGACGTTTGAATGTTTAATGATTGTTTATCATTATTGTTGTATACATGCGATGTATGAAATCCATATAAAATTATATGGTAATTGATTGAGTTTGATCCCAATTCAGAAAATAAACAAATATTTTAAAATAATATTCAGTAAAAGTACAAAATATGATTTTGATGTCCGGTTTTGGATGGACACGAAAATATTGAAATATATATAAAGCCGAGTTAAGTAGTTAAAAGCCCTTTTAACTCGAACGGGTGTATAAATTGATTCTATTCATTTTATAGTGAATGTCGAAAAGAATTGATTTCAAAATTTGATATTTTGAAAATATTATCATTTTAATGTTATAATGGTATAGAATATTCAATTTTGATTTAAAATAGAAAATGAAGTTGAAATCATTTTTAAAACGAATCTATAAACGATTTATAAAATATGTTTTAAATAGAAATCGATGAAATATGTTATATATATTTAAATGGTTTGAATAGAACATATCGTGCAGCGACCATTCAAGAATTTCAACCATTAACTTCAAATTGATGTAATGGGAGATCCGACCATCGGATTCTCCTAAAACCGGAACCGTTGGGTTCGTATCGAAAAGATTTTTCCAATGAGTTTAATAGATTTAAATTTGAAAGATTGTATTTCAAATTATATCTAAATCATTTTCAGAAAAGGTCGTTATGGATGAAGTTCGGTGGCCGTTATTCCATTTATATTGTTGGTCTGATATGGAAATTTATATCAATTATATATTGATCTGATTTCCGTGAAGATTCCATTTTGATGGAATATGATTTGGGTTTATTTTGAACTATGTTTTAAACAACGTTTGTTCTTCAACACAGTTGAAGACAGAATTGATTTCAAAAAGGTTGAATAATCATCAAATAATGATTTTTGGGATTATAACTGAACTAGAGTTGTAATGAATATTTAATTAGATTGAAAAGTGAATGAGATAATTAAAATTATCAAACAAGAGAAATGATCGAGAATGAAGTATCACCAGTTTTACTCTAGATGATAGTTAAATCTTTAATTAGATTTGAACGTGAAATGGTAATTAAATTTACTGATAACACAGTAGGTGTTATATATGGAGTACTACCAGTTTTTCTCCATGGGATGAATAGATTGGGATTGGAAATAATAAAATAATAAATGATTACTTCGATAAGGCTCGATAACTGTAGAGGCCCGTAAATCCGTACTAATTTGAGCTGACTAATATCCTACACATTCAACTCAAAGTGCACGAAAATATAGAAATTTAATAGAAAGAAGTTAGATGGTGAGAAAGATAAGATAAAACTAATAGAATAGAAGAAGAAGAACATCATAATCTAAGCAGTATCAGAGTAAACACGAATCTCACAGCGGAACGAATAAAATATATTATATAACACTTTGAAATACAAATCTGAATTTGTATATATACCATATCAGAATATAACTTATATACATTACAGCGGAAATAATCTCTAATAACTAGTGGTGAAGCTTCCTGCTTTGAGCTCCTCCAAGTGAATCCGGAAAGCCTGAACACTTGATTGTCCATACAAATTTGGGCACCCAAGAGTTTAGGGAAAACACATAAAATAAACTTTGGGTCAGTCATGGGACTAGTGTGAGTAAACTCCAACCATATTGTTTAATTTTGAAAACCCTTTTGAAACAAAAGGATTATAGTAAGACCAACCCACACATAAACATGGACGGTTTTTACCTTACTATAAACCAAAATACTTTGATATCAAAATCCAGTGATATTATAGCAATGTCTAATAAATATAAATGACCAAATAGTAGAACGCTTGCATCTCATGCTCTACATATATAGTATAAAATCAAAAACCACAAGGCGCCTATTGGTGATTGGATTCCAACTGACAAGGTATGGGATCACCTTTTGATCAGTGTACTCTAGAGGGTATACACCGGGGGTCAACAAGAACGTCTTGCAACCCGGCCACACATGACTACCCACTCATTTAACTTGAGTGTAACGAATATATTGTCACCCGCGGTTGTTGGCCATCCAACCATTATCCGAAGATACAAAATCGAAAAGAAGAACAAATATAAATTTTCTCTAGATCAGTGATAATACACCCTGCTTGGGTATGACCCAACTAGCCATGCTGCCTGCCCGATTTCTGTCATTTCCCCGCTGTGAGGCTAGAGGCTACGTCTATCTTTTCAGAACATCTGATCACCATTCACTTTGAATGCCACATCGTCAAACCCGTCAATTCACTAATCGATTTCAAAAATATCACAGGTATAAAAAGCTAAGAGGAACGAATTCCTCCACCACCAGACGTAACACCTTTTAGAGATCAACCGTACGTGATTTGTCAGGTATACTCTGTCATACACTCATCCATACAAGTTGTCCTGGGACTGGACAAACAGAAAGCACCATTCTGGAACAGAATGACCCTTGCATTTCACTTCGTCTTCAATTATCTTCAGCATAATCTAATTCGCAGCACTTAGGCCGATACGGGGTGGTTTTCGGATAATATATCCAACCGGTGTCTCCGTGTTGACAACGATGGTCAAAACACTTTGATAGTCGTTTATTTAACTATTGAAGTAAAAACAAAACATCCATTAAAATGTACGACTAAACATCACACAATCAATGGCCCTTTTATTTAACATTTATTTCCCAATCTCCCATATCTTCTGCATATTTCTCAAAGCCGTTAAACTCTTCACACTTCTTGGAAAACATTTCTAAATATTCTTAAATTCTTATTTTCTCATATTTTTATAAACTCTTCTTTATTTCCCTTCCTCGGAAGTATTACATCATATATCAAAAATTCCTTTAGCCTTCCTTTACTTCGGAAATAGCGATATATATATATATATATATATATATATATATATATGATCTATTCCATATTCGATTATTATTTCTTATATGACCTAAAAACAATGTCGAACGACATATTTTATTATTAATCTTTTTTTATCAATTTCCAAACTTGAAGATTTCCATTTAATATGGGAAATATATTAATTCTCAATTATTCGTCTTTGTTCCCAACCCAACATAACACTCCTATATTTCTTTGGACAAACATCGTTACTTATTACTTTAGAATAAGTGGATTTCAAACCAAACTGTTTTCATTTCCTAGGGAATGGTGTTATATATATATATCACGCTTAAGCTTGGTCAAGAACGTTAATTTGTCATTATAGTTCAAAAACTTGCAATACACTGCAATGTCCCCTTTATAACTAATCTTGACATCTCTTTCCATTACAAACTGATACCATTCCTCGATAATAGTGAAGTCGTTCAAGTTGGGGTATTTTATTTACCTCTCAGACCTTGCTTGACAACATTCTATCTTAGAATAGATACCAGTCCATAACTCACTCTCGCATTACTTCTACTATCAATGAAACTGTATTTCTTGTTCTATTTGAAACATGGTTTTATAACACCATTTACTTACTTTGAAAAACTCGGTTGGTTATACTTATTTACATTAACAATAACATTAACTCTTCGCTTCATTTCCGTTATATAATCATATTTATAAAACTGGTTTAGCCCTTCACGCTCTTAGAAAACATTTCCAAATATTATATACTTTTGTTTTCCCATATTCCAGATATATACGTTATTAATGTTCGAAAAACATTCTTATCCTTTCACGTTTCTTATTTCTTGTATATAAGAAAATATACATTATTTATACTGGAAAACATTTTCCATTTCCATTATAACTACTTAATCTGCAAACACTTGCTTTTTACAACATTATTCACTTTGAAATGTGAACATTTTATTCTTACAGAACTCTGATTTCGTTTATCAAATAAATCTTCATTAGATACTAAATACCATTTTAACTTAGTGTCGACCTCCTATTTGACTATAATTTATTTTAATAACACTAAACATCTTCGAAATACACTTACAATCCTTATTGTTCACTTAGTTCTATTCATATTTCGAACGTCACACTAATTTTATCATTTTATTTTGAAGCGATTCTCAAATTCCCCATTTCTAAGTTCATTCTTATAATTTCAAATTATTTAATAATAATTATTATTCCACTTAATCTCTGAATATCATTTATAAATCAAATTACTTGTTTTAATTAAACAAGTTATTATATCCTAGTCTAATCAAGATTCAATTTCTATTATTTAAAATAATAAATAATAGATTTATTCCTTTTTAAATTTGAATTCATTACAATATATTTGTATAGTATTTAAATACCGATTATCTCAGGGCCAATGTTATTCAATATCCTAAACACACAACAATCAACAATATTTATCACATCATATAATGCAGTATATGAAAAACAACAACATAATAGTTTAGGAATCCAGTTGGATCCCTCCGACTTGTTTCCCTGCATCCACAGATGTTAGTCACATAAATAACACCAATTTCATATTGGTCTGGAATATGATGGTAAACGACATCAGTTTTCAATCGACCGTTTTATGTATATATGACGGTATATATTATTTCAACCAAATAATTTAGTAAATCATCCAAGCATCCATCACACATAGCATTTAACCTATCATCAAAAAATAATTATAATATTTTAAAACATAACAGAGTTAGTGAGTTAACTCACCTTCGTGCGTTAACCGTTAAATAACGATTTGCGTCAGTTGATTATACCCGGCGCTTTAATTGCTTAAAATTGTAACGTGCTCAAAATCACTCCCTGTTGGTGCCATTGCGTAGCTTGTGTTCATACGATCCATCCTTAGCTTGCCCAAACAATCATTGCCGAAATCTATTCGCACGTCCTCAATATTTCGAACGCCACATCATTTTGTACTTTGGAACAAAACCATAACCTGTTACTTCATCTAACAAAATGCCACACTAACTCTCCCCATATTCAAACGCATGAAAGGGTATTTCCTTTGAAAGCCATTGCCATTCTTTCCATCATATACCCTTTGACGAAACAACCATGTCCCCTGCATATACACTGACTCCAGCACCCATCAAAACACGCACTATACACTGCCATCTTTGCTGCAAAACCTCTCCTCTCCCAAACTCATCTCTTATACATACAGACGTGTCCCGCTCATTTCTCCCACCCCATCATTACAAGCCCACACACTAATTACCCAAACAATCCCTGCACCGTGCAACAGACCAAGACCAATTCTTCTTCTACTTCTTTGTGAACCCGCACCTGTCCTTTTACAGTTCCATGGCTTTCCAATGAGCTTTGCTAGAACGCCTGAAACATTTTTAGTCATTTTGGGCGGATCTGATTTTGTGCAGTTCTCCTTTAGCGCAATTCAGTGGGTGAAACGACCCGAAAATTGCCCTTGCGGGAAATCGCCGAATACGCTTACTTTGGGCTACAACACATCAGAACAACAACAATAGACTTTTATTTCATCATATAATGTTACATCAGAGTACAGAATATCAGAGTACATCGAATAAAATATAGCGAAAGATTTAAATTACAACAAATACAGTACAGTGCAGTGGAAATAAAATAACTAAGGCAGCGAAAGAGAACTATACTCTGGACACAGCTTTAAGCTTCAATCCAGAATCCTGCTCGAGATGAAGACCCGTAAACAAACTACTTGACTGTCCGTATGGAAAATAATGGCACCCGAGTTTGCAAAGGTGGAAACAAACAACGGTTCAGTCATAGGACTGGTGTGAGAATTCTTAACTAATTTAACTAATAGTATAAGGCAAATCCAAGGACCACGCTGCTAACGCGGAACGGGTTTATTCCAATGGATTGTCGTGCATAATTTAATGTGACAAAATAGATAAATAAATAAATCGTAAAACAATGCGATGCTTTTGGAAAAATGGAATCACCATAAGACTCAAGTCCCATCACACAATGCAACGCAAACCAGAGGATAGAGTTTTACCTTATGGTGATTAAACATGCTTGGTACAATAAAAGTGAATTTGATATTATTACTAGTGAATATAAAAACATTTCAAAATAAATGTATCAATCCTAGGAAGCATAGCTACCATATACTATGCCTCCATACTAGTAATACAATCAAATCCGTAGGGTCGTATTGTGAATTTGGTTTTCCATCATGAGTCAAGGCTAGGGAGGAGCTCCTTACCGATTCGAGACACTCTACCTAATGTCTCAAGATCCCCTGCAGTGAACCCTTGGATCCTGCAGGGCCGGTCCACACATACAGCTTTGTGGATTGGCAATTCCTGAACACACGTTTCCCGATCCTATAGGACCTATCATCTGAGGCGGCTCATTCCATCATCCACATAAGTAAAATATCAGTTGGTTTAAGCATTGACACTACTTCCAGCTAGAAAGAAACGTGCTTCTCTCCCTGCATTCCCTTCTCCCGTTTTAGACTCCACCGGGTTGTAAGGCTCGTGAAGCTACATAATACACAAAGCTATGCTTATTCAAGTTGTGCTTTGATCGTCACCACAAGGTTCTGCTTTTCAACAAGAAACCTTGATCATTGCATCTTAGTATGCCACACTGTCACTCCATATCCTACTATTAATCTTTTGCCAAAATATACAAAAGGGTGTTAAGCAAGAGAATAAATTCTCCGCCACCATACATTCGTACATTCGACAGAAAATCAATAAATACAACATAAAGGAGTACAATGTCAGACACACATTCCATTTATAAGCCTGTTCTGGGTCTGAACGAAACTGGAGATACCCTCGTCCCGTATGTCAAGTACGGAAAGGAGATACCCGCATATCCATGAAATCAACACGTACGTTTGGGCAATTACCCCGACCCTTGAATTGGGAGCAAGTCAATTCAGGATCTTGATCGTTGTCCATTCGAGGGAAGATTTACGATCTTCATTCACCGTCTTCAAACTTCAATTCTTAACGTCGTCTGATTACTTGGAATGAGATTAAACTCGGACTTCCCAAATAATTCTCATATATATATAATGAAAATTCTTCCTTATCGTTAATTTTATTTTTAACGATTAGTTCCTATTTTAATTACTTAAAATAATTAAATCCTTATTTAACGACGCCACGGGTCAGTGGGCGAACCTGGCGCTGCTTTCAACCAATTTTGATCTTCACATTTCTCGAAATATAACCATTGGATTTTAACGTGGTTTATATTGTTAGAAAGATCTTCCCAAAACGGTCCTAACGGTTCCAGTTTTGGGAAAATCTGATGGTCAGATCTTTTGGTATAGTCGTTTAGAGGTACGATTTCAAAGTGCAAACTACCGCGCTCGATTCGTTTAATTTTTAATTATGTTTATATCGTTTAACCATAATAACGTCATTTGATTTAACCATGAGCTAAACAACTACCGATCTCCATTCAATTTTAATTTATTTAAAATGAAGACAATGTTCCAACATTTTAAATACATTCTTTTATTCCTTTATTTACATTAAAAATGTAAATTATGATACAAAATCCAATTTCACCCTTATTCCTTAGTTCTTATATTTACATAGGAATGTAAATTATATTACAATGTTGAATTCCATTCTTTATTCTTTTATTTACATTAAAAATGTAAATTCCATTTTTTATTCTTTTATTTACATTAAAAATGTAAATTCCATTCTTTATTCTTTTATTTACATTAAAAATGTAAATTCCATTCTTTAAATTACACTGTAAAGTCCTCTCTGTAATTACATTAAAAATGTAATTAACATTCCATGTTAAATTTTTTATCTTTTAATTTACCATACAAAAATGTAATTTACATTCCATTGCAAAATTATTCTTTTTAATTACATGTAAATTCTTACCCTTTTTAAATTACATAAAAAAGTAATTTTGATTCCAATGCCCAATTCTTCTTTTTAATTATTAAGAATGTAATCAACATAGCAGTGAATTTTTTTATCTTTATAAATTGCATTAAAAATGTAATTTTATTTACAATATCAAATTCCACTTTTTAATTACATTAAAAATGTAATTAACATAATAATGTAAAATTCCTATCTTTTAATTTGTCTCTTAATTTACAATATAAAATCATACTTTTTAATTACATTAAAAGTGTGATTAATTTTACACGTCAATTCTTGTCTTTTAATTTGCAATGTAAATTTCTATACCTTAATTACATATAAAAAATGAGTTTTATTTGCTATGCAATTTCTTACTCTTTCATTACATATAAAAATGAAATTTTGTTTACATGTAAACTATAAGTCTTTAATTACATATAAAAATGTCCTTCCTAATTTACAACCTAAATTCTATTCTTTAATTATATAATAAAATGTATTTTTGATTTACAATGTAAATCCTCATCTTTATTTACATAACAAAAATGTCCTTTTTAATTTTCAATGTAAATTCTCATCTTTATTTACATAACAAAAATGTCCTTTTTAATTTGCAATGTAAATTCTCATCTTTATTTACATAACAAAAATGTCCTTTTTAATTTGCAATATAAAATCATACTATTTAATTACATGAAAAATGTAATTATATTAATGGTGAAAAATTCTATCTTTTTGAACCACATTGAAAATGTAATTTTGTCTACATTGTCCAATTTCTCTTTTTAATTACATTAAAAATGTAATTTCATAAACAGTGAATTCTTATCCTTATGAATTACATTGAAAATGTAATTTTAATTGCAATGGTAAAGTCTTATTCTTTAATTCTATTTAAAACTATAATTTTATTTACAATGCAAATTCTTATCCTTTAATTACATGTAAAATGTACTTTTAATTTACAATGTAAATCCTACTCTTTAATTACATAATAAAAAAATGTAATTTTATTTACAGTGCAAAAATCTCATCTTTTAATTTACATTGCAAAAATCTCATCTTTTAATTTACATTGCAAAAATCTCATTTTTTAATCTACAATGTAAAAATATCATCATTTAATCTACAATGTAAAAATATCATCTTTTAATCTACAATGTAAAAATATCATCTTTTAATCTACAATGTAAAAATATCATCTTTTAATCCACTATGTAAAAATATCGTCTTTTTAATCTACAATGCAAAAATATCAACATTTAATCTACAATGTAAAATTATCATCTTTTTATTTACAATGTAAAAATATCATCTTTTTATTTACAATGTAAAAATATCATCATTTTATTCACAATGTAAAAATATCATCTTTTTATTCACATAACAAAAATGTGTTTTCGACTTACAATTAAATATCATATAATAAGCATGAGAATCTAATAATCTGTTTGGAAGGGACAAATTATTTTAATTCAACAACTATACCCAAATGATAATCTTGACGACACCATGTCAATAAAAGAATCACAACACATATGATACTTTGAATGGATTTAAAATTCTAATCTCATCCAATTCTCAGGCAAGACGGTATTTTAAATTGGATTACAAATTCAGTTTAATCCAATTTATATAACATGATGATATTTATTGGATCTATACAGATCCATATACACAACCATAGATCTAAACCAAAACATGCCAAATCAAACAAAACAACATCAATAATCTTATCATGTCGCAGATCTACTATTTTTACAATTCAACTTATTTAAATAACCATAGAATAATAATTAACTAGATTTAATTATTTAAAATAGAATCTCACCTTGCTTTTCAGTCAAATCTAGAATTCAAAAAGGTCCAGAAATTTGTTCCAATCAGTTCTAAGTTGAAGTATTTGCTGTCACGATTCACACGGATCTGAAATTTTTGGATTCGGAGATTGTATGAATTAAATATCAATTTTTAATTAACAATTACTTTTCACAACTGCTGCTATAACAGATAAAAGCGTCGCAAAATCTGAAATGTTCATACCTTTCTTTTCCAGTTTTGTTCAAAACTTAGAATCAGAATAACTCGAGATTGGATCAATGGTTTTAGGTGAGGTTTGTTGGAGATTGGAGAGCTCGGAAAGGGGAACGAACGCCGGGAAGATGGGGGGTTGTGGCGGCGCATGAAGGGGCTGGGGGGGGTGCGATGGCGGCAGGTTTAGGGGGCGAGGTGGCGGCTACAGGGTACGAGAGGATCCGATTTTGGTGTAGGATCGAAGAGCACGAAAATCTCTTTGAAAAGTTGTACTACGGCGTAGGATTTCGTTGAGAAATGAAGGAGGAATCGAAGCTTGAAGTTTTGAAGGTTATGGGTTAGGCGGCGTGAAAGAAACGGGGAAGAAGGAGTACTGTAGCGCGTATTTATACGTGTATTTTAGGGTATTTTCTATTTTTAATTTATTTAATTAAATCCAAAATTAGGGTTTTTCCATCCGATCTCCAAACGGAGCCCAACGACTGTCTAACAATATGTTTTGACGCCTTCTGAACGCAATGGCGCTAGTGCCGCAGCCCAATTCTGAAGTTTACAGCATGTTTCTTTTATTTTTAAAATAAATCTTTTATATTAAATACGAACGTACTTTCTAATTTTACAGGGGCCACATACGAACTCAGAAAAATTCAGAAAAATTATTTTTGGCTTTGTTTTGACGATATGGTTCTAACAAGACTAATTTCATCGAATTCTGAGACCGTTAGAAAATGGCTATTTTCCAGTCGATTAAATTTGACTGAAACTGACAAAACACATTTTCCTTTACCCCGCTCACATATTAACTTTAAAAATTCTGGAAAATTAAAATTAGCAATAATTTGACATTCCGGTTCCAACAAAAGTGGTTTCGTCAAAAATAGAGGTCGTTTGAAAAATGGCTATTTTGAATATTAAAAATATATAGAAATTCTACAACGACTATTCTGAAATTTCAACTGGCCATAACTTTTAATTCCTGCTATGAAATTTTGATTTTTCGGATTCGTTGGAAATATATTTTTAAATAGATTCTAATATTTTTGGTTTCACCAAAATCTGATTTATTCTGCATTCTGTACAGTCAGTCAAAGTTCAGATTTGACTTTTCAAACTACCGTGCTATTTCTAATTCCTTTTATAATTAAATTAAATATTTTCGAATCAACTTCGATTAAAATAAATTTCTAGTCGTTATTATTTAAAATAATTTATTTCAAATATTTAAAAACCCTTAAAAATTATATAAAAAAAAATTGGCCCCAAATTCCGGGTTGTTACAGTTGGAGGTGGAAAATCCAAAGGTACCCATTACTCCCGCACAAACTGACTAACACAAACCCAGGCAAATTAGCATTTCTGATTTCCAATATACCACGTTCCCATTTGCCAAAGCATTTCCGTCCCCGTCCACACACTCGTTCGCTTAACACAAAGAAAAATGGCATCGAGATCCTCTTTCTTCGGATGCATTCAATTCTTTTTTAAGACGCTACATGGTGTACTCCACCATCACAGTAAGTTCAGAACCCCTTAAAAGCATTTTCTTCTTTTGGTACTTACTCACATGAAAAAAACTCATCTACCCACTTAAAAGCCCAAACCGATGGTACCCCTCCTTCATACAATACGGTTCTTCGCCATTTCTTTCAACATCACTTTCCCCATTCTTTAACAGCAAGTCTTCCTCCTTCTCATTCACTTCTCCGGTTCACTTCAATGACCCCCTGTATATGTATTTCAACCCACACATACCCATGCTGCAGAGAAGCTTCAACTCCCTTCTTCCATGTTTACAAAACACTCCGCTTCGACTTCCTGACGTTGCCGATCACCCCCAGCAAACCCAACAGCAGAGCGTCCAACCATCGGACTGCCCAGTCGCCAGTTACTCGCCCTCACCACTTCCGATGTGATACTAGTAGCCCATGCCCGTTACCATACACCCAAACTTGTATCAACTGTGGACACCGCGGCTTCAAGCTCGAGCGTCGCAGAGCTCGACTTTAATGGCTCCAATGAGAGAGGACGACAACCCCTTTTTCCATGGATTTATGAACTCTTTTGGTTTTATTTTTGGCTTATTTGTTTCGAATTGATTTTTACAAGGCCGTGATATGGTTCAGAACTTTTGCAAATCTTTAAGAATAGGAAGATGAGATGGAGAACTTGGGGTTGCATATTTATAGGGTTAAGACCCTTCAACATGAAGTAATAGGATTACTATTATAACATGTAGGCTTACATCGACAAGTACTTTCACCTTTTAAAATATTCTGCATGAAGAGAGGGTTGTAAACACACTTGGCTACTAAGTAAAAGAAGATAATTCATATTTTATTTTGTTTTTCTAACAAAGGAGAGGACTGGTATTTATAACTTCAAGAATCTTCGTTGCCAAGGAATTAGGTAACTGTAGAATCAAGGTAGACTGGTAGAAGCATGCATCTTCATACCATAGCCAGCGTTTTCTTTTATTCTTGATGAAGACAGAGTATGGGTTTCATTTATTAAGAAGTAAGGCGCGATTTGAAAGCACATGTGACTCAAATAAAATCACATATCCCCAAAATTCTCTATCTTTCTATACCCAACCAATAAGCACTCCCTGAATTCCACCTTTTTGCAATTAAAACCTCTTTTGTTTTTGGATTTAATTGTAAAAAGATAAAAATCAAGGATCCTTGTCGATTGAGGACAGGGCGAAAGAGACTTTTGGGGACAAAGGATTAGCTCTCCATGTGACTTATGAGTTAAGTAATACAACATAATATATATTTTTAATTGTTTTAAAGATTGGTTTACCTCAGTTCCTAAAATTACACTTACATATGGACAGAAGTAAGAGTACAGTCGTGCTCAACAAGGTGTCACGATCCCAAAAATATAATAATATCAGTAGGTTAAGTCATATTGTGAAACCCCAAAATATTGATATAGGGTGCAAAATACTCCAAATAAAAAGTTTTGTATTTAATTAATTAAAAATTATAGTAAAATTCTAAAAATTAAATTATCACTACGTCTCAAAGGGCTTGTCAGGATTCGAAATCAATATTTAAATATAATTAAATAACTGTTATGGCCAAAAACGATTGTGCCACTGCTTTTCAGAATATTTAATTTGGACATTACTTACAATCTAAAATCCAAAATCTCGATTTTTCACTTCCATTAGAAGGATATCGTTAAACCAGATTCCAATGTTTCCTGTTTCACAAAAATCCCATTTATAATGAATCCTGTAAACTCAGCTAAAGTTCAAAACGTTAAATTACGAACTACCGCGACATTATGGGCTCGATTATAATTATATTATAATTAATACATTCAGCTGTCATTATAATTCAATTCTAATCTGAATTAAATCTATCAAATTGTCCAATTCACATTATACTGCAATTTAACCATTTTCGGCTGTTTCGGAAGTTAAATATATCATTCCACGATTTATGTTGATTAAATAATCAGAATTATTTAATTCAAATCATTTAAAATTATCAAACCAATATAATAAATTAAATAAAATAATTATTATATTGCTAAAATTCTGGGACATTACAATAACCCGACTAGTTTTATAAACCTTAATTTTGTTTAGAATTGTTAAAGGATAATATAAAATCTTTTGTAATGGTTTTTAAAGGAAGATTAAAGAATAAGTTTAAAAGTATTTATCTTTGATAAAATTAACGAGAACCTTTCCCTAGAGATGATAATATTTGAATAAAAGAATATTCTGAAATGGAATGAGGCGTATGATGTGTTTTATAGCACTTGATTATTGATTATAAAATACGCGAGTTATTCGGAAAGACCGGGCTTATCCTATTTTGAATAACTGATACAACGATTAAATTTTCGATGATGAAGACAATGGTTAAAGATCAGAGATATTCACATTGAATGGATGATTACTGATGTCTTGATTGGGTTGATCCCCTGTGACATGGTAATAAGTGGTGATCATCCAGACGTACTTGGAGATCGACGGGATATGCGAGGACCTCTCTCCTGTATTAGACATATGGGATGAGGAATAAGGTGCCTCCGGTTTTGTTCAGACCCAGAACGGACTTGTAAATGTATGTGTCTGACATTGGATTTCATTCTGTTTTGATTGATTTCTATTAAATATATATATGTTTGGTGGAGGAGAATTTATTCTCTTGCTTAACACCCTTCTCTGAGACGTACGAGCTTAGAGGTTATATATTGATAGACATCAGTTGTATGGCATGGATTGTCAATGTGGCATGCTAAGATGCAATGAGCAAGGCTTTTATTGAAAAGCAGAGTCTTGTGGATGATGATCAAAGCACGGCTTTAATTAGCACAGCTTTGTGTATAACGTTAATTCGCGAACTTCACACCCCGGTATGAACCAAAAACGGGATGAGGGACCGTAGGGAGGACATGCGTTTCATTCTAGCTAGGAGTGATGCCATGGTATGGAGCCCATGAAATTTACTTATGTGGATGTTGGAAAGCAAGGTACCTCGGATTTGAGTCCCTAGTGGCTCTTGATATGGTTGACATACTGACCAGACTTTATGCCTATAGGGTAGGGAAACGTATTGTTCAGGAATTGCCAATCCACTAAAGTAAGTGTGGACCGACCCTGCCGCTCTCAGGTGTAGTTACAGCTGAATCCTGAGACATGTAGGTTAGATTGTCTCGAATCGAAAGGAGAGATCTGTTGCCTTGGTTCATGATGGAAATCCAATTTCCAATACGACATCGTCCGGTTTAATTGCAAACCTATATGGCAACATAATATATGGTACCTATGCCGTCTATGATTGATACATTTATATTTGAAGTTGTTTTATGACACTATGCAATTATAATAGTATCAAATGATTTGTTTTAAACTGTACCAACACTATGCCATAGATGGCCTACGGCAACCCAAGAGAAGTGATGCAGTAGTTGCCAAAAAGTGTTGCTATAGGCATAAAATGATCTGTGGCAACACTTTTTTGGGGTTGCCTTTTGCCGTGTTGCCTTCGAGTCAAAGGCAACACCTTTGCGACTCTATGGCAATATCATTATAGGTGTTGCCACAGGTACCAATTCAAAAAAATACCCTTTCACAACTGCAAAAAAACAGTTGTAATATGTCTAGTACAGCAGGCAATTGTAATAAAGTCAACCTTTTTTACAACTGTTTCTAGCAATTGTTTAAATTTGTTTTACAACTGCTAAAAGTAATTACACCTCAACTGCTATTAATCAAAGATTTCATAATATTATAATAAATATTATTATAATGCAGTATTTTATTCAAATATATATTTTATTTCAACATTTCAAATGGTATAAATTTTTTTACTCCACTATTGTACATTCACTCGTATATTACACAATCATTCATATTTACATACATTCCTCACTACATTGTCACTTGATTCATTTATATACAAACTCACACATACAACCATAAAAAGAAAAAAATACACGAAAATGATTATATAAACTACTACCTTTATTTTTTTCCTTCTGATGATTTGGTCGCAACCGCAACTTCTCTAGTTCAATCACGAATGGCCTTTGATACATCGGCATTACTTCATCATTGATCGTCTTGAATTGATCTAACGCAACAAAATTTGTTTAATGGTAATGGAAACAAAACAAAACAAATTTATTTAATGCTAACCATCAGGTAATCTTCGATATTATTCATTTCAAATTTTAGATAATAACATGATACTGGTATGTCTATTATGACCTGCCCAGTGCCTGTATAATTGGCAGAATCTGCAATGAACAACAACAAACATAATATGACCCATGGCCTGTAATTCACAATACTTCGTTGATGATGATTGCACTATACCAACCCTTTTGTCCAAAATAACTTTCGAACCTCAAAACAATTTCAAATATATAATTTTTTTGCAGCAACCAATAATCAATTCAATACAAAACAAATAAGCCATTTACTTGTAAAAAAACAATGTCCCTACTACTAGGTATTTTTCTCATGCGATTACGAGAAGAAATGATGAGCCTCATAGTATTTATCAAGAACCACATTGTAAAGAGGATGAACAGGCTCTAAGAGGTTAGAATAAGGACCCAGAACTGCCTTTGGTAATGCAGGGGTATTTTCATCTTCTGACCAACTGTATTGGCTTATGCAAAGTCCGCTAAGGCAGTAATAAGTGTGATAATAGTCACGATATTTTCCTAGTTTTTCTTTGAATCCTCCCTCGACCAACTGGAATCCACAGTCAACACCTTGTCTAAATACAACCCAGTCATATATCGAATGCAGATGGTGTTCGCTTCTTTCATGAAAAGCATGTTGTAAAATCAGGGTAGTACAAGTCGTGCACTTATCTGGAAAACTATTTGTAATGACCCAGGATTTCGGTCAAGTAATTTTAAATATTTAATCTGGATTTAAATATTGAGTTAACAATATAAATGAATTATTTATATTAAGGTATCAATTCTTAGTAATCAATTTCGATTTAATATTAAAAATATTAAATTATCAGATTACGAAAATGGATTTAGTTGCATTCAAAATTTAATTTGAATTAAATACAGTTCAAATAATTAATAGGAAATTTTATTTGAATTTATAACGATAATAATATTTATTTATTATCGAGGAGAATAAATTGTCTGAAATTAATTTATATTGATTTAAATTAATATCTCCTTCAGATGATCGAATTGGACTTCGTGACCTATCCCAGTGTGTCCGGAATAGGGGTATAACCCTAGCAATGTCAGTTGTTGGGTTCAGAAAGGAGTTCGAAACCCGTGGGATAATTTAATTATATCAGTTAATTAAAACTAAAATAAATAAATAAAAATTAAATGGCATCCCTTCTGCCAACAAGCCATATAACGTGGCCTTCTCTCCTCTTCAAAAATCCACCACGTTCTCCCCTTCCACTCCACAAATCAATGACCACGCAATTCAATTATAAACCACACCCTTTTCTTTTTAAATCAAAGCCTCTAAAGCAAAGCAGTGTTTTTACCACTCCTCAAACTGAAAATCGAAGTCCTCATATCCATTAAAAATCGCAAGCACCACTTTCATTTCCCCTCAGTAGTTTGAAACCTAAATCAGAAGGACCTCGACTTCCAGTTCCGTAAGGGTTAAATGGGTGCGGAGCTACTGGGGCATTCGAAGCTTTCGCAATGATCTAGGGTTCACCACAGTTACTGTCATGTTCGGATTTATCACATTTCGAGGTCGACTTTGGAGATTAGGGGGCAAGGCTATTCGATTTGAGGGGGGATGGGTCATCTCGATTGTTCAGCGGGGGTGGGATTTGAAGTCGATACTATCGCTCCAGATTTAGAGTTGTGCCAGGTCGCGATGCAAGGATGGTCATCAAACTTTAATCGGTGGGTCAGGGTAGCTGTGGACGGGAATGTCGAACACTTCGGTGGTTATGGCGGTAGATTTAATGGGATGGTAAGGGAGCAAGAGGAAGGGAATCAACAGTTCAAAGGTGTAATGACCCGAATTTTCAGCGATATAATAATTAATTTATTTAATTATTTAAAAGGTGATTAAAAGGATTTCATGGTCGTTGAATTAAATAACGATGAATATTTAATTAAAATAATAAATTTAATAATATATTAAATTTCTGAAATAATCAGAATTGGATGAAATGACGATATGGTGTGAACTGGATCATCTGTGATATTTAATTCAGTTTAGAATTGAATTAGAATAACGAATATATTATTTGAATGACAGTTTGAACGTATAATTATATTATAATTAAAATCGAGCTTGAAATGGCGCTGTAGTTCGTAATTTGGTGATTTGAACTTCAACTGAATGTACATGTTTCGTTTTAAGCCGGATTTCTGTGAAACAAGAAACGTGTGGAGCTGGTGGAGTATATCTTTCTAATGGATGAGAAAAATCTGGATTTCGTCGGGTAGATTTTGATTTACATCCAAATCAAATTTTATAAAAGTCGCTGTGGAATTCCTTTATAATTTATAAAGGGATTATTTATATTTTAAAAAGGAATTTCATTTTAAATCGAATATCGATTTAATCAGGATTTGAAATATCAAGTTATAAATCCCAGTAGAGCTATATGGTATTCCACTGTGAGTATATACGATAATATAAATTTATTTTTATTTAATTTAATTATATTTAAATATATTTATATATTTAAATGGGTCATTCAGAGCTTTAAAAATAGCCAGTTTTACAAACGGGTTCAAAATTCAACGAAAGCAGTGTCATCAAGTTCGGGATATTATAGTGTAGCGAAATATCGAATTTCATGGGAATCGGGTTAGTTATGAAGTCGTACGGACTTAAAAGGCTAACAAGAATATAATGGAATATTATATTATAAATATCGTAGCAAAATATCTAAACTATCCAACCCTATAAATAACCCTCCTTATAACCTAACCTAATCAGAAGTTTTCCACGATCAAAATCCGCCGCCACTAAATAATTCTTAGCAAACCAAAGTTTCGTGAATACCTAAAATGAAATCAATTCATACAAAATTTCTAAAATCATAAATAAATAGATAGGGATGCAGATCGAGGTCCTCTACATCTTGGTGTATTTTTCTTGGGGTCCGAACTCTTGTTGTTTGCGGTGTTTTTAAGCAGTAGCCCTAGGTCTTGCGTTGAATGCTGATTATTGCATCGAAGTGGCGAATGGAGGGTAGGGTAGCGATGGAGATGGTGGCGCCGATCTCGTGTGTGGCGGCGTTGGATGTAATGGGTGGTCAAGTCAACGGAGAGGTCTGGTCAAAGATCTCAGTGGTGGGTTGTTTGGCTACAGAAGGTTTGTTCTGGAGTGTTAATACTGCTGATGGAAGTAGTATTGGAGTGGCGCACTAAATGGTGTGAAGTTTAACTATGGTATGAGTTTGGGAGACACTTTTCCAGTACGTTTCCAGTCCAGAATGGTTGGTTCAGGGAGGACCGTGAATGTATATAGAAGATGGAAGATAAAGTCGGGTTTGTGGAAGAAATTGAAATTCACGTCCAGGCTTCATTGAAGTTCCTGTAGCGGGGAAGTGTGTAAATGGCGAACTAGTTTAGTTGATGTTTGTCTGTTTAAAACTTGTTTGGTGTACAGGTGTTGTTTTGACGGCCATTGTGGAGGATTCAAAATGAAGTGCAGTTATGTAAAGGAGATGGTTGCTGGTATGTTCTGATAGAGGTGGAGTATTCGAAGGGGTCTGTAACACCCCACCTCCGCCAATGCCACTCTTGCAAGGACATTAGCTTTGGAGGGGCGTTAAACAAGGTAAACATGCACGCAGATATCACAAGACAGAACATATAAGTAAAACAGAGTAGTAAAGCAGCGGATAAAACTTAGCATTTCAAAACCATAGTCATGTTACAACAAAGTACTTGGTCATTATTTTCCAACAACAAAGTCTAGATAAAAGCATAAACTGAAACACTGAAATACATAAAGTACTATCCCCAAAATGAAGTGATAAACCATAGCTAGCTCAATGTCCAAAACCGTACATGAGCAAATCCAGTAAGCAAGCTGTAAAGATCCAAGCTAAGCTCCAATGTTCCCACCCTGAGAACCTGAGGGGGGGGGGGAACGGAAGAAAAGAGGCGAAAGAAAACAGGTCAGTCAAAAAGACTGGTAAGCCCTACTACTATTTGTCTATGAACTAGTAAAGTTAACTGGCATGAGAAGCTGAGCTGAACATAAGGATAACAACATAGTGGCATGATGATTAACTAACAAGATAGATAAAGGTGTCATCGCATAATTAAGGTTAAGTTTTGCACCACGGGTGTACTAGCATTCTAACATGTCAAGTAAAAACAAGAATTGATCCCTTGGCCCAAGCTTGGCCCATCATCATGAGGTGACCTAAATTAAGGTCCAACTACACGGTCTAGTCGATCGGCTCCCTATAAGCTTAACTCGTCAAGTGTCGGTGTCATACGGCCCAAACATGAAATGTAGCTAACTGTGCTAGGTCCACCCCAGGGTGTATCAAGTCCTAGGGTGTAGACCTCGGACACCAATCAAGTATGCACAGCCTAGATCTACTGGTACCCGTGCCTGATTCTCCAACGCCGGACTATGTGCACGATCATAGTCCGCCTGGACCTACACCGGCGTACCTACACAGCCGTCGTTTTGGCCGCTTACATGTCAGCCCAGTAATCGTGCCCCACCCTAGCCTAGTCCTAGGGTCTTATGATACTGTCAAGAGGGTTACTGCTGCAAAGGACCACGCAACTAGGGTTTCCTTAACGGGTTAAATGTGGTTAACCCGATCCAAACGTGGATTAAATTGGTTAAGTGTATCCAAGGTTCATGACTTAACCCAGATTAACCCATCTAGCCCAAATTGATTAAGTATTAAGTGGACCATGACTTAACCCTAATCAGGAGGCATTAATTAACTTAATGTGCTTTAACCTCTCACATTAGACCTTGTTGTGGTTACTAGTTAAGCCGGGCGGGTCCGGGTAGCTTTACACCACAACTTGGTCTAACCTCGGGTTCGAGCACAACATGACCAACTTCTCACATTGGGTCCTATTGTTTGTAGCCACTAGTTAAGCCGGGCGGGTCCGGGTAGATTTATGCTACAAACTCAATCCAACCTCGAGTTGGCCACACTCATATTTTCTAAGTGTCATGTCCATTATGTTTCCAAAACATAATTACAAGTTAACATATCACGCTATGTTATAAAAACCATGTTTATGTCATAATGTTACCCAACCCCAACGTAACCCCATCGTTTACATAATCGCATCAACGCATAAAGGATAAAATAGGGAACTTGGCATAATCATGACAAAAAGGTTATGAAGCCACAAGTTTAACATGGTGGCATATGAAATGTACATATGTTCATATACTTGCATATTGCATCATTAGGCTTCAAAAGCATGCATAAAACCAAACTTAACATATGAGTGATACATGGTGATAAATGACATGTAGAAGTGCCTAGAAGTTCGCATTTAGCCTCACATGCAAGTTATCATAAGGGATATGATAACTTTCATGTTGCCAAATGCAACCTTTAATATAAAGCTTGGAGCTTTATGCTCACAACATCAAGTTTAACTTGCATAACATGATAACATGATCAACCCAAACTTGCATAACATAGCAACATGTGTCATACATAATGATTAAACCAACTTGCATAATGATCATCCAAACTTGCATATAATGATCAACCAAACTTGCATATAATGATCAACCAAACTTGCATATCATAATGATCAACCAAACTTGCATATCATAATGATCAACCCCAAACTTGCATCATTCATTTAACTTTAGAGTTCAATAAAAAGAAAGTAGAAAAGGGCTTACTACGCTATGAAGACACAAATGAATATTTATTATAAAGATTGAGACGAAGCCCTTATGCAAGCACCAAAATATGAAAGCCCCAATTGAAAAACCCTTGCGCCAAATCAATAAAATTCCTTGCTTTGAAATAGAAATGTTGCAACTTGACTTGAATGCAAACTAAGAACACTCATACAAGCTTGAAAGCACTTGTATGAACTCACAATCTCTCATAGAAATAGGCTTAGGAATTTTAGCATGAGAGTGGAGGCCATGAGAGGAACAAATTTGACATAGTTTTGTTGTAGGATTGAATAATGGTGATTTAGGCTAGGTTTAGGGGGCTTTTTATAGAGGATTAGGATAGTATTAGTCATAGGATTAACCCTAGATTCAATCCAAGCCATCAAAGCATGTCTTGGGGAAGAAGTCAAGTGTAGGAACCATCTAGGGCCTTTAGATTAAAGCTGAACCATGAGAACCATTCAAAAGAAAAATCTGCATTTGAGCGAATCGGCCCACGGGTTGACAGCCAAACACCCTGGATTAACCCCTAGTCGACCCAGCGAGCTCGGGTCCACCTCAAAAATCGGCCGGTTCGGTTATTCCCCTCTCCCAATTCGCTATTTTGAACATTTTTGCATATTTATTTATTTAATTTTCAATTATATATATATATATATCAATATATATATATTTCTCTGCGCAACCCATTTCACTTAATTAAGTATACTTTAATTTGTGAATTTTTATGTTTAAATTACGGGGTGTTACATTCTCCCCTCCTTAAAGGATTTTGTCCCCGAAATCTCCAAGTTAGGAAGAACGTATCCTACTATCCATCATCCATCTACTCAAAACATCATCCACGTGCAGTCATTGTCCTTAAAGGATTCTAAATGTTGTATGATCATATGCAAAGGTGTGTGTATATGTACTTATCTAATGCAAAAATCAGGCGGTTACTGATACAGTAAACCTCCTTAATGCAAAATATGTTAGTGAAATGAGTCCATATGTATGCAAATTCCTAACATAATTTATAATCTCTACATGAGTGCACGTAATATTCATCCATATGCAACATCCACGTGATAGCTCAACAAGTTTCATCCATGAATAAGTATAAGCACTCATGCATATGCAACATGAAAGTGTGTGAGCCGATCTTAGTGCCTAATGTGTATCATGCATCCACGAGTATCCACGTGCAAACACTTGCAACCACTTGCAACCATCAAGCATAACATGTTTCAAATACATGTTTCATCCAAAGGGTTTCTACCTAAGGTCCTCATAACAAGATCTACGAAACAAGATAAACTAGATAAACGCGGATAAAAGAAAGATATGCTAATTAGGAAAAGAGATCGAGAATGTACCCTCAAAAAGAAATGGATAAAGCCCACGCATCTTCTCCTCGGTTTCCCAAGTTGCATCTTCGTCGGCTTCACCCCACTGAACTTTCACCAACTTGACCTCTCGATTCCTTAGCTTCTTGATCTCTGTTCCCAAGATACGAATCGGAGCTCTTCTCAAGGTTGCTTCTTTCTCTACCTCAATGTCTTCAAGAATGCTTGGTTCAACCACCTCAGCGGACTCATGTAGGCACTTTCGGAGATGCGAGACTTGAAAGACATTATGCACTCCGGCTAGCTTCTCGGGCAATCCCACCTTATAGGCCATCTTTCCAATTCTCTCTATGATAGGGAAGGGTCCTACGAACCTTGGTGCCAGCTTCCCTGCTGCTCCAAAACGTACCACATTTCGCAAAGGAGAAACCTTCACGAAAACCATGTCTCCCACTTCGAATTCCAAATCTGCCCTTCACTTGTCAGCATAGGATTTCTGTCTATCTTGGGCCGCTTTCATCCTTCTTCTTACTAATTCAACTTTCTCGGATGTGGCTCGTATCATATCGGGCCCAAGTATAAGTCTATCTGTTGTCTCCCACCAACAAGATGGTGACCTACACGGCCTCCCATATAAAGCTTCAAATGGTGCCATCCCTATGCTGGCTTGATAGCTATTATTATAAGCAAATTCTACAAGAGGAAGGTGGTCTTCCCAAGTACCATCGAAGTCGAGAACACAAAGCCTCAAGAGATCTTCTACCACTCTATTCACCCTTTCGGTTTGGCCATCCGTCTGGGGGTGATAGGCTGTACTCAAATTCAATCGCGTACCCATCGCTTCTTGCAAACTGTTCCAGAACTAGCTAGTGAAAATCGGGTCACGATCGCTAACTATGCTAGAAGGAACTCCATGCAACCGCACTATTTCTCGGAGATAAATAGACGCCAGCCCTGATGCGGTCCTCTTGCTCTTTACTGGGATGAAGTGAGCACTCTTCGTAAGTCTGTCAACTATGACCCATATGCTTGTGTTCCCTCTCCTTGACCTAGGCAATCCATCCACAAAATCCATAGAAATACTCTCCCACTTCCAATGTGGGACCTCCAATGGATGTAATAGCCCACCTGGTTTCTTTGACTCGGCCTTCACTTGTTGGCACACCATGCACCTTGAAACATACTCTGCCACATCTTTCTTCATTCCATCCCAAAAGAAACTGCGCTTCATATCTCTATACATCTTATCTCCTCCCGGATGTATAGTCATCTTCGAGTGATGCGCTTCTTCAAGAACTCTATGGACCAAATCTCCCACCCGAGGAACACATAATCTCCCATCACGCCTTAGCCATCCTTTATCATCAATAGTATATCTGGCAAGGTGACTAGACGTCTCACCCCGAATCAACTTGTCCATAACTTCGACTATCTGTGGATCTTCCCTCTGCGAAGCCCCAACTTGATCAAGAAGTGTGGGTCTAAGCTCAAGGGATGCTAATGAACCCGTCATCAACTCAACAGCCGTCGTGAAATCAAAGGTTGCCAAGGATTCCAAGTTCTTCATCTCAATGAACAAGGGGCTTAAAGTCGATCTCCTTCTGCTTAGTGCATCCGCCACAACATTACCCTTGCCAGGGGTATAAGCTATCTCGAAGTCATAAGATGCCAAAAATTCCATCCACCTTTGCTGCCTTAGATTCGGATCTTTTTGCGAGAAGAGGTATTTGAGTGACTTGTGATCAGTATACAACTCAAACCTTCCGCCTAGAAGATAGTGGCGCCAGGATTTGAGTGCAAAGACGATCGCCGCTAACTCCAAATCATGAGTGGGGTAGTTCTTCTCATGAACTTTAAGTTGCCTACCCCCATAAAATATCACTCTTCCCTCTTGCATCAGAACAGCTCCTAACCCCGTGCCACATGCATCTATGTACACGGTAAACATCTTACCACTATCGGGTAATGCCAAAACTGGAGCTGAGGTAAGGGCTCTTTTGAGCTTTTGAAAAGCAAGCTCACACTCCAAGTCCCATGCAAAGACTAAGTTCTTCTTCGTCAACTTAGTGAGAGGGGCCGAAATCTTAGCGAAGTCCCTAATGAACTTCCTATAGTAGCCCGCCAAACCGAGAAAGCTTCTTACTTCGGTTGCATTCCTAGGAGTCTTCCAGTCTTGAACCACAACCACTTTCGCGGGATCCACCGCTAGGCCTTGCATAGAAACTATATGTCCAAGAAACCGAACTTCCTTTCTCCAGAAATGACATTTGGAGTACTTGGCTTTCAACTGATGCGCTCTAAGCGTATCCATCACTTCCTTGAGATGCCTAGCATGCTCTTACTCATCCTTTAAGAAGATCAGAATGTCATCCACGAAGACAACAACAAACTTGTTGAGAAACTCCCTGAACACCCTACTCATCAAGTCTACGAAGTAGGCGGGTGCATTAGTCAAACCGAATGGCATGACAAGCCATTCAAAGAATCCATCCGGAGTCCTAAACGCAGTCTTATCGATGCTATCCTCAGCCACTCTAAGCTGATGGAATCTGGTGGCTAGATCGAGTTGAGAGAAAACAGACTCACCTACAAGCTGGTCAAAGAGATCATCAATCCTCGGTAACGGGTGCCTATTCTTCTTTGTCAGCTTGTTCAACTTTCGATAATCAACACATAGACGAAGCGAACCATCCGCCTTAGTAGCGAATACCACCGGAGCACCCCATTCAGAAATGCTTCGTCTAATAAAACCCTTCTTAAGCAGCTCCTTGATTTGCTTACTGAGCTCGCTTCTTTCTCGTGGGGCCATGTGCCTAACGGGCAATGATACTGGCTTGGCATTATCGACTAGATAAATGCGGAAATCTATCTCTCGTTTAGGGGGTAACCCCTTAACTTCTTTAAAGACATCAGGATAGTCTCGGGCCACCCTTACAGATTGCAGATCATCGATGGACGAGTCGAGAGATTCAAGATAACATAACATGACGGGACCTCTAGGGTTACAAGAAATTTCTAGGGTATTACCGAGGCGAGTCATGAGCCTCACCACCCTATGTTCACAATCGAGAATGGCTCCATAACTGGACAACCAATCCATGCCCAAGATTAACCCATATCCCGTGAATCCGAGAACATAAGCATTACACGTGAATTCTACAGTCAAGATAGAAATCTTCAAATCAACACAAATCATAGATAGATGGGCGGAACCCCCAATTGGATTTGAAACACAAACGGGATCCTCAACTAAGCTAGTACTTAGGTGCAAACTTTCAACAATGTCAGAAGAAATAAAACTATGCGATGCGCCAGAATCAAATAAGGTGCGAACAGGATAATCAGAAATATAAACAAGACTTTCTACAGAAATGCTACCTCGATCCTGAACTGGAGCGGCGTTGAGAGCATGCACTTGCCCTCCAGAAGGTCCTGCACGCTGATTCTGCCCTTGCTTCTTGGGGCAATCCTTGCTAAAATGTCCGGTCTCTCCACAATGGAAACACTCGCCTAACTTCCACTTCCTCTTCCTGCAATCTTTGGCTATGTGCCCAACGATCCGACAGAACTTGCACTTCCTTGTTTCCTTGGTCTTGTTGTCATTGCGATTGTTGTTGCCCTTGTTCCCCTTCTTGTTGTTCTTGTCTCTTTTCTCGGTATCTTCCTCTTGAAGTAGGGCCATATTCACCAAACTCTCGAAGGTCGCCCCCAGGGGTATATGAGACATGGCCAAACCGCGCAATGGCTCATTCAATCCTAGAGCAAAGTGTAGGGCCTTCTTCCGAGCTGTGTTAACCAATTTTAGACCGAACTGAGCAAGTTGATTAAACATATCCACGTATTCCCTAACTGTCATGCCCCCTTGCTTTAGAGATAGGAACATTTCCATCTGAAGGTTCTCTTCTGTCGATGATAGAAACTTTAGTCCAAACCTTCTCCTAAAGTCATCCCAAGTATCAATTGGTCTAGTAGTGGTGGTGACTACCCACCAATAAGCAGCTTCCCCTTTCAATAGCCATACCGCCAACAGAACTTTCTTACGATCTTCCACATCAAAGATAGCAAAGAGGTCTTCAGTTTCCTTTAACCAGTTTCTTGCCTCCACAGAAGTCTCCGTTCCGACAAAATTCTTGCAACCCATCACCTTAAAGTCTTTGCAAAGCTTTGCAAAATCCTCTTGCGGATGCTGAGGGTGAGGAGGAACCTCAGCTACGGGAGGAGGAGAGATGTTAGCGACCGGGGAAGGAGGAGGAATGTTCGCGGGGCCGGCTTCATTCGCCCTTGCCTCCATAAATCTCCGGAACCAGACTGGTACTTGCACGCCTTCCGGGATGTTAAAGCGATCGGCCATACTAAAACGAAGAAAAAGATAGATTCAGAACGAAGAAACGAAGGATAGTGCTATGGCTTTTGGGGAATAGCCTTTTTTTTTAAAATAACTAGACTCTTCTTGGAAAATACTTAATTGGTTTTGAAAATAGTTTTTCAAAAGGTAAGTTTTAAAAACACTTTTGCTCAAATCTTGTAAACCTGGCTCTGATACCAAATGTAACACCCCACCTCCGCCAATGCCACTCTTGCAAGGACATTAGCTTTGGAGGGGTGTTAAACAAGGTAAACATGCATGCAGATATCACAAGACAGAACATATAAGTAAAACAGAGTAGTAAAGCAGCGGATAAAACTTAGCATTTCAAAACCATAGTCATGTTACAACAAAGTACTTGGTCATTATTTTCCAACAACAAAGTCTAGATAAAAGCATAAACTGAAAAACTGAAATACATAAAGTACTATCCCCAAAATGAAGTGATAAACCATAGCTAGCTCAATGTCCAAAACCGTACATGAGCAAATCCAGTAAGCAAGCTGTAAAGATCCAAGCTAAGCTCCAATGTTCCCACCCTGAGAACCTGAGGGGGGGGGGAGGAAACGGAAGAAAAGAGGTGAAAGAAAACAAGTCAGTCAAAAAGACTGGTAAGCCCTCATACTATCTGTCTATGAACTAGTAAAGTTAACTGGCATGAGAAGCTGAGATGAACATAAGGATAACAACATACTGGCATGATGATTAACTAACAAGATAGATAAAGGTGTCATCGCATAATTAAGGTTAAGTTTTGCACCACGGGTGTACTAGCATTCTAACATGTCAAGTAAAAACAAGAATTGATCCCTTGGCCCAAGCTTGGCCCATCATCATGAGGTGACCTAAATTAAGGTCCAACTACATGGTCTAGTCGATCGGCTCCCTATAAGCCTAACTCGTCAAGTGTCGGTGTCATATGGCCCAAACATGAAATGTAGCTAACTGTGCTAGGTCCACCCCAGGGTGTATCAAGTCCTAGGGTGTAGACCTCAGACACCAATCAAGTATGCACAGCCTAGATCTACTGGTACCCGTGCCTGATTCTCCAACGCCGGACTATGTGCACGATCATAGTCCGCCTGGACCTACACCGGCGTACCTACACAGCCGTCATTTTGGTCGCTTACATGTCAGCCCAGTAATCGTGCCCCACCCTAGCCTAGTCCTAGGGTCTTATGATACTATCAAGAGTGTTACTGCTGCAAAGGACCACGCAACTAGGGTTTCCTTAATGGGTTAAATGTGGTTAACCCGATCCAAACGTGGATTAAATTGGTTAAGTGTATCCAAGGTTCATGACTTAACCCCGATTAACCCATCCAGCCTAAATTGATTAAGTATTAAGTGGACCATGACTTAACCCTAATCAGGAGGCATTAATTAACTTAATGTGCTTTAACCTCTCACATTAGACCTTGTTGTGGTTACTAGTTAAGCCGGGCGGGTCCGGGTAGCTTTACACCACAACTTGGTCTAACCTCGGGTTCGAGCACAACATGACCAACTTCTCACATTGGGTCCTATTGTTTATAGCCACTAGTTAAGCCGGGCGGGTCCGGGTAGATTTATGCTACAAACTCAATCCAACCTCGAGTTGGCCACACTCATATTTTCTAAGTGTCATGTCCATTATGTTTCCAAAACATAATTACAAGTTAACATATCACGCTATGTTATAAAAACCATGTTTATGTCATAATGTTACCCAACCCCAACGTAACCCCATCGTTTACATAATCGCATCAACGCATAAAGGATAAAATAGGGAACTTGGCATAATCATGACAAAAAGGTGTTGAAACCACAAGTTTAACATGGTGGCATATGAAATGTACATATGTTCATATACTTGCATATTGCATCATTAGGCTTCAAAAGCATGCATAAAACCAAACTTAGCATATGAGTGATACATGGTGATAAATGACATGTAGAAGTGGCTAGAAGTTCGCATTTAGCCTCACATGCAAGTTATCATAAGGGATATGATAACTTTCATGTTGCCAAATGCAACCTTTAATATAAAGCTTGGAGCTTTATGCTCACAACATCAAGTTTAACTTGCATAACATGATAACATGATCAACCCAAACTTGCATAACATAGCAACATGTGTCATACATAATGATTAAACCAACTTGCATAATGATCATCCAAACTTGCATATAATGATCAACCAAACTTGCATATAATGATCAACCAAACTTGCATATCATAATGATCAACCAAACTTGCATATCATAATGATCAACCCCAAACTTGCATCATTTATTTAACTTTAGAGTTCAATAAAAAGAAAGTAGAAAAGGGCTTACTACGCTATGAAGACACAAATGAATATTTATTATAAAGATAGAGACGAAGCCCTTATGCAAGCACCAAAATATGAAAGCCCCAAATGAAAAACCCTTGCGCCAAATCAATAAAAATCCTTGCTTTGAAATAGAAATGTTGCAACTTGACTTGAATGCAAACTAAGAACACTCATACAAGCTTGAAAGCACTTGTATGAACTCACAATCTCTCATAGAAATAGGCTTAGGAATTTTAGCATGAGAGTGGAGGCCATGAGAGGAACAAATTTGATATAGTTTAGTTGTAGGATTGAATAATGGTGATTTAGGCTAGGTTTAGGGGTCTTTTTATAGAGGATTAGGATAGTATTAGCCATAGGATTAACCCTAGATTCAATCCAAGTCATCAAAGCATGTCTTGGGGAAGAAGTCAAGTGTAGGAACCATCTAGGGCCTTTAGATTAAAGCTGAACCATGAGAACCATTCAAAAGAAAAATCTGCATTTGAGCGAATCGGCCCACGGGTTGACAGCCAAACACCCTGGATTAACCCCTAGTCGACCCAACGGGCTCGGGTCGACCTCAAAAATCGGCCAGTTCGGTTATTCCCCTCTCCCAATTCGCTGTTTTGAACATTTTTGCATATTTATTTATTTAATTTTCAATTATATATATATATATATATCAATATATATATATATATATATATTTCTCTGCGCAACCCATTTCACTTAATTAAGTATACTTTAATTTGTGAATTTTTATGTTCAAATTACGGGGTGTTACAGGGTCGGACTCGAATTTAATTGGGGGAAATAACATTTCTGAGTGGGTGGTTTTGCAAGTGGAGGGGATCCCACTGTGCAGTTGCATAATAAATGGAGAGGACATCGGGTTTTAGCTCAAAGATGCTCCATCGTTTTCTATGTGTACAGGGAGCGAGTTGGTAAGGGTGCTGGGTGTTTAACCGGGGCATGTTTAAGTTAGAATGGAAGTGGCATTAAATTCTTGAAGATGCGGAAATGTTCGGAGCGTATACTGGAGTGCGAGAATGGGTTTGGAGAAGATGATATCGTGGAGCGGGTTGCTTAAGTTTGGGATGAAGTTTGGAAAGAAAAGGTTAAGGCCCGTAATTAAAATAATGTAGTTTAATTTAAATTTAAATTAGTATATTAAGTTGTAAAAATCATAACTACCTCATATGATATCAGAATCAGACGAAACAAGATTCGTTAGGATAGTATGGACGACGACAACACAATGGAATTGACTGGGAGTGGATTGAAGCTCATTTGAATTTATGGCGAAATAAATTATTTGATTCAAATCAAATAACAGTTTATCGTTCTTTAACGATGAACTGCAAATGTGAGTAAATCTCATTACCTCTGAACAGTTTATAATTTCATGTTGTATTTTTAGAACTGTTAAATATTGGCTGATTGACTATGTGTTGACTGTTTGATTGAACTACTTGTCAGTTAGTTGAATTTCTATATTGATTCTGTTTAACAGAATATATCATATGGAACTGAAAGTGATGTTGATTTTATTGTGTAACATATGTGGATGCAGGGAAACAAGTTGGAGGAATCCGACTGGATTCCTCAACATTTATTTTACTGATTTTCATATATTTTGATATATGATGTGAAACATAATCTGTTATGGATTTTGTGTGTTAGAATGATGTGGATCATAGTTATTCGATATTTTTAATATCATAAGAAACCCTGGGATGTAAAAAGAATTATTTCAATGTATATTGAAATAAAGGGATTTTATAAAATCAACAGATTTTATAAAAGGAAATATTTCGAAAGTAAAATGTTGATAAAACGAATAGAATTAAATAAAGGAATATTTATTTAGTTAATAAATAGAATTTATAAAAAGAATATTTAGTTGGAAACTAAATAGGATTATAAAAGGAAATTGAACGTAGTTTATTAAATAGAGTTAGTTAGACATAGTTATTCGAATAAGAGTTAAACAAATAGAGTTATTCAATTAGAGTTAATCAAATAGAGTTAATCGAATAAAGGTAAAGAAATAGAGTTAAACAAGATTAGAAACTGACTAGAGATTAGTTAAGTTGAATAGTTTTCTGAGTATCGATCTGATGTTGGTTTCGGCCTTCGGGGTTTATACATAGAGAATTGTTCTCCTTCTAGTTTACAGTCATGGACTAATAGTTGTGAAATGATACTGATATGTAAATAAATGATGGAAATGTTTTCCACTATTAATAACATATATTTTCTAAATATAGAAAATAAGGAAATGTGAATATATATATATATATATATGTTAAATGATGATTGATCGATATAATTTCCATCTGAAAATTATATCGTTGTTTGCACACGTGTTTTTCTTTGATAGTTAAATCACAGACTATCAATGTTTTGACCATTTTACGTTGTTAATATGGAGAGACCGGTTGGATTATTATCCGAAGAACCACTCCGTATTGACAGTAGCGTTGTGAATCATCACGTACTGAAGATAATTGAAGACGGAGTTTATGCAAGGGCTGTTGTATAAATCATAGATAATAGTGCCTAAGATGGATATACTGAATAGTGCCTTCGGTTTGTCCAGTCCTAGGAAAACTTGTATGGACGAAGGTCTAACAGAGTATATCTAATGGATCACGTAAGTTGATCTCTTCAAACGTATTCACGTTTGGTGGCAGAGGAATTCGTTTCTCTTAGCTGTATACCCATGTTATTTTTGGAAAAATCAATTTGTGATTTGGCGGGTATGACGATGTGACACTCTAAGTGAAAGGAAGATATGATATGTAAAAAGATAAGCGTAGCTTCTAGCCTCACATCCGGTAAATGAAAAAAGTCGGGCAGGCAGCATGGCTATGTGGGTCGCACCTATTAGGGTGTATAATCACCTGATCTAGAGTTTCATTTACTTCTAAAAATCTATTGTTGATGTTGTCCCATTCGGGAAACAGTTGCTGATCCCAACCGTTGGTGATATACATTCGATACACTCAAGCGAAATGAGTGGTCGGTCATGTGTGGCCGGGTTGCAAGATGTTCTTGTTGAACCCAGTGTATTCCTCTCTAGAGGTACACTAGCGAAAGGTGGTTCCATACCTTGTCATAGTTGGAAATCCATAACCTAATACGTGCTTGCGGTTTTGATTGTATACTATATATGTAGAACGTTAGATGAAAGCGTTTCTGCTAGATGATTATTATATTGTGGTTGATAGACATTATTATAATATCAAAAGGTTTTCGATATAAAGATGTTTTGGATTCTCATAAGGGTAAAACCCGTTCCGTTATATGGCGTGGTGTTATGAGAAATCATTTACTTGTTCAATCTGTTTTAAACTGTTTTACTCATACCAGTCCCATAACTGACCCAGAGTTTATTTTGTTTGTTTTCCCTAAACTCTTGGGTGCCCAATTTTATACGGGCAGTCAAGTAGTCAGGATTTTATAGATATACTCGGAGGGCTTGGAGCAGGAGGTTTCAGGATCATATAACTATTATTTATTTCCGCTGTTGTTGTAAGTGTTGTACTCTACAATGTTATTGTATACATATACTATTTGTTTTTCAAAAGTTATGTTATATTTTATTCGTTCTGTTGTGTGGTTCGCGTTTACTCTGATGATGATGTTCTTCTTCTTCTATTCTATAAGTTTCTATCTTGTCTATTCTCACCCTCTAACTTCTTTCATTAACCATTCGGTTATTTTCGATCCTTGGGTGTTCGATATGTGTTGTATATCGGATAACCAAGATCGCCAAAATTCGGGTCGTTACAGTTAGTATCAGAGCATAAGGTTAAGTCATTACCTTGGCTATGTGGCGTAACTCAGTAGAGATAGAGTTAGTAACACCCTAGATTGAGTTAAGTGTATACATACGAGTGAACGTATTTGTTATTTGATATAAATGGTTTTATATTGAGTAGATTTATTGGTTAAGTTGTTTATGGATTCTGATCGATGGTGGGCCACCACAATATCGATAAGGGTTTCTAAACACTCGAATACGATGGGTCGACACGATATGTTTTGGAAAAAGGGTAAGTGAAAATAATTTTCCCAAAGTATATTTTGATATAGAGAAGATATATATATATATATTGGAATTATAATATATTGGATATATTTGTTGTTACTGTAATCGAGTAAGATTATAAATTGTAATGGTTATGTAAATAACCAATCAGAATTCATATAAGTGAAATATATGAAATTGAAATGAATTAAATCTGAATTTAAATCAGAACTGAAACTAAAACTCAGGAAATTTGAAGAAGTGTTTGTAAATGGACTGGATTAAATATAAGGAAAATTTAAGATCTTGGGAGATTTTAAATTGTTTTAGAAGCAGTGTGAACTATATTTTGAAATGAATTTCAAAGTGGAAATGTTTAGAAATGGTTTTGAAAAGCGATATAGTATTGAACTCACTTCGAAAGCTAGAAATAGATTCCGATGATGATTATGACATCACCGGTGTTCAATTTCGAGTTGTAAGTGACGGATTACTACCAAAGATTTTGTTTTTAAACTGTTTTTGAGAAAACAAGTTGTTTTGAATCCTGAAAAGAAAAGTTTGATTTTCGATAAGGTAAACTGTTTAAATTTCCCAGGGAAGGATTTGTTTGAATTAAAGCAAACTAAACTAGAATTTAGGAAAGCAAAATTGGAATTAGAATTGAGAACCAGTTAAGTGGAAACTGAGTTGAAATAGAAATATCGAATGAATTGTGATATAGGAATCTGAAACGATTTTGAATTGGTGAGGTGAGAATTTGGAATCAAGAATGAAACTTGAGTTCGGAATAGAATTTGGCTTGTATAAGAAAATAACGGCGTTAAGAATAAACAGATTGAAATTTGATTGGGATGACCCTTGTATCTGTTGAATTGATAACAAGGGGAAAGAATATAATGATATGCCCGACAAAAAGGTACAAGTTTATATTTCTATTGGATATAAGATTTATGAGCCGAATTGGCAAGCCGATTGGCTGTTTAATTTTCTTTTGGGTTGGAGATGGCCCAGAGAGGCGGATTGGGGTTTGACGTATTGACCAGTACAAAGGAGGTGCTGGCGAATTTTTTTGAAAAGTTAAAGCATTAGAAAGTTTTCAAGATTTTTGAAAATTTTCGTTGATAAGAATAAATTAATAATTTAATTGAAATTAAATTGGTTCAGTTGAAACTGAAGATAAGAAGTGAACGAATAAGTTTTAACCAGTGAATAGGGTTTGTTTTCTACCTTAGCAATTTCGAGGACGAAATTATTTTAAGTGGGGAAGAATGTAATGACCCGCATTTTCAGCGATATAATAATTAATTTATTTAATTATTTAAAAGGTGATTAAAAGGATTTCATGGTCGTTGAATTAAATAATGGTGAATATTTAATTAAAATAATAAATTTAATAATATATTAAATTTTTGAAATAATCAGAATTGGCTAAAATGACGATATGGTGTGAACTGGATCATCTGTGATATTTAATTCAGTTTAGAATTGAATTAGAATAACGAATATATTATTTGAACGACAGTTTGAACGTATAATTGTATTATAATTAAAATCGAGCTTGAAATGGCGCTGCAGTTCGTAATTTGGCGATTTGAACTTCAACTGAATGTGCAGGATTCGTTTTAAGCCAGATTTCTGTGAAACAAGAAATGTGTGGAGCTGGTGGAGTATATCTTTCTAGTGGAAGAGACAAATCTAGATTTCGTTGGGTAGATTTTGATTTACATCCAAATCAAATTTTAGAAAAGTCGCTGTGGAATTCCTTTATAATTTATAAAGGGATTATTTATATTTTAAAAAGGAATTTCATTTTAAATCGAATATCGATTTAATCGGGATTTGAAATATCAAGTTATAAATCCCAGTAGAGCTATATGGTATTCCACTGTGAGTATGTACGATAATATAAATTTATTTGTATTTAATTTAATTATATTTAAATATATTTATATATTTAAATGGGTCATTCAGAGTTTTAAAAATAACCAGTTTTACAAACGGGTTCAGAATTCAACGAAAGCAGTGTCATCAAGTCCAACAGAATACCGAATTTCATGGGAATCGGGTTAGTTATGAAGTCGTATGGACTTAAAAGGCTAATAAGAATATAATGGAATATTATATTATAAATATCTTAGCAAAATATCTAAACTATCCAACCCTATAAATAACCCTCCTTATAACCTAACCTAATCAGAAGTTTTCCACGATTAAAATCCGCCGCCACTAAATAATTCTCAGCAAACCAAAGTTTCGTGAATACCTAAAGTGAAATCAATTCATACAAAAATTCTAAATTCATAAATAAATAGATAGGGATGCAGATCGAGGTCCTCTACAGCTTGGTGTATTTTTCCTGGGGTCCGAACTCTTATTGCTTGCGGTGGTTTTAAGCAGTAACCCTAGGTCTAGCATTGAATGCCGATTCTGGCATCGAAGTAGTGAATGGAGGGTAGGGTAGCGATGGAGATGGTGGCGCCGATCTCATGTGTGGCGGCGTTGGATTTAATGGGTGGTCAAGTCAACGGAGAGGTCTGGTCAAAGATCTCGGTGGTGGGTTGTTTGGCTATAGAAGGTTTGTTTTGGAGTGTTAATACTGCTGATGGAAGTAGTACTGGAGTGGCGCACTAATTGGTGTGAAGTTAACCGTGGTATGAGTTCGGGAGACATTTTTCCAGTACGTTTCCAGTCCAGAATGGTTGGTTCAGGGAGGACCATGAATGTATATAGAAGATGGAAGATAAAGTCGGGTTTGTGGAAGAAATTGAAATTCACGTCCAGGCTTCATGGAAGTTCCTGTAGCGGGGAAGTGTGTAAATGGCGAACTAGTTTAGTTGATGTATGTCTGTTTTAAACTTGTTTGGTGTACAAGTGTTGTTTTGACGGCCATTGTGGAGGATTCAAAATGAAGTGCAGTTATGTAAAGGAGATGGTTGTTGGTATGTTCTAATAGAGGTGGAGTATTCGAAGGGGTCGGACTCGAATTTTAATTGGGGGAAATAACATTTCTGAGTGGGTGGTTTTGCAAGTGGAGGGGATCCCACTGTGCAGTTGCATAAGAAAGGGAGAGGACATCAGGTTTTAGCTCAAAGATGCTCCATCGTTTTCTATGTGTATAGGGAGCGAGTAGGTAAGGGTGCTGGGTGTTTAACCGGAGCTTGTTTAAGTTAGAATGGAGGTGGCATTAAATTCTTGAAGATGCGGAAATGTCTGGAGCGTACACTGAAGTGCGAGAATGGGTTTGGAGAAGATGATATCGTGGAGCGGGTTGCTTAAGTTTGGGCCGAAGTTTGGAAAGAAAAGGTTAAGGCCTATAATTAAAATAATGTTGTTTAATTTAAATTCAAAGTAGTATATTAAGTTGTAAAAATCATAACTACCTCATATGATATCAGAATCAGACGAAACAAGATTCGTTAGGATCGTATGGACGACGACAATACAATGGAATTGACTGGGAGTGGATTGAAGCTCGTTTGAATTAATGTCGAAATAAATTGTTTGATTTAAATCAAATAACAGTTTATCGTTCTTTAACGATGAACTGCAAATGTGAGTAAATCTCACTAACTCTGAACAGTTTATAATTTCATGTTGTATTTTTAGAACTGTTAAATATTGGCTGATTGACTATATGTTGACTGTTTGATTGAACTGCTAGTCAGCTAGTTGAATTTCTATATTGATTTTGTTTAACAGAATATATCATATGGAACTGAAAGTGATGTTGATTTTATTGTGTAACATCTGTGGATGCAGGGAAACAGGTTGGAGGAATCCGACTGGATTCCTCAACATTTATTTTACTGATTTTCATATATTTTGATATATGATGTGAAACATAATCTGTTATGGATTTTGTGTGTTAGAATGATGTTGATCATTGTTATTCAATATTTTTAATATCATAAGAAACCCTGGGATGTAGAAAGAATTATTTCAATGTATATTGAAATAAAGGGATTTTATAAAATCAACAGATTTTATAAAAGGAAATATTTCGAAAGTAAAATGTTGATAAAACGAATAGAATAGAATAAAGGAATATTTATTTAGTTAATAAATAGAATTTATAAAAGGAATATTTAGTTGGAAACTAAATAGGATTATAAAAGGAAATTGAACGTAGTTTATCAAATAGAGTTAGTTAGACATAGTTATTCGAATAAGAGTTAAACAAATAGTGTTATTCAATTAGAGTTAATCAAATAGAGTTAATCGAATAGAGGTAAAGAAATAGATTTAAACAAGATTGGAAACTGACTAGAGATTAGTTAAGTTGAATAGTTTTCTGAGTATCGATCTGATGTTGGTTTCGGCCTTCGGGGTTTATACTTAGAGAATTGTTCTCCTACTAGTTTACAATCAGGGACTGATTGTTGTGAAATGATACTGATATGTAAATAAACAATGGAAATATTTTCCACTGTTAATAACATATATTTTCTAAACATAGAAAATAAGGAAATGTGAATATATATATGTTAAATGATGATTGATCGATATAATTTCCATCTGAAAATAATATCGTTGTTTGCACATGCGTTTTTCTTTGATAGTTAAATCACAGATATCAATGTTTTGACCATTTTACGTTGTTAATATGGAGAGACCGGTTTGATTATTATCCGAAGAACCACTCCGTATTGATAATAGCGTTGTGAATCATCACGTACTGAAGATAATTGAAGACGGAGTTTATGCAAGGGCTGTTGTATAAATCTTAGATAACAGTGCCTAAGATGGATATACTGAATAGTGCCTTCGGTTTGTCCCGTCCCAGGACAACTTGTATGGACGAAGGTCTGACAGAGTATATCTAATAGATCGCGTAAGTTGATCTTTTCAAACGTATTCACATTTGGTGGCGGAGGAATTCGTTTCTCTTAGCTGTATACCCATGTTATTTTTGGATAAATCAATTTGTGATTTGGCGGGTATAACGATGTGACATTCTAAGTGAAAGGAAGATATGATATGTAAAAAGATAAGCGTAGCTTCTAGCCTCACATCCGGTAAATGACAAAAGTCGGGCAGGCAGCATGGCTATGTAGGTCGCACCTATTAGGGTGTATAATCACCTGATCTAGAGTTTCATTTACTTCTAAAAATCTATTGTTGATGCTATCCCATTCGGGAAACGGTTGCTGATCCCAACTGTTGGTGATATACATTTGATACACTCAAGCGAAATGAGTGGTCGGTCATGTGTGGCCGGGTTGCAAGATGTTCTTGTTGAACCCAGTGTATTCCTCTCTAGAGGTACACTAGCAAAAGGTGGTTCCATACCTTGTCATAGTTGGAAATCCATTACCTAATACGTGCTTGCGGTTTTGATTGTATACTATATATGTAGAACGTGAGATGAAAGCGTTTCTGCTAGATGATTATTATATTGTGGTTGATAGATATTATTATAATATCAAAAGGTTTTCGATATAAGGATGTTTTGGATTCTCATAAGGGTAAAACCCGTTCCGTTATACGGCGTGGTGTTATGAGATATCGTTTACTTGTTTAATCTGTTTTAAACTGTTTTACTCATACCAGTCCCATGACTGACCTGGAGTTTATTTTGTTTGTTTTCCCTAAACTCTTGGGTGCCCAATTTTATATGGGCAGTCAAGTAGTCAGGATTTTACAGATATACTCGGAGGGCTTGGAGCAGGAGGCTTCAGGATCATATAACTATTATTTATTTCCGTTGTTGTTGTAAGTGTTGTACTCTGCAATGTTATTGTATACATATACTGTTTGTATTTCAAAAGTTATGTTATATTTTATTCGTTCCGCTGTGAGGTTCGCGTTTACTCTGATGTTCTTCTTCTTCTTCTTCTATTCTATAAGTTTCTATCTTATCTATTCTCACCCTCTAACTTCTTTCATTAACCATTCGGTTATTTTCGATCCTTGGGTGTTCGATATGTGTTGTATATCGGATAACCAAGATCGCCAAAATCCGGGTCGTTACAAAAAGGGCTTACTAGATACTTGGAGGTCGCGATATTCATCTGGGAGGGAAGGAGAATTAGGAAGTTAATAAGGTAATTGGTAAATTTAGCTATTAGTTAAATTTGTTAATAAAGTTTTAATTCGCTCAAAATTTATGAACTAATCATTTAGAACAGAATTAAGGAAATGTAAATTTCTAATTTTATCATTAGGAATCATTGAATTAAACAGTGTGTATTTTCTTTATACAAGGTAGAAAATGCAGTTGAATCAAGTCTTGGGCAATGTGGTTCACTGGAGCTCGGACAATATTGACAATAAGTTAGGATAAATTTACTTAGGTGTTGTTAAACAAAGTATATTGGATAATATCGGAAAATACTTCGCAATAAAGTTTGGATTGAATCAGAAGGGATCGAAATAAATATCACGGTGAGTAAATCTCACTCACCTTAATTAGAATTATTTTTATGTCGTTGAAATAATTGTTGTTGCTTATTTGGATTTTCTAGTTTCTTTAAATATATTGGTTATTTAGGGTTGACTATTATATATATATATATATATATATATATATTGGGTTGATGATTGGATTGATTCTCGCAGTCTCATTAGCGGATGCCCGCGGTACCATAGCGGATGATTTCCCTATGCGCCCCACGAATATATATTAGTGGATGACCTTCATATTGCGATATCCTGCCTCGAAGCAGGATGGGTATTACTATGTTGACTAACGTCTGTGGATGCAGGAAAACAGGTTGGAGGAATCCGACTGGATTCCTCAAAAATATAGTATCTGTTTGTTTATTTGTTTGCACATATACTGTCATATATGATGTGTTAGAAACCATGAAATAAATAATTGGTTGTTTGGTGTTTAATTATCACTGGGCCTGAGGGTTGATTTATAAAATATCGTGGAAAGGATATTTGAGATTTTAAAGGGAAATTCTATTTTTTTTCTAAATAGAATTTTAAATTCGAATAGAATAAAAATATTAACTTGTTTTGAATATTTAAAACAAGTAGTTCGTTTATAAACAAAGTTTAAAAAGGAGGTGAAAAGAATTATCATTGGGTAATTCAGAAATATAAATACAAGTGTGAATTTGAAAAGGGAAATTTATTTTTCCAAAGTAAAATATTTATTTCAAATGAAGTTGAAGTCGAGACTTGTTTTAATATATATAAACAAGTAATATAAGGCGATGTTTACAAAGAAAGGTGAAAACCCATAAATTTGATAATATGGATATTTTAAATTCAAATGGTATTTAAATAAAGGGAATTCAAATTTAGGATTTGAATATAGAAATTTAAATGGAATTTGTTTATAGAAATTGAATGGAGTTTGGATTTAGAAAATTCAAATATAGAATTTGAATATAAAAATTCAAATGGAGTTTAATTATAGAATTTGAATATAGAAATTCAAATGGAGTTTGAATATAGAATTTGAATATAGAAATTCAAATGGAGTTTGAATATAGAATTCAAATAGAATTGAAAATGAAATTTGAATATATGAAATGTAAGTGAAATGGAATTCAATTAGTTTATAGAAGGTTGAAAATATATTTGAACATGTCATGTTCAAATATACAAGTGAAGTAGGCAAAGAATTAATTTATGAATTAATTAACGAGTTGAGTTAAAACGAGTGTAGTAAGTTGAAATGAATTAGAAATGATGGTTATACATGAGACAGGGTTGGAATGAAGTGTTAGAAGAGTATAAATATAATGCTCGACAAAAAAAATATGTATTTAATTTGAATATGAGATTTTATGTGCCGTATCGGCTAGCCGCTTGGCTTTTCCTTTTTCTTTTTGATTGGAGAGGGTCTGTGTGGCAGTTTGAGGATTTTCCCGATGCCCCAGTACAAAGGAGGTTATGGCGAATTTTTTCGGGAATTTAAGGAATTAGAATATTTTCAAGAAGATTTGACAAACTAGAAATTGATATATCGATATATATAGAATTCGATAATGAAACGAACTTAAAATAGAATATTATAAACGAAAAGGAATTTTATAAATAAAATCCTGGGAGATATACGTTTTAAAGTGAACGATGATTTAAAAGCAAATGATTTGCAGATTTAAAATGATCGTGTTGATAAGAAGTTAATCAATGGAGTTAAAGAAATAGAGTTAAGCAGAATTAGAAACTGACTGGAAATTAGTTGAGTTGAACGACTTTTTGAGTATCGATCTGATGTTGGTTTCGGCCTTCGGGGTTTATACTTGGGAAGTTGTTCTCTTACTAGTTACAGTTAGAGTCTGATAGATGTGGAAGAATAGTGATATGTGAATATGTAATGGGAAAGTTTTCCAGAGTTAATAACATATATTTTCTTAATATAGAAAATAAGGAAATATGAATGTATATATATATATATATATGTTTGATGATGTGATCGATAATTCCATTTAGAAATAAGATCATTGTGTGTACACGGGCATTTTTCATTTGATAGTTAAATCACCGAGTATCAAAGTTTTGACCATTTTAACGTTGTTAATATGCAGAGACCGGTTGGATTCTTATCCAAAGAACCACTTCGCATTGGCATAAGCGTTGTGAATCATATATGCCAAAGAAATTGAAGACGGAGTAAAGTGCAAGGGTTGTTGTATAAGTCCTAGGTAGAGATTGCCTAGGATGGATGTACTGAATAGTGCCTTCGGTTTCGTTCCGTCCCAAAACGAACGTATATGGACGAATGTCTAACAAAGTATTTCCAATGATCGAATAGGTTGATCTGTATAAATATATATGGTTGCAACGGATTTATTCCCTTAGAATAACATCCATAATATTTGTGCAATTCAATTAGTGATTAACGGATCTGATAATGTGGCATTCAAAGTGATCATGTTATCATTGAATGGAAAGTAATCGTAGCCTCTAGCCTCAACAACCGGGAAATGACAAAAATCGGGCAGGCAGCATGGCTATGTAGGTCGCACCTATTAGGGTGTATAATCACCTGATCTAGAGTTTCATTTACTTCTAAAAATCTATTGTCGATGTTGTCCCACTCGGGAAACGGTTGCTGATCCCAATCATTGGTGATATACATTCGATACACTCAAGAGAAATGAGTGGTCGGTCATGTGTGGCTGAGTTGCAAGACGTTCTTGTTGAACTCGGTGTATTCTCCTCTAGAGATACACCAGCAGAAGGTGGTTCCATACCTTGTCATAGTTGGAAATCCATTACCCAACACGTACTTGCGGTTTTGATTGTATACTATATATGTAGAACGCGAGATGAAAGCGTTTCTGCTAGATGATTATTATATTGTGGTTGATAGGCATTATTATATTATCAAAAGGTTTTTGATATAAAGATATTTTGGATTCTCGTAAGGGAAAAACCCGTTCCGTTATACAGCGTGGTCTTATGAGATATCGTTTACTTATTCAAGCTGTTTTAAACTGTTTACTCATACCAGTCCCACGACCGACCCAGAGTTTATTTTGTTTTGTTTTACCTAAACTCTTGGGTGCCTAAATTTGTACGGGCAGTCAAGTAGTTCAGGTGATATTTGGAGGAGCTTGGAGCAGGAGGCTTCAACGTTAGTTATCTAGTGTTATTTCCGTTGTATAGTAAGTGTTGTACTCTGATAATGATGTTTGTATATACAGTTCAAATTTTGTATTCCAAAATCTATTATATATATTATATTTTGTTCCGCTGCGATGTGAGGTTCTGTGTTGTGTTTCTGTTCTTCTTCTTCTATTCTAAGTTTCTATCTTATCTATTCTCACCCTCTAACTCCTTTCTATTAATGATTCGTATTTCTGTGCAATTTGGGTTGAACGTATGTTGTATTTAGTCAAATCAGATAGTACGGATTTTCGGGCCATTACACTGGTATTCAAATAACTTCCTATAACTTGGATCTTGCTAGTTGTTGAAACATCCATGACGTCCAAGCAGAGCACTCATTATGATGTCCTATCTCAGGAACTTGAACCCCTGGCCTCTAGAATGTTTGTCTAAAACTAACAATGATGTCTCAAGGGTGACACTTGAACTAGAGGTCAGTGACGTGTTTGTGATTTGTATTTATACTTTATATTCAATTTTGGTTCAGAGTCAGTTTTAACTGGGTAGTAACTAATAAATACTCTACAATTACATGTTTAAACTGCATGTTGAGTGCATACGCATGCCTACGTGAGGAACAGATATAGAACCCAAAATTTATATTCGTATTTAACACTACAACCAAGCAGATAAATTAACTGTTTGGAATAGAATCACAAGCTAAATACATCCTTAAACAAGATTGAAAATGAAATAAAACTTATCCTTACCACTACTCTAGGCAAATCCAAACTATCAGCTTAATCGACCAAAATCATTGCAGCCAACCCACAAAATGTATACCTACCGTGAGCTTCTGATCCCGGTTCACCAGAAATACCACCTTCATATGTTTGACATCTACAAAGAAAATGTATACATTAAGAAACATTTTAATAGAAAAGCATGTCATACCCGCAGAGCAGTTTGGTTTAATTCAAGCCAAACATGCACTTTTGAAACAATGCATGTTGCAACAATGGAAACCTCCATTTATAATATGTTACATAAAGCATTACAAGCTTAAGAATATCAATTCTGATAAAAAAGCTAGAACAAACATTCAACAGACTTAGTCTACTTAGTAGAGGACATGAATTTATCGGTTTTTCTAGAACCTCATTATCAATGATAACATGATCAAATAAGAGCCCAGTCATGTTGCTAAATGTTTTGAATGTTGTAGGACTCTAACTGTTTTCTAGGAAATTTGATATACGATTTCAGAATTGAATCTAAACAGGTTTGAGATAATTGCAAGGGAGAAAAGTAATTTTCACTATTTCATAAAAATCTAGTACAACAGAATTAGCGTTAGAGCCTGCACACCCAGCATTACATTGGCTATGGACCTTATGACTTCTGATTACTGTCATGTAAGTAGTTGACAAAGGGGGGAAATGGACTGATTATAGACTCATATATAACATCGAGAGAAAAATATAGTGTCACAATTGAATCAAACATATCATCGTTATAGATTATGAACTGGTCAGACACTGCTAAGGGGAACAACCAGTAAAAAGCAAGGGTGAGCGCTCATATCATTTGAACTCAAAAGAAGTAAAGAGAGAGAGAGGGGAGGGGGCTATGTTATATACTCTCATGTTCAGCAGAACATTGAGAAATGGTCCAAAGTGTACCACAATCATCATCTAACAAATGAAATAAATCTTAATGTGCAGTTTTATGCTATGAAAAAAGACTACATGTTTGTTGAAGTACTGGTTACTATATTACATCACAGTTCCAGCATACATGCCGGTTGCATTCAACTAAAATACATAGTAAAACGCTGGCCTACTCAAACTAGATATTCCAAACTTTGAACAAACAAATACATGTAGTAATCTTATTCAGATATACATCAAAAAACCAACTTAAACCCTCCTCGAGAACTTTTATCTTCCAGTGGCCACTAATTATCGTAGTTCAAGAAGCATTTTTGACAAGAATTACATCGAACATATTACTCGCAGTTTCTACATTCCGCATGTAAACTCATTGAAATGATTGGAAAGATAAAATTAAAGTTGAATACAGATTTAAAATCTTGCAATTCCTAAACAAACTTGCTTCTTTCCTATATACCATCTTATATTACAGGGAACAATGCATGAAAAAAAGGGTTAACTAGGGGTTTCCCACAATAATTTGTGTACTGTGACTACTGTCTTATTCCAGTTCCTTGCCATTTATGCTTTGCTTCAACCCAATTATCATTCAAATTCCTGACATATATATATATAATACACCATCTCCACACATATGCAGAGGTGAATATTATTCAATACCAAATCATAAGACATGAAAAAATGAACTTAGAGGTGCAGTTTACTCTCGTTAATGGGAAACACCAATTTAAAGTAGGGTATGTACTCACAGGTTTCTCAGTGGAAGACCAATATTTCAATGAGTTCAATTAAAAGTGAAATAAAGTAATTACGCCAAAAAGAACACAATAACCAACAGAAAGCAATCCCACTAACTGTTTAATTTCAGTACTTGAAATTAAACTACTTGAAACAAGCTAATTGTGAGTGAATTAACACTCACCTTTGCATCGATAAAAAAACGTAGAAAAAACTAGAGGCGGCTACGTCTTGTTGGTGGAGCAAGCTTCAACTGAAAGGTTGCGAACTCGGTTTCTAAGGTGGCATCGGCCTTTGATTGAACAGAAGGAGGAGGAGCAATCAATTGGAGACACCATTTTTTAGTGATTTAGGGAGAAAAAGAAACGACTTTACTAAATGAAATTGGGAAAGGAAATTTTGAGGAAGAACTGATTTTGCTTGCAGTCGCGATTCGTTGAAGAGGGGAAAACCCTAGTTTTGGATCGGATATCTTTTCTGGAAAAAAAACATAGTTCCGCGGGAAAACGAAAATTTGATGCAAAGTAGCTAAGATGGTGAAGGAAAATCACATTGATGCGGATGGATAATGTAGACTATTGGATTGTAGTCACGTGGATTGATAATTTTATTAATTTTTAATTAGAATATATCTATAGCTACTGCAACACAATTGGATACATATGCTAACACATTAAAGCTTGTGTTGCAATAGATAAAAATCAGCACAGCTATGGTAACAATGTAGCTAGCAGCACCTTGGATTTTCGTTGTACTAGGTCATCTATGGCGTAGTGCATGCATGTTTGGATATTATAAGGTAAAAATCTATCCTCCGGCTTGCGTTGCATTGTGTGATAGGACCTGAGTCTTATAATAGCTTCATTTTTCCAAAAAGCATTGCATTGTTTATTAAATCGTTTTATTTCAAGTTTTGGTATTCCTATGAGTGAACGCGTTTCGTGTTATACGGCATGGTCCCGTGATTTACCCTATTTTAAAGGAAAAGTTTAATAACTGTTTTAAGTTCTCACACCAGTCCTACTGACCTGGAATTTTTTGTTTTCGCCTAAACTCTAGGTGCCCCTATTTTCCACACGGGCAGCCAGTAGTTTTGGTTTTATAGATTTCTATTTAACAGGATCCTGGTTTACACTTGGAGCTATATTAGAAAAGCTTTGTATCCGTGTATTTCTTTCAGTTGTGGTAGTTGATGTTTTCCACTGCACATTATATTCACGTATTGTATTTTTCGCTGTTTTGTAATGTAAATCTCCGATATTTTTCCACTGTGTAATAATTATTCATTCATACTCTGATATATTCTTGTACTCTGATGTAAATTGTTGTAATTGCAATGAAATGTTCTCGTGTTTCTATTTTGATGCGTCGTGTTTTCAAAACAATCCAGGCTTTCCCGTAAGTGGGAGTTTTGGTCGTTTCACTTTGGTATCAGATTTTTGGTTTATAAAGCAAGAGAACAAGACACATTAGAACCAAACGAAAAAATTCATCAGAAATATGATTAGTTACATCCTATAAGAATGACTCATTAGAGATACAGTTAGTAATACCCTTGAATGAGATCGAAGAGTGTTATTTATAAAAACAAATTTAGTTTTGAAATTATATATATAATTCTTATTTGAATATTTTATTTTATATAGAATTTGGACTACCGATTATAGACAAATTTTGCATATACGCATCATAAACGTATGTTCGAAGTCTCAAATATACTGGGTATATATAGAATCACACTCTAGTCGCCTGAAGATGATTCTGATGATTGCCATGGCATCATCAGTGTTTATGTTCGAGTTTCGAAAGTGGGATATCTATATATTTCCAATTGACTGGTGTGAGAACCAAAAACTTAGAATCTATTGTTTGTGATTTGGCATTAAAAATATGATTTTTTTGAGTATATATAGATTATATATATTTTTTGAAAAGCTAATCAATTGATTGATTGTTGGCTGTGTTGCATGATTATTAATTTAACTAATTAAATTATTGGAATGATAATTAATTTAACCAATATGAGAATGAATGTTAAATTAAGCCAAACCAAATATAATATAGAGTTGAATAGAAAATTTAGTTCGAATTGGATTTTTACATTGGATAGATATGTGCATATACATACATGCTGAGCAGGTTATGGATTTACTGTTGAGTAGAGAAATATATTTAGTGCCCGACAAACAAGTGCACCTTAATGAGTTGGTTGCACAATTTTATTTATTATATAAACTACTGTGAGTGTTTTTGGATGTGTTGTGATGGTTGTTCTGTGTTAGATTATAAAGCACGCCATAGGATAACAACAAATAAATTATGAACTACACCGCATGGCATACTACAAGAAGACAACATATCATATCATATTCCATATAAGCATTTGGCGCTTATATGACAAGATTTGGATTACCATACTAGCGACATGCTTGTATGGCGAGGACTGAAGTACAGGTTGAACAGAAGACTGACTGTGGACTTAATTATGTAATACATGTAGCGGTGCTCGGGACAGGATTTGATAAAACCCTACGCAGGTCTGGAGATGACAATAATTCATGTCTCTCTTGTTGTTAATTAAGGCACATGGATTATTTTATTTCCAACACTGGGCAAGGTATGAGATTATGATATTTTACACATCTCCCTTGAGCATAGATAGGTCACAAAAATTGGGTACCTTTTATTTAATTTATTAGGTGCCTAATACGGCGTAATAATTTTTTCAAACCCTCTCCGTACAAAGGAAGTTATGGCGAAATTTTCTGAAAATTTAGGGTGTTAGACAAATTTTTGAGAAATTAGAAAGTTCTTAGAAACTGAAAAATTGAAGAACTCAAGCCAGAATGAAAGTTGAGTTGGTTAGTTAAACAACTTTCAGCTCCGTTCCTTTTCGAGGACGAAAATACTTTAAGTGGGAGAGATTATAATAACCTAGAATTTTTGAACCAATTTAAATTTTTTATTTTAGCTATTTTAATGGAATTTGAATATTTAAAATGATTTATTTAAATAATAGCGACTAAATATTAAATTAAATCGAAGTTAGAACATATAAATTTATATTTATTATAAAACGAACTTGAAATGGCGCGGTAGTTTGAAAATTCGTTTTTTTATTTCAAATGAATGTACAAAATGAAATATAAATCGAATTTTAGTAAAACAAGAAACATTAGAATCTGTTTAATTATATCTTTCTAATGAATGTAAGAAATTGAAAGTTATGCCCAGTTTAAAAATTTAGAATAGTCGTTATGGAATTTATATAAATTTTCAATATTATATATAGCCCTTAAAAATAGCCATTTTGCAAACGACCTCCGTTTTCGACGAAACCACTTTTGTTGGATCCAAAATGTCAAATTATTGTTAGGTTACAAATTTCATAATTTTTAGAATTAATATGTGAGCATAGTGAAATTAAATGTATTTGGTAATTTTAGTTTGAATTTAATCGACTGGAAAAAGGCCATTTTTCAAACGGTATCCAAATTCGACAAAATTAGTTTTGTTAGGACCTATCATCAAAACATAGCTAGATTTATTTTTCTGTAATTTTTGGAGTAGGTATGTAGCCCCGGTTAATTAAAATGTAAGTTGGAATTCAATATTGACCGTTATATTAATTTATATTTTAATTTTGATAAAAACTGTTAGAAACAATCGAATTGGCTTATGAAACATATCCCATTGTGTTCGGAAAGGAGGTATTTAGCTAGGAACGACAATCATTGGGTTCAATTTGGAGTTTGAATGCGAAACCGCACTTTTTGGAATTAAATTAATATATATATATATATATATATGTATATATAAATACCTAGTAAACCCTAACCCTATCATTAATGAACCTTAGCCCATTTTGTTCTGCACCGCCACATGATGGATCCAATGGGCGATTTTATTCCAGGTTTAAACCCTAATCATTTCGAATCCATGAATTATTTCACAAAATTTGCAACGCGGAAATCGAAGATTACAACAACATCTTACTATTGAAAGTCTGAGATTGTCAATTGTTATGTGGTTAGTGAGATTTTGGGGAGCAAATCATCGTCGTTTGGAGCAGAATTTGTGGAGCTAGGGGGATTGATCTCCGCCTGGTTGCCTGTGGAGGGAGGCGCTGGAATGGCGGTTCGTATGGTGGTGTCGGATGTGGGTCCGATCAACTCTGGCGACGACGGGTTTGGGCTGAAGCTTGGAGCGATGGGTTTCCTAAACTAGTGAATGAATGGGGAGATTAAGATGGAAGGGGTTAAGTTAATTTTTAATTAATTAATTTATTTAATTACAAGTATAAATTGTTTAACATATAAATTGCCATAACCCGTTCATTTTAAACCAGAATTGGACGAAATAACTTGCGTTGCGATCGTGGACTTGTCATTGTTGATTTTTATCTGTTGTATGTGACATTACTTTAGTTCAACTGAACTATTCATGACTCATTTGCACAAGAAGCATTGTTTGAATATACGACACTCATATTTCAAACAATGTGGATGACACTGTGTGGTTGTTGAAATGAGATATAAATATCCATTTATTATTTGAACAGTAAATTTTCATTACTTGTCTAAGTAAAATTGATTAATTAGAAAAATAATTCGAATCAAATTGGAATTGGTTAAATTTATTAACCAATGATTTATTTAAATAGACTGTTATTGTGTGAAAACCTCACACGGGTATTGGAATGATATTTGAAATACAATAATCCCAATATATAATTGTATGTCAATCGATTGGTTGACAGACTATGATGAGCGTTATTTATTTATTTATTTTAATGCTTATACAGTTGTAGAATGCACTTTGGATGATGTTTGAATGTTTAATGATTATTTATCATTATTGTTGTATACATGCGATGTATGAAATACATATAACTGAAATTATATGGTAATTGATTGAATCTGATTCCAATTCAGAAAATAAACGAAGATTTTAAAATAATATTCTGTAACGGATCAAAATATGATTTTGATGTCCGAATTTGGATGTACACGAAAATATTGAAATATATAAAGCCGAGTTAAATACTTAAATGCCATTTTAACTCGAACGGGTTTATAAATCGATTTTATTCATTTTATAACGAATATCGAAAAGAATTGATTTCAAAATTTGATATTTTGATAATATTATCATTTTAATGTTATAATGATATAGAATATTCAATTTTGATTTGAAATTGAAATTGAAGTTGAAATCATTTTTAAAATGAATTTATAAACAATTTATAAAATAAGTTTTAAATAGAAATCGACGAAATATATTATATATATTTAAATGGTTTGAATAGAATGTATCGCGCAGCAACCATTCGCGAGTTTCAACCATTAACTTCAAATTGATGTAACAGGAGATCCGACCGTCAGATTCTCCTAAAACTGGACCCATTGGGTTTGTAACGAAAAGATATTTTAATGAATATAAGAGATTTAAATTTGAATGGTTGGATTTCAAATAATGTCCAAATAAATTTCAGAAAATGTCGCTATGGATGTAGTTCGGTGGCCGTTATTGGAAACCAACTGAAATGGTGATATTAAAATTAATAAAAATATGGAAAAATTGTATAAATTCATAATAAATGATTTGGAGAGATTTTGGAAGAAAAATTCCGCATTTGAAAAGATAAAATACATTTTTATCTAAATGAACTAGTTAATAACTAGAATAATAATCCAATGTTTTTAAATAAATAAATTGGATTGAAAGTGGTTTTAATATAACCAGAATTTTACAATGTATGAATTGGAAAGGATCTAAATGGGAATAATCTTCGGAATATTTCGATATTGGATTCCGGGATTATATAGATATTATTGAGGAATTTGGAAGGTATATATATATATACTTATTCCCAATACGATATTTGTTGGTTTCAGAATTTGATATTGAATATTAGCCGATATAATTTCTATTTAGAGCCTTGTATTTAATATCAAATTGGATTTTGGATTTGTCGTGAATGGTGTCTAACACTGTTCTTAAACCTAGTTGAGAAAAGAATAAATCTTTTAATTAAGATTTAGAAAAGTTTACCAATTAATTTAATTGGAATTGGAATTGTAATAACCCGGAAATCTGAGCCAATTTAAAATTTTTATTTTGGCAATTTTAGCGAATTTTGATTATTTAAAATGAATTATTTTAAATAATAACGACGAGAAATTTATTTTGAATGGAATTCGAACGAATATGTTTATATAGATTGTCGTTTGAATATAAATATTTATTATATATATAAAAGGAATTGAAAATGGCGCGGTAGTTCGATAATTCGATTTCAAATTTCAATTGAACATATCGGGTGCATAATAAACCGGATTTTAATGAAACCAAAAATATTCGAATCTAATTGAGAATATCTTTCCAACGAATCCGAAGAATTGAAATTTCATAACGGGGATCAAAAGATATGTCCAGTTGAAAATTCTAAATAGTCGCTATGGAATTCAAGCCCTTAAAAATGGAAATTTTGCAAACGACCTCGGATTTCGACGAAACCACTTTTGTTGGATCCGTGATGTCAAATTATTGCTAGATTCCAATTTTCATAAATTTCTGATTCAATATGTGAGCGTGGCAAAGGAAAACACGTTTGACCAGTTTCAGTTGATTTTAATCGACTGGAAAATGACCATTTTTCAAACGGTCTCAGAATTTGACGAAACTAGTTTTGTTAGGACCGTATTGTCAATACGAGGCTAGAAAATATTTTTCTGGAATTTTTCGAGTTAGTATGTGACCCCGGTAAATTGAAATGTGCGTTCAATTTCAATATATAGAGTTATATGTTAATTTTGACGAAAACTGATCGAAACGATCGAACCAGCTTACGATACATATCCCATTGTGTTCGGAATGGGGGTATTACGCTATGGACGACAGTCGGCGGGTTTGATTTCGAGTCCGAACAAAAAAGTCAACCGCTTTTGAAAATAAAATATTAATATATATATATATATATTTTTAATAACACCCCCCTAATTCCTTTTCCCTCCTCTCTCTCTTACTTTTTCGATCAGGAAGAAAAAAAAACCGACAGTCCTTCGTCGCCACCACCCTCACCACATCCGTCGCCGCCAGAAGAGCCGCACCCCCTTCGGCCACTCCGCCTTGTCTCCGCTCTCGTTTCTTCCTCTTCCCTTTGTTCGATGCTCCAAACACTAGACGCCCTAAACCCGATGCGCAGCCCCATCCCCAATCTGCCCCCCTTGCCTCAGATCGCCTCCCTCCTTTGATCCTTCGCCTGAAGTCGACACCAACTCCAACGCGAGAGCCACCAGTCGCACGGACCACAAAAACCAGCCCCCTGCGATTCCAGACTCGCTGAGCTTTCTAAGGCTTCGATTTGGGGTTCTGGAGATCGAATGAATATAAATCTCTGATCTTTGCTTTTATTTTTATTTTATTTAGTAGTTATAAGATTTTTAGCAATATGAAAATAGGATTTTCTAAATTTTGAAAATACGATTTTTCTTGGATAAGAAGTTCTATGATTTCTTTGACGCAAAGATATTATCTTTAGAGACAAAAAGAAACGAGTTTGATTAGGGAAAAGGATATGATTTTTATATTTGTAGTAAGAAAAAAAAGGGTAATAAAAATATGATTTTTATATTATAGAAGAATAAAAATATAATTTTTATATAATCAAGAAGAATAAAAATATAACTTTTATATTATAGGAAGAATAAAAATATAAATTTTATATAGAAGAAGCGTTGTAAAAATATATAAAGTAGAAATAAAAATATGATTTTCATTTATTGAATGAAGCAATAAAAATATAATTTTTATTTGAGCAGCGTGAAAAGAACTGAATTGGAATTTCAACAAATCCAGATGTTCAGCAGTTCAACAGCAAAGCACGGCGGAGTGGAACCCTCTGTGAGAACTCCTCACCTTTTATTTATTTTTCTAGTTGAAATATATACTAGGATGCAGACGGTGTTTAGTAGCACCCGACACCCGTCGTCCACAGACCATGGACGGCTTGTATGCTTGTTTGTTTGATTTTGATGTGTAGTTGATTATGTGATGTGATGTGAAATGAAATAAAATATTTATATAGTTAAAAATATTTTATAGTTGAAAATAGAATTTTTAACGTGTATTTAAAATGAAATAAATATAAACAAATCGAAGGATTTGTTTATATACGCACATTTGACTGATATTGATTGGGACGATAAATTTTACACATCGCCCAACTGCACAAATAAAATCTGTGTTTGATTGTTTGAAACCCCACACGGGTATTGGGATGATATTTTGCGTACACTAATCCCAATTATTTAGCTGTATGTCGATCGATTGGTCGACAGACTGTGTAAGCGTTAATCATTTATATTTAATGCTTATGTAGTTGTGTGGTGCACTCTGGATGGTGGTTGATTATTTACCGTTGTTATTTTATACATGTGTTGTAGAAAAATTCGTATAATTAACATTATATGGTAATTGATTGGGCCTCATTCCAGTTTTGAAATAGAAATATTTGAAAAAGAAATATTTGAAATAGAAATATTTGAAAATAGAAATATTTGAAAAAGAAATATTTGAAATAGAACATTTGAAAATAGAAATATATGAAGCCGTGTTGATAGATTGACGCCATTTTGACGTGAATGATATTTATATCGATTTTATTCAAATTGAAGGGAATATTAAAGTGAATTGAAATTCGAATTAAATTGAATTGATTTGAAATTCGAAATAAACTGAAATGATTTGAAATTCGAGTAGAATTGAAATTCGAATTAAATTGAAATAGAATTGAAATCGTTTTGAAATGAATTCGAATTGAAATTGAATAGAATTGAATTCGAATTGAAATTGAATAGAAATGAATTCGAATTGAAATTGAATAAATTTGAAATTCAAATTGAATTGAAAAAGAATTGAGATTGAATTAAAAACGATTTGAATTAAAATCAATTTGAAACGAATTTAAAACGATTTATAAAATACGTTTTATAAGGAAATCGACGAAGTATATATTATATATATTATATATGTAATATAATGGCCTGAATAGAATGCGCCGCGCCGCGGCAGTTCGTGAATTTCGACCATTGACTTCGAATAGACATTGCGGGAGATCCGACCGTCAGATTCTCTTAAAATTGGAACCGTTGGGTTCGTATCGAAAAGAGCTTTCTAACGAATTTTAGAAATTAGAAATCTAACGGTTGGATTTGGAATTATGTCCAAATCAAATTTGGAAAAGGTCGTTGTAAGTGCAGTTCGATGGTCGTTGATGGAAATCGACTGTACGTGCCTTGATAAAATTATTAAAAATAGTAATAATTTGTGTAAAATCATAAGAAATGATTTGGGAAGAATTGCGATAAAAAACTCCATACTTGAAAAGATAAAAATAGATTTTTATCGAAATGAAGTAGTTTTGAACTAGAATAATAATTTATTTATTTATAAAATAAATAAATTGGATTTGAAATGGTTTTGAAAATAACCAGAATTTCCAATAATTGAATTGGAATGGATTTGAATCGAAATTGTCTTCGGAATATTTCGATGTTGGATTTCGTGATGATACAGATATTGTTATGGGAATTTGAAAGATATATTTATATCGTTATTTCCAATGCGATATTTGTTAGTCAAAGAGTTTGATATTGAATATAAGCCGATATAATTTCTATTGAGAGCCTTGTATTTAATATCAAATGTGATTTGGGTTTGTCGTGAATGGTGTCTTCATTAACACTGTTCTTAAGCCCAGTTGAGAAAAAGATTAAATCTTTTTATTTAGATTTAATGAAGTGTACCAATTAAATAATATTTAATTGGAATTGAATTCGAATTGATTCTTGGGTTTATCGTGAACGGTGTTTTAAATAACACTCGTTCTTTAACCCGATAATTAATAGAATGTGATTTTGAGTCGTCGTGAACGGTATCTTCAATAATTCTGTTCTTAGACCCAAAGGAGTTAAGGAAATCAGAAACTAGCTGGAGATTAGTTAAGTTGAATGGTTTTTGGGGTATTGATCTGATGTTGGTTTCGGCCTTCGGGGTTAATACTTAGGGAATTGCTCACTTGTTAATTTACGGTTAGGGACTGATTGAAATGTGATGTGATTTTGGGTTTATCGTGAATCGTGTTTTAAATGACACTGATTCTTTAACCCAGTCAAAGATTAAAACTAAGTGGAGTTTTAATGAATCTTTAATTAGATTGAAAAGATCGAGAATGGAGTATCACCAGTTTTGCTCCAGGCGATAGTTAAATCTTTAATTAGATTTGAGCGTGAAATGGTAATTAAATTTACTGATAACACCGTGGTGTTAGATATGATGTATTACCAGTTTTACTTCATGGGATGAATAGGTTGGGATTGAGAAATAAAATAAAAGATTACTTCGGTGTGGTTCGCTAATCCCGACTAGTTTGAAGTGATATTCAAAGAAGGATTAAAGAATAAATTTAAAAGAATTTATCTTTGATAAAATTAATGGGAACCTTTCCCTAAGAATGTGAAATTAGAAACTAACTGTAGGATAGCTAAGCAAAACGGTTTCCTGGGTATTGATCTGATGTTGGTTTCGGCCTTCGGGGTTAATGTTTGGGGAATTATTCTCTTGTTAATTTATGGTTAGTGACTGATGAATTGGAATGAGGCGTATGTTGTGTTTGTGTAACACATGTTTATTATATACGCGAGTTATTCAGAAAGACCGGGTTTATCCCATTCTGAATAACTGATTCGACGTGGTGTCGAAGATGAAGATGGTGGTTGAAGACCAGAGGTCTTCACATCGTTTGGATAATTACTGATGATCTTGATTGGGCCGTACACACAAGAGGAGAGAATCAGTTGGTGATCGTCCAGATGTACTTGGAGATCGATGGGTATGCGGGGTACTAGATGCCTCCGGTTTCGTTCAGACCCAGAGCGGACTTGTAAATGGACTGTGTGTCTGACATTGGATATCATTCTGTGTGATTGATGGATATCGGTTGCATGGGGTGGTTTGCCTGTGTGGCATGCTAAGATGCAAATGATCAAGGCTTCTGTTGAAAAGCAGAGTTTTGTGGTGGATGATCAAAGCACGACCTTTGTGGCGTAGCTTTGTGTAGCGTAAATTCGCGAGCCTCACACCCCGGTTGTGAACCAAAAACGGGAGAAGGACCTCAGGGAGGACATTCGTTTCTTTCTAGCCAGAAGTGGCGTCGGTGGTTTTACACGCCCTGACGAGTTTGACTTATGTGGTTGTTGCTGTTGCGAGGCGCCTCGAATATATCGGTCGTTCTCGAACCGATGGAGTCATTTAGTTGGCTCACCTATGCCCCAAAGGGCGGGGAAACGCAGTGTTCAGGATTTTGTCTAATCCACATTTGTGGACCGACCCTGTCGCTCCAAGGGACGATGCGTTATGTTCCTGAGACACGGGCTAGAGCGTCTCGAATAGGTAGAGGACTATCTTTTGCCTCGGTTCACAGATGGAAACCCAACTTCCAAATACGTGACAGTTGCGGTTTTATTTGTAGAGCCTAGTATTGGCGATATGATATATGGTACCCATGCCGCCTATGATTGATATTTATGATTTGAAGTTGTTTTATACACTATGCACGTATAATAGTATCAAATGATTTGTTTTAAACGTACGGAGCATGTTTGGCTACTATAAGGGAAAACCCTATCCCCCGGCTTGCGTTGCATTGTGTGATAGGACATGGGTCTTATAATAGCTTCATTTTTCTTTATTTAGCATTGCGCTGTTGTTATATGCACTGGTATTCTTGGAAGGAAACCCGTTCCGTGTTATACGGCGTGGTCCCTTGATTTACCTAACTTTAAAATAAAGACTTATAACTGTTTTAGTTCTCACACCAGTCCCATGACTGACCTGGAATTTATTGTTTTAACCTAAACTCTGGGTGCCCTTATTTTGACACGGCCAGCCAGTAGTTTTCGTTTTGCAGATTTATATTCACAGGATCCTGACTTACAGCTGGAACGATATCCGGAAAGCTTTGTATCCGTATATCTCCTTCAGTTGTGTTTGTATTATTTTCCACTACTATGTAATGTATTGTAATCTCTGATATTTATCGAATGTATATTATTTGTTTGTACTCTGTATATTCTTGTATTCTGATGAATTGTTGTAGTAAGCAATGAAATGTTCTTCCGTCTGTGTTCCTTTGTGTGTTGTTCTCGATGTATCCGCTCTTTCCTTCATGGGGAAGTTACGAGTCCTTACAGTGGTATAAGAGCTTTGGTTTACAAAGCTCAGAGAACAAGACACATTAGAACCATACGAAAGAATTCATCAGATATTGGATTAGTAATATCCAACGGGAATGACTCGTTAGAGATGGGATCAGTAGTGTCCTAGAACGAGTGTGAAGAGTATATTTTTGGAAATAAAAGTGAAAACAAATTTTGTTTTGAAAATTTAAATCAAGTATTCGTATTTGATTATTTATTTTATATTGAATTTGGACAATGCAGTATATAATGATTTTGCGTATACGTCTGATCCGCGTGTATTCGAAGTTTTAACATACTGGATAGATATAGAATCACACTCTAGTCGCCCGGAGACGATTCTGATGATAGTCTAGACATCATCAGAATTGGTATTCGAGTTTCGAAGGTGTGATATCTATATATTTCCAATTGACTGGTGTGAGAACCAAAATTAGATAGGGTCTATTGTTGTGATTTGACATCAAAAATGAGATTTTTGACTATGTATCCAAATTATGAATTTGAAAAGCTAATTCACTAATTGATTGATGGTTGTGTTGTTTGATTATTGGTTGATTAATTAAAATTGGAACCATTTAGCCAAATTGTATCAAATAGTGAATTGTATTGAAAATTAGTTGCATTTGCATACATATACATCTATTTACATTGAACAGGTCATTGCAAAGAGGCTAGAGCAGAAGAATAAAATTGTTTGCCCGACAAATAGGCACATATTTACCATAATTTACTGTTTTGTTTGGGTGATGATGATTTTATGAGCCGATTGGCTAGCCTCTTGGCTTTTTCTTTTTCTTTTTGAGATCAGAGGGCCTATATGGCAATTTCGGGATTTTTCCGGTGCTCCCGGTGCAGGGGAGGTTATGGCGAAATTTTTCGAAAATTTAGGGTGTTATCCAAATTTTTGAAAAATTTGAAAAGTTCTTAGAAACTGAAAAGTTGAAGAACTTAAGCCATAGTGAAAATACTGGAAGTTGAGTTGGTTTGTTAAACAACTTTCGGCTTCGTCCCTTTTCAGGGACGAAAAGTTTTAAGTGGGGGAGATTGTAATAACCCGGAAATCTGAGCCAATTTAAAAATTTTATTTTGGCAATTTTAGCGAATTTTGATTATTCAAAATGAATTATTTTAAATAATAATGACGAGAAATTTATTTTGAATGGAATTCGAACGAATATATTTATATAGATCATTGTTTGAATATAAATATTTATTATATATATAAAAGGAATTGAAAATGGCGAGGTAGTTCGATAATTCGATTTCAAATTTCACTTGAACATACCGGGTGCAAAATAAACCGAATTTTAATGAAACCAAAAATATTTGAATCTAATTGAGAATATCTTTCCAACGAATCCGAAAAATTGAAATTTCATAACGGGGATCAAAAGATATGTCCAGTTGAAAATTCTGAATAATCGCTATGGAATTCAGGCCCTTAAAATGGAAACTTTGCAAACAACCTCTAATTTCGACGAAACCACTTTTGTTGGACCCGTGATGTCAAATTATTTCTAGATTCCAATTTTCATAATTTTCTGATTCAATATGTGAGCGTGGCAAAGGAAAACGCGTTTGACCAGTTTTAGTTGATTTTAATCGACTGGAAAATGGCCATTTTTCAAATGGTCTCGGAATTTGACGAAACTAGTTTTGTTAGGACCGTATTGTCAATACGAGGCTAGAAAATATTTTTCTAGAATTTTTTGAGTTAGTATGTGACCCCGGTAAATTGAAATGTGCGTTCAAATTCAATATATAGAGTTATATGTTGATTTTGACGAAAACTGGTCGAAACGATCGAACCAGCTTACGATACATATCCCATTGTGTTCGGAATGGGGGTATTACCTACGGATGACAGTCGGCGTGTTTGATTTCGAGTCCGAACAAAAAAGTCAACCCCTTTTGAAAATAAAATATTAATATATATATTTTTAATAACACCCCCCAATTCCTTTTCCCTCCTCTCTCTCTTACTTTTTCGATCAGGAAGAAAAAAAACCGACAGTCCTTCGTCGCCCCCCCCCCCCCCCCACCCACCACATCCGTCGCCACCAGAAGAGCCGCACACCCTTCGGCCACTCCGCCCTCTCTCCGCTCTCGTTTCTTCCTCCTCTTCCCTTTGTTCGATGCTCCAAACCCTAGACGCCCTAAACCCGATGCGCCACCCCATCCCCAATCCATCCCCCCTTGCCTCAGATCGCCTCCCTCCTTTGATCCTTCGCCTGAAGTCGACGCCAACTCCAACGCGAGAGCCACCAGTCGCACGGACCACAAAAACCAGCCCCCTCAGATTCCAGACTCGCTGAGCTTTCTAAGGCTTCGATTTGGGGTTCTGGAGATCGAATGAATGTAAATCTCTGATCTTTGCTTTTATTTTTATTTTATTTAGTAGTTATAAGATTTGTAGCAATATGTAAATAGGATTTTCTAAATTTTGAAAATACAATTTTTCTTGGATAAGAAGTTCTATGATTTCTTTGACGTAAAGATATTATCTTTAGAGACAAAAAGAAATGATTTTGATTAGGTAAAAAGAGATGATTTTTATATTTGTAAGAAAAAAAGGGTAATAAAAATATGATTTTTATATTATAGAAGAATAAAAATATAATTTTTATATTATAGGAAGAATAAAAATATAATTTTTATATAGAAGAAGCGTTGTAAAAATATATAAAGTAGAAATAAAAATATGATTTTCATTTATTGAACGAAGCAATAAAAATATAATTTTTATTTGAACAGCGTGAAAAGAACTGAATTGGAATTTCAACAAATCCAGATGTTCAGCAGTTCAATAGCAAAGCACGGCGGAGTGGAACCCTCTGTGAGAACTCCTCACCTTTTATTTATTTTTCTAGTTGAAATATATACTAGGATGCAGACGGTGTTTAGTAGCAACTGACACCCGTCGTCCACAGACCATGGACGGCTTGTATGCTTGTTTGTTTGATTTTGATGTGTAGTTGATTGTGTGATGTGATGTGAAATAAAATAAAATATTTATATAGTTAAAAATATTTTATAGTTGAAAATAGAATTTTTAACGTGTATTTAAAATGAAATAAATATAAACAAATCGAAGGATTTGTTTATATACGCACATTTGACTGATATTGATTGGGACGATAAATTTTACACATCGCCCAACTGCACAAATAAAATCTGTGTTTGATTGTTTGAAACCCCACACGGGTATTGGGATGATATTTGGCGTACACTAATCCCAATTATTTAGCTGTATGTCGATCGATTGGTCGACAGACTGTGTAAGCGTTAATCATTTATATTTAATGCTTATGTAGTTTTGTGGTGCACTTTAGATGGTGGTTATACATGTGTTGTAGAAAAATCCATATAATTAACATTATATGGTAATTGATTGGGCCTCATTCCAGTTTTGAAATAGAAATATTTGAAAAAGAAATATTTGAAATAGAAATATTTGAAAATAGAAATATTTGAAAAAGAAATATTTGAAAAAGAAATATTTGAAATAGAATATTTGAAAATAGAAATATATGAAGCCGTGTTGATAGATTGACGCCATTTTGACGTGAACGATATTTATATCGATTTTATTCAAATTGAAGTGAATATTAAAGTGAATTGAAATTCGAATTAAATTGAATTGATTTGAAATTCAAAATAAATTGAAATGATTTGAAATTCGAGTAGAATTGAAATTCGAATTAAATTGAAATAGAATTGAAATTGTTTTGAAATGAATTCGAATTGAAATTGAATAGAATTAAATTCGAATTGAAATTGAATAGAAATGAATACGAATTGAAATTGAATTAATTTGAAATTCAAATTGAATTGAAAACGAATTGAGATTGAATTAAAAATCGATTTGAATTAAAATCAATTTGGAACGAATTTAAAACGATTTATAAAATACGTTTTATAAGGAAATCGACGAAGTATATATTATATATATAATATAATGGCCTGAATAGAACGCGCCGCGCCGCGGTAGTTCGCGAATTTCGACCATTGACTTTGAATGGACATTGCGGGAGATCCGACCGTCGGATTCTCCTAAAACTGGAACCGTTGGGTTCGTATCGAAAAGAGCTTTCTAACGAATATTAGAAATTAGAAATCTAACGGTTGGATTTGGAATTATGTCCAAATCAAATTTGGAAAAGGTCGTTGTAAGTGCAGTTCGATGGCCGTTGATGGAAATCGATTGTACGGGCCTTGATAAAATTATTAAAAATAGTAATAATTTGTGTAAAATCATAAGAAATGATTTGGGAAGAATTGCGATGAAAAACTCCATATTTGAAAAGATAAAAATAGATTTTTTAATGAACTAGTTTTGAACTAGAATAATAATTTATTTATTTTTAAAATAAATAAATTGGATTTGAAATGGTTTTGAAAATAACCATAATTTCCAATAATTGAATTAGAATGGATTTGAATCGAAATTGTCTTCGAAATATTTAGATGTTGGATTTCATGATGATACAGATATTGTTATGGGAATTTGAAAGATATATTTATATCGTTATTTCCAATGCGATATTTGTTAGTCGTAGAGTTTGATATTGAATATAAGCTGATATAATTTCTATTCAGAGCCTTGTATTTAATATCAAATGTGATTTGGGTTTGTCGTGAATGGTGTCTTCATTAACACTATTCTTAAGCCCAGTTGAGAAAAAGTTTAAATCTTTTTATTTAGATTTAATGAAGTGTACCAATTAAATAATATTTAATTGGACTTGAATTCGAATTGATTCTTGGGTTTATCATGAACGGTGTTTTAAATAACACTCGTTCTTTAACCCGATAATTAATAGAATGTGATTTTGAGTCATCGTGAACGGTATCTTCAATAATACTGTTCTTAGACCCAAAGGAGTTAAGGAAATCAGAAACTAACTGGAGATTAGTTAAGTTGAATGGTTTCTGGGGTATTGATCTGATGTTGGTTTCGGCCTTCGGGGTTAATAGTTAAGGAATTGCTCACTTGTTAATTTACGGTTAGGGACCGATTGAAATGTGATGTGATTTTGGGTTTATCGTGAACCGTGTTTTAAATGACACTGATTCTTTAACCCAGTCAAAGATTAAAACTAAGTGGAGTTTTAATGAATCTTTAATTAGATTGAAAAGATCGAGAATGGAGTATCACCAGTTTTTCTCCAGGCGATAGATAAATATTTAATTAGATTTGAGCGTGAAATGGTAATTAAATTTACCGATAACACCGTGGTGTTAGATATGAAGTACTACCAATTTTATTTCATGGGATGAATAGGTTGGGATTGAGAAATAAAATAAAAGATTACTTCGGTGTGGTTCGCTAATCCCGACAAGTTTGAAGTGATATTCAAAGAAGGATTAAAGAATAAATTTAAAAGAATTTATCTTTGATAAAATTAATGGGAACCTTTCCCTAAGAATGTGAAATTAGAAACTAACTGTAGCTTAGCTAAGCAGAACGGTTTCCTGGGTATTGATCTGATGTTGGTTTCGGCCTTCTGGGTTAATGTTTGGGGAATTATTCTCTTGTTAATTTACGGTTAGTGACTGATGAATTGGAATGAGGCGTATGTTGTGTTTGTGTAACACATGTTTATTATATACGCGAGTTATTCAGAAAGACCGGGTTTATCCCATTCTGAATAACTGTTTCGACGTGGTGTCGAGGATGAAGACGGTGGTTGAAGACCGGAGGTCTTCACGTCTTTTGGATAATTACTGATGATCTTGATTGGGCCGTACACCCAAGAGGAGAGAATCAGTTGGTGATCGTCCAGACGAACTTGGAGATCGATGGGTATGCGGGGTACTAGGTGCCTCCGGTTTCGTTCAGACCCAGAGCGGACTTGTAAATGGACTGTGCGTCTGACATTGGATATCATTCTGTGTGATTGATGGATATCGGTTGCATGGGGTGGTTTGCCTGTGTGGCATGCTAAGATGCAAATGATCAAGGCTTCTGTTGAAAAGCAGAGTCTTGTGGTGGATGATCAAAGCACGGCCTTTGTGGCGTAGCTTTGTGTAGCGTAAATTCGTGAGCCTCACACCCCGGTTGTGAACCAAAAACGGGAGAAGGACCTCGGGGAGGACATGCGTTTCTTTCTAGCTAGAAGTGGCGTCAGTGGTTTTACATGCCCTGACGAGTTTGACTTATGTGGTTGTTGCTGTTGCGAGGCGCCTCGAATATATCGGTCGTTCTCGAACCGATGGAGTCATTTAGTTGGCTCACCTATGCCCCAAAGGGCGGGGAAACGCAGTGTTCAGGATTTCGTCTAATCCACACCGGTGGACCGGCCCTGTCGCTCCAAGGGACGATGCATTCTGTTCCTGAGACACAGGCTAGATCGTCTCGAATCGGTAGAGGACTATCTTTTGCCTCGGTTCACAGATGGAAACCCAACTTCCAAATTTGTGACATTTGCGGTTTTATTTGTAGAGCCTAGTATTGGCGACATGATATATGGTACCCATGCCGCCTATGATTGATATTTATGATTTGAAGTTGTTTTATACACTATGCACTTATAATAATATCAAATGATTTGTTTTAAACGTACTTAGCATGTTTGACTATTATAAGGGAAAACCCTATCCCCTGGCTTGCGTTGCATTGTGTGATAGGACCTGGGTCTTATAATAGCTTCATTTTTCTTTATTTATCATTGCGCTGTTGTTATATGCACTGGTATTCTTGGAAGGAAACCCGTTCCGTGTTATACGGTGTGGTCCCTTGATTTACCTAACTTTAAAATAAAGATTTATATCTGTTTTAGTTCTCACACCAGTCCCATGACTGACCTGGAGTTTATTGTTTTAACCTAAACTCTGGGTGCCCTTATTTTGACACGGGCAGCCAATAGTTTTGGTTTTGCAGATTTATATTCACAGGATCCTGACTTACAGCTGGAACGATATCTGGAAAGCTTTGTATCCGTATATCTCCTTCAGTTGTGTTTGTATTATTTTCCGCTGCTATGTAATGTATTGTAATCCCTGATATTTATCGAATGTATATTATTTGTTTATACTCTGTATATTCTTGTATTCTGATGAATTGTTGTAATAAGCAATGAAATGTTCTTCCGTCTGTGTTCCTTTGTGTGTTGTTCTCGAAATATCCGCTCTTTCCTTCACGGGGAAGTTGCGGGTCCTTACAGGACTTGAATGAAAGTTGATTTTGGGTTTATTGTGAGCAATGTCTTAAATAAAATTTGCTCTTTAACCTAATTAACAGTTAAGATATGATTTGGAATTTATAAATCTTTTTATTTAGATTTAATGAAAAGTTTCCAAAGTAAAATTTTCCAATTTAATACATTAGATTGGAACTGAATGGAATTCGATTTAGTAATAATCGAGATGAACTTCTGTAAAGGAAGATTGTTACTATATATGGAATTTAAAAGGGCTTTGTCGTTATTCCATTTATATTATTGGTCTGATGCGGAAATTTATATCGATTATATATTGATCTGATTTCCGCGAAGATTCTATTTGTATGGAATATGATTTGGGTTTATTGTGAATTGTGTTTTAAACGACATTTGTTCTTTAGCCTAGTTAAAGACATTATTGAGTTCAAAAAGGTTGAATAATCATCAGATAATGATTTTTGGGATTAGAACTGAACCAGAGTTTTAATGAATCTTTAATTAGATTGAAAAGTGAAAGAGATAATTAAAATTATCAAACAAGAGAAATGATCGAGAATGGCGTATCACCAGTTTTACTCCAGGCAATAGTTAAATCTTTAATTAGATTTGAACGTGAAATGGTAATTAAATTTACCGATATGCACAGTGGGTGTTCGATATGGAGTATTACCAGTTTTGCTTCATGGGATGAATAGATTGGGATTGGAAATAATAAACTAATAAATGAATACTTCGGTAAGGCTCGATAACCCGACTAGTTTTACAAACCTTAATTTGGTTTAGAATTGTTAAAGGATAATATAAAATCTTTTGCAATGGTTTTTAAAGGGAGATTAAAGAATAAGTTTAAAAGAATTTATCTTTGACAAAATTAATGGGAACCTTTCCTTAGAGATGTGAATATTTGAATGAAAGAATATTTTGAATTGGAATGAGGTGTATGATGTGTTTTTATAGCACTTGATTATTGATTATAAAATACGCGAGTTATTCAGAAAGACCAGGTTTATCCCATTCTGAATAATTGATACGATGATTAAATTATCGACGATGAAGACGGTGGTTGAAGACCGGAGATCTTCACATCGAATGGACGATTACTGATGTCTTGATTAGGTTGATCTCCCAAGACAAGGTAATAAGTGGTGATCGTCCAGACGTACTTGGAGATCGACGGGATATGCGAGGACCTCTCTCCTTTATTGGACAGATGAGGAATAAGGTGCCTCCGGTTTCACTCAGACCCAGAACGGACTTGTAAATAGATGTGTGTCTGACATTGGATTTCATTCTGTGTTGATTGATTTCTATTATATATATATATATATATATCTGTTTAGTGGTGGAGAATTTATTCTCTTGCTTAACACCTTTCTTTGAGACGTACGAGCTTAGAGGTTACATATTGATAGGAATCAGTTGTGTGGCATGGATTGTCAATGTAGCATGCTAAGATGCAATGAGCAAGGCTTTTGTTGAAAAGCAGAGTCTTGTGGATGATGATCAAAGCACAACTTTAATTAGCATAGCTTTGTGTATAGCATTAATTCGCGAGCTTCGCACCCCGGTATGAACCAGAAATGGGATGAGGGACTGCAGGGAGGACATGTGTTTCTTTCTAGCTAGGAGTGATGCTATGGTATGGAGCCTAGGTAATTTACTTATATGGATGTTGGAAAGTGAGGTACCTCGGATTTGAGTCCCTAATGGCTCTTGATATGGTCGACATTCTTACCAAATTTTATACCCTTTAGAGAAGGGAAACATATTGTTCAGGAATTGCAAATCAACTAAAGTAAGCGTGGACCGGCCCTGACGCTCCCAGGTGCAGGTGCAGCTGAATCCTGAGACATGGTAGGCTAGATTGTCTCGAATCGGAAGGAGAGATCCGTTGCCTTGGTTCATGATGGAAATCTAATTTCCAATGCGACATCATGCGGTTTTAATGTAAACCTATATGGCGATATAATATATGGTACCTATGCCGTCTATGATTGATACATTTATATTTGAAGTTGTTTTATGACACTACGCACTTACAATAGTATCAAATGATTTGTTTTAAACCGTACCAAGCATGTTTGGTTATTATAAGTTAAAACTCTACCCTCCGGCTTGCGTTGCATTATGTGATGGGACTGAGTCTAATAATAGCTTCATTTTTTCAAAAAGTATTGTGTTGTTTATTAAATCATTTTATGTAAAATTTTGGTATTCTTGGCAGTGAACCCGTTCCGTGTTATACGACATGGTCCCGTGATTCACCCTATTTAAAAGGAAAAGTTTAATAACTGTTTTGTAACAACCCGAAATTTCTGAACCAATTTAAATTTTTATTTTTATTATTTTAATGGATTTAGTATATTTAAAATAATTTATTTTAAATAATAACGACGGAAAATTTATTTAAATCGAAGTTACAACGTATAAATTTATTTTAATTATAAAACGAGCCTGAAATGGCGCAGTAATTTCAGTTTTCGATTTTAGACTTTGAAAAATTATATAAAATTGATCTTAAGTCAGAATTGAATAAAACTGGACACATTAGGATCGTATTGACGATATCTTTCCAATGAATGTAGGAAATTAAGAATTCAGTTTATAATTTGAAAGTTATGACAAATTCAAAATCTCAGAAAAACGCTACGAAATTTTTATATATTATTATATATAATCCAAAATGCTATTTTTACATACGAATGAATTTGGACTCGAGACCACTTCCATTGAGTTCAAAATGATGTTTCTGCATTGAAAAAGTATAAACACTGATATATTTTGAGATTTCGGAATTTATTTATTTATATACGTATTTTTAATATAATATATATACACCTTAAAATTTGCCATTTTTCAAACGGTCTCCAAATTCGACGAAATTAGTTTTGTTGGAACGCTATCATAAAAAAAGCTAGAAATAATTGTTCTGTAATTTTTAGAGCTAGTATGTGACCATGAGAAATTAATTGTGAATCGATCAGCCAAAAACAGGACCTTTTAAGTAAACGGACTCGGAATCCAATGAAACCAGTTTTGTTAGAACCATATCATCAAGATATAGAAGCATGTCAATTTTCATCGCCAACGGAGTTCGTATGTGGTCGGGGCATCGATAACTGTCAAATGAAGAGAGCACGAACAAAAGATTCAGTAATAAAGCTAGAAAATTATAAATAAATAATAAATCATGACCCACTGCTATATAATATCTTTTCCTCCTTTCCTAACCCTCATTTCTCTTCTTCCTCAAAAATTGACAGCAGCCATCTTCCTCTTTCTCTCCTGTAATTCTGCAAAAAGGACCCTGGATCTTAAATAATTTATATCTCTCAATCCATACAAAATCAAACCAAACCGTTTCTGAGTATTGTAGATCATGATGATCTCTACCTACCATAAAAGTTCCAGAACCTATCGTCGCACGGATTCGCCGGAATCGATGGTCAAAGCCATAAAATGACATTCGGATTTTGGCGAATTCTGATCAAATGGTGAAGAATCGGGCGATGGCCCGGTTGAAGAAAATGTAGAGGAGAGTTCAGGCTATGACTTTGTCTTTGGTTGTTTGATCTGAAAGTGATCGGAATGGCGTGAAAATTGAGATGAACAGAAGTGATGTTTTTCAGCGAGCAACGATCGGAAGTTGGCCAATCGCCGTCGCCTGAGGCGTTTTCAGGTGAAGTGGTCTGAAAGAAAGTCCTTCGTGGTGGCGAGGCGCGTCTATCTGGGCTGGGTCGCGACCGAACCAGTGCACGATGGAGGAGAATCAGCTAGATGAATGGAAAAGGGGGAAATGGAAAAATCTGATCGTCAGTGGCGAGCTGGGTGGAGGCGCGGTCCGCGTTGGCGCGTGGTGGAGCGGGAGGCCAACGGTGGGGTCAGGTCGGCGGCGCGGTGGTCTTGGCGGCGGCGGCGATGATCTGGAAGTGGTGAACGACAGGTTATGGTAATTTAGGGGTTAATTTAATTAATTAACTAATTAATTATGTTTTAAACTTCGTGATGTAATAACTCTCTCATACGAACTCAGAATTTGACGATTTCAGATCCACTGCGATCGTGGCATCGAGACCTTCGCATGAACACCAATTTTGTCCAAATTGGAGCAAGTTGAAAATTTGGGTAAAAATCTAAATTTAAATAATTATTTAAATTGTTTAAACTTCGGAAATTAATATCTTTTTGCTAGAAACTCGAAATCACGCAAAATAGGATTTGCCACGATCAGTGAGTCGAGAGCTTCGCATAGACATCAATTTTGTTAATTTTGGAGCATGTTGGATTTTGGGCCAAAATTGGGTCCGAACCGTCAATTAAAAGCATGATAAAGGTGAGAACTCTATCTCACTCAAATTTTCAAACAGCTATTTATTTTAATCAAATATAAATTAATTATCAGTGATAGGAATAATTGTTTGTTGAGTAAATTGTTGTTTTGGATGTCATGTTGTGAAATGATTGAAATTTGGAATATGTATCATGTTAAAACAATGTTATTTCTTATATGATATTTAAAACATGATTACACTTCCATTAACAAGTTTCTTGACTTGTTTATGTTGATTGGGACGATAATTTTTACACATCGCCCAAGTGCACAAATAATTTATTTAATTATTTGTTATGTGTTGGTTGAAACCCCACACGGGTCTTGGGATGATATTCTGAATTACACATCTCCCTTGTGTGACAACCCAGATTCCGACAGACCAATTTTTTCAAAAATCCAATCTATTGAAACCCGAGTTGGGTGCTCTGGTATCCTGCAAAAAAAGACAGAGATAAAGAAACATGTCAGAACTCGTATAGCATCTCACAGCGGAAGGAAATAAAGTATAATATTCAAATATCGCTTTACCTTATTAACAGTACTGCTAAACTAGTATCCAAAGCTATACCATCTCTGTCATGAACCTAACCTGGAAGTATGTAATGAGGAGGGGGTCAGAATATAAGTTCTGTGTGAGTGGACTTAGAATAAACTTCTGTATAATCCTACATATACCGTTCAGTTATGTTTTCTTGCTTATTAGGTTATTCGCGATATTAGCTCTCTGGGCTATACTCATGTCCCACTAGTAGATTAACCTAATATAATGTATATGTAGATACCCCTAACTCGTATAATCCTTTCCATGTATATATACAGTCCCTTGCCGTATGTCGTACGGGCTTCATCATGTAAATCTATACTACTTTAGTGTAGTGTCACCATTCTCGAAATCGTTAGGACTGCCACTCATGATCTTGCTAGATTTCGTTTATTACCTAGATCCAATCTACGGTTTTCTATCAAGAGCTTCCTAGATTCAACCAGGGTTTTTGCTACCCAGGGCCACTGGGGTTTATGCTATCTATTGAACGCTTTCTAGATCCGACCAGGGTTTATGCTACCTAGGGCCACTAGGGTTTATGCTACCTATCGAACAATGCCCCCTAGTCTAGGACACACTACCCAGAGCGATATATGTTCCTAGACTTTACATCCCAATCGTTTCGTTAGACGTGCTAGATATCTAGTTGCACATGCCCTCTATATGTGTGGCCCGAGTCCCGTGGCAGGGCTAATCAAGAAACACGGAACCCGGTCGGGAGCTTTAAGTTATCTGCCGATGCAGATGCTAAGGTTTGTTTTATCTATATGTGGCTATGGTCCCACTTGATCCCTCCCTCAGCTAATGAAAGGCACCCAAGAAAATCAAGAATGAGAACTGTACGTAGGCCCTCTATGCCCCCACAGACCTATTGGCAACCTCACCCATAACTAATAGCAAAGTATATGGTCTTTTGGAGTTCTCCGCATTTCCGCTTGCATATCACGATTGACTCAAGATGGTAGGTAGACGACGACGTGCTATCACAGGGCTAAACAAGATATCGCTGCCTCACGCTGACCCATCCTAGTCTTTAGGTTGCTTATATTGCAATCAAGGCATACCCTTGGCTCTTCTAAAGCAGACCTTAACCTCTGTGAGCCCAGGAGGATCATATGCAACCTCACAGAGGGATACCAAGAGTACCCTCACGTCCCCTCGAAGCCGCGTTCTTCGTAACCTAGTTCGTTGGAGCCTTCTTCATGATCAGAAGGACGTTCGCTCCTCCTCATGTTCTACTTGGCTTTCTTGACTAAGGTTTACTACTTAGTTCTCTTAACTAAGGTTTACTACTTAGTTTCCTGAATCGTTAGCTTTCTTAACTAAGGTTTACTACTTAGTCCTCTTAACTATGGTTTACTACTTAGTTCTCTTAATCGTTTGTTTTCTTAACTAAGGTTTACAACTTAGTCCTCTTGACTAAGGTTTACTACTTAGTTCTCTTTCTCGTTATTTACTTAGTTCTCTTAACTAAGGTTTATTACTTGGTTCTCTTAACCAAGGTTTGATACTTAGTTTCTGTTACTTAGTTTTCTTTAATTAAGGTTTGTTACTTAGTTCCATTTAACTAAGGTTTACCAATGAATTCAAGCATGACTTAAGTTCTCTTTATCAAATGATAGCGTACGGGTGTTTTCCCCACATTTTCAACTTAGATTAACTTATTTCATGGTATAAGTCGTCCCACCCTTCGAGTCTTGCATTACATCTTAAGTCATATTCATTTCTTATCCCTAGGAAAAGTTTATCTATTATTTAATCTTATCATTCCCCATTTTTCCTTGCTTTGATACTGTTATATTGGTTAAGTTTGCCCACGTGTCCAAGTTGACTTAACCCCCAGACACGTATTCAATTCAACCCACGTACCATGCCAAATTAGTTAAGTGTTCTCTGTTAGTTCATGTTGACTTAACCCACCCATATATCATGTCAAATTGGTTAAGTGTTCTCTACCAGTTCATGTTGATAACCCACCCATATATCATGTCAAATTGGTTATGTGTTATCTAGCGGTTCACGTTGACTTAACCCACCCATATATCATGTCAAATTGGTTAAGTGTTGTCTAATGTTTCATGTTGACTTAACCTTACCATACTAGCATGTGTCATTAGCATTAATTAATTATTAATGCCCAACCTCTCACATTAGACCTATTGTTGCGGTCACTGGATGTGCCAGTTGGTTCTGGGCAGGATTACACCACAACTCAATCTAACCTCGGGTTTCAAGCACGTTACGACTAACTTCTCACATTAGAACCTATTGTTTGAGGTCATTGGATGTGCCATGCGGTTTCGGGCAGGATTACACCGCAAATTTATTCTAACCTCGAGTTAGCCATGTTTCATGTTCAATTTATGCCACTATTGTCAATTTCATGTTATGTGTCGAGATCCATAATTACATAAAAACATGGTTTGTCCAACATATTCCATTTTTAATTATGTTTCTAGGATCTTAATGGCATATCCAATTTTCAAGTCTCAAATTCAAGCTTTACCCAAAACCCCAATTTATGTTCATGCTTATAATCCCGTTAATAGGCTATACCTATTATTCCAATTTCCCATACATGTGTTCCTAATTGGTTGCTATCATTCCTCATATGTTGGTTAAGCTTAGTCATATGTCAAGTGCTACTTAACCCATTTCTACTTTGCTTATACAACCATTCGTGTAATAATCTTTTTACCCAAATTACTCAATTATAGCCAAATTCACCAATTCCATGTTATTCATTTCCAAACATGCCAATTTCCAAAATCCTATTATACCCAATTTCATAAAAATAAAATTTTCCCAATATATTTCCGCCCGTTTATACATATAATCTAATTCACCTTTTAGGCTTAATTTCAAGTCACAAACAAATTCCGCCAATTGTCCCAATATTTGCAATAATAATTGTTGTGTCACAATTCCCCAAATTTCAAATTATATTCCTCGATTGCATAAAATAAGTTATGCCCCAATATTCGCATATTTCAATCATACGTTTGTATAATAAGATTTCGTCTAGGTTCGAGATAACCTAGATCCAAAAGTAAAAAGGGGAAGGAGAATAAAAGAACAATTATTATAACATGAATCTTGCATTGAATTTATAACTGGGGAAATGACAAACGATACTTATACCATTATGCAATAAGTTTATTATAATTCCACTCACCTTGACTAGATTGGAGAAATAAGTGATTTGTCGTTGATGTAGAACGCTGATTTAATCTTCTTATTTGATTATTGGTCAGGAGCATGAATTGTTGATGAAGAACTTTGCTACTTGATTTGATTAAACTCCAAAGTTGATGGAGAACTTGCAATTTAATTTAGAGTTTTGGGGGCGGCGACCACGATTGGTTGAAGTTTGGCGGCATGGAGGCGTCTTAAGGAATTGTTATGAATTAGGGTTAGGTATTGCTATGTATTTAAAGGTGTAGAGAGTGTTTTAGAGCCCTTAGATTGACCTAGAAGCCATCCAACCCGTACAGCACATCAAAACACGTTATAGGAACTGAAATCGCACAGATCTATGGATAGGTCGACCCCCAGGTCGTCCACCGTAGGGGTCGGTCGACCCCCAGGTCGACCTGCCTGGTTTTGGCGGGAAATTTCCCGCCCAGCTGCTTGGGTCGAACTTTGAACTGTTTTGAATTTTTGTTGAATCTTCTAAAGGCCATAACTCCTTCATACGGAGTCCGATTTACGCAAACTTTGACTCTATTCCAAGCAGAATTCTGAGACGAACGCAATGGTGATGTCCATTTTACTTAGTTCTTAATACTTAAATTAAGTATCTTTATTTTCTCATCTCTTCCGTTACACACACTGTTATTGAATTAATTTTTCCTTCTCTTCCATGTATTAATTAATTCTCATTGTACATCGCCATTATTTACCTATATATGCATATACACATATTTTTAATTATATTAAAAATGCGGGGTGTTACATTCTCCCATCCTTAAAAAATTTCGTCCCTGAAATTCGATAAGATAAAATAGATAACCCCACACAATATCCATCCATCAAGTGTGCATCCATTTGTTGTCAACATTGTGCACATGTGCAAATGAGATACATCATAGTAAAGTATGTATGCCTAATTTGGATCCACCGGTATGTATGCAAATTTTAAAAACACTTTCAAAACATGATGCTCACGTCCTAAATATACTTGCAGTTTTATATGAATGCAATATTCTTGAAAAATCAAAATATTTTTCATCCAAGTTTTCCCATACTCTTATAGGATAAGAGCATAGTTCACCCAATTGTCGCATCCAAAACCCTACCATCCATCATTAAATTCGAAATTTAGAAAAATCTAATTTTCCAAATTTGATTTCTTATGTTACGAAAAGGTATAAAACGGAAAAATTCACATCCTCCGTTTTTCTCTTCTAATCGTACTTGGATTTTTATATGACTATTCTATGAAGATTTCCTATTTTCCTATCCAAGCATAACCACATAAGAAAATTTCTTCTCTTTTTCCACTTATCTTGGTAAAACTTTATATTTATTCATCTTTTTCTTAAGATTTCCATTTTCTTTTCCCATCACATTTGTTGCCTTACTGAATTTATTGTTTCTCGTTAGCTAGGCTTTTCTCTTTCTTAGCTTTTTTGAGTTAATCCAATTACTTAAGTTTATTATTTCAAATAAGCTTTTTCTGTTTTCAACTCAAACAGCATCCTACACAGCTACTACTATAAGCCAAGAATCTTAGGACTTTGTCATCTTAGACAATTGCGAGTCCACACAACAGGATCTACCCACTTGCTTTCCCTTTACTACTTAGTAGTCACTACTAGTCCTTGTTATTTATTACTAGCCTATCCTTCTTTCTTTTTCTCCAGCAACAAACCCAGGTTTCTCAATGCTTATGCATTCTACGGGAAATTTTCCATTAGTTTAATATTTGATAATCCCTGACTGTAAATTGGCAAGAGAGTAACTCCCTAAATATCAACCCCGAAGACCGAAATCAACATCAAATTGACACTCAGAGAATCACTCAACTCAACCAATCTCTAGTTGGTTCCAATTGTTTAATTCATAGCTTTAACTTTCTCTCGTTATATTTCTAGGTTCACTCCTTTAGTGTACAAAATAGCTATCCCAATTCTATCCATTCCTAGTGGGCTACTTTATGGATTTAGGTTTATATATATAATATATTTATACTTTAGAAAATACAAATACGTTCACTCATTATCTCCCTAAGATCACTAAACCGGAGCTTTGATACCAGATGTAATAACCCGGATTCCGACAGACCGATTTTTTTTCAAAAACCCAATCTATCGAAACCCGAGTTGGGCGCTCTGGTATCCTGCAAAAAAAGACAAAGATAAAGAAAACATGTCAAAATTCGTAATCATCTTATAACGGAAGGAATTCAAAGTATAATATACTTTAAATATAGCTTTACCTTATAAAACCTACTGCCTAACCAGTATCCATAGCTTATACCATCTCTGTCATTAACCTAACCTGGAAGTATGTAATGAGGAGGGAATCAGAACATAAGTTCTATGTGAGTGGACTTAGAATAAACTTCTTTATAATCCTACATATACCGTTCAGTTATATTTTCTTGCTAATTAAGTTATTCGCGATATTAGCTCTCTAGGCTATACTAATGTCGCACTAGTAGATTAACATAATACAACGTATATGTAGATACCCCCAACTCATATAATCCTTTCCATGAATATATACAGTCCCTTGCCATATGTCGTACGGGCTTCATCATGTAAATCTATACTACTTTAGTGTAGTGCCACCATTCTCGAAATCGTTTGGACTACCACTCTTGATCTTGCTAGATTCTGTTTATTACCTAGATCTAGTCTAGGGTTTTCTATCCAGCGATTCCTAGATTCAACCAAGGTTTACGCTACCTAGGGCCACTGGGGTTTATGCTACACATTGAACGCTTTTTAGATCCGACCAGGGTTTATGTTACCTAGGGCCACTAGGGTTTATGCTACCTATCGAACAATGCCACAAGTCTAGGACACAATACCCAGAGCGATATATGTTCCTAGACTTTACGTCCCAATCATGTCGTTAAACGTGCTAGATATCTAGTTGCACATGTCCTCTATATGTGCGGCCCGAGTCCCATGGCAGGGCTAATCAAGAAACACGGAACTCGGTTGGGAGCTTTAAGTTATCTGCCGATGCAGATGCTAAGGTCTGTTTTATCTGTATGTGGTTATGGTCCCACTTGACAACTCCCTCAACTAATGAAAGGCACCCAAGAAAATCAACAATGAGAACTGTACGCAGGCCCTCTATGCCCCCACAAACCTATTGGCCACCCTCACCCATAACTAGATAGCAAAGTATATGGTCTTTTGGAGTTCTCCTCCTTTCCGCTTGCGTATCACGATTGACTCAAGATGGTAGGTAGAAGACGACGTGCTATCACAGGGCTAAACAAGATATCGCCGCCTCACGCTGACCCATCCTAGTCTTTAGGTTGCTTATATTACAACCAAGGCATACCCTTGACTCTTCTAACGCGGACCTTAACCTCTGTGAGCCCAGGAGGATCATCTGCAACCTCACAGAGGGATACCAAGAGAACCCTCACGTCCCCTCGAAGCTGCGTGCTTCGTAACCCAGTTCATTGGAGCCTTCTTCATGATCAGATGGACGTTCACTCCTCCTCATGTTCTACATGGCTTTCTTGACTAAGGTTTACTACTTAGTTCTCTTAACTAAGGTTTACTACTCAGTTTCGTGAATCGTTAGCTTTCTCAACTAAGGTTCACTACTTAGTTTCCTGAATAGTTAGCTTTCTTAACTAAGGTTTACTACTTAGTTTCCTGAATCGTTAGCTTTCTTAACTAGGTTTACTACTTAGTTTCCTGAATCGTTTGCTTTCTTAACTAAGGTTTACTACTTAGTCCTCTTAACTAAGGTTTACTACTTAGTCCTCTTAACTAAGGTTTACTACTTGGTTCTCTTAATCGTTCGTTTTCTTAACTAAAATTTACAACTTAGTCCTCTTAACTAAGGTTTATTACTTGGTTCGCTTAACCAAGGTTTGATACTTAGTTTCTGTTACTTAGTTCTCTTTAACTAAGGTTTGTTACTTAGTTCCTTTTAAGTAAGGTTTACCAATGAATTCAAGCATGACTTAAGCTCTCTTTATCAAATGATAGCGTACGAGTGTTTTCCCACATTTTCAGCTTAGATTAACTTATTTCATGTTATAAGTCGTCCCACCCTTCGAGTCTTGTATTACATCTTAAGTCATATTCATTTATTTTCCCTAGGATAAGTTTATATATTATTTAATCTTATCATTCCCCACTCTTCCTTGCTTTGATATTGATATATTGGTTAAGTTTGCCCATGTGTCCAAGTTGACTTAACCCCCAATCACGTATTTAATTCAGCCCACATACCATGCTGAATTGGTTAAGTGTTCTCTATCAGTTCATGTTGACTTAACCCACCAATATATCATGTCAAATTGGTTAAGTGTTATCTAGTGGTTCACGTTGACTTAACCCACCCATATATCATGTCAAATTGGTTAAGTGTTATCTAGTGTTTCATGTTGACTTAACCTTACCATACTAGCATGTGTCATTAGCATTAATTAATTATTAATGCCCAACCTCTCACATTAGACCTATTGTTGCAGTCACTGGATGTGCCGGTTGGTTCTAGGCAGGATTACACCACAACTCAATCTAACCTTGGATTTGAAGCACGTTATGACTAACTTCTCACATTAGAACCTATTGTTTGCGGTTACTAGATGTGCCGGGCGGTTCCGGGCAGGATTATACCACAAACTCATTCAAACCTCAAGTTAACCATGTTTCATGTTTAGCCAATTAACAATTCATGTCTATTCTAGGTGTCATAGGCCAATTATAAATTTACAAGCATGTTCATTCTAGATATCAAATGTCAATTACCAATTCACAAGCATGTTCATGTTCAAGTTATGCCACTATTGTCAATTTCATGTTATGTGTCGAGTTCCGTAATTACATAAAAACATGGTTTGTCCAACATATTCCATTTTTAATTATGTTTCTAGGATCTTAACGGAATATCCAATTTTCAAGTCTCAAATTCAAGCTTTACCCAAAAACCCCAATTTATGTTCATGCTTATAATCCCGTTAATAGGCTATACCTATTATTCCAGTTTCCCATACATGTGTTCCTAATAGGTTGCTATCATTCCTTATACGTTGGTTAAGCTTATTCATATGTCAAATGCTACTTAACCCATTTCTACTTTGCTTACACAACCATTCGTGTAATAATCTTTTTACCCAAATTGCCTAATTCATCGATTAAATCTCAAGCTCTTCCCAAATAACTATAATTTACGCGCTGTTGACCTTGGCTTGAAGGTAGCCAAAGTTTCAAAAATAAAAAGGAAGAATAGGGAAGAGGAATAGATTAAGCATACGAAGATTATTTTAAATTGCAACATAAATTTTAACTGAGGAATGACTAATGATAATAATACTATTATGCATGAAGTGTATTGTAATCCCACTCATTGATTTAAGAACGGACGTTGAATTCTGGAATCTGATTTCTGAAACTGAAAAGCTATCCCTTGATGTATATTATCGATCCTCTAATTTAGATTTGATTCTCTACTTGAATTCTAACGAAGAACTTGAGCAGCATAACCCCGTCTTTGATTTATTTGGATATGAATTAAGGAAGAGTATAAGCATAATGAAGATGTGTAGAGAAAACTGTAGCCTCAGGGGTGTTTATATAGGTGCTCAAGACCTTATCGTACATGCAGCGCTGAGTCAGCACTGAACCCAGTTAAGAAAATAGTCTAGGTTCGCAGATGAATCTAGCCAAATCTTATCGTACATGCAGCGCTGAGTCAGCATTGGGTCCCGCAAGCTGTTTTGGTGCCAAAATTTGAATTTCGAATGTTTGAATTGTTTTGGCGTAGAAATTTGATTTTTGAACTTTTGAATTTCTGGAATTTATTTAACTGTTTTATTCACATGAAACATTCATATATGTATACAATTACCCTACCGACCATTTTACGCGTATATATATACGCACAATTTTCGTTTTATTTTCAAAACTCAAACGATGTTGCGTCGTTATTTGATTCTTGCCATATTTCATTGACTGTAGCCTTATCTTGAATTTTATCTTTTGTATACATAAATTTATGCATATATATATATATATATATATTCTCATATATATACATATATTTTCTTTATTTCCTTATATGTACGTTCTTATCCTTTCAAATTTTGAATTTGTATACATACATATATTTGCATGTTCAGTTTGCCCTCTCTAAAACAAAGATAAAAATTATGCCGCCGCCGGGGTTCGAACCCCCGACCTCCATGTTACAAATCCAATGTCTTAACCAACTGAACTATGAAGTCTTTTGTTTATAAGTCTTAGAACAATGATAATTATTGTCCTCTCCTTACTTCTCTTTTTCGTGTTAGTTACAATACTTAAATTAAACCATTGCATGAATCTTTTTCTTTTAATGTTAATGCATTATGTTTGCAAATCAGTGCATGCAACATATGTACATTGTATGCAACCAATCCTTTCTTTCTTTTAATGCATGCATTACATTTTTTTCAGTGCATGTATTTATTACATGCAATCTTTATTTTATTATTTTTTTATATTTTAATTTGTTTGTGTATATATATATATACACACACACACACATATATATATATATATATTTCTCTTGTGTGTATACAAACTTCTAGGCTTAATAACTTCTTCGTATGATGTCCGTTTTACGCAAATCAGGTGTCTATCTTGACCAGAATTCCAAGACAGACCCAATGGTGATGTCTGTTTTACTTAATTCCTTATATTTAAATTAAGTATTTTTATTTTCTCATCTCTTCGATTACACACATTGTTATCGCATTAATTTCCTTACTCTTCAATGTATGAATTAATTTTTCACTATAGATCACCATTATTTACCTATCTATGCATATATACATATTTGTACATTTTTAATTATATTAAAAATGTGGGGTGTTACATATGGGCTTCATCATGTAAATCTATACTACTTTAGTGTAGTGTTACCATTCTAGAAATCGATAGGACCGCCACTCTTGATCTTGCTAGATTCCGTTTATTACCTAGATCTAATCTACGGTTTTCTATCGAGCACTTGCTAGACTCAACCAGGGTTTTCGCTACCGAGGGCAATTGGGGTTTATGCTACCAATTGAATGTTTTCTAGATCCAACCAGGGTTTATGCTACCTAGGGCCACTAGGGTTTATGCTACCTATCGAACAATGCCCCCTAGTATAGGGCACACTACCCAGAGCGTTATATGTTCCGAGACTTTACGTCCCAATCATGTCGTTAAGCGTGCTAGATATCTAGTTGCACATGTCCTCTATATGTGCGGCCCGAGTCCCGTGGCTGGGCTAATCAAGAAACATGGAACCCGGTCCGGAGCTTTAAGTTATCCGCCGATGCAGGTGCAAAGGTCTGTTTTATCTGTATGTGGCTGTGGTCCCACTTGACCGCTCCCTCAACTAATGAAAGGCACCCAAGAAAATCAAGAATGAGAACTGTACGCATGCCCTCTATGCCCCCACAGACCTATTGGCCAACCTCACCCATAACTAGATAGCAAAGAATATGGTCTTTTGGAGTTCTCCACCTTTCCTCTTGCGTATCACGATTGACTCAAGATGGTAGGTAGACGACGATGTGCTATCACAGGGCTAAACAAGATATCGTCGCCTCATGCTGACCCATCCTAGTCTTTAGGTTGCTTATATTGCAACCAAGGCATACCCTTGTCTCTTCTAACGCAGACCTTAACCTCTATGAGCGTAGGAGGATCATCTTCAACCTCGCAGAGGGATACCAAGAGTACCCTCACGTCCCTTCGAAGCCGCGTGCTTCGTAACCCAGATCGTTGGATCCTTCTTCATGATCAGATGGACGTTCGCTCCTCCTCGTGTTCTACTTGGATTTCTTGACTAAGGTTTACTACTTATTTCTCTTAACTAAGGTTTGCTACTTAGATTCTTGAATCGTTAGCTTTCTTAACTAAGGTTTACTACTTAGTCTTCTTAACTAAGGTTTACTACTTAGTTCTTTTAATCATGTTTTCTTAACTAAGGTTTACAACTTAGTCCTCTTAACTAAGGTTTACTACTTACTTCTCTTTCTCGTTATTTACTTGGTTCTCTTAACTAAGGTTTATTACTTGGTTCTCTTAAACAAGGTTTGATACTTAGTTTCTGTTACTTAGTTTTCTTTAACTAAGGTTTGTTACTTAGTTCCTTTTAAGTAAGGTTTACCAATGAATTTAAGCATGACTTAAGTTCTCTTTATCAAATGATAGCATATGGGTGTTTTCCCACATTTTCAGCTTAGATTAACTTATTTCATGTCATAAGTCGTCCTACCCTTCGAGTCTTGTATTACATCTTAAGTCATATTAATTTCTTATCCCTAGGTTAAGTTTATCTATTATTTAACCTTATCATTCCCCACTTTCCCTTGCTTTGATACTGTTATATTGGTTAAGTTTGCCTATGTGTCCAAGTTGATTTAACCCCCAGTCACGTATTCAATTCAACCCATGTACCATGCCAAATTGGTTAAGTGTTCTCTATCAGTTCGTGTTGACTTAACCCACCCATATATCATGTCAAATTGGTTAAGTGTTATCTAGCAGTTCACGTTGACTTAACCCACCCATATATCATGTAAAATTGGTTAAGTGTTATCTAACGGTTGACGTTGACTTAACCCACCCATATATCATGTCAAATTGGTTAAATGTTATCTAGCGGTTCACGTTGACTTAACCCACCCATATATCATGTAAAATTGGTTAAGTGTTATCTAGTGGTTTACATTGACTTAACCTTATCATACTAGCATGTATCATTAACATTAATTAATTATTAATGCCCAACCTCTCACATTAGACCTATTGTTGCGGTCACTGGATGTGCCGGTTGGTTCCGGGCAGGATTACACCACAACTCAATCTAACCTCGGGTTTCAAGTACCTTATGACTAACTTCTCACATTAGAACCTCTTGTTTGCGGTCACTGGATGTGCTGGGCGGTTCCGGACTGGATTACACCGCAAACTCATTCTAACCTCGAGTTAGCCATGTTTCATGTTCAAGTTATGCCACTATTGTCAATTTCATGTTATGTGTCGAGTTCCATAATTAAATATAAACATGGTTTGTTCAACATATTCCATTTTTAATTATGTTTCTAGGATCTTAACGGCATATCCAATTTTCAAGTCTCAAATTCAAGCTTTACCAAAAAACTCCAATTATGTTCATGCTTATAATCCCGTTAATAGGCTATACCTATTATTCCAATTTCCCATACATGTGTTCCTAACAGGTTGCTATCATTTCTCATATGTTGGTTAAGCTTATTCATATGTCAAGTGCGACTTAACCCATTTCTACTTTGCTTATACAACCATTCATATAATAATCTTTTTACCCAAATTACTCAATTATAGCCAAATTCAACAATTCCAAGTTATTCATATCCAAACATGCCAATTTCCAAAAACCCATTATAACCAATTTCATAAAAACAATATTTTCCCAATATGTTTCCCCACGTTTATACATATAATCTAATTCACCTTTTAGGCTTAATTTCAAGGCACAAACAAATTCCGCCAATTGTCCCAATATTTGCAATAATAATTGTTATGCCACAATTCCCCAAATTTCAAATCATATTCCTCGATTGCATAAAATAAGTTATGCCCCAATATTCGCATATTTCGATCGTACGTATGTAAAATAAGATTTCGTCTATGTTCGAGATAACCTAGTTCCAAAAATAAAAAGGAGAAGGAGAATAAAAGAACAATTATTATAACATGAATCTTGCATTGAATTTATAAGTGGGGAAATGGCGAACGATACTTATACCATTATGCAACAAGTTTATTATAATTCCACTCACCTTTACTGGATTGGAGAAATAAGCGATTTATCGTTGATGTAGAACGCTGATTTAATCTTCTTATTTGATTATTGGTGAAGAGCATGAATTGTTGATGAAGAACTTTACTACTTGATTTGATTAAACTCCAAAGTTGATGAAGAACTTGCAATTTAATTTAGAATTTTGGGGCGGCGGCCACGTTTGGTTGAAGTTTGGCTGCATGAAGGCGTCTTAAGGAATTATTATGAATTAGGGTTAGGTCTTGCTATGTATTTATAGGTGTAGAGAGTGTTTTAGAGCCCTTAGATTGGCCTAGAAGTCATCCGACCCGTAGAGCACATCAAAACACGTCACAGGAACTGAAATTGCCCAGATCAGGGGATATGTCGACCCCCTGGTCGACCTGACCCCCAGGTCAACCTGCCTGGTTTTGGCGGGCAATTTCCCGCCCAGCTGCCTGGGTCGAATTTCGAACTGTTTTGAATTTTAGTTAAATCTTCTAAAGGTCGTAACTCCTTCATACAAAGTCCAATTTACGCAAACTTGGACTATATTCAAAGCAGATTCCGAAGCGAATGCAATGGTGATGTCCGTTTTACTTAATTTCTGAAATTTAAATTAAGTATCTTTATTTTCTCATCTCTTCCGTTACACAAACTGTTATTGAATAATTTTTTCCTTCTCTTCCATGTATTAATTAATTCTCATTGTACATCACCATTATTTACCTATCTATGCATATACACATATTTTTATATATTTTTAATTATATTAAAAATGCGGGGTGTTACACCTTGGGATTAGTCGTAAATTTCACTTTGGTTTTTATTTGGATGTTTCATCATTATTGTAGGATACATGTAATGTTTGAAAATCATATAATCAAATTTATATGGTAATTGTTGAAGCCGCATTCCGATTCAGAATATAAAGATAATTTTGCAAATAAAAAGAATGTATTTAAAAAGATTGAATTTTTATTGTCGATAAGTTACAATAAAAAGATTGCATTTAAAAAGATTGAATTTTTATTGTTGATAAGTTATAATAAAAAGATTGCATTTAAAAAAGGTGGAATTTTTATTGTCAATAGGTTACAATAAAAAGGATTGCATTTAAAAGATTGAATTTTTATTGTCAATAAGTTAAAATAAAAAGGTTACATTAAAAAGATTGGATTTTTATTGTTACAATAAAAGATTGGAATATAAGAGCATTTTTATATAAAAGAATTATTTATAATGTGAATAACATAAGAGGACACTTTTATGTTAAAGATTGAAAAAGATTCATTTTAATGTAAATATACATTTCAATGTAAAAGAATGAAAAAGATTCATTTTAATGTAAATATACATTTCAATGTAAAAGAATGAAAAAGATTCATTTTAATGTAAATATACATTTTTATGTAAAAAAATGAAAAAGGTTCATTTAAATGTAAATATACATTTCAATGTAAAAGAATGAAAAAGATTCATTTTAGTGTAAATATACATTTCAATGTAAAAGAATGAAAAAGATTCATTTTAATGTAAATATACATTTCAATGTAAAAGAATGAAAAAGATTCATTTTAATATAAATATACATTTTAATGTAAAAGAATGAAAAAGATTCATTTTAATGTAAATATACATTTAAATGTAAAAGAATGAGAAAGATCATTTTAATGTAAAAATACATTTTAATGGAAGTTTAAATCATTCCAAAACAAATTTATAAACAATTTATAAAATACGATTCAAATGGAAAATCGATGAAATATATATAATATACATATTATATATTTAATGGTCTGAATAGAACGCGCCGTGCAGCGACTGTTCGCGAATTTCGACCGTTAACTGCAAATTGATGTAACAGGAGATTCGCCAATCAGATTCTCCTAAAACGTGAACCGTTGGGTTCGTATCGAAAGGAGCTTTCCAACGAATATAAGATATGTAACACCCCGTATTTTTTTTGGGAACATCAAGATAACGAATTAAAGAATACTTAATTTTTAGAAGAAGAATTGAGGGAAATGGGTTACTCCATTGCGTTCGTCTCGGAATTCTGCTTGAGATAGAGTCCGAGTTTATGTAAATCGGACTCCGTATGAAGGAGTTATGACCTTCAGAAGTTTCAGAAAATTTTAACTAATTTAAACAGCTCAGTTCGAAATTCAAAATTCGAATTCTAAACACACCCGGGTTGGGCGGTAAATTTCCCGCCCAGGACCCAAGTTGACCAAGGGGTCGACCTAGGTCACATAGGTCAACCATGGGGTCGACCTCACCCCTATTTCCAGATCAGTGGACAGGTTCATTTTTCTGCATTTGGACACTCGTTCTGACCAGATTCGTTGATCCCTATGCTATATAAACACCCCTAAGGCTACAGTTTTCTCTACACAACTTCATTACGCCTATACTCTACCCTAATTCATATCAAAATAAATCAAAGACGGGGTTATGTCGCTAAAGTTCTTCGTGGAATCAAGTTAGAATTCAAGTAGAGATTCAAAGGCTAATTCAACGACTTCAACAACAATTTTCTAAGAATCAAATCTAAATTAGAGAATCGATAGACTACTTCAAGGGAGAGCTGTTCAGTTTCAGCATACAGATCCCAGAAAACAAGACTGTTCTTTTGTTTGGAAGTTCATGTTATTTTCCGAAATAAAATTCTAATTGTGATTATGACATTGTAATAAATCTGAATCTGAGATTATGCCTATTTCCATCTGTCTTTCTATTGGATCTATCTCAATTGATATTATGTCCATCCTTTGTCTCTTCTTTCCCTCTTTGCTTTTTGTTTTATATCCAGGCTACTGCGAGCCTGAGCCAAATCTCATAAGAGATGAACGTATGTTGGATGAAAATTGGACATAATATATGATTTGGACATGGCCAGCTCTAAAATTGGGAAAATTATTAAATTATGTATAACTGGGCATAACTGAATTGCAACGGATTTGAGGATATAACACATGTTGTATTCAAAACATAAAGTATATTGGACATATGACTTGAGATTTGAGGCGTAAAGTATATTGGACATATGACTCGGGGTTTGGGGGTGTAAATCGAACTGTAAACATGTAAGTTCAACTTATTTTCAGATTTAAACACCTAATAGTGATTTTGGCATGTAATGAAATGGATCTAAGTCCATGCTTAATGATAAGACAAATCTTTCAGATTAATTCCTGTCTTTCTATTGAATCAATGATTTACATGTCTAGGAAGTTATTATTCAATCATGACTATCTTTGTTGGACATCTGATATATATCCTTTTAGGTTCATGATATTATTTATATCAGATCTATATGTCTATAAGATTATTTGTGTTAGTTTGATTTAGATCTATCTTCGTTATACCTCAACTCTAACAGATCTGTAATCCTCTTAGGTCCATAATACTATATTTGACAGATCTACCATTTTAATGTTTGTTTTATGCCTACTCTCGTTTTTGTTCCTCTTTCTTCCCCGTTATTTTATGAATCTAGATTAACCTCGATCTAGACTGAAACTTATTGTACGTGCAATTGGAATGCAAGGGTATTGGGGGATAGTCTATTTGGTAATGGTGGAAAATAATTTTGTAACTTATGAATTGGGGCATAATTGTATTTGTTGCGAACTTAGGGTAAAATTGAAATATTAAATCTAGATTTGGCGCAAACTGTAAATTGGAATATTAATCTAGATTGGGCATAACCATTGGTTAAGACGCCAAGCATAGCGTATATTGTAATTTTGGGGCATGACTAATATTACAAACTTGGGAAGATTAGGTGTAGCCTATTTTGAGTAATAACTTGAAATTGAATTTGGGGGCCATAACTTGCAATTAGCTTTGTTGGGCATAAATTGAGATTTGGAACATGACCGGTTGGGATAATTAGCATATAAAATCTAGACTTGGACATTTATGGCATAATCTGAAATTGACAACAATTGTGAATAATTTACATATAAACTGTAAATATGTAAATTAGTGAAAAGATGAATATGCCTAACCCGAGGTTAGATTGAGTTATGGTGTAAAACTGCCCAGAACCGCCCGACACATCTAGTAGCCACAACAACACATATCTAATGTTAGAGGTTAGGTGCATCATGCCCAAGAAAAACCCGAGGTTAGATTGAGTTATGGTGTAAAACTGCCCGGAACCGTGCAGCACATCCAGTAGCCACAACAACACATATCTAATGTGAGAGGTTGGTGCATTAATAAATCAATTAATGCTAATGAACTAGATGAATGACTAGGGTTAAGTTCATAGGAACACTTAACCAATATAACTTGATTTGTGGTAAGGTTAAGTTAAAGCAAGAGGGCAACACTTAACCAATAAAACTTGACTTGTTGTAGGGTTAAGTTGACACAAGAAGGCAACACTTAACCAAAGTAACATGACAAGTAGGTGGGTTAAGTTAAACTTGAATTGATTAATGACACTTAACCAAAACGACATGATGAATGGATGGATTAAGTTAACTTGAATTGATTAATGACACTTAACCAATGCAATGTGATGAATAGATGAGTTAAGTTAGCTTGAACCGATTAATGACACTTAACCAATACAACGTGATGAATGGATGGGTTAAGTCAATAAGAAACACTTAACCAACATGACATGATGAATGGGTGGGTTAAGTCAACATGAATGAACAATACTTAACCATTATTACACAAACAAAGCGGATAGGGTTAAGGTAAGCTTAACCAATAATACGTGTGAACTTGATGAGAGGAGGGTTCAGTACATATCGGGTTGGTGGGTAATATTAGTAAATATAGGCCTACAAACTTAACCATTAAAAAAACATGCTTGAATCAGTAGGAGGGTTAAGTACATATCGGGTTGGTGGGTAATATTAGTAAATATATGCCCACAAACTTAACCCGTAGGAAACCCTAGTAACGGGGACCCATTTCAGCAGTAACCCACATAGATGTATCATGGTACCCTGAACTAGGCAGGGTGGGGCACGATTACTGGACTGATAATAAGTGGTCAAAACAGCGGCATGGGGTACGTCAGTGTAGGGTCCGGCGGTTTACGGGCATGCACATTCTCCGGAGTGGGAAAAAGCAGGCACTGGGTACCAGTAGTTATACATTGTGCATCTTGAATCGTGTCGAGTCGCTATCATAAGGATTGATACACCTTATGGTGGGACCAGCACAGGGTATCTACACGCAAGAGAGGGTCGATTGACAAGGACACAAGAGAAATTAATACAAGTAGGGAGCCGATCGATAGGGTAGTAAGGGTACATCTAGCATGTTCATGGCAATTAGGCAGATTTATGTGGAATCCTCACGATAGATGTACACCTGAAGGCTACCATAATTGTGGGGATTGGGATCACATTACAATATGATCATTTTATACAGATTACTAGTTGGGACACTAGTTAGGTGGTGCAGAGATAGATATACAAATCATAATAGCAAGGTAGTAGCGAAGCAGAGAAAGAGTATAAGCACATTCGGTTTATCTTGTCTTATCATTTCTATACTAATTGTATGTTATCTTGTTATCCTTGTTCTCACGGTATTGTCTTATATTCAGTTTATTCATGTCATGATGCTTTTGCCTGTTTATATGCTGAAAGTCACTGGACTTACTAGACTTATGTCTGACCTAGTTTTGTTTCGCCTCTTTTCTTCCGTTCCCCCTGGTTCGCAGGGAGGAAATGTTACCACTTAAGCTCAGTTTTACTTCCAAGCTCGAAGATAATCGACGTATTGCTTTGGACTCTCTCTTCCGCTGCTATGGCTGGTTCATGCTTTATTGGGGAATATCAGTGTTATTTTTATGCTTCTTTTTATTTGGAAGTTTCTAAATCAAGACAGAAGTTCTATGTATTACTTTTAAGTATGATTGAGTCAATTATTTTAAAAGCTTGACAGAATTAAGTTGTTTATAAAATGACTTTATTTTCCGCTGCTTTATTTGTCTGTCTTGTAATTTATCTGCATCTTTTACCTAAAGTGCTCCACCAAAGTTAAGGCATTCCCTTTTGTGAGTGACCTTAACGGATGTAGGGTGTTTCACTTGGTATCAGAGCTGAAGGTTACCGGATCAGATAAAAGATTTGAGAAATTATTTTCAAAACAGCTTTAAAAAGAAGCATTTTCAAAAGAAATGTTCTGTTTTAAAGGCATATTCCCCAAAGCCATATGCATTATCTTCTGATCATCTGTTTGAATCTTTGTTTCCTTCTTTCTGAGTCTCCGGGGCTCCGGGCTTTCTGGGAGGTAACCTCATCGCGTCATGGTTCCGTAGGCTTGATGAGACTACAACACTTGTCAAAAGGCAAATAAGCGCCCAACTTCCATCTATAGCCACAGTAGTTTCACCTAAGGCTAATTTTCTTTCGAGCTTTGTAGGCTTTTCCATGTGATGGAGGCAGCTTTCAAGAGACTTGTCAACAAGTTACATAAGGATGGAAAAGATGAGAATGAGGGAGTTTGGCTAAGGAGCACAACCCAAGGATGAGGAACCCATGGATATAGACTTGGTTCACAAAGGAGGTAAAAAGGGAAGAATAGTAAAACCTAAACCAAGAGGAAGTGTCTTTATTATGGTTTAACGGGTCATATAATTAAGGACAAGGGCAAGAACAAAGGACAGGATTTTCCGGAGGGCAAGTGCATTCTCTCACAGCCACCGTACCTGAGGGAGAGGTAGTAAAGCTTCGGTTGAAAAAGTTTAGTTTTCTTTTGATCATCCTATTAGTACTCTTTTGATTTTAGCGCATCACATTCATTTATATTTGCTTCCATAGTTGAGTCTCTACACCCTAAAACTTGTATAGTAGAGGATACCATTATTGTCTCAAATCCAATTAGTGGTTCGGCTCATTTATCTTTGGTTTGTGAGGATTTGAGAATAGCTATATTAATGCTTATGTTTTTGGTTCCATGGGTTATGGGTTGATTCTAGGCATGGGATGGTTAGCTAGTAATTGCTAAAGGAGGGTAGTTAGACTTTTTACTTGCCTTGGGAATACCCTCGAGATTTCATGCGATCCTAAGGGGATCAGTTAGGCTTAGCTACCTAGAATCACTTGATGCATCTAACGAAGATTTGCGATCCGTTAGAATAGTCCATGAATACGCGAATGTTTTGATTAGGTTAGGGGTTTTCCCCCTAAAACTCGAGATAGACTTCCGCATATATCTAGTTTACAGTGCAAAGCCAGTTATGCGATCAACGATAGTTTTGGAACAAGATTAGCGAGGATAGCCAGAGTCGGTTAAGTGCTCAATTGTTTGGTTGTTTTGCTAGTATCATCTCACATAAATCATTAAAATTCGGAGGAGGTATTCATGGGTGCTTGTCTGATATTGGTTTAGGCCTTTGGGGCTTGTACTTGAGGGATGTCGAGTTCGACTAGGATAGTTTGTGTGAGAAATAAATGGTTGTGGCAAGCGCCCTAAGTAAGACTGGCCTTAAGAGAGGTAAAAAGTACATAGCAACCTTTAGCTTTAGACCCTCAGATTTGTGATATGATGGATAGGCTAAGTATAGGAGAGACCTCTAATCATCTTAGTATATACTCTTGGTATCACGGTTAGCATCTGTTTATCTTGGAAAGATAATTCGACTACATTGGATACCCTCTAGCATAGTAAGTGAGCGAGGTCCTATCTTTACTAGTGGATTTTGGAAATGGAGGTCAAGAAACTTCGCAATCGTGAAGTTAAATTAGTTAAGGTACAGTGGAGTGGAGCTCAAGAAGATGCAACTTAGAAGACTGAAGACTAGATACGTGCATCATACCCTTTTTAAGGGTATACCCTCAATTCCTCTTTTTCCGTAAAGTTTATTTGCATGCTAGTCTTTATCTTTTAAGTATATCCTCTCGGTCCTATCCTCGATCCTTAGGTAGAAGCCAATGGATGTAAACATGTGTTTGAGACATGTTATGATTAATGGTTGCAAGTGGTTGCAAGTGGTTGCTAGTGGATGCTCGTGGATGCATGTACACACATTAGGCACTAGATCGCCTCAGTCACTTTCATATTGCATATGCATGAGTGAAATTTTATATATATGAATTGAAACTTGATGTGTTATCATATGGATGTCGCACTTGTATGAATGATTGTGCACTCATGTAGAATTATGAGTAGGAAAAATTGCATACATAATGGACTCGTGACACTGACATAATTTGCATTAAGGAGGTCAACTGAATCAGTAGACCGCCTGATTTTGCATTAGATAAGAAACATATACACACACTCTGCATATGTTCATATGGCATTAGAAACCTTCTAAGGACAATGGATGCCTGTGTTTGATGGTTGAGTAGATGAACGATTGGATGGTAGGATATACATTCTTCTTGACTTGAAGATTTTTGGGATGAAATCCTTTAAGGAAGGCAGAATGTAACACCCCGTATTTTTTCTGTGAACGTCAAGGTAACGAATTAAAGAATACTTAATTTTTAGAGGAAGAATTGAGGGAAATGGGTTATGCCATTGCGTTCATCTCAGAATTCTGCTTGAGATAGAGTCCGAGTTTGCATAAATCGGACTCCGTATGAAGGAGTTACGACCTTCAGAAGTTTCAGAAAATTTAAACTAATTTAAACAGCTCAGTTCGGAATTCAAAATTCGAATTCAAATCACAAACCCGAGCTGGGCGGGAAATTTCCTGCCTAGGACCTAGGTCGACCAGGGGGTCGACTTGGGGGACGACTTGGATCACACAGGTTGACCATGGGGTCGACCTGGGGGTCGACCTTCCCCTATTTCTAGATCCGAGGACAGGTTCATTTTTCTGCATTTGGACGCCCATTCTGACCAGATTCTTTGATTATTATGCTATATAAACACCCCTAAGGCTACAGTTTTCTCTACACAACTTCATTACGCCTATACTCTACCCTAATTCATATCAAAATAAATCAAAGACGGGGTTATGCTACTCAAATTCTTCATAGAATCAAGTTAGAATTCAAGTAGAGATTCAAAGGCTAATTCAATGACTTCAACAACTATTTTCTAAGAATCAAATCTAAATTAGAGAATCGATAGACTACTTCAAGGGAGAGCTATTCAGTTTCAGAATACAGATCCTAGAAAACAAGATCGTTCTTTTGTTTGTAAGTTCATATTACTTTCATACGTAAAATTTAAATTGTGATTATGACATTGTAATAAATCTGAATCTGAGATTATGCCTATTTCCATCTGTCTTTCTATTCGATCTATCTCATTTGATGTTATGTCTGTCCTTTGTCTCTTCTTTCCCTCTTCGCTTTTTGTTTTATATCCAGGCTATTGCGAGCCTGAGCCAAATCTCATAAGAGATGAACGTACGTTGGATGAAAATTAGACATAATATATGATTTGGACATGGCCAGCGCTAAAATTGGGAAAATAATTAAATTATGCATAACTGGCATAACTGAATTATAACGAATTTGAGGACATAACACATGTTGTATTCAAAACATAAAGTATATTGGACATATGACTTGAGATTTGAGGCATAAAGTATATTGGACATATGACTTGGGGTTTGGGGCGTAAATCGAACTGTAAACATGTAAGTTCAACTTATTTTCAGATTTAAACACCTAATAATGATTTTGGCATGTAATGAAATGGATCTAAGTCCATGCTTAATGATAAGACAAATCTTTCAGATTAGTTCTTATCTTTCTATTGAATCAATGATTTACATGCCTAGGAAGTTATTATTCAATCATGCCTATCTTTGTTGGACATCTGATATATAATCCTTTTAGGTTCATGATATTATTTATATCAGATCTATATGTCTATGAGGTTATTTCTGTCTGTTTGTTTCAGATCTATCTTCATTATACCTCAACTCTAACAGATCTGTAATCCTCTTAGGTCCATAATACTGTATTTGACAGATCTACCATTTTAATGTTTGTTTTATGCCTACTATCGTTTATGTTCCTCTTTCTTCCCCGTTATTTTATGAATCTAGGTTAACCTCGAATCTAGACTGAAACTTATTGTACGTGGGATTGGAATGCGGGGGTATTGGGGGATAGTCTATTTGGTAAAGGTGGAACATAATTTTGTAACTTATGAATTAGGGCATAATTGTCTTTGTTGCGAACTTGGAGTAAAATTGAAATATTAAATCTAGATTTGGCGCAAACTGTAAATTGGAATATTAATCTAGATTGGGCATAACCATTGGTTAAGACGCCAAGCATAATGAATATTGTAATTTTGGGGCATGACTAATATTACAAACTTGGGAAGATTAGGTGTAGCCTATTTTGAGTAATAACTTGAAATTGAATTTGGGGGCCATAACATGCAATTAATTTTGTTGGGCATAACTTGAGAATTGGAACATGACTGGTTGGGATAATTAGCATATAAAATCTAGACTTGGACATTTATGGCATAATTTGAATTTGACAACAATTGTGAATAATTTACATATAAACTGTAAATATGTAAATTAGTGAAAAGATGAATATGCCTAACCCGAGGTTAGATTGAGTTGTGGTGTAAAACTGCCCGGAACCGCCCGGCACATCCATTAGCCACAAGAACACCTATCTAATGTGAGAGGTTAGTGCATCACGCCCAAGAAAAACTCGAGGTTAGATTGAGTTATGGTGTAAAACTGCCCGGAACCGCCCGACACATCCAGTTACCGCAACAACACATATCTAATGTGAGAGGTTGGTGCATTAATAAATCAATTAATGCTAATATACAAGATGAATGACTAGGGTTAAGTTCATATGAACACTTAACCAATATAACTTGATTTGTGGTAAGGTTAAGTTAAAACAAGAGGGCAACACTTAACTAATATAACTTGACTTGTGGTAGGGTTAAGTTGACACAAGGAGGCAACACTTAACCAAAGTAACATGACTAGTAGGTGGGTTAAGTTAACTTGAATTGATTAATGATACTTAACCAAAACAACGTGATGAATAGACGGGTTAAGTTAACTTGAACTGATTAATGACACTTAACTGATACAACGTGATGAATGGATGGGTTAAGTCAATAAGAAACACTTAACCAACATGACATGATTAATGGGTGGGTTAAGTCAACATGGATGAACAATACTTAACCAATATTACACGAACAAAGCGGATAGGGTTTGGGCAAGCTTAACCAATAATACATGTGAACTTGATGAGAGGAGGGTTCAGTACATATCGGGTTGGTGGGTAATATTAGTAAATATAGGCCCACAAACATAACCATTAAATAAACATGCTTGAATCAGTAGGAGGGTTAATTACATATTGGGTTGGTGGGTAATATTAGTAAATATAGGCCCACAAACTTAACCAGTAGGAAACCCTGGTAACGGGGACCCATTTCAGTAGTAACACACATTGATGTATCATGGTACCCTGAACTAGGCAGGGTGGGCACGATTACTGAGTTGATTATAAGCGGTCAAAACATCGGCAGAGGGTATGTCAGTGTAGGTTCCTACGGTTTACGGGCATGCACCTACTCCGAAGTGGGAAAAAGCTGGCACTGGGTACCAGTAGCTATAACTATGCATCTTGAATTGTGTCGGGTTGCTATCATAAGGATTGATACACCTTATGGTGGGATCAGCACAGGGTTTCTACACGCAAGAGAGGGCCGATTGACACAGACACAAGAGAAATTAATACAAGTAGGGAGCCGATCGATAGGGTCGTAAGGGTATATCTAGCATGTTCATGGCAATTAGGCAGATTGAGGTGGAATCCTCATGATAGATGTACACCTGAAGGCTACCACAATTACGGGGATTGGGATCACTTTACAATATGATCATTTTATACAGATTACTAGTTGGGACACTAGTTAGGTGGTGCAGAGATAGATATAAAAATCAGAATAGCAAGGTAGTGGCGAAGCAGAGAAAGAGTAGAAGCGCATTCGGTTTATCTTGTCTTATCATATCTATACTAATTGTATGTTATCTTGTTATCCTTGTTCTCGCGATATTGTCTTATATTCAGTTTATTCATGTCATGATGCTTTTGCCCGTTTATATGCTGAAAGTCACTGGACTTACCAGACTTATGTCTGACCTAGTTTGTTTCGCCTCTTTTCTTCCGTTCCCACCCCATCCCCCCAGGTTCACAGGGAGGAAATGTTACCACTTAAGCTCAGTTCTACTTCCAAGCTCGAAGATAGTCGACGTATTGCTTTGGACTATCTTTCCGCTGCTATGGCTGGTTCATGCTTTATTGTGGAATATCATTGTTATTTTTATGCTTCTTTTTTACTTGGAAGTTTCTAAATCAAGACAGAAGTTCTATGTATTACTTTTAAGTATGATTGAGTCAATTATTGCAAAAGCTTGACAGAATTAAGTTGTTTATAAAATGACTTTATTTTCCGCTGCTTTATTTGTCTGTCTTGTAATTTATCTGCATCTTTTACCTAAAGCGCTCCACCAAAGTTAAGGCATTCCCTTTTGTGACCTTAATGGAGGTGGGGTGTTTCAAGATATTTGAAATTCAATGGTTAAATTTGGAGATATGCCCAAATAAATTTCAGAAAAGGTCGCTGTAAGTGTAGTTCGGTGGCCGTTATTGGAATCTGACTACACAAGCAATAATAAATTTTTTAAAAATATGGAAAAATTATGTAAAATCATAATAAATGATTTGAAAAGATTTTGATGAAAATTTCTAGTTTTGAAAAGATAAAAATATATTTTTATCGAAATGAACTAGTTTTAACTAGAATAAAAATCCAATTAATTAATCTTTAATTGGAATTAAATGGAATAAATTGGATTTTTGGGTTGTTGTGAACGGTATCTTTAATAACATTGTTCTTAAACCCCGATTAGAAAAGAATAAATCTTTTAAATAAAATTTTATGAAGTTTTCCAATAAATATTCAATTGTAATTAAATAGAGTATCATCTTGGAATTTATAAATCTTTTAAATCAAGATTATTAGAGTTGCCTATTATATTTAGTAATTGGAATAAATTGAAATGTAAATTGGGTTTATCGTGAACTATGTTTTTAACGACATTCGTTCTTTAATCCACTTTACAGTGAAAATATGATTTGGAATTTATAAATATTTTATTTCGATTTAATGAAAATTTTCCAGGATAAAGTTTTCCAATTTAATATATTAAATTGGAATTGAATGGAATTCGATTTAATAATAACCGAGATGAGCTTCTGTAAAAGAAGACAGTTACTAAATATAGAATTTAAAAGGCTTTGCCGTTATTCCATTTATATTGTCAGTCTCATACGGTAATTTATATCGATTGTATATTAATCTGATTTCTGTGAAGATTCCATTTTGATGGAAGATGATTTTGTGTTTATTGTGAACTGTGTTTTAAATGACATTTGTTCTTTAACCCAGTTAAAGATAAGATTAATTTCTTAAATGTGAATAATCATCAAGTAATGATTTTTGAGATTAAAACCGAACTAGAGTTTTAATGAATCTTTATTTAGATTAAAAATGAGAATATTTTATTGGAAGAATACTCTGAATTGGAATGAGGCGTATGTTATGTTTTTATAGCACTTGATTATAAAATTCACGAATTATTCGGAAAGACTGGGTTTAACCCATTCTGAATAATAAATACGACAATCAAGAGTCGAAGATGAAGACAGTGGTTAAAGACCAGAGTTCTTCACAAAATTTGGATGGTTACTGATATTTTGATTGGACCGTACACCCAAGACGATGGAAAAAGTGGTGATCATCCAAACGTACTTGGAGATCGACCGGATATGCGAGGATAAGGCGCCTCCGGGTTCGTTAAAACCCAGAACGGACTTGTAAATGGATGGTATGTCTGACGTTGTATTCTGTTATGCTGTATTCATCAATCTCTGCTAAATATATATCTGTTTGGTGTCGGAGAATTTATTCTCTTGCTTAACACCCTTCTCTGAGACGTACGTGCTTAGAGGTTATATATTGGTAGAAATCAATGGTATTGTATGGATTGACAATGTGGCATGCTAAGATGCATGGATCAAGGCTTTTGTTGAAAAGCAAGGCCTTGTGGTTGATGATCAAAGCATTGTCTATTTCGGCATAGCTTCGTGTATAGCGTGACTTCGCGAACCTCACACCCTGGTATGAGTCAAAAACGGGATCCGGACTGCAGGGAGTGCACACGTTTCTTTCTAGCTAGAAGTGGTGTCAGCGACTTACCAGCCCTGACATTTTTACTTCTGTGGATGATGGATTATGAGGTACCTCGGTTTTTATAGGTTGTTAGTGGCCATATTATAGTTTTAAAAGAACCGCGAAGCGTGTGTTCAGGCATAATTAATCCACTAGCGTTATGTGTGGACCGGCCCTGAAGATCCAAGGGTTCACTACGGGGAATCCTGAGGCATTTGCTAGAGTGTCTTAAATCGGGGAGGACGATCCCTAGCCTTGACTCATGATGAAAATCCAACTTCCAATACGACATCATGCGGTTTTGATTGTAGAACTAGTATGGCGACATGATATACGGTACCCATGCCGTCTATGATTGATACATTATGATTGAAATGTTTTTGAAATATATATATACACTAATAATAATATCAAATCCATTTCATCGTATCAAGCATTTTAGACCATTATAAGGTAAAACTCTATCTTATGGATTGCGTTGCATTGTGTGATGGGACTTGAGTCTTATAATGGTTTCATTTTTCTAAAATGCATTGCGTTGTTTAACAATTTATTTAATTTATGCACTGGAAATCCAATGGAGTAAACCCGTTCCGCGTTAGCAGCATGGTCCCATGATATCTCCACTCTAAATTTAAAGACTAATTACTGTTTTTAGTTCTCACACCAGTCTCATAACTAACCTGGAGTTTATTGTTTTAACCTAAATTCTGGGTGCCCATATTTTCCACACGGGTAGCTAGTAGTTTTGGTTTTGTAGATATTATATTCACAGGATCCTGGTCTACAGCTGAAGCGATATTCGGAAGGCTTTGTATCTGTGTATTTCTTTCAGTTGTATTTTGTATTATTTTTCCGCTGCTATTTAAATGTAATTTAAACTCTGATATTGTATCTCTAATGTATATTATTCATTCATACTCTGGAATATTCTTGTACTCTGATGTAATTGTTGTAACAACAATAAAATGTTCTTCTGTTTGTGTTCTGATGTGTGTTGTTCTCAAAGCAATTCGGGCTTTCCTTTACTGGGAAATTTGGGACGTTTCATGTTTTAAGTTCTCACGCCAGTCCTATGACTGACTTGGAGTTTATTGTTTTCGCCTAAACTCTGGGTGCCCCTATTTTCCATACGGGCAATCAGTAGTTTTGGTTTTGTAGATTTCTATTTAACAGAATCCTAGTTTGCAGCTGGAGCTGTATTCGGAAAGTATTGTATCCGTGCATTTCTTTCAGTTGTGGTAGTTGATGTTTTCCGCTACACATTATATTCATGTATTGTATTTTCCGTTGTTTTGTAATGTAAATCTCTGATATTTTTCCATGTGTAATATTTATTCATTCATACTTTGATATATTCTTGTACTATGATGTAAATTGTTGTGATAGCAATGAAATGTTCTCATGTTTGTGTTCTGATGCGTCTTGTTCTCAAAGCAATCCGGGCTTTTCTATAAGGGGGAGTTTGGGTTGTTTCAGAACTACCGCGCCATTTTGATCTCGATATAAATTATAGCATTCAAACTTCGTTTTAGTAAACGAATTATATATTAAAATCCATTAATATTCCGAATATAATATTTTAAATAATATAATAATTTAAATATTATACTGCCAAAAATCCGGGACATTGCATTCTTCCCCCTTTAAAACAATTTCCGTCCCCGAAATTACTAAGGTAGGAAAAATGCGATAAACCCATTAAATTTCAAAATCCAATTTATTATAAATCGTTAACCAACCCATTATTGTTAATCAAAATTTTCAAAAATAACCAAAAAAATTCTAACACTTTAAATTCCCGGAAAAAATCGCTGGAGTCTCCCTTGTACGGAGTGGCATCTGTGGTATCGCAGGAACAAATAATATATAAACATTGACCCACACAGTCAAAAAACAAAATTCAAAACCCAAAATTTAAAATTCCGTGCAGGCTTGCCTTTTACGAGCGATATTGAGCATACTAGCTCAATTATATGCGATCAAAACCTATTCTCATAGCTTTCTGCTACCTTTACTCAACTTAACTCAACATGTAAATAATATATACGTGAAATTGTTAAATAACATTTCATTAGTCAATAGGTATAACAACTTCCCAAGATCAATCCTGAAGCATTAATTCATTTTAAATACAAGGTTAAACTATTAATTTCAATTCACACGCAACCAATTCATTATACTGGAATTCATTTCTTGGTTTATAACTTATTTGTTTCCATTAAATTTTTGATTATTTCTACTCAAACCATTCATCAACCAATCAACAACAATCACAACCAACTCAATTAATCAATTGAATTTACATTCCATATTTACTTTACTAATTCATTCTCAAAATTAGTTTACTTCCATTATAGAATCCAAATTTTGATTTTATTTCAAAATCATCCATTTTCCTTTCAATTTCATTTGTGAAATTTTCTTGGTTATATTAAACCATTTCAAACTTTTATTCTAATTTGAATTCCATTCAAATAAATCAATCAAACCATTATATCTCAATAATTTAATAAAATTATTTCTTTTCTATAAAAAAATATAATTTCATTTACCCTCTTTAAAAAAAATCGCGTCCATTGCTAATTCAAATGCTTCTCAACACTTAAACCAATCAAATAACACAATACAAAACATTTGTATATACAATTTACAAATACGCTCTCATACATAAACACTCAACTCAATCTAGGGTATTACTAGCCCTATCTCTATCGAGTTTCACTACAGCGCCAAGGTTATTACTAAGCCAATAACTCTGATACCACTATAACGACCCACAAGAATTCAATGCCTGAATTCTGACAATAATACATAAATCCTGTATTACTGCCAAAACTCAAGTATCGAAAACACAAATAGTTATAAGAAAGAAATTAGAGGGTGAGATAAGAAAGAAAGAAAGTCAAAATAGAAGAAGGAGAAGAACCAACACAAAGAACAAATATAATATAGAAATAAATCTTTACTGAGAGCTTTTAAAAATACATACAATCATCAGAGCACATCAACACATTTGGACAGTTAAAATAACATGTCCTCATATATAACAAACAACGGAAACTCAACTATATTATATCATACGTATAGACTCTTCCAGCTCATCTCTTCATTGCATCCAATAACCTGAACCTATAGAACCCAGTCTAACATGAGCATTACAAACGCCAGATCAGTCCGGTGAACCAGAGTGAGAAAAACACACTAAGTTTAAACGTATCAGCCAACTTGATTTTAAAGTCAAAATCTTTTCGAAATAAAAAGATAATAGTAAGACCAAATCCACACATAAATACAGATGGTTTTACCTTATGATAACCCAAAACATTTTTGAAATCAATTCTTTTCTGATATTATAATAGTGTCTAAATACAAATAAATATCAATCTAGCGGAATGCTTGCATCTCACGCTCCACATACATAGTATACCATCAAAACTGTGGGCACTTATTGGAGAATGGATTTCCATGGCAAGGTATGGGAAACCACCTTTCTGACAATGTACCTCCAGAGACAAATACAATGGGGTTCAACAAGAACATCTTGCAACCCAGGCTAAACATGACCGACCCCTCACTTTGCTTGAGAGTACCGAATATATCATCACCACGGTTGGGGGCCAGCCGACTGAACCGATAGCATACACACAAAAATATAAAAAGGGGCAACTGGAGGCATTTGATTTCTCCAAATCAGGTAATGATATACCCTTTTGATGGGTGCGACTCACATAGCCTACGACCTACCCGATTATATACCATTTCCCGGTTGATGAGGCTAGAGGTCATACTTACTTTTTAGAACATCTGGCTACCATTCACTTTGAATGCCACATTGTCAGATCCGCAAAATCACTAATTGACGCCCGGAAAAATACCCCAGGTGCTAGCTATCACTAGAAGAAATATGTTTGTAGAAATTAATGTGCGTGACTCTTAAAAAATACCCTGTCAGACATTCATCCATACAAGTCATCCAAGAACATGATGAACCGAATGCACCCTCCTACCACATCCTAGGTATCACCCTATGGATCAGTAGCAAGTAGTACTTGCAATCCGTTGATCTCAATCATGACAGGATCACCGTTAGAATATATCTGGGCGCGACTCCAGAGAATTCGACAAGTAGTCCTTTCGCTTATGCAGATCCATGGTCTTCGCTGCTCTATCTTCAATCAGCATCTTTCACGTATTTGCTGGCTCAGAATGGTTTTCAAATATAAAATCAATCCCGGTCTTTCCGTACCAAAAATCGTATGGGTCACATTTGATAGTCGGTTATTTAACTATCAAATAAATAATCATGAGAATAAAATGAGTTCACTGATTCAGTATCCGGCATTACTTGGCCTCTTTAATTTAAAATAATTTATGAAGGTTAATTTAAAACCCTTAAATCTTCAAATATAAAAAATATGGCTTTTCTCTTCTTAATTATTCTCAAAACTGTCTTATTTTAATACTTGGGAAATTATCTAATAATCATATCAAATTTTCTACTTTTCTATCATTTCAAACCATTCGCTATTTCATTATTCATTATTTTTAATGGAAAATAAATTTATCTTATCGCTCGTAAAACAACGTTACGAAATCCTTCTTGTTTTATTATTTGAAATAATAACCAACCCTTATTCTTTTAGAATAAATCCATTTCAAACTCCCTTTCCATTTCCTTCTTATACCATTATAATTTCACACAATTTGCTTTTATTTCTTTTACTTTGGGAAATATCATTGTACTTATATTTTCTCCAATCTTTCCATTTCCGTTACTTTGGGAATCTCATTATACATATTTAAAATCTTTAAATTATTACTGCGTTATTAATCCTCATATGGAAATAATAAATCATTTTATACCTCTTTACTATTACAAGTAACCTTATCCTAAGATAATCATGAAGTCGTTCAAGTTGGAGTATTATAATTACCTCTCAGACCTTGATCAGCAACGTTCTTATCTTAAGATAGACATGAATTGTAATTCAAAAACCGATATTTCATTCTAATATCTAAATAAATCCCATTTGACTATTTTATCATGATTTTATAATCCATTTCTTATTTTTGAAAATCTTCTTTCCAAATATAACTATTATTACTTAATTCATTGATTAAATAATTTCTTATTAAACACTCTCTTTTACTTTTAATTATTTTAACCAATTTACTTTATAACACGGATTTTTATTACAAAATCTTTCTTAAATCCTTCAACCCATACCATTTCAGAAATCCTTTTTCCCAAATCCATTTAACCGATTCCCTTTTTGAATCTCATTTCAATTCCATCCTTTTAACCAAATTCCATTATTTAGTAACGTTAATTTAATATTAACGCTTTAACTCCACATCTCTTTTATAAATCTCGTTTATAAAACTTAGGTTTAACATAAACCCTTTTTATCTCAATTTCCTTTTTCTAACTTCAAATATTAAGTAAATATTTAATTTAACTATCGTATTCGCTCAAAATTCTCTTTATAACTTCGTTATAAAAACTAGGGCTTTAATGTAAAACCCTTTTATAAACTTCTTCCTCAATTCAATTATATTTCACTTCAACTTCGATTTCTTTCAATGAGTTCCAATTAAAAAGAAATCTTTTAAATTATTATTAATAAAAATAATAATTTACTTCAGTCATTAACTACTGCAGAAGTAGTTAATAAATAGTAAATCCCTTTTTTAAAATCTTATTAAAATTAAAACAAATATTCGTTAAACTATTTTATTAGATTAATTTAAAATAAATTAATTAAATAACCAATCTCACTTCAACGGTTGACTTAGTCAACTCAAACACGATTAATTTGTTAATCGATTGCAATTAGTTCCCACTTTAAATTAAATAATTTAAATAATTTCCTTTAATTGTCGCTTCAAAATAATTATTCAAATCTTAACCGTTAGGTTAATTTTCTACTTCCTTGCTTATAAATCTGACTAATATCAGAATTTTCTTTATAAAATCATTTAATAATCAAATATATACTTAAATAATAAATATTTATTTACTTTTGTAACTTTTATTCAAAATAATAAATCTCAAAATCTATCTCCAGTTATATAATATATTTTATAACTTCATTTTTACCGATCCACCTGACCGTAAATCAATATAAATTAAATAATTCATTTTAGGCCATTTACTATCAGTTACTCAACCAGCTTCTCCTATTGGTTTAATTAAAACAAATGCTGGATTTTAGGTCAATGGTCAACAACCAAATAAATCATTTCAACCAAAACAGTTCATATAATGATAATATAAAAATAAACAACATTTAATATATTTGAGGAATCCAGTTGGATCCCTCCAACATGTTCTTCCCTGCGTTAAAATATATTATCTCACATAAATTCTGATAATTCATATAAAAGTAAATAACACTATTTAACATCAACCAATTATCAAAACAATTCAAACAATTAAATACGTTTATTTAATAAACATGACCAACAAGGTAAGTTACCTTCTTTGGATCCAACCATTAAAATAACGATTTGATTTTCCACTGAAATTAAACAATGTTTAATTTCAGTGATTTAATCAATATATGAATATATATTTAACAAACAATCAACCATTAGCAACCATAGCACACAATTATAAAACCCAACTTATATAAAACATAAGTGGGGAGAACTAAGTGAATTTAACTCATCTTGATCTGATATGCTGTTTAAACAGCTCGTTTCAGTTAAATTAACCAACGTTGAATTTAACTAAAAATCTCATTGATTCCAATTGCATCCATGTTTGTTCCAAAATGTTCTACTCTTCAATACGGTTCCAGTATCTCTTGTTTGGTTCGATTCCGTTAACGAAGATAATAGTTATACCATTTTATCGTTATACGATTATAAATAAATAGTTATTTCTTAACTATTATTTTTTAAAACTTTAATTACATTGTTAAGGCCGATTAAAAAAATTCAAATTCCTTCGCTTTTCTTTGTTGCAGTTTCGGTCTCATTCAGTACTACTCAACAACATGCCTACACCAATCCACATCTTAGTTAATATATTTTAGTTTGATAAATTATTTTCCCTAATAATAGTTTAGTTTAACCCTTAATTAAAACTAATAAAATTCAATATATTAAACTTTTCGATTATAGATTTACGGTCAGGGAAATACATGGTAACTTTTCTCAGCGTCTTCCCTTTGAATCCACGCTGGAACAACACTACCAACCTGTCACGTTGTTAAATAAGGAATTAACTTCTAATTAAATTTTATTTAATCAAATTACTAACTAACAAATTACAGTTCACAGTAATTTTAGGCCGACAATAGTTTTACGCCCTTCTTCCTCCTGTCTTGATACTGTCGTTTGGAAGTTGTAACCCACGTCTTTGTTTCACTTTGAGCCCAAACTTTCGTTCATCCTATAAGGTTCCAGATCGATTAGCTATGATTTAACAATAATTAACCTTTAAATTTATAATTAAAATAATAATTACGTTTAATTTTAAAGCGGCCGATACTTAAACTTTCCAGGTACATGATTTTCATATGCTCCCCCCTTCGTTCTAAACATTCACGCATGCTCGCCTCCAATTCACCCAAACGCCATTGTTCCGATCATCAAAACATGATCCACCACCACCGACCGATGCGCGCCACTGACCACCCCCTTCGCCCAAAATATTGTGATTCTAGATGCAGTCCATGATCATGGCTCCCCCTTCGAATGTCGCAAGTTCTCAACGCAATTCTGGCCAATAGCGTACGTCAAATCTGATCGCGACCATACACGAGAAAGTTCTCGCGGAGCTGAGTAGGTTTGTTGTTGGAGACTTCATGTGAGAATCGATGGATTTGTGATAATTTGAAAAGGAAGTTGGTGAGAATTCGTTCGCTGGTTCGTAGAAGGGGCGGCTGGTTTTGCAGTTGACCACGAGATTTTAGGATTTTAGAAATTAGGTTATTGACCTATATACGTGTATTTATGGAAGGTTTGAGATTATTTTGTTAACTTAACAACGAATTAAACTTTTAAAACTGCTATAAACGACTTCTATTTTTCGATAAAAATGCTAATCCTAGCAAAAAAATATTCCAGACCCGATGGGATAGGTTTCGTCGAATTCCGAGGTCGTTTGTAAAAAGTCCTTTATAAATCACAAGCTAAAAATCACATGTTTAAATTTCCTTGGGTCACAGAATAAATCCAATCAACCTGAAACTTTGAAATTATACTAGACCTCTTCCTTACAGATCTAATGAAATTTATTTTGTTAAAATCGGAGTTCATTTGGCCAGTCGTTTATTTCTTTAAAGTTACCTCTGTCTAAATAAGCCAAAATAAAATAAATGATTAAATAAAAACAAAGGCGTTTGACGCTGCCACGATCACATGGTTAATCGGATTAATACCAAATAACACGGATCCAATAAAACTCGTTTGGTCGAAATCTGACTCCGTTTGGAAAACGACGATATTTTATAATTTAAATTGTTTGTCGGTTTACAATTAAATTCCGTACGCTCACATAGTAACCTCATTTGGCCCCAAAATCTGCAGCGTGCTATGTTCTGACATTCTGGATCCAACAAAATTCGTTTCATCGTAAATGGAGGTCATTTGAAAATTGGCTATTTCTAAGGCCTTTAAAATATCGATTAATTATTAATTAAATTCCAAAATAATCAAATAAAGTAATAATGAATTATTTTCATTGTACATATCCAAACAAAATATATATACAACTTCAAATAAAAATTAGACAACTCAAAATTATCATTTTCGAGTTAATCGTTATCTAAATTATATAAAAACCCTATTATATTAATTAATAAACGTTACCGTTTATTAACGAAATCCATAGCGACTATTTTAAAATTTGATTTGGATATAACTAACTATCTATAACACAAAATCTGGATTTTCCTCTTTCATATGAAAATTATAATCAATAAGATTCCAGGTTTCTTCTTTCACATAAATCCGACTTAAAACGGATTTTGTATATTCAATTAAAGTTCGAAACCCCATATTACGAACTACCATGCCATTTCGAGCTCGATATAAATTATAGCATTCAAACTTCGTTATAATAAACGAATTATATATTATAATCCATTAATATTTCAAATATAATAATTTAAATAATAAAATAATTTAAATATTATACTGCCTGAAATATGGGACATTACAAAACTGCCACCAAAGTTACCGCAAGAATCCAAGTTGAAATTGATGTAATTGACCACCTCAATCCATCTGCCTACATCAAAACAAAAACAGATAGATTATTGAATCCAATTGTTGTCATATCGTTTATACTCATTAACACACCTGTTGAAATATGTGATACTATATGTTGGATTGAAGAGGTTGAAGATAGCTTCACATCGGAGAAGACAGTTCGCAAATCGGAGCTCGCATGTAGGATTTATGAGCTGGAAGTGGCATGTTTTCAGTGGGATGGAGCAACAGACGTATGTCATGGGATATGATAGACATCTGAGTTGTCAGGGAAATTTTCCCGAGAGTTCCCGTAAACGTCTGTCATTCCCACGACAGACGTCTGAGATGAGTGCTGAAGCCCAAATAATTCCCTGGAAGGGACAGACGTCTGTCGTCTCCTACGACAAACGTATCATGAGACTTTTGGGCTGGAAACCTAGAAAGCTGATTTGTGAAGACTTAGGGGAAATTTCGGCTATTGGCCCATCCCTATATAAGTTATTTTCTGGTGTTCAAATGGGAGTTACTTGATTAAGATTAAGGGTTTGTTCTCAAGGGTTTAATTAGCATTTATAACCTAATTCCAATTCTTCAATTCTATTCTCCTCAAACTCTTTTCTAAATTGAAATATAGTGATCATTGGATCAATCTCTTGTATTCTTTTCATCGTGGTAATAAAATATTCTCTCCAAAGTGGATGTACACTAACTAGAAGTTAGTGGAACCGTAAATCTTTGTATGATTTATTGTTGCTACTATTGTCATTAGTTTCTTGCTTGAGATTGAGACTTGGATTGTTTGTGATAGGTTGATGTATATTTGTTGACCAGGGTTATTGGTTTGATTGTTTTTTGCAAGTCTAATAGCGATCTAGTCTTCCACTGTGTGCTTGTGGTTTAGATATTCGATTTGAGTGGTCTTGAATCGGATTAATAACAATGGTTACAATAGTTGGTATCAGAGCAATTAGTGTTTGTTATGTGTTTGTGAAAATGTCGGATACAGATAATAGCTCGTTAAGTCCTTCAACCGGAAGTCCGAATAGTGTGGCACCTTATGTACGTGGTTCGTATACGGCGTTCGGTTCTCAATTGGTAATTGACAAGTGGAATGGTGATAGTGACTTTGAGAAGTGGTAATGGAAAATGAAAGCGGTTTTTAGGCAGAATCGGGTCCACCGAGTGGTATTCGATACTCACTTATTGCCAAGTGATATCTCAGATGTTGAGAGAGAGGAGATGGAGGAATGGTCTTATACTACTCTTCAACTTGTTATGGGCGAGAATGTGATCCCCGAAAATAGTGGTGAGACGACCGTTAAAGGTATTTGGGACAAGTTGGAGGAATTGTACACGAAAAAGTCACTCACTAACCGTTTGATCCTGTTGCGAACATTTTTCACCTTTAAGATGAAGGAGGGAAGGAGGGTAATTCGCTTAATGCACATTTGAATGCCTTTGATGACTTGCTTATGAAGATGAAGGCCATTGAATTGAAGATTGAGGAAGAGCAAGAGGCGATGATATTATTGTGTTCATTGTCGGACCGTTATACGGGTTTCTCAAATAGTTTGATCTATGGCCAGGATACTTTGACTCTTGATGATGTCAAAATGGGTCTTCTTAGTGAGGAGTTGAGAGATCAAATTAAGTAGATGAGTGAGGGTAGTAGTGGAGCTAGTAGTGGCCATGGGTTGTTTGTGGAGAAAGAAAAGAATGTGAAGAATGGAAACTGGGGGCGTTCAAAATCAAGAAAGCCCAGTGGGAGAGGTAAATCAAAAGAGAGAAATGGCAAGTGTTTTATTTGCAAGAAACTGGGACATCGGAAGAATGAATGTCCTGACAAAGTTAAGAAGGAAGTGGCATCTTCATCCGCAGTGGTAGAAAGTGGGGATGGTGAGATAGATGAGAATGTGTTGACGGCGATAACTTCGGGTGTTTCGTGTAGCGATTGGGTACTCGGTTCGGGTGCGTCATATCATATAACGCCAAATATGAAAAAAAAAATCATCTTTTGAAGTTAAAGAGCGAAATGAAATTGTTATGCGAATGGTGCTATTTGCAAGTCGATGGGTATTGGCTCTATGCAAATAAGGATGTTTGATGGAGAAGTTCGCACGCTCACCAATGTTCGCTATGTTCTGGGACTTAGGAAGTCGCTTATATCTTTAGGGAAGTTGGATTCTCTAGGATGCAAGATCAATATTAAGAAGGATTGCTTAAGGGTTTCGAAGGGGGCATTTGTGGTTATGAAAGGTGCTAAGACTCATGGTATATATTTGCTTCAAGGTGTGACCGTAGGAGGTGAGACTTGTGTGGGTGTTGATAGTTCTCGTGACTTGGATGAGACACGGTTATGGCATTTGAGATTGGGTCATGTATCAGAGAGGAGTTTGGATATTCTCCGGAAGCGGGAGATGATCGCGGGTGAGGGTTTCAACAAACTATATTTTTGCGAGGAATGTGCCATGGGGAAGCAAACAAAGGTATCATTCGATGAAGGGAAACATGATTCAAAGGAGCTTCTTGAATATGTTCATTCGAATGTTTGGGGACCGGCACCGGTTGCTTCTTTAGGTGGAGCACGTTATTATATTTCTTTCATTGATGATTTCTCTCGAAAGTTATGGGTGTATGTAATGAATGCCAAGTCGGAGGCATTTGCTAAGTTCAAAATGTGGAAGGCTCTTGTTGAGAATGAGAGTTGTAACAACCCGTATTTTCAATAACCTGTAATAACATAAATCGAGGCAGAATTTAATTCTAAAATGGGAATCAAGGGAAACGGGCTATGCCATTGCGTTCGTCTCGGAAAAATACGCGAAATAGAGTCCGAGTTTTCGAAAATCGGAGTCCGTATGACCAAGATATGGCCTCGCGAAGTTTCACGAAAATTCCCAAATTAAAGTATACTTAATTAAGTGAAATGGGTTGTGTAGATATATATATATATATATATATTGATATATATATATATATATAATTGAAAATTTAATAAATAAATATGCAAAAATGCTCAAAACAGCGAATTGGGAGAGGGGAATAACCGAACCGGCCGATTTTTGAAGTCGACCCGAGCCCGCTGGGTCGACTAGGGGTTAATCCAGGGTGTTTGGCTGTCAACCCGTGGGCCGATTCGCTCAAGTGCAGATTTTGCATTTGAATGGTTCTCATGGTCCATCTTTAATCTAAAGGCCCTAGATGGTTCCTACACTTGACTTCTTCCCCAAGACATGCTTTGATGGCTTGGATTGAATCTAGGGTTAATCTAAGGGCCTAAAACACTACCTAATCCTATAAATAAGACCCTAAACTAGCCCTAAATCATCATTAATCTATCATACAACTAAACTATGGCAAAATGCTAGCTCTCATGGCCTCCACTAATGTATGAAGAGGGTTGCATGCTAATCACTCTCTAATCAACCTCTAATCCCTTCCTAGCATCTTAATCTTCTTCATTTGGTGTGCAAAAGTTGCTAGTTGTGAGTTTCTATCACTTTGATGATCTTTTGGTAAACTAATTAGATGAGATGTGATGAGATTTATGGTTTTGTATGTGGGTTAATGAGCTTTGAATCATATGATATGATGTTAGCATTAATCTTATGTTTATGCATGTTGAGTATGTAAGCTTATGCAAGTTTAATATGATGTATGTTATGTTTGCATGATGCTAAATATGCAAGTTGTGGGCTATGTAATCATATGCATGTTATGCAAGTTCATGGTAATATGCTATGCAAGTTACATGTATGTAAATATGCAAGTTACATGTTTGTTAATATGCAAGTTACATGTATGTAAATATGCAAGTTACATGTTTGTTAATATGCAAGTTACATGTTTGTTAATATGCAAGTTACATGTATGTAGATATGCAAGTTACATGTTTCTTTATATGCAAGTTACATGTTTGTTAATATGCGAGTTACATGTATGTAAATATGCAAGTTACATGTTTATTAATATGCAAGTTCATGATGACACATTATGCAAGTCTATAAGCTAATATGCAAGTTTGTTATGCAAAATGAATATGTAAGTTATGTGACATATTATATGCAAGTTATGTGACATGTTATGCAAGTTCATATGCAAGTTATGTGTTTGTTAATATGCAAGATGGCACCTTTGAAACATGTTCATTCATATGCAAGTTGACACCTTTTATATGTGTTATATCACGAACGAAATTACGTGGGAACGATGGGGTAATTAAATGCATAAGTTAATAAGATTGTGTGAAATTAATATAATTATGCATAACACAAAATAAATAAACATAGTATGGGAATTTGCCTATTTGGTTAGGTGTACCCATACTATGTGTTGGGAATTTACCTATTGAGTTAGGTCTACCCCATGGGAATTTACCTATTAAGTTAGGTCTACCCATGTTAAGAAAACTTGATTAATTAGGGATAATTAATATAAAATTATGAGGGTGATTAATTAGGTGTAATTAATTGACTAAGACACGAGGTTGGACTCAGTTGTAGCGTAAAACTGCCCGGACCCAACCGGCTTAACCAGTTGCTACAAATGTTAGCCCAATGTGAGAGGTCTTAGGCACAAACTAAATACGTAATTAATGTAAAGACACGAGGTTAGACTCTGTTATGACATAAGGCTGCCCGGACCCAACCGGCTTAACCAGCGGTCATAAAAGACAGTCTAATGTGAGAGGTCTTTACAAAGGTTACGTTCTTAATTAATTAATTAAGAAACACTTAACCACATTAGCATGTAGAGGGACATGAGGGGTTAAGTGGGTGCCTCGGGTGGCATGAGAAAATCTAGTGGTTGCCTTGGGTGGCAATAGAAAATACGATTAGAATACTTAACCAAAATGAAACATGTAATTAAAACATGATTAAAGGGTTAAGTGGGATATACTAGAAAAAGGGACAAGCTTAGGTGGGTAGCTTGTGGAGGCCCATTTCAACCAGTAACCCATACGTATCTTTGTGGGCTCGACCCATGTCGAGGACGGGACACGCATACTGGGCTTGACTGTAAGAGGCAAACGGGTTAGCGGTGGCAACGCAAGTCCAACGGGCTTCATATGCGTGAGTGGGCCCGGGCTGGTAGGTAAGCCGTTGTTGCATCGAGTAGATATAAGCCGTGCACCTTTAGTTCCATCAGGTTGCCACATTGGGGAATGATACATCCCACGGTGGGGCCAGCACGGGTATCTACGTTAGGGAGCCGATCGAATGGGAAGTAGTGTGTACACCTAGTGGATTGTAGGGCCCCGTGGCGCCTACTTGGTCACCTAGGGGTACGCAGGTACTAATTAGTAAATTTTATAAGTCCTTGGGTGGGATCAACCTTTAAGTTAGGAACGACTGGTGTGGTGCAGTTTAGTAATTTACCTTAGGGAGGGTAGATGCGTCTTTATCCTTTATCTTCGTTTAGTTGACTGCTTAGGGTAGCCATTCATCCCTATATGTTACCGTATATCAGTTTATGTCTTCTCTGGTTACTTTAACGATTGTATTGTTAAAGTTATAGGACTCGCTCAGACTTATGTCTGACCCTGTTGTTTTTATCTTTTTCCCAACCCTCAGGTCCTACGGTGGATCCTAGCAGTAGTGGAGCTTGATCGGATTGCTGTTCCAGTCTTTAGGAGCTTGGATAGATGTAAAGCTCCAGTTATCCAGTTATCTTTTCTTTTGTTTGGCTATTGTATGAGAGTGGGATTATGTACTTCTTTATTTTGATGGATATTGTACTTGACCTTTATTGTGGTTTTATGATGTAACCAGACATGTTTTACTTCCGCTGTTATGAGATGATGTTTTAAAATTTCAAGTACTATTTATATCTGTCTTGTTGTAATTTTTCTGTTCTATATTCACTAAAATACTCCACCGATGCTATGGCATTCCCATTGTGAGTGATCATAGCGGGAGTGGGGTGTTACACGTGGTATCAGAGCTTAAGGTTACCAGAACAGATAAAATTTTTGAGAAAAACTACTTTCTAAGAGTATTTTCGAAGAAAGTATTTTTAAAAGCATGTCTTCTAAGAGAAAAAGTTTTTGAAAAAGAAAAGCATAATCCCCAATAGCCATATCTTTATCTTTCGGAATCTCCTTTTTGAATCTTTCCTCTTTCGTTTCAGCATGGCTGAAGATCTTAACATCCCGGAGGGTTTAGTTATACCACTATGGTATAGGAGGTTGCAAGAGGCTAGGGCCGCGGCTGCGGGTCCGGCCAATGCTACTACACCAGGGACAACCGCTCCTCCTCCTCAGCCTAGAGTGGATAATTTTGCTAAGGTTTGCAAGGAGTTCAAGGCTATAGGAGGAAAACCTTTTCTTGGTTCAGAGACTTTCGTAGAGGCTGGAGATTGGCTTAAGGAAGTGGAAGAGTTGCTAGATATCTTTGAAGTGGAAGAGGGAAAGAAAGTCAAGTTGGCGGCTTGGTTAATGAAGGGAGAGGCCTCATTCTGGTGGGAGGTCACTAATGGAGAACGCCCTGTTGACTCTTGGGCAGATTTTAAGCAAAGGTTTGGGGCTAAGTTTCTCTCAAGGGCGGAAGAGAATCTGTTTATGGAGAAGTTCTTGAATTTGAAGCAAGGGAATCTCACGGTGAAAGAATATGTCAACAAATTCAATCAATTAGCAAGGTTTGGCATAGAGTTGGTGAATACACCGGAGAAGAAGGCTTTGAGGTTCGTTAGAGGCTTGAACGAACCATTGCAAGGAATAGCTATGACTCACATTCCTATGGGGGCCACTTTTGAGAAGCTTGTCTACATGGCACTTATGCATGAGGATGATAAGAATTCTAAGGCACCAGAGAAAAAGGGGGATCAGAAGAAACCGCAACAGCAACAACAAGGCAAGGGCGGAAAAGGCAATGGTGACAAAAAGAAGACGAAGAAGAAGTGCTTCAATTGTGGAACACCAGGACACCTTAGTAAGGATTGTCGCAAAAAGAAGAAGACCGGTTGCTTTCATTGTGGTGAAGCAGGGCATCTTGTGAAAAACTGCCCAAAGAAGGGGCAGAAGACGGGGTCTACCTCAGGAGGCCAGGTGCAAGCTCTTATAGCACCACCTCAGTCAGGGGGGCAAGTTCAGGTTCTCTCAGTTCCACCGATTCAGCAGAGAGGTAGAACTATTTCCGTTGAAAGTCTGGTTTTTCTGTTTGATCATCCAGTTCGTACTTTGTTTGACTCTGGCGCATCGCATTCTTTTATCTCATCATCGTTAGTTGAGTCACTGCACTTAGACACCAGTCTAGTTGATGATCCCTTGGTTGTCTCAAACCCAATTGGGGGCTCTATATATCTGTCTATGATATGTTTGGGTTTGAAGATTTCTATACTTAGCGTTGAGTTTAGATGTGATGCTTTTGTATTGGGCTTCACGGGCTATGGGTTGATCTTGGGCATGGACTGGTTATCCAGTAATGGTGCCGTTCTTGATTGCGAAAGGAGAGTTGTCAGGCTCATGACCCGCTTGGGTAACACTCTCGAGATCTCTTGCAATCCCATGGAATCTGTTTTGCTAAGTTATCTTGAATCGCTCGATGCTTCGGTCGAGAGTTTGTGTTCTGTCAGAGTAGTCCGGGAATATCCGGATGTGTTTGAAGAAGTAAAGGGTTTGCCTCCGAAGCGGGAGATAGATTTCCGAATTTATTTGGTGGATAATGCCAAACCAGTGTCTTTGCCAGTACGCCACATGGCTCCTCGTGAGAGAAGAGAACTTCATAAGCAAGTAGGGGAGTTGCTTGAGAAGGGGTTCATAAGGCGAAGTATATCGGAGTGGGGAGCTCCAGTAGTGTTTGCCACGAAGGCGGATGGGTCCCTCAGACTTTGTGTGGATTATAGAGAACTTAATAAGCTCACGAAGAAGAATAGACACCCATTACCGAGGATAGATGATCTCTTTGATCAGTTGGTTGGCGCGTCAGTATTTTCGCAGATGGACTTAGCTACAGGGTTTCATCAGTTAAGAGTGGCGGAGGACAGTATAGAGAAGACTGCTTTCCGGACTCCGGATGGTTTTTATGAGTGGCTAGTGATGCCATTTGGGTTGACAAACGCCCCCGCATACTTTGTTGATCTCATGAGTAGAGTGTTCAGAGAGTATCTGAATAAGTTTGTAGTAGTTTTTGTGGATGACATCTTGGTCTTTTCCAAGAATGAAGAAGAGCATGCCTTACATCTCAAGGAAGTGTTGGAGACTCTTCGAGCGCATAGTCTTAAAGCTAAATTCTCTAAATGCCATTTTTGGAGAAGAGAAGTGCGATTCTTAGGGCATGTGGTCTCTAAGGAAGGGATAGCTGTGGATCCCGCAAAGATAGTATCTATCCAGGATTGGAAAGTTCCTAGAAATGCTACCGAGGTAAGAAGTTTCTTGGGGTTGGCAGGATATTATAGGAAGTTCATCAAAGACTTCGCGAAGATATCAGCCCCATTAACCCGCTTGACGAAAAAGAATCTGGTTTTCTCGTGGGATGTAGATTGTGATGATGCTTTCCGACGGTTAAAGAGAGCTTTGACCACCGCTCCAGTTTTAGTGCTCCCGGATGGGAGTAAGCCGTTTGTTGTTTATACCGATGCTTGTGGAACAGGATTAGGCGCAGTCTTGATGCAGGAGGGAAGGGTAATAGCCTATGGAGGGAGACAATTGAGAGTGCATGAGAAGAATTACCCTACCCATGATCTAGAGTTGGCCGCGATTGTTTTCGCACTTAAGTCTTGGCGCCATTATCTTCTTGGTGAGAGATTCGAGTTGTTCACCGACCATAAATCATTGAAGTACTTATTCTCTCAGAAGGATTTAAACTTAAGACAGCAAAGGTGGATGGAGTTCTTAGCATCCTATGATTTCGAGATAGCGTATACCCCTGGTAAGGGTAACGTGGTGGCAGACGCCTTAAGTAGAAAAAGGCTATCTTTGAGTCCATTGTTCGTGGAACGACGAAGCTTGGAGTTTCTTTCTTTGTTTGACTTCAGACCTTCTGTTGATTTTGTACCTGGTTTGTTGGCATCCTTGGAGGTTAGACCTACTCTTTTGAGACGGATTGGCGAGGCTCAGCGAGACGACCCACAGTTGGTTGTGTTGGTAGAGAAGCTTATAAGAGGGGAGTCGTCCAGCCATTTGGGTAGATACACCATAGATGATAAGGGATGGTTGCATAGAGACGGTAGACTTTGTGTACCGCAAGATGAGGGTTTGAAGAAGGCTATTTTGGATGATGCACATCGTTCAAGAATGACTATTCATCCCGGTGGAGACAAAATGTACCAAGACATGAAGAGAGTTTTCTTCTGGGCCGGTATGAAGAAAGATGTGGCCGAGTATGTGGCTAGATGCTTAGTGTGCCAACAAGTTAAAGTGGAGCAAAGGAAACCCGGTGGGTTGCTACACCCATTGGAAGTTCCACAGTGGAAGTGGGATAGTGTCTCGATGGATTTCATCGACGGGTTACCGAGATCGAGGAAGGGCAATACGGGAATTTGGGTTGTGGTAGACAGACTTACCAAGAGTGCCCATTTTATACCCGTAAAGAGTAAGAGGACCGCTCCATGGCTTGCTTCAGTCTATGTTAGAGAGATTGTTAGATTGCATGGCGTACCATCCAGCATTGTGAGTGATCGAGATCCTATTTTCACTAGTGAGTTTTGGAGAAGTTTGCAAGAGGCGGTAGGGACTCAGTTGTGTTTGAGCACCGCATATCATCCTCAGACGGACGGTCAGACTGAGAGGGTGAACCGTATCTTAGAAGATCTTTTGAGGCTTTGTATCTTGGATTTTGGAGGTACATGGGAAGAACATCTTCCTTTGGTGGAGTTCGCATATAATAACAGCTTTCAGTCCAGTATTGGTATGGCTCCTTTCGAAGCTCTTTATGGAAGGCCTTGTCGATCTCCTACATGTTGGTGGGAATCTACGGATAAGATCTTGCTTGGGCCGGATATGGTTAGAGAGACTTCAGAGAAGATTGATTTAATTCGAAAAAGGATGAAAGCAGCGCAAGATAGACAGAAATCTTATGCGGATCGGAGAAGGACGGATCTTGAGTTTGAGGTTGGGGACATGGTTTTTGTCAAAGTATCTCCATTGAGAAATGTTGTTCGCTTTGGGTCCGTAGGGAAGTTAGCACCGAGATTTGTTGGGCCGTTTCCTATTAAGGAAAGGATTGGACGGATGGCATATAGGGTGGAGTTGCCCGATAGACTTAGTGGTGTTCATGATGTATTCTATGTATCACATTTGAGGAAGTGCTTACATGAGACCGCGGAGGTGGTAGAGCCGAGCTTGCTTAGAGATGTAGAGGTAGAGCGTGATGCGACGATTCGACGAGCTCCTACTCGCATCCTTGGGTCAGAAACTAGGAAGTTGAGGAACAGAGAAGTTCAGCTAGTTAAAGTGCAATGGGGAGATGACGAAAGCAATGCTACTTGGGAGACGGAAGCAAAGATGCGTTCTTTGTATCCATTTCTTTTTGAGAGTATGTCTTTTAACTTCTCCTTTATTGCTTGTCTAGTACTTATCTTATCTTTAGTATATCCTCTCGCTAATACCTATGACCTTTAGATAGGGTAAAACCTATGGTTGAAACATGTGTTTGAAACATGTTATGGTTGATGGATGCATATGGATGCAATTGTTTGCTAGTGGTTGCTCGTGGATGCATATACACACACATTAGGCACTAGATCGGCTCAGTCACTTCATGTTGCATATTGCATAAATGGATGTGGTAGTTAGATTGATGGATGTATCATGGCTGTGTTATCATATGGATGATGCATTTTTGTGTATGGTTGTGCACGCATGTAGAAATTTGTATGTGTCAATAGGGTTTCGCATACATATTGGATGCATGGCACTATCATGGTTTGCATTAAGGAGGTTTACTGTATCAGTAACCGCCTGATTTTCGCATTAGGTAAGTACATATACACACACTTTTGCATATATCCATCCAGCATTTAGAATCTTGTAAGGACAATGATTGCTCGTGGATGATGCTTTGAGTAGATGGATGATTGGATGGTAGGATACGTTCTTCCTAACTTGAAGATTTCGGGGACGAAATCCTTTAAGGAGGGGAGAATGTAACAACCCGTATTTTCAATAACCTGTAATAACATAAATCGAGGCAGAATTTAATTCTAAAATGGGAATCAAGGGAAACGGGCTATGCCATTGCGTTCGTCTCGGAAAAATACGCGAAATAGAGTCCGAGTTTTCGAAAATCGGAGTCCGTATGACCAAGATATGGCCTCGCGAAGTTTCACGAAAATTCCCAAATTAAAGTATACTTAATTAAGTGAAATGGGTTGTGTAGATATATATATATATATATATATTGATATATATATATATATATAATTGAAAATTTAATAAATAAATATGCAAAAATGCTCAAAACAGCGAATTGGGAGAGGGGAATAACCGAACCGGCCGATTTTTGAAGTCGACCCGAGCCCGCTGGGTCGACTAGGGGTTAATCCAGGGTGTTTGGCTGTCAACCCGTGGGCCGATTCGCTCAAGTGCAGATTTTGCATTTGAATGGTTCTCATGGTCCATCTTTAATCTAAAGGCCCTAGATGGTTCCTACACTTGACTTCTTCCCCAAGACATGCTTTGATGGCTTGGATTGAATCTAGGGTTAATCTAAGGGCCTAAAACACTACCTAATCCTATAAATAAGACCCTAAACTAGCCCTAAATCATCATTAATCTATCATACAACTAAACTATGGCAAAATGCTAGCTCTCATGGCCTCCACTAATGTATGAAGAGGGTTGCATGCTAATCACTCTCTAATCAACCTCTAATCCCTTCCTAGCATCTTAATCTTCTTCATTTGGTGTGCAAAAGTTGCTAGTTGTGAGTTTCTATCACTTTGATGATCTTTTGGTAAACTAATTAGATGAGATGTGATGAGATTTATGGTTTTGTATGTGGGTTAATGAGCTTTGAATCATATGATATGATGTTAGCATTAATCTTATGTTTATGCATGTTGAGTATGTAAGCTTATGCAAGTTTAATATGATGTATGTTATGTTTGCATGATGCTAAATATGCAAGTTGTGGGCTATGTAATCATATGCATGTTATGCAAGTTCATGGTAATATGCTATGCAAGTTACATGTATGTAAATATGCAAGTTACATGTTTGTTAATATGCAAGTTACATGTATGTAAATATGCAAGTTACATGTTTGTTAATATGCAAGTTACATGTTTGTTAATATGCAAGTTACATGTATGTAGATATGCAAGTTACATGTTTCTTTATATGCAAGTTACATGTTTGTTAATATGCGAGTTACATGTATGTAAATATGCAAGTTACATGTTTATTAATATGCAAGTTCATGATGACACATTATGCAAGTCTATAAGCTAATATGCAAGTTTGTTATGCAAAATGAATATGTAAGTTATGTGACATATTATATGCAAGTTATGTGACATGTTATGCAAGTTCATATGCAAGTTATGTGTTTGTTAATATGCAAGATGGCACCTTTGAAACATGTTCATTCATATGCAAGTTGACACCTTTTATATGTGTTATATCACGAACGAAATTACGTGGGAACGATGGGGTAATTAAATGCATAAGTTAATAAGATTGTGTGAAATTAATATAATTATGCATAACACAAAATAAATAAACATAGTATGGGAATTTGCCTATTTGGTTAGGTGTACCCATACTATGTGTTGGGAATTTACCTATTGAGTTAGGTCTACCCCATGGGAATTTACCTATTAAGTTAGGTCTACCCATGTTAAGAAAACTTGATTAATTAGGGATAATTAATATAAAATTATGAGGGTGATTAATTAGGTGTAATTAATTGACTAAGACACGAGGTTGGACTCAGTTGTAGCGTAAAACTGCCCGGACCCAACCGGCTTAACCAGTTGCTACAAATGTTAGCCCAATGTGAGAGGTCTTAGGCACAAACTAAATACGTAATTAATGTAAAGACACGAGGTTAGACTCTGTTATGACATAAGGCTGCCCGGACCCAACCGGCTTAACCAGCGGTCATAAAAGACAGTCTAATGTGAGAGGTCTTTACAAAGGTTACGTTCTTAATTAATTAATTAAGAAACACTTAACCACATTAGCATGTAGAGGGACATGAGGGGTTAAGTGGGTGCCTCGGGTGGCATGAGAAAATCTAGTGGTTGCCTTGGGTGGCAATAGAAAATACGATTAGAATACTTAACCAAAATGAAACATGTAATTAAAACATGATTAAAGGGTTAAGTGGGATATACTAGAAAAAGGGACAAGCTTAGGTGGGTAGCTTGTGGAGGCCCATTTCAACCAGTAACCCATACGTATCTTTGTGGGCTCGACCCATGTCGAGGACGGGACACGCATACTGGGCTTGACTGTAAGAGGCAAACGGGTTAGCGGTGGCAACGCAAGTCCAACGGGCTTCATATGCGTGAGTGGGCCCGGGCTGGTAGGTAAGCCGTTGTTGCATCGAGTAGATATAAGCCGTGCACCTTTAGTTCCATCAGGTTGCCACATTGGGGAATGATACATCCCACGGTGGGGCCAGCACGGGTATCTACGTTAGGGAGCCGATCGAATGGGAAGTAGTGTGTACACCTAGTGGATTGTAGGGCCCCGTGGCGCCTACTTGGTCACCTAGGGGTACGCAGGTACTAATTAGTAAATTTTATAAGTCCTTGGGTGGGATCAACCTTTAAGTTAGGAACGACTGGTGTGGTGCAGTTTAGTAATTTACCTTAGGGAGGGTAGATGCGTCTTTATCCTTTATCTTCGTTTAGTTGACTGCTTAGGGTAGCCATTCATCCCTATATGTTACCGTATATCAGTTTATGTCTTCTCTGGTTACTTTAACGATTGTATTGTTAAAGTTATAGGACTCGCTCAGACTTATGTCTGACCCTGTTGTTTTTATCTTTTTCCCAACCCTCAGGTCCTACGGTGGATCCTAGCAGTAGTGGAGCTTGATCGGATTGCTGTTCCAGTCTTTAGGAGCTTGGATAGATGTAAAGCTCCAGTTATCCAGTTATCTTTTCTTTTGTTTGGCTATTGTATGAGAGTGGGATTATGTACTTCTTTATTTTGATGGATATTGTACTTGACCTTTATTGTGGTTTTATGATGTAACCAGACATGTTTTACTTCCGCTGTTATGAGATGATGTTTTAAAATTTCAAGTACTATTTATATCTGTCTTGTTGTAATTTTTCTGTTCTATATTCACTAAAATACTCCACCGATGCTATGGCATTCCCATTGTGAGTGATCATAGCGGGAGTGGGGTGTTACAAGAGTGGCAAGACTTTGAAGGTGTTAAGGACTGACAATGGCAGCGAATATGTTTCCCGGGAATTCTTGGAGTTTTGTAAGCATCACGGAATCCGGAGACATTTTACTACATCGGGAGATCCGCAATCTAATGGAGTAGCGAGGAGAATCAACCGAACTCTACTTGAGAAAGCTCGATGCTTGAGATTGACATCGGGTTTGTCTAAGGGATTTTGGGCCGAAGCTTTGTCAACCGCGATGCATATTGTGAATCGAATTCCATGCTTAGCTATTGAAAACGAATTCCGGAGGAAGTGTGGAAAGGAAAAAGTGTTGAATTGAGATATCTTCGTGTGTTTGGAAGTCGGTGTATATGCATGATCCGCGAAATGATAAGCCTGGAGCTAGAGCTTTCAAGGGAGTCCTACTTGGTTTCACGGACGGTGTGAAAGGCTATCGGATTTGGAATCCAGAAATGAAGAAGTTTGTAAATAGTTGTCATGTAACCTTTGATGATCGGCTTTATTCAAGGAGAATGAGAGCTCATCGGATGTTCCGGATTTGGTTCATGGTGAATCAAAGAAGAAGGAAGTCATTCCCACATTTCGTTCAAGTGGTAGCAGAGTTGAAGAAGAAGCTCGTGAAGCTGAAGCAGTTGATGAAACATCACATAGTTTACATGGTCCCTCTGGTGATGTTGGTGATGTGCATGATACTAGAGAAGTTTCGACTCAAGGTGGAGCCGAAAAGGGTTTAGGTGATAGTATTGCTACTCGGGTTGATCGACGTGCAATAAGGCCTCCCAAAAGATACAGTGATTGGAGCTACCTTAGCTTTTGTGATCATTTGAACTATGCTCTCAATGTAGTCCAAGATGAGCCGATGGATCTTGATGACGTCATGGAGTCGAGTGATAGCTCGAAGTGGGTTTGCGCCATGGAGGAAGAGACGCAATCATTGTTAAAGAACCAAACTTTGGATTTGGTTTCACTTCCTAATGGAAACCGTGCTATAGGGTGCAAATGGATTTACAAGGTGAAGGATGATGAAAGGTACAAAGCAAGGTTAGTGGCAAATCGGTTTACACAAAGAAAAGGAAAAGAGTATGATGAAATTTTTGCATTGGTGGTACGTCGTACTTCTATCCAGGTTTGACTAGCTATAGTTGCTATCCATGACTTGGAGTTGGAGCAACTTGATGTGCAAACCGCCTTCTTGCATGGAGACTTGGATGAAGACATCTACATGGAGCAACCGGAAGGGTTTGTTGTAGATAGTAAGTCTAAAATGGTTTGCAAGTTGAAGAAACCACTATATGGGTTAAAGCAATCACCTAGACAATGGTACAAGAGATTCGATCATTTCATGCTTGAATGTGGCTTCCATCGAAGCATCAAAGATTCTTGTGTATATTTCAAGAGGTTGGAAAATGATTGTTGGGTGTATTTACTCTTGTATGTGGATGATATGCTCATTGCTTCCAAAGATAAAAATGAAATCAACAAGTTAAAGATGCTTTTGAAATCGGATTTTGAAATGAAAAATCTTGGAGAAGCAAGGAAAATCTTGGGCATGGAAATTTAAAGTGACCAAAAGCGTTTTGAGTTGAGATTGACTCAAAAGGAGTACATTAAGAAAGTGCTTTGTCGGTTTAGAATGGAGAATGCAAAGGCTCAAAATACACCTTTGCATATGAAGCCTTCGGATAAGGGATCACCTATCGGGGATAAAGACAAGGCTTATATGGCAAAGGTGCCATATGCAAGTGTAGTTGGTAGTTTGATGTACGCCATGGTGTGTACAAGGCTCGATATTGGAAATGTCGTTGGGGTGGTTAGTCGGTATATGGCTAATCCGAGGCAATCACATTGGGAATCTGTGAAGGCTATATTGAGATACTTAAAAGGCACAACATCTCATGGTCTTGTTTTTTGCGGTAGTGATGAGAGGAGTTGCAAATTGTTTGGTTATGTGACTCGGACTACACCGTTGATTGGGGTTGGAGGAATTCAACTTTTGGGTATGTCTTCACACCTGGCGGGATAGCCATTAGTTGGAGATTGATATTGCAAATCGTAGTTTCTTTATCCACTACGGAGGCGGAGTTGATTGTCACGGTGGAAGCGGCAAAGGCGGCACTCTACTTGAAGTGAATATTGTGTGACTTGGGTTTCTGTAACGTCCCGGATTGAAACACCCTACCTCTGTTAAGGTCACTCAAAAAGGGAATGCATTAACTTTGGTGAAGCATTTTAGGTAAAAGACACAGATAATTTACAAGACAGACATATAAGAGCGGAAAACTGAAATTATTTATTAAATAGCGTGGTTCAGTCAAAACATTACAAGCATTGTCTCAAAACCCAACTTCTAAATTATTACAACAAAACATCTGTCTTGATTTAAATCTCCAAGTAGATAAAGAAGCATAAAACAAAAGTAAAGCAACATAAATTCCCAATAAAAGTGTAACCATAGCCATAGCCCAAGAAAAGAGAAACCAAGCAATACATCTACTCTCTTCAAGCTTGAAAAGGTCTATACTAAGCTGAAGTATTCCCTTCTTGCAGACCTGGGGGGAAACGGAAGAAAAGAAGGTGAAAGAAAATGCGTCAGACATAAGTCTGGTAAGTCCAGTGATTATTCAGCATGTAAACAGGTAAAAGGATCATGACATGAATAAAATGAACATAGGACAATACCATAGAAATAAGATAACATAAGATAAGATAAACTGAGTATTCTATTGCACTCATTTCTATTTCTCTGCACCTACTACGAAGTTTCAACTACCATCATGTGTTCATAACAAAGTGATCCCTTTCCCGATCGGCTTCTACTCGCAAGCATTTATTACTGTCATTCGGCCCCGCTAGATTGTAGATACCTGTGCTGGCCCCACCATAGGGTGTATCAATTCCTATGGTGGTAACCCGACACAAATTCTTGATGCACAGTGTATACTACTAATGCCCAGTGCCTGCTTTTCCCGCTCCGGAGCACGTGCAAGCCCGTACTCTATCAAGACCTACACTGCCGCGCTACCCACCGCTATTTTGACCGCTTATAATCAGCCCAGTAATCGTGCCCTACCCTGCCTAGTTCAGGGTACCGTGATACACCTATGTGTGTTACTGCTGAAATGGGTCCCCGTTACTAGGGGTTCCTAATCAACATGTTATAATGGTTAAGTGTTTTCAAATTAACCTAACCCCACCCATCTGTTAAATTAACATGTTGTATTGGTTAAGTGTTGCCTTAATTAACTTAAACCTACCATTCTTAGCTTGTCTGTTTCTTAGCTTTAATTCATTCATCAAAGCACCAACCTCTCACATTAGATCTATATTGTTGCGGTCGCTGGATGTGCCGGGCGGTTCCGGACAGTCTTATACCGCAACTCAATCTAACCTCTGGTTTTTTGGACTTAATGCGCTAACCTCTCACATTAGATCTATATTGTTACGGTTGTTGGATGTGCCGGGCGGTTCCGGGTAGTCTTACACCGTAACTCAATCTAACATCGGGTTAGGCATATTTGTTGAGCCTACAATTTCATAGCGTTTTGATTAATGACAAGGAGAAAATTCATGATCGACAAAGAGAAGAGAATCAATGATATCGTAAGTTAGAGGCTAATTATTTAGTGCTACAAATGTTAAAATCTATCCTCAAATAATCATATACCTCATTATTGTGAATATATATATATATATATATATATATATGCACATTTATTGTGCATATTGCTAGAAACCGGTCGACCAGTTTCAAAATAGGCGGTCGAACGTTTTTGGGCAGAATGCACAATGAATGTGCATACATATATATATATATATATATATATAACGTATATATATTCAAAAATCAGTCTACTGGTTAATTTTGACCTGTCGACCGTTTTTCAAACTGAAAGCAACATTTTGAATAGACATCTTCTTTCATCAAAAGTTGCTTCTCTTTCTTTTGATCAAAAATCATTTCTCTTCAATGTTTCTCTTCACAAATGGTTACAACTGTTTATTCATTATATAAACATCATTAAACCATCAACAAAAAAAAAACATCTCTGATATTAATTCTTTCACCTATCTTGCTTTCTACTTGATATTCAAAAAGCGCTCATATTCAACCAAAATATCGTTTGAATCTCAGAACTTATTTAATACTCTTGTGATTCAATATAATATCTACTTCCAAATCTTCACATACATCAAATTATATTTGAGGATAAGATTATAGGAAGGGTGTACTACAAGTGACAAATCCGTGTTGCAAAGAGAACAAGTTGTCAACATACAAATTGTAATCTTAGCTGTTGAAGTCCTCGAGAGTTATAAGAGGCAAGTGTTGAAGTCCTCATTGTTGTTGAGGCGTGAAATCCCGTTCGGTTGTTCGGGTATTGTGAACCTGTTCCTCCAGGTGAAGCGAGGTGGTTGATTAGTGAAAATCCAGAGAGAGGTCTGGGACTGGACGTAGAACGGTGCTCCGAACCAGTATAAAAAGCCTTGGTGTTATTACTTTACTTTACTGCTTTTTATTTGTGATATATTTCATTATCTCATATTTATTTGCATAACTATTGTAAATATACAAGTTAGTTTATCACATACATTCCACATATCCATATTACTGATCCTGCTTAAGTCGTATACCGATTTTTTAATTGGTATCAGAGCACGGTCATCACATAAACGTAACACGGTTATTTGATATATTCTAGTAATATGGAAAATAACGCAATCACTAGCACTAACACTTACACGGAAGGTCAATCAACACAAAGACCTCCATTTTTCAATGGTCTTAACTATAGCTATTGGGCAACACGTATGGCTTTTTACATGCAATCAACTAGCTATGATGCTTGGAATGCTACTCAGAAGGAAATAGTAAATCCAACAACTGAGTATACAGAATGGACAGCTGGTGAGAAAACTGCAGCAGCTGTAAATGCAAAAGCAATAAATATGTTGTTTTGCGCATTAGATCAAAACGAATATAACTGTGTTAGTATCTGTACCACTGCATATCAAATTTGGCAAACGCTAAAAACCACTCATGAAGGTACTGACAAGGTTAAACAAGCCAAAATAGTTATGTTGAAAATTCAATTTCAAAATTTCAAAATGAAGCCGAATGAAACAATCAATGAGATGTATTCGCGGTTTCAAACTATTCATCATGCACTTACAGGATTAGGGCAAAAATATTCTAATTTTGATGTTGTTTCAACAATCCTACATTCTCTGACAAATGAATGGGAAGGCTAATGATCTTTCAACCATGAAGCCAGATGAATTGATAGGAAATCTAATATCCTATAAAGCTACTTTACAGGCTAGAAAAGAATAAAAAGAAGAAAAGAAAAATGTAGCTTTTCATGCTGAAAAAGATGAAAACAAGTCAGATTCCGAAGACGAAGATCTAGCATTCATTGCAAATGGATTCAAGAAATTCTTAAAGTAACGAAAAGCTAGTCGATACAACAGAAAGAAGTTCAGATCAAATAAACCATTGTCATCAAATGTAGAATGCTTCAATAGACACAAAAAGGGGCATATGCAAAAGAATTGTCCGGAGCAAAAGAAGAAGTCATAAAATGACAAATTCAAATACAAGAAAGACAAATCAAAGAAGCGAGCATTCTCAGTGACATAGGATGATTCAGACTTATCTTCATATGATAGTGAAAGTGACTCAGACAATGAGCAAGCTAATGTGTGTTCCATGACAATAGAAGATGAGGTACAAATTCCAACTTTTGAAGAAGTTCTTTGTAACGCCCCGCATTCTACGCATCATAGGATAATAGAATATTTATTTCTTTCACATATGAAGTCGTATGGTCATGTAACTTTGGGAGACAACTATTAGAGTCATTTCCCATGTTCATGATTTTTGCCGACTTTTAAATGACTATTTTGCCCCTAGCTGATCTTGTTTTGACCATAACTTTTGATTGGAAAGGATTTTTGACTTGAAACCACTTCCATTGGATCCGGATGATGGTTTACAATTCTGTAGAGTGGTCACATTAGCCAAACGGACTCAACGTTTGGGAGATATGGCTGAAACAAGTTTCAGAAGGTGAAAAACTGCTTAACTGGGCCAAATGAGGTGATTAGTAAATGGGCCCATAACCCATTTCGGGATTAGGGTTATGGGGAGGCTGAAATGAGTTAGGTTTTCATTTCATTTCAGTTTTCTAGCCGCCATTTACCTCCTAAGAACCCTAATAATGGCCTCCAACCTCTAAAACATCTCCAAATCACTTTCTAATCAAGGATTAAGCTTAGCAACATTAAATCAAAGAGGATTAGCACAAGAATCATGGTGGAACTACTGTGTTACATTGGGAACAACGCCAAACAGAGATTCATCTCAGATTTGGTATTTTATTTGTGGCCAAGGTGAGTGATTTGCATAGTTTTACACTAATTACGGTTAATTAAGAGTAATTAGTGAAGATTAACGAAATTAGACATGATAAAATTTTGGAAAAATATTTATTAATTCTAAAATATTGTTTTAGGCCTCTGTTAGTTAATTTGGTTAAGTTTTGCTAATCATATCATTAGTTTTGCTAGAACATGCTTAGGGGAGAATATGGGATTTTGGGTATGTTTGATCCATTTTACATGCTATGCTTGTTGTTTTGCTGTTTGTGGATGATTATACATGTTGCTATGACTGTATAGTATGCTTTATGGTTGTCTAGAAGTGTTAGATTGGTCGAAAACGCCGTCGAATGGCGTAAATAGTCGCTGGAAGAAGTTGCAGGAAAATATGCAAGGACCGGATCGGATCGCCCCTACCGGAACCGACCCGATCGTGGAGTATCTTCTCCGAGCCGACCCGCTTGTGGTGATGGAGCCCGACCCGAACCGCCTGGACGCTCATGAACTGATGGCCATGGAAGATCGCAAACCAGAGGGCTCTCCACGATCCGAACCGCTTGGAGATGTGGACCCGACCCGAAGCACTTGGGAAGGAAGACAGGATCGGAGGAACTCATCACGACCCGATCCGACCCTGTTGGGTGACCATGACCCGACCCTGTTGGGTGACCATGACCTGACCCTGTTGGGTGACCATGACCCGACCCGAGGAGGATAGTGGAACTAGTTGAGGACATCACGACTCGATCCGATGCAGGTGGCTCGAACCGATCCGAATGGAGGAACTTGATCCGAACCGAGGAGCTGGTGACCACGACTCGAAGCAGAGAAGTGAAGAAATGAAGACCAAAACCCGAGATGAAAAGGTAGTCCAAGTGGGAAGTTTGTACTCAGGATCCAGTTGGAAACCAATGAGTTAACTTCATGAGTTGGGCTTTGCTGCGTGACGTGTTCTAAGGGGTTGTCGATGTCTATGACTTTGGATCACTATGTGTAGGGGGTACGTGAACGGATTCAAGGCCATAGTGGCCTAGGTACAACTAAAGAGCTATAGACCAATGAAGTGGGGTCATTTGTAAAGATTGGGTCATGACTCCATGGGGCAAGCTTGGTAATTGTACAAGTCGAACTCCGTCAGTACTTCGACGGGCCTAGTGATTGACAGTGGTGGACATCGTATGCTTTACGCACTGAGTGAGATGTGAGGATGGTTGTTATGTTTGATTGTTTGCCATCACTATGACATGCACACCCCTACCCCCGTTATCTTTACACCATTTGTTTAGGGGCACCTTAGAGTGTTGTACAGTATGTAGTGCTAACTCTTTGGTTGCAGGTCCAAGTTCAGGTATGGTTTAGTATACCTGTTATTTTTATGTTTAGCTGCTTATGGCTTATACCAAACTTTTTGTCTGACCCAGAGTTTTCTGTCTCTTCTTATTACTTTGGGTGCTCTCACGAGCAGACTAGAGACAGGTTAGCTGGTGATGCACGAGTAGCTGTACCGGAGGCGAGCAGGAGGCTTCCATGTATGATATATATATATATTCTCCCTGTGTCGCTGCTGGTCACTACTTTGGGAATTAGTAGTGCACCCTTCCTTTCTTTTACTTTAGAGACTGTTTTAAAGTTGTAATAATAATGATGTGGAACATAAGCTCTATCTGGATTTTCCGCTGCTATGATGTTTAGTTTTCAGCTTATGCACTGTCTCGCCTGTTTTATGTCAAGTATGTTGTTATTATATTTTATCCCATGCGCTGTGAGACATTCTATAGGTTTTTGATTAGTTCACTCTCTTCTTTCCTTTCTTTGGCGACCGTTCTATGCTAGTCGGGCATGTGTACAGCGCTCTTTCGGAGGAAATGCCGGCTCGTGTGGGGCAGGCCGTCGCACTTGGTATCAGAGCTCTAGGTTGCGTAGTTAACCTAGGGAAAGACACCAGGGAGAGATAATACGTATAAGTGAGCGCGTATTTGTGATTATTTTAGTTTTCAAAAGCTATATATATTATTAGTTTAGTTGACGATGAAGTCGCACTGCACTGGCACCACTATGGAGATGGTTAATCGTTTTCTCTTTACAGATTGAACGATGAGTTATGCAAGGGGTACCGGTAGGGGAGCCAATAATGGGAATGCTGCTGATATGAGGACGATTGTTACTGAGCTCATGAGAGAGATGCTTAGGGATGTGCAGAGGGCAGCTCCCAATGCTGGTAGTGGTGGTGGTCCAATAGTGCAGGTGCCTAGGGCCAATTTCGCCAAGCTGAACAAGTATTATACTAGTCTAGGTGGGAAGCCGTTCCACGGAACGGAGTCGGCTACGAATGTTTAGGATTGGTTGGATAGCTGCGAGCATATCTTCTAAGATTTGGGTATCGAGGATGCGATAAAGAGAAGGCTAGCATCCCGTCAACTGCAAGGACGGGCAATGAATTGGTGGAATGCTACAAAAGGCAGCTACTCCCGAGGATCAGATTACTTGGGATCAGTTTAAGGTTCGCTTTAGCGATAATTTCATTCCAGCTGCTCAAAAGTCAGTGCTGTTTAAGAAATTCTTGGAACTCAAGCAGAATGGCAGAGCTGTCTCAGAGTATGTCACCGAGTTCGATACTTTATCGAAGTATGGACTATCCCTCATTGACACTGCCGAGAAGAAGAGCGAGAAGTTCATAACTGGCTTAGATTAGTACTTGAGGGAAAGCCTTATTAACCACATCGACGAGACGTTTGAATCGATTGTGGGGAAAGCATTGAGGTCAGAGAGTCTTTACCCTAAGTCGAAGGCTGAGGCTGCATCTGCAGAGGAGCCAAAGCCGCAAGCAAGTGGTGGAGGCAAGAGTGGTTCTCAGAATAAGAGGAAGCGGAAACAGAGTAAGGATGGCCAGAAAAAGAATAAAAAAGATGTTGAGTGCTTCAACTGTGGTAAGAAGGGCCATTATGCTAGTAATTGTCGGGCCAAGCCAACAGATAGGAAGTGCTTCAACTGTGGCCAAGTGGGACATCACAAGGACAAGTGTCTGCAACCCCCTAAAGAAAAGCAGATGGTGAAAGCATATGCCCTTAATGCTATTCCTTCTTCGTCGAATGCCCCAACTGCGGTGGAGAAGGGAGAGAATGTCGTTATTCAAGGTATGCTTTATGTTTATGATGTTCCTGTTAGAGTTTTATTTGATACCGGAGCTTCCAGTTCCTTCATATCTAGTGACCTGGTAGATAGGTTGGGATTGGAGCATGAGATCGTCGATAGACCTTTAGTGGTGACAAACCCGATTGGTGGTTCGACTAACCTTAGCATGATTTGTCGTAATGTAGTCTTATCGAGTCATGGATGCATGTTTGTTTGTCATTGCTTTGTTTCGGACTTTACTGGGTTTGGCATTATTTTGGGAGTCGATTGACTCCAAAGATACGAGGTGGTGGTAGACTGTGAGGGATTTTTGGTGACAGCTAGAGCGGATGATGGGCAGAGGGTAGTGTTTGGTGGTCTACCTAGTGATGGGGTAATGGTTAGTTTTCTAAATTCTCTCGACATCCTGCATAGTGAGTTGTTAGGTTTGCCCGTGGTTGGCAAGTATCCGGACGTCTTCGAAGAAGTGACCGGGCTTCCACCACACCGTGAGATTGAGTTCCGTGTTGGTTTAGTGAAAGATGCCAGACCTATAGTGATGCCACTTCGTCGTATGGCACCAAGGGAGCAACGAGAGCTCGGGGTGCAAGTCAGCGATCTTTTGAAGAAGGGATTTATCAGAAGGGGTGTTTCTGAACGGGGAGCACCAGTTGTGTTTGCTACCAAGGCGAATGGTTCCCTTCGATTGTGTGTAGACTACCACGAGTTGAATAAGGTGACGAGGAAGAACAAGTATCCTCTACCGCGGATAGATGATTTGTTTAATCAGTTGAGTGGCACGAGAGTATTCTCTCAGTTGGATCTTGCAACAGGTTTTCATCAGCTTAGAGTGGAGGCTGATAGTATAACTAAAACAACATTTCGGACGCCGTCTGAATTTTATGAATGGTTGGTCATGCCATTTGGGTTGACCAATGCACCAGCATATTTTGTGGATCTTATGAATAAGGTATTCAGAGATCAGTTGAATAAGTTTGTACTTGTGTTCGTGGACGATATACTTGTTTATTCGAGGACAGAGGAAGAACACAAGGAACATTTAAGAATTGTTATGGAGGTGTTAAGAAAACACCAATTGAAAGCAAAGTTTTCTAAGTGTCACTTCTGGAGGAGGGAAGTGAGATTCTTGGGCCATGTTGTTTTAGAAAATGGTTTCGCCGTGGACCCTATGAAGGTGGCTACGGTACAAGATTGGTCTACGCCCAAGAATGCGACAGACATAAGAAGTTTCTTGGGGTTAGCTGGATATTATTGTAAGTTTATCCAAGACTTTTCCAAGATAGCAGCACCGTTGACTTAGTTGACCAAGAAGAATCAAGCTTTCGTCTGGGACGAAAAGTGCGAGAATGCATTCAAGAGTCTAAAGGAAAAGTTGACATGTGCACCAGTGTTAGTCATTCCTAAGGGGAATGAAGAGATGACGGTATATACGGATGCATGTGGTACCGCACTAGGTGATGTATTGATGCAAGGAGGTAGGGTTGTAGCTTATGCAAGTCGGCAACTGAAACCGCATGAGAAAAGATACCCTACCCATGATTTGGAATTGGCAGCGATCGTGTTCGCACTGAAGATGTGGAGACATTATCTCTTGGGAGACAGATTCGAGTTGTTTACCGATCATAAATCGTTAAAGTATCTCTTTTCTCAGAAGGATCTAAATCTCTGACAGCAAAGATGGTTAGAATTCTTAGCTTCCTATGATTTCGACATCGCAAATACACCAGGAAAGGGCAATGCGGTAGCTGATGCATTGAGTAGAAGACATGCCAGTTTAGGGGCTATGTTTCTTGAATGGAAGCAACTGGAGTACATCGCTGGGTATGATTTCAGACCAAAGTGCGAGTTGGATCCAGAAATGTTAGTAAGTTTGATGATCAGACCCACTTTGATTGAGCGGATTGGTCCCAGTCAGAGGGACGATCCTAACCTATTGGAAATCATCTCAAAGTTAGAGATGGGGATCAACGAAGAGATGAACAAGTATGGGCTTGATCGAGGTGGATGGCTTAGAAAGAATGGAAGGCTAGTTGTACCCAATGTCAATGGATTGAGAGATGAAGTGCTTAGGGAATGTCATCACTCAAAATTGACTATACACCTCGGTGGTAACAAGATGTCTCGAGACATGAAGCAGACCTACTACTGGGAAGGGATGAAAAGAGACATTGGGAAGTTTATATCCAAATGCATGAATTGCCAGCTAGTTAAAGCTGAGCAAAAGAAGCCCAGTGGTTTGTTACAACCATTAGAAATTCCAGAATGGAAATGGGAACAAGTCTCAATGGATTTCATTGATGGGTTACCAAGGACTAGATCGGGCCATAATAGCATTTGGGTGATTGTGGACCGATTGACCAAAAGTGCAAGATTTATACCCGTTAAGTCGAATAGGACGGCAGCTAAGTTAGCTGAACTATATGTAAAGTGGGTAGTGAGATTTCATGGAATATCCAAGGGCATTGTGAGTGACCGAGATCCGTTGTTCACTAGTGGATTTTGGAAGAGCTTACAAGAGGCGTTAGGATCAGAACTACATCTCAGTACTGCGTATCATCCTCAAACCGATGGATAGACAGAGAGGGTGAATCGAGTGTTAGAAGATCTCTTGAGAGCTTGCATATTGGATTTTGGCGGATCATGGGATGACCATCAGCATCTAGTAGAGATTGCATATAATAATAGTTATCAATCCAGTATTGGTATGGCTCCATTTGAAGCTTTGTACGGAAGACTGTGCAACTCACCATCATGTTGGTTAGAGACCGGTGAGAAATATGTGCTTGGACCAGAAGTAATAAGAGAAACATCAGACAAGATTAAGGTTATCCAACAGCGAATGAAGGCTGTCCAAGATAGGCAGAAAAGTTATGCTAAAATAAGGAGAAGAGAATTAAAGTTCTCCATTGGCGACTTGGTGTTTGTCAAGATTTCTCCGTTGAAGAGCGTGATACGATTTGGAGGAGAGGCAAGTTAGCACCAAGATTTGTTGGTCCATTCCCAGTTCTTGAGCAAATTGGGAATTTGGCATACAAAGTTGAATTACCAGAAAAGATAGTAGGACTTCACAACATATTTCATGTTTCCCAATTAAGGAAGTTCGTACACGACCTAGATGTGACTATTTCACCTGATCAGTTGGATGATATCGAGGTTGAACCCGAGGCGGTTGGGAACCGCAAGCATATGCGTATTGTTGGGAACAATACAAAGCAATTTTGAAGGAAGGCGGTGAAATTAGTCAAAGTTCAGTGGGGCGAGGATGAGAATGACTGTACTTGGGAGACAGAGGAGAACATTAGGAAGACGTATCCAGAACTCTTCGCCTGGTAAGATTTCAGTTTCGATTTAGTCTTTCCGCATGCTAGGATAGGTTTGTTTTATTTTTTCTGCATGATTGATTGTTGTATATGGCTGGTAGGCATGCGGGATCCTTTGTATGTTTTGGGTTAAGGAATTTCGGGGACGAAATTTCTTAAGAGGGGGAGAGTGTAACGACCCGCATTATACGCATCATAGGATCGTAGAATATTTATTTCTTTCACATATGAAGTCATATGGTCATGTGACTTTGGGAGACAACTATTAGAGTCATCTCCCATGTTCACGATTTTTGCCGATTTTTAAATGACTATTTTGCCCCTAACTGATCTGGTTTTGGCCATAACTTTTGATTGGAAAGGAGCATTGACTTGAGACCACCTCCATTGGATCCGGATGATGGTTTACAATTCCGTAGAGTGGTCACATTAGCCAAACGGACTCACCGTTTGTGAGATGTGGCTGAAACAATTTTCGGAAGGTGAAAAATTGCTTAACCGGGCCAAATGAGGTGATTAGTAAATGGGCCCATAACCCATTTCGGGATTAAGGTTATGGGGAGGCTGAAATGAGTTAGGTTTTCATTTCAGTTTTCTAGCCTCCATTTACCTTCTAAGAACCCTAATAATGGCCTCCAACCTCTAAAACATCTCCAAATCACTTTCTAATCAAGGATTAAGCTTAGCAACATCAAATCAAAGAGGATTAGCACAAGAATCGTGGTGGAACTGCTGTGTTGCATTGGGAACAGCGCCAAACAGAGATTCATCTCAGATTTGGTATTTTATTTGTGGCCAAGGTGAGTGATTTGCATAGTTTTACACTAATTACAGTTAATTAAGAGTAATTAGTGAAGATTAACGAAATTAGACATGATAAAATTTTGGAAAAATATTTATAAATTCTAAAATATTGTTTTAGGCCTCTGTTAGAAAATTTGGTTAAGTTTTGCTAATCATATCATTAGTCTTGCTTAAACATGCTTAGGGGAGAATATGGGATTTTGGGTATGTTTGATCCATTTTACATGCTATGATTGTTGTTTTGTTGTTTGTGGATGATTATACATGTTGCTATGACTGTATAGTATGCTTTATGGTTGTCCAGAAGTGCTAGATTGGTCGAAAACGCCGTCGAATGGCGTAAACAGTCGCTGGAAGAAGTTGCAGGAAAATATGCAGGGACCGGATCAGATCGCCCCTACCCGAACCGACCCGATCGTGGAGTATCTTCTCCGAACCTACCCGCTTGTGGTGATGGAGCCCGACCCGAACCGCCTGAAAGCTCGTGAATTGATGGCCATGGAAGATCGCAAACCGGAGTGCTCTCCGCGATCTGAACCGCTTGGAGATGTGGACCCGACCCAAAGCACTTGGGAAGGTGGACAGGATCAGAGGAACTCATCACGACCCGATCTGGCCCCATTGGGTGACCATGACCCGACCCGAGGAGGATGGTGGAACTAGTTGAGGACATCACAACCCGATCCGATGCAGTGGCTCGAACCGTTTTGAATGGAGGAACTCGATCCGAACTGAGGAGCTGGTGACCACGACCTGAAGCAGAGAAGTGAAGAAATGAAGACCAATCCGGAGAAGAAGGTGATGACCAAAACACGAGATGCAAAGGTAGTCCAAGTGGGAAGTTTGTACTCAGGATCCAGTTGGGAACCAATGAGTTAACTTCATGAGTTGGGCTTTGCTGCGGGACGTGTGTTAAGGGGTTGTCGATGTCTATGACTTTGGATCACTATGTGTAGGGGGTACGTGAACGGATTCAGGGCCACAGTGGCCTAGGTACGACTAAAAAGCTATAGAACAATGAAGTGGGTTCATTTGTAAAGATTGCGGTATGACTCCATGGGGCAAGCTTGGTAGTAGAAGTAGTTGTACAAGTCGAACTCCGTCTCTACTTCAATGGGTCTAGTGATTGACAGTGGTGGATATCGTATGCTTTATGCACTGAGTGAGAGATGTGAGGATGGTTGCTATGTTTGATTTGTTTGCCATCATTATGGCATGTACACCCCCACCCCCCGTTATCTTTACACCAACTGTTCAGTGGCACCTTAGAGTATTGTACGGTATGTAGTGCTAACTCTTTGGTTGCAGGCTCGGTTATGGTTTAGTATACCTGTTATTGTTCTGTTTAGCTGCTTATCGCTCATACCTGACTTTTTGACTGACCCAGAGTTTTATGTCTCTTCTTATTACTCTAGGTGCTCTCACGAGTAGACTAGAGACAGGTTAGCTGGTGATGCACGAGTAGCTATACCGGAGACGAGCAGGTGGCTTCCACGTATGATATATATATATATACATATATATATATATATATATTCTCCCTCTGTCATTGCTGGTCCCTACTTTGGGCATTAGTAGTGCACCCTTCCTTTCTTTTACTTTAGAGGCAGTTTTAAAGTTGTAATAATAATGATGTGGAACATAAGCTGTATCTGGATTTTCCGCTGCTATGATGTTTAGTTTTCAGCTTATGCACTATCTCGCCTGTTTTATGTCAAGTATGTTGTTATTATATTTTATCCCATGCGCTGTGAGACATTCTACAGGTTTTCGATTAGTTCACTCTCTTCTTTCCTTTCTTTGGCGAACGTTCTGTGCTAGTCGGGCATGAGTACAGCGCACTTTCGGAGGAAATGCCGGCTGGTGTGGGGTGGGCCATCACATTCTTGATATTAATGTCGAATTAATAGTTAAATTTAAAGACGTATAACGTCAATTAAAAGAAGCCAGAGATGATTTGAATAGATCAGAGTTAGAACGAGAAATGCTAAAACACGAGAAGAAAATATTAGAAGAAGAACTTGAAAAACTTCAAGAATCATCATCTAATATTAACTCTCAAGTATCTCTTTTGAGTCAAGAAATCATAACTCAAAAAGAGAAAAATGATGTTCTTACTTCTTAAAATCATGAGCTTAATGGAAAAGTCAAAATTCTAGACCTAGAGAAATCCAGTTTACAAAGTAAGTTAGATAATATTACTCAAGATATTTCTAACTTTAACAAAGGTCGAGAAAATTTGACAAAAATCATTGAGAATTCACAATCTGCTTCAAATAAACAAGGATTGGGATATAAGAAACAAGAAACCAAGAAATTTCTGGGGAAAAGGAGAAAAAGCAAAAATAAAGTAGTACAAGAAACCGAAGCTAAGAAAAATCTTAGTTTGTTATATTCCAAAGCAAAACCAGTTGTGAGATCTCAAAAACAAAATATCAAAACTATCAAAATATAGGTTCCTAAAACAAACAATAATTTGATTAGGAACAAATATATCCAAAAGTTTTTGAAAATAGTGCATTATAATTCTAATTATTTATATAAAGGGGATACTGGACCCGTATGGGTTTGGACTCCCTAACTCTTAGCACCTATAAAAAGGTGGGTACCATGGACTTAATTTTATTTTTTGCAGTTCCTACTTAATAAAAGAGGAAAGTGGATTTTGGACAGTGGTTGCTCGGAGCATATGACTGGAGACAAGAATTTTCTGATAAATATTACATATGAAGATGGTGGCTTCGTCACTTTTGGAGATAATTCAAAAGGCTATATCATCGGCAAAGGCGATGTGAGCAATTACGGTACATCTAACTTACCTCTCATTACTAATGTCTTGCTAGTTAAAAATTTGAAGCATAATTTGCTTAGTATTAGTCAATTAAGCGATAAAGGTTTTGCAATTTCCTTCTCAAATAATAAATGTAGTATTCTAGACAAAGATAACAATTTAGTTTTTGAAGGATATAGAGAAAGAAATATATATATATTCTGAATATGAATATTAATCATAACTCAGATATGTGTCTTATAGCAAACGACAATGATCCATGGCTATGGCACAAACGTTTCTGTCATATAAACTTCAAAACTATTGACAAGCTAGCCAAAAATAATTTAGTTAAAGGACTACCCAAGTTAAACTTTAAAGTTGACAATCTTTGTGACGCATGTCAAGTACGAAAATTGACCAAATCTACATTTAAATCCAAGAAGGTAATTTCAACATTACAACCACTTGAGTTAAGACATATGGATTTATTCGGACCAACTCATGTTCGGTCAATAAACCATAGTCGATATGTGTGTGTAATTGTTGATGATTTCTCACGTTACACCTGGACAATTTTCTTGAAAAACAAAAGTGATACTTTTAATCATTTTAAATCTTTCGTCAAAAGAATTCAAAAATCGAAAGGGCTTAAGGTTGAAAATATAAGAAGTGATCATGGAGGAGAATTTGAAAATAATGAATTTGAACGTTTTGTAAAAAGAAAGGTATATATCATAACTTTTCGTTTCCTAGAACTCCACAACAAAACGGAGTTGTAGAACGGAAGAACCGGACTTTACAAGAATGTGCAAGAACATTATTGAATGGAATCACTTTACCAAAACATTTTTGGGCAGAAGCCGTTGCAACTGCCTGTTATGTTTTGAACCGTGTACCCATACGACCTCTCACCAAGAATACATCTTATGAATTATTTAACAACAGAAAGCCTTATATTTCATACTTCAAAGTATTTGGTTCAAAGTGCTTTATTTTAAATACAAAAGACCATCTAGGTAAATTCGATCCAAAGGCCGATGAAGGTATATTTGTTGGTTATTCGGAATGAAGCAAGGCCTATCGTATATTTAATAAACCAACCAAAATTATTGAAGAATCTCTACATATATCTTTCGATGAGTTCTATCAGCATCCTAATAATATCATAGATGATGACGAAATAATGGTCATAGAAAATCCTATCGTCACAAATACAGATTCTGACTCAGAAATAACTGTTGAAAATAATACTAATCAAATAAAGTCACAATCTCCACCAAGAATACATTCTCCAACAAGAATTTTAAGAGATCGTCCTATTCAAAATATAATTGGAGAAGTATCTTCAGAAATAAGAACAAGAAGTCAGCTTAATCCAATGGGTCATGTTGCATTTATCTCAAATATCGAATCTAAAAATCCGGTTAATCACTCCCAAACTAAACATATAGATATACGACATCATTTTCTGAGAGATAATATTGAGAAAGGAAATATAAATCTTGAATATGTACATACGGAAAATCAACTAGAAGACATCTTTACTAAGCCTCTACTCGAATCAAATTTTATCAAACTTCGTAGAGAGCTTAGTCTCATATCATGGAAGGAACTTCAAAATTAATATCTACATGTGTTTCATGATATAACAAGTTAAAATATGCACGTACTAAATTACTACAATTTTTACTTAGCATATTTGTGCTATTATTAGCATATTGAATATGAGCCTCTCTTTAAGTTTACGGCCAAAACTCTATGTCTTTTCTTGGCCATTCATGTGTATATAGTAAAGCACTATATATATAATAAAATATATCACTTTAGAATTCATCTTTCATATCAAGTAGAAACAATGGCTCACATCTGCGATGAATGTGCACAAAGGTCACACATTTCGGTTACAAGTTCTAAACCTGAGGAATACTATTCTCCTGAAACACCGAAAAATAGACCAAAATGCACTCATACCCCTGGAAATGCACCAATGCCTAAACGTGCAAATAAAGCTCTATTTTGCTCCCCTCGAACTAGAGATAAGATAGGAGAAATTCATCACTATCAAAAACAACAAATTGAGCTTCAACGACAGTTGCATTACGAACAGAGAATTACCTCGGATCGTCTCTCTCTTTTGGAAAGAATGGCTTCATTTTTCTGTAGCACGAACAAACATGGAGTTTATAAACCTATGCCACATGTCCCTTCGTCTTCTAGAAGTCCAAACTCTTGGGATCGTAATTATAATCGTAACGAAGGTGCAAAGGAAAAATGGTCGCCATGGACATCTCGTATTCGAGAAGTTAAGGAAGAGTCAACCGAGCATAATTCAGCTACATCACATTAATTTTCTTATATATATTATGTTTTCTTTTATATTTCACGTATTTTGTTTTATTATTTCAAGATTTTTAATTCAATTTATATATAATAGCACTTTGAAAAATCTTGAAAAGCTGGAAAATCATGTTCAGTCAGACCAGTCGACCGATAAAATCCCCCCAGTCGAACGTTTAACACTCTGTTTCGAAACAAAACAGGCTTCAGATAAACCAGTCGACCGGTCGATAATCACCAATCGACCGGAAATGTTTCTCTTTTGAAACGGTCGACCATGATTTCGTCGCGGTCGACCAGTTCCATTAATTTTTGTTTTTAGAACATCAAACTTGCAAACGTCGGTTCCACCTCCCACCCTTTCATTTATCCTTTTCAACCTTCAAACACACAATCCCATATCTATCCTAAATCCCCAATTCAAATCTCCTGAAAATCAATGGCTCCACCGCAAAAGAAATCGAAGAAATCATTTTTTATACAACTTCAACCCATTGATTCCAATATAAAACAATGGTTAATGGATCCAATAGCAGTTAAGAGATGGAATGAGATGAAGGACTATACGATTCATGAAGGTTCATTCATCAAATACTCTAATTTCCTTCTTTATGATGTTAGGGAAATAGCAACCAAAGTTCGTATTCAATCTCTTCTTGACTTTGATGATAACAACGTGGAAATCAATCATATCATGATCAAGTTGTTCTACACAAATCTTAACTTAGACAAGTTCAAACTCGAGAATTCTACTCATTATCTATGGTCGGTTGTATGCGGTGAGCATGTTTTTATTTCAAAGGAAAGGATGGCAACAGTTCTTCATTCAGAAAACATTGGTAGGAAGTTCTCAAGAGATTTTTGTACTATTCGTACTCGAGACAATGTAAGTCATCTTTTTATTGAAGATCATAAACTTAGTACAAAAGCAATCAACTTAAGGCCCACTGCTAGTATTCTACATCATGCTATTACGCATTCTTTACTACCTAGAATTGGTAACTTCGATGCGGTTTATAAAGAGAATTTTAAGGCTTTCTATGCTATATATGGAGATATCCAAATTAATTGGATAAATATTATCTTTGATGAGATCTTATTAGTGAATGATCGTACGAGACCGCATTTGTTCTACAATGAATATATTATGCGACTTCTACTTGATTGTGGTCTCAAATCTCCCGAATCTAAAATTTCAAAGCCAAAATGTATCAACAAAGCATTGAGAAAGAGAATGAAGCTTCCTGAACCATGTTTGAATATCATACCTTTTGAACAGTATAAGGAACAAGGTCATCGAGAAGGCGCTTCTTCACAGCCCTCTAAACCCAAACCAGAAGAGGTCAAGCTTCTTCAACCATCATCGTCGACTAAAGATTCACTTGAACAAATTGCACGAAATCAATTTCTTCTTGAAGCTAGACTTAATCGTACCGACAATAAGATCGATAATTTAAATACAAAACTTGACAAACATTTTACGAAATTTAAGTCTTTCTTCGGTATTATTTGGGATGCAATATCTTGTGGTGCATCATCCTCCTCTACACATATACAAGACCCAGGTAAACGTCCAATGCCTCCTACTTTTACATGGACATCTTCAGAGGAAGGCACTAGTTCTGGAACAAGTAATGGACGTGGTCGTGGAACATCTTACATTGAGGAAAGAGGAAATGAAGAAGAAGAAGACGAAGGACAAGAAGAAGGAGAAACTAAATCCGACTCACCATCTCATTAGTTCCTTTTATCCATCTTTTATCATATATTTAAGACTTAAAACAGAACTTGTACATAAGTGGTGTTGTATTTTATTTTTGGTTCAAACTCTAAGACTACGTAACTTGGTTGGGTAAGTATGGTGTGTATGATACAATCCTAATGTATTTTGTGATGAACGATTTGTGTATATTAACTCTTATGATATACTACTCCTTTTTGTCGATGACAAAGGGGGAGAAAAATGCTACAAACAATATTTGTTGCAGATTTTTTTTTTACTTTTTATTTCAGGGGGAGTACATAGATAGGGGGAGTCAGCAACACTTTCAGAGCTATATTTTCATCAATCAAAAAGGGGAAGAATATTGAGTCTACGATTTCACAGCGTTTTGATTAATGACAAGGAGAAAATTCATGATCGACAAAGAGAAGAGAATCAATGATATCGTAAGTTAGAGGCTGATTATTTAGTGTTATAAATGTTAAAATCTATCCTCAATTAATCATATACCTCATTATTGTGAATATATATGTATATATATAAATGCACATTTATTGTGCATATTGCCAGAAACCGGTCGACCGGTTTCAAAATAGGCGGTCGACCGTTTCTTGGCAGAATGTACAATAAATGTGCATACATATATATATATAACGTATATATATTCAAAAATCAGTCTACTAGTTAATTTTGACCAGTCGACCATTTTTCAAACTGAAAGCAACATTTTGAATAGACATCTTCTTTCATTAAAAGTTGCTTCTCTTTCTTTTGATCAAAAATCATTTCTCTTCAATGTTTCTCTTCACAAATGGTTACAACTGTTTATTCATTATATAAATATCATTAAAACATCAACAAAAAAACATCTCTGATCTTAATTCTTTCATCTATCTTGCTTTCAACTTGATATTCTAAAAGCGCACATATTCAACCAAAATATCATTTGAATCTCAGAACTTATTTAATACTCTTGTGATTCAATACGATGTCTACTTCCAAATCTTCACATACATCAAATTATATTTGAGGATAAGATTATAGGAAGGGTGTACTACAAGTGACAAATCCGTGTTGCAAAGAGCACAAGTTTTCAACATACAAATTGTAATCTTAGCTGTTGAAGTCCTCGAGAGTTATAAGAGGCAAGTGTTGAAGTCCTCATTGTTGTTGAGGCGTGAAATCCCGTTCGGCTGTTCGGGTATTGTGAACCTGTTCCTCCGGGTGAAGCAAGGTGGTTGATTAGTGAAAATCCAGAGAGAGGTTTGGGACTGGACGTAGGACGGTGCTCCAAACCAGTAAAAGCCCGGGTGTTATTACTTTAATTTACTGCTTTTTATTTGTGATATATTTCACTATCTCATATTTATTTGCATAACTATTGTAAATATACAAGTTAGTTTATCACATATATTCGGCATATCCATATTACTGATCCTGCTTAAGTAATATACCAACTTCTCAATATTCATCTTTTAATTAATTTACATATTTACAATTTATGTTCACATGTAAATTTTCCACAAGTGTTGTCAATTCAAGTCATGCCCCATTTACCCTTTAAATTATGTCCATAATTCTTGGTATACAAATTCTATCATTCCATGCTACTAAACATTTACATGATTATGAGCCAATCTACGCCAATAGCATGTAGTTTAATATTTTTCCCCCACCGTCTCCCCCGTTATTCGTTCGCATAATTCACATAGAACGTTAGGCTCGCAAATTAGCCTAACTTATAAACAAAAGGAGAAAGAAAAGGATATGTAACATTCCAACAGGCATAAACAATATAGATCAACATGCATAGTATAAATTTGGGATAGAATGACATAAACTTAATTAAGCACATAAACGTGATCTTACATTTAAATTATATCCAATTAACATGCGAACTAGCATAGATCTAATTGTATAAGCATGAACTTATATAAATCTTAAACATGGGTACTAGCTTGGATCTAAACATGTAAGCATGTATGAACATAACTTATCATGTAACTTACATACATAAAAGAACCACAAATTTAATACAACATGATAGGTTCAATGGTATCAGTCCTAATAGTCTCATAGGCATGATAGGTTTTACTATGTCAGTCACAACAGTCCAATAGGCATGATAAGTTCTACTATGTCAGTCACAACAGTCCAATAGGCATGATAAGCTTTACTATGTCAACACAACAGTCCAACAGGCATAAGAAATTCAGAATTGACAAAAGGATAGGCACGAATAGGATTAGGCATAGTTCTAGATCGAGTTATTACAATCTTGATTTCTTATTAGTTGTTCACATCTAAATAGTAACTCTACTTACAGAAAAAGGACGGATCTTGATTTTTGGGATCTGCTTTCTGAATTTGAAAAGCTATCCTTTGATGTAGACGTTTGATTCTCTAGTTCTTCTAATTGATTCCTAGTTTGAATTTGATTCTCTAGTTTGGGGTAGATGAATGAAGGCTAGGCCAGTTTTTAGATGAACAGCATGATGGCTTCATAGAATGAGTTCTAGGGTTGAGGTTTGGGGTGATTATATAGAAGTCTAGGTTCAATTCTAGCCTTTATATTAGTCTAGGAGAAATCAGAGCCATCAAACCAAAGAGATGTGTCATCCAGCAAACCATAGCATGACACATATGCCCTAATACCTCAAAAATCAGTCATTGGCCAATCAGAGAAGGCCACATCAGCACAGGGTTGTAAAAATTCGTCACAGGAGGTAGATCTGGAAGGGGTCGACTCCCTATAGGGGGGTTGACACCTATGCCGACTCCCCTGTAAGGGGTCGACACTTATGTCGACTCTCCCGAGGGGGTCGACACCCCTAAGCGGGAATTTCCCGCTCAGGACGCTCTTGCCAGATTTTGAAATTTGAACTATTTTCTGATTTAATTATTATTTATATTTATTTTCTGCTTGAACTTGGTATCATCTGAACTACATAACTTCTTCATGCGGAGTCCGATTCACGCAAACTCGGACTCTATCTCAAGCAGAATTCCGAGACGAACGCAATGGCATAACCCGTTTCCCTTAATTCCCAATTTTAAAATTAAGTATTCTTTAATTCGTTACTTTAAAGTTCATAGAAAATACGGGGTATTACATTCTCCCCTCCTTAAAGGATTTCATCCCTGAAATATCTAAGTTAAGAAGAATGTATCCTTACATCCAACATCCATCTACTGGACCATCAATCACAGGAATCCATTGTCCTTAAAAAGATTTTTTAATGCTTTCATGATCATATGCATAGTGTGTGTACATGTCCGTATCTAATGCAAAATCAGGCGGTCTACTGATTCATTTGATCTCCTTGATGCGAATCATGTTGATGCTATGAGTACATCATGTATGCTATTATCCCTAATCATACTTTCTACATGAGTGCACAATCATTCATATAAATGCAATGTCCATATGATAACACATCAAGTTTCAATCCATATATAAACACATATATGCATGCAATATGAAAGTGACTGAGCCGATCTACTTCCTAGTGTGTGTGTGTGTGTGTGTGTGTATGCATCCAAGAGCAACCACTAGCAACCATCAATCATAACATGTTTCAAATACATGTTTACATCCATTGATTTCTACCTAGGGATCAAGAATAGGACCGAGGAGATATACTTAAAACGATAAATAAAAGCATGCATAAACTTTATGAAAAACAAGAGGTCAAAGATGTACCCTCAAAAAGATAAGGGTAGGCTGCGTGTATCTTGTCCTCAGTCTCCCAAGTCGCGTCTTCTTCTACATCACTCCATTGTACTTTAATTAACTTTACTTCATGATTGCGTAGCCTTTTAACTTCTGTACCAAAGATACAAGTTGGAACTCTTCTCACCGTCGCATCTCGCTCCACTTCTATTTCCTCAAGTATGCTTGGCTCCACAACTTCTGTCGACTCATGTAAGCACTTTCATAGATGAGAGACATGAAAAAAATTATGAACTCTAGCCAATATTTCGGGTAGCTCTACTTTATAAGCCATCTTCCCAATCCTTTCAACGATAGGAAATGGTCCAACAAATCTTGGTGCCAATTTTTCTGCAGACCCAAAGCGACCGGCATTCCTCAAAGGAGATACTTTAAGGAAAACCATGTCTCCAACCTCAAACTCAAGGTCAGTCCTTCTTTTATCAACATAGGACTGCGATCTATCTTGTGCGGTCTTCATTCGTCTTCGTATCAAGTCAACCTTCTTTAAAGTTTCTCTGATCATGTCAGGCCCAAGTACGAGCTTGTCTGTAGACTCCCACCAACAAATTGGTGATCGGCATGGTCTTCCATATAAAGCCTCGTAGGGTGCCATGTCTATGGTGGCTTGGTAGCTATTGTTGTAGGCGAACTCTACCAAAGGAAGTTGATCTTCCCATGTTCCCCCAAAATCAAGAATGCACAATCTCAAGAGATCTTCTAATACGCTGTTCACCCTTTCCGTCTAACCATCGGTTTGAGGGTAATAGGCAGTGCTTAAGCATAGCTTTGTGCCTACAGCCTCTTGCAAACTCTTCCAAAACTCGCTAGTAAAGATAGGATCTCGATCACTTACTATGCTAGAGGGTATTCCATGCAGTCGAACCACCTCTTTAAGATAAATGGATGCTAACGATGAGCCAGTCCTCCTACTTTTAACAGGTATAAAGTGAGCACTTTTAGTGAGCCTGTCCACTATTACCCAAATACTGGTATTAGCCCTTCTTGACCTAGGCAACCCATTAATAAAGTCCATCAAAATGCTATCTTATTTCCACTGCGGGACCTCTAGAGGATGAAGTAGACCACCAGGCTTCTTCTGTTCTGCCTTGACTAGCTGGCATATCATGCATTTAGAGACAAACTCAGCTACATCCTTCTTCATGCCATTCCAGGAGAAAATCCTTTTTATGTCTTTATACATCTTGTCCCCACCTGGATATATGGTCAACTTAGAACGGTGTGCATCTTCGAGAATGGTTTTCACCAAATCCCTTGTTTGTGGTACGCATAGTCTTCCATCCCATCTGAACCAACCCTTGTCATCGATGGAGTATCTATTAAGGTGACTAGAAGTCTCACCTCTAATTAGCTTATCCACCATATCAACTAGCTGAGGATCTTCACGTTGCGCGGTTCCTGTTGAGTCCAAAAGCGTAGGCCGCACCTCTAGCGATGCTAACAAACTAGGTACAAATTCAAAGGGGGTCTAAAGTCAAAGTTTGCTATGTACTCCAAGCTTTTCCTTTCTACAGAGAGAGGACTCAAGGTCAACTTTTTCCTACTTAAGGCATCTGCTACCACATTGCCCTTGCCAGGGGTATAAGCAATCTCAAAATTATATGAGGCAAGAAATTCCATCCACCTTTGTTGCCTTAAGTTAAGATCTTTCTATGAGAAAAGGTACTTTAACGATTTATGGTCAGTAAACAATTCAAACCTTTTTCCTAGTAGGTAATGACGCCATGACTTAAGAGCGAAAACAATGGCAGCTAGTTCTAAATCATGAATTGGTAGTTTTTCTCATGTACCTTCAACTGCCTTCCTCCATAACAAACTACTTTGCCTTCTTGCATCAAGACAGTGCCTAATCTTGTTCCGCATGCGTCTGTGTATACGGTAAACATCTTGCTTCCGTTAGGCAATGTCAGATTTGGGGTTGTTGTCAGAGCCCTTTTCAATCGTTGGAAAGCAATGTCGCAATCCAAATCCCAAGCAAAAGTTTGGTTCTTCTTTGTCAGTCTAGTAAGTGGGGATGAGATCATAGCAAAGTCCTTAATGAACTTTCTGTAAAAGCCTTCTAGCCCGAGAAAACTTCGTACTTCAGTTGCATTCCGTGGAATCTTCCAATCTTGTACCGCAACTACTTTTGCGGGATTCACAGCTATCCCTTCTTTGGACAACACATGTCCAAGAAACCTTACTTCTTCTCTCCAAAAATGGCATTTGGAGAATTTTGCTTTCAGCTGGCGTGCACGAAGAGTATCCATAACTTCCCTTAAATGCAGAGCACGTTCTTCCTTGCTTTTTGAGAAAATCAAAATGTCATCCACGAAGACCACTACAAATTTATTAAGGAACTCTCTGAACACCCTACTCATCAAGTCTACGAAATAGGCAGGTGTGTTTTTCAAGCCGAAGGGCATGACAAGCCAATCGAAGAAACCATCCGCGTGGTCTTATCTATGCTGTCTTCAGCCACTCTTAGCTGATGAAATCCGGTGGCTAGATCTAGCTGGGAAAAAACTGAGGCACCTACGAGTTGGTCAAACAAGTTGTCTATTCTAGGGAGTGGGTGCCTATTCTTCTTGGTCAGCTTATTTAGCTCCCTATAATCCACACACAGGCGAAGTGAACCATCTGCTTTGGTTGCAAACACCACTGGAGCACCCTATTCAGAAATACTCCGCCTTATGAACCCCTTTTCAAGCAACTCTTTAACTTGCTTGCTGAGCTCTTTCCTTTCCCTTGGAGCCATGTGTCTAACAGGTAAAGAAACAGGTTTTGCATTATCAACAAGGTATATGTGGAAGTCTATATCTCGCTTTGGAGGCAAACCTTTTACCTCTTCAAAGACATCCGAGTATTCGCGGACTACTCTAACAGATTGCAAGTTTTCAATAGACGCATCAAGAGATTCTAGATAGCTAAGCATAACAGAATTCATGGGATTACAAGAGATTTCGAGAGTGTTACCGAGGCGAGTCATAAGTCTAACCACTCTATTTTCACAATCGAGGATGGCACCGTTACTGGATAACCAATCCATGCCTAAAATCAACCCATAGCCTGTGAAGCCCAAAATATAAGCATTACGTCTAAACCCAATGCTTAGTATAGAAATTTCCAAATCCAAACAAATCATTGACAAATAAGTCGAACCCCCAATTGGATTTGAAACAACCATGGGATCCTCTGCTATACTGGTATCTAAGTGCAGAGGTTCAACTAAAGCAGTAGATATAAAAAAGTGCGATGCACCAGAATAAAAAAGAGTACGAACTGGATGATCAGAAAGATAAACTAAACTCTCAACAGAAATATTTCTACCTCTTTCTTGCGGAGGTGCAATGAGAGCATGAACCTGACCTCCAGAAGTGGATCCAGTCCTCTGCCCTTGCCCTTGCCTTTTGGGCAATCTTTAGCCAAATGTCCTGTCTCGCCGCATTAAAAGCAGCCACCCATCTTGCTCTTCTTCTTCCTGCAGTCTTTAATTAGATGTCCAGGTATGCCACAAAATTTGCACTTCCTCTTTTAACGGGGTTTGTTATTCTTCCCGCCTTTCTTGGAGTTTGTCTTCTTATTTTGCGATCCCTCCACTTTCTTGTCTAGAGGTTCTTCCACCTTTGCCTCTTTCTTGCCATTCTTGTCTTCCTCCTATAACAGTGCCATGTCTACCAGTCTCTAAAAAATCGCACCCATAGGTATATGGGACATAGCTAGGCTGTGCAGTGGCTCATTCAACCCTTTAATGAAACGGAGAGCCTTCTTAAGTGGAGTGTTTACTAACTCTAGTCCGAATCTAGCCAACTGGTTGAATTGGTTGACGTATTCCCTAACCGATAGGCTTCCCTGTTTGAGTGCTAAGAACTTCTCCATCTGTAGGCTTCGTTCAGCTTGCGTGAGGAACTTCATTTCAAATCTCATTCTGAAATCCTCCCAAGTTTCAACTGGTCTCTCAGCATTAGTAACTTCCCACTAGTAAGAGGCCTCGTCCTTAAGTAACCACACGGCCAATTGTATCTTCTGCCTATCGTCCACTTCGAATATAACAAACAAATCTTCTGTTTCCTTGAGTCAGTTTCTTGCTTCCACAAATGACTCAGTCCCATTAAAGTTCTTCCTACCCATGGCTCGAAAGTCTCTACATATCTCCGAGAAAGCATTCACACAAGGAGGAGGAGGAGGAGGAATAACTACAACTGGGGGAGGAGGAACGTCTGCTGGGCCTGCGTCATTAGCCCTACCCTCCAGGTACCTTTTGAACCAACCAGGTACCAGTATGCCCTCAGGAAGATTAAGATCCCCAGACATGATGAAACGAAAAGAAAAGGTTCAAAACAAAGGATAGAAAGATGGTGCATATGGCTTTGGGGATTATGCCTTTATAATAAAACAACACTTTTCTTGAAAATGCTTCTTTAAACTTCTTTTTGAAAAAAAAAATAGTTTTCAAAACTTTTATCTGATCTGGTAAACCATTGCTCTAATACCAAGTGAAACACCCCACCTCCGTTAAGGTCACTCACTAAGGGAATGCATTAACTTTGGTGAAGCATTTTAGGTAAAAGACACAGATAATTTACAAGACAGACATATAAGCAGCGGAAAACTGAAATTATTTATTAAATAGCATGGTTCAGTCAAAACATTACAAGCATTGTCTCAAAACCCAACTTCTAAATTATTACAACAAAACATCTGTCTTGATTTAAATATCCAAGTACATAAAGAAGCATAAAACAAAAGTAAAGCAGCATAAATGCCCAATAAAAGTACAACCACAGCCATAGCCCAAGAAAAGAGAAACCAAGTAATACCTCTACTCCCTTCAAGCTTGAAAAGGTCTGCACTAAGCTGAAGTATTCACTCCCTGCGGACCGGGGGGAACGGAAGAAAAGAAGGCGAAAGAAAACGGGTCAGACATAAGTCTGGTAAGTCCAGTGATTATTCAGCTTGTAAACAGGTAAAAGGATTATTGCATGAATAAACTGAACGTTATACAATACCATAGAAATAAGATAACATAAGATAAGATAAACTGAGTATTCTATCGCACTCGTTTCTATTTCTCTGCACATACTATGAAGTTTCAACTACCATCATGTGTTCATAACAAAGTGATCCCTTTCCCGATCGGCTTCTACTCGCATGCATTTATTACTTGTGTCATTCGGCCACGCTAGATTGTAGATACATGTGCTGGTCCTACCATAGAGTGTATCAATTCCTATTGTGGCAACCCGACACAAATTCTAGATGCACAGTGTATACTACTGATGCCTAGTGCTTTCTTTTCCCGCTCCGGAGCATGTGCACGCCCGTACTCCGTCGAGACCTACACTGCCGCACCACTTGCCGCTATTTTGACTGCTTATAATCAGCCCAGTAAGCGAGCCCCACCCCGCCTAGTTCAGGGTACCGTGATACATCTATGTGGGTTACTGCTGAAATGGGTCCCCATTACTGGGGTTTCCTAATCAACATGTTATAATGGTTAAGTGTTTTCAAATTATCCTAACCCCACCCATCTGTTAAATTAACATGTTGTATTGGTTAAGTGTTGCCTTAATTAACTTAACCCTACCATTCTTAGCTTGTCTGTTTCTTAGGTTTAATTCATTCATTAAAGCACCAACCTCTCACATTAGATCTATATTGTTGCAGTCGCTGGATGTGCCGGGCGGTTGCGGGCAGTCTTATACCGCAACTCAATCTAACCTCGGGGTTTTGGGCTTAACGCGCTAACCTCTCACATTAGATCTATATTGTTACGGTTGCTGGATGTGCCGGGCGGTTTCGGGCAGTCTTACTGTGACGGCCTGGAATTTCGCTCGATCTGAATCAGTCGTTAAACCGATCTAGACCATTCGAAACCCCTGAACGTTTGAGAACAGGACAAATCAGAACACTACAGAAGAACATTTCATTGCTATTACAACAATTCCATCAGATACAAGAATATACAGAGTATAAATGAATAAATATTACACAGAAATATCAGAGATTTAAATTACATTTAAATACATAGCAGCGGAAAAATAATATAAAGCACAACTGAAGGTGATATACGGATACAGAGCTTTCCGGATATCATTCCAGCTGTAAACCAGGATCCTGTGGATATAAATCTGCAAAACCAAAACTACTTGCTGCCCGTGCGGAAAATAGGGGCACCCAGAGTTTAGGTTAAAACAATAAACTCCAGGTCAGTCATGTGACTGGTGTGAGAACTAAAACAGTTATTTAAAACTTTACTTTAAAAGAGAGTAATTCAAGGGACCACGCCGTATAACACGGAACGGGTTTCCTCCCAAGAATACCAGTGCATATAGAATAAACAACGCAATGCTTTTTCGAAAAATGAAGCTGTTATAAGACCCAGGTCCCATCACACAATGCAACGCAAGCCGGAGGATAGGGTTTTACCTTATAACAGCCAAACATGCTTGGTACGTTTTAAACAAATCATTTGATACTATAATAAGTGTATAGTGTCAAAACAGTTTCAATCATAAATATAAATCATAGACGGCATGGGTACCATATATCATGTCGCCATACTAGTTCTACAATTAAAACCGCAATACACGTATTGGAAATTGGATTTCCGTCATGAGTCGAGGCAAGGGGCAAGCTCCTCTCCGCGTTCGAGACACTCTAGCAAATGCTCAGGACTACGCACACTGGGTAACCCTTGGATGCTTCAGGGCCGGTCCTCACTTACGTTAGAGGATTAATTATGCCTGAACACACGTTTCCCGGTCCTTACAGACCTATAATCGAGGCGCCTCATTCCAACTACCACAAAGGTGAAAAGTATATAAATGTCAGGGCTGGTAAGTCACTGACACCACCAAAGCTAGAAAGAAACGTCGTGCTCTCCCTGCAGTCCGTATCCCGTTTTTAACTCATACCAAGGTGTGAGGCTCGCGAATTCACGTTATACACAAAGCTGCCACGTAGGCTGTGCTTTGATCATCAACCACAAGACTTTGCTTTTCAACAGAAGCCTTGATCATTGCATCTTAGCGTGCCACACAGGCAATTCATGCCATGCGACTGATGTCCATCGATATACAACCTCTGAGCTCGTACGTCTCAGAGAAGGGCGTTAAGAAAAAGAATAAATTCTCCGCCGCCAAACAGATGTATATTTAATAGAAATCAATCGACATAGAATAAAATCCAGTGTCAGACACACAATCCATTTACAAGTCCGTTCTGGGTCTGAACGAAACCGGAGGCACTTTCCTCGCATATCCATCCATCTCCAAGTACGTCTGGACGACCACCAACTATTTCCATCCTCTTGGGTGTACAGCCCAATCAGGATCGTCAGTAATAATCCAAACGATGTGAAGACTTCCGGTCTTCGACCACCGTCTTCATCTTCGACTTATCGTCGAATCGGTTATTCAGAATGGGTATAAACCCGGCCTTTCCGAATAACCCGCGTATATTAAAACAAATGTTACACAAACACAACATACGCCTCATTCCAATTCATTAGTCACTAACCGCAGATTAGCAAGAGAACAATTTCCCAAACATTAACCCCGAAGGCCGAAACCAACATCAGATCAATACCCAGGAAACCATTCTTCTTAGCCAACCTACAGCTAGTTTCTAAATTCCACATTCTTAGGGAAAAGTTCCCATTAATTTTATCCAAGATAAATTCTTTAAAATTTATCCTGTAATTTTCCTTTGGATGTCATTTAAAACCAAATTATGGTTTTTCCAACTAGTCGAGATTAGCGAACCACAACGAAGTAATTATTTATTTTATTTCCCAATCCCGACCTATTCATCCCATGAAGCAAAACTGGTAATACTCCATATCTAATACCATGGTGTTATCGGTAAAATTAATTACCATTTCACGTTCAAATCTAATTAAAGATTTAACTATCGCTTTGGAGCAAAACTGGCGATGCTCTATTCTCGCTTAATTCTAAATTTGATAATTTAGATTATAGATTCACATTTCAACTCTAATTGCAGATTCAATAAAATTCCTTTTACTGGGTTAAAGAACTAGGTGTTATTTAAAACACAGTTCACGATAAACCCATTTCAAATCCAATCAAATATATTAGAAATTCCGATTATTTAAAACCCCTTTTTAAATCTAATTTATTTATTTAAAAACAATTGGGTTTTAAATTTAGTTCAAAACTAGTTCATTTCGATAAAAACACATTTTTATCTTTTCAAATATGAAGTTTTTCATCCCAATTCTCCCCAAATCATTTCTTATGATTTTACATAAATTATTACTATTTTTAATAATTTTATCAAGGCCCGTACAGTCGATTTCCAACAATGGCCATCGAACTGCACTTATAGCGACCTTTTTCGAATTTGATTTGGACGTATCTCCAAATCCAACCATTAGATTTTGAATTTCTAATATTCTTTATAAAGCTCTTTTCGATACGAACCCAACGGTTCCGGTTTTAGGAGAATCCGACGGTCGGATCTCCCGTAATGTCCGTTTGAAATAAATGGTCGAAATTCACGAACTACCGCGGCGCGGCGCGTTCTATTCAGGCCATTATATTATATATATAATATATATAATATATATTTCGTCGATTTCTATTTAAAACGAATTATATAAATAGTTTTAAATTCGTTTCAAAAGCAAATTCAACTTCCCTTTCAATTCAAGTCAAAATTGAATTCTTCTTTATAAATTCGTTCTAAAATTCATTTCTATTCAATTCAAATTTCAATTCAATTTAAATTTAATTCGAATTCGTTTTCAATTCAATTCAATTCAATTCAAATTGGTTTTCTATTCGATTCAAATTCATTTTTTTTCTTTTCAAATTAAATTCGTTTTGTTTTCTATTTGAATCAAGTTCATTATATATTCAATTCGAAATCAAATTGGTTTCTATTCCATTCAATTCGAAATCGTTTTATATTCAATTCATTTCGAAATCGTTATGTATTCAATTCATTTCGAAATCGTTTTATATTCAATTCATTTCGAAATCGTTATATATTCAATTCATTTCGAAATCGTTATATATTCAATTCATTTCGAAATCGTTATATATTCAATTCATTTCGAAATCGTTTTATATTCAATTTATTTCGAAATCGTTATATATTCAATTCATTTCGAAATCGTTATATATTCAATTCAATTCGAAATAAAATTGATATAAATATCGTTCACGTCAAAATGGCGTCGATCTAATCAACACGGCTTTATATATTCTATTTCAAATATATCTATTTCAAATATTCTATTTGTCAACACACGACTAATCTCAATGAATGAGTACCGTCCACGTGTGACTATTTTTGTTAAATTATTTCGTTCAACACATGACTAATCTCAACGGATGAGTACAGTCAACACATGAACCTTTATTTTATATTGATAAAGATGTAATTTTTATTATAAAAATATTTCGTTCAACACATGACTAATCTCAACGGATGAGTACAGTCAACACATGAACCTTTATTTTATATATTCTTTATTTTTCAAATTGGAATGAGGCCCAATCAATCACCATATAAAATTAATTATATGGATTTTCATACATCACACGTATATAATAGCATTGAAAGATAATCAAACATCAACCAAAGTGCACTACACTGTATAAGCATCAAATATAGATATCTAACGCTTATAACAGCCTGTCAATCAATCGATCGACATATTTAATCAATCAGGATGAGTGAACTTCAAATTTCATCCCAACACCCGTGTAGGGTTTCAAACAATCAAACACAGATTTTATTCGTGCAGTTGGGCGATGTGTAAAATTTATCGATCCAATCAATGTCAGTCAAATCAGTGTACATAAACAAACCGTCTGGTTTGTAAATGAATATTTTATTTTATTCACTTTCACGTTAAAAATTATATTTTTAACGATAAAACATTTTATTTTAACACTTGAATTTCTATTCAGCTCATTTATTCAATAAATGATTACTTTTATTTTTCTAACATATTTTAGAAAATTTCGGCGGCATAACGGCACGATACTAGAAACGGGACAAGGCCTAGCCTTATCCCCGGTCTAGTGAAGGCCCACGCCATTCACACATCAATCAAATCAATTTATTTCACCAAACAATTCAATTTCAAATCAAATCATCCAACTAATCTACGCAACCAAACAAACAAGTCCATGGTCTGTGGACGATTGTGTCGGGTGCTACTAAGCACCGTCTGTATCCTAGTATATATATATATATATATAACTAGAAAAGAAATAGAAGAGTGAGAAGTTCTCACCGAAAGCTATCCTAGCTCCACGGCTCTTCATTAATAGAAATCTTCTTCGCTATCGCATCTTCGTCATCTTCGTTGCCCGTAGCCACTACATATATTAAAATCACACATTTTTATCTTTTGATGTCTTTAAAATAAAAATCACATTTTTATTTATTCACTTTCAATTTAAAAGTCATATTTTTATAATTACTTCATATATTTAAAAATCGAATTTTCACTCAATTATTCAATATATAAAAATCGACTTTTTATCACTATGTCAAATAGATAAAAATTATATTTTTATCACGCTATTTTCTATATAAAGATTTCCCTTTCTAAAATAAAGATTTCACCTTTATAAAAATATAGACTTCGCCTTTTCAAATTTAAAGGTTTCATATACGATAAAAATCTCATTTTTATCTAATCTAAAATATTTCTTTTATGCGATGAAAAATCATATTATTCTATAATGATGCCTACATATGTAAAAATTATATATATTTTTCAATTTCAAAACATTATATATACAAAGATCTTACCTTTCATGTATAAACAGAAAGATCTAATCTTTTTATATTTAAAAATATAACCTTTCTACATTGCAAAATCAAATCTTTTCTATTTCAAAAATCCGAGCTTTTCTGATATAATGATCACGTTTTTGTATGCACCAATAAATATAATTAAAATAAAATAAAATAATAAAAATGAGTAAATAGGACTTACTGTTTTTTTCAACGAGGAGGGGGGGGTTCTTGGCGTCGGAATCGGTATGTGGAGGTGGATGCAGGGCTTACCGGCGGCTCTGACAGGGGGGGCGCTCTCGGTCTTCGATCCACGAGGAGGGGTTTTGCGGTGGGTTAAGGGGAAGGGCGCGAGGTGTAGAAGAAAGGGGGGGAGAAGAAGGGCGGTGGCAGCGGTGATGAACGGCGGTGGCGGAGGTGAGGTGGGTGGCGGCTGGTAGGCGACGCGATTTGTTTTTTTTTCTTTTTTTTTTCTTTTTCACTTTAAAAACTGACGGGAAGATAAGGAGAAAAAAAAGGGGGAGAGAGAATAGAGGAGTTGACTAACTTTAAAAATATATATTTAATTTAATTAAACCCCATAAAGTTACTTTTTCATTTAAACTCGAAATCAAGTCCACCGACTGTCATATCTAGCGTATTACCCCCATTCCGAACACAATGGGATATGTATCATAAGCCGATTCGATCGTTTCGATCAGTTTTCATCAAAATCAACATATAACTCTATATATTGAATTTGAACGTACATTTCAATTTACTGGGGTCACATACTAACTCTAAAAATTCCAGAAAAATATTTTCTAGCTTCGTATTGACGATACGGTCCTAACAAAACTAGTTTCGTCGAATTCCGAGACCGTTGGAAAAATGGCCAATTTCCAGTCGATTAAATTCAACTGAAATGGTCAAAACGCGTTTTCCTTTGCCACGCTCACATATTGATTCGAAAAATTATGAAATTTGGGATCTAACAATAATTCGACATCACGGACCCAACAAAACTGGTTTCGTCGAAATCCGAGGTCGTTTGCAAAATGTCCATTTTTAAGGGCCTGAATTCCATAGCGACTATTCAGAATTTTCAACTGGACATATCTTTTGACTCCCGCTATGAAATCTCGATTATTCGGATTCGATGGAAAGATATTATCAAATAGATCCCATTATTTTTGGTTTCACTAAAATCCGGATTGTTTTGCACCCGGTACATTCAATTGAAGTTTGAAATCGAATTATCGAACTACCGCGCCATTTTCAATTCTATTTATAATTATATATAAATATTTATATTCTAACGACGACGTATATAATATATACGTTATAATTATATTCAAAATAAATTTCTCGTCGATATTATTTAAAATAATCTATTTTAAATATAGAAAATTCGCTGTAATTGCCAAAATAAAAATTTTAAACTGGCCCAGATTTTCGGGTTATTACAATCTCCCCCACTTAAAACTTTTCGTCCCCGAAAAGGAACAAAGTCGAAAGTGGTTTGATTATTCCACTCTACGCTCGATCAGGCTTCCATTCTCCAACTTTTCAGTTTCTGAGAATTTTCAAATTTTCAAAAATTTGGCTAACACCCTAAATTTTCGAAAAATTTCGCCATAACCTCCCCTGCAATGGGAGCATCGGGGAATTTCAAATAGCTTCCCCGGTCCTTCAGATCTCAAAAAGAAAAAGAAAAAGCCAAGCGGCTAGCCAATAGGCTCACAAAATCATCATCACCAAAACAAAACAGTAAATTATGTAGTAAACATGTACCTATTTGTCGGGCAAACAAATTTTATTCTCTGCTCTAGCCTCCTCGCTATGACCTGTTCAATGTAAGTATATGTATATGCAAGCAAATGCGACCAATTTTCAATATAGTTCAATATTTGGTTCAATTAGGCTAAATGGTTAAAATTAGCAAACAAATAGGCAAACAACACAAACATCAATCAATTAGTGAATTAGAGTTTCAAATTGATAATTTTACTATATATACAGAAAATCTTGTTTTTGATGCCAATTCACAACAAAGTGTTCTAGCTATATTAGTTTTGGTTCTCACACCAGTCTAATGGAAATATATAGAAAATCACGCCTTCGTTACTCGAACATGAATACTAATGACAACTAGTCAATCATTAGAATCATCTTCGGGCCACTAGAGTATGATTCTATATCTATCCAATATATTAAAACTTCGAATATACGTTCATGACGCGTATACGCGAAATCTTTATATACTCGATTGTCCATATTCAAAATAAATAAATAATCAAATACGTATAAAATGGTTTAAATTTTAAAACACAATTGTTTTCAATTGAAAAATATACTCTTCACACTCGTTCTAGGATACTACTGATCCTATCTCTAACGAGTCATTCTAATTGGATATTACTAATCCAATATCTGATGAATTCTTTCATTCGGTTCTAATGTGTCTTGTTCTCTAAGCTTTGTAAACCAAAGCTCTGATACCAAATGTGACGGCCTGGAATTTCGCTCGATCTGAATCAGTCGTTAAACCGATCTAGACCGTTCGAAACCCCTGAACGTTTGAGAACAGGACAAATCAGAACACTACAGAAGAACATTTCATTGCTATTACAACAATTCCATCAGATACAAGAATATACAGAGTATAAATGAATAAATATTACACAGAAATATCAGAGATTTAAATTACATTTAAATACATAGCAGCGGAAAAATAATATAAAGCACAACTGAAGGTGATATACGGATACAGAGCTTTCCGGATATCATTCCAGCTGTAAACCAGGATCCTGTGGATATAAATCTGCAAAACCAAAACTACTAGCTGCCCGTGCGGAAAATAGGGGCACCCAGAGTTTAGGTTAAAACAATAAACTCCAGGTCAGTCATGTGACTGGTGTGAGAACTAAAACAGTTATTTAAAACTTTACTTTAAAAGAGAGTAATTCAAGGGACCACGCCGTATAACACGGAACGGGTTTCCTCCCAAGAATACCAGTGCATATAGAATAAACAACGCAATGCTTTTTCGAAAAATGAAGCTGTTATAAGACCCAGGTCCCATCACACAATGCAACGCAAGCCGGAGGATAGGGTTTTACCTTATAACAGCCAAACATGCTTGGTACGTTTTAAACAAATCATTTGATACTATAATAAGTGTATAGTGTCAAAACAGTTTCAATCATAAATATAAATCATAGACGGCATGGGTACCATATATCATGTCGCCATACTAGTTCTACAATTAAAACCGCAATACACGTATTGGAAATTGGATTTCCGTCATGAGTCGAGGCAAGGGGCAAGCTCCTCTCCGCGTTCGAGACACTCTAGCAAATGCTCAGGACTACGCACACTGGGTAACCCTTGGATGCTTCAGGGCCGGTCCTCACTTACGTTAGAGGATTAATTATGCCTGAACACACGTTTCCCGGTCCTTACAGACCTATAATCGAGGCGCCTCATTCCAACTACCACAAAGGTGAAAAGTATATAAATGTCAGGGCTGGTAAGTCACTGACACCACCAAAGCTAGAAAGAAACGTCGTGCTCTCCCTGCAGTCCGTATCCCGTTTTTAACTCATACCGAGGTGTGAGGCTCGCGAATTCACGTTATACACAAAGCTGCCACGTAGGCTGTGCTTTGATCATCAACCACAAGACTTTGCTTTTCAACAGAAGCCTTGATCATTGCATCTTAGCGTGCCACACAGGCAATTCATGCCATGCGACTGATGTCCATCGATATACAACCTCTGAGCTCGTACGTCTCAGAGAAGGGCGTTAAGCAAAAGAATAAATTCTCCGCCGCCAAACAGATGTATATTTAATAGAAATCAATCGACATAGAATAAAATCCAATGTCAGACACACAATCCATTTACAAGTCCGTTCTGGGTCTGAACGAAACCGGAGGCACTTTCCTCGCATATCCATCCATCTCCAAGTACGTCTGGACGACCACCAACTATTTCCATCCTCTTGGGTGTACAGCCCAATCAGGATCGTCAGTAATAATCCAAACGATGTGAAGACTTCCGGTCTTCGACCACCGTCTTCATCTTCGACTTATCGTCGAATCGGTTATTCAGAATGGGTATAAACCCGGCCTTTCCGAATAACCCGCGTATATTAAAACAAATGTTACACAAACACAACATACGCCTCATTCCAATTCATTAGTCACTAACCGCAGATTAGCAAGAGAACAATTTCCCAAACATTAACCCCGAAGGCCGAAACCAACATCAGATCAATACCCAGGAAACCATTCTTCTTAGCCAACCTACAGCTAGTTTCTAAATTCCACATTCTTAGGGAAAAGTTCCCATTAATTTTATCCAAGATAAATTCTTTAAAATTTATCCTGTAATTTTCCTTTGGATGTCATTTAAAACCAAATTATGGTTTTTCCAACTAGTCGAGATTAGCGAACCACAACGAAGTAATTATTTATTTTATTTCCCAATCCCGACCTATTCATCCCATGAAGCAAAACTGGTAATACTCCATATCTAATACCATGGTGTTATCGGTAAAATTAATTACCATTTCACGTTCAAATCTAATTAAAGATTTAACTATCGCTTTGGAGCAAAACTGGCGATGCTCTATTCTCGCTTAATTCTAAATTTGATAATTTAGATTATAGATTCACATTTCAACTCTAATTGCAGATTCAATAAAATTCCTTTTACTGGGTTAAAGAACTAGGTGTTATTTAAAACACAGTTCACGATAAACCCATTTCAAATCCAATCAAATATATTAGAAATTCCGATTATTTAAAACCCCTTTTTAAATCTAATTTATTTATTTAAAAACAATTGGGTTTTAAATTTAGTTCAAAACTAGTTCATTTCGATAAAAACACATTTTTATCTTTTCAAATATGGAGTTTTTCATCCCAATTCTCCCCAAATCATTTCTTATGATTTTACATAAATTATTACTATTTTTAATAATTTTATCAAGGCCCGTACAGTCGATTTCCAACAATGGCCATCGAACTGCACTTATAGCGACCTTTTTCGAATTTGATTTGGACGTATCTCCAAATCCAACCATTAGATTTTGAATTTCTAATATTCTTTAGAAAGCTCTTTTCGATACGAACCCAACGGTTCCGGTTTTAGGGGAATCCGACGGTCGGATCTCCCGTAATGTCCGTTTGAAATAAATGGTCGAAATTCACGAACTGCCGCGGCGCGGCGCGTTCTATTCAGGCCATTATACTATATATATAATATATATAATATATATTTCGTCGATTTCTATTTAAAACGAATTATATAAATAGTTTTAAATTCGTTTCAAAAGCAAATTCAACTTCCCTTTCAATTCAAGTCAAAATTGAATTCTTCTTTATAAATTCGTTTTAAAATTCATTTCTATTCAATTCAAATTTCAATTCAATTTAAATTTAATTCGAATTCGTTTTCAATTCAATTCAATTCAATTCAAATTGGTTTTCTATTCGATTCAAATTCATTTTTTTTCTTTTCAAATTAAATTCGTTTCGTTTTCTATTTGAATCAAGTTCATTATATATTCAATTCGAAATCAAATTGGTTTCTATTCCATTCAATTCGAAATCGTTTTATATTCAATTCATTTCGAAATCGTTATGTATTCAATTCATTTCGAAATCGTTTTATATTCAATTCATTTCGAAATCGTTATATATTCAATTCATTTCGAAATCGTTATATATTCAATTCATTTCGAAATCGTTATATATTCAATTCATTTCGAAATCGTTTTATATTCAATTTATTTCGAAATCGTTATATATTCAATTCATTTCGAAATCGTTATATATTCAATTCATTTCGAAATAAAATTGATATAAATATCGTTCACGTCAAAATGGCGTCGATCTAATCAACACGGCTTTATATATTCTATTTCAAATATATCTATTTCAAATATTCTATTTGTCAACACACGACTAATCTCAATGAATGAGTACCGTCCACGTGTGACTATTTTTGTTAAATTATTTCGTTCAACACATGACTAATCTCAACGGATGAGTACAGTCAACACATGAACCTTTATTTTATATTGATAAAGATGTAATTTTTATTATAAAAATATTTCGTTCAACACATGACTAATCTCAACGGATGAGTACAGTCAACACATGAACCTTTATTTTATATATTCTTTATTTTTCAAATTGGAATGAGGCCCAATCAATCACCATATAAAATTAATTATATGGATTTTCATACATCACACGTATATAATAGCATTGAAAGATAATCAAACATCAACCAAAGTGCACTACACTGTATAAGCATCAAATATAGATATCTAACGCTTATAACAGCCTGTCAATCAATCGATCGACATATTTAATCAATCAGGATGAGTGAACTTCAAATTTCATCCCAACACCCGTGTAGGGTTTCAAACAATCAAACACAGATTTTATTCGTGCAGTTGGGCGATGTGTAAAATTTATCGACCCAATCAATGTCAGTCAAATCAGTGTACATAAACAAACCGTCTGGTTTGTAAATGAATATTTTATTTTATTCACTTTCACGTTAAAAATTATATTTTTAACGATAAAACATTTTATTTTAACACTTGAATTTCTATTCAGCTCATTTATTCAATAAATGATTACTTTTATTTTTCTAACATATTTTAGAAAATTTCGGCGGCATAACGGCACGATACTAGAAACGGGACAAGGCCTAGCCTTATCCCCGGTCTAGTGAAGGCCCACGCCATTCACACATCAATCAAATCAATTTATTTCACCAAACAATTCAATTTCAAATCAAATCATCCAACTAATCTACGCAACCAAACAAACAAGTCCATGGTCTGTGGACGATTGTGTCGGGTGCTACTAAGCACCGTCTGCATCCTAGTATATATATATATATAACTAGAAAAGAAATAGAAGAGTGAGAAGTTCTCACCGAAAGCTATCCTAGCTCCACGGCTCTTCATTAATAGAAATCTTCTTCGCTATCGCATCTTCGTCATCTTCGTTGCCCGTAGCCACTACATATATTAAAATCACACATTTTTATCTTTTGATGTCTTTAAAATAAAAATCACATTTTTATTTATTCACTTTCAATTTAAAAGTCATATTTTTATAATTACTTCATATATTTAAAAATCGAATTTTCACTCAATTATTCAATATATAAAAATCGACTTTTTATCACTATGTCAAATAGATAAAAATTATATTTTTATCACGCTATTTTCTGTATAAAGATTTCCCTTTCTAAAATAAAGATTTCACCTTTATAAAAATATAGACTTCGCCTTTTCAAATTTAAAGGTTTCATATACGATAAAAATCTCATTTTTATCTAATCTAAAATATTTCTTTTATGCGATGAAAAATCATATTATTCTATAATGATGCCTACATATGTAAAAATTATATATATTTTTCAATTTCAAAACATTATATATACAAAGATCTTACCTTTCATGTATAAACAGAAAGATCTAATCTTTTTATATTTAAAAATATAACCTTTCTACATTGCAAAATCAAATCTTTTCTATTTCAAAAATCCGAGCTTTTCTGATATAATGATCACGTTTTTGTATGCACCAATAAATATAATTAAAATAAAATAAAATAATAAAAATGAGTAAATAGGACTTACTGTTTTTTTCAGCGAGGAGGGGGGGTTCTTGGCGTCGGAATCGGTATGTGGAGGTGGATGCAGGGCTTACCGGCGGCTCTGACAGGGGGGGTCGCTCTCGGTCTTCGATCCACGAGGAGGGGTTTTGCGGTGGGTTAAGGGGAAGGGCGCGAGGTGGAGAAGAAAGGGGGGAGAAGAAGGACGGTGGCAGCGGTGATGAACGGCGGTGGCGGAGGTGAGGTGGGTGGCGGCTGGTAGGCGACGCGATTTGTTTTTTTTTCTTTTTTTTTTCTTTTTCACTTTAAAAACTGACGGGAAGATAAGGAGAAAAAAAAGGGGGAGAGAGAATAGAGGAGTTGACTAACTTTAAAAATATATATTTAATTTAATTAAACCCCATAAAGTTACTTTTTCATTTAAACTCGAAATCAAGTCCACCGACTGTCATATCTAGCGTATTACCCCCATTCCGAACACAATGGGATATGTATCATAAGCCGATTCGATCGTTTCGATCAGTTTTCATCAAAATCAACATATAACTCTATATATTGAATTTGAACGTACATTTCAATTTACTGGGGTCACATACTAACTCTAAAAATTCCAGAAAAATATTTTCTAGCTTCGTATTGACGATACGGTCCTAACAAAACTAGTTTCGTCGAATTCCGAGACCGTTGGAAAAATGGCCAATTTCCAGTCGATTAAATTCAACTGAAATGGTCAAAACGCGTTTTCCTTTGCCACGCTCACATATTGATTCGAAAAATTATGAAATTTGGGATCTAACAATAATTCGACATCACGGACCCAACAAAACTGGTTTCGTCGAAATCCGAGGTCGTTTGCAAAATGTCCATTTTTAAGGGCCAGAATTCCATAGCGACTATTCAGAATTTTCAACTGGACATATCTTTTGACTCCCGCTATGAAATCTCGATTATTCGGATTCGATGGAAAGATATTATCAAATAGATCCCATTATTTTTGGTTTCACTAAAATCCGGATTGTTTTGCACCCGGTACATTCAATTGAAGTTTGAAATCGAATTATCGAACTACCGCGCCATTTTCAATTCTATTTATAATTATGTATAAATATTTATATTCTAACTACGACGTATATAATATATACGTTATAATTATATTCAAAATAAATTTCTCGTCGATATTATTTAAAATAATCTATTTTAAATATAGAAAATTCGCTGTAATTGCCAAAATAAAAATTTTAAACTGGCCCAGATTTTCGGGTTATTACACTTACACCGTAACTCAATCTAACCTCGGGTTAGGCATATTCATCTTTTAATTTACATATTTACAATTTATGTTCATATGTAAATTTTCCACAAGTGTTGTCAATTCAAGTCATGCCCCCATTTATCCTCTAAATTATGTCCATAATTCTAGGTATACAAATTCTATCATTTCATGCTACTAATCATTTACATGATTATGAGCCAATCTACTCCAATAGCATGTAGTTTAATATTTTTCCCTAAACGTCTCCCCCGTTATTGGTTCGCATAATTCATATAGAACGTTAGGCTCGCAAATTAACTTATAAACAAAAGGGAAAAGAAAGGGACTTGCAATATTCCAACGGGCATAAACAATATAGATCAACATGCATAGTATAAATTTGGGATAGAACGACATAAACTTAATTAAGCACATAAACGTGATCTTACATTTAAATTAGATCCAATTAACATGCGAACTAGCATAGATCGAATTGTATAAGCATGAACTTACTAGCTTGGATCTAAACATGTAAGCATGTATGAACATAACTTATCATGTAATTTACATACATAAAAGAACCACAAATTTAATACAACATGATAGGTACAATGGTATCAGTCCCAATAGTCTCATAGGCATGATAGGTTTTACTATGTCAGTCACAACAGTCCAATATGTATGATAGGTTTTACTATGTCAGTCATAACAGTCCAATAGGCATGATAGGCTTTACTATGTCAGTCACAACAGTCCAATAGGCATAAGCAATTCAGAATTGACAAAAGGATAGGCGCGAATAGGATTAGGCATAGTTCTAGATCCAGTTATTACAATCATGATTTCTTATTAGGTGTTCACATCTAAACAATAACTGTACTTACAGAAAAAGGACAGATCTTGATTTCTGGGATCTGATTTATGAATTTGAAAAGCTATCCTTTTATGTAGACATTTGATTCTCTAGTTCTTCTAATTGATTCCTAGTTTGAATTTGATTCTCTAGTTTGGTGTAGATGAATTGAGGCTAGGCCAGTTTGTAGATGAACAGCATGACGGATTCATAGAATGAGTTCTAGGGTTGAGGTTTGGGGTGATTATATAGAAGTCTATGTTCAATTCTAGCCTTTAGATTAGTCTAGGAGAAATCAGAACCATCAAACCAAAGAGATGTGTCATCTAGCCAATAGTAGCATGACACATATGACCTAATACCTTAGAAATCAGTCATTGGCCAATCAGAGAAGGCCACATCAGCACGGGGTTGTAAAAATTTGTTACAGGAGGTAGATCTAGAAGGGGTCCACTCCCTACAAGGGGGTCGACACCTATGTCGACTCACATATAGGGAGGTCGACACCTATGTCGACTCCCCTTGGGGGTTCGACACGCCTAAGCGGGAAATTTCCCGCTCAGGTCGCTCTTGCCAGATTTTGAAATTTGAACTGTTTTCTGATTTAATTGTTATTTATATTTATTTTCTACTTGAACTTGAAATCTACTGAACTCCATAACTTCTTCATACGGAGTCCGATTCACGCAAACTCGGACTCTATCTCAAGCAGAATTCTGAGACGAACGCAATGGCGTACCCCGTTTCCCTTAATTCCCACTTTTAAAATTAAGTATTCTTTAATTCGTTACTTTAATGTTCACAGAAAATACGGGGTGTTACACGGATTATTACCGTCTTATTTAATATTTAAAAATTGTTTTTAATATTGTTTTGGAATTTAATTAGTTTGAATTCAATAATTTTGAATATTCTATAAATGAAAATAATAAATTAATAATTTAAATTCCGGAATGGTCAAGATTTGTTGGATTTGTTATATAATGTAAATTGGATATTATTCAAATATTTATTTTAGTTTGTTTTGAATTATTTTAACGATTTCGTTTATTAAACGACATTTGAACGTTTAATTTATAATTTTATTATAAAATGAACAGCAGCAATCCGGTAGCACATAATATTACGTTTTGAACTTTAATTGGATGTACCGAATCCATTTTAAGTCAGAATTCTTTGAAACAAGAATCGTTTGAATATATTTGATTATAATTTTCTAATGAAAGAGAAAAATCAAGATTTCATGTTGTAGATTTTGAGTTGTGACCAAATCAAATTTTCAAATACTCGTTATGGAATCATTTATAAATTATAGCATTTCCTTTAATAAAATAAAAGGGTTTTAAATAAAATTGAATATCATTGTAGCCCGAAATTTGGTAAAAATGTGAATTTTATATATGATTTCAAATCACGTTATACTCAAAGTTCAAATAAGAGCGTATGAATTTTAAAACATCGAACGTTAATTATGCACTAAATAAATTAAAGGACGTTTTTTCAAAAATTTAAAACAAATCCTATATAAATTAGAATTAACTCTCCGCGCCAATGTCGTTTCAATGTCTGGATAAAAATCGCACGAAGATCTTAGCAAGACAGCAAACAAAATTTGCCAGGATCTAATGAAACAAACCCTCCCTATGGTCACGTCGTTTCAAAATCATGGATGATATCTAATTGAATTGTCAAAAGTTTCAACTCTGTACCAATGAAAACAACTGTTGGGAAAAAATATATGTGTTGTCTACAACATTTCTTTGTGCCGATATACATACATATATATATCCTTTAAAATCTCTTTCGATCTTTGCTATCAGTTTTTATATCTTGATCAAAATCTTCTGCGCAGAAATCCTGGAATAAGACTTTGAAGATCGTTGACAAATTTATTTCTAAACTTATCTTATTGGATACGATTGCCAAAACAAATATTTTTTTCTACTGTACGTTGACAAAATGGTTTCATATCGGTTGTTAACAAGCCTTATGCAAATCTCACAAAATCTCAAATAGGCATGTGCCTTAAATTAAAATCTCCCCTAGCCAATTGGAAAGAAACATGTTTGTCCTTGCTTCTGATGGTAACGCCCTGTCGTTCTTCCTTATATATATACAAATATATATATATATACGTATTTATTTATTTATTTATTTATTTATTCATATAGCTTCTAACAACTTACGTTATTAGTGCCTTAGCCCTCACGTTTGTTCGTTTATATAAAACCCAGGCTTCTTTTCGTTTCATTAAAATGGAGAACAATAGCCATATATAAAAACGAGGCCAATATATATAAATTTCGAAACTTTAAATATTTGAATAAGCTTCAATATTTCCCCAAATTGCACAAAATAGGGTTCATAGGAATCCTCGTCTCAAGAGCCTCACTTCTATAGTTCTAGTTTGATTGCGCCACTTTTTGATTTGGGTTCAATCGGCCTTTTGTCGTAGCGAAGTGGAAACAAAAGAGAAAACTATTTCTTCTTTCATTTGAACTGAACCAGAGAAGAAATTTAAGGGTCTCGTAACAACTTGGAAAATCAGAACCAATTTAAAATTTTTATTTTGGCAATTTTAATGAATTTTGAATATTTTAAATGATTTATTTTAAATAATAATGACGAGAAATTTATTTTGAATAGAATTAGAATGTATATATTTATTTGAATCGAAGTTAGAATATAAATATTTACTTTAATTATAAAAGGAATCGAAAATGGCGCGGTAGTTTGAAAATTCGATTTCAAATTTCAATTGAATGTACAAGATTCAAAATAAACCGGATTTTAATGAAACCAAAAATATTTGAATTTGTTTGAAAATATCTTTCCAACGAATCTAAAAAATCCAAATTACATAGCGGAAATAAAAAGTTATGCCCAGTTAAAAATTCAGAATAGTCGCTATGGAAATATAACCCGTAAAAATAGTAATTTTGCAAACGACCTCCGTTTTCGACGAGACCACTTTTGTTGGATCCGGAATGTCAAATTATTGCTAGATTCCAATTTTAATAGTATTTGGAATCAATATTTGAGCGTGGTAGATTTAAAAGTGTTTGATAATTTCAGTTTGAATTTAATCAACCAAAAAATGGCCATTTTTCAAACGGTCTCCAAATTTGGTGAAATTAGTTTTGTTATGACCGTATCGTCAAAACATAGCCAAATTTATTTTTCTGGAATTTTTTGGGTCCGTTTGTGGCCCCAATAAATTAAAATGTACGTTGGAAATTAAAATATAATGATTTATATTTTAAATTTAGCGGAAACTGATCGTAACAGCCGAAATGGGTTACAAAACATATTCCATTATGTCCGGAATGGGGATATTTGGCTAGGGGCGACAGTTGTTGGGTATCATTTGGAGTTCATGGCGTTAAACAAGTAAAATTGGAATTTATTAAATTAAATATTAATATAAATTTGTATAGATATCCCACCCCTTAAAACCTTGATCCCCAATCATGTTGGAGCCGCCAGATGAAAGGAAGAACGGACGACGCGCTCCAATCTTTCTCCCTTGATTTCAAGAAATCCACTCAACCGTTTTTCAAAATTCCAAAGGCAAATGGTCGAGCTACAAGAGCTTTTCAGATTGAACGGCTATGATCAAATTCTATTGTGTAAATAATGTGGAAGAGGGGCTTAAAGTCGTCGGGTTCATGACCGATTTCTGGCGCGTGGCCGAGTGGCACGTGGTGGTGGGCGCCGGGAGCTTGCGCGACGGCGAAGCTTGTGAGGGTGGTCGATGGTGTTTAGGTGGAGCGTGGTTGGTGCGATTTGGAGAGAGAGGGCAGCATTAGTGGGTTCGGCGTTGTACTGAAGGAATGAGGAAGAAGAAGTTAAATTGGGGGTGGGATTAAGAATTAATTAGCCATTTAAATTAATTAATTATTATTAGTTAATTTTGTTATGTAATCCAACGTTTAAAGCAGCGTATCTTTGTCAAACAGTAACGGATTTCAGCAAAACGAAGTGCATTGGAACCGTGGAAGAGAATACTACATTTAGGAATGACTAGAAGAATTTTGGAGCTAGATGATATTTTTGATCAAATTAAACGTACTGTTTAATTTGATTAAAATAATAATTTTATCGATTCTAAAACCGATCAATGTAAGAACTTCTCACCAAAATTATTTCTGTACAGTTATTTATTTTACAACTGCATATATGAATTGCTCCCCCTCGTCAACAGACCATGGACGACTTGTTTGTTTGATTGTATTGTGTAGTTGAAATTGATTGTGATATGAAATGAACTGTATAAAATATTCATGAGTTGGATAAAATATTTTATCGTTAAATATATAATTTTTGACGTGTATATGAATGAAAATAAATATTCATCTACAAATCAGACGATTTGTTTATGTACACCCATTTGACTGATATTGATTGGGACGATAAATTTTACATATTGCCCATCTGCACAAATAATATTCAGTGTTTGTTGATTGAAATCCCACAAGTGTTTTGGGATGATATTTGACGTACATTAACCCCAATTGTTAGTTGTATGTCGATCGATTGGTTGACAGGCTATTGTAAGCATTAGTTATTTATATTTAGTACTTGTACAATGTAGAATGCACTCTGGATGATGGTTGATTATTTATCATTGTTGTGATGTACATGTGTTGTATGAAATCCATATAAATAACATTATATGGTAATTGACCGTGTCTAATTCCAATTAAGAAATAAATAATATTTTAAAATAATATTCAGAAAAGAATCAAAATATGATTTTGATGTCCGATTTGGGATGGGAACGAAAATAGTGAAATAAATGAAGCCGTGTTGATTAGATATGCGCCATTTTGATGCGAACGATAGTTATATCGATTTTATTCATTTTTATAATGAATATCGAAAAGGAATTGATTTCAAAATCTAATGTTTTCAAAATATTATCATTTATTTATTAATGATATGGAATATTCAATTATGATTTAAATTTGAATATGAAGTTGAAATCGTATTTAAAACGAAGTTAAAATGATTTATAAAATATGTTTTAAATGGAAATCGATGAAATATGTATTATATATAATATATAATGGCCTGAATGGAAAGCGCCGTGTAGCGGCAGTTCGTGAATTTCAAGCAATGACTTCGAATGGACATTACGGGAGATCCGACCGTCGGATTCTCCTGAAACTAGAACTGCTGAGTTTGTATCGAAAAGAGCTTTCTAACGAATACAAGAAATTAGAAATCTAATGGATGGATTTGTAATTATGTGACGGCCGGGAATTTCGCTCGATCTGAATCAGTCGTTAAACCGATCTAGACCGTTCGAAACCCCTGATCGTTTGAGAACAGGACAAATCAGAACGCAGACGGAAGAACATTTCATTGTTATTACAACAATTCCATCAGAATACAAGAATATACAGAGTATGAATGAATAAATTACATTCGATAAATATCAGAGATTACAATAAATTACATAGCAGCGGAAAATAATACAAAGCACAACTGAAGGTGACATACGGATACAGAGCTTTCCGGATATCATTCCAGCTGTAAATCAGGATCCTGTGAATATAAATCTGCAAAACCAAAACTACTAGCTGCCCGTGCGGAAAATAGGGGCACCCAGAGTTTAGGTTAAAATAATAAACTCCAGGTCAGTCATGTGACTGGTGTGAGAACTAAAACAGTTATTTAAAGCTTTACTTTAAAAGAGAGTAATTCAAGGGACCACGCCGTATAACACGGAATGGGTTTTCTCCCAAGAATACCAGTGCATAGAATAAACAGCGCAATGTTTTTTTTTTGAAAAATGAAGCTATTATAAGACCCAGGTCCCATCACACAATGCAACGCAAGCCGGAGGATAGGGTTTTCCCTTATAATAGCCAAACATGCTTGGTACGTTTAAAACAAATCATTTGATACTATAATAAGTGTATAGTGTCAAAACATTTCAATCATAAATATAAATCATAGACGGCATGGGTACCATATATCATGTCGCCATACAAGTTCTACAATTAAAACCGCAATATCACGTATTGGAAATTGGATTTCCGTCATGAGTCGAGGCAAGGGGCAAGCTCCTCTCTGCTTCGAGACACTCTAGCAAATGCCTCGGGACTACACACTCTGGGTAACCCCTGTATGCTTCAGGGTCGGTCCTCACTTACGTTAGAGGATTAGTATTCCTGAACACACGTTTCCCGGTCCTTACAGACCTAAAATCGAGGTGCCTCATCCAACAACCACAAAGGTGAAAAGTATATAAATGTCAGGGCTGGTAAGTCACTGACACCACCAAAGCTAGAAAGAAACGTCGTGCTCTCCCTGCAGTCCTTATCCCGTTTTTGACTCATAACGAGGTGTGAGGCTCGCGAATTCACGTTATACACAAATCTGCCACGTAGGCCGTGCTTTGATCATCAACCACAAGACTTTTCTTTACAACAGAAGCCTTGATCCATGCAACTCAGCATGCCACACAGGCAATTCATGCTATGCGATTGATATATATCGATATATAACATCTAAGCTCGTACGTATCAGAGAAGGGCGTTAAGCAAGAGAATAAATTCTCCGCCGCCAAACAGATATATATTTAACAGAAATCAATCAACACAGAATAAAATCCAATGTCAGACACACAATCCATTTACAAGTTCGTTCTGGGTCTGAACGAAACCGGAGGCACTTTCCTCCCATATCCATCGATCTCCAAGTACGCCTGGACGACCACCAACTGATTCCCTCATCTTGGGTGTACAGCCCAATCAAGATCGTCAGTAATCACCCAAACGATGTGAAGACTTCCAGTCTTCAACCACCGTCTTCATCTTCGACATATCGTCGAATCGGTTATTCAGAACGGGTATAAACCCGGACTTTCCGAACAACCCGCGTATATTAAAACAAATGTTACACAAACACAACACACGCCTCATTCCAATTCAGCAGCCACTAACCGCAAATTAGCAAGAGAACAATTTCCCAAATATTAACCCCGAAGGCCGAAACCAACATCAGATCAATACCCAGGAAACCATTCTTCTTAACTAACCTACAGCTAGTTTCTAAATTCCACATTCTTAGGGAAAGGTTCCCATTAATTTTATCCAAGATAAATTCTTTAAAATTTATCCTTTAATCTTCCTTTGGATGTCGTATTAAACCAAATTATGGTTTTCCAAACTAGTCGAGATTAGCGAACCACACCGAAGTAATTATTTATTTTATTTCCCAGTCTCAACCTATTCATCCCATGAAGCAAAACTGGTAATACTCCATATCTAATACCACGGTGTTATCGGTAAAATTAATTACCATTTCACGTTCAAATCTAATTAAAGATTTAACTATCGCTTGGAGCAAAACTGGTGATACTCCATTCTCGCTCATTTTCCAAATTTGATAATTTAAATTATCAATTCACATTTCAATCTAATTGCAGATTCATTAAATTCATTAAAACTCCTTTTACTGGGTTAAAGAACTAATGTCATTTAAAACACAGTTCACGATAAACCCAAATCACATTCTATTTATTATCGGGTTAAAGAACTAGTGTTATTTAAAACACCGTTCACGATAAACCCACAAATCAATTCTATTTAAAGCTCGTTTCAAATCCAATTTATTTATTTAAAAATAAACGGGTTTAATTTTAGTTCAAAACTAGTTCATTACGATAAAAATCTATTTTTATCTTTTCAAATATGGAGTTTTTCATTTTCCCAAATCATTTCTTATGATTTTACACAAATTATTAATATTTTAATAATTTTATCAAGGCCCGTACAGTCGATTTCCATCAACGGCCATCGAACTGCACTTACAACGACCTTTTCCAAATTTGATTTGGACGTATCTCCAAATCCAACCGTTAGATTTCAAATTTCTAATATTCATTAGAAAGCTCTTTTCGATACGAACCCAACGGTTCCGGTTTTAGGAGAATCCGACGGTCGGATCTCCCGTAATGTCCGTTTGAAGTTAATGGTCGAAATTAGCGAACTGCCGCGGCGCGGCGCGTTCTATTCAGGCCATTATATTATATATATATAATATATATAACATATATTTCGTCGATTCCTATTTAAAACGAATTTTATAAACAGTTTTGAATTCGTTTCAAAAACAATTTCAACCTTTATTTCAAATTCAAATCAAAATTGAATCTTTCCTTATAAATTCGTTTTAAAATTCATTTCTATCCAATTCAAATTTCAATTCAATTTGAATTCATTTTAATTCGTTTTAAATTCAATTCGAATTTTTTTTCAATTCGATTCAATTCAAAGTGGTTTTCTATTCGATTCAATTCAAATTGGTTTTCTATTCGATTCAATTCAAATTGGTTTTCTATTCAAATCAAATTCATTTTCTATTCAAATCAAATTCATTTTCTATTCAAATCAAATTCATTTCGTTTTTTATTTGAATCAAATTCATTTTCTATTCAAATCAAATTCATTTCGTTTTCTATTTGAATCAAATTCATTTCGTTTTCTATTTGAATCAAATTCATTTCATTTTCTATTTGAATCAAATCCATTATATATTCAATTTAATTCAAATTTCATTTCAAAATATTCGATTTCGAAATCACTTTTCAATATTCATTTTAAAATGAATAAAATCGATATAAATATCGTTCACGTCAAAATGGCGTCAATCTAATCAACACGGCTTCATATATTTCTATTTTCAAATATTCTATTTCAAATATTTCTATTTTCAAATATTTCCTATTCAAATATTTCTATTTCAAATATTTCTATTTTTAAAATATTTCGTTCAACACATGACTAATCTCAACGGATGAGTACTGTCAACACATGAACCTTTATTTTATATCGATAAAGATGTAAATTTTATTATTAGAATATTTCGTTCAACACATGACTAATCTCAACGGATGAGTACAGTCAACACATGAACCTTTATTTTATAATATTCTTTATCTTCTAAATTGGAATGAGGCCCAATCAATTACCATATAAAGTTAATTATATGGATTCCATACAACACATGTATATAATAGCAACGATAAATAATCAACCATCATCCAAAGTGCACTACACTGTATAAGCATCAAATATAGATATCTAACGCTTATAACAGCCTGTCAATCAATCGATCGACATATAACTAATTATTGGGATTAGTGTATGCCGTATTTTATCCCAATACCCGTGTGGGGTTTCAAACAATCAAACACAGATTTTATTTGTGCAGTTGGGCGATGTGTAAAATTTATCGTCCCAATCAATGTCATTCAAATAGGTGTACATAAACAAACCGTCCGGTTTGTAAATGAATATTTATTTATTCACATTCCCGTTAAAACTATATTTTTAACGATAAAATATTTTATTTTAACACATGAATTTTTATTCAGTCATTTACAAAATAAAAATGATATTTTTATTTTTCTAACTTATTTTAGAAAATTTCGGCGGCATAACGACACGATACTAGAAACGGGACAAGGCCTAGCCTTATCCCCGGTCTAGTGAAGGCCCACGCCATTCACACATCAATCAAATCAATTTCATTTCACCAAACAATTCAATTCCCTAACCAACTACACAACCAAACAATTAATCAAACAAGCCATCCATGGTCTGTGGATGACGGGTGTCGGGTGCTAATAAACACCGTCTGCATCCTAGTATATATATATATATAACTAGAAAAAGAAATTGAAGAGTGAGAAGTTCTCACCAACTAGCTAATCCAATCATCTCGACTCTTCTTATGTAGAAAATCTTGTCGTTCTCGTCTTTTGTCACTTTCGTTGCCCGTAGCCACTACATGTATAAAAATCACATTTTTATTATCTACATTATATAAAAATCTTATCTTTATATCTTCTATAAGTTAAAAATCGGATTTTTATCCTCTCTATAATATAAAGATCATATTTTTATTTACTTCATATGTCAAAAACTGTAGAAGCTTTAAAATGGAGAAAACTCACTTTTTTTTCTAACGCCCGGATTCGCTGTTCGGGTCCTAGAGCTTGCAAACGAGCTTCAATCTTCACACCAACTTTTTTTTTAGCTTAAACGCGCCATTCCGGACAACTTTCTCCTAAGGGTCTTTTTGCCAAAAATGCTCCAATTCGCCAGAATTCGCGAAAGTACACGAATTTTTCAGCTTTTGAACAGCAGACTTCGAACGCATTTTCCGAGCAGCTCCGAACTCCAAAACATGACTTCCATATAGCCAAATCGAAGAGAATTTCGTGCTCTACAACTTTGGTTTAGAGAGACTTTGGCCAAAAGCGCACCGTTTGGGAGTTATTGGCGAAATACGGTCAGGGGCTTATTTGCAAAACGGACGATTAGTGAAAAAGGTGATTTTGAGGAGGAGGGGCCCACGGCCGGAATTGAGGGGGCGCCGGGCCTGATGTGGCGTGGGGAGGTGGCTAGGGGCCGGCGGCGGTGGTGATGGTGGCCGTGGTGGTGGTGGTAGGCTCCTAGGGTTTGCAAAATCACATAAAAGAGAGGAGAGAGAGAGGAGGAGGAAGAGGAGGAGGGGGTGCGGCGGCTCGCCGAAGGCCGGTGGTGGCGGTGGGAAGAGGGGCAGCGGCGGTGGGGGTGAGACTCCATTTTTGAGTTTTTGTGAAGAAAGAGGAAGAGGAAGAAAGTGAAGAAGAAAAGGAAGTAAAAGTGTTTATATGCTAGTTTCTCGCGTATCGCCTGAACGCTAGCGATCTCCGATGGCCGCGGATTTCGGACTCAAGATAGTAGACGTGAAGACGAGTCCAACTAAACAAGTTTCGTCGAATTCCGAGTTCGTTTGACCGTTCAAAAAAATCACGAAAATGCTCAGATAAGCTCTAAAAATGCTATTTTGGTGCACCTTTTCTTCTCGCACGCTCACACACTAACTCTAAAAATCATGCCCTCTTGGATTTAACCATTATTAGACGATACGAATCCAGAAAAAAAAAACGAAATCGAATTCTGAGGTCGTATCAATAATGTTCCTTTGTAAAATGACTGCTCGCTTTACCCTGAACTGTTTCAGCTCGCACGGCCACATACTGGCTCCGTTCGACGCGCCCTTTGGAACACAACAATGATTTGTCATTGTGAATCCATAAAAATTTATCTCGTCAAATTCTTAGCTCGTATGCAAAATTTCACTTTTTAAGGGCTATGTATTGTTAACCGAACTCCAGCCTATAGCCACTATTCCGTATATCGGAATATATCGAAGCTTATACTTTTCGGAGTTCTAAATGGCATTTTGAACTCAATGGAAGTGGTCTCGAGTCCAAATTCATCCGTATGCAAAATTTGACTTTTTGGGCCATGTATAATTTACATAACGACTATTCTGAATTTTCAACTGGGCATAACTTTTGATTCCCGCTATGAAATTTCGATTTTTCGGATTCGTTGGAAAGATATTTTCATATAGATCCTATTATTTTTGGTTTCGCCAAAATCCGGATTGTTTTGCACCCGGTACATTCAATTGAAGTTTGAAATCAAATTATCGAACTACCGTGCCATTTTCAATTCCTTTTATAACTATATATAAATATTTATATTCTAACGACGATGTGTATAAATATATACGTTCGAATTATATTCAAAATAAATTTCTCGTTGTTATTATTTAAAATAATTCATTTTAAATCTTCAAAACTCGTTGAAGTTGCCAAAACAAAAATTTTAAACTGGCTCAGAATTTCCGGGTTATTACAATCTCCCCCACTTAAAACTTTTCGTCCCCGAAAAGGAACAAAGTCGAAAGTGGTTTCATTAATCAACTCTATGTTCGATCTGGCTTCCATTCTCCAACTTTTAAGTTTCTGAGAATTTTCCAATTCTTCAAAAATTTGGCTAACACCCTAAATTTTCGAAAAATTTCGCCATAACCTCCCCTGCACCGGGAGCCACGGGAAAATCCCGAAATTGCCATATAGGCCTTCTAATCTCAAAAAGAAAAAGAAAAAGCCAAGCGGCTAGCCAATAGGCTCATAAAATCATCATCACCCAAACAAAACAGTAAATTATAGTAAATATGTACCTATTTGTCGGGCAAACAAATTTTATTCTCAGCTCTAGCCTCTTGCTATGACCTGTTCAATGTAAGTACATGCATATGCAAGCAAATGCGACCAATTTTCAATACAGTTCAATATTTGATTCTATTAGGCAAAATGGTTCAAAAATTATCAAACAACTAAACAAACAACACAAACATCAATCAATTAGTGAATTAGAGTTTCAAATTCATAATTTTGATATATATACAAAAAATCATGTTTTTGATGCCAAATCACAACAAATGAATCTATCTATATAAGTTTTGGTTCTCACACCAGTCTAATGGAAATATATAGATATCTCACCTTCGAAACATGAACATAAATATTGATAATGCGGCCGCATTACCAGAATTATCTCCGGGCGACTAGAGTGTGATTCTATATCTATCCAGTATATTAAAACTTCGAATATACGTTCATGACGCGTATACGTGAAATCTTTATATACTCGATTGTCCAAATTCAAAATAAATAAAATATTCAAATACGTATAAAATAGTTTAAATTTTCAAAACAAAATTGTTTTCATTTGAAAAATATACTCTTCACACTCGTTCTAGGATAATACTGATCCTATCTCTAACGAGTCATTCTAATTGGATATTACTAATCCAATATCTGATGAATTCTTTCGTATGGTTCTAATGTGTCTTGTTCTCGAGCTCTGTAAACCAAAGCTCTGATACCAAATGTGACGGCCGGGAATTTCGCTCGATCTGAATCAGTCGTTAAACCGATCTAGACCGTTCGAAACCCCTGATCGTTTGAGAACAGGACAAATCAGAACGCAGACGGAAGAACATTTCATTGTTATTACAACAATTCCATCAGAATACAAGAATATACAGAGTATGAATGAATAAATTACATTCGATAAATATCAGAGATTACAATAAATTACATAGCAGCGGAAAATAATACAAAGCACAACTGAAGGTGACATACGGATACAGAGCTTTCCGGATATCATTCCAGCTGTAAATCAGGATCCTGTGAATATAAATCTGCAAAACCAAAACTACTAGCTGCCCGTGCGGAAAATAGGGGCACCCAGAGTTTAGGTTAAAACAATAAACTCCAGGTCAGTCATGTGACTGGTGTGAGAACTAAAACAGTTATTTAAAGCTTTACTTTAAAAGAGAGTAATTCAAGGGACCACGCCGTATAACACGGAACGGGTTTTCTCCCAAGAATACCAGTGCAATGAATAAACAACGCAATGTTTTTTTTTGAAAAATGAAGCTATTATAAGACCCAGGTCCCATCACACAATGCAACGCAAGCCGGAGGATAGGGTTTTCCTTTATAATAGCCAAACATGCTTGGTACGTTTAAAACAAATCATTTGATACTATAATAAGTGTATAGTGTCAAAACATTTCAATCATAAATATAAATCATAGACGGCATGGGTACCATATATCATGTCGCCATACTAGTTCTACAATTAAATCTGCAATATCACGTATTGGAAGTTGGATTTCCGTCATGAGTCGAGACAAGGGGCAAGCTCCTCTCCGCTTCGAGACACTCTAGCAAATGCCTCGGGACTACACACTCTGGGCAACCCCTGGATGCTTCAGGGCCGGTCCTCACTTACGTTAGAGGATTAGTATTCCTGAACACATGTTTCCCGGTCCTTACAGACCTAAAATCGAGGCGCCTCATCCAACAACCACAAAGGTGAAAAGTATATAAATGTCAGGGCTGGTAAGTCACTGACACCACCAAAGCTAGAAAGAAACGTCGTGCTCTCCCTGCAGTCCTTATCCCGTTTTTGACTCATACCGAGGTGTGAGGCTCGCGAATTCACGTTATACACAAAGCTGCCACGTAGGTCGTGCTTTGATCATCAACCACAAGACTTTGCTTTACAACAGAAGCCTTGATCCATGCAACTCAGCATGCCACACAGGCAATTCATGCTATGCGATTGATATCTATCGATATATAACCTCTAAGCTCGTACGTCTCAGAGAAGGGCGTTAAGCAAGAGAATAAATTCTCCGCCGCCAAACAGATATATATTTAACAGAAATCAATCAACACAGAATAAAATCCAATGTCAGACATACAATCCATTTACAAGTTCGTTCTGGGTCTGAACGAAACCGGAGGCACTTTCCTCCCATATCCATCGATCTCCAAGTACGCCTGGACGACCACCAACTGATTCCCTCATCTTGGGTGTACAGCCCAATCAAGATCGTCAGTAATCACCCAAACGATGTGAAGACTTCCGGTCTTCAACCACCGTCTTCATCTTCGACATATCGTCGAATCGGTTATTCAGAATGGGTATAAACCCGGACTTTCCGAACAACCCGCGTATATTAAAACAAATGTTACACAAACACAACACACGCCTCATTCCAATCAGCAGCCACTAACCGCAAATTAGCAAGAGAACAATTTCCCAAATATTAACCCCGAAGGCCGAAACCAACATCAGATCAATACCCAGGAAACCATTCTTCTTAACTAACCTACAGCTAGTTTCTAAATTCCACATTCTTAGGGAAAGGTTCCCATTAATTTTATCCAAGATAAATTCTTTAAAATTTATCCTTTAATCTTCCTTTGGATGTCGTATTAAACCAAATTATGGTTTTCCAAACTAGTCGAGATTAGCGAACCACACCGAAGTAATTATTTATTTTATTTCCCAGTCCCAACCTATTCATCCCATGAAGCAAAACTGGTAATACTCCATATCTAATACCACAGTGTTATCGGTAAAATTAATTACCATTTCACGTTCAAATCTAATTAAAGATTTAACTATCGCTTGGAGCAAAACTGGTGATACTCCATTCTCGCTCATTTTCCAAATTTGATAATTTAAATTATCAATTCACATTTCAATCTAATTGCAGATTCATTAAATTCATTAAAACTCCTTTTACTGGGTTAAAGAACTAATGTCATTTAAAACACAGTTCACGATAAACCCAAATCACATTCTATTTATTATCAGGTTAAAGAACTAGTGTTATTTAAAACACCGTTCACGATAAACCCACAAATCAATTCTATTTAAAGCTCGTTTCAAATCCAATTTATTTATTTAAAAATAAACGGGTTTAATTTTAGTTCAAAACTAGTTCATTACGATAAAAATCTATTTTTATCTTTTCAAATATGGAGTTTTTCATCCCAATTTTTCCCAAATCATTTCTTATGATTTTACACAAATTATTAATATTTTAATAATTTTATCAAGGCCCGTACAGTCGATTTCCATCAACGGCCATCGTACTGCACTTACAACGACCTTTTCCAAATTTGATTTGGACGTATCTCCAAATCCAACCGTTAGATTTCAAATTTCTAATATTCATTAGAAAGCCCTTTTTGATACGAACCCAACGGTTCTGGTTTTAGGAGAATCCGACGGTCGGATCTCCCGTAATGTCCGTTTGAAGTTAATGGTCGAAATTCGCGAACTGCCGCGGCGCGACGCGTTCTATTCAGGCCATTATATTATATATAATATATATATAACATATATTTCGTCGATTCCTATTTAAAACGAATTTTATAAACAGTTTTCAATTCGTTTCAAAAACAATTTCAACCTTTATTTCAAATTCAAATCAAAATTGAATCTTTCCTTATAAATTCGTTTTAAAATTCATTTCTATCCAATTCAAATTTCAATTCAAATTTCAATTCAATTTGAATTCATTTTAATTCGTTTTAAATTCAATTCGAATTTTTTTTCAATTCGATTCAATTCAAAGTGGTTTTCTATTCGATTCAATTCAAATTGGTTTTCTATTCGATTCAATTCAAATTGGTTTTCTATTCAAATCAAATTCATTTTCTATTCAAATCAAATTCATTTTCTATTCAAATCAAATTCATTTCGTTTTCTATTTGAATCAAATTCATTTTCTATTCAAATCAAATTCATTTCGTTTTCTATTTGAATCAAATTCATTTCGTTTTCTATTTGAATCAAATCCATTATATATTCAATTTAATTCAAATTTCATTTCAAAATATTCGATTTCGAAATCACTTTTCAATATTCATTTTAAAATGAATAAAATCGATATAAATATCGTTCACGTCAAAATGGCGTCAATCTAATCAACACGGCTTCATATATTTCTATTTTCAAATATTCTATTTCAAATATTCTATTTCAAATATTTCTATTTTCAAATATTTCTAATTCAAATATTTCTATTTTTAAAATATTTCGTTCAACACATGACTAATCTCAACGGATGAGTACTGTCAACACATGAACCTTTATTTTATATCGATAAAGATGTAAATTTTATTATTAGAATATTTCGTTCAACACATGACTAATCTCAACGGATGAGTACAGTCAACACATGAACCTTTATTTTATAATATTCTTTATCTTCTAAATTGGAATGAGGCCCAATCAATTACCATATAAAGTTAATTATATGGATTCCATACAACACATGTATATAATAGCAACGATAAATAATCAACCATCATCCAAAGTGCACTACACTGTATAAGCATCAAATATAGATATCTAACGCTTATAACAGCCTGTCAATCAATCGATCGACATATAACTAATTATTGGGATTAGTGTATGCCGTATTTTATCCCAATACCCGTGTGGGGTTTCAAACAATCAAACACAGATTTTATTTGTGCAGTTGGGCGATGTGTAAAATTTATCGTCCCAATCAATGTCATTCAAATAGGTGTACATAAACAAACCGTCCGGTTTGTAAATGAATATTTATTTATTCACATTCCCGTTAAAACTATATTTTTAACGATAAAATATTTTATTTTAACACATGAATTTTTATTCAGTCATTTACAAAATAAAAATGATATTTTTATTTTTCTAACTTATTTTAGAAAATTTCGGCGGCATAACGGCACGATACTAGAAACGGGACAAGGCCTAGCCTTATCCCCGGTCTAGTGAAGGCCCACGCCATTCACACATCAATCAAATCAATTTCATTTCACCAAACAATTCAATTCCCTAACCAACTACACAACCAAACAATTAATCAAACAAGTCATCCATGGTCTGTGGATGACGGGTGTCGGGTGCTAATAAACACCGTCTGCATCCTAGTATATATATATATATATATATATATATATATATATATATATATATATAACTAGAAAAAGAAATTGAAGAGTGAGAAGTTCTCACCAACTAGCTAATCCAATCATCTCGACTCTTCTTATGTAGAAAATCTTGTCGTTCTCGTCTTTTGTCACTTTCGTTGCCCGTAGCCACTACATGTATAAAAATCACATTTTTATTATCTACATTATATAAAAATCTTATCTTTATATCTTCTATAAGTTAAAAATCGGATTTTTATCCTCTCTATAATATAAAGATCATATTTTTATTTACTTCATATGTCAAAAACTGTAGAAGCTTTAAAATGGAGAAAACTCACTTTTTTTTCTAACGCCCGGATTCGCTGTTCGGGTCCTAGAGCTTGCAAATGAGCTTCAATCTTCACACCAACTTTTTTTTTAGCTTAAACGCGCCATTCCGGACAACTTTCGCCTAAGGGTCTTTTTGCCAAAAATGCTCCAATTCGCCAGAATTCGCGAAAGTACACGAATTTTTCAGCTTTTGAACAGCAGACTTCGAACGCATTTTCCGAGCAGCTCCGAACTCCAAAACATGACTTCCATATAGCCAAATCGAAGAGAATTTCGTGCTCTACAACTTTGGTTTAGAGCGACTTTGGCCAAAAGCGCACCGTTTGGGAGTTATTGGCGAAATACGGTCAGGGGCTTATTTGCAAAACGGACGATTAGTGAAAAAGGTGATTTTGAGGAGGAGGGGCCCACGGCCGGAATTGAGGGGGCGCCGGGCCTGATGTGGCGTGGGGAGGTGGCTAGGGGCCGGCGGCAGTGGTGATGGTGGCCGTGGTGGTGGTGGTAGGCTCCTAGGGTTTGCAAAATCACATAAAAGAGAGGAGAGAGAGAGGAGGAGGAAGAGGAGGAGGGGGTGCGGCGGCTCGCCGAAGGCCGGTGGTGGCGGTGGGAAGAGGGGCAGCGGCGGTGGGGGTGAGACTCCATTTTTGAGTTTTTGTGAAGAAAGAGGAAGAGTAAGAAAGTGAAGAAGAAAAGGAAGTAAAAGTGTTTATATGCTAGTTTCTCGCGTATCGCCTGAACGCTAGCGATCTCCGATGGCCGCGGATTTCGGACTCGAGATAGTAGACGTGAAGACGAGTCCAACTAAACAAGTTTCGTCGAATTCCGAGTTCGTTTGTCCTTTCAAAAAAAATCACGAAAATGCTCAGATAAGCTCTAAAAATGCTATTTTGGCGCACCTTTTCTTCTCGCACGCTCACACACTAACTCTAAAAATCATGCCCTCTTGGATTTAACAATTATTAGACGATACGAATTCAGAAAAAAAAACGAAATCGAATTCTGAGGTCGTATCAATAATGTTCCTTTGTAAAATGACTGCTCGCTTTACCCTGAACTGTTTCAGCTCGCATGGCCACATACTGGCTCCGTTCGACACGCCCTTTGGAACTCAAAAATGATTTGTCATTGTGAATCCATAAAAATTTATCTCGTCGAATTCTGAGCTCGTATGCAAAATTTCACTTTTTAAGGGCTATGTATTGTTAACCGGACAACTCCAGCCTATAGCCACTATTCCGGATATCGGAATATATCGAAGCTTACACTTTTCGGAGTTCTAAATGGCATTTTGAACTCAATGGAAGTGGTCTCGAGTCCAAATTCATCCGTATGCAAAATTTGACTTTTTGGGCCATGTATAATTTACATAGCGACTATTCTGAATTTTCAACTGGGCATAACTTTTGATTCCCGCTATGAAATTTCGATTTTTCGGATTCGTTGGAAAGATATTTTCATATAGATCCTATTATTTTTGGTTTCGCCAAAATCCGGATTGTTTTGCACCCGGTACATTCAATTGAATTTTGAAATCGAATTATCGAACTACCGTGCCATTTTCAATTCCTTTTATAATTATATATAAATATTTATATTCTAACGACGATGTGTATAAATATATACGTTCGAATTATATTCAAAATAAATTTCTCGTTGTTATTATTTAAAATAATTCATTTTAAATCTTCAAAACTCGTTGAAGTTGCCAAAACAAAAATTTTAAACTGGCTCAGAATTTCCGGGTTATTACAAATTATGTCCAAATCAAATTTGGAAAAGGTCGTTGTAAGTGCAGTTCGATGACCGTTTATGGAAATCGACTGTACGGGCCTTGATAAAATTATTAAAAATATTAATAATTTGTGTAAAATCATAAGAAATGATTTGGAAAGAATTGGGATGAAAAATTCCTTATTTGAAAGGATAAAAATGTATTTTTATCAAAATGAACTAGTTATGAACTAGAATTATAATCCAATATTTTTAAATAAATAAATTGGATTTGAAATAGATTCAAAAATAACCAGAATTTCCAATATATGAATTGGAATGGATTTGAATCGAAATTATCTTCAGAATATTTCGATATTGGATTACGTGATTATACATACATTGCGGAGGAATTTGGAAGATATATATATCGTTATTCCAATACGATATTTGTTGATTTCATAATTTGATATTGAATATAAGTCGATATTATTTTTATTCAGAGCCTTGTATTTAATATCAAATGGGATTTTGGGTTTGTCGTGAAAAGTGTCTTCACTAACACTGTTCTTAAACCCAATGGAGAAAAAATTAAATCTTTTTATTAAGATTTAATGAAGTTTACCAATTAATTAACATCTAATTGGAATTAAATTGAAATTGGTTTTTGGGTTTATCGTGAACGGTGTTTTAAATAACGCTTGTTCTTTAACCTGATTAACAATGGAATGAGATTTTGGGTTTGTCGTGAATGGTATCTTTAATAATACTGTTCTTAAACCCAATAGAGTTAAGAAATTTTGAAACTAACTAGAGATTAGCTAAGTTGAATGGTTTCCTGGGTATTGATCTGATGTTGGTTTCGGCCTTCGGGATTAATACTTAGGGAATTGTTCTAAATCTTTTAATTAAGATTATTAGAATTTCCAGTCATATTTAGTAATTGGAGTAAAATGGAATGTGATTTGGGGTTTATCGTGAATCGTGTTTTCAATGACATTGGTTCTTTAACCCAGTTAAAGATAAGATAAATTTCTTAGCTTTGAATAATCAATAATATTGATTTTTGGGAAGATTAAAACTAAATAGAGTTTCAATGAATCTTTGATTAGATTGAAAAGTGAATGTGATAATTAAAATTATCAATTCAAGAAAATGATCGAAAATGGAGTATCACCAGTTTTGCTCCAAGCGATAGTTAAATCTTTAATTAGATTTGGACAAGAAATGGTAATTAATTTTACTGATAACACCGTGGTGTTAGATATGAAGTATTACCAGTTTTACTTCATAGGATGAATAGGTTGGGATTGGGAAATTAAACAAATGATTACTTTGGTAAGGATCGCTAATCCCGACAAGTTTGGATAAACCATAATTTGGTTTGAATTGATATCCAAAGTAAGATTAAAGAATAAATTTTAAAGAATTTATCTTTGATAAAATTAATGGGAACCTTTCCCAAAGGATATGAATATTTAAATAAAAGAATATCCAAATTGGAATGAGGCGTATGTTGTGTTTTTACAGCACTTGTCTATTTTAAACGCGAGTTATTCGGAAAGACCGGGTTTATCCCATTCTGAATAACTGAATCGGCGATGAGTCGACGATGAAGACGATGGTTGAAGACCGGAGGTCCTCCCATCATTTGGATTATTACTGATGTTTTGATTGGGTTGTACACCCAAGACGAGGTAATAAGTGGTGATCATCCAAACGTACTTGGAGATTGACCAGATATGCGAGGACCTCTCTCCTGTATTGGACATATGGGACGAGGAATAAGGTGCCTCCGATTTCATTCAGACCAAGAACAGACTTGTATGGATGTGTGTCTGACATTGGACTTCATTCTGTGTGATTGATGGACATTAGTTGCATGGCGTGAATTGCTAGTGTAGCATGCTAAGATGCAAATGATCAAGGCTTCTATTGAAAAGAAGATTCTTTTTGTTGATGATCAAAGCATGGATTTAATATAGCATAGCTTTCTGTATAGCGTTAATTCGCGAGCCTCGCACCCTGGTGGGAACCAGAAACGGGAGAGGACCTCAGGAAGGGCATGCGTTTCCTTCTAGCTGGGACTGGTGTCTGGGTTTTGGATGCCCAGATGTTTTACTTATGAAACACCCCACCTCCGTTAAGGTCACTCACAAAGGGAATGCCTTATCTTCGATGGAGCATTATAGGTAAAAGATACAGATAATTTACAAGACAGACATGTAAACAGCGGAAAAACAAATTTTATTTCATACGTGGTTCATAACAAAAACATTACAGCAAACTGTCTCAAAACAACTTCCAATTCATTACATCAAAATATCTGTTTTGATTAAAACATAAAGAAGCATAGAACAAAAATAAAATAGCATAAATCCCCGGTGAGAGTGTATCCAAAGCCATAGCCCAAGAGAAGAGAATCCAAGCAATACATCTATTCTCTTCAAGCTTGCAAAAGGTCTGAACAAAGTTGGAGTGTTCCCTCCCTGTGGACCTGGGGGTGGGGGGGAAATGAAAGAAAAGAAGACGAAAGAAAAATGGGTCAGACATGAGTCTGGTAAGTCCAATGATTATTTATCATGTAAAAAAGAAAAAGGATTATGACATGGATAAACTGAATCTAGGACAACACCCTAGAAATAAGATAATAAGACTGAATATGCTATCGCACTCATCTCAAATCCTCTGCACCCCCTTACAAGTGTTTCAACTAGGACCATGTTCAAGATAAATGATTCCCTTTTTTTCGATCGGCTCCTACTCGTATATGTTTACCACTTGTGTCATTCGGCCCCGCTTGATTGTAGATACCTGTGCTAGTCCCACCACGGGGTGTATCAAATCCTATGGTGGCAACCCAACATAATTCAAGATGCACAGTGTATAACTACTGATGCCCAGTGCCTGCTTTTTCCACTCCGGAGTACGTGCACGCCCGCACTCCGTCGGAACCTACACTGACGCACCACCCGCCGTTGTTTTGACCGCTTATAATCAGCCCAGTAATCGTGCCCCACCCTGCCTAGTTCAGGGTACCATGATACATCTACGTGGATTACTGCTGAAATGGTTCCCCGTTACTAGGGTTTCCTAGTCAACATGTTAAAATGTTAAGTGTTCAGATTAACCTAACCCCACTCATCAGTTTAGTTAACATGTTGTATTGGTTAAGTGTTGCCTTAATTAACTTGACCCTACCATTCATGTCTTAGCTTTAATTCATTCATTAAAGCATCAACCACTCACATTAGACAGGTATTGTTGCGGTCATGGATGTGCTGGTCGGATCCGGTTAGTTTTACACCGCAACTTAGTCTAACCTCGGGTTCTTTTGGGCTTAATGCGTTAACCTCTCACATTAGATCTATACTGTTACGGTTGCTGGATTTGTCGGGTGGTTCCAGGCAGTCTTATACCGTAACTCAATCTAACCTCGGGTTAGGCATATTCGTCTTTTTGCAAAATTTACATATTTACCTTTTATGTTTATATGTAAATTATTGTCATTCAAGTCATGCCCAATTTCTCTCTAAGTCATGTTCATAATTTTAGGTATATAAATTATACCATTTCAATGCCACTAATCATTTATAATGTGCCAATAACATGTAACTTCATGTTTTTCCCAACGTTACCACCGTTAAACGTTCGCATAAATTACATAGAATGTTAGGCTTTACAATTTTGCCTAACTCAAAATCAAGAGGAGAAAAGGAAGAAACATGTAGCATTCAAAACAAGCATAATATGGATCCAACATATGTCACATAAATTTGGCATAGAATAAATATACGTTTAATTATGAACTTGCAATTTTTGGATCCAATAAACATGAGTCTTAAACATATGAAATTACCCAAATCCAACTAGGCATATAAATGTGAACTTTTAACATGAATCTTAGGCATATAGAATTATACAAGTTCAACTAGGCATGTGAATGTGAACTTTTAATTTTGGATCCAATAAGCATGTATCTCAAGCATATAGAATTACATAAGTTCAACTAGGCATGTGAATGTGAACTTTTATTTTGGATCCAATAAACATGAATCTTAAGCATATAGAATTACATAAGTTCAACTAGGCACGTGAACGTGAGCTTTTTATTTTGGATCCAATTTTCATAGATCTAAATGTAGATCTAAACATAATACATGTCTTAGCCTAACAATTTGCATGTTACATAACATGAAAAAGTCACCAAATTTACATAATACACGATTGGTTTAACATCAACATAATAACCACAATAGTCTCACAAGCATATACGATAGAATCGTTACAAGAATAGACATGAATCAGCATCATCATTATCTTACAACTAGGAATTACTCTAGTTTTCACTTTATTATAAATCAAAACTGTTAATCGTTCACATCTAAATAATAACAGGATTTACAAACAAAAGAAAGTCTTATTTTCTGGGATCTGTTTTCTAAAACTGAAAAGCAATCCCTTGACAAAGACTATCAATTCTTTAAGTTAGTTTTGATTCGTAGCTTTATTCTTGCTTTCTAGTTTGAAAAGAAATGGTGGCTAGGTTAGGACTATCATTGACACCAAGGTGGCTCCTTGGAATGAACTTGTGTGATTTAGGGTTGAGGAATAGGGTTGCTTTTATAGAGGTTTAATCTTATGTGAGCCGTTAGATCATCCTAGGAGCAATCACAACCGTCCATACTAGATAGAGTTATCTAGAATTGCCACCTATGCCCTAGTGACTCAGCAACAGGTCAGAAAAGACTCATCAACAAGTCAGAATCGTCACTGTTTTGGAACTGGGTGAGGGGAGTAGGTCGACACCCAGGTTGACCTCCTGGTCGACCTATGTGACCCAGGTCAACCCGCAGGTCGACCCCCTGGTCGACCTGGTCTCTGGGCAGGAAATTTCCCTCCCAGCCTGCTTCGAGGGTTTTTGAATTTCGAAAATTAAATTTGAATTTCAGGCTGGTTTTATTATATAAATTCTTGAATCTTCTGAAGGTCATAACTCCTTCATATGGAGTCCGATTTACGCAAACTCGGACTCTATCTCAAGCAGAATTCCGAGACAAACAAAATGGCGTAACCCATTTCCCTTAATTCTTCTTCTAAAAATTAAGTGTTCTTTAATTCATTACTTTAATGATTACAGAAAATGCGGGATGTTACAACTTATGTGGATGATGGATAGCGAGGCGCTTCGGATATATCGGCACTACGGGGTCGATGGATGGTATGGTCTTTATACAGACCAATTTTACGCCCCATAGGGTGGGAAAATGTTGTGTTCATGCATTTTAATCCATATCGAGTGGACCGCCCCTGACGATCCAAAGGCTTGACTGAGTACTTGCCTGAGACATGGGCTAGATTGTCTCGAAGCGGGAAGGACGATCCCTTGCCTTGGTTCACAGACAGAAATCCAACTTCCAATACGTGACAATTAAGTTATAATTGTAGAGCCTAGTATGGCGACATAGTGGGATGGGGCACTATGCCGTCTATGATTGATACATTTATATTTGAAGTTGTTTTCATACACTTTACATTATAATAGTATCAAAATGATTTGTTTTAAACGTACCAAGCATTTTTAGCTATTATAAGGTAAAACTCTATCCTCCAGCTTGCGTTTCATTGTGTGATGGGACCTGAGTCTTATAATAGCTTCATTTTTTTCAAAAAGCATTGCGTTGTTTTGTTATATGCATTGGTATTCTGCGGAGGAAACCCGTTACATCTTATACGGCGTGGCACCTTGATATATCTGATTTTAAAGTAGAGTTTTAAATAACTATTTTAGTTCTCACACCAGTCACATGACTGACCTAGAGTTTATTGTTTTAACCTAAACTCTGGGTGCCCCTATTTTCCACACGGGCTGCTAGCAGTTTCGGTTTTGCAGATATTATATTCACATGATCCTAGTTTACAGCTGGAATGATATTCGGAAAGCTCTGTCTCCATTTATCTCTTTCAGTTGTGTTATGTATTATTTTCCACTGCACTGTAACTCGTAAATCTCTGGTATTTTTCTGATGTATAATATTTGTTCGTACTCTATATATGCTTGTACTCTGATGTAAATTGTTGTAATAAGCAATGAAAGGTTTTGTCCTTTATGTTTTGATTTGTCGTGTTCTCAACTCAATCTGGGATTTCCTTTACGGGGAAGTTTGGGTTGCTTCATTTGGTATCAGAGCTTTGGTTTACAGAGCTCGAGAACAAGGTATGTTAGAACCAAATGAAAGAATTCATCCGAGATTAGATTAGTAATATCCAATGAGACTGACACGTTAGAGATGGGATCAGTGTATCCTAGAATGAGTCGTAGGAGTGTTGTTTTCAAATAAAGATGGAAAAAAAATTGTTTTGAAAATTTAAAATCTGTTATACGTATTTGAATATTAATTTTATATTGATTTTGGACAATCGAGTATATGAAGATTTTGAATATATGTGTAATTAACGAGTATTCGAAGCCTCAAATATAATGGGTAGATATAGAATCACACTCTAGTCGCTCGGGGATGATTCTGATGATGTCGCGGAATCATCAGCATTTGTGTTCGAGTTTTGAAAGTGGATATCTATATATTTCCATTGACTGGTATGAGAACCAAAACTAGATAGGATTTATTGCTATGACTTGCACTAAAAATATGATTTTTACTATGTAAAAGGTATGTATTTGAAATGAAAATCCACTAATTAATTGATGTTTGTGTAGTATGATTATTCATTTAGACCAATACATGAATGAAAGGTAAATTCAGCCAAATTGAACCAAATATTGAACTGAATTGAAATATGATTGGAAATACATGCATTTACATATATATGTGTGTGAACAGGTCATAGCAAGGAGGCTAGAGAAGAGGAAGAGAATTGTATGCCTGACAAATAGGTACATGTTTACTAATTTATTGGATTTGGATGATTTTATGAGCCGATTGGCTTTTTCTTTTTCTTTTTGAGATGAGAGGGCCTGTGTGGTGGTTTGGGGATTTTCCGATGCTCCCTGTACAAAGGAGGTTATGGCGAAATTTTTCGAAAATTTAGAGTGTTAGCCAAATTTTTGAAAAAATTAGAAATTCTTAGAAACTAAAAATTTGAAGAATGAAAGTTGATTTGGTTAGTAAAACAACTTTCAGCTCCATTCCTTTTCGAGGACGAAAAGATTTTAAGTGGGGGAGATTGTAACAACTTGGAAAATCAGAACTAATTCAAAAATTTTGTTTTGGCAATTTTAATGAATTTTGAATATTTAAAATGATTTATTTTAAATAATAACGACGAAAGATTTATTTTCAATAGAATTAGAACGTATATATTTATTTGAATCGAAGCTAGAATATAAATATTTATTTTAATTATAAAAGGAATTGGAAATGGCGCAGTAGTTTGAAAATTCGATTTCAAATTTCAATTGGATGTACAAGATTCAAAATAAACTGGATTTTAGTGAAACCAAAAATATTTGAATCTGTTTGAAAATATCTTTCCAACGAATCTGAAAAATCCAAATTTCATAGCGGAAATAAAAAGTTATGCCCAGCTGAAAATTCAGAATAGTCGCTATGGAAATATAGCCCTTAAAAATAGCAATTTTGCAAACGATCTCCGTTTTTGACGAAACCACTTTTGTTGGATCCAAAATGTCAAACTATTGCTAGATTTCAATATTCATAATTTTTGGAATCAATATGTGAGCGTGGTAGAATTAAACGTGTTTGGTAATTTCAGTTTGAATTTAATCGACTGAAAAATGGCCATTTTTTAAACGGCCTCCAAATTTGACGAAATTAGTTTTGTCATGACCGTATCGTCGAAACATAGACAGATTTATTTTTCTAGAATTTTTGAGGTCCGTATGTGGCCCCGGTAAATAAAAATGTACGTTGGAAATTAAAATATAATGATTTATATTTTAAATTTAGCGCAAACTGATCATAACAGCCAAATTGGGTTACGAAACATATTCCATTGTGTTCGGAATGGGGGTGCTTGGCTAAAAGCAACAGTCGTTGGGTCTCATTTGGAGTTCGTGGCGTTAAATAAATAAAATCGGAATTTATTGAATTAAATATTAATATAAATTTATATAAATATCCCACCCCTTAAAACCCTAATCCCCAATCATATTGGAGCCGCCAGCTGAAAGGAAGAACGGACGACGCGCTCCAATCTTTCCCCCTCGATTTCAAGAAATCCACTCAATCGTTTTTCAAAATTCCAAAGGCAAATGGTCGAGCTACAAGAGCTTTTCAGATTAAACGACCATGATCAAATTCTATTGTGTAAATCGTGTGGAAGAGGGGCTTAAATTCTTGGGGTCATGACCGATTTCTGGCAAATGTGGGTGGCCGAGTGCCACGTGGTGGAGGGCGCCAGGAGCTTGTGCGACGGTGGAGCTTGTGGGGGTGGCTGATCGTGTTCAGGTGGAGAGTGGTTGGTGCGATTTGGAGAGAGAGGGCGACAGTAGTGGGTTCGGCGCTATACTGAAGGAATGAGGAAGAAGAAGTTAAATTGGGGTGGGATTAAGAATTAATTATCCAATTAAATTAATTAATTAATATTAGTTTTTTTTTATGTAATCCAATGTTTAAAGCAGCGTATTTTTGTCAAACAGTAACGGATTTCAGCAAACGAAGTGCGTTGGAACCGCGGAAGAGAATACTACATTCTAGGAATGACCAGAAGAATTTTGGAGCTAGTTGATATTTTTGACAAATTAAACGTTCTATTTAATTTGATTAATATAATCATTTTATCGATTCTAAAACCGATCAATGTGGGAACTTCTCACTAAAATTATTTCTGTACAGTCATTTATTTTATTATTACATATATGAATTACTCTCCGTCGTCCACAGACCATGGACGACTTGTTTGTTTGATTGAATTGTGTTGTTGAAATTGATTGTGATGTGAATTGGACTGTATAAAATATTCATGAGTTGAATAAAATATTTTATCGGTTAAAAATATAATTTTTAACATGTATATGAATGAAAATAAATATTCATCTACAAATCAGACGATTTGTTTATGTACACCCATTTGACTGATATTGATTGGGATGATAAATTTTACACATCGCCCAACTGCACAAATAATATTCAGTGTTTGTTGATTGAAACCCCATACGGGTATTGGGATGATATTTGACGTACACTACTCCCAATTGTTAGTTGTATGTCGATCGATTGGTTGACAGGCTATTGTAAGCGTTAATTATTTATATTTAATGCTTGTACAGTGTAGGATGCACTCTGGATGATGGTTGATTATTTATCATTGTTGTGATATACGTGTGTTGTATGAAATCCATATAAATAACATTATATGGTAATTGACCGTGTCTGATTCCAATTCAGAAATAAAGAATATTTTAAAATAAAGAATATTTTAAAATAACGACTATTTTAAAATAATATTAAGAAAAGAATCAAAATATGATTTTGATGTCCGATTTGGGATGGACACGAAAATATAGAAATGTATGAAGTCGTGTTGATTAGATATGCGCCATTTTGACGCAGACGATAGTTATATCGATTTTATTCATTTTTATAATGAATATCGAAAAGGAAGTGATTTCAAAATCTAATGTTTGAAAATATTATCATTTATATATTAATGATATGGAATATTCAATTTTGATTTAAAATTGAATATGAAGTTGAAATCGGTTTTAAAACAAAGTTAAAACAATTTATAAAATACGTTTTAAATGGAAAACGACGAAATATATATTATATATATAATATAATGTCCTGAGTATAATGCGCCATGCCGCGGAAGTTCACGAATTTCGACATTTGACTTCGAATGGACATTACGGGAGATTCGACCGTCGGATTCTCCTGAAACTGGGACCGCTGGGTTCGTATCGAAAAGAGCTTCCTAAAGAATACAAGAAATTAGAAATCTACCGATTGGATTTGGAATTATGTCCAAATCAAATTTGGAAAAGGTCGCTATAAGTGAAGTTCGATGACTGTTTCTGGAAATCGACTGTACGGGCCTTGATAAAATTATTAAAAATATTAATAATTTGTGTAAAATCATAAGAAATGATTTGGAAAGAATTGGGATGAAAAATTCCATACTTGAAAGGATAAAAATATATTTTTATCAAAATGAACTAGTTATGAACTAGAATTATAATCCAATATTTTTAAATAAATAAATTGGATTTGAAATGGTTTTAAAAATAACCAGAATTTCCAGTACATGAATTGGAATGGATTTGAATCGAAATTATCTTCGGAATATTTCGATATTGGATTTCGTGATTATACGTACATTGTGGAGGAATTTGGAAGATATATATATATATATTGTTATTCTAATACGATATTTGTTGATTTCAGAATTTGATATTGAATATAAGCCGATATATTTTTATTCAGAGCCTTGTATTTAATATCAAATGGGATTTTGGGCTTGTCGTGAATAGTATCTTCAATAACTTTGTTCTTAAACCCAGTGGAGAAAAGATTAAATCTTTTTATTAAGATTTAATGAAGTTTACCAGTTAATTAACATCTAATTGGAATTAAATTGAAATTAAATTGAAATTGGTTTTTGGGTTTATCGTGAACGGTGTTTTAAATAATGCTTATTCTTTAACCCGATTAACAATGGAATGAGATTTTGGGGTTGTCGTGAATGGTATCTTTAATAATACTGTTCTTAAACCCAAAACTAACTAGAGATTAGCTAAGTTGAATGGTTTCCTGGGTACTGATCTGATGTTGGTTTCGGCCTTCAGGATTAATACTTAGGGAATTGTTCTAAATCTTTCAATTAAGATTATTAGAATTTCCAGTTATATTTAGTAAATGGAACAAAATGGAATGTGATTTGAGGTTTATCGTGAACCGTGTTTTAAATGACATTGGTTCTTTAACCCAGTTAAAGAAAAGAAAATTTTCTTAGCTTTGAATAATCAATAATATTGATTTTTGGGAAGATTAAAACTGAATGGAGTTTCAATGAATCATTGATTAGATTGAAAAGTGAATGTGATAATTAAAATTATCAATTCAAGAAAATGATCGAAAATGGAGTATCGCCAGTTTTGCTCCAACCATAGTTAAATCTTTAATTAGATTTGAACGTGAAATGGTAATTAATTTTACCGATAACACCGTGGTGTTAGATATGAAGTATTACCAGTTTTACTTCATGGGATGAATAGGTTGGGATTGGGAAATTAAACAAATGATTACATCGATAAGGATGGCTAATCCCGACTAGTTTGGAACCATAATTTGGTTTGAATTGATATCTAAAGGAAGATTAAAGAATAAATTTTAAAGAATTTATCTTTGATAAAATTAATGGGAACCTTTCCCAAAGGATATGAATATTTAAATAAAAGAATACTCAGAATTGGAATGAGGCATATGTTGTGTTTTTACAGCACTTATTTATTTTATACGCGAGTTATTCGGAAAGACCGGGTTTATCCCATTCTGAATAACTAAATCGACGATGAGTCGACGATGAAGATGGTGGTTGAAGACCGGAGGTCCTCCCATCATTTGGATGATTACCGATGTCTTGATTGGGCTGTACACCCAAGACGAGGTAAAAAGTGGAGATCATCCAAACGTACTTGGAGATCGACCAGAAATGTGAGGACCTCTCTCCTATATTGGACATATGGGACGAGGAATAAGGTGCCTCCAGTTTCGTTCAGACCCAGAACAGACTTGTATGGTTGTGTGTCTGATATTGGACTTCATTCTGTGTGGTTGATGGACATTAGTTGCATGACGTGAATTGCCAGTGTGGCATGCTAAGATGCAAATGATCAAGGCTTCTGTTGAAAAGCAGAGTCTTGTTGTTGATGATCAAAGCACGACTTTAATACAGCATAGCTTTGTGTATAGCGTTAATTCGCAAGCCTCGCACCCCGGTGTGAACCAGAAACGGGAGAGGACCTCACGGAGGGCATGCGTTACCTTCTAGCTAGGAGTGGTGTCTGGGTTTTGCATGCCCGGATGTTTTACTTATATGGAGGATTGATAGCGAGGCGCCTCGGATATATCGACACTGCAGGGCCGATGGGTGGTATGGTCTTTATATAGACCAATTTTACGCCCCACAGTGCGGGAAAACATAGTGTTCAGGCATTTTAATCCAGATCGAGTGGACCAGCCTTGACGATCCAAAGGCTTGACTGAGCACTTGCCTGAGACATGGGCTAGATTGTCTTGAAGAGGGAAGGATGATCCCTTGCCTTGGTTCACAGACGCAAATCCAACTTCCAATACGTGACATTTTGGTCTTAATTGAAGAGCCTAGAATGGCGACATAGTGGGATGGGGCGCTATGCTGTCTATGATTGATACATTTATATTTTAAGTTGTTTTCATACACTTTACGCTATAATAGTGTCAAAATGATTTGTTTTAAACGTACCAAGCATGTCTAGCTATTATAAGGTAAAACTCTATCCTCCGACTTGCTTTGCATTGTGTGATGGGATCTGAATCTTATAATAGCTTCATTTTTTTTCAAAAAGCATTGCGCTCTTTTGTTATATGCACTAGTATTCTGGGGAGGAAACCCATTCCATGTTATACGGCGTGGTCCCTTGATATATCTTATTTTAAAGTAGAGTTTTAAATAACTGTTTTAGTTCTCACACCAGTCACATAACTGACCTGGAGTTTATTGTTTTAACCTAAACTCTGAGTGCCCCAATTTTCCACACGGGCAGCTAGTAGTTTCGGTTTTGAAGATATTATATTCATAGGATCCTGGTTTACAGCTGGAATGACATTCGTAAAGCTCTGTATCCGTTTATCTCTTTCAGTTGTGTTATGTATTATGTTCCACTGCATTGTAACTTCTAAATCTATGATATTTTTCTGATGTATAATTTTTTTTCATACTCTGTATATGCTTGTACTCTGATGTAAATTGTTGTAATAAGCAATGAAATGTTCTGTCGTTTGTGTTCTGATTTGTCGTGTTCTCAACTCAATCTGGGATTTCCTTTACGGGGAAGTTTGGGTTGCTTCATTTGGTATCGGAGCTTTGGTTTACAGAGCTCGAGAACAAGGCACGTTTGAACCAAACGAAAGAATTCATCAGAGATTGGATTAGTAATATCCAATGAGACTTACTCGTTAGAGATGGGATCAGTAGTATCCTAGAATGAGTCGGAAGAGTGTTGTTTTTAAATAAAGATGAAAACAATTTTTGTTTTGAAAATTGAAAATCTTTATACGTATTTGAATATTAGTTTTATATTGATTTTGGACAATCGAGTATATGGAGATTTTGAATATACGCGTAATTAACGTGTATTTGAAGCCTCAAATATACTGATATAGAATCACACTCTAGTCGTCCGATGATGATTCTGATGATCTCGCGGAATCCTCAGCATTTGTGTTCGAGTTTTGAAAGTGGATATCTATATATTTCCATTGACTGGTATGAGAACCAAAACTAGATAGGATTTATTGCTGTGATTTGCATTAAAAATATGATTTTTACTATGTAAAAGTTACGTGTTTAAAACGATGATCCACTAATTGATTGATGTTTGTGTAGTATGATTATTCATTTAGACCAATACATGAATGAAGAGTAAATTTAGCCAAATTGAACCAAATATTGAACTGAATTGAAATTTGATTGGAAATACATGCTTGTACATATATATGTGTGTGAACAGGTCATAGCAAGGAGGCTAGAGAAGAGGAATAGAATTGTATGCCCGACAAATAGGTACATGTTTACTAATTTATTGCGTTTGGATGATTTTATGAGCTGATTGGCTAGCCGCTTGGTTTTTTCTTTTTGAGATGAGAGGGCCTGTGTGGAAGTTTGGAGATTTTCTCGATGCTCCCCGTACAAAGGAGGTTATAGCGAAATTTTTCGAAAATTTAGAGTGTTAGCCAAATTTTTGAAAAAATTAGAAATTCTTAGAAACTGAAAAGTTGAAGAATGAAAGCCAGAATGAAAGTTGAGTTGGTTAGTTAAACAACTTTTAGCTCCGTTCCTTTTCGAGACAAAAAGATTTTAAGTGGGGGAGATTATAACAACCCGGAAAATCAGAACCAATTTTAAATTTTTATTTTGGCAATTTTAATGAATTTTAATATTTAAAATGATTTATTTTAAATTATAATAACGGAAAATTTATTTTGAATAGAATTAGAACTTATATTTTTATTTGAATGGAAGTCAGAATATAAATATTTATTTTAATTATAAAAGGAATTGGAAATGGCGCGGTAGTTTGAAAATTCGATTTCAAATTTCAATTGAATGTGCAAGATTCAAAATAAACTGAATTTTAGTGAAACCAAAAGTATTTGAATCTGTTTGAAAATATCTTTCCAAAAAATCTGAAAAATCCAAATTTCATTGTGGAAATACAAAGTTATGCCCAGTTGAAAATTCAGAATAGTCACTATGGAAATATAGCCCGTAAAAATAGCAATTTTGCAAACGACCTCCGTTTTTGACGAGACCACTTTTGTTAGATCCGAAATGTCAAATTATTGCTAGATTCCAATATTCATAATTTTTGGAATCAATATGTGAGCGTGGTAGATTTAAACGTGTTTGATAATTTCAGTTTGAATTTAATCGACTGAAAAATGGTCATTTTTCAATCGGCCTCCAAATTTGACGAAATTAGTTTTGTTATGACTGTATCATCAAAACATCGCCAGATTTATTAATTTGGAATTTTTGGGGTCCGTATGTGGCCTCGGTAAATTAAAATGTACGTTGGAAATTAAAATATAATGATTTATATTTTAAATTTAGCGAAAACTGATTGTAATAGCTGAATTGGTTACGAAACATATTCCATTGTGTCCAGAATGGGGGTATTTGGCTAGGGCCGATAGTCGTTGGGTCTCATTTAGAGTTCGTGGCGTTAAAAAGGTAAAATCGAAATTTATTGAATTAAATATTAATATAAATTTATATAAATATTCCACCCCTTAAAACCCTAGTCCCCAATCACGTTGGAGCCTCCAGCTGAAAGGAAGAACGGATGACGCGCTCCAATTTTTCCCCCTCGATTTCAAGAAATCCACTCAATCGTTTTTCAAAATTCCAAAGGCAAATGGTCGAGCTACAAGAGCTTTTCAGATTGAACGACTGATCGTGTTCAAGTGGAGCGTGGTTGGTGCGATTTGGAGAGAGAGGGTGACAGTAGTGGGTTCGGCGCTATACTGAAGGAACGACGAAGAAGAAGTTAAATTGGGGTGGGATTAAGAATTAATTAGCCAATTAAATTAATTAATTATTATTAGTTAATTTTTTTTATGTAATCCAATGTTTAAAGCAGCGTATCTTTGTCAAACAATAACGGATTTCAGCAAACGAAGTGTGTTGGAACCGTGGAAGAGAATACTACAGTCTAGGAATGACCAGAAGAATTTTGGAGCTAGTTGATACTTTTGATCAAATTAAACGTTCTGTTTAATTTGATTAATATAATCATTTTATCGATTTAAAACCGATCAATGTGAGAACTTATCACTAAAATTATTTCGGTACAGTTATTTATTTTATTATTACATATATGAACTGCTCCCCGTCGTCCACAGACCATGGACGACTTGTTTGTTTGATTGAATTGTGTTATTGAAATTGGTTGTGATGTGAAATGGACTGTATAAAATATTCATGAGTTGAATAAAATATTTTATCATTAAAAATATAATTTTTAACATGTATATGAATGAAAATAAATATTCATCTACAAATCAGATGATTTGTTTATGTACACCCATTTGACTGATGCTGATTGGGATGATAACTTTTACACATCGCCCAACTGCACAAATAATATTCAGTGTTCGTTGATTGAAACCCCACACGGGTATTGGGATGATATTTGACGTGCATTAATCCCAATTGTTAGTTGTATGTCGATCGATTGGTTGACAGGCTGTTGTAAGTGCTAATTATTTATATTTAATGCTTGCATAGTGTAGAATACATTCTGGATGATGGTTGATTATTTATCATTGTTGTGATATACGTGTGTTGTATGAAATCCATATAAATAATATTATATGGTAATTGACCATGTCTGATTCCAATTCAGAAATAAAGAATATTTTAAAATAAATAATATTTTAAAATAACGAATATTTTAAAATAATATTAAGAAAAGAATCAAAATATGATTTTGATGTCTGATTTGGGATGGACACGAAAATATTGAAATATATGAAGCCGTGTTGATTAGATATGCGCCATTTTGACGCGAACGATAGTTATATCGATTTTTTTCATTTTTATAATGAATATCGAAAAGGAAGTGATTTCAAAATCTAATATTTTGAAAATATTATCATTTATATATTAATGATATGGAATATTCAATTTTGATTTAAAATTGAATATGAAGTTGAAAGCGTTTTTAAAACGAAGTTCGTTAATTTCAACCAATGACTTCGAATGGACATTACGGGAGATCCAACCGTCAGATTCTCCTGAAACCAGAACCGCTGGGTTCGTATTGAAAATAGCTTTCTAATGAATACAAGAAATTAGAAATCTAAAAGCTGGATTTGGAATCATGTCCAAATCAAATTTAGAAAAGGTCGTTGTAAGTGTAATTCGATGACCGTTTGTGGAAATCGACTATACGGGCCTTGATAAAATTATTAAAAATATTAATAATTTGTGTAAAATCATAAGAAATGATTCGGAAAGAATTGGTGAAAAATTCTTTATTTGAAGGGATAAAAATATATTTTTATCAAAATGAACTGGTTACGAACTAGAATTATAATCTAATATTTTTAAATAAATAAATTGGATTCGAAATAGTTTTAAAAATAACCAGAATTTCCAATATATGAATTGGAATGGATTTGAATCAAAATTATCTTCGGAATATTTCGATATTGGATTCCACGATTATACGTACGTTGCGGAGGAATTTGGAAGATATATATATCGTTATTCCAATACGATATTTGTTGATTTCAGAATTTGATATTGAATATAAGCCGATATATTTTCTATTCAGAGCCTTGTATTTAATATCAAATGGGATTTTGGGTTTGTCATAAATGGTGTCTTCCCTAACACTGTTCTTAAACCCAGTGGAAAAAGATTAATATTTTTATTAAGATTTAATGTAGTTTTCCAATTAATTAACATCTAAATCGAATTAAATTGAAATTGGTTTTTGGGTTTATCATGAACGGTGTTTTAAATAACGCTTGTTCTTTAACCCAATTAACAATGGAATGAGATTTTGGGATTGTCGTGAATGGTATCTTTAATAATACTGTTCTTAAACCCAATGGAGTTAAGAAAATTAGAAACTAATTGGAGATTAGCAAAGTTGAATAGCTTCCTGGGTATTGATCTGATGTAGGTTTCGACCTTCAGGATTAATACTTAGGGAATTGTTCTCTTACTAATTTACGGTTAGAGACTGATGGGATGAGGTCTTCAGTAACACTGTTCTTAAATCCAGTATGAAAAGAATAAATCTTTTAATTAAGATAATTTGAATTTCCAGTTATATTTAGTAATTGGAATAAAATGGAATGTGATTTTTGGTTTATCGTGAACCGTGTTTTAAATGACATTGGTTCTTTAACCCAGTTAAAGATAAGATAAATTTCTTAGCTTTGAATAATCATTAATATTGATTTTTGGGAAGATTAAAACTAAATGGAGTTTCAATGAATCTTTGATTAGATTGAGAAGTGAGTGTGATAATTAAAATTACCAATTCAAGAAAATGATCGAAAATGGAGTATCACAAGTTTTGCTCCAAGCGATAGTTGAATCTTTAATTAGATTTGAGCATGAAATGGTAATTAATTTTACCGACAACACTGTGGTGTTAGATATGATGTATTACCAGGTTTTACTTCATGGGTTGAATAGGTTTGGATTGGGAAATTAAATAAATGATTACTTCGGTAAAGATCGCTAATCCCGACAAGTTTAGATAAACCATAATTTGGTTTGAATTAATATCCAAAGGAAGATTAAAGAATAAATTTTAAAGAATTTTTCTTTGATAAAATTAATGGGAACCTTTCCCAAAGGATACGAATATTTAAATAAAAGAATATTCAGAATTGGAAAGACCGGGTTTATCCCATTCTAAATAACTGAATCGGCGACGAGTCGACGATGAAGACGGTGGTTGAAGACTGGAGGTCTTCACATCGTTTGGAAGATTACTAATGTCTTGATTGGGCTGTACACCCAAGACGAGGTAATAAGTGGTGATCGTCCAGACGTACTTGGAGATCGACCGGATATGCGAGGACCTCTCTCCTGTATTAGACATATGGGACGAGGAATAAGGTGCCTTCGGCTTCTTTCATACCCAGAACGAACTTGTATGGATGTGTGTCTGACATTGGACTTCATTCTGTGTGATTGATGGACATCAGTTGCATGGCGTGAATTGCCACTGTGGCATGCTAAGATTCAAATGATCAAGGCTTCTGTTGAAAAGCAGAGTCTTGTGGTTGATGATCAAAGCACGGCTTTAATATAGAATAGCTTTGTGTATAGCGTTAATTCGCGAGCCTCGCAGCCCGGTGTGAACCAGAAACGGGAGAGGACCTTAGGGAGAGCTTGCGTTTCCTTCTAGCTGGGAGTGGTGTCTGGGTTTTGCACGCCCAGATGTTTTTACTTATGTGGATGATGGATAGCGAGGCGCCTCGGATATATCGGCACTGCGGGGCCAATTGTAACGACCCGTGTTTTCAGCGATATAATAATTAATTAATTTAATTATTTAAATAGTGATTTAGAGAATATAATGGTTGTTTAATTAAATAATAGTGAATATTTAATTAAATTAAATAATAAAATAATATATTTAATTCTGAAATAATCAGAATTAGCTGAAATGGCAATACTGTGTGAATTGGACAATTCAAAATATATAATTCAGTTTGAAATTAAATTATGATAACGAATATATTTAATTAACGATGGTTGAATGTATAAATTATAATATAAATACAATCAAGCTCGTAATGGCGCGGCAGTTCGTTATTTGGCGGTTCGAACTTTAAATGAATATACGGAATCCGTTTTAAATCAGATTTCTATGAAACAAGAAACGTTCGGAGCTGGTGAAGTATATTTTTCTAATGGAAGAGAAAAATCGGGATTTCATCGTGTAGATTTTGAGTTATATCCAATCAAATTTTAGAAAAGTCGCTATGGAATTCATATATAATTTATAACGATATATAAAAGGAATTTCATTATAAATCGTATATCGATTTAATCGGGATTTGAAATATCGAGTTAGAAATTCATATAGGAATATTCTAGAGCTGTATGGTATTCTATTGTGAATATATATGATAATATAAATTTATTTATATTAAATTTAAAAAAAAATATATACATAAATATTTAAAAAGGGTTTATTTAGAGCTTTAAAAATAGCCAGTTTTGTAAACGAACTCCGTTTTTGATGAATCTAATTTTGTTGGATCCGTAATATTAATTTATTATTAGATTTCAATTTCCGTGATTTTTGGAGTCAATGTGTGGTCGTACGGATTTTTAATGTGAAAAATAGTCAGTATTTTGATGGTTAAATATATGTTGTGTGAGCAAATGGATTCCAAATTTGACGAAACTAGTTTCGTTGGGTCCATAACATCGTACAGTAGCTGTATGTTCATTTTCGCCGAATTTGGGTATGTTGTGTGATCATATGGAATTTTTAATAACAAACGGATGTTACGATTGAATAAAAATCAATATTTTAACAGTATAAAATAATATAAATTTACCTATAGATATATCATAATCTTTCTAACCTTAATACATTTCATTTCTAAGTCAACCAAATCCACCGTCATGTTTTCTTCTTTCCGGAAAAATATCTCGATCAAAATAAAATCCAAAGTAATTCGTGTAAATCCTATAAATAATAGGATAAATTGATAGGAATAATCCGAAGTTTGACGTGTCTTCCCATATTAATCCGAAGTTTGGATTATTTTTAATTAATCCCAAGTTTAGGGGGTCCCTTCCCATATTGATCCCGATGACTTATTAACTTGTTGTAGCCAGTTATCAAACTTAAATTTGTCTTCCCCAAACTAGTTTCCCACTCCAGAAAAATCATTTGGGAAAGACGAATTCAAGTTTGATAACCGGCTACAACAAGTTAATAAGTCATCGGGATCAATATGGGAAGGGACCCCCTAAACTTGGGATTATTTAAAAATAATCTAAACTTCGGATTAATATCAGAAGACACGTCAAACTTCGGATTATTCCTGTCAATTAATCCTAAATAATATGATATGTATATATGGATTCATCGACCAAGGAGCTTCGATTCGGTGTGAGTTTTGTAACGTGTGATGCATCTTTTCTGATGTTGGAAAACTGACACAGAACTAAGGCTAGAGATTCGAGGAGGAATACTCATCGATTCATGAAAACGGATGTGGTTTTGGAACCATAATGGAAAACCGCATTTTGTGTGATGTTTTTGGCGATTCCTATGATGGGAATTGTCGCACGATTTGGGGGATGTGGGGGTTGTTTGAAACCGTGATGTGGGGGATGGCGTGCGAGTTGTCGACTTGGGCATTGGCAAGGAGGAGGCTGAGATGAGAAGAAGTTTGGAAATGGTTTCAGTGGAATTCGTGAGAAGATGTAGGAGAACGAAGTGGAAGAAGAGGCCATAATGGTGGGTTGTGGGTTTATTAGGAGCAGATGCCAGAGTATAACGGTGAAGAAGAATGATTTTGGCGGGGCTGGGCTTTTAGAATGTGGAATGGGCCGGAAGAAAATGGTTAAGCCCAATGAATTTTAAATTATTTGATTTAAAATTATATAAAATCTTGAAAATTATATAAATTTATCATACGATATCAGATTTGGACAAAACAGGATCTGTCGGGATCGTATGGACGGCGGCTACGCAATGGAATTGACTGGGAGTGAATTGGAGCTCATTACAATTTATAGCGGAATAAATTGTCCGATCTGAATCGGTAATAATTTATCGTTATTTAACGATAAATTACCAATGTTAGTAAAACTCAACAACTCTACCAGTTCATGTTTTTATAACGTATATTTAGAATTGATAAATGATGATTGATATCTGTGTGTTGAATGTTTGATTGATTGGTTGAAAATATAAATATAGTTATATATATATAAAAATCGTTAATTTTATATTGATTCTATTTATCAGAACAGTTCATATTGCAATTAAGTTGATGTTAATTATATTGTTTAACATCTGTGGATGCAGGGAAACAGGTCGGAGGAATCTAGCTAGATTTGTAACGACTCGGAAAAAGAGCGATCTTGGTTATCCGATATACGATACATATCGAACATCCAAGGATCGAAAATAACCGAATAGTTAATAAAAGAAATTAGAGGGTGAGAATAGATAAGATAGAAACTTAGAATAGAAGAAGAAAAAGAACACAACATCAGAGTAACACGAATCTCACAGCGGAACGAATAACATATAACATATGTAACATAACTTTGAAATATAAATATGTACTTGTATATACATCATTATCAAAGTATAGCACTTATAACACAGCGGAAATAAACAATAGCTATATGATCCTGAAGCCTCCTGCTCCAGCTCTTCAAGTATCTGTAAATCATGACTACTTGACTGCCCGTACAAAATTGGGCACCCAAGAGTTTAGGGAAAACAAAACAAAATAAACTCCGGGTCAGTCATGGGACTGGTATGAGTAAAACAGTTTAAAACAGTTTGAGCCATTAAATGATATCTCATAAGACCACGCCGTATAACGGAACGGGTTTTTCCCTTATGAGAATCCAAAATATCTTTATATCAAAAACCTTTTGATATTATAATAATGTCTATCAACCACAGTATAATAATCATCTAGCAGAAACGCTTCCATCTCATGTTCTACGTATATAGTATAGAATCAAAACCGCAAGCACTTATTGGGTAATGGAATTCCAATTATGACAAGGTATGGAACCACCTTTCGCTAGTGTACCTCTAGAAAGGAATACACTGGGTTCAACAAGAACATCTTGCAACCCAGCCACACATGACCGACCACTCATTTCGCTTAAGTGTATCAAATGTATATCACCAACGGTTGGGATCAACAACCATTTCCCGAATGGTACAGCATCAACAATAGATTTTTAGAAGTAAACGAAAACTCTAGATCAGGTGATTATACACCCTAATAGGTGTGACCTACATAGCCATGCTGCCTGCCCGATTTTTTTCATTTCCCGGTTGATGAGTCTTGAGGTTACGCTTTATCATCACATCAGATTCACTTCGAATGCCACATTGTCAGATCCGTCGAAAATCATTAATTGACGTCTACAACAGTACATTAAGTGTTAGCTAAAGAAGTTTCATTCTCCACTTCCACTCTTGGTACGGTTGAAGGAATCAATGTACATGACCTTTCTAGAAATACTCTGTCATACATTCATCCATACTAGTCATCCAGGAATAGGATGAACCGAAGGCACTATTCAGTACATCCATCTTAGGCACTGTTATCTAAGACTTATACAATAGCCCTTGGACTTTACTCCGTCTTCAATTATCTTTGGCATATATGATTCGCAACGCTTATGCCAATACAGAGTGGTTCTCTGGATAATAATCCAACCGGTCTCTCCATATTAACAACGTTAAAATGGTCAAAAACTTCGATAGTCGGTGAGTTAACTATCAAGGAAAAATACGTGTGCAAACAACGATATTATTTCTAGATGGAAATTTTATCAAATCAATCATCAATCATATATATATCTATATATATATTCATATGTTCCTTATTTTCTATGTTTAGAAAATATACCTTAACGTTGGAAAACATTTCCATAACATATTTACGTATCACTATTCTTCAACAACTATCAGTCTCTGATTGTAAACTAGTATAAGAACAATTCCCTAAGTACCAATCCCGAAGGTCGAAACCAACATTAGATAGACACTTAGGAAACCATTCAACTTAACAAGTCTCCAGTCAAATTCTGATTTGGCTTAACTCCATCTCTTAACTCCTTATACATGAACACTTCCTTTTCTAATTCATATTTCCAGTTTACGTTTCTGATTCTATTTGGAAAATATTTCCAAATCTTATTTACTTGGAATTAAACAGATGTTTAAATCAACATCGCGACGACAACTCATACCACTATACTTATTTACTAAAAACACTTAACCACTTTCAATCTCAAACCTTAACCATTTCTAAATTAAAAACAAAGTCAATCAAGTTGGGGTATAACTACCTCTCAGACCTTAACTGAACAACATTTCAAATCTCGAAATAGGGTAAGTTCATCTTTTAACCCTTTAACACTTCCTTACGTAACTTCTCTTTCAAATAAATCTCTATTCGATAACTCTATCCTTCGAATAAACTATATTCGATTTATTCTATTCTTTGAATAAACTATATTCGATTAACTCTATTCAATTAACTTTATTTGATTAACTCTATTGCATTACTCTATCGATTAACTTTATTGCATTCACTTTAATCAATTAACTCTATTCGATTAATTCTTTTCGATTTAACTATATTCGAATAACTCCTTTCGAATAAACTATATTCGAATAACTCCTTTCTTCGAATAACTAATATTCGATATCTTCATTCAAACAAACTATATTCGATATCTTCTTTCGGATAAACTATATTTGATATCTTCTTTCGAATAAACTATGTTCGATATCTTCTTTCGAAAAAACTATATTCGATATCTCTCTCCCGAATAAACTATATATGATATCTCTCTTCGAATAACTATATTCGACTTATTCCTTTCCTTCGAATAACTAATATTCGATAACTCCTTTTAACTCTATTTAACTCTATTCGAATAACTAATATTCGATTATCTCTTTTAACTCTATTTAACTCTATCTGGTTTACTCTAACTGATTAACTCAAACTGATTAACTCTTTTAACTCTATTCGAATACTATATTCGATTAACTCTTTTAATTCTATTTATTCTAACAAGTAAATATCTCCTTTATACTCTATTTATTTTAACAAACAAATATCTCCTTTATACTCTATTTATTTTAAACAAATAAATATCTCCTTTGATTTCTATTTATTTTAACAAACAAATATATCCTTGGATTTCTATTTATTTTATCAAACAAATATCTCCTTTGATTTCTATTTATTTTAACAAATAAATAATCCTTTTAATAACTTATTCTGTATCCTAAGTCAAAATCTCTTTTATAACTTATTTACTTAACAAATAAGTATCTCGTTTAACATCTCCTGTTTATTTAACCCATAAATATCTCATTTATAAGATCTTATGATTTTATAAATATTCCCTTTTCTTTATAAATATTTCATTTATAAATATTTCATTCATAAAACCCTTTTGATTTTATAAATATTTTATTTTCAAATACCATTTGAAAATTCCCCTTTTTCACATTCTGGTATGTTATGGTGTTTAACAAATCAAGTCATGATGTCAAATATCGTCCATACACATATAATCAACAACAGATTATAAACCACGTTATATATCACAATATATGAAAATAATAAAATAGCTGTTGAGGAATCAAGTCGGATTCCTCCAATCTGTTTCCCGGCATCCACAGATGTTACACAATAAAATCAACATCACTTTTAGTTCTATATGATATATTCTGATAAACAGAATCAATATAGAAATTCAACTAACTGACTAGCAGTTCAATCAAACAGTCAACACACAGCAATCAACAGATGATTAACAGTTCTAAAAATACGTTATAAAAGTATAACTATTCAGAGTTGGTGAGTTTTACTCACTTTGGCAGTTCATCGTTAAAAAATGATAAACTATTTGTTTGATTTGAATCAAACAATTTATTTCATCATAAATTTAACGAGCTCGGATTCGCTCCCAGTCAGTTCCCTGGTGTAGTGTCCGTCCCTACGATCCCAACAGATCTGACTGTTTAGAATTCTGATAACATATGACCAAGATATGTTTTATACAAGTTATAAAATTATTTACTTAAATTAAACTTGAACATTATAAATTTTTGGCCTTTACCTTTCTAGAAGCCGGCCCATCCAAGCCCATCTAGCCCAACACCATATGAATAGTGACCTTCCCCTTCGTTCCTCATTTACATACGCACGATCCTCCCAATAGAACAATCCATCACCGAATTTCCACTCGACCGCACCTCCATCCTTCAACCAAAACCCAAATTAAATCTCACCAACAATCTCTACTTCATCTCCTCTCCTCGCTCCACCCAATTTTAGTCAGATCGCACCTGCTTTCCTCCCTCCAACCTCGTCCCAAAACCCACGGCTCAATCATAGCGCTGAACATTTTTTGTGCCCAAAAATCCGAAAACTCGGCATACACCCTCCATTCGATCCCCTTTACACCAATAAAACCCTGAATTCGTAAATCAAACAACCAATCTTGCAAATCGTTTAAACCTAGCTCGCTGTACATTTTTCCAAGCTCGAGAGCTCAGATCGCACTCTCCAAGAGTTGTATCAACGTAAAGAGAAAGCTTCCAGGATCTCGAATATATTTTTGCTTTGATTTACAGAATTTTCTTTGGTTTTGATTTCTAATTTTTCTTTGAATTGTTTTGCTGTGTTTTGGGTTTTCTGAGAATTCAGTGGCGGCTCAGTGTATTTGATTTTATAAGGGAGGTGAAAATCATGTGTGGTTGAAAAATGAAGGATGTGGCCTAATTTACGATCACCAATTTTAGTTTTTTTTATATTTATTTATATTAGATTCTGCACTCTAAAAATTTCAACGAACACACACGATATCTAAAAATCACGAAACTAGACACGCAGCTAGAGATCGACATTATGGTCCCAACAAAACTGGTTTCGCCAAATTCCGACTGCGTTTGCACATGCAGCGTATTTTTAACTGTCGAAATATTGACTATTTTTCACTCTAAAAATCCGTATGGCCACATACTGACTTCAAAAATCACGGAAATTGAAATCTAGCAATAATTTAATATTACGGATCCAACAAAATTAGTTTCGTCGAATTCCGACTTCGTTTGCAAAAGTGGCTATTTTTAAAGCTTTAAATAGCCTATTTAAATATATAAATATATTTACATATAATTAAATTTAATATTAAAAAATAAATATTATCGTCTATATTCACAGTGGAATACCATACAACTCTACTGGGATTTATAACTTGATATTTCAAATCCCGATTAAATCGATATTCGATTAAAAATGAATTTTTTTTAAAAATATAAATAATTCCTTTATAAATTATAAAGGAATTCCACAACGACTTTTCTAAAATTTGATTTGGACGTAAATCAAAAATCTACCCGACGAAATCCAGATTTTTCTCTTCCACTAGAAAGATATACTCCACTAGCTCCACACGTTTCTTGTTTCACATAAATCCAACTTAAAACGAATCTTGTACATTCAGCTGAAGTTCAAATCGCCAAATTACGAACTGCAGTGCCATTTCAAGCTCGATAATATAATTATACGTTCAAACTGTCATTCAAATAATATATTCATGATATCTAATTCAATTCTAAACTGAATTAAATACCACAGATGATCCAGTTCACACCATATCGCCATTTCAGCCAATTCTGGTTATTTCAGAATTAAATATATAATTTAATTTATTATTTTAATTAAATATTCACCATTATTTAATTCCACGACCATTAAATCCTCTTAATTACCCTTTAAATAATTAAATAAATTAATTATTATATCGCTGAAAATGCGGGTCATTACATTCTTCCCCACTTAAAATAATTTCGTCCTCAAAATTGCTAAGGTAGAAAACAAACCCTATTAACTGGTTATAAATTATTTGTTCACTTCTTAACTTCAGTTTCAACTGAACCAAATTAATTTCAATTAAATTATTAATCAATTCTTATCAACGAAAATTTTCAAAAATCCTAAAAAATTTCTAACACCTTAACTTTTCGAAAAAATTCGCCAGCACCTCCTTTGTACTGGTCAGTGGGTCAAACTCAAACTCGCCTCTTTGGGCCTTCTTTAACCCAAAAGAAAATCAAACAGTCAAGCGGATTGCCAAATCGGCTCATAAATCCCCAAACTCATATGAAATATAAACTCGTACCTTTTTGTCGGGCATATCAACTTTATCACTTCCATCTGTTATCAATTCCAGCAGATACCAATGTTAGCCCAATCAAATTCCATTTTGTTTTTATCCACAAATCCAATCATTCGCTTATACCTAAGTCGAGTTTCATTTCAAACCAGAGCTCCATTCTCGATTCCAAACTCTTAACTTGGTTATCAAATTACACTTCAAATTTGAATCTCACGAATCAAATTTGTCTCAGTATCATCCTAATTCAATTTCAGCTTCCACTTAACTGACTTTACTTTAATTCAAATTGGCTTCCTCAAATTCTAATTCACTTTGGTTTTAAATCAAACAGTCTTTCTTGGGAGCATTAAACAGTTTACCTTATTAAAAATCAAACTTTCATTTTCAGGATTCAAACAACTTGCTTTTCTAAAATCAATTCAAAAACAAAATCTTTGGTAGTAATCCGTCACTTAGAACTTGAAAATGAACACTGATGATGCTGCGTAGTCATCATCAGAATTATTTTCCAGCTATAGAAGTGAGTTCAGTACTATATCACTTTGAAATCCATTTCTAAACACTTTTATTTTGAAATCAGTTCAAAATATAATTCACAATGCTTGTAAAACAATTTAAAATCTCCCAGGATCTTAAATTTTCCTTATTTTTAATCCAAATCCATTTACAAACACTTATCCAATTTTTCCAAAATTTTAATTCAATTTTTGGTTTAAATTTCAGATTTAATTTGCTTCGTAACACTTATACGAATTCTACTTGGTTATATATATATATAACCATTTTACTTTTATAATCTTACTCGATTATAATAACACCCAATATATCCAATATATTATAATCATTGCAATATAAATCCTTTATATCAAAATATAATTTTGGTAAAATTATTTCGTTTTACCCTCTTTCCAAAACATACTATGGCGGTTCATCGTATTCGAGTGTTTAGAAACCCCTATCGATACAGTGGACCAAACTGATCGACCCGAATCCATAAACAACTCAACCAATAAATCTCCACAATATAAAACAAATTTTATATTGAATAACAAATACGCTCTCGTATATATACACTCAAAATCAATTTAGGGTGCTACTAACCCTATCTCTACTGAGTCACGCCACAGAGCCAAGGTGATTACTTAACCTCGCTCTGATACCAACTGTAATGACCCGGAAATAGTGCGATCTTGGTAATCCGATATACGATACATATCGAACATCCAAGGATCGAAAATAACCGAATAGTTAATGAAAGAAGTTAGAGGGTGAGAATAGATAAGATAGAAACTTAGAATAGTAGAAGAAAGAGAACATAATATCAGAGTAACACGAATCTCACAGCGGAACGAATAACATATAATATATGTAACATAACTTTGAAATATAAATATGTACTTGTATATACATCATTATCAAAGTACAACACTTACAACACAGCGGAAATAAACAATAGCTATATGATCCTGAAGCCTCCTGCTCTAGCTCTTCAAGTATCTGTAAATCCCGACTACTTGACTGCCCGTACAAAATTGGGCACCCAAAAGTTTAGGGAAAACAAAACAAAATAAACTCCGGGTCAGTCATGGGACTGGTATGAGTAAAACAGTTTGAGCCATTAAACGATATCTCATAAGACCACGCCGTATAACAGAACGGGTTTTTCCCTTATGAGAATCCAAAATATCTTTATATCAAAAACCTTTTGATATTATAATAATGTCTATCAACCACGGTATAATAATCATCTAGCAGAAACGCTTCCATCTCATGTTCTACGTATATAGTATAGAATCAAAACCGCAAGCACTTATTGGGTAATGGAATTCCAACTATGACAAGGTATGGAACCACCTTTCGCTAGTGTACCTCTAGAAAGGAATACACTGGGTTCAACAAGAACATCTTGCAACCCAGCCACACATGACCGACCACTCATTTCGCTTAAGTGTATCAAATGTATATCACCAACGGTTGGGATCAACAACCATTTCCCGAATGGTACAGCATCAACAATAGATTTTTAGAAGTAAATGAAAACTCTAGGTCAGGTGATTATACACCCTAATAGGTGCAACCGACATAGCCATGCTACCTGCCCGATTTTTGTCATTTCCCGGTTGATGAGGCTTGACGTTACGCTTTATCATCACATCAGATTCACTTCGAATGCCACATTGTCAGATCCATCGAAAATCACTAATTGACGTCTACAACAGTACATTACGTGTTAGCTAAAGAAGTTTCCTTCTCCGCTTCCACTCTTGGTACGGTTGAAGGAATCAATGTATGTGACCTTTCTGGAAATACTCTGTCAGACATTCATCCATACAAGTCATCTAGGAACAGGATGAACCGAAGGCACTATTCAGTACATCCATCTTAGGCACTGTTATCTAAGACTTATACAATTGCCCTTGCACTTTACTCCGTCTTCAATTATCTTTGGCATATATGATTCGCAATGCTTATGCCAATACAGAGTGGTTCTTTGGATAATAATCCAACCGGTCTCTCCATATTAACAACGTTAAAATGGTCAAAAACTTCGATAGTCGGTGAGTTAACTATCAAGGAAAAATACGTGTGCAAACAACGATATTATTTCCAGATGGAAATTCTATCAAATCAATCATCAATTACATATATATATATATATATATATATATATTCATATGTTCCTTATTTTCTATGTTTAGAAAATATACATTAAGGTTGGAAAACATTTCCATAACTTATTTACGTATCACTATTCTTCAACAACTATAAGTCTCTGATTGTAAACTAGTATAAGAACAATTCCCTAACTGCCAATCCCGAAGGTCGAAACCAACATCAGATAGACACTTAGGAAACCATTCAACTTAACAAGTCTCCAGTCAAATTCTGATTTAGCTTAACTCCATCTCTTAACTCCTTATACATGAACACTTCCTTTTCTAATTCATATTTCCAATTTCAATATTTTATTATGTTTCTGATTCTATTTGGAAAATATTTCCAAATCTTCTTTACTTGGAATTAAACAAATGTTTAAATCAACATCGCGACGACAACTTAAACCACTATACTTATTTACTAAAAACACTTAACCGCTTTCAATCTCGAACCTTAACCATTTCTAAATTAAAAACGAAGTCAATCAATTTGGGGTATAACTACCTCTCAGACCTTAACTGAAAAACATTTCAAATCTCGAAATAGGGTAAGTTCATCTTTTAACCCTTTAACACTTCCTTACGTAACTTCTCTTTCAAATAAATCTCCATTCGATAACTCTATCCTTCAAATAAACTATATTCGATTTATTCTATTCTTCGAATAAACTGTATTCGATTAACTCTATTCAATTACTTTATTTGATTAACTCTATTGCATTACTCTATCGATTAACTCTATTGCATTCACTTTAATCGATTAACTCTATTCAATTAATTCTTTTCGATTTAACTCCCTTTTGATTAACTCCTTTCGAATAAACTATATTTGAATAACTCCTTTCTTCGAATAACTAATATTCGATATTTTCTTTCGAATAAACTATATTCAATATCTTCTTTCAAATAAACTATGTTCGATATCTTCTTTCGAATAAACTATATTCGATATCTCTCTTCCGAATAAACTATATTCGATATCTCTCTTCGAATAACTATATTCGATTTATTCCTTTCCTTCGAATAACTAATATTCGATAACTCCTTTTAACTCTATTCGAATAACTAATATTCGATTATCTCTTTTAACTCTATTTAACTCTATCTGGTTTACTCTAACTGATTAACTCTAACTGATTAACTCTAGCTGATTAACTCTTTTAACTCTATTCGAATACCATATTCGATTAACTCTTTTAATTCTATTTATTCTAACAAGTAAATATCTCCTTTATACTCTATTTATTTTAACAAACAAATATCTCCTTTATACTCTATTTATTTTAAATAAAAAGATATCTCCTTTGATTTCTATTTATTTTAACAAACAAATATCTCCTTTGATTTCTATTTATTTTAACAAACAAATATCTCCTTTGATTTCTATTTATTTTAACAAATAAATAATCCTTTTAATAACTTATTCTGTTTCCTAAGTCAATATCTCTTTTATAACTTATTTACTTAACAAATAAGTATCTCGTTTAACATCTCCTATTTATTTAACCTATAAATATCTTATTTATAAGATCTTATGATTTTATAAATATTCCCTTTTCTTTATAAATATTTCATTTATAAAACCCTTTTGATTTTATAAATATTTTATTTCCAAATACCAATTGAAAATTCCCCTTTTTCACATTCCGGTATGTTATGGTGTTTAACATATCAAGTCATGATGTCAAATATCGTCTACACGCATATAATCAACAATAGATTATAAACCACATCATATATCACAATATATGAAAATAATAAAATAGCTGTTGAGGAATCCGGTTGGATTCCTCCAATCTGTTCCCCTGCATCCACAGATGTTACACAATAAAATCAACATCACTTTCAGTTCTATATAATATATTCTGATAAACGGAATCAATATAGAAATTCAACTAACTGACTAGCAGTTCAATCAAACAGTCAACGCACAGCAATCAACAGATGATTAACAGTTCTAAAATTACGTTATAAAAATATAAATGTTCAGAGATGGTGAGTTTTACTCACTTTGGCAGTTCATCGTTAAAGAACGATAAACTGTTTGTTTGATTTGAATCAAACAATTTATTTCGCCATAAATTGTAACGAGCTCGGATTCGCTCCCAGTCAGTTCCCTGGTGTAGTGTCCATCCCTACGATCCCAACGGATCTGACCGTTCAGAATTCTGATAACGTATGACCAAGATATGTTTTATACAAGTTATAAAATTATTTACTTAAATTAAACTTGAACATTATAAATTTTTGGCCTTCACCTTTCTATAAACCGGCCCATCCAAGCCCATCTAGCCCAACACCGTATGAATAGTGACCTTCCCCTTCATTCCTCATTTACATACGCATGCTTCTCCCAACAGAACACTCCATCACCGAATTTCCACTCGACCGCACCTCCATCCTTCAACCAAAACCCAAATTAAAGCTCACCAACGATCACCACTTCATCTCCTCTCCTCGCTCCACCCAATTTTAGCCAGCTCGCACCTGCTTTCCTCCCTCCAACCTCGTCCCAAAACCCACATCTTCAATCATAGCGCCGAACATTTTTTGTGCCCAAAAATCCCAAAACTCAGCATACACCCTCCATTCGATCCCTTTTACACCAATAAAACCATGAATTCGTAAATCAAACAACCAATCTTGCAAATCGTTTAAACCTAGCTTGATGTACATTTTTCCGAGCTCGAGAACTCAGATCGCACTCTCTGAGATTTGTATCAACATAAAGAGAAAGCTTCCAGGATCTTGAATATATTTTTGCTTTGATTTACAGAATTTTCTTTGGTTTTGATTTCTGATTTTTCTTTGAATTGTTTTGCTGCGTTTTTGGTTTTCTGAGAATTCAGTGGCGGCTCAGTGTATTTGATTTTATAAGGGAGGTGAAAATCTTGTGTGGTTGAAAAATGAAGGATGTGGCCTAGTTTAGGATCATCAATTTTAGTTTTTTTTTATATTTATTTATATTAGATTCCACACTCTAAAAATTTCTATGAACACACACAATATCTAAAAATCATGAAACTGGACACGCAGCTAGAGTTCGACATTACGGTCCCAACGAAACTAGTTTCGTTAAATTCCGACTCCGTTTGCTCACGCAACGTACTTTTAGCTGTCGAAATACTGACTATTTTTCACTCTAAAAATCCGTAAGGCCACATACCGACTTCAAAAATCACGAAAATTGAAATCTAGCAAAAATTTAATATTGCGGATCCAACAAAATTAGTTTCGTCGAATTCCGACTTCGTTTGCAAAAGTGGCTATTTTTAAAGCTTTAAATAGACTATTTAAATATATAAATATATTTAAATATAATTAAATTTAATATTAAAAATTAAATATTATCGTCTATATTCACAGTGGAATACCATACAGCTCTACTGGGATTTATAACTTGATATTTCAAATCCCGATTAAATCGATATTCGATTAAAAATGAAATTCCTTTTTAAAATTTAAATAATTCCTTTATAAATTATAAAGGAATTCCACAGCGACTTTTCTAAAATTTGATATGGACGTAAATCAAAAATCTATCCGACGAAATCTAGATTTTTCTCTTCCACTAGAAAGATATACTCCACCAGCTCCACACATTTCTTGTTTCAAAGAAATCCGGTTTAAAACGAATCCTGTACATTCAGTTGAAGTTCAAATCACCAAATTACGAACTGCATCGCCATTTCAAGCTCGATAATATAATTATACGTTCAAACTGTCATTCAAATAATATATCGTGATATCTAACTCAATTCTAAACTAAATTAAATATCACAGATGATCCAGTTCACACTATATCGCCATTTTAGCCAATTCTGATTATTTCGGAATTAAATATATTATTTAATTTATTATTTTAATTAAATGTTCACCATTATTTAATTCCACGACCATTAAATCCATTTAATCGCCCTTTAAATAATTAAATAAATTAATTATTATATCGCTGAAAATGCAGGTCATTACAGGATTCCTCAACATTTATTTTACTATTTTTCATATATTGTGTAATATGATGTGATGTATAATATGTTGTTGATTATGTGTGTTTGAATGATATCGATCATTGTGAAGTGGTATTTTAAGTATCGTAAGAAATACTGGGATACAAAAAAAGGGGATTTTCAAAGTGTATTTTGAAAATAAATTATTTATATAAAATCAATGGATTTTATATATTAAAGGAAAAGGATTTTATAAAAGAAAATAATTATAAAATCAAAGGAGTTATAAAAGAAATATTTATCTGTTAAATAAATAGAATTGAAAAGAATATTTATTTGTCAAATAAATAGAATAGAAAGAGGAAATATTTGAAAAACAAATAAAAGAGGAAATATTTGTAAAACAAATAGAAAAGGAAATAGTTGGAAAATAAAAGAAATTACTTATAAAATCAATGGATTTTATATAAAAAGGAAATATTTTATAAAATAAATAGAATTATCAAAAGGGATTTATTTGGTAAATAAATAGATTATAAAAGGAAATACTTGAAAAATGAATAGAATTGTATAAAAAAGAGAATTTTACATTTGAAAGGTTTAGACCCGTGCTTCACACATGGGTATAACATGATATGGATTTAAAGCAAAGATTTTAAATAGAATCGATCTAACCGATAGATTGAGAAGACTAATTTATAAATAATATTTTATAAATTAAATAAAATGTTTATCATTGGGTAAATAGAATATATAAGTCAGGACTTACATAGAGATGTAAGAATTGATTTCAACATCGATATTTCAAACTGAATACGGAAGTAGAGTTAATCAAACGTGTTAATCAAAATGAGTTAGAGGAGCTAATCGAATTAGAGTTAATCGGTTAGAGTTAGAGTTAATCGATTAGAGTTAGAGTTAATCGATTAGAGTTAGAGTTAATCGAATTAGTTATTCGAAAGGAGTTAATTGAATATTAGTTATTCGAAAGGAGTTAATCGAATTAGTTATTCAAAAGGAGTTAATCGAATATAGTTTATTTGAAAGGAGTTAATCGAATATAGTTATTCGAAAGGAGTTAATCGAATATAGTTTATTCGAAAGGAGTTATTCGAATATAGTTTATTCGAAAGGAGTTAACCAAATATAGTTTATTCGAAAGCAGTGAATCGAATATAGTTTATTCAAAAGGATTTATCGAATATTAGTTATTCGAAGTAAGGTTATCGAATATTAATTATTCAAAGAAAGGTTATCGAATATAGTTTATTCGAAGAAAGGTTATCGAATATAGTTTATTCGAAGTAAGGTTATCAAATATAGTTTATTCGAAGAAAGGTTATCGAATATTAGTTATTCAAAGTAAGGTTATCGAATATTAGTTATTCGAAGTGAGGTTATCGAATATTAGTTATTCGAAGTGAGGTTATCGAATATTAGTTATTCGAATTGAGGTAATCGAGTATAGTTTATTCGAAGGAGTTAATCAAATATAGTTTATTCGAAGTGAGGTAATCGAATATAGTTTATTCGAAAGGAGCTAATCGAATACAGTTTATTCGAAAAGGAGTTATCGAATAGAGATTATTCAAAAGAGAGTTATACGGTGAATTTGATTATATCGAATTCGGGAAAGTACTATTCACCTTCCGTTTTAATCAAGATTTATTTATTTATTAATAAATTAGTTATTTGTTTATTTATCCAAATTAATAAATAAAAGTTATATTGAAGTTATTATATTTCAGAAGCATGGGATTTTTACACTACTGTTAAAATCAAATGATTTCTGTAAAAGAAGTGGATTCGTAAATAGAATCCGAGAGTTACGTAAGGAAGTTTGTTAAAGATTTAAAGGTGAACTTTGTCTATTTTGAGGTTAGAAATGTTGTTCAGTTAAGGTCTGAGAGGTAGTTATACCCCAACTTGATTGGCTTCGTTTTTAACTAAGGAATGGTTAAGGTTCGATAGTGAAGGTTGGTTAAGTGAGTTTAGTTGATGAAGGTAATGGTTTGAGTGGCATAGCGATGTTTTATTTAAACATCTGTTTAAATACAATGAATGAGTTTTGGAAATGTTTCCCAAATATAATCAGAGATATTTTCTAATCATAGAAAATGAAATGTTTGATGATAAAGAATATTGAAATGACATCGATACGTGAAAAGAGATGCAAATGTTTTCCAATGATTAATAACGTATATTTTCTAAATTTAGAAAATAAGGAATGTTGAATATATGGAAACAGGAAATGAATAAATTTATGAACTAAAGAGATAATGTTAAATGATGATTGATCGATATAATTTTCCATCTGGAAATAATATCATTGTTTGCACACATGTGTGAATTGGAAAATTCAAAATATATAATTCAATTTGAAATTGAATTATGGTAACGAATATATTAAATTAATGATGGTTGAATGTATAAATTATATTATAAATATAATCAAGCTCGAAATGGCACGACATTCGCTATTTGGCGATTCAAACTTTAAACGAATATACAGAATCCGTTTTAAATCGGATTTTTGTGAAACAAGAAATGTTCAGAGCTGGTGAAGTATATTTTTCTAATGGAAGAGAAAAATCGGGATTTCGTCGTGTAAATTTTGAGTTATGTTCAAATCAAAATTTAGAAAAGTCGCTATGGAATTCATATACAATTTATAACGATATATAAAAGGAATTTCATTATAAATCGAATATCGATTTAATCGGGATTTGAAATATCGAGTTAGAAATTCATATAGGAATATACTGGAGCTGTATGGTATTCTATTGTGAATATATACGATAATATAAATTTATTTATATTAAATTTAATTATTTTTATACATATAAATATTTAAAAAGGGTATATCTAGAGCTTTAAAAATAGCTAATTTTGCAAATGACCTCCGTTTTCGACAAAACTAATTTTGTTGGATCCATAATATTAAATTATTGTTATATTTCAATTTCCGTGATTTTTGGAGTCAGTATGTGGCCGAACGGATTTTTAATGTGAAAAATAGTTAGTATTTTGAGGGTTAAAAAACGTTTTGTGAGCAAACGGAGTCGGAATTTGACGAAACCAGTTTCGTTGGGTCCGTAACATCGTACTGTAGCTGTATGTTCATTTTCGTCGAATTTGGGTATGTAGTGTAATCCTATGGAATTTTTAATAACAAACGGAAGTTCCAATTGAATAAAAATCAATATTTTAACAGAATAAAATAATATAAAATTTACCTATAAATATATCCTAATCTTTCTAACCCTAATACATTTCATTTCTAAGTCGACCAAAACCGCCGTCATGTTTTCTTCTTTCCAGAAAAATATCTCGATCAAAATAAAATCCAAAGTAATTCTATAAATCCTATAAATAGTATGATGGATTCATCGACCAAAGAGCATGGATTCGGTGTGAGTTTTGTAACGTGCGATGCATCTTTTCTGATGCTGGAAAACTGACACAGAACTAGGGCTAGAGATTCGAGGAAGAATACTCATCGATTCATGAAAACGTATGTGGTTTTGGAACCGTAAGGGAAAACCGCATTTTGTGTGATGTTTTTGGCGATTCCGATGATGGGAGTTGTTGCACGATTTGGGGGAGGCGTGGGTTGTCTGAAACCACGATGCAGGGATCGCGGGCGAGTTGTTGGCTTGGGTGTTGGCAAGGAGGAGGCTGAGATGAGAAGAAGTTTGGAAATGATTTCGGTGGAATTCGTGAGAAGATGCAGGAGAACGAAGTGGAAGAAGAGGCCGTAATGGCGGGTTATGGGTTTATTAGGAGTAGATGCCAGAGTATAACGATGAAGAAGAATGATTTTGGCGGGTATGGGCTTTTAGTATGTGGTATGGGCCGGAAGAAAAAGGTTAAGCCCAATGAATTTTAAATTAGTTGATTTAAAATTATATAAAATCTTGAAAATTATGTAACAGTCAAAACCCGTAACTTTCCGGTGAGGAAAGCGCGGATAGTTCGAGAACAAGCCACAACAGAACGCAGGCGGAAGAACATTTCATTGTATATTACAACAATTCCATCAGAATACAAGAATATACAGAGTATGAATAAATATTACACAGAAATATCAGAGATTTAAATTACATTTAAATACATCGCAGCGGAAAATAATACAATACACAACTAGAAGTAATACACGGATACAAAGCTTCCTGAGTATTGTTCCAGCTGTAAACCAGGATCCTGTGAATATAAATCTGCAAAACCAAAACTACTAGCTGCCCGTGTCAAAATAAGGGCACCCAGAGTTTAGGTTAAAACAATAAACTCCAGGTTAGTCATGGGACTGGTGTGAGAACTAAAACAGTTATTAATCTTTATTTTAAAGTTCGGTAAATCAAGGGACCACGCCGTATAACACGGAACAGGTTTCCTCCCAAGAACACCAGTGCATAAAACAACAGCGCAATGCTAAATAAAGAAAAATGAAGCTATTATAAGACCTAGGTCCCATCACACAATGCAACGCAAGCCGGAGGATAGGGTTTTTACCTTATAATAGCCAAGAATGCTTGATATGTTTAAAACAAATCATTTGATACTATTATAAGTGCATATTGTATAAAACATCTTCAAATCATAAGTATCAATCATAGACGGCATAAGCGCCCCATCCCACTATGTCGCCATACTAGGCTCTACAAATAAAACCGTAGAATCGCGTATTTGGAAATTGGATTTCCATCTATGAACCGAGGCAAAAGATAGTCCTCTACCGATTCGAGACTCTCTAGCCCGAGCCTCAGGCAAGTACTCAGTCAAGCCTTTGGATCGTCAGGGCCGGTCCACCGATGTGGATTAAAATGCCTGAACACTGCGTTTCCCTGCCCTATGGGGCGTATGTGAGCCAACGAATGACTCCATCGGACCCGGATCGTCCGATCAAACCGAGGCGCCTCGCAATAGCAACAACCACATAAGTCAAACTCGTCAGGGCGTGTAAAACCACTGACGCCACTTCTAACTAGAAAGAAACGCATGCCCTCCCTGAGGTCCTTCTCCCGTTTTTGGTTCATACCGGGTGTGAAACTCGCGAAGTAAACGTTACACAAAGCTACGCCACAAAGGTCGTGCTTCGATCATCAACCACAAGACTCTGCTTTTCAACAGAAGCCTTGGTCATTTGCCACTTAGGCATGCCACACAGGCAATTCACTCTATGCGTTTGATATCCATCAGTATATAACCCTTGTGCTCGTACGTCTCAGAGAAGGGCGTTAAGAAAGAGAATAAATTCTCCGCCGCCAAACAGATATATATTTAATAGAAATCAATCACACAGACTAAAATCCAATGTCAGACACACATTCCATTTACAAGTCCGTTTTGGGTCTGAACAAAACCGGAGGCACCTAGTACCCCGCATATCCATCGATCTCCAAGTACGTCTGGACGATCACCAACTGTTTCCATCTTCTTGGGTGTACATCCCAATCAAGATCATCAGTAATCACCCAAACGACGTGAAGACCTCCGGTCTTCGACCACCGTCTTCATCTTCGACTTATCGTTGTATCAGTTATTCAGAATGGGATAAACCTGGTCTTTCCGAATAACTCGCGTATATTATAAATAAGTGTTACACAAACACAACATACGCCTCATTCCAATTCATCAGTCACTAACCGTAAATTAACAAGAGAATAATTCCCCAAATATTAACCCCGAAGGCCGAAACCAACATCAGATCAATATCCAGAAAACCATTCTGCTTAGCTAACTGACAGTTAGTTTCTAAATTTCACATTCATAGGGAAAGGTTCCCAATAATTTTATCAAAGATAAATCCCTTGAATTTATTCTATGATCTTCTTTTGAATTTCGATTCAACTAGTCGGGATTAACGAACCTTACCGAAGTAATCATTTGTTTTAATTTCCCCATCCCAACCTATTCATCCCATGAAGTAAAACTGGTTATACTTCATATCTAACACCACGGTGTTATCGGTAAATTGAATTACCATTTCATGTTCAAATCTAATTAAAGATTTAACTATCGCCTGGAGCAAAACTGGTGATACTCCATCCTCGATCATTTCAATCTAATTAATGATTCATTAAAACTCCACTTAGTTTTAATCTGTGACTGGGTTAAAGAATCAGTGTCTTTTAAAACACGGTTCACGATAAACCCAAAATCACATCACATTTCAATCAGTCCCTAACCGTAAATTAGCAAGTGAGCAGTTCCCTAAGTATTAACCCCGAAGGCTGAAACCAACATCAGATCAATACCTCAGAAACCATTCAACTTAACTAACCTCCAGTTAGTTTCTGATTTTCTTAACTCCTTTGGGTCTAAGAACAGTATTATTGAAGACACAGTTCATGACAACACAAAATCACATTTCATTAATTATCGGGTTAAAGAACAAGTGTTATATAAAATACTGTTCACGATAAACCCAAGAATCAATTCGAATTCAATTCCAATTAAATATTATTTAATTGGTACACTTCATTAAATCTAACTAAAAAGATTTAATCATTTTCTCAACTGGGCTTAAGAACAGTGTTAATGAAGACACCATTCACGACAAACCCAAATCACATTTGATACTAAATACAAGGCTCTGAATAGAAAATATATCGGCTTATATTCAATATCAAATTCTACGACCAACAAATATCGTATTGGAAATAACGATATAAATATATCTTTCAAATTTCCATAACAATATCTGTGTAATCACGAAATCTAACATCGAAATAATCCAAAGACAATTTCGATTCAAATCCATTCCAATTCAATTCTTGGAAATTCTGGTTATTTTTAAAACCCTTTCCAAATCCAACCGTTAGATTTCAAATTTCTAATATTCGTTAGAAACCTCTTTTCGATACGAACCCAACGGTTCCGGTTTTAGGAGAATCCGACGGTCGGATCTCCCGTAATATCCGTTCGAAGTCAATGGTCGAAATTCGCAAACTGCCGCGGCGCGGCGCGTTTTATTCAGGCCATTATATTATATATATATAAATATATATATATATATACACTTCGTCGATTTCAATTCAAAACGTTCTTTATAAATCGTTATGAATTTATTTTCAAAACGGTTTCAACTTCATATTCAATTTCAAATCAAAATTGAATTTTTTTTCTTATAAATTCGTTTTAAATTCATTTCAAATTGATTTCAATATATATGGATTTCTAATTCAATTTCAGTTCGTTTTCAATTCAATTCAATTTCAATTCGAATTCATTTATATTCAATTTCAATTCGAATTCATTTATATTCAATTTCTATTCGAATTCATTTCTATTCAATTTAATTCAAATTTCAATTCTTTTCAAAATATCAGATTTTGAAATCACTTTCGATATTCATTATAAAATGAATAAAATCGATATAAATATCGTTCACATCAAAATGGCGTCAATCTAATCAACACGGCTTCATACATTTCTATTTTCAAATATTCTATTTCATATATTTCTATTTCAAATATTTCTTTTTCAAATATTTCTTTTTCCAATATTTCTATTTCAAATATTTATATTTTAAATATTTCTTTTTCAAATATGGAATGAGGCCCAATCAATTACCATATAATGTTAATTATATGGATTTTCTACAACACATGTATACAATAACAACGATGAATAATCAACCATCATCCAAAGTGCATTCTACACTGTATAAGCATCAAATATAATTATTTAACGCTTATAACAGTCTGTCAATCAATCGATCGACATACAACTAATTATTGGGATTAGTGTATGTCATATATCATCCCAATACCCGTGTGGGGTTTCAAACAATCAAACACAGATTTTATTTGTGCTGTTGGGCAATGTGTAAAATTTATCGTCCCAATCAATATCAGTCAAATGTGTGTAGATAAACAAATCGTCCGATTTGTTTATATTAATTTATTTCATTTTCATGTTAAAAAATATATTTTCAACTACAAAATATTTTTAACTACATAAATATTTTATTCCATTTCACTTCACATCACACAATCAACTACACATCAAAATCAAACAAACAAGCATACAAGTCGTCCATGGTCTGTGGACGACGGGTGTTGGGTGCTACTAAACACCGTCTGCATCCTAGTATATATTTTAACTAGAAAATTAAATTAAAAGGTGAGAAGTTCTCACCGACTAGCTAATCCAAACGCCTCGACCCTTCATATGTGGAAAATCTCCGCCGTTTCTTCTTTTATCACTTTCGTCATCCGTATTCACTACCTATGTAAAAATCGAATTTTTACTTTGCTATTCAATATATAAAAATTGAATTTTTACTTCGCTATTCAATATATAAAAATCGAATTTTTACTTCGCTATTCAATATATAAAAATCGAATTTTTACTTTGCTATTCAATATAAAAATCACATTTTTATTTATTCACCTTCATTATAAAAATTCTATTTTTATCACAACATTATTCATATAAAGATAACATTTTTAAACATGGTATTATATATATTTAAAACTGAAAATATAGAAAATAAATGTAAATAAATAAAAACACTCACTGCATTTGGTCGGAGGAGTTCACGGTGGTCGTTAGAGGCGGTCAGAGGCTCAGGGACCAAATTGCAAAGCTGGGTCTCGACAAAAATTGGTTTTTTTTTCTTTCAATGGGCCCGCTGGACAGAATAGGGGGTCCGGGGCGGCGGCTTGGGTCATGGGTGGTGGCAGGTGGCGGCCCTGGCCGGATGGGGGTCATGGGCGGCGGATTTTAGGTGGAAAAGGGGATTAGGGTTCGGCTTTCAAGAGGGGGGCGTTGGAGAGGAGCGGTGGAGGCCAGGGGATCGGAGGGAGGAGGAGGCGGAGGTCCGGTCTGGGGGTGGCGGTCGCTGGTCGGCGTCGAGCTCTGGAGCGCGGCTCCGTTCTTTTTTTTTTCTTTGATCGGGATTTGACTGAGGGAGGAAAGAGAGAGATAAGGGGGGCTTTAGTAAATATATATATTATTTTATTTTAATTTTTTAAAAGGGTTGACTTTTTGTTCAAATCCCAAACGAGACCCAACGACTGTCGTCCATAGCTAATTACCCCCATTCCGAACACAATGGGATATGCATCGCAAGCTGATTCGATCGTTTCGATCAGTTTTCGTCAAAATCAACATATAACTCTATATATTGAATTTGAACGCGCATTTCAATTTACTGGGGTCACATACTAACTAGAAAAATTCCCGAAAAATATTTTCTAGCTTCGTATTGACGATACGGTCCTAACAAAATTAATTTCATCGTATTTCGAGACCGTTTGAAAAACGGCCAATTTCCAGTCAATTAAAATCAACTAAAACTAGTCAAACGCGTTTTCCTTTTCCATGCTCACATATTGATTCGAAAAATTATGAAATTTGAAACCTAGCAATAATTTGATATTGCGGATCCAACAAAAGTGGTTTCGTCGAAATCCGAGGTCGTTTGTAAAATTTCCATTTTTAAGGGCCTGAATTCCATAGCGACTATTCAGAAATTTCAACTGGACATATCTTTTGATTCCCGCTATGAAATTTCAATTTTCCGGATTCGTTGGAAAGATATTCACCATTAGATTCAAATATTTTTGGTTTCACTAAAATCCGGTTTATTTTGAATCCTGTACATCCATTTGAAGTTTGAAATCGAATTATCAAACTACCGCGCCATTTTCAATTCCTTTTATAAATATAAATAAATATTTATATTCTAACGACGATCTATATAATATATACATTCGAATTCTATTCAAAAATAAATTTCTCGTCGTTATTATTTAAAATAATTCATTTTAAATAATCAAAATTCGCTAAATTTGCCAAAATAAAAATTTTAAACTGGCCCAGATTTCCGGGTTATTACAGTAACTTACCATACGATATCGGATTTGGACAAAACAGGATCCATCGGGATCGTATAGATGGCGGCTACACAATGGAACTGGCTGGAATGAATTGGAGCTCGTTACAATTTATAGCGGAATAAATTGTCCGATCTAAATCGATGATAATTTATCGTTATTTAACGATAAATTACCAATGTGAGTAAAACTCACCAACTCTACCAGTTCATGTTTTTATAACGTATATTTAGAATTGATAAATGATGATTGATATCTGTGTGTTGATTGTTTGATTGAATTGCTGATTGATTTGTTGAAAATATAGATATAGTTATATATATATAAATCGTTAATTTTATATTGATTCTGTTAATCAGAATAGTTCATATTGCAATGAAGTTGATGTTAATTATATTGTTTAACATCTGTGGATGCAGGGAAACAGGTCGGAGGAATCCAGCTGGATTCCTCAACATTTATTTTTACTGTTTTTCATATATTGTGTTATATGTTGTGATATATAATTAATTGTTGATTATGTGTGTTTGAATGATATCGATCATTGTGAATTGGTATTTTAAGTACCATAACAAATACTGGGATATAAAAAAGAGGATTTTCAAAGTGTATTTTGAAAATAAATTATTTATATAAAACTAATGGATTTTATATATATAAGGAAAAGGATTTTATAAAAGAAAATAATTATAAAATCAAAGGAGTTATAAAATAAATATTTGTTTGTTAAATAATCAGAATTGAAAAGAATATTTATTTTTCAAATAAATAGAATCGAAAGAGGAAATATTTGTAAAACAAATAAAAGAGGAAATATTTGTAAAACAAATAGAAAAGGAAATAGTTAGAAAATATAAGAAATTACTTATAAAATCAATGGATTTAATATAAAAAGGAAATATTTTATAAAATAAATAGAATTATCAAAAGGGATTTATTTGGTAAATAAGTAGATTATAAAAGGAAATACTTGAAAAATGAATAGAATTGTATCAAAAAAGAATTTTGCATTTGAAAGGTTTAGACCCGTGCTTCGCACATGGGTATAACATGATATGGATTTAAAGCAAAGATTTTAAACAGAATCTGTTCTAATCGATAGATTGAAAAGATTAATTTATAAATAATATTTTATAAATAAAATAAAATGTTTATCATTGGATAAATAGAATATATAAGTCAGGACTTATATAGAGAAGTAAGAATCGATTTCAACATCAATATTTCAAACTGAATATGGAAGTAGAGTTAATCAAACGTGTTAATCAAAATGAGTTAGAGGAGCTAATCGAATTAGAGTTAATCGGTTAGAGTTAGAGTTAATCGATTAGAGTTAGAGTTAATCGATTAGAGTTAGAGTTAATCGAATTAGTTATTCGAAGAGAGTTAATCGAATATTAGTTTATCGAAACGAGTTAATCGAATTAGTTATTCCAAAGGAGCTAATCGAATATAGTTTATTCGAAAGGAGTCAATCGGATATAGTTATTCGAAAGCAGTTAATCGAATATAGTTTATTCGAAAGGAGTTAATCGAATATCGTTTATTCGAAAGGAGTTAACCAAATATAGTTTATTCGAAAGAAGTTAATCGAATATAGTTTATTCAAAAGGAGTTATCGAATATTAGTTATTCAAAGTAAGGTTATCGAATATTAGTTATTCGAAGAAAGGTTATTGAATATAGTTTATTCGAAGAAAGGTTATCGAATATAGTTTATTCCAAGAAAGGTTATCGAATATAGTTTATTCGAAGTACGGTTATCGAATATAGTTTATTCGAAGTAAGGTTATCGAATATAGCTTATTCGAAGAAAGGTTATCGAATATTAGTTATTCGAAGTGAGGTTATCGAATATTAGTTAATCAAAGTGAGGTTATCGAATATTAGTTATTCGAAGTGAGGTTATCGAATATTAGTTATTCGAATTGAGGTAATCGATTATAGTTTATTCGAAGGAGTTAATCGAATATAGTTTATTCGAAGTGAGGTAAATCGAATATAGTTTATTCGAAAGGAGATAATCAAATATAGTTTATTCGAAAAGGAGTTATCGAATAGAGATTATTCAAAAGAGAATTATACGTTGAATTTGATTATATCGAATTCGGGAAAGTACTATTCACTTTCCGTTTAAATCAAGATTTGTTTATTTATTAATAAATTAGTTATTTGTTTATTTATCCAAATTAATAAATAAAAGTTATATTGAAGTTATTATATTTCAGAAGCATGGGATTTTAACACTATTTTTAAAATCAAATGATTTCTGTAAAAGAAGTGGATTCGTAAATAGAATCCGAGAGTTACGTAAGGAAGTTTGTTAAAGATTTAAAGGTAAACTTTGTCTATTTTGAGGTTAGAAATGTTGTTCAGTTAAGGTCTGAGAGGTAGTTATACTCCAACTTGATTGGCTTCGTTTTTAACTAAGGAATGGTTAAGGTTCGATAGTGAAGGTTGGTTAAGTGAGTTTAGTTGATGAAGGTAATGGTTTGAGTGGCATAGCGATGTTTTATTTAAACCATCTGTTTAAATCCGATGAATGAGTTTTGGAAACGTTTCCCAAATATAATCAGAGATATTTTCTAATCATAGAAAATGAAATGTTTGATGATAAAGAATATTGAAATGACAGTGGTACGTGAAAAAGAGATGGAAATGTTTTCCAATGATTAATAACGTATATTTTCTAAATTTAGAAAATAAGGAATGTTGAATACATGGAAACAAGAAATGAATAAATTTATGAATGAAAGAGATAATGTTAAATGATGATTGATCGATATTATTTTCCATCTGGAAATAATATCGTTGTTTGCACACGTGTTTTTCTTTGATAGTCAACTCACCGATTATTGATGTTTTTGACCATTTTTCCGTTGTTAATACGGAGAGACCGGGATCAGATATATTATCCGAAAACCACTCTGTATGGCATTAGCGTTGCGAATCAAATATGATGAAGATAATTGAAGACGGAGTTATGCAAGGGCCGTCCAGTTTACAGAATAGTGCCTTCGGTTTGTCCTCTCCCAGGACAACCTCTATGGAAGAATGTCTGACAGAGTATATTTAATGGATCACGTAAGTTGATATCTTCAAACGTATGGACGTTTGGTGGTGGAGGAATTCGTTTCTCTTAGCTGTATACCCATTGTATTTTTTGGGAAATCAATTTGTGATTTGGCAGGTATGACTATGTGACATTCAAAGTGAATAATCGTGTGATCTGTCAGATATAAGCCTGGCCTCTAGCCTCACAACCGGGAAATGACAAAAATCTGGCAGGCAGCATGGCTAAGTGGGTTGCTTCCAATTAGGATGTATTGTCACCTGATCTAGAGTTGCATTTACTTCTTTAATCTATTTGATGTTGTCCCATTTGGGAAATGGTTGCTGATCCCAACCGTTGGTGATATACATTCGATACACTCAAGCGAAATGAGTGGTCGGTCATGTGTGGCCGGGTTGCTAGATGTTCTTTTTGAACCCATGTATTCCTATCTAGAGGTACACTATCGGAAGGTGGTTCCATACCTTGTCATAGTTGGTAATCCATTATCCAATAAGTGCTCGCGGTTTTGATTGTATACTATATATGTAGAACATGAGATTAAAGCGTTTCTGCTAGATGATTATTTAGTTGTGGTTGATAGACATTATTATAATATCAAAAGAGTTTTGATATAAAGTTTATCGTTTCTTTCAAAATGATTTTGAAAGTTAAATCAAATGTTTTGGATTCTCATAAGGGAAAAACCCGTTCCGTTATACGGCGTGGTCTTATGAGATATCATTATTTCCTCAAACCCGTTTTAAATTGTTTTACTCACAGCAGTCCCATGACTGGCCCAGAGTTTTATTTTGTTTTGTTTTCCCTAAACTCTTGGGTGCCCAATTTGTATGGGCAGTCAAGTAGTCAGGTTTTTATAGATATACTTAGAGAGCTTAGAGCACGAGGCTTTAGGATTATATAGCTATTGTTATTTCCGCTGTGTTGTACTCTGATAATGTTACTGTATACATATACTGATTTTATTTCAAAGATATGTTATCTATTATATGTTGTTCGTTCCACTGTGAGATTCGTGTTACTCTGATGTTGTATGTTATTCTTCTTCTATTCTAAGTCTCTATCTTATCTCACTACAACAAAAACACCATATTACAACTTTAATTTTACAACGGTGGTAAAAGCACCGTTGTAATAAATGTTTTTTTACAACTTTTTTCCAGAAAATTTATAATAAACTTATTTTTAACAACTTTGTTATTTTGAAAGTTGTAATAAAAGCCTATCACAACTTTTATTTTTTGACTGTTGTAATATATGACTATATTTTAATACAATTAACAACTAATAATTAATATTTAATACATTTATATTGATTATTAATAATTAATAATTACTATTAATAATCAATTAGGAAGTAATAATCAATAATCAATCTGTAATATTTAATACTTAGAAATTCAAAAGAATAATTAGCAAATATAGTTAATTTTACATAATTACTATTAAATAGTTAATAATTAAAATATAATGATTAATGCTAATCATGAATAATCAATGATTGCTATTAATAATTAAAAATATTACATAATTAAAATATAATTCTCAATTCAAAATACAAATTTCATCTTAAATATCAAATAACTTTTCAATTCAATTTTCAAATAAAATCGTTGAGCTAGCATCTTATTCTTTCTTCATAAAATGAATTAAATTTGAGAACCATAAAATTCTTTATTAATTAACAAAATCATAACATATTTGCTTTCAAATCAAGTTCTTTGTGATTCACTTAAAAAAATGAAAAGTTAATTTTGGACATTTCATTTTAAATCATTTCATAAGAAGTCATAACGCATACTTATTGATTAATCGCTTCATAATTGTCCACATGTCCTTATATAAATAGTTTTTTATCCAAGCTAATTTCTTATCAATAATTCTTGAAAAATATCGATATTTATTGATTAGGTTTTTACAGCCGCCCCCCTACTGTTTCTCCTTTTCTCTTTTTGTTTATGTTTCCTCCTTTCGCTCTCTCTTCCCTAAGCGTGGCTTTTTCCATCGTTGTTTGAAGCCCTTCCCCAATTTCAGTTTCCTTTAATTCAAATATACTCCCTCCAGATCTACCATATTCTAGTCATCGACTTCTTTTTGAGAAAGTTTAGCTGATTGCTGGCGTCAATATCCTCTACCGCCTTCACCAATCCCGTTCTCGTTGCCTTCCTAGTTGGTCTTCCCTGAGTTGGTTGTTACGGATCTGGTTCGACGGTGATTTTTGTGCAGTAGTGTGGAATTGTTCAGCAGAGTATCTCCTTTTCTCACTCTTACTTGATGCAGTAATCTATAGATCTGCTCGGAGTTCCTTTCGTCTTACTGGATTTGATTGTGAAAACCCGCAACTTCCCCGTAAAGGAAAGCGCGGATTGTTAGAGAACAAGCCACAACAGAACATAGACGAAAGAACATTTCATTGTATATTACAACAATGCATCAGATTACAAGAATATACAGAGTATAAATGAATAAATATTACACAGAAATATCAGAGATTTAAATTACATTTAAATACATCGCAGCGGAAAATAATACAATACACAACTAGAAGAGATATACGGATACAAAGCTTTCCGGATATCATTCCAGCTGTAAACCAGGATCCTGTGAATATAAATCTGCAAAACCAAAACTACTAGCTGCCCGTGTCGAAAATAGGGGCACCCAGAGTTTAGGTTAAAACAATAAACTCCAGGTCAGTCATGTGACTGGTGTGAGAACTAAAACAGTTATTAATCTTTATTTTTAAAGTTAGGTAAATCAAGGGACCACGCCGTATAACACGGAACGGGTTTCCTCCCAAGAACACCAGTGCATAAAACAACAGCGCAATGCTAAATAAAGAAAAATGAAGCTATTATAAGACCCAGGTCCCATCACACAATGCAACGCAAGCCGGAGGATAGGGTTTTTACCTTATAATAGCCAAGAATGCTTGATACGTTTAGAACAAATCATTTGATACTATTATAAGTGCATATTGTATAAAATATCTTCAAATCATAAGTATCAATCATAGACGGCATAAGTGCCTCATCCCACTATGTCGCCATACTAGGCTCTACAAATAAAACCGAAATACACGTATTGGAAATTGGATTTCCATCATGGTGGCTCCTGATTCGAAAGATCGATCGCGTAATGCAATTCACCACGGCTTACGTCCCAACAAGAGAAAACACCGTCTGCACATCCGCACATTTGGGACCAGAGTACCACCGCGGCTTACGTCCCAGCGAGAGAAAACACTGCCTACTCTATATATCCCTGAGCACTAGGCTCATCTCGGTCGACCGAATCCACGACACCACTAAGGTGCCCATCCACTAAAAAGCATACTGATCAAACCATCAGTTTACCACCATACCGGGATGTGAGGCTCGCGATCAACGCTATACACAAAGCCATGCTATATCAGCTGCGGTTTGATCACCAACCACCAAACTTTACTTTTCAACAAAAGTCTGGATCACTACATCTCAGCATGCCACGTTATCAATCCATATCGTACCACTGATTTCTGCCAATATATAACCTCTGAGCTCGTATGTCTCAGACAAGGGCGTTAAGCAAGAGAACAAATTCCCCGCCGCCAAACAGATATATATTTAGCAGAGATCAACGAATACAATATAAAGGAATACAATGTCAGACACACCATCCATTTACAAGTTCGTTCTGGGTCTGAACGAAACCGGAGGCACTTTCCTCGCATATCCATCCTTCTCCAAGTACGTCTGGACGACCACCAACTATTTCCATCCTCTTGGGTGTACAGCCCAATCAAGATCGTCAGTAATTATCCAAACGATGTGAAGACTTCCGGTCTTCGACCACCGTCTTCATCTTCGACTTATCGTCGAATCGGTTATTCAGAATGGGTGTAAACCCGGACTTTCCGAACAACCCGCGTATATTAAAACAAATGTTACACAAACACAACATACGCCTCATTCCAATTCATTAGTTACTAACCGTAAATCAGTAAGAGAGCAATTCCCCAAATATTAACCCCGAAGGCCGAAACCAACATCAGATCAATATCCAGGAAACCATTCTTCTTAACTAACCTTCAGCTAGTTTCTAAATTTCAATTCTTAGGGAAAGGTTCCCATTAATTTTATCCAAGATAAATTCTTTAAAATTTATCCTTTAATCTTCCTTTGGATGTCATTTCAAACCAAATTATGGTTTTCCCAACTAGTCGAGATTAGCGAACCACACCGAAGTAATTATTTATTTTATTTCCCAATCCCAACCTATTCATCCCATGAAGCAAAACTGGTAATACTCCATATCTAACACCGCGGTGTTATCGGTAAATTCAATTACCATTTCACGTTTAAATCTAATTAAAAATTTAACTATCGCTTTGGAGCAAAACTGGTGATACTCCATTCTCGCTCACTTCCCAAATTTGATAATTTAAATTATCAATTCACATTTCAATCTAATTGCAGATTCATTAAAACTCCTTTTACTGGGTTAAAGAACTAATGTCATTTAAAACACAGTTCACGATAAACCCAAATCACATTCTATTTATTATCGGGTTAAAGAACTAGTGTTATTTAAAACACAGTTCACGATAAACCCACAAATGAATTTTAATTCATTTCCAATCAAATATATTAGAAATTTCGATTCTTTAAAACCCCTTTTTAAATCTAATTTATTTATTTAAAAATAATTGGGTTTTAATTTTAGTTCAAAACTAGTTCATTTCGATAAAAATCTATTTTTATCTTTTCAAATATGGAGTTTTTCATCCCAATTTTTCCCAAATCATTTCTTATGATTTTACACAAATTATTACTATTTTTAATAATTTTATCAAGGCCCGTACAGTCGATTTCCATCAACGGCCATCGAACTGCACTTACAACGACCTTTTCCAAATTTGATTTGGACGTATCTCCAAATCCAACCGTTAGATTTCAAATTTCTAATATTCGTTAGAAAGCACATTTCGATACGAACCCAACAGTTCCGGTTTTAGGAGAATCCGACGGTCGGATCTCCCGTAATGTCCATTTGAAATCAATGGTCGAAATTCGCGAACTGCCGCGGCGCGGCGCGTTCTATTCAGGCCATTATATTATATATATATAATATATATAATATATATTTCGTCGATTACTATTTAAAACGAATTTTATAAATAGTTTTGAATTCGTTTCAAAAACAATTTCAACTTCCATCTCAATTCAAATCAAAATTGAATCTTTCCTTATAAATTCGTTTTAAATTCATTTCTATTCAATTCAAGTTTCAATTCAATTTGAATTCATTTCAATTCGTTTTAAATTCAATTCGAATTCGTTCTATATTTAATTCATTTCGAAATCGTTTTATATTCAATTCATTTCGAAATCGTTTTATATTCAATTCATTTCGAAATCGTTTTATATTCAATTCATTTCGAAATCGTTTTATATTCAATTCATTTCGAAATCGTTTTATATTCAATTCATTTCGAAATCGTTTTATATTCAATTCATTTCGAAATCGTTTTCAATATTACTTTTCAATATTCATTTTAAAATGAATAAAATCGATATAAATATCGTTCACGTCAAAATGGCGTCAATCTAATCAACACGGCTTCATATATTCCTTTATTCTATTCAACAAATGAATATTTATTTTTGTCAACACACGACTAATCTCAACGGATGAGTACTGTCCACGTGTGACTATTTTTGTTAAATTATTTCGTTCAACACATGACTAATCTCAACGGATGAGTACAGTCAACACATGAACCTTTATTTTATAATATTCTTTATTCTCTAAATTGGAATGAGGCCCAATCAATCACCATATAAAATTAATTATATGGATTTTCATACAACACATGTGTATAATAGCATTGAAAAATAATCAACCATCACCCAATGTGCACTACACTGTATAAGCATCAAATATAGATATCTAACGCTTATAACAGCCTGTCAATCAATCGATCGACATATTTAATCAATCAGGATGAGTGGACTTTATATTTCATCCCAACACCCGTGTGGGGTTTCAAACAATCATACACAGATTTTATTTGTGCAGTTGGGCGATGTGTAAAATTTATCGTCCCAATCAATGTCAGTCAAATCGGTGTACATAAACAAACCGTCCAGTTTGTAAATGAATATTTATTTATTCACATTCACTATATTCATATTCACATTAAAAATTATATTTTTAACGATAAAACATTTTATTTTAACATATGAATTTCTATTCAGTTCATTCTTTAAATAAAATGATATTTTTATTTTTCTAACTTATTTTGGAAAATTTCGGCGGCATAACGGCACGATACTAGGAACGGGACAAGGCCTAGCCTTATCCCCGGTCTAGTGAAGGCCCACGCCATTCACACATCAATCAAATCCATTCATTTCACCAAACAACTCAATTCAAACCAAATAATCTAACCAACTACACAACCAAATTAACAAGTCCATGGTCTGTAGACGAATGTGCCGGGTGCTACTAAGCACCGTCTGCATCCTAGTATATATATATAACTAGAAAAAGAAATTGAAAGGTGAGAAATTCTCACCGATAGCTATCCAATCATCTCGACTCTTCTTTTGCAGAAGTCTTCGTCGTCCTCGCCTTTTTGTCATCTTCGTTGCCCGTATTCTCTACATATGTTAAAATCGAATTTTTACTTCGCTATTCAATATATAAAAATCGAATTTTTACTTCGCTATTCAATATATAAAAATCGAATTTTTACTTTGCTATTCAGTATATAAAAATCGAATTTTTACTTCGCTATTCAATACATAAAAATCGAATTTTTACTTCGCTATTCAATATATAAAAATCGAATTTTTACTTCGCTATTCAATATATAAAAATCGAATTTTTACTTCGCTATTCAATATAAAAAAATCGAATTTTTACTTCGCTATTCAATATATAAAAATCGAATTTTTACTTCGCTATTCAATATATAAAAATCGAATTTTTACTTTGCTATTCAATATATAAAAATCGAATTTTTACTTCGCTATTCAATATACAAAAATCGAATTTTTACTTCGCTATTCAATATATAAAAATCGAATTTTTACTTCGCTATTCAATATATAAAAATCATATCTTTAATCTCTACATATAATAAAAATTATATTTTTATTCTTTCTATTGTATAAAAATCATATTTTTTTTATCCTTCCTATGATGTAAACATTATATTTTTCTATTCAAAACAATGTATATTTTTCTTTTTTTAAAGCAATTCCCTTTTAAAAAAAACATATTTCTATATTCAAAACAATTCTTTTTATATTTTAAAAACAAGGATTTTTATATTTTCTTTTACATACCAAAGATTAGATTCTTTTTTCTACAATCTGAATTTCAGATTTTAACAATGCATTTTATATAATTTTTAAAATAATTAATATAGTAACCAAAAATAAAATGAAATATAAAAAAACAAAAACAATAAAAAGGACTACCTTTCTCTGTTTATCATTCCAGGGGGTTTCAAACCCATCGCTGACCAGAATCCTTCAACGTCGCGTGAACTACGAGGCACCGGAGATCGATCTGAAGCGTCCACAACCTCGTCCATCCCTCCCCCTTCCACCGCCCTCTGTCGTGGCGAACCCGATGTCCTATCTTGGCCAGGATCGCCGTGCGAGACTTTAAGCCCAAGATTCGAGCAAAACAGTAAATGACTTTCGATCAACTTGGTTTTGATTTGAAGAGCATAAGATGTACTCCTGTTTTTGTTTAAGAAACTCGATCTGATAGAAGCGGATTGGAAAAAAAAATCGAAAGAAAAAGGGGAGCTTTTGGATCGTCGGTTTTAGGTGGAGTGCGGCCATTGACTACGGGTTGAAGAAAATATAGGGTTTGACCCCTTATGTTTGACCGGGCCTTATATATATATATATATATATATATATATATATATATTTTTTAAATTCCATGAAGTTACTTTTTCGTTCGAACCCAAAACGAACCCAACAACCGTCGCCCCTAGCTAATTACCCTCATTCCGAACAAAATGAGATATGTTTCATAGGCTGATTCAACTGTTTCGATCAGTTTTCGTCAAAATCAACATATAACTATATATATTGAATTTGAACGCGCATTTCAATTTACCGGGGCCACATACGGAGCCGAAAAATTCCTAAAAAATATTTTCTAGCTTCGTATCGACGATACGGTCCTAACAAAACTAATTTCGTCGAATTCTGAGACCGTTTGAAAAATGGCCATTTTCCAGTCGATTAAAATCAACTGAAACTGGTCAAACGCGTTTTCCTTTGCCACGCTCACATATTAATTTGAAAAATTATGAAATTTGAAACCTAGCAATAACTTTACATCACGGATCCAACAAAAGTGGTTTCGTCGAAATCCGAGGTCGTTTGCAAAATGTCCATTTTTAAGGGCCTGAATTCCATAGCGACTATTCAGAATTTTCATCTGGACATATCTTTTGATTCCCGTTATGAAATTTTGATTTTTCGGATTCGTTGGAAAGATATCATCAAATAGATCCTATTATTTTTGGTTTTACTAAAATCCGGATTGTTTTGCACCCGGTACATTCAATTGAAGTTTGAAATCGAATTATCGAACTACCGCGCCATTTTCAATACCTTTTATAATTATATATAATTATTTATATTCTAACGACGATCTATATAAATATATACGTTCGATTTATATTCAAAATAAATTTTCTCGTCGATACTATTTAAAATAATTCATTATGAATAATCAAAATTCGCTAAAATTGCCAAAATAAAAATTTTAAACTGGCCTAGATTTTCGGGTTGTTACAATCTCCCCCACTTAAAACTTTTCGTCCCCGAAAAGGAACAAAGTCGAAAGTGGTTTGATCAATCAACTCTACGTTCGATCTGGCTTCCATTCTCCAACTTTTCAGTTTCTGAGAATTTTCAAATTCTTCAAAAATTTGGCTAACACCCTAAATTTTCAAAAAAATTCGCCATAACCTCCCCTACACCGGGAGCCACGGGAAAATCCCGAAATTGCCATAAAGGCCTTCTGATCTCAAAAAGAAAAAGAAAACGCCAAGCGGCTAGGCTCATAAAATCATCATCACCCAAACAAAACAGGAAATTATGTAGTAAACATGTACCTATTTGTCGGGCAAACAAATTTTATTCTCTGCTCTAGCCTCCTTGCTATGACCTGTTCAATGTAAGTACATGTATATGCAAGCAAATGCGACCAATTTTCAATACAATTCAATATTTTGATACAATGAGGCGAAATGGTTCAAAATTATCAAATAAATAAACAAACAACACAAACATCAATCCATTAGTTGATTAGCTTTTCAAATTCATAACTTTGATACATAGTTGAAAATCACATTTTTGATGCCAAATCACAACAATAAGCCCTATCTAGTTTTGGTTCTCACACCAGTCAATAGGAAATATATAGAAAGCCCACTATCGTCACTCGAACATAAATTCTGATGATGATGCATCAATCAATAGAATTCTCTCCGGGCGACAAGAAGGTGATTCTATATCTACCCAATATATCCAAACTTCGAATACACGCGGATCAGACGTATATGCAAAATCTATATATACTGGATTGTCCACATCTATATAAATAAATAATCAAATACGAATAATCGATTTAAATTTTCAAAACAAAGATTGTTTTCACTTTTATAAAATATACTCTTCACACTCGTTCTAGGATACTACTGATCCCATCTCTAACGAGTCCTTCTCATTGGATATTACTAATCCAATTTCTGATGAATTCTTTTGTATGGTTCTAATGTGTCTTGTTCTCTGAGCTTTGTAAACCAAAGCTCTGATACCAACTGTGAAAACCCGCAACTTCCCCGTAAAGGAAAGCGCGGATTGTTAGAGAACAAGCCACAACAGAACGTAGACGAAAGAACATTTCATTGTATATTACAACAATGCATCAGATTACAAGAATATACAGAGTATAAATGAATAAATATTACATAGAAATATCAGAGATTTGAATTACATTTAAATACATTGCAGCGGAAAATAATACAATACACAACTAGAAGAGATATACGGATACAAAGCTTTCCGGATATCATTCCAGCTGTAAACCAGGATCCTGTGAATATAAATCTGCAAAACCAAAACTACTAGCTGCCCGTGTCGAAAATAGGGGCACCCAGAGTTTAGGTTAAAACAATAAACTCCAGGTCAGTCATGTGACTGGTGTGAGAACTAAAACAGTTATTAATCTTTATTTTTAAAGTTAGGTAAATCAAGGGACCACGCCGTATAACACGGAACGGGTTTCCTCCCAAGAACACCAGTGCATAAAACAACAGCGCAATGCTAAATAAAGAAAAATGAAGCTATTATAAGACCCAGGTCCCATCACACAATGCAACGCAAGCCGGAGGATAGGGTTTTTACCTTATAATAGCCAAGAATGCTTGATACGTTTAGAACAAATCATTTGACACTATTATAAGTGCATATTGTATAAAATATCTTCAAATCATAAGTATCAATCATAGACGGCATAAGTGCCCCATCCCACTATGTCGCCATACTAGGCTCTACAAATAAAACTGAAGTACACGTATTGGAAATTGGATTTCCATCATGGTGGCTCCTGATTCGAAAGATCGATCGCGTAATGCAATTCACCACGGCTTACGTCCCAACAAGAGAAAACACCGTCTGCACATCCGCACATTTGGGACCAGAGTACCACCGCGGCTTACGTCCCAGCGAGAGAAAACACCGCCTACTCTATATATCCCTGAGCACTAGGCTCATCTCGGTCGACCGAATCCACGACACCACTAAGGTGCCCATCCACTAAAAAGCATACTGATCAAACCATCAGTTTACCACCATACCGGGATGTGAGGCTCGCGAATCAACGCTATACACAAAGCCATGCTATATCAGCTGCGCTTTGATCATCAACCACCAAACTTTGCTTTTCAACAAAAGTCTGGATCACTGCATCTCAGCATGCCACATTATCAATCCATATCGTACCACTGATTTCTGCCAATATATAACCTCTGAGCTCGTATGTCTCAGAGAAGGGCGTTAAGAAAGAGAATAAATTCCCCGCCGCCAAACAGATATATATTTAGCAGAGATCAATGAATACAATATAAAGGAATACAATGTCAGACACACCATCCATTTACAAGTTCGTTCTGGGTCTGAACGAAACCGGAGGCACTTTCCTCGCATATCCATCCATCTCCAAGTACGTATGGACGACCACCAACTATTTCCATCCTCTTGGGTGTACAGCCCAATCAGGATCGTCAGTAATTATCCAAACGATGTGAAGACTTCCGGTCTTCGACCACCGTCTTCATCTTCGACTTATCGTCGAATCGGTTATTCAGAATGGGTGTAAACCCGGACTTTCCGAACAACCCGCGTATATTAAAACAAATGTTACACAAACACAACATACGCCTCATTCCAATTCATTAGTTACTAACCGTAAATCAGTAAGAGAGCAATTCCCCAAATATTAACCCCGAAGGCCGAAACCAACATCAGATCAATATCCAGGAAACCATTCTTCTTAACTAACCTTCAGCTAGTTTCTAAATTTCAATTCTTAGGGAAAGGTTCCCATTAATTTTATCCAAGATAAATTCTTTAAAATTTATCCTTTAATCTTCCTTTGGATGTCATTTCAAACCAAATTATGGTTTTCCCAACTAGTCGAGATTAGCGAACCACACCGAAGTAATTATTTAATTTATTTCCCAATCCCAACCTATTCATCCCATGAAGCAAAACTGGTAATACTCCATATCTAACACCGCGGTGTTATCGGTAAATTCAATTACCATTTCACGTTTAAATCTAATTAAAAATTTAACTATCGCTTTGGAGCAAAACTGGTGATACTCCATTCTCGCTCACTTCCCAAATTTGATAATTTAAATTATCAATTCACATTTCAATCTAATTGCAGATTCATTAAAACTCCTTTTACTGGGTTAAAGAACTAATGTCATTTAAAACACAGTTCACGATAAACCCAAATCACATTCTATTTATTATCGGGTTAAAGAACTAGTGTTATTTAAAACACAGTTCACGATAAACCCACAAATGAATTTTAATTCATTTCCAATCAAATATATTAGAAATTCCGATTCTTTAAAACCCATTTTTAAATCTAATTTATTTATTTAAAAATAATTGGGTTTTAATTTTAGTTCAAAACTAGTTCATTTCGATAAAAATCTATTTTTATCTTTTCAAATATGGAGTTTTTCATCCCAATTTTTCCCAAATCATTTCTTATGATTTTACACAAATTATTACTATTTTTAATAATTTTATCAAGGCCCGTACAGTCGATTTCCATCAACGGCCATCGAACTGCACTTACATCGACCTTTTCCAAATTTGATTTGGATGTATCTCCAAATCCAACTGTTAGATTTCAAATTTCTAATATTCGTTAGAAAGCTCTTTTCGATACGAACCCAACGGTTCCGGCTTAAGGAGAATCCGACGGTCGGATCTCCCGTAATGTCCATTTGAAATCAATGGTCGAAATTCGCGAACTGCCGCGGCGCGGCGCGTTCTATTCAGGCCATTATATTATATATATATATATAATATATATTTCGTCGATTACTATTTAAAACGAATTTTATAAATAGTTTTGAATTCGTTTCAAAAACAATTTCAACTTCCATCTCAATTCAAATCAAAATTGAATCTTTCCTTATAAATTCGTTTTAAATTCATTTCTATTCAATTCAAGTTTCAATTCAATTTGAATTCATTTCAATTCGTTTTAAATTCAATTCGAATTCGTTCTATATTTAATTCATTTCGAAATCGTTTTATATTCAATTCATTTCGAAATCGTTTTATATTCAATTCATTTTAAAATCGTTTTATATTCAATTCATTTCGAAATCGTTTTATATTCAATTCATTTCGAAATCGTTTTCAATATTACTTTTCAATATTCATTTTAAAATGAATAAAATCGATATAAATATCGTTCACGTCAAAATGGCGTCAATCTAATCAACACGGCTTCATATATTCCTTTATTCTATTCAACAAATGAATATTTATTTTTGTCAACACACGACTAATCTCAACGGATGAGTACTGTCCACGTGTGACTATTTTTGTTAAATTATTTCGTTCAACACATGACTAATCTCAACGGATGAGTACAGTCAACACATGAACCTTTATTTTATAATATTCTTTATTCTCTAAATTGGAATGAGGCCCAATCAATCACCATATAAAATTAATTATATGGATTTTCATACAACACATGTGTATAATAGCATTGAAAAATAATCAACCATCACCCAATGTGCACTACACTGTATAAGCATCAAATATAGATATCTAACGCTTATAACAGCCTGTCAATCAATCGATCGACATATTTAATCAATCAGGATGAGTGGACTTTATATTTCATCCCAACACCCGTGTGGGGTTTCAAACAATCAAACACATATTTTATTTGTGCAGTTGGGCGATGTGTAAAATTTATCGTCCCAATCAATGTCAGTCAAATCGGTGTACATAAACAAACCGTCCGGTTTGTAAATGAATATTTATTTATTCACATTCACTATATTCATATTCACGTTAAAAATTATATTTTTAACGATAAAACATTTTATTTTAACATATGAATTTCTATTCAGTTCATTCTTTAAATAAAATGATATTTTTATTTTTCTAACTTATTTTGGAAAATTTCGGCGGCATAACGACACGATACTAGGAAAGGGACAAGGCCTAGCCTTATCCCCGGTCTAGTGAAGGCCCACGCCATTCACACATCAATCAAATCCATTCATTTCACCAAACAACTCAATTCAAACCAAATAATCTAACCAACTACACAACCAAACAAACAAGTCCATGGTCTGTGGACGATTGTGTCGGGTGCTACTAAGCACCGTCTGCATCCTAGTATATATATATAACTAGAAAAAGAAATTGAAAGGTGATAAATTCTCACCGATAGCTATCCAATCATCTCGACTCTTCTTTTGCAGAAGTCTTCGTCGTCCTCGCCTTTTTGTCATCTTCGTTGCCCGTATTCTCTACATATGTTAAAATCGAATTTTTACTTCGCTATTCAATATATAAAAATCGAATTTTTACTTCGCTATTCAATATATAAAAATCGAATTTTTACTTTCCTATTCAATATATAAAAATCGAATTTTTACTTCGCTATTCAATACATAAAAATCGAATTTTTACTTCGCTATTCAATATATAAAAATCGAATTTTTACTTCGCTATTCAATATATAAAAATCGAATTTTTACTTCGCTATTCAATATATAAAAATCGAATTTTTACTTCGCTATTCAATATATAAAAATCGAATTTTTACTTCGCTATTCAATATATAAAAATCATATCTTTAATCTCTACATATAATAAATATTATATTTTTATTCTTTCTATTGTATAAAAATCATATTTTTTTTATCCTTCCTATGATGTAAACATTATATTTTTCTATTCAAAACAATGTATATTTTTCTTTTTTAAAAGCAATTCCCTTTTAAAAAAAACATATTTCTATATTCAAAACAATTCTTTTTATATTTTAAAAACAAGGATTTTTATATTTTCTTTTACATACCAAAGATTAGATTCTTTTTTCTACAATCTGAATTTCAGATTTTAACAATGCATTTTATATAATTTTTAAAATATTTAATATAGTAACCAAAAATAAAATGAAATATAAAAAAACAAAAACAATAAAAAGGACTACCTTTCTCTGTTTATCGTTCCAGGGGGTTTCAAACCCATCGCTGACCAGAATCCTTCAACGTCGCGTGAACTACGAGGCACCGGAGATCGATCTGAAGCGTCCACAACCTCGTCCATCCCTCCCCCTTCCACCGCCCTCTGTCGTGGCGAACCCGATGGCCTATCTTGGCCAGGATCGCCGTGCGAGACTTTAAGCCCAAGATTCGAGCAAAACAGTAAATGACTTTCGATCAACTTGGTTTTGATTTGAAGAGCATAAGATGTACTCCGGTTTTTGTTTAAGAAACTCGATCTGATAGAAGCGGATTGGAAAAAAAATCGAAAGAAAAAGGGGAGCTTTTGGATCGTCGGTTTTAGGTGGAGTGCGGCCGTTGACTACGGGTTGAAGAAAATATAGGGTTTGACCCCTTATGTTTGACCGGGCCTTATATATATTTATTTATTTTAAATTCCATGAAGTTACTTTTTCGTTCGAACCCAAAACGAACCCAACAACCGTCGCCCCTAGCTAATTACCCTCATTCCGAACAAAATGAGATATGTTTCATAGGCTGATTCAACTGTTTCGATCAGTTTTCGTCAAAATCAACATATAACTATATATATTGAATTTGAACGCGCATTTCAAATTACCGGGGCCACATACGGAGCCGAAAAATTCCTAAAAAATATTTTCTAGCTTCGTATCGACGATACGGTCCTAACAAAACTAATTTCGTCGAATTCTGAGACCGTTTGAAAAATGGTCATTTTCCAGTCGATTAAAATCAACTAAAACTGGTCAAACGCGTTTTCCTTTGCCACGCTCACATATTAATTTGAAAAATTATGAAATTTGAAACCTAGCAATAACTTTACATCACGGATCCAACAAAAGTGGTTTCGTCGAAATCCGAGGTCCTTTGCAAAATGTCCATTTTTAAGGGCCTGAATTCCATTGCGACTATTCAGAATTTTCATCTGGACATATCTTTTGATTCCCGTTATGAAATTTTGATTTTTCGGATTCGTTGGAAAGATATCATCAAATAGATCCTATTATTTTTGGTTTCACTAAAATCCGGATTGTTTTGCACCCGGTACATTCAATTGAAGTTTGAAATCGAATTATCGAACTACCGCGCCATTTTCAATTCCTTTTATAATTATATATAATTATTTATATTCTAACGACAATCTATATAAATATATACGTTCGATTTATATTCAAAATAAATTTTCTCGTTGATACTATTTAAAATAATTCATTATGAATAATCAAAATTCGCTAAAATTGCCAAAATAAAAATTTTAAACTGGCCCGGATTTTCGGGTTGTTACATTGATTGTCACCTACTTTCCTCCGCTGTTTATGCTTATCTATGAGGTAAGATATCCACTTGTCTTTAATTCAATGCTGCTTAACCCGTCAAAGCGTTTCTAGTCAATTTTTAGGGTTAATCAGATTTTAATTGATTTTCAGCGACTACTGACATTATGGAGCTATTTGCATCATTTACAGTTGCTTGTTACTTTGTGTTTCAATTTACAATAACCAGCATAACAGCTATAGTAACATGTTTCAAATTGTCTTAGGCTGATATTTCCCTGTATAAAACAGTCTATTTTGATATCTATCGTTAATGAAACACTAAAGCAACTTGTCTGAATTATGTAATTTAGTAATTATCCTTCATGGTTGGACATAGGGATGCATTCTTCAATCCAAGGTAGTATATTGAGTGCAAGTCGAATAGAGCACTCTTATGTTGTGTTGCCTAAACAGAAAGCTCAAATCCATGGTGCTCCACCACATCCAAGAAGTAGTGGCCCATAGATTAAGGGGGGCTCACATTCTTTAAAAATGATGGAGGAATCATTCGTCGTGTTACCTCATGATGCTTCCGCTTCTGTGTATAAGAGTGACTCGGCTACTAATTAATCATCAATGCTTAGTAATTTGCATTCACAAATGACAGGATTTGATTCTTGTATTACAGTATTGAAGCATGCATTTGAAATAGCTACTTCCCAAACACAGGTTAAGGCTTATTTATGAAGGTTTGGCCTTCTAGAATTGACTGTCAGTGTTCTGATGTTTTTGTAACCAATGCGTGTTGTCTCTAGATTTTTTGAGACCTGATTTTAAAGATAACTTTTTTTGTTTCAAGTTTGTCTCAACCACAAAATTGAGACAAATTCCGCTGATTAAATACTGAATAACAGTGTCTCTACTTATCTTTATTTTTGTAGTGATAAGATTGGGTTAACGGGGCCTATATGTTGATATTACCAAGGGCTGGGCTTCTCTTCAGGTATGTTATCCCATTATTTTCTTTCCTTTTGCCGTTTATTTAGTACATAATCATATCCTTTTAATATATCTAAGTTAGACATTTTCTATAAGGCTCTAGGATTGTGCTTACGAGAAATTAAATAGAAAGGATCCGTTCTTGGTTCATGTGACCATCAAGAAGTCTTGCTAATCACAACAGAGACTGGGTAGTCGACCTGGGGCACCCAGGTCAACTGGGTAGTCGACCTGGGGGTCGACTGTGTAGTCGACCTGGCCCCTGAGCCAGGTCGAACCCAGCCTCTCCTGGCTGGCCTGGTCTGTGCTTGGCCGAATTTCTGAGCTTTGTCTTGTCACTAGGGCATAAGTGTCAGCTCCTGATTGGTTTCTCTTTAAAACGAACGGCTAATATTAATCTAAGCTCCATCGACGGCTCTAATCAATTCACAAACTCTATAAAAAGAACCTAAGACTCCACCTAATTCACACAAATAAAAATGAGAATAGAGCTGTCATGCTGCTGAAGAAAGACTAGGAATAGACGTCAAGTCAGGAGTTGATTCGAAAGCTTAAAGCAACGACAATTAAATCAAAACAACGCCTATAACAAAGGATAGCATCTCCAAATTCAGAATTCAGAATCCTGAATTGAAGATTCGTCATACGTTGTAAGTAGAGTGCTATTCCGATGTGAATGAATAATTGAGATTTGATTTGTGTAAAATGAGAAATGAAATTGTACTTAATTTATGGTGATGATAATTCATAATTGTATGTTGCTATGATTCTAATTATGAATAGATTTGGGATGTTGTGGTATAACGATGTTAGACCTATTGGATATTTGCAAGTATATGATTCATGTTGAAAGTTAACAACTATATGTTTGTGGTAGTTTATTACAACAAAGTTGAGACTCATGCAAGTATATGATTCACTATTATGTCAACATGATTTTAGATCCCTCTATGTATATTTTTATTATGATCATTTTTAGTGTAGTTGGGTCCATTTGGGTGTTATGATTCATATGAATTTATGTTGAAGTAGGCATTATGATTCAAGTGAAAACCATACTTGTGTATTAGTGACAAAAGTAAGCATCTTTTTGAACTTTTGTTGACTCTATGAACATGACTAGATTGCGTTTGGTGTTATGCCTAATTGAAAATATGTTTTAGGCCTATGTTGTTATCAAAATCATATGATAATATATACGACACATAATTAAGTTAGATTCACATTTTAAATGCAAGTTTACATGACTAGATTTGAAACCATGATTCATGTTTAGGTATGTTTTATGTTAAGATTACATGCTATTACAATGCAAGTTCACAAGTGCCTAATTTATGTTAATTAGATCGCTATGTTGCAAGTTCATGCGTTCACACACCCCTTTTGATATTATTTAGGATATATAAACATCATGCTCTAAGCCTCCCCTTTTCATGCGGCTAAGTTGGGCTTAAATGTTAAGCCCACACATATGTTATCATATAGCAAACGTATAAGACGGGGTTAGTGACGTTGGGTTAAAAATAAAACATATGTGTTGGCATGTTTGACACATGCCAACGACTTTAGGACATTTAAGTGGTATAAATTATTATACCCAATAAGAATAATGGGCCGCAAATATTTACATATAAAAAGAAAAGAGACAAAATATGTAAACTTAGAAAATACGATGTGTTTAACCCGAGGTTGGATTGCGTTGTGACATAAACCTGCCCGGACCCGCCCGGCTGTCCAGTAGTCACAACAATACCTATCCAATGTGGGTGGTTAAACATTGAGCCCAATAAAAACCCGAGGTTAGACTGAGTTGTGGCGTAAGACTGCCCAGAACCGACCGGCATACAGGCAGCCACAACAATACCTGTCTAATGTGAGTGGTTAGTGCTTAAATTTATAAATTAAGGCTAAGTTAGGATTGATAGGGTTAAGTCAATTAAATTAATACTTAACCAAATTCAACATGTTAACTAAAATGATGGGTAGGGTTAAGTTTAATCTGGACACTTAACCAATTTAATATGTTGACTAGGTGAGTGGGGAAGGTTAAGCAAATGTTTAATCATTATAACTTGATTAACTGGACTAGTGACTGAGGTTAAGTTAATTAGAACACTTAACCATAGAAAACATGTTAGTTAGACTAGTGACTGAGGTTAAGTTAATTAGAACACTTAACCATAGAAAACATGTTAGTTAGACAAGTGATTGAGGTTAAGAAAAATTAGAACTCTTAACCATGATAACAAGTTGAGTTGGCAAGTGGGTTAGGTTAAGTCCATAGGAACACTTAACCAACTTAACATGTTAACAAGATAAGATTTGTAGGGGTTAAGTAACTAAGAAAGACACTTAGCCAATCTAGCATGTTAACTAGACTAGAAGGTAGGGTTAAGTAAATACACTTAGCCAATTTAACATGTTAACCAGACTAGAAGGTGGTGTTAAGTAAATTTAATACACTTAGCCAGTATAACATGTTAACTAGACTAGAAGGTGGGGTTAAGTAAATACACTTAGCCAATTTAACATGTTAACTAGACCAGAAGGTGAGGTTAAGTAAACTAGAACACTTAACCATCATAGCATGATAAGATGAACAAGGTTAAGTTAAGACATGAAAGGGATAATACTTAGCCCTTAGAACATGTACAGAGATTAGGGTTAAGTTAACTAAGGGAACACTTAACCGTTATAACATGTTAACTAAACGGATGTCAAGGTTAAGTTAAAAAGAACACTTAACCAATACAAGATGAATAGGTAGGGTTAAGTAATAAGAAATACTTAACCAATATAACTTGGTCTGTGGTAGGGTTAAGTCAACATGAACTACTGTTCACACTTAACCAATTTAATATGACAAATGAATGGGTTAAGTTAACTTGAATTGACTAATGACACTTAACCAATCCAACTTGACGAGAAAAAGGCCGAGTAGTAAACCTTAGTTAAGGAAACAACAGTTCTGGAAACTAAGTGGTAAGCCTTAGTTAACAAAACTAAGTAATAATTCTTAGTACAACACGAGAAGGAGCGAACGTCCATCCGATTTTCAAGAAGGCTCCAACGAATTGGGTTACGAAGCCCGAGGCTTCGAGGGGACGTGAGGGTACTCTTGGTAACCCTCTGTGAGGCTGCAGATGATCCTCCTGGGCTCACAGAGGTTAAGGTCTGCGTTAGAAGAACCAGGGGTATGCCTTGGTTGCAATATATGGCAACCTAAAGACTAGGATGGACCAGCGTGATTCGGCGAGAAAACGGTAGCCCTGTGATAGCAACTCGTCGTCTACCATCCATCTTGAGTCAATCGAGATACGTGAAGCGGAAAGGCGGAGAACTCCAAAAGACCATATACTTGCTATCTAGTTATGGGTGAGGATGGCCATAGGTTAGTGGGGCATAGGGGGCCTGCGTATAGTTCTCATGGGGCATATGGAGGGGTCGAGTGGGACCATAGCCACTGGAATAAAAGCAGACCTTAGCATCTGCATCGACAGATATCTGAAAGCTCCCGACCGAGTTCTGTGTTTCTTGATTGGCCCTGCCACAGGACTCGGGCCGCACATTAAAGGACATGTGCATCTAGACAAACGATAACGATTCGCGACACATGCGTGGGGAAGTGTAGGAACATATACCACTCTAGGTAGTGTGTCCTAGACTTGGGGGCATCGTTCGACAGGTAGCATAATCCCTAGTTGGACTAGGTGGCATAAACCCTGAATCTGAGAAGCGTTCAGCAGATAGCGTAAACTCTAGTTGAAACTAGAAAGCACGTGATAGAAAACCCTAGATTAGATCTAGGTAATAAATAATAAATGTACGCCTGAAAGTAACCAGAATTTCAGGGATTGGGATACGTTATCATTACTAGCGGGGACACTTGTTAGGCGGTGCAGAGACATAGAAACAATAATAACAGGTTAATAGCGAAGCAAGGAAAATGTTAAAGCATATCTTGTTTATCTTGTCATAGCGTATCTTGTGTTAATCTTATCTTGATTAATATGGGGTACGATAGTATATTCGACTCTAGACAACTTAACTTAGTTTATGATGCTACCCCATTTTCAGTTTGTACTTATCATGCTCATTTCTTTATTCATAGACTGAATAGTCCTAGACTTACTCAGGCTTTATGTCTGACTCTACTTTTCTTTCATCTTCTTTTCTTCCGTCCCCCCCCCTAGGTAGTTGAGGAGGGAATAGTATAGTTCAGGTTATATTGGACCGTCACTCTTCCCAAGCTTGAAGATTCTTCGGCAAAGTGCTTTAGACTCTCCTTTTCGCTGCTATGGCTGGCTTATGTTACATTGGGGAATATAAATGTATTTTTATGCTTCTTTATTTTGTAAGGCAGATGATACTCTGATATTGGAAAACAATTGTTGTACAAACTATTCTATCAATAAAGCAAAGTTTTATTTTCCTGCTGTTTTTTTTAAATTATATCTATCTTGTAATTTATCTGCATCTTTTACCTTAAAATGCTCCACAAAACTTAGTGCATTCCCTTTGTGAGTGACACTAACGGATGTGGGGTGTTACAACGGTCGTCTTGTCCCCTTCTGCCCAGCTCATGCACGCACATGGCCCGGTCGGTTTGTGCTGCCCACACCGTCCTCCACGTTTGGATCTCTTACAATCAGTTCAGTAAGCGTGCCCCTTCTCCGACCTAGTTCGGAGTATTCTATTCGATACCTACTCCCGGTTACTAACTGAAACGGGTCCCACATAATATGATACAAGCTATTCCCCTTATTTTGTATCCCCCACTAGGTTTTCCACAGGTTATATTTACCCTAAAAAGGTGTCTTACTTATATAAACCCAATCTTTCTACCGGTTATGCTTACCTATAGGTGTCTTTAATACATAACCCCCAATCGGTTAAGTCTTGTGGGCCTCTATCTGATATTATCCACCCAGCTCAGATATGCTAACTTAACCCTTCCATTGTTCAACCAAGTTTTCTTAACCCTTATTTATATTTACACAATCCCTATGGATTTAACTAGGTTAAGTATTTCAATTCGTTACCATGTCCATTTATGGTTTATATTGGGCTAGACCTCTCACATTAGGCCTATGGCTTGTGGATGTTGGATATGTCGGTCGGGTCCGGGCACACTTATTCCACAAGTTAGGCTAACCTCGTGTCTTATCCCGTCTCATATTTGCGCACTTAGTCCTCTCACATTAGGTTCAACATTATTCGTTACTGGATATGCCGGTCGGGTCCGGGCAGACTTCTACCACTAATGCAACCTAACCTTGTGTCATAAGTGCAATTACAATTTTTAGTTGTAATCCTAGGCATTTCATTATTATCCAATTTTACCTATGTCGTTATAGGTTATAGGTTTCATGCCCCTTTTTCTCCAATTATGTTCATAGTGAATTATATGTCCATATTCATATTCATTAACCAAGTTATGCCAATTCTAATATTTTCCCTCGTTCCCTAACTAATGCATTCACATAATTTTGGCAGCATGCCTAGGCTAGAAAGTAGCCTAGACATGAACAATAAAAGGGAAAGGTGATGGGAAGATGGCAATAATGATTATTCTAACATAATTGGCATAAACATATATATATTAGCATAGACATGTAATTGGCATAATAATAAGGTGGACATAAAAACAGATCTAGTGAGCAAAGGTGAAGATATAACATAATAAGGATGTCACAAGAAGAATGAATGGATCTAAATAGGAATTCATATGTCCAATTACAATAAGATGATCTAGATCTAAACAAGAATTTAACTGTCCAAATAATGATAGATACAAGTTAACCACAATCCTAGGTAAAGGTTCAGATCCACAAAGGAGACATGATAAGCTATCCACAAGTGAATTAGATCTATAAAAATAGATCTACAATATTAAATTTTGAGATCCAATAATAACATAGATCCATGATTTTAGACAGATCCAAATCACAGTACTATCACGTTTTACTTTTAATCATTTAAATCTAAAAGTAACCTAGAACTCACAGTGTTTAAATTAAGAAGAGAGAACTAGAAGAGAAGCTTATTGAATTGCAGATCTATGCTTGAATCTCTAATTGATTTGCTTTAGTTGATCGTTGATGAAGAAAAGGATTCAGTTCAGTTCAGGCACCGGCAGCATTTGGCCTCCATTGATTTCCAGTGAAGAAAACAAGAGAAATAGACCTTTATTTATAGCTGCCAGCCCTAGAAAAATCGAATGCCACCTCAGCCCTAGGGTGGTCGACACCCCTGCTTTGGGGTCGACACCTTTGGGGCAGGAACTTTGCCGCTAACGGATTTTTTGAAATTTGAACTGAATTCTGATTTTCTAGACCCTATATATATAATTATCTTGCACGTATACAAACTTCAAACCTTCATAACTTCTTCGTACATTGTCTGATTTACGCAAACTAAATGTCTATCTTGACCATAATTTCGAGACGGGCGCAATGGCGTAGTTCGTTTCCCTTAATTCTGAATATTTAATTAATTATTATTTAATTTATCCTCTTATAGTGTTGTTAAAATTACAGGGTGTTACAGGACCCTTTTTGACGTGTTGTTTCAAAGAGACCGGGATGGGAAGTAGACCCAAAACCACTTCAAATCAATGTTGTGTATGAAATAATCTGCAGGGATATTAATGAAGATGGAGCATTGAAGACCGTAAATCTTCATAAGCAAAAGAACTACTTGTTGGATTTTTCTAGCTGATCCTAAGAGATATTTTGACAGTGATTCGGTCGTGATTGAGATCTGTGGATTTGCAAGGACTACTCGCTAGTGATCCTTTGGGTGATTCCTAAGATGCGCTAGGAGGGTGCCTTCGGTTCATCCTGTTCCTGGATGACTTATATGGACGAATGTCCGACAGAGTATTTCCTAAAAAAACTCATGTATGTTGATTTTTACAAATTTACCAAGTTTGGTGGAGGGGAAATTCTCTTGCTTAACACTCAGAGTATATTTGCGGACGTCAATTAGTAATTTGATGGATCTGACGATGCAGCATTCAAAGTAAATGATGATGTGATGTTCTGAAAAGGTAAACGTGACCTCAAGCCTCCCAACCGGGAAATAAAAAAAATCGAGCAGGCAGCATGGCTAGGTGGGTCATTCCCAAGCAGGGTATATTATCACTGATCTAGAGAACATTCATATTTGTTACTTCTTTCCATTTTTGCATCTCCCAGGAGTTTCGGTGGTCGCGACGAAAAGCCGAAAGGGTGACAATATATTCGATGCACTCAAGTTAAATGAGTGGTCTGTCATGTGTGGCTGGGTTGCAAGTTTTTCTTGCTGAACCCTAGTGTATACCCTGATCGATAGGTGGTCCCATACCTTGTCATAGTTGGAATCCAATCTCCAATAAGCATCGTCCGGTTTTTTATTTTAAAATAAACATGTAGAACGTGGGATGCAAGCTTTCTGCTAGACGGTTATTTATTTATGATTGATAGACACTATTATAATATCACTGGATTTTGATATATCAAAAATGTTTTGGGATATAATAAGGTAAAAACCGTCTGTGTTTATGTGTGGGATGGTCTTACTATCATCATTTTTTCTTTCAAAAGGATTTTCAAAGTTAATCAAGTGTTGTGCCATGAATTTATCACTGTAAGTATTCCAGACTGATCTGGGTGAATTTTTCTTTGCTTCAAATGTGCTCGGGTCAGACGGAGTATATTTCCAGGTTAGGTTTCGCTTGGAGTTCCAGGGAGATGTATTTCATATATTTACTGGTACTAGTTTATTTCCGCTGTGTGTTGTATTGATCTGAATGTATACTCTGATGTTGTAATCATACATATATACAGTTCTTTTTTGTATAAAGTATTATTGATTATTATATTTTGTCCATTCTACTGTGAGACTCTGATCTTCTCATTCTTTTATTCTAATATTTCTTTCTTTCTTTTCTCATCCTCTAACTTCTTTCTATTAACACTCTAGGATTTAATACTTGGATTTTTGGCAAGTAATACGGAGTTATGTATTATTGTCTAAAATTCGAGCATCGAATTTTCCAGGTCGTTACAGTTGGTATCAGAGCTAATGGTTTAATTATAACCTTGGCTCTATGGCGTAACTCAATAGAGATAGGGTTAGTTATACCCTAGATTGAGTTTGAGTATATATTTATGAGAGCACGTATTTGTAATTTGATATAAAATCATTTTAAATTATTTTGACAAATATATTTTGCAAAGAAGAAAACGTAGTAATTTTCTCAAATTATTATGATATATTGAATTGTATAGAATTCCCATTTGATCATGGAATTGGATGATTTCAAATATGGAAGATATGAATGAAAATTTGAATAAATAAGTTAACTTATGAATTGAAATGAATCTTATAAGCCGTAATTGAACTTGAAATAAAATCTGACATAAGTCAGTATAAGTAATGAGTCAAATGTTTGAAAATCTGGTTGATTCTGTGGAATTGATTGCATGGTTATAGAATAAACTTGATTTGAACATAGAATAAATATGTTGAATTCATTGAGATAAATTCAAGTTAATAAATTTGAATGGAATTCGATGAATTCAAGTAAATGAATCAAAATGGAATATAAGGAATTGATTGATATGTCTAAATGGATTGATAAAAATAGTTATGAATTTGAATTGGATGGTCTGAAAAATTTGTTTGAAATGATTGACTTGAATGGTTGGATTCAACTAGCATGAAGCTTAATGAATCTCATCTGAGTTAAGAACAGATGCAGAGCTAATATTGATTGGATTTTAGAGCTGACTCCAGTTGAGTGGAGCTGCATATAATTGAGTCTGCTCAAGTATAACTTAGCATTTATTGCTTAATAAACGCTCGCAAAAAGGTATGCTTACGCAAAATATAAATTTTTGGTTTTTGATTTGGGTTTTGAATTTGATCTTCCGACCGTGTGGGTCGATGTATATCTTTTCGTTGTTCCCGCAATATTGCAGAAGACCCTCCGTACAGGGGAGACTCTACTAAATTTTTCCAAAATTTAAGGTGTTAAAATATTGTCAATATTTTTAGAAATTTTTGAATTGGTTTTCTATTATAACTAATTGTTTGGTTAAAACTAGAAATCTGGAAAGCGAAAAAAAAGTGTTTAACCAATTGATTTTTGGAACATTACTGAGCTTGTAGCTTTCTTCCTTAGTAATTTCAGGGACGAAATTCTTTTAAGGGGGAGGGAATGTAACATCCTGGATTTTTACCGTCTTATTTAATATTTAAAAGTTGTTTTAAATATTGTTTTGGAATGTAATTAGTCCAAATTCAATAATTTTGAATATTCTATTAATATAAATAATAAAATAATAATTTAAATTCCGAAATAGTCGGGATTTGCTGGATTTTCTGTATAATGTAAATTAGACATTATTGAAATATTTATTTTAGTTTGTTTTGAATTATTTTAACAATTTCGTTTATTAAACGACATTTGAACGTTTAATTTATAATTTTATTATAAAACGAACTGCAGCGATACGGTAGTTCGTAATATTACGTTTTGAACTTTAATTGGACGTATAGAATCCATTTTAAGTCGGAATTCTTTGAAACAAGAATCGTCCAAATATATTTGATTATAATTTTCTAATGAAAGAGAAAAATCAAGATTTCATGTTGTAGATTTTGAGTTATGACCAAATCAAAATTTCAAATAGTCGTTATGGAATCATATATAAATTATAACATTTTATTTAATAAAATAAAAGGTTTTAAATAAAACTTAATATCCTTTTAGCCCAAAATTTGATAAAAATGGTTTCGGGATAGTCATATACGCTTTTGGAATATAATGGACGTTAATGGATTTTTTAAAATAATCGTTTAATGTGATTTGGTAAAAATGTGAATTTTATATATGATTTCAAATCTCGTTATACTCAAAGTTCAAATAAGAGTGTATAAATTTTAAAACATTGAACGTTAATTATGCATTAAATAAATTAAAGGGCGTTTTTTTTTGAAAATCTAAACCAAATCCTATATAAATCAGAATTAAATCTCTGCGCCAATGTTGTTCCAATGTCTTGATAAAAATCACACGAAGATCTTAGCGAGACAGTAAACAAATTTTTCCAGGATCCGCTGAAACAAACCTCCCTATGGTAACGTCATTTCAAAATCATGGATGAGATCTACCAGCGTTGTCAAAAGTTTCAACTTTGTACCGATGAAAACAATAGTTGGGAAAAGATATATGTGATGTCTACAACATTTCTTTGTACCGACACTCACACACACACACACACACACACACACACACACACACACATATATATATATATATATCCTTTAAAATCTCTTTCGATCTTCGCTATCAGTTTTTATATCTTGATCAAAATCTGCTGCGCAGAAATCCTAGAATAAGACTTTGAAGATCATTGACAAAATTATTTCTAAACTTGTCTTATTGTATACGATTGCGTGGAACAAATATTTTTCGCTACTGTACGTTGAAAAAATGGTTTCATATCTGTTGTTAATAAGCCTTATGAAAATCTCACAAAATCTCAAATAGGCATGTACCTTAATCAAAATCTCCTCTAGCCAATTGGAAAGAAACTGTTTGTCCTTGCTTCTGATGGTAACACCCTGTCGTTCTTCCATATATATAAAAATATATATACATTTATATAACTTCTGACAACTCACGTTATTAGAGCCTTGGCCCTCACATTTGTTTGTTTATATAAAACCTAGGCTTCTTCTCGTTTCATTAAAAAGGAGAACGGTGGCCATATATAAAAACGAGGCCAATATATATATAAATTTCGAAACCTTAAACATTTGAATAATCTTCAATACTTCACCAAATTGCACAAAATATGGTTCGTTGGAATCCTCGTCTCAAGAGCCTCGCTTCTATAGTTCTAGTTTGACTGCGCCATGTAACGTACCAGGTTTTCGAACATTTATTTGCAATATTTAAATCAGTTTTAAATATAGTTTTGGAGATATAATGGATTTTATATCGAATTTTATTTATTTAAAATGGAATCCGATTATATATATAATTAAAATGAGCACGAAACGCCGTGGTAGTTCGTAATTTTCGATTTGAACTTTAATTGAATATACATGATCTGATATAAATCAGATTTCGGTAAAATAAGAAACGTTTGAACCGATTTGATTGTATCTTTCTAACGAAAGAGAAAAATGAAGATTTCATATTATAGATTGCCAGTTATGTCCAATTCAAATTTTCAGATAGTCGCTATGAAATTCGTTAATAATTATAACGTTTATTTAATTTATTTAAAGGGATTTTTATATATTTTTTGACATCGCGAACTCAAATACGTTAATGATGAGTTAGAAATTCATCTTGATCGAATTTGAAGTTGTATATTATTTTGTTTGGGATATATTCAATAATAATGATTTATTATTTAATTGTTTTGAATTTAAAAATATTTATCGATGAATTATAGGCCTTATAAATGGTTTTCTTTTCAAACGACCTCCGTTTTCGACGAAACGAGTTTTATTGGAATGCGTACAATTAATTATTGCTACAATTCTAGTTTGGAGTCAATCGGAATTGTTTTATCGGTAAGCGATTTTTAAGGGTGAACCGATGATTAGAATTTGAATAAAATAGCACAGTTTTTGCAAACAGATTTCGTTTTTAACGAAACTGGTTTCATTGGGACCGTAACGTCAAATTATACCATGATGTTCATTTTTGTAATTTTTGGAGTTCGTATTTATCGGTGCGTATACTTACTGTTCTACGTAAATACGGTAGAAATATTGTTTAAGGAACCAGAACATAAATACTTCTGCAAACCAAATAAAAACCATGGAAACCTATCCCATTTTCTTTTGCGTACAACTGATAAATGTGTGCATAGCATCAGGAAATCTTCCCAATCCAAAATATCTCCACACACATGCAAACGAATCTCACCATCAAGCCTACTCTTTTCACAGCGCATGCCTATTTCTCCACCCGCACACGCAAATAAAAATCAAAGGCCAAATCAGATTAATGAAAGCATGGTCAGCCCTGTTCCCCTCTGGAAGCCTAATTAAGGTTAAAGGAAGAAATATCTCATGCATTGACCAAAACGTTGTTTTCATATTTTACCCTTTTTGGAGATTCTGCCTGCCATAAAAAGGCATGCTCGCTTTCTTCCAATTCAACAAAAAAAACACTCACTTCTTCCTTCCATTTAAATCTACACCATTTTTCAACCGTATGAAATAGAAGGAAGTAAAATGTGAAGAGGAGACACAAAAGAAAGAATAGTAAATAAATATAAAAGGAAGTTACGTGAGTGGGGAAAAGCACGATGGCGAGCTGAGCATGATGGAGGAGGTGCAATGAAGCTAGGCAGTGGGTCATCGGTTCAAGCAAGATGGTTCCGGTGGGTGAGGCAGGGATGTACAATGACTGAGTGAGGGGGATAGAAGATGTGAAGTAGTGTAAAAAAGTCAGAGCAAGTTTTGTTTTAAACATAAGAAGTTTTGGGGCGTTGACGAAGGGTGTTGATCGCAAATTCGGGTGGTTGTAAAAACCCGTAACTTCCCCGTAAAGGAAAGAGCGGATAGTTCGAGAACAAGCCACATCAGAACGCAGATGAAAGAACACTTCATCGTATATTACAACAATGCATCAGATTACAAGAATATACAGAGTACAAATGAATATTACACAGAATTATCAGAGATTTAAATTACATTTAAATACATCGCAGCGGAAAATAATACAATACACAACTGAAGGAGATATACGGATACAAAGCTTTCCGGATATCGTTCCAGCTGTAAACCAGGATCCTGTGAATATAAATCTGCAAAACCAAAACTACTAGCTGCCCATGTCAAAATAAGGGCACCCAGAGTTTAGGTTAAAACAATAAACTCCAGGTCAGTCATGTGACTGGTGTGAGAACTAAAACAGTTATTATTCTTTATTTTAAAAGTTAGGTAAATCAAGGGATCATGCCGTATAACACGGAACGGGTTTCCTCCCAGGAATACCGGTGCATAAAACAAACAGCGCAATGCTAAATAAAAAAAATGAAGCTATTATAAGACCCAGGTCCTATCACACAATGCAACGCAAGCCGGGGGATAGGGTTTTTACCTTATAATAGCCAAGAATGCTTGATACGTTTAAAACAAATCATTTGATACTATAATAAGTGTATAGTGTTTAAAACAATTTCAATCATAAATATCAATCATAGGCGGCATGGGTACCATATATCATGTCGCCATACTAGTTCTACAATTAAAACCGCAAATGTCACGTATTTGGAAATTGGATTTCTATCTATGAACCGAGGCTAGGGATCGTCCTCTACCGATTCGAGATGCTCTAGCCCGTGTCTCAGGCAAGCGCGCAGGCAAGCCTTGGAGCGACAGGGCCGGTCCACCGATGTGGATTATTATGCCTGAACACTACGTTTCCCCGCCCTTTGGGGCGTAAATGAGCCAACGAATGGCTCCATCGGACCCGGATCGTCCAATCTAACCGAGGCGCCTCGCAACAGCAACAACCACACAGGTGAAAAGTATATAAATGTCAGGGCTGGTAGGTCACTGACACCACCCTAGCTAGAAGGAAACGCATGCCCTCCCTGAGGTCCTCTCCCGTTTTTGGTTCACAACCGGGGTGCGAAACTCGCGAAATAAACGTTACACAAAGCTACGCCACAAAGGCCGTGCTTCGATCATCAACCACAAGACTTTGCTTTTCAACAGAAGCCTTGTTCATTTGCATCTTAGCATGCCACACAGGCAATTCACTCCATGCGATTGATATCCATCAATATATAACCCCTGAGCTCGTACGTCTCAAAGAAGGGCGTTAAGCAAGAGAATAAATTCTCCGCCGCCAAACAGATATATATTTAATAGAGATCAATCACACGGACTCAAATCCAATGTCAGACACACAATCCATCTACAAGTCCGTTCTGGGTCTGAACGAAACCGGAGGCACCTAGTACCCTGCATCTCCATCGATCTCCAAGCACGTCTTGACGATCACCAATTGTTTCCATCTTCTTGGGTGTACAGCCCAATCAAGATCATCAGTAATCACCCAAACGACGTGAAGACCTCCGGTCTTCAACCACCGTCTTCATCTTCGACGTATCGTCGTATCAGTTATTCAGAATGGGATAAACCCGGTCTTTCCGAATAACTCGCGTATATTTTAAATAAGTGTTACACCAACACAACATACGCCTCATTCCAATTCATCTGTCACTAACCGTAAATTAATCAAGAGAATAATTTCCCAAATATTAACCCCGAAGGCCGAAACCAACATCAGATCAATATCCAGAAAACCATTCTGCTTGGCTAACCGACAGTTAGTTTCTAAATTTCACATTCATAGGGAAAGGTTCCCATTAATTTTATCCAAGATAAATTCCTTGAATTTATTCTTTAATCATCTTTTGAATTTCGATTCAACTAGTCGGAATTAACGGACCTTACCGAAGTAATCATTTGTTTTAATTTCCCAATCCCAATTTATTCATCCCATGAAGTAAAACTGGTTATACTTCATAACTAACACCACGGTGTTATCGGTAAATTCAATTACCATTTCACGTTCAAATCTAATTAAAGATTTAGCTAACGCCTGGAGCAAAACTGGTGATACTCCATTTCGATTATTTCAATCTAATTAAAGATTCATTAAAACTCCACTTAGTTTTAATCGTTAACTGGGTTAAAGAATCAGTGTCATTTAAAACACGGTTCACGATAAACCCAAAGTCACATTCCATTAATTATCGGGTTGAAGAACGAGTGTTATTTAAAACACTGTCCACGATAAACCCAAAAATCAATATCAATTCAATTCCAATTAAATATTATTTAATTGGTACACTTCATTAAATCTAAATAAAAAGATTTAATCTTTTCTCAACTGGGTTCAAGAACAGTGTTAGTCAAGACACCATTCACGACAAACCCAAATCACATTTGATATTAAATACAAGGCTCTGAATAGAAAATATCCCGGCTTATATTCAATATCAAATTCTGCGACCAACAAAGATCATATTGGAAATAACGATATATATATCTATATCTTTCAAATTTCCATAACAACATTTGTATAATCACGAAATCCAACATCGAAATATTCCGAAGACAATTTCGATTCAAATCCATTCCAATGCAATCATTGGAAATTCTGGTTATTTTCAAAACCATTTCAAATTCAGTTTATTTATTTAAAAATAAATAGAATTGTAATTCTAGTTCAAAACTACTTCATTTCTATAAAAATCCATTTTTATCTTTTCAAATATGGAGTTTTTCATCCCAAATCTTCACAAATCATTTCTTATGATTTTCCATAAATTATTATTATTTTTAATAATTTTATCAAGGCCCGTACAGTCGATTTCCATCAATGGCCATCGAACCGCACTTACAACGACCTTTTTCAAATTTGATTTGGACATAATTCCAAATCCAACCGTTAGATTTCTAATTTCTCACATTCGTTAGAAAGATCTTTTCGATACGAACCCAACGGTTCCGGATTTAGGAGAATCCGACGGTCGGATCTCCCGTAATATCCGTTCGAAGTCAATGGTCGAAATTCGCGAACTGCCGCGGCGCGGCGCGTTCTATTCAGGCCATTATATTATATATATAATATATATAATATATACTTCGTCGATTTCAATTCAAAACGTGCTTTATAAATCGTTTTTAAATTCGTTTTCAAAACGGTTTCAACTTCATATTCAATTTCAAATCAAAATTGAATATTCCAATATAAATTCGTTTTAAATTCATTTCAAATTGATTTCAATTCGAATTGATTTCTAATTCAATTTCAGTTCGATTTCAATTCAATTCGAATTCATTTCTATTCTATTTCAATTCGAATTCATTTATATTCGATTTCAATTCGAATTTATTTATATTCAATTTCAATTCGAATTCGTTTATATTCAATTTCAATTCGAATTTATGTTCAATTCTTTTTAAAATATCAGATTTTGAAATCACTTTCGATATTCATTATAAAATGAATAAAATCGATATAAATATCGTTCACGTCAAAATGGTGTCAATCTAATCAATACGGCTTCATATATTCCTATTTCAAATATTTCTTTTTCAAATATTTCTATTTTAAAACTGGAATGAGGCCCAATCAATTACCATATAATGTTAATTATATGGATTTTCTACAACACATGTATATGTCAACAACGATGAATAATCAACCATCATCCAAAGTGCATTCTACACTGTATAAGCATCAAATATAAATATTCAACGCTTATAACAGCCTGTCAATCAATCGATCGACATACAACTAAACAATCGGGATTAGTGTACGTCAAATATCATCCCAATACCCGTGTGGGGTTTCAAGCAATCAAACACAGATTTTTATTTGTGCAGTTGGGCGATGTGTAAAATTTATCGTCCCAATCAATGTCTTTCAAATAGGTGTGCATAAACAAACCGTCCGGTTTGTAAATGAATATTTATTTATTCACATTCACATTAAAAATTATATTTTTAACGATCAAACTATTTTATTCAACCTATGAATATTCTATTCGGTTCATTTATTAAATAAAATGTTATCTTTATTTTTCTAAATTATTTTTAGAAAATTTCGGCGGCATAACGACACGATACTAGAAACGGGACGAGGCCTAGCCTTATCCCCGGTCTAGTGAAGGCCCACGCCATTCACACGTCAATCAAATCCATTCATTTCACCAAACAATTCAATTCGAACCAAATAAACTAACCAACTACACAGCCAAACAAACAAGTCCATGGTCTGTGGACGATTGTGTCGGGTGCTACTAAACACCGTCTGCATCCTAGTATATATATATAACTTAGAAAAGGAAATTTGAGTGATAAGTTCTCACCAATAGCTATCCAAACTCCACGGCACTTCATTTATAGAAATCTTCATCGTTCTCGCCTTTTTGTCATCTTCGTTGCCCGTAGCCACTACATATGTAAAAATCGAATTTTTTCTTCGCTATTCAATATAAAAATCGAATTTTTACTTTGCTATTCAATATATAAAAATCGAATTTTTATTATGCTATTCAATATATAAAAATCGAATTTTTACTATGCTATTCAATATATAAAAATCGAATTTTTACTATGCTATTCAATATATAAAAATCGAATTTTTACTATGCTATTCAATATATAAAAATCGAATTTTTACTATGCTATTCAATATATAAAAATCGAATTTTTACTATGCTATTCACTATATAAAAATCGAATTTTTACTATGTTATTCAATATATAAAAATCGAATTTTTACTATGCTATTCAATATATAAAAATCGAATTTTTACTATGCTATTCAATATATAAAAATCGAATTTTTACTATGCTATTCAATATATAAAAATCGAATTTTTACTATGCTATTCAATATATAAAAATCGAATTTTTACTATGCTATTCAATATATAAAAATCGAATTTTTACTATGCTATTCAATAAATAAAAATCGAATTTTTACTATGCTATTCAGTATATAAAAATCCTATTTTTACTATGCTATTCAATATATAAAAATCGCATTTTTACTATGCTATTCAATAAATAAAAATCGAATTTTTACTATGCTATTCAATATATAAAAATCGAATTTTTACTATGCTATTCAATATATAAAAATCGAATTTTTACTATGCTATTCAATATATAAAAATCCTATTTTTACACCGCTACTCTTCATATAAAGATTTCGCCTTTTCAACCATAAAGATTCCGCCTTTTCAACCATAAAGATTTCGCCTTTTCGATTTTAAAAATCTGATCTTTTCTATTTTAAAAATCTGATCTTTCTATTTTAAAAATCTGATCTTTTCTATTTTAAAAATCTGATCTTTTCTATTTATAAAAATTGAAACTTTCTATTTTAAAAATCTGATCTTTTCTATTTATAAAAATCGAAACTTTCTATTTTAAAAATCTGATCTTTTCTATTTATAAAAATCGAAACTTTCTATTTTAAAAATCTGATCTTTTCTATTTATAAAAATCGAAACTTTCTATTTTAAAAATCTAATCTTTTCTATTTATAAAAATCAAAACTTTCTATTTTAAAAATCTGATCTTTTCTATTTATAAAAATCGAAACTTTCTATTTTAAAAATCTGATCTTTTCTATTTTAAAAATCTGATCTTTTCTATTTTAAAAATCCTAACTTTCCATTTTAAAAATCGAAACTTTGAAGACAAAAACTGATTTTTTTATTAAACAAATGGAGATAAAATGGATAAATGAAAGAACTTACAGCGTATATTGTTTTATAGCGGGAGGGGGGATCGGAGTTGTCGAATGGAGGTGGCTGGATTGAACTCCAGTGCGGCGGAGGAGCTGGAAGCGGAGCTTGCGATGGTGGCAAGGAGGAGGGGGTCGCGGTGCGTTTTTGGTGGGGTTGGGGGGGTTCGCGACTGGGCGGTTTTGATTGGGGGGTCTGGGGGGTGTCGCGTTGGCTCGTCGGAGGCTTAGGAGGAGGGGGGCAGATCGGAGACGGGGCGGCGAAGGGTTGGGGTTCGGTGGCGGCTGCCGCGATTGGCGGCGGTGAACGAGGGGGTTTTTCCCTTTTTTTTGTTTCTGTGGAAATGATTTTGAACGGGGGGGGGGGGGGGCAGAGGTTATAGAAGGAGAAGGGGTTTTTTATTATTATTATTTTTATTATTTAATTATTTTATTTATCACTAAAAGCAACTTTTATTTTCGACCTCTAAACGAGGCCCACCGCCTGTCGTCCATAGCGTATTACTCCCATTCCGAACACAATGGGATAGGTATCATAGGCTGATTCGACCGTTTCGATCAGTTTCCGTTAAAATCAACATATAACTCTATATATTGAATTTGAACGTGCATTTCAATTTACTGGGGTCACATATTAACTCTAAAAATTGCAGAAAAATATTTTCTAGCTTCGTATTGACGATACGGTCCTAACAAAACTAGTTTCGTCAACTTCTGAGACCGTATGAAAAATGGCCAATTTCCAGTCGATTAAAATCAACTGAAACTGGTCAAACGCGTTTTCCTTTGCCACGCTCACATATTGATTCGAAAAATTTTGAAATTTGAAATCCAGCAATAATTTGACATCACGGATCCAACAAAAGTGGTTTCGTCGAAATCCGAGGTCGTTTGCAAAATTCCCATTTTTAAGGGCCTGAATTCCATAGCGACTATTCAGAATTTTCAACTGGACATATGTTTTGATCCCTGCTATGAAATTTTGATTTTTCAGATTCGTTGGAAAGATATTATCAAATAGATCCTATGATTTTTGGTTTCACTAAAATCCGGATTGTTTTGCACCCGGAACATTCAATTGAAGTTTGAAATCGAATTATCGAACTACCACGCCATTTTCAATTCTATTTATAATTATATATAATTATTTATATTCTAACATCGATTCAAACGAATATATACGTTTGAATTATATTCATAATAAATTTCTCGTTGATATTATTTAAAATAATTCATTTTAAATAATCAAAATTCGCTAAAATCGCCAAAATAAAAATTTTAAACTGGCTCAGATTTTCGGGTTGTTACAATCTCCCCCACTTAAAACTTTTCGTCCCCGAAAAGGAACAAAGTCGAAAGTGGTTTGATTAATCAACTCTACGTTCGATCTGGCTTCCATTCTCAAACTTTTCAGTTTCTGAGAATTTTCAAATTCTTCAAAAATTTGGCTAACACCCTAAATTTTCGAAAAAATTCGCTATAACCTCCCCTGCACCGGGAGCCACGGGAAAATCCCGAAATTGCCATATAGGCCCTCTGATCTCAAAAAGAAAAAGAAAAAGCCAAGCGGCTAGCCAATCGGCTCATAAAATCATCATCACCCAAACAAAACAGTAAATTATGTAGTAAACATGTACCTATTTGTCGGGCAAACAAATTTTATTCTCTGCTCTAGCCTCCTTGCTATGACCTGTTCAATGTAAGCACATGTATATGCAAGCAAATGCGACCAATTTTCAATATAATTCAATATGTGATTCAATTAGGCTAAATGGCTAAAAATTAGCAAACAAATAAACAAACAACGCAAACATCAATCAATTAGTGAATTAGAGTTTCAAATTCATAATTTTGATACATATACAAAAATCATGTTTTTGATGCCAAATCATAACAATAAATCCTATCTAGTTTCGGTTCTCACACCAGTCAATAGGAAATATATAGAAATCTCACTTTCGTTACTCGAAAGTAAATACTGGCGACAGTGCCCCATCACCAGAATTATCCCCGGGCAACTAGAGTATGATTCTATAACCATCCAGTACATTAAAACTTCGAATACACGTTTGCAAGACATATATGCAAAATCTTTATATATCGGATTTGTCCCGATCAATATAGAATAAATAATCAAATACGAATAGTTGATTTAAATTTCAAAACAAAACTTGTTTTTACTTTAAAAATATACCCTTCACATTCGTTCTAGGATACTACTGATCCCATCTCTAACGAGTCATTCCCATTGGATATTTCTAATCCAATTTCTGATGAATTCTTTCATAAGGTTCCAATGTGCCTTGTTCACTGAGCTTTGTAAACCAAAGCTCTGATACCAAATGTAAAAACCCCGTAACTTCCCCGTAAAGGAAAGAGCGGATAGTTCGAGAACAAGCCACATCAGAACGCAGACGAAAGAACATTTCATCGTATATTACAACAATGCATCAGATTACAAGAATATACAGAGTACAAATGAATATTACACAGAAATATCATAGATTTAAATTACATTTAAATACATCGTAGCGGAAAATAAAAAATACACGACTGAAGGAGATATACGGATACAAAGCTTTCCGGATATCGTTCCAGCTGTAAACCAGGATCCTGTGAATATAAATCTGCAAAACCAAAACTACTAGCTGCCCGTGTCAAAATAAGGGCACCCAGAGTTTAGGTTAAAACAATAAACTCCAGGTCAGTCATGTGACTGGTGTGAGAACTAAAACAGTTATTATTCTTTATTTTAAAAGTTAGGTAAATCAAGGGACCACGCCGTATAACACGGAACGGGTTTCCTCCTAAGAATACCGGTGCATAAAACAAACAGCGCAATGCTAAATAAAGAAAAATGAAGCTATTATAAGACCCAGGTCCTATCACACAATGCAACGCAAGCCGGGGGATAGGGTTTTTACCTTATAATAGCCAAGAATGCTTGATACGTTTAAAACAAATCATTTGATACTATAATAAGTGTATAGTGTTTAAAACAATTTCAATCATAAATATCAATCATAGGCGGCATGGGTACCATATATCATGTCGCCATACTAGTTCTACAATTAAAACCGCAAATGTCACGTATTTGGAAATTGGATTTCCATCTATGAACCGAGGCTAGGGATCGTCCTCTACCGATTCGAGACGCTCTAGCCCGTGTCTCAGGCAAGCGCGCAGGCAAGCCTTGGAGCGACAGGGCCGGTCCACCGATGTGGATTATTATGCCTGAACACTACGTTTCCCCGCCCTTTGGGGCGTAAATGAGCCAACGAATGGCTCCATCGGACCCGGATCGTCCGATCTAACCGAGGCGCCTCGCAACAACAACAACTACACAGGTGAAAAGTATATAAATGTCAGGGCTGGTAGGTCACTGACACCACCCTAGCTAGAAGGAAACGCATGCCCTCCCTGAGGTCCTCTCCTGTTTTTGGTTCACAACCGGGGTGCGAAACTCGCGAAATAAACGTTACACAAAGCTACGCCACAAAGGTCATGCTTCGATCATCAACCACAAGACTTTGCTTTTCAACAGAAGCCTTGTTCATTTGCATCTTAGCATGCCACACAGGCAATTCACTCCATGCGATTGATATCCATCAATATATAACCCCTGAGCTCGTACGTCACAGAGAAGGGCGTTAACCAAGAGAATAAATTCTCCACCGCCAAACAGATATATATTTAATAGAGATCAATGACACGGACTCAAATCCAATGTCAGACACACAATCCATCTACAAGTCCGTTCTGGGTCTGAACGAAACCGGAGGCACCTAGTACCCCGCATCTCCATCGATCTCCAAGCACGTCTGGACGATCACCAACTGTTTCCATCTTCTTGGGTGTACAACCCAATCAAGATCATCAATAATCACCCAAACGACGTGAAGACCTCCGGTCTTCAACCACCGTCTTCATCTTCGACATATCGTCGTATCAGTTATTCAGAATGGGATAAACCCGGTCTTTCCGAATAACTCGCGTATATTTTAAATAAGTGTTACACCAACACAACATACGCCTCATTCCAATTCATCAGTCACTTACCGTAAATTAATCAAGAGAATAATTTCCCAAATATTAACCCCGAAGGCCGAAACCAACATCAGATCAATATCTAGAAAACCATTCTGCTTGGCTAACCGACAGTTAGTTTCTAAATTTCACATTCATAGGGAAAGGTTCCCATTAATTTTATCCAAGATAAATTCCTTGAATTTATTCTTTAATCATCTTTTGAATTTCGATTCAACTAGTCGGAATTAACGGACCTTACCGAAGTAATCATTTGTTTTAATTTCCCAATCCCAACCTATTCATCCCATGAAGTAAAACTTGTTATACTTCATAACTAACACCATGGTGTTATCGGTAAATTCAATTACCATTTCACGTTCAAATCTAATTAAAGATTTAACTAACGCCTGGAGCAAAACTGGTGATACTCCATTTCGATTATTTCAATCTAATTAAAGATTCATTAAAACTCCACTTAGTTTTAATCGTTAACTGGGTTAAAGAATCAGTGTCATTTAAAACATGGTTCACGATAAACCCAAAGTCACATTCCATTAATTATCGGGTTGAAGAACGAGTGTTATTTAAAACACTGTCCACGATAAACCCAAAAATCAATATCAATTCAATTCCAATTAAATATTATTTAATTGGTACACTTCATTAAATCTAAATAAAAAGATTTAATCTTTTCTCAACTGGGTTCAAGAACAGTGTTAGTCAAGACACCATTCACGACAAACCCAAATCACATTTGATATTAAATACAAGGCTCTGAATAGAAAATATCCCGGCTTATATTCAATATCAAATTCTGCGACCAACAAAGATCGTATTGGAAATAACGATATATATATATCTATATCTTTCAAATTTCCATAACAACATTTGTATAATCACGAAATCCAACATCGAAATATTCCGAAGACAATTTCGATTCAAATCCATTCCAATGCAATCATTGGAAATTCTGGTTATTTTCAAAACCATATCAAATTCAGTTTATTTATTTAAAAATAAATAGAATTGTAATTCTAGTTCAAAACTAGTTCATTTCTATAAAAATCCATTTTTATCTTTTCAAATATGGAGTTTTTCATCCCAAATCTTCAAAAATCATTTCTTATGATTTTCCACAAATTATTACTATTTTTAATAATTTTATCAAGGCCCGTTCAGTCGATTTCCATCAATGGCCATCGAACCGCACTTACAGCGACCTTTTTCAAATTTGATTTGGACATAATTCCAAATCCAACCGTTAGATTTCTAATTTCTCACATTCGTTAGAAAGCTCTTTTCGATACGAACCCAACGGTTCCGATTTTAGGAGAATTCGACGGTCGGATCTCCCGTAATATCCGTTCGAAGTCAATGGTCGAAATTCGCGAACTGCCGCGGCGCGTTCTATTCAGGCCATTATATTATATATATACTTCGTCGATTTCAATTCAAAACGTGCTTTATAAATCGTTTTTAAATTCGTTTTCAAAACGGTTTCAACTTCATATTCAATTTCAAATCAAAATTGAATATTCCAATATAAAGTCGTTTTAAATTCATTTCAAATTGATTTCAATTCGAATTGATTTCTAATTCAATTTCAGTTCGATTTCAATTCAATTCGAATTCATTTCTATTCCATTTCAATTCGAATTCATTTATATTCGATTTCAATTCGAATTTATTTATATTCAATTTCAATTTGAATTCGTTTATATTCAATTTCAATTCGAATTTATGTTCAATTCTTTTCAAAATAACAGATTTTGAAATCACTTTCGATATTCATTATAAAATGAATAAAATCGATATAAATATCGTTCACGTCAAAATGGTGTCAATCTAATCAATACGGCTTCATATGTTCCTATTTCAAATATTTCTTTTTCAAATATTTCTATTTCAAATATTTCTATTTTAAAACTGGAATGAGGCCCAATCAATTACCATATAATGTTAATTATATGGATTTTCTACAACACATGTATATATCAACAACGATGAATAATCAACCATCATCCAAAGTGCATTCTACACTGTATAAGCATCAAATATAAATATTCAACGCTTATAACAGCCTGTCAATCAATCGATCGACATACAACTAAACAATCGGGATTAGTGTACGTCAAATATCATCCCAATACCCGTATGGGGTTTCAAGCAATCAAACACAGATTTTTATTTGTGCAGTTGGGCGATGTGTAAAATTTATCGTCCCAATCAATGTCCTTCAAATAGTTGTACATAAACAAACCATCCGGTTTGTAAATGAATATTTCTTTATTCACATTCACATTAAAAATTATATTTTTAACAATCAAACTATTTTATTCAACCTATGAATATTCTATTCGGTTCATTTATTAAATAAAATGTTATCTTTATTTTTCTAACTTATTTTTAGAAACTTTCGACGGCATAACGGCACGATACTAGAAACGGGACGAGGCCTAGCCTTATCCCCGGTCTAGTGAAGGCCCACGCCATTCACACATCAATCAAATCCATTCATTTCACCAAACAATTCAATTCGAACCAAATAAACTAACCAACTACACAACCAAACAAACAAGTCCATGGTCTGTGGACGATTGTGTCGGGTGCTACTAAACACCGTCTGCATCCTAGTATATATATATAACTTAGAAAAGGAAATTTGAGTGAGAAGTTCTCACCAATAGCTATCCAAACTCCACGGCACTTCATTTATAAAAATCTTCATCGTTCTCGCCTTTTTGTCATCTTCGTTGCCCGTAGCCACTACATATGTAAAAATCGAATTTTTACTTCGCTATTCAATATATAAAAATCGAATTTTTTATTTCGCTATTCAATATATAAAAATCGAATTTTTACTTCGCTATTCAATATATAAAAATCGAATTTTTACTATGCTATTCAATATATAAAAATCGAACTTTTACTATGCTATTCAATATATAAAAATCGAATTTTTATTATGCTATTCAATATATAAAAATCGAATTTTTACTATGCTATTCAATATATAAAAATCGAATTTTTATTTTGCTATTCAATATATAAAAATCGAATTTTTACTATGCTATTCAGTATATAAAAATCGAATTTTTACTATGCTATTCAATATATAAAAATCGAATTTTTACTATGCTATTCAATATATAAAAATCGAATTTTTACTATGCTATTCAATATATAAAAATCGAATTTTTACTATGCTATTCAATATATAAAAACCGAATTTTTACTATGTTGTTCAATATATAAAAATCGAATTTTTACTATGCTGTTCAATATATAAAAATCGAATTTTTATTTTGCTATTCAATATATAAAAATCGAATTTTTACTATGCTATTCAATATATAAAAATCGAATTTTTACTATGCTATTCAATATATAAAAATCGAATTTTTACTATGCTATTCAATATATAAAAATCGAATTTTTACTATGCTATTCAATATATAAAAAACGAATTTTTACTATGCTATTCAATAAATAAAAATCGAATTTTTACTATGCTATTCAATATATAAAAATCCTATTTTTACTATGCTATTCAATATATAAAAATCGAATTTTTACTATGCTATTCAATAAATAAAAATCGAATTTTTACTATGCTATTCAATATATAAAAATCGAATTTTTACTATGCTATTCAATATATAAAAATCGAATTTTTACTATGCTATTCAATATATAAAAATCCTATTTTTACACCGCTACTCTTCATATAAAGATTTCGCCTTTTCAATTTTAAAAATCTGATCTTTTCTATTTTAAAAATCTGATCTTTTCTATTTATAAAAATCAAAACTTTCTATTTTAAAAATCTGATCTTTTCTATTTTAAAATTCTGATCTTTTCTATTTATAAAAATCGAAACTTTCTATTTTAAAAATCTGATCTTTTCTATTTATAAAAATCGAAACTTTCTATTTTAAAAATCTGATCTTTTCTATTTATAAAAATCGAAACTTTCTATTTTAAAAATCTGATCTTTTCTATTTATAAAAATCAAAACTTTCTATTTTAAAAATATGATCTTTTCTATTTATAAAAATCGAAACTTTCTATTTTAAAAATCTGATCTTTTCTATTTAAAAAAATCGAAACTTTCTATTTCAAAAATCTGATCTTTTCTATTTATAAAAATCAAAACTTTCTATTTTAAAAATATGATCTTTTCTATTTATAAAAATCGAAACTTTCTATTTTAAAAATCTGATCTTTTCTATTTTAAAAATCTGATCTTTTCTATTTTAAAAATCCTAACTTTCCATTTTAAAAATCGAAACTTTGAAGACAAAAACTGATTTTTTTTTTAAACAAATGGAGATAAAATGGATAAATGAAAGAACTTACAACGTATATTGTTTTATAGCGGGAGGGGGGTCGGAGTTGTCGAACGGAGGTGGCTGGATCGAACTCCATTGCGGCGGAGGAGCTGGAAGCGGAGCTTGCGATGGTGGCAAGGAGGAGGGGGTCGCGGTGCGTTTTTGGTGGGGTTGGGGGGTTCGCGACTGGGCGGTTTCGATTGGGGGGTCTGGGGGGGTGTCGCGTTGGCTCGTCGGAGGCTTAGGATGGGGGGCAAATCGGAGACGGGGCGGCGAAGGGTTGGGGTTCGGTGGCGGCTACCGCGACTGGCGGCGGTGAACGAGGGGGTTTTTCCCTTTTTTTTGTTTCTGTGGAAATGATTTTGAACGGGGGGCCAGAGGTTATAGAAGGAGAAGGGGGTTTTATTATTATTATTTTTTATTATTTAATTATTTTATTTATCACTAAAAGCAACTTTTATTTTCGACCTCTAAACGAGGCCCACCGCCTGTCGTCCATAACGTATTACCCCCATTCCGAACACAATGGGATAGGTATCATAAGCTGATTCGACCGTTTCGATCAGTTTTCGTTAAAATCAACATATAACTCTATATATTGAATTTGAACGCGCATCTCAATTTACTGGGGTCACATGTTAACTCTAAAAATTGCAGAAAAATATTTTCTAGATTCGTATTGACGATGCGGTCCTAACAAAACTAGTTTCATCAAATTCTGAGACCGTATGAAAAATGGCTAATTTCCAGTCGATTAAAATCAACTGAAACTGGTCAAACGCATTTTCCTTTGCCACGCTCACATATTGATTCGAAAAATTATGAAATTTGAAATCTAGCAATAATTTGACATCACGGATCCAACAAAAGTGGTTTCGTCGAAATCCGAGGTCGTTTGCAAAATTCCCATTTTTAAGGGCCTGAATTCCATAACGACTATTCAGAATTTTCAACTGGACATATCTTTTGATCCCCGCTATGAAATTTTGATTTTTCGGATTCGTTGGAAAGATATTATCAAATAGATCCTATGATTTTTGGTTTCACTAAAATCCGGATTATTTTGCACCCGGAACATTCAATTGAAGTTTGAAATCGAATTATCGAACTACCACGCCATTTTCAATTCTATTTATAATTATTTATATTCTAACTTCGATTCAAACGAATATATACGTTTGAATTATATTCATAATAAATTTCTCGTCGATATTATTTAAAATAATTCATTTTAAATAATCAAAATTCGCTAAAATCGCCAAAATAAATTTTTTAAACTGACTCAGATTTTCGGGTTGTTACAGTGCTGTTCTTGTAAGGTGGCAAGGCGTTGCATTTTAAGTAACCACATGGGTGAATTGGAAGCATGTCATTTGGATGAGGAACTAGAGGGCGGATTAATAGTAGTAGGAGTGGAAGCATTAACGTGGGAACGGTTTGAATGAGGAAGGGGGCAGGTTTTGCTTGGTCACGTTGGAATTATACTGTATAGTAGGGTGGAGGAAGCACATATGGGGGACTTATAACATGAACGAAATAGGAATGAGAGGAGAAGGAACAGACAAGAGTTTGGAAGAGAAATGTGATTTGCGTGTGGAGTACAGAACGGTGATGAGTGTACTTGAAAGAGGCTATGCAGCGGTATAGGATCGTGTAGTATGGAGAATATGATGTAGAGTATATAATAGAATAGTAAGCAGTAAATCACACAGTCGATTTATACTGGTTCGGACCACTGTCCTACGTCCAGTTCCAGACTCACTTCTGGAATTTCGCTAACACTAAAACCCTCACTTCACCCGGAGGAATAGGTTCACAATTACCCGAACCACTGAACGGGATTTCTTGCCTCAACCACTGAAGAGGTTTTCACTAATACAGAATAATTGTTGACTCTTTTGTGTTCTTGATAACACGGATTGTCGAATATTAAGTACACCCTTCCTGTAGCCTTTCCTTGATGATAATCGTGAAGTGCGTGAAGGAATATGGAAGTTTAAAAGTCTCAAGTATGAAAGTAGATAGCTTTTTAGAACGTAGAGAGCTTTAAATAAGATAAAGAGAATTAGAATAAAATTCGGTGATTAGATCATCTAAGCAATTCTCTATTTATAATATATAAAAAGATACAACTGATCGTGAAGAGTTTTGATGAAGAGATATGGATTAAATAGTTGTGTCTCTTCTTAAAGGATGCAACTCTTCGGAATTCAGATGTCTGAAAATAAAATTCAGATGTCTGTTTATTTTAAAAATCAAGTCAGAAAGGAAATAGTGTATTTTAGTTCAGATTCAGATTTCTAAATTAAATTCAGATGTCTGAATTAAAAAATTCAGATGTCTATTTTTGAACAAAACTCAAACAGCAAAGAAATAGGCTATTTTAGCCAATATTCAGATGTCTGAATATTTTAATTCAGATGTCTGAATTAAAATATTCAGATGTCTAAATATCGTGATAAGTTTATTTTTCTTTCAGCAGACAGATGTCTGATTTAAAAATTTCAGACGTCTGTTCTCTGCTTCATGCCTATGCCTTGTGTATGTCTTGTATAAAATCTTATAAATTAAAAACGTGCATGTGTGTGTATCTCCAAGGAAGATTTTAACAATTAAATACTAATACTAACAGACTTTAAACACATATAATATTTAGTTTGAGCTCTTGAATCTGTTGTTGAGTTTCTTCCTACAAAACAAAAATTAATTTATAATAATATATGTGTACATGTATAGTTGTCATAATCAAAACGCTATACAGCGTGATTCAACATTCTCCCCCTTTTTGGTAATGACAACTATATATGTAACTCCCCCTATCAATATGCATATATCATCATATATTTCTCCCCCTTTGTCATTGACAAAAAGGAAATAGTTATGTAAATAATACACATGAATATGCATAACACACAAACATACAACATAAGCGCAAGTATTTACAAACAAACAGACAGATGATAATCATTTTAAGCGCATTCAGACGACTGAATTATGGAACAAAGTTTTTGATGCCATGAACATTAAAACAGAGGAAATATGATAAAATATATAAGATTAGTAGGGTTTTTAATTTATTCTGAGCTCTGTTTCCAAATATTTCAGAAATATTGGAATAACCTTCTCTTTGTTGTGGTGTACCTGCAAAAATATGATAAATCCTTTGGTACCCACTTTCTTTGTCAGGGTCCAGGGGTTAAATAGAAGGTAACCATACCCAAGAGGGTTTAATGGAACCTTTAAAAATAAAATTTTCATTATTGACTACAGAATTAAAATAATTATCGATATATCTTTCTCTGTTTTTCCAATTTACAGGAACCCAAATACTTAGATAATTTATATTAATATTTCCTTCTGTACTTCTATTATAAATGTTTCTAGTCATAGAAGCATTTGAATTTCGGTAGAAATTTGATCTTCGAGTTACATGTGCTTTAGTACTAGCAGTTAAATTTTTGTAATACATGAAATCATATCTAGTACTAGTTCTATGATTAATTTTGTTATACCCTAAGCCACTTTTATCGTGTAAAGGTCTAGAGCAAGATAAAATATCATTTAAATCATTTTGACCTTTATTACATTTTCCGAACTTATTTGCACATTTTTCAAATTTGATTCCAAAGTCGCGATTGAAATTTTCAAAAGAAGTTTTGCAATCTCTTAAATCAATTCTCCTATTTAATTTAGAATTCTCCCTTTTTAAGGAACTATTCTCATTGTTGAGATGATCAATTCGAGATTCTGAGATATCTAAAGATGATTGCAATAAACTATTTTGTCTTTTTAAATCACAAATTTCTTTTGAAAAATTCTCCTTTTCTTTTTCAAACATAGTATATTGTTCATCTATGAAATCTTTAAGATTCACTAAATTAGTTTTCAAAATACCATTTTGATTTTCTAAATCTGCTTTTTCTTTTCTCAGTTTCTCATTTTCAAGTTCGACGGATTTCATCTTCTTTAGAATTAAGAAATTAAGTTTACCTAAATCATCATTATTTTTCATTAAAATTTGTAAATCAGAAAGTACCTTTTTGTAGTCCTCATTTGTTGTAGCTTTGCATGTACGGGACTTTTTTCTAGCCATGTTTCGATCACATCTCTTTCTAGCCATTATTCTATGATGTTGTGACGATCGATAGAATACCAGGCTCTGATACCAATTGAAAGAGGCTATGCAGCGGTATAGGATCGTATAGTATGGAGAATATGATGTAGAGTATATAATAGAATAGTAAGCAATTAATCACACAGTCGATTTATACTGGTCCGGACCACTGTCCTACGTCCAGTCCCAGACTCACTTCTGGAATTTCACTAACACTAAAACCCTCACTTCACCCGGAGGAATAGGTTTACAATTACGCGAACCACTGAACGGGATTTCTTGCCTCAACCACTGAAGAGGTCTTCACTAATACAGAATAATTATTGACTCTTTTGGGTTCTTGATAACACGGATTGTCGAATATTAAGTACACCCTTCCTATAGCCTTTCCTTGATGATAATCATGAAGTGCGTGAAGGAATATGGAAGTTTAAAAGTCTCAAGTATGAAAGTAGATAGCTTTTTAGAACGTAGAGAGATTTAAATAAGATAAAGAGAACTAGAATTAAATTCGGTGATTAGATCATTTAAGCAATTCTCTATTTATAATATATGAAAAGATACAACTGATCGTGAAGAGTTTTGATGAAGAGATATGGATTAAATAGTTGTGTCTCTTCTTAAAGGATGCAACTCTTCGGAATTCAGATGTCTGAAAATAAAATTCAGATGTCTGTTTATTTTAAAAATCAAGTCAGAAAGGAAATAGTGTATTTCGGTTCAGATTCAGATGTCTAAATTAAATTCAGATGTCTGAATTAAAAAATTCAGATGTCTGTTTTTGAACAAAACTCAAACAGCAAAGAAATAGGCTATTTTAGCCAATATTCAGATGTCTGAATATTTTAATTCAGATGTCTGAATTAAAATATTCATATGTCTGAATATTGTGATAAGTTTATTTTTCTTTCAGCAGACAGACGTCTGATTTAAAAAATTTAGACGTCTGTTTTCTGCTTCATGCCTATGCCTTGTTTAAGTCTTGTATAAAATCTTATAAATTGAAAACGTGCATGTGTGTGTATCACCAAGGAAGATTTTAACAATTAAATACTAATACCAACAGACTTTAAACACATATAATATTTAGTTTGAGCTCTTGAATCTGTTGTTGAGTTTCTTCCTACAAAACAAAAATTAGTTTATAATAATATATGTGTACATGTATAGTTTTCATAATTAAAACGCTATATAGCGTGATTCAACAGAACTGACATGTCGGAGTCGTTTTGATTGGGGTGTTGGTGGCGCCATGTTCAAGCAGAAGGCTTTTAAGGTGGCGGAGTATCTGTGTAGGAAGTGAAGGGGAGGGTCAACGTGAATACTGAAGGAGTGTTGTGTCGGAGAAGCTAAGTGCTGATGTGGCGTCCGAAGAATTGATGCTGAGGTGAAGTCTCACGGGTTCGAAGAAGGTGATATATAGCAGGTGAGGATAAGATTAGTTAATTAATATTATATTTATTAAGTTATTAAACAATACGCATGGCCCAATTAGGATTTGAATACGCCTTCTAGTGTAACTATGCCTAATCCCCTTTATCATCCCTAATTAAAGCAGTTACGCAGGTGGTGTGCTTCGAACATGACTTGTGCCTACTGAAATGTTTAATATGCCTCGGTCTGCCTCTGAGAATGTAAGACGCCGTGACATTTGTAAATAGGTCTGTGTCATTCAAAGGTTGCCACTTTAGGGAGTGATACACCCTTCTGTGGGGCTGGCACAGGGTATTTATGTATTAGGGAGTCGATCGCTTGGGGTAGATTTAGGGTATACTTAGTTCTGTTTGTTTCCGCTAGGGTACCGTCTGTTTCTGTTGGGTGGTAACACCTATCTGTTTCTGCGTGGTACCGTCTATTGGGGTGGTAAAGGACCATTTACTAGTGTACACCTAATTCTAACATTCTGTTTCCGTAGGGATTATTCTGTTTCCGTCTCTGATTCCGTTTATGTAGCTTCTGTCCGTTGGGGTGGTAAAGGCCCATTACTGGCATTCTGTTTCTGTATAGATTATTTTGTTCCGTTTCTGTTTCAGTTTAGACATTAGAGTAACACCTAATCCTGTTATACTAGTATTAGTGCAGAGAAGTAAGATATAAGTAAGAAGCATAACTTGGGCTATATCATTATGTTTCTTCTGCTTAGCTTAAGTACACCAGTTACTCCTGTTGCTATTGTCTCTTATCCAGCTTTATTTTCATGTCATGATATTATTATCTATTCATATGCTGAAAGTCACTGGACTTGCCAGACTTTATGCCTGACCTTGCTTGTTTTCGCCCCTTTTCTTTCGTCCCTCCCCCCCCCCCCCCAGGTTTTTAGGGTGGAAGTATAGGAGCTTGATTCGGATTTTTTCTGCCTGAAGTATCGCTTGGCCATGGCTCTATCTTTCCATGGCAATTTATGTTGGGGATTATGACTTTAAAAACTATGCATTCTAAAGGCTTTTGTACAAGACCGATATTTTGTACTTGAATTCTGATATTGTGATTTGAAAAGATGTAACCAAACTTATTTCGGTTTCTGTTGTAATAAAGTTATAAATTTTTCACGTACTGTTTTATCTGTCTTGTAAATTTCTGTTCTGTCTACTAAAATGCTCCATCAAAGTTAAGGCATTCCCTTTGTAAGTGACCTTAACGGAGGTGGGGTGTTACACATGGTATCAGAGCTGAAGGTTACCAGATTTGATAAAAAGTTTTGGAAAACTATTTTCAAAAAGGTTTTTAAATAAGGAAGTATTTTCAAAAGTAGAGTTTATTTTGAAAAACATAATCCCCAAAGCCATAGCCTATCTTTCTATCCTTTGTTTTGAATCTTTCCTTTTTCTTTCATTTCAGCATGTCTGAGGATATTAACCTTCCGGAGGGTGTACCGATACCTGGCTGGTTAAGGAGGTACCTAGAAGCTAGGGCTAATGATGCTGGCCCAACAAACGTCCCTTCTCCCCCAGCTGCAGCGGTTCCTCCTCCTCCTCCACGCGTGAATACTTTCCCGAAGATATGTAGAGACTTTCGAGCCATGGGTGGGAAGAACTTTAATGGAACTGAATCCTTTGTGGAAGCAAGGAACTGGCTCAAAGAAACTGAGGATTTGTTCGTTATCTTCGAGGTGAACGATAGGCAGAAGATACAGTTGGCGGTATGGTTGATTAAGGATGAAGCTTCTTTTTGGTGGGAGGTCACAAATGGAGAGCGTCCGGTAGAGAGATGGATGGATTTCAGGCATAGGTTCGAGATGAAATTTCTCTCATGAGCGGAAGAGAGTCTATACGTAGAAAGGTTCCTGGCGTTGAAGCAGGGGAATTTATCAGTGATAGAGTACATCAACAAGTTTAATCAATTGGCAAGATTCGGCTTAGAATTGGTAAATACACTGCATAAGAAGTCACTAAGGTTTGCTAAAGGTTTGAATGAGCCGCTACACGGATTGGCGATGCCCCACATTCCTATGGGGGCAACCTTCAAAAAATTGGTGGACATGGCGTTAATGCATGAAGAGGAAGCTGAAAGTAAAAAGAAAGAGGAAAAGCTTGAAGGACCACAGAACAAGAAGGCGGGGCCCAAAAAGGAAACACAAAAGGATGAGAAGACTGAAGATAAGAAGGAGAAGAAGTGCTTTACTTGTGGAAGCTCGACCCATCTGAACAAGGATTACAGAAAAAGGAAGGGCACTTGCTTCAACTGTGGAGAAATGGGGCACTTCACAAGGGACTGCCCAAAGAAAACGGGGGCAAGGGCAGAACCCATTTCTAGAGGACAGGCGAATGCTCAAGTGACTGGTAGATAGGATAGAAATAAGAAAATTTATGTAGGAGGTTTAATTTCCTTATCTGATTGAGGAGTTAAAAACTCTTTCTGATTCTGGCATTTTGATTCTGTAATTGAAACTCTGCACTTTAATACTAGTCTTGTTTCTGGTTCCATTATAGTCTCAGACGCCATGAGGGTTACGACTCATCTATTTGTGGTAAGTTGGGGTTTGAGGGCATCTGTGTTGGGCATTAAGTTGACCATGACGCATACATTCTGAGTTTTTATCATGCTTCCTAAGAATCATTTGGTAATCTGATCTGTATCAGTAGTCTATAGGTTTCTGAAAAGGGTAGGAGTTTTTACTCAAAGTGTGAAACAGATTTCCAGTTGGGCATTTGTTTAATGGGAGTGATTCTCTGAGTATTAATCTGATGTTGATTTCGGTCTTCGGGGTTGATATTTAGGGAGTTATTCTCTTAAACCGATGTCTAAAGGGAACCTAGCTTTAGTTTTAATTATACTTTCTTCTATCACTCGACTTTATCCTTCGACCTTTAGGTAGAAACTAATGGGTGTAAACATGTGTTTGAGACATGTTATGTTTGATGGTTGCAAGTGGATGCAAGTGGTTGCTAGTGATTGCTCGTGGATGCATATACACACATTAGGCACTAGATCGGCTCAGAAACACTCTCATACTGCATATGGATGAGTGCATTTTTTAAAAAAAAATTATGGATGCAAAATGGTTGACTCAGCACATGGATGTTGCATATGAATGAACGGTTGTGCACTCATATAGAAATGATATGTATCAAATAGGAAAACTGCATACATGTTGGACTCATGGCACTGACATAATTCGCATTAAGGAGGTCAACTGAATCAGTGGACCACCTGATCTTTGCATTGGATAAGTACATATACACACACTTTTGCATAAGTTCATACAGCATTAGAAATCTTTTAAGGACAATGGTTGCTTGTGGATGATGGTTGAGTAGATGGATATTTGATGATAGGATGCATTCTTCTTAACTTGAAGATTTCGGGGACGAAATCCTTTAAGGAGGGGAGAATGTAACAACCCGTATTCTAATAACATGTTAAAACCATAAATCAAGGCAGAATTAAATTTTAAAAGAAGAATCAACGGAAATGGGGTGTGCCATTGCGTTCGTCTCGAACTTCTTCTTGGAAAAGAGTCCGAGTTTTCGAGAAACGGAGTCCGTATGAGGGAGATATGACCCTCCGAAGTTTCAGGAATTTTCAGAATCGAAAACAGCTTGAAATTCGAATTCGAAATTCGAATTCAAACCCCAGTCGGGAATTTTCCTGCCCAGGACCAGGTCGACCTGGGGGTCGACACTATGGTCGACCTCCCAGGGACCAGGTCGACCCTATGGTCGACCTGGTGCCAGAACCCAGTTTTGAGCCTGGGTTCATTCTGATGTATCTGGCCTCGTTTTCAGTCTAGATTCGCCCGCCTAATCCTATTTAAATAGCCCCATTCTCTTTACACCATTCTTCTCTCCTTATGCTGCCTCTGAAATAATAGAAATAAATAAATAAAATAATGGCGTCACTACTCTGCTGGGATCAAAACTAGAACTAGTGCATCTTCTTCCAAATCTGAATAAGATTATAAGAGAAGAACAACAACTCTTCTTCTATAATCCAACCAAGGCAAGTGCAGTTATTTTCCGATATGAAATTTAATAATGATCTTGACATAATTATAAATCTGAATCTGAGACTAGGTCTTTTTTCTATTTATCAGATCTGTTCCTCCGTTTTATTATTCTGTTTGTTCTGTATTTCTTCCTCCTTTCTTTCTTTTTGTTTGGTAGCCATGCGACCATGAGCCTGAGCCAAGTCTCATAAGAGATAAACGGATAAACGATAAATTTGGGAATAATATTAAATGAGGCATATTTGGGCAAAATCGATTTGTAACTAATTTGAGGACACAACGCATGTTGTAATTTTGGACATAAATTTGAGACATATTGCATAGATGATCCATGACTTGGAAGAATAGGATTATTGTGACTTAGAACATAAAGAACATATTTCATAATTTAAGATCTGGATCTGGGCATATTAAATCTGATAGTTTGTCATTTGGAAGTAGGAGAATTAATTTGCATTTGACTTAGGCGTAAAAACCTATATTAAGATTTGATGACTATTAAGTGTGAATACACCTAAGTAAAGTTTTTTTTTTGATATGTGATATGCATTGTAATCAGTGGCGATATTTGGCATAATTTATATGTGAATCACGATTAGGATTTTTGGAGAATATTCTGAACTATGCAAGTTTAACTAAAATTTGGGACATATGTTATATGGTGGATTATGACCATAATTTGGGCATATAAGTTTAGGCTTACTTTATGAATTAGGCAAGATATGTGAATAGGACTTTAAGGAATGTTTAAATCGGCTAAAAACTGTTATCTGCTTAATATGTTAAATTTACCTAATCTGCTAAATCTGTTACCTGTTTAATCTATTGAATTGCCTAAACTGTTAAATATGTTGAATCGCCTAATCTGCTAATTATGCCTAATCTGCTAAATCTGTTGAGTTGCCTAATCTGCTAAATCGTTGAACCGCCTGAGCTGCAAAATTTGTTAAATCTTTTGAAAAGCTGAATGAATGTAGTTTGTGTATGAAAATTCGCAGGCTCGATCTAAGATTGAGTAAAACATGTTAATTTGATTAATCTGTTGCGACTTGAAAAGAAGTCAAATCTGTTAAATTGGCATAATTAGTCTGATATTTGTATAATTTGTAATGGAGTAAACTAGTTATAATAAAAATGATGAGACACGAGGTTAGACTCGTGTTTGCAGTAGAAGCCTGCCCGGACCCAACCGGTTTAACCAGCAACCGCAAACTGCTAGTCTAATGTGAGAGGTCGCAGGCATAACTAAAATATGCTTAGACACGAGGTTAGGTCTGGCTTGTGGCAGAAGTCTGCCCGGAACCGCCCGGCTTATCCAGCGGCCACAAGCTACCGACCTAATGTGAGAGGTCTGCGCATTAATATTTAATTAATGCAAATCTAAGATAAATATGATGTCTAAAACATGTTGGTTGGATAGGGCTAAACTAACTGGACTGATGAATTAATAAACTTGTTTCGTGAATCTGTAGGCCCAATACAAAGTTAGACAAGCTGTAAGTCTGTTAAAACTGTACATCTGATTCGTTAGTCTGAAAACCTATTGACTTGATTTTCTGATCTGTGAATTAGTTGATCTGAACTCTGTAGGTCTGAAAACTTGTAAACAAGTTAATCTGAAATCCATTAGTCTAGGGACACAAGGTTAGGAGGGAAAATACTTGTGTCATCTGTTGTTTGGGACCCATATTAGTCAGTAACCCTTTCTGGTATTAAAAATATGACCCAACAGTAGGTATGGTCCGGGCATGCTTACTGAACTAATTATAAGCGGTTCATTCTGATAATGGCGAGGGGTGTTGATGGTGGGTTCCAACCGGGTCATGTGCGTGCATGGATCTCAGTCTGCCTCTGAGAATGTAAGACGCCGTGACATTTGTAAATAGGTCTGTGTCATTCAAAGGTTGCCACTTTAGGGAGTGATACACCCTTCTGTGGGGCTGGCACAGGGTATTTATGTATTAGGGAGTCAATCGCTTGGGGTAGATTTAGGGTATACTTAGTTCTGTTTGTTTCCATTAGGGTACCGTCTGTTTCTGTTGGGTGGTAACACCTATCTGTTTCAGCGTGGTACCGTCTGTTGGGGTGGTAAAGACCCATTTACTAGTGTACACCTAATTCTAACATTCTGTTTCCGTAGGGATTATTCTGTTTCCGTCTCTGATTCCGTTTATGTACCTTGTGTCTGTTGGGGTGGTAAAGGCCCATTACTGGCATTCTGTTTCTGTATAGATTATTCTGTTCTGTTTCAGTTTAGACATTAGGGTAACACCTAATCCTATTATACTAGTATTAGTGCAGAGAAGTAAGGTATTAGTAAGAAGCATAACTTCGGCTATATCATTCTGTTTCGTCTGTTTAGCTTAAGTACGCCAGTTACTCCTGTTGCTGTTGTCTCTTATCCAGCTTTATTTTCATGTCATGATATTATTGTCTGTTCATATGCTGAAAGTCACTGGACTTGCCAGACTTTATGTCTGACCATGCTTGTTTTCGCCCCTTTTCTTTCGTTCCCCCCTCCAAGATTTTTAGGATGGAAGTATAGGAGCTTGATTCAGATTTTCTCTGCTTGAAGTATCGCTTGGCCTTGGCTCTATCTTTCCATGGCAGTTTATGTTGGGGATTATGACTTTAAAAACTATGCATTCTGAAGGCTTTTGTACAAGACCGATATTTTGTACTTGAATTCTGATATTGTGATTTGAAAAGATGTAACCAAACTTATTTCAGTTTCTGTTGTAATAAAGTTATAAATTTTTCAAGTACTATTTTATCTGTCTTGTAAATTTTTGTTCTGTCCACTAAAACGCTCCATCAAAGTTAAGGCATTCCCTTTGTGAGTGACCTTAACGGAGGGGGGGGGTGCTACAATCTGCCTGCATCAAAACAATAACAGATAGATTGTTGAGTCCAATTGTTGTCATATCATTTGAACTCATTAACACACCCATTAAAGTATGTGATACTATATGTTGGATTGAAGAGGATGAAGATAGCTTCGCATTGGAGAAGACGGTTCGCAAATCAGAGCTCGTATGTAGGAGCTATGAGCTGTAAGGTGCATGTTTTCAGTGGGCTGGAGCGATAGAAGTCTGTCATGGGATATGACAGACGTCTGAGTTTTCAGGGGAATTTTCCCGAGAGTTCTAACAGACGTCTGTCATTCCCACGACAGACGTCTGAGATGAGTGCTAAATCCCAAATAATTCCCTGGGAGGGACAGACATCTGTCATCTCCCACGACAGACGTCTGACGAGACTTTTGGGCTGTTTCGGGCTAGAAACTTGTCAAGCTGATTTGTGAAGACTTGGGGGCAATTTCGACAATTAGCTCATCCGTGTATAAGCTATTTTCTGGTGTTCAAATGGGAGTTTTAGTGACTTTATTAAGATTAAGGGTTTGTTCTCAAGGGTTTAATTAGGGTTTATAACCTAATTCCAATTCTTCCATTTTATTCTCCTCAAATTCTTTTCTATATTGAAATATAGTGATCATTGGATCAATCTCTTGTATTCTTTTCATCGTGGTAATAAAATACTCTCTCCAAAGTGGATGTACACTAACATGAAGTTAGTGGAACCACTATAAATCTTTGTGTGATTTATTTTTGCTACTATTGTCATTAGTTTCTTACTTGAGATCGAGATTTGGATTGTTCGTGATAGGTTGATCATTGTTTGTTGACTAGGGTTATTGGTTTGGTTGTTTTTTACAAGTCTAACAGCGATCTATTCTTCCATTAGGCGCTTGTGGTTTAGATATTCGATTTGATTGGTCTTGAATCGGATTAATCACAACGGTTACAACAACACCGACATAGATTATTCACCTACCCAGGTTACCTTTCCTGGGATGCACAATGTAATTCCATAAATTTCCAACGTTCCCAATCAGCTACTTATTTTCAACAGGATAAAAAGAAAATCATTTGTAACCCATTAGGTAAATAGTATAATTTCAAATAAACATAATTACCTGAAGGTCAATGGCGCCACGAGTCCCAAAGACAGCAACTGGAAGAGACCAATAAGCAAAGCTGTGGATGCGCTTGCTGAAATGAGGCGAGAAGCATACGTATCCATGTCACCAACTACCCATGAGAAAGGTGCAGATGTAGTTAGACTCCTGTAATTTCGTCCAAGCAATAAATGAGAAGGCCCGTGAGCTGTTGAAATGAAATTTTGAGCTGTAGGCCATTTAGACCACGGAGCAGTCGAACTACAACAGAGAGAATAATGATAGCGAGGTGAAATATGCTTCTAGGGTTCGAGAGTTATCTTGAAAACGAAAGGTCAACGTGACAGCTTTTCTGCAATGTGAAATTACGTACATAGCTTTTATTTATTAAATTTTTTTAATATGTGACATGGCTTTTAATAGGTTAGTAGAGTTTTTTTTCTAACATGAGAGTGACACGTGTTCCAGCTGTAATGATTTTGACGTGGGAAAGGGAGAAAAGGGGCATTGAAATAAGGAAGACTTTTCGGTTCATGAGGAGTTTCATTGGAAACTAAACCTAGTGGGCCAGTGTATAATAATAACCTATACAGGTGTTTTATTTTTTATTTAGTATAAAAGATTTTGGCGGGAAACCAATTAACGTGGTTGTGACACGTGGCCTCAGTGGTGCATGTTTGTGTGTGGATGAAGAGGGAAAATGCATTTTGTTCAGAGGGAAGACAATTCAATGTGGCCTTAATGGCACATGTGTATGAAGAGGGAAAAAAGCATTTTGGAGGAAAAACAATTCACCTGGTGATGACACGTGGCCTCAGTGGCCTTTGCTTTAGTATATCGTAAGATTAACCATCGGTATTAAAATTGTTTAAGGTAGTTTTTTTAATCATAATGTTTACTTAAGACAAGCTAATTTTTGATTTCTCATTCAAAACTGAAGACCTAAAGTATATAATGCCAAAGTTCATTGTGTAAAATCACAAATTATGCATATGAAAATGAGATGGTAGTTTCATTATACGCAGACATTCAAAGTTAGATAAAATCTACCTTTACACGCATTGGGTTGAATGATTCCCATGTAAACAGAAGTCGAAGTTTTTTGTAGTCCATTAATATTTATGCGTTTTGCATTTGTAATTTGTTGTGGATAAAATGTAATGGTGCCTGTATGTGGGCTTTTACGAATCAAGGTTTATGCATGAAATATATGTATATGTGCTGACATCCATTATTTGTATATTGGCGATTCTCATACGTGATTGCAACCTTTGTTTGATTATGAGCGGTTACCATTTTGTACAAAAAAATGTTTACTAAGAAAATATTATGTTTAAAATATTAATTATTAAACATTAATAAGCAAATTATAATTACTTAAAGTTAGTTATTTAACAGTATATATTTATTTATAGTTAAGTAAACACATTAAATAATAATTACAATTTGTTTAAAGTAATTGCTCAAAATAATCATTAATTACTAGATAATCAATAATTATTATTAAATAACCGATAGTAGGCATTAAATATAAATTATTAAGTCTTTAGTAGTAAATATCAGTTATAGTAGGCATTAAATGAAATTAATAAATGTTAACTATAATTTACTAATTAATTATTGAATGTTTCTCATTAAATAAATATTAATTATTTAATGTTAAATACTAATTATTAACTATTCATTATTAATTAGTCATCAAATAAATATTAATCATTAATTATTTGTTAACTATTTAAAGGTAATTATTAATTCTTATTTATCAACTTTTAATTATTAAATATTACTTATTAATTAAAATTAATTAGTAATTATTGACTTCTTAATACAAACCATTTAATGAGTTACTATTTAATTATTATTAATTGCTAATTATAGATAGTGACTATTTAAAGGTAATTATTAATTCTTATTTATCATCTTTTAATTATTAAATATTACTTATTAATTAAAATTAATTAGTAATTATTGACTTCTTAATACAAACCATTTAATGAGTTACTATTTAATTATTATTAATTACTAATTATAGATAATGATTAGTAATTGTAGATTATTTATTAATAATCCTTATTCGTTAATTATAAATCATTACCTATCTAATTATTCGATCTAAATTATTAATTTTTAAATAATCTTTATCAACTGATAATAACTATTTAAAATAAATTATTAAATACTGGTTGTCACTTCATAGTTTTCGAAAGATAATTCGATCGTATTCAAAATATATTTTTCAAAATTATATTATACTAATTTAATTTTAAATCGTTAGTCGACACACGTTTATGTTGCGCATGATCACATTATAACTCCAATCGTTATGGTAATTGGAATCTTACAATAATTTACCATTCAAGATCCGTTGAAACTGATTTTATCGAATTTCGACACTGTTTGCAATATAGTTATTTTTTACGTGTTAATCAAAATCGAGTAATAACTAATTGACTTCCAAACACTCAAATTTTTCAGTAATAATTTATTATTATCGTTCTAATTCAAATAAGATTATAATTAAACTTCAAATCAACCTAATTTCATTTTAAACTCAAGACTCAAAACTAGTTCATAACAATATTCAAATTCATTTATAAATTTAATTCAAGTCATTAGATTTCAATGTCAGACATATTAATATTTAAATTCGTTAAATATTCAAGTGTCAAAAATCTGAGTTGTTACATTTATTTATTATCTTCTAACGAGACTTTGTATTTCTTATTTTAAATTGAAAAAAAGAAGGGAACCAAAAGGATAAAAAAGAAAGAAAAATAAATGTTTGCCCTCCAAGCTCAACGTTAAACTTCATCACCACCGAGTGGGCAAAGTTTGCTCAGGTTGCTTGTCGGACGCAAACGCATCTTATACACAATCTGGGCAATTTCCCACGTTTCTTTGAAGAAGATAAATTAATTGTTGGCATCGAATGTTCGACACCAACAATTAATCTTTTTAATTCATATTTTAATTACAGGAAAATTTGTAAAGGACAAAATTAATAAAAAATTAACCATAAGGACAAAAGGCTAAAATTTTGACCATAAGGACAAACTTTAATATAAAATATGAAATGGTAGTGGACCCCTGAATTTCTCCCTTTACACTAAAAGATGTCTCCGTGGTTAAAATTTTAGCATCTTGTTCTTATGGATATTTTTTTTGTTAAGTTTGTCCTTATGCCTAAAAATCCCTATAGTTATTCCATTTGACCCTTTTAAATTCTTCCATTAATCTTTTTTCATCAAATTGAAGTACTTTGCTTAAATTTTGACGGCGTAAACGCGTTCGACCCGTTTAAATATAATGCCACTTAACGGCAAATTGACTATTGTGGAAAAAGTTCCACTTGAAATTGCTTGTTTCGTTTCGAGCTGAATAAACAAACACTACGGGTGCGTTTGGCTGGGCTAAACGGTCCGTTTGCCCAACGGACGCGTCGGACGTATCCGTTGGGCAACGGACCATTTTGGTCCGTTTGCCCAACGGCTCAAAATTGAGCTGTTGGGCACCGACGCGTTGGACTCATCGGAAGCGTCGAGTCCCAAACAGCCCAATTTTGAGCTGTTGGGTATAAAAATATATATATATATATATATATATATATATATATTGATTAATTAATTATTTTAAGTTTTTATAAATTTTAAAAATTGATAATTTGTGCATATGAGATACGTTTGAGACGAGGCTTTTTGCGTTGCGATCGTATCGAAATGCTCTACGTAATGGAGTTGGTTTGAACTGAATTGGAGCAACTTATAAATTTTCAATTTATTTATTTATTTATTTGTGTAAATTATTGATATATATTATTTATTAAAAACAAATGATAAATTAATTAACCATTAATTAATTAAATTACAAAACAAAAATAAAATGGTCACCTTAAAAGTTCAGTACTCCGCTTAATCAAACGCATTCTCCGCTAACTACAATTCTCCGCTTCACCTTACAGCTGAAAAATAAAAAGGAGATAATGTCAGAGAAAGCAGCAGTTTGCGTGACTGGGGGCAGTGGCTTTATCGGATCTTGGATAGTCAAACTCCTCCTCGACCGCGGCTATACAGTTCATGCCACTCTCCAAAACCTCGGTTTGATTTTCTTCTTTATGCCTGTTTTGCCCCCCTTAATTTTTTCTTTTTTACTCACGAGTCCCTCGCTCAAATAAATTTTCTTTCAAACCACTCTACGGTCCGCAAGCCTCTGAATCTCCTTTTTTCTTCTTAGGCGATCCATCCGAAACCAAGCATCTTGAAGACTTAGCGGCCGCCGCAGCCGCCGCTGATCGCTTACGACTCTTCCAGATCGACCTCCTCGACCATGCCTCCATCCTTGCTGCTGTTACTGGAACCTCCGGCGTTATCCACGTGGCATCCCCATGCATCGCCGAAGTGCCCAAGGAGCCTCAACGCCAACTCCTCGATCCTGCTATAAAGGGAACACTCAACGTGCTGAGCTGCTCAAAGCAGTGCGGTGTGAAAAAGGTGGTGGTGACATCATCCATTTCAGCAATTGTGCCGAGTCCAAATTGGCCTTCTGATGTTGTCAGGGATGAAGCATGTTGGGCTGATGAGGACTACTGCAAAAAGAAAGGGGTACTTACTTTTGTTTTCGCTATCTGTTAATTGTTTTTAAGCTCCGTTATACCTTGATTTTACAAGAGCATTTCTACATACGTGCCATTCGCAATCAGTTTAGAACTGTCAATGGATTCTTTGGGATATGTGGATGCTGATGGATATCAGATATAGTCAATATACTAAACATAAAAAGGAAATTTTGGATTTGAAATATTTTTGGATCACGTTAATTATAAAATAATAATAATAGTGATACTAAATAGTTTTGAGCATAACATGTGCATTAAATGCATATAATATAAATTAATAGCCAAGGCTCAAGATTCTGGTTGGCATGCTGGAAATCTAGCCATTTTGTTTTGGTTCCATTTTGTTCCCGTTCCAACGTTTATTGAACCGGTATTTGTGAAAAAAATAACCGCTTCAATTGACATTGGATATGAAATGATAATAAAAGAATTGTTTTCATCGTACAAGAAAAGCAATAAAACAGAAATTATTACAAATCAATAAAGATCAAAGTGTAAGCACATATATTGCGAGAATCAAGCCCAATAATAAGGAAGAAAACATTAATTTTGAGTGAACAATTTGAATTCAAGCATCTTCAATAGAGCAACCTGTTGAATTGGACAATCTAGGGCATTAACCCAAAATAATCTAACATCTTTGTTGTCAGGCACGACGAAATACCTTTTACTTAAGCTATTGGGAGGGTAAACGAGTTTGGCTTTGCTTTGAGTTCATCTGGATCATGAGGGTGAGTTCATTGCGCTTGGTTAAGTACAAAATGAAGAGAATCAAGTTGTAGTAAGGATGCCCATGAACCCTTATAATATAGGTCGACTCATGTGTTTCGACCTAAGGGTGGCACGAAGCACCTTGATGTGATTCATGTCGGTTTGGTCCAAGAGCTCATGACATATGACTTAATAATTATAGGCAAAAATTGTGTGGCAAAGCACATTCATTAAGCTTGTTGATCGATGAGTTATGCAATTTTCATAGTCCATTATCCCATGCCAATATAACGTGAGTTAAATGTATGAAAGTCCGTTTGCCCTAAGTCCGAAAGAAATATGCTATGCAAATCCATATCAAATATGTTCGATATGCAACCAAGGTTATTGGCATAGTCCAAGTCATTTACCGCATAAGGTAAAAGTAAAATTTTCTAATTGGATTTGTTCCCAATTCAATTTAGAGTTACAAAAAAAATTGTAAAAGTGGATAACGTGAAAAGTAAATTTGACTCGTTTATTGCCACCCCTCTGTCTTTATATGGATGCAGGTTGGGCTTCGTGTCTCTTTTTGCTTCGACTGCATTATATCGACTTCGACATTGACTTGGTACTATAGATAAAGGTCGATGTCAGGCTTCGGCTATCGGCTCCAAACAACATTCCTTAAGAGCGAAACAATCATTGAAAGTGAAGGAGACTGTCGTGCCTTTTGGATGAGTGAAGGCAACACGGCTTCACTATCTAAGTGAGGCGTCAAAAGTCAGTTATCCAAAATGGGGTGACATTAATTGAACATGGGCGATACAATCTTCAAATGAAAAGCGGTGGCATGAGCTTGTGATGTGAAGGAGGCGGTATGGTTGCTTATTTTGGAAGAGGCGAAGCACTTCCAGAAGTTTCTTGGTGCGACATACTTCCTTGGATGTCGAATGACGAAGGAGATGCGACACGTTGGGTGGACTTTAATGCTATATGACGGCGATGCAACTTAGTTACAGGGAGACGATACATTTTTTCTTGGATGACTTTTGATAATCAAAGAAGAGCGATACAATTGCCTAATGATGTCGTCTAAGAAAGTTACACTCTTATAAATATGAGGATAACATTTGTCGTCATTATGTAGAAAAAATTCTTACACTTTAGGGTAAGATCAGTCTACTAGTGATTTATCCTAAAACATTAAAATAAGATTACAACATTGTTATAATACCGGTAACCATACATTGGCAATATGACCAGAGTTAGAATATTCTTTAAATAACAAATGATTAGTGACTTCTAGTAATAGAAATCTATAATCATAAACATAGAATTCTATTCAAAATGCCATAACAGAAGTGCCAAATGACTAACAGTGAACTGAGGTATCATCCTTGGTAGCAATAGAAAATCAGAGACTCATATTTAGCAGTGATGAATGAAGACTAGAAATCCATATCTGTAACGGCAAAAGACCATAAATGAACACTATACAGGAAATGATACTTTCTTCCTTATGCACGACGTGTAAGCCCATAAATTAGGCTACAACTGCAAAGTGAGGCCCACTAAGGATTTTGTGGCGATCACTCCAGCAGAATAAAATTGACCAAGAAATGTTATGAGGCTAGGGTTTATTGGCCTCAAATGACTAAACATGCGATCAACTACGTCAAAGATGTAACAAGTGTCAAAATTCTCAAAGATCTCTCACTTACCTCCAAGTGAATTAAACCTATGTTTTTGTTTCAAGTTCATGACCCTTCTACATGTGGGGAATCAGTTTGGTTGGTCCATTACACATCTTCGAAAGGGTGATAAGTATACAATTGTTGCTATCGCCTATTTTATCAAGTAAGTAGAAGCTGAACCCCTATCAAACATTTAAATCTGAAAAGGTCCTCGAATTTACAATCAATGACATCGTCATCGTATTTGGAATTCTCTCAAAGATCATATCTAATAATGAAAATCAATTTGAAAGTGAAAAATTCACCTGATTTTGCGATTAGACTGAGACCGTAAAAGGCTTTTCGTTTGTGGCTCACTCCAAAACAAACGGTGCCTTTGAGGTTGCTAACAAAATCATCAGAACTATCCTCAAGAAGCGGGTAGACAAAGTAAAAGAAAACTAGATAGAAGAATTAACTCTGGTACTGTGGGCCTATAAAATCTCTACTAGAACAACAACATGACATACTTCATACTCGCTGACATATGGGTGTAAAGTCATGCTTCCAGTCAAAATAGAAGCCCCTTCCATCGGGGGTTGTATATGTGTTTGACTCAAATCAAGAGTTAAAAAGAGAATCAATAGACTTGATCAATGAATAAAGAGATGAAACGGTCATACGAACAATCAAATATCAAGAGAGAATATCAAAATGTTATAATTTCAGGATCAGGAAAAACATTTTAAAAAAGTAACCTAGTAATCTGAAAGGTCATGTCAAACACGAAGAATCCGACATATGGACTAATTGGACCAAACGACGGAGAACCTTTGATCGTTCATGAAATAATTTTGCTTGGTACATATAAATTGTGCCAACCTGATGGCATTGTACTGGCACGGGCATGGAATGTCGAACATTTACAGTCGTATTTCCCAACAATAAATGAATGAAAGTTGGACCAAAACAATTCTAAGGACTATGTCTAGTGGATAGATTCACCAAAAGGCATAATCTCAGCATTTACGGGGCATATCCCAAATGAAGTATTTGGCTCATCCAAATCCTCAACACTTACCGGGCACATTCAAATGGAAGAAAGTTGTTGGCACATATAAGAAAAACAAAGTGTTTAGTGTTGTCTACATGGCCTCACTAAAGCACCTCCTAGAGGGAGGGCGTATTTAAGAAAATAAAGCTTTTAGTGTTGTCTACATGGCCTCACTAAAGAACCTCCTAGATGGAGGAAATCGTTGGCACGCTCAATGCACAAAGTCTTTAGACTCGTCCACATGGCTTCACTAAAGCACATCTTAAATGGAGGAAGTCCTTGGCACATCTAGGACGCAAGATCTTTGTGATGCCTACATGATATCATTAAATCACCTCTTAGTGGGAGCAAATCATTAACTGTTCATCGCCATATCAAAGTTTCTGGTCATCAATTATTCGCTGCTAGATAAGAGTTTATGGGCATCATTCATTCATTCCCAAATAAAGGTTTTTGGACATCAGTCATTTGTTATCTATGGTTTTATGGTCTTATGTCAATCTGGAGAGCGAAATTCCAGTCTTCTATTATTGTCAAACGAGAATTTCTGATTTTCTGTCTCGGATTTCTATTATTGATGAAGGGTGAATTTCTTGTCCTCAATCATTTTGGATTTCCATTATTATTAGATAAGGATCTTTGTTAAGCACGACGAAAAACCTATTACATAAGTTGTTGGGAGGGTAAACGAGTAGGTATTGGTTCGAGTGTATCAAAGTCATGAGGGTGAGTTCATCGTGCTTGCCTAAGTATAAAAATGCACGGATTCAAGTTGGAATAAGGATGCCCATGAATCTTTAGAATATAGGTTGACACATATGTCTCGATCTAAGGGCGGCACGAAGCACATTGATGTAATTACGTTGATTCATTCCAAGAGCGCACAATATGACTTAATATATCTAGCCAAAATCTGTGTGGCAAAACCCCTTCATTAAGCTTGTTAATGGGTGAGTTATGCAATTTTCGTAGTCCATCATCCCATGTCGGTATGACATGTCTTAAATGCATGAAAGTTTGTTTTGTTCTAAGTCTAAAAGAGATATGATATGTAAGTCAACGTCTATATCAAATATGTTCAATATGCACAACCAAAGCCATATGCGTAATCCAAGTTCAAATTCTTTATTGCGTAAGGTAAAATTATAATTTTCAAATTGGATTCATTCCCAATTCAATTTAGGGTTACAAAGCACTGCAAAACTGAAGAATGAGGAAAGAAAATTTGATCCCTTGATTAGTACCTCTTCGCCTTTATTTATAGATGCATGTTCGGCTTCGTACCGTTTCCAGCTGCTTCGGCTACGTTGTATCGGCTTAGACATTGGCTTGATACATTAGGCAAAGGTCGATTTAGCTTCGACTATTGGCTCGAAACAACATTCCTTAAGAGGAGAAACAATCATTGAAATTGAAGGAGAGTATCGTGCCTTTTGGGCGAGTAGAGGCAAAATGGCTTCACTATCGAAGTGAGACGACACATACCACGTATCCAAAATAGGATGACATTCTTCTTAATTGAATAGAAGTGATATATTTTTCAAACGAGAGGCGGAGACATGAGCTTGTAATGAGAACATTGCGGTTTGACTACTTTAGAAGGTGCGAAACACTTTCAGAGGCTTCTCAGGGCAACACATTTCCTTAGATGCCGGTTGACGAAGGAGAAGCGACAATGCCAGGTAGGCTTTGATGTTGTATGAAGGCAATGCGCTATTGGTTATAGGGAGGCGATACAGCCTTTCTTGAATGACTCGGCTCTTCTTTTGCTAATCTAAGAGGAGCTATCCAGTTGTTTTATGATGTCGTCCTAGACAGTTAACACCCTTATGAATACGTGGATAACATTTACTGCCGTTATGTAGGAAAAACCAACAGCCTGCTGGCGATTTATCTGAAATATCAAAATAAGATTAGAATATTGTTATAATATCACTAACCAATACTTTGGTATCGCTTAGTTAATGCGGCCATTGCTCTAGCTGATGTCGCATCTCTCCAAAGGAGCAGCGATACCAAACGTAATCGGTATTATAATCCATCAATGATATGTTAACATGGTCTATGTGGCATCTCATTGATGTTGGCTTTATCAATATCGCATTTACAAATAATGATGGAATGAACGCCACCATCTGTCAATAATCAATATAGCATCTTGTCGACATTGTCTTAGAGTGAATCCGAACTACTTCGAAGTCTTATTATGGTGTCAACCTTCGAATGATGTCTCTTATATTCAATGTTTTTCTTATGGATATAGCATACCATTAAAATGCTACCTGCTATCAATTTTGCTCCCTCAATGACGATGTACTTCATAAATCTGTAGATTATACTGCATATCTTCAAATGTGGTATGGATGTCAAAAGTCGGCAACAATCATAGAAATTAGTAAATTACCAAAGCCGATATTATATTGATCTATGTCTGCACCTTCCAATGTAGATTTTCAAGTGAGATTATATTCATTGCTGACGACCATTGTTGATGTCTTCAATAGCCTGTATAATACCTACAACACTTAAAGAGCATCACACATTTATACATGCGATGTTGAAGCCGACAGTCATGAACATTCACAGGAGTTATCGAGCTCGGTGTCATGGAGAATGATGTCGCTTCAAATTGATGTTGAACACCACTTCTATTGAGGCAGCACTGAACCTCCTCTATGCATCTAAGAAAATTTGAAGGATGTTATCAAGCAAAGTTGATGTCATGCAACGTTAATGATACCGAAAACCAAATATGCTGACATCAAGTTGTGTCGAGTTTCTGCCCCTACAAATATGGGTCTAGAGGCATTGTAGAAGGGGCGAATCATTCTTTTCTTTACTCTTACAAAGCAACCCTAAATAAAATTGAGAATTTTAGTGATTGAGAGCTTTTACATAAGGCTTTGCACATTTACCAATTACATAGCATATCTGTGAAGATATCTTGAGTAGTGTACTCCTTTCGAGTTCCAGAGTGTGCGACCTAAATCATAATTGTTTCGAATTGCAAAAGTACTCATTGTCTTGATTTCTATTTTGTATGAGATTTTCAACTGGATTGACCATGAGTTCATTTATGGCTTAGTAGTTGTTTTCTGACTATAAAGTTCGTATGTTCTCAACTTGATCATGTTAGAAGCCTCACCATCCACTTAAACCTATGTACACACTCTTGAAGCCTTAACCAAGTGTCGCTTTGGCCAACACTCGTTGAGGTTAACCAGGGCTCTTCCCGAAAGACTTTCATTGTCCAAGCTTCTTATCTTCACATCTTTTGTAATTAACAAACAAATTTGTTCTCATCTCCCTCCAACCCTACCAGCCCAGTGAATGAGCAAACATAATGCAAGAAAACATCGATATATAAAAGCAACTGACTTGAAAAAGGAACCCAAGAGATCATGGTTGTTTATAACAAAAATTTGCATAGTTCAAAAGGTATATGAACTATCATTGTCATTCGAGCATTGTACCCAGTAGCATACCTATATGAGGCCTATTGAGAGCCTTCGTCCTCATTGGATTTTTTATTTATTTTAAGCCTAACGTGGAATTGAGCTTTGTGGGTTGGAACTAATACATGCCGGTTTTTCTTCTCACTTCTCATCGTTGGATACAAATAGTTTGTTGTTCAAGCAAGATCGTGTTGTCAGGTGAAGGAAAGGCACACTTCCATTATTATCGTGTCGAACTTTTCTATGAAGTTATAGACACAACTTCAAGAGTTGAATAATCATTTAATCGAGCTAAACATAGAATTTATTGTCGGGTATGGTTTGTCTTAGTCCAAGTGATCCATTCTCGGCATATGATAAAGAAAAAATAATCGGATTTGTCGATTTTTATCTTGTGGCTTTCTCTCTCATGATTTAATGCAACTTGACTATCAATTTGACAACTACATCTTAAATTGACAGTATGACAATCAATTTTTTACTGTGGGAGAATCACTGAACTTGTATAAAAGATGGTTTTAAAGGAGAAACATCATTTTTAGTTGTTAACGATTGTTGTGAAAACAGTTTAGAAAAAATCGATGTTCCGCCCCCATTGAATCAATTCTCTGCATATGCCACTGATTGTATCAAATTGTTTTCAACTTGATGATTAACCTCTTGACCACCCCAGGGTGTAAAGAAACGAGGATTGAAAGAATAAACCCTACGTGATGTTTTTTTGTCCTTAACACACGAAAAACTTTGATGAGTGTGTATGTTACTTGAACTGTGCACCTTTGACTTTAAATTTGGCAATCAACACTTGGGATTTAAAAAAACATCAACATAAAGATACAGCGAAAATATAAATTATTTGGTTTTCTTCAAAATGCATGTTTTTGTGCAAGGTTGTGGCTTAGTTGGATGCTAGAGGATTTTGTGCAATTAATAGTTTTGGCTTAGGTCTTATATAAAAATAAATCAATGAGTTTTTGTGGGCTTGGAATCTGAATGCAGTTGTGGTACCCATTAGCGAAAACAATGGCGGAGAAGGCTGCGTGGAAGTATAGCGAAGAAAATGGTATTAATTTAGTGGTGGTGAATCCAGGAACAGTGATGGGACCTATGATTCAACCGAGAACTAATGCTAGCATGGCAACGATGCTTTACCTTCTTCATGGTAGTACTTCACGATTTTCCTTATTTTGTTCATTGCTTATTTATTTATTTATTACAAACCTCGTCAATACCAATTGTCTTGATTATGTTTAGTACACATTGATAGTTTTTACTTGTAATGTTTTCAATAATTGGGTGATAATACTTTTACTTGAAGTTGGCTCAATTTTGATATGCATAAGAGAATCATCAATGATATTAGTTTATTCTACTCCGGAATGAATGAAATAATTCATTCAGTTCATATTTAGAGCATTGCAAACATATAGTCAAAGGTTATATAACATATTTAGAGCTTTGTGAACATATATTTAAGGTTATATGAGTAACTTTTAGACCCGTCAACACATTTTCAAACGAGGATTTTCCTGTATCCGTGTTCATATTTGATTTTTTTTTCTTTTTCTTGTGACCATCAGATATTATCTTATTCGTTGAGCCTACTACATATAATATAAGTAAATATCTCTGACGATAAACCCAAGTGCGAGCTCTGTCTTCCACGCTATTCTCGCAAAAAATAATATTAGAGATTACATGTGTCATAAGTTGAAGCAGACAGACGCAACTTAATTTCTCTTAGAAGCTTACCAGTTTGCCGGATTCTTGTAGTGTATATCCAAAGAAAAAAAAGTTGGTTTGGTAAAACAATAAATACATGTTCATTATGCTAAAACACACATAATATAACCCATTATATTAAGATGGACAGATAACTTCAGGATGTGGATAACTTCGTGTCCGCATCATATTGATTAATATCCACATCTGTGTTCGCTTTTCAGATACAAATGCGGATGAGTTTGACATATTTTGAGCGTCTATTGACAAACTTAATCTTACACAGACTATAGATAATAGGCAATCCTTCATATTGGTGGCTGAAGCAAATGGAATATATTCACTGACTGGTTGTACTTGTTTAGGTGGTCATGACAAGTACTTAACAAATGAAACCAGGGTTTGGACGTATTATGTAATAATAAACATGTATTATAAAATTTGTACAATACTGTTGAAGCTAATTTTAGCGGAAAATGATGTCCTGACTTTTCTGTAACAATCCTCGATTTTTAAGCCTTCTTTAAATAAAAATACCAAGAGAATGGCCCGATACTCGGGGATTTTTCTTTTAAATCCTTAATTACCAAGTTCATCTTCTATTGAAAACATTCTGTGTGCTACACTGAGTTAAGGGTTTAAACAATTTTCAGTGAGATTTGACTGCAGTCTAATTAATCATGTGACGAATCGAATCTGTATGGTTTTCACTTGCAAAAATTCAAAATAAAAACAAATATAATGGGAGTGGATAAATTGCCTTTTTATTCATATATGTTATGGTCTTTATGGACAAACTGAATTATATTTAGAGGTCCCTAATTTACAAGTATGTCCTCCTTAAAAAAACTGTTGATATATACATTGTCTAATAACTGTTTGTCGTCCAAATGCAGGCTGCACAGAGTCGTATGAGGACTACTACATGGGACCTGTTCACGTAAAAGATGTCGCATTGGCCCACGTTCTTGTGTACGAAAATCCATCAGCAGTGGGAAGACACATTTGTATCGAGTCTATCGGGCACTTCAGCGACTTTGCCTCCAAAGTTGCCGAGCTTTATCCAGAGTACAAGATACCTAGGTAAATAAATTCATTTAACCATGTTGTATCTTTATTTTTAAGAATAACTCATGATATGTTGGTGAAATCTTATAAGCTTGTCTATGTATTGTTTATGTAGTTTTCCCAAAGATACTCAGCCTGGTCTACTGAGGGCGAAAAATGCCTCAAAGAAGTTGATAGACATGGGCATGAGCTTCACCTCCATGGAGGAAATTATCAAGGACTCGGTTGAAAGTTTGAAAAGCAAGGGATTAATTTAGTATGAATTTTGGAATGAAAGTTTTAAGCTTGTATGGCTTATTATGTATGAAATGCATGTGGTTGTGATGTATAACTTATTATGATGTAAGCGTGAGGCAGCGAGATTGTAGCATTATATCCTTATGTCATGGTATAGCAATGTAAGCTATTATGTTCGGAATTTAGAAATGTTTTTTCAAGAATATCAGTATGTATATTTTCTTTAACTTGTTATGTGATTGATGGTTATATTATAGCATGGATTGTGTTCCATACGTGCACATCTGTGTCAATTTCTGTTCAACATTGGTTCTCAAAGTGTAGTGGTGTATTTAGAAGCAGTGTCATGAATACCGGGCATGACCTTAACTGTGGTACCTCCCGGTCATTGGCTACGATCCGATCGGTCGGACCGTCTGTCCTTAGCAGGAGAAATCATAGATGGAATTTGGGGGGTTTTCGAAGATTATGTGGTCTAAGTGGAAGTAATCTTGTATGAAATCTCAGATTCAAAGTGGAATCTGGTATTGCAGATGAAATTGAACCTAAAATTAGGGGTTTTTTCTGATGGTGGCTGAGAAGAGAACAGGGAGGAAAATGAAGTTGCTGCCTTATTTTGTGTTGTAGGGGTTCTGAGCATGGCTTGGCATAGATTGCGGTTCTCGACTCCTCCAGATCGGACTGGACGTAGACGAACAATTTTCAAGGTTAAACCAAAGGTCCGCCCGGTCTTCATAACATTGTTTATAAGTTTTCCATGCTTTAGTAGGAGTATCAGTTCAATTGATTTTAAGGTTAAAAAATTCAAGTTGAATTGAAATTGGAAAATTTTCAAATCGAACTGAACCAAATTAATTTCGGTGAATTCGGACGGTAATCGATTTAACTGAACTTGAATAATGTGTTATTATTTAAATAATGAATTCACTCAAAGTAAAATATAATTTATGTTTGGAGAAATTTTATATAATAAATTTTATGTTTGTAATAAAATATTTACAACACATGCATTTGTATTTTGCTATTAAACTAATTATTTAAAGTACTAAACACCGTAAAATTAAATAATAAATTAAAATTAAAATTAATTTGGTTAAAATCCAATAACAAAAATATATATTTTACTAACTGAATTCAAATCGATTTAGTTTTGAAATTGAACCGTAAAGACCTAAAGATCCGACGTTCTTGCGAACGAATCCAGGAACAACTTCAATCTTTTTAATTATGTGGTCGACTCATCACTTTTGTAGATCTTTGGTTTTCTATTTATTACTTACAAGTCCAGTATAACTATATTAATTCTCCTTTGAACTAGCTTTATTTTCATGGTTTTACTTCACATTCATGCATTTAATATTCTACATGGAGTATTTGCTTGTACAGGTATACTAATTATTTTATTTTCAATGTGCATGTGTCATTTTTATCAAATCAACCGTTAGGGTGCGTTCTTAACCAACGCGAGCGGGGCATTTGAACGTGACATTTGAGCGGGGTTTTTGAGCGTGGTACTGCAGCGAACGGGGAATGTGTTTTTAGCGGCGAACGGGGTATTTGAGTGTGGTATTTTTAAAATAAGATATAAATAGATTTGATTAGACAAATACGACTACAAATACAGATACAGTTTCTAATACAAATACAAGTACAAGTACAGTTACAGATACAAAGACAAATTAGCGCAGACCAGCAGAAACCAACCGATCTCTAATGTTATCTCGAACTAATGCCATTTCTTAGTTTCCATCTGGGTGTACACGTTCAGTTTTTCACATTGTAACGACCCGTATTCTACGCATCATAGGACCGTAGAATATTTATTTCTTTCATATACGAAGTCGTATGGTCATGTAACTTTGGGAGACGACTATTGGGGTCATTTCCCATGTTCATGATTTTTCCCGATTTTTAAATGACCATTTTACCCCTAGTTGGCACTGTTTTGGCCATAACTTTTGACTAGAAAGGAATTTTGACCTGAAACCACTTCCATTGGCTCCTGATGATGGTTTACAATTCCGTAGAGTGGTCACATTAGCCAAACGGACTCACCGTTTGGGAGATATGGCTGAAACAAGTTTCAGATGGTGAAAAATAGCTTAATTGGGCTTAACCGGGTAATTAGCAGCTAGGCCCAAAGGGGATTTTGGGATTGGAGATGTATAGAGGCTGAAATCAGTTAGAGAACGATCTTATCCTCATTTCCCAGCCGCCACTTTCTTTCTTGGAACTCTAGCAATGACCTCCAACACCCAAATCACCTTCTAATCACTTTCTAATCAAGTTTTGGCTTAATCTACATCAAATTAAGGAGAGAAAACGCGAAAGCAAGGCTAGAGCTGCTGTTGGACATCAGTGTTCACCCAAATCAACGAGGTTTCAGTTCTGAGAATTTTATTTGTGGCCAAGGTGAGTGATTAGCATCGTTTTGACACTAATTACAGTTAATTAAGGGTAATTAGTGAAGATTAGCGAATTTATACACTGATAAATTCTGGAAAAATGTCTATAAATTCAAAAATAATAGTTTATGTCTCTGTTAGAAATTTGGTTTAATTTGATTAAGTTTTGTTAACCCTATGATTAGTTTTGCTTAAACATACTTAAGGGAAAATATGGGGTTTTGTGTATATTTGATCCATTTTGACATGTAAATTCATTGTTTTGATGTTTGTGGTTAGTTGTTATGTTGCTATACTGTTTGGGATGATTTTTGATTGATTAGTATAGTTAGATTTGTCGAAAACGTCGTCGAATGGCGTAAACAAGTTGCTGGAAAAAGTTGCAGAAAGTTGTGCAGGGTTTCGGATCGGATCGGATATGGGCTCGGATCGGATAGGAGACCTGGGCAAGGAACCCGACCCGAACTGGAGTCTGGCACAAAAGAGGCTTGGCAAAAAGGAAGGCCATGTTGGTTAAGCCGGGGATCGGATCGACTTAAGGACGAAGGGCTCGGATCGGATAGAGGAGGAGAGATCGGATCGGAGCATGTGAAGAACGAGGGAGCTGATCGGAGCGGAAGCACGGACTGGAGGGAAGATGGCAACCCGACCGGACCCGAAGTGGGGCACCCGACCCGAACCGATGCGACGTTGTGGACCCGAACCGAACCGCTACAGGAGAAGACTACGAACCGACCCGAAGTAGAGGACCTGTAACACCCCGAATTTCGATTAATGCTAAATTCACTAATTACAGAATAAATAATCTCAAATGTGAGAATTGGGGGAAACGGGCTGCGTCATTGCGTTCATCTCGGAAAAATACGCAGAATAGAGTCCGAAATTTTGTGAATCGGAGTCCGTATGGCCCAGTTATGGCCCAATGAAGTTTGCAGAAAATTCAAAGTTAAAAACAGATTTAAAAATTAAAAATCAGATTTCGAAATTGGAGCCAGCAGGGGGCCAGGCGGGAAACTTCCCGCCCTACCCATGTCGACGGGGCTGTCGACAGGCCTGTCGACTGGGGAGTCGACTGCCCTGTCGACTTGCCTGTCGACACAGGGTGTCGAGCCAGTTGGCTTGGGTGCACCAGATCTGGTTTTCTGGCTAGGGCCGGGCTGTGTTCTAGAGACTTCCTAAATCTGACGGACCTAATCTATCCTAGGGTTAATCCTATGGTCTAAAACACACCCTAATCCTATAAATATACCCTAATGCAAGCCTAATCCATACTAAAAATAGAAATGATGGCATCATGCCGCCAAAATCAAACTTAGGAGGAGCCTCCACTAGTTTATGAAGGAAGTTGCAAGCTAATCAACCTCTAATCATCATCTCCTTCAAATATTGCAACTAGTTTTACTTCATAAGTTTGCTAATCTTGGTTTTGGTGAGCTCCTATGCCTTTAGCAAGTAATTGCTAAACTAATTAGGATAGAATATTAGGAGGCTATGGATGTAAATGTGGATTATGCAAGTTGTGGTTGTCATATGTTATAAGTTCATATGTAAACTTGCCTCTTTTTATGATATGATGTGTCATGTAAGTTCATATGCAAGTTTTATGCAAGTTTATATGTAAGATCATATGCAAGTTGGTCTCTTTTTATGATATGCATAACATATGCGAGTTTGCCTTTGTGATATGACATGATTCATATGCAAGTTAGTCTCTTTTTATGATATGCATAACATATGCGAGTTTGCCTTTGTGATATGACATGATTCATGTGCAAGTTAGTCCCTTTTTATGATATGCATAACATATGCAAGTTTGCCTTTGTGATATGACATGATATGCAAGTTGATATGCAAGTTCATATGCAAGTTTTATGCAAGGTCATATGCAAGTTCATATGCAAGTTTTATGCAAGTTCATATGCAAGTTTTATGCAAATTCATATGCAAGTTCATATGCAAGTTTTATGCAAGTTTATATGCAAGTTCATATGCAAGTTTGTCTCTTTTTATGATGTACATAACATATGCAAGGTTGTCCCTATGTATGACATGTTATGTAAACGAATTACGTGGGAAACGATGGGGTTAATATGCATGACTATAAAAAGATGTAAGTTGTTATGATTAAGCATAACATAAAATGAATGGACATAATTGGGAATTTACCTATTAAGTTAGGTCTACCCACATTATGGAGTTGGGAATTTACCTATTAAGTTAGGTCTACCCACACTATGGAATTGGGAATTTACCTATTGAGTTAGGTCTACCCATATTCTTAAAAATGTGTAATTAATTAGGGATAATTAATTATGGGGGTGATTAATTAGGTGTAATTAATCAACTAAGACACGAGGTTGGACCCTTTTGTAGCGGAAGTCTGCCCGGAACCGACCGTCCATCCAGCGGCTACAAATGATTGGCCCAATGTGAGAGGTCTTAGTCATAAATTAAATACGTGATTAAAGTAAAGACACGAGGTTAGACCCTTTTGATGACAGAAGTCTGCCCGGAACCAACCGGCATATCCAGCAGTCATAAAAGACGGTCTAATGTGAGAGGTCTTTATGAGGTCATGATCTTAATTAATTAATTAAGAAACACTTAACCATATTAGCATGTAGAGGGACATGAGGGGTTAAGTGGGTGCCTTGGGTGGCATGTGGAAATCTAGTGGGTTGCCTTGGGTGGCAATAGAAAATACGATTAGAATACTTAACCAAGTGGAAACATGTAATTAAACATGATTAAAGGGTTAAGTGGGATGCACTAGAAAAAAAGGACAAGCTTAGGTGGGTAGCTTGTGGGGGCCCATTTCAACCAGTAACCCATATGTATCTTATTGGGCTCGACCCATGTCGAGGACGGGACACGCGTACTGGGCTTGACTATAAGAGGCCAAAACGGGTTAGCGGTGGCAACGCAAGTCCAACGGGTTTCATATGCGTGTGTGGACCCGGGCTGGTAGGTAAGACGTTGTTGCATCGTGTAGATATAAGCCGTGCACCGTTAATTATATCGGGTTGCCACTTTGGGGAGTGATACACCCCACTGTGGGGCCGGCACGGGTATCTACGGTAGGGAGCCGATCGCTTGGGAGTAGTGGGTACACCTAGTGGAGATAGGGGCAGACGGCACCTATGTAGTGAGCTAGGGGTACACGAAACTACTGGGTAAATTTTCTAAGTCCTTGGGAGGGATCAACCTTTAAGTAGGGATGATTGGTGTGGTGCAGTGTAGTAATTATCCTGGGGTGGGTAAATGCGTCTTTATCGTTATCTTAGTTCACTCTAAGTCTGATTGGCTACTGAGTGTAGTCATTTATCCCCAGTCACACCGTACCAAGTTATATCATATCCTTATTACTTTAATGATTACATTGTTAAAGTTATAGGACTCGCTCAGACTTATGTCTAACCCCGTTGTTTTTATCTTTTTCCCAACCCTCAGGTTCTCAGAGTGGGCCCAGCACGAGTGGGCTTTGATCAGGCTGCTTTTATTACTCTCTTGGAGCTTGGACCCTAGATGTAGAGCTCAGCTTACCCTTTTCTTTTATGGCTATCAGTTCATGTATTGGGATTATGTATTTTTATTTATCATGATGGATATTTGTACTTGACTCCTATTATGGTTTTGTGATGTAACCAGACATGTTCTATTTTCCGCTGCAAGTTGAAATGATGTTTTAAATTTTCAAGTATTACTTATATCTGTCTTGCTGTAATTACTCTGTTCTATATTCACTCAAAATACTCCACCGATGTTATGGCATTCCCTTAGAGAGTGACCATAGCGGGCGTGGGGTGTTACACGTGGTATCAGAGCAAAGGTTACCGGAACAGATAAAATTTTTAGAAAACTATTTTTCTAAAAACATTTTTGGAAAAGATATTTTCAAAAACATGTCTTTAAAGAGAAAAGTTTTTGAAAGAAAAGCATAATCCCCAATAGCCATATCTTTATCTTTCGAATTCTCCGTTTTGAATCTTTCCTTTTTCGTTTCAGCATGGCTGAGGATCTTAACTTTCCGGAAGGTGTGACGGTACCAGTATGGTATAGGAGATTGATGGAGGCTAGGGCCACCACTGCGGGTCCAGCAAATGGTCCTCCACCAACCGTAGCACCCGATCTTCCTCCTCCCCCACCCCCTCGCACGGATACTTTTGCTAAGACTTGTAAGGAATTTAAAGCCATGGGAGGGAAACCCTTTCAAGGATCTGAAACTTTTGTGGAGGCTAGAGATTGGCTTAAGGAGGTGGAAGAGTTGATAGATATCTTTGAGATGGAAGAAGGAAAGAAAGTCAAGTTAGCTGCTTGGTTAATGAAGGGAGAGGCCTCATTCTGGTGGGAGGTCACTAATGGAGAACGCCCCGTTGACTCTTGGGCGGATTTTAGGCAAAGATTTGTGGCAAAGTTTCTCTCAAGGGCGGAGGAAAACTTGTATATGGAAAGTTTCTTGACTCTAAAGCAAGGAAATCTCTCAGTGAAGGAATATGTCAACAAGTTTAATCAATTGGCAAGGTTTGGCCTAGACATGGTGAATACACCGGAGAAGAAGGCTTTGAGGTTCGTGAAAGGCTTGAATGAACCGATGCATGGGTTGGCTATGACTCATATCCCTATGGGGGCCACCTTTGAGAAGCTAGTTGACATGGCACTCATGCATGAAGAAGAGAAGGGTCCAAATGCTAATAAGGCACCCGAGGAGAAGGGAGATCAAAAGAGACCTCAGCAACAACAGCAAAACAAAGGTGGGAAAGGCAACGGTGGCAAGGGGAAGAAGAAGTGCTTCAATTGTGGGATACCAGGTCACATAAGCAAAGATTGTAGAAAGAAGAAGAAGACTGGTTGCTTTCATTGTGGCGAAGCAGGGCATCTAGTGAAGGATTGCCCTAAGAAGGGGCAAAGGACGGGATCTACCTCAGGAGGACAGGTGCAAGCTCTTATGGCACCGGGTCAGGTTAGGGGGCAAGTACAGGCTCTCGCGGTTCCACCGATTCAGGAAAGAGGTAGAACTATTTCCGTTGAAAGTCTGGTTTTTCTATTTGATCATCCTGTCCGAACATTGTTTGATTCTGGCGCATCGCATTCGTTTATCTCATCATCATTAGTTGAGTCACTGCACTTAGACACCAGTCTGGTAGATGATCCCTTGGTTGTTTCAAACCCAATTGGGGGCTCCACTTACTTGTCCATGATATGTTTGGGTTTGAAGATTTCTATACTTAGCATTGAGTTTAGATGTGATGCTTTTGTGTTGGGCTTCACGGGCTATGGGTTGATTTTGGGCATGGACTGGTTATCCAGTAATGGTGCCGTTCTTGATTGCGAAAGGAGAGTTGTTAGGCTCATGACCCGCTTGGGTAACACTCTCGAGATCTATTGTAATCCCATGGATTCTGTTATGCTAAGTTATCTTGAATCGCTTGACGCTTCGGTCGAGAGTTTGCAATCTGTAAGAGTGGTCCGGGAATACTCGGATGTGTTTGAGGAGGTGAAGGGCTTACCTCCGAAGCGGGAGATTGACTTCCGAATATATCTGGTGGATAATGCTAAACCTGTATCTTTACCAGTGCGCCACATGGCTCCTCGTGAGAGGAGGGAACTCCATAAGCAAGTAGGGGAGTTGCTTGAGAAGGGGTTCATAAGACGAAGTATATCGGAGTGGGGTGCTCCAGTAGTTTTTGCTACAAAGGCGGATGGGTCCCTCAGGCTTTGTGTAGACTATAGAGAACTCAACAAGCTCACAAAGAAGAATAGACACCCATTGCCGAGAATTGATGATCTTTTCGATCAATTGGTTGGCACTTCAGTATTTTCTCAATTGGACTTAGCCACGGGGTTTCATCAGTTGAGGGTGGCTGAGGATAGCATAGATAAGACTGCCTTTAGAACTCCGGATGGTTTCTATGAGTGGCTGGTGATGCCATTTGGGTTGACGAACGCCCCTGCATACTTTGTTGATTTGATGAGTAGGGTGTTCAGGGAGTTCCTTAATAAGTTCGTGGTGGTCTTTGTGGATGATATCTTAGTATTTTCTAAGAGTGAAGAAGAGCATGCCCTACATCGTGGGGAAGTGTTGAAGACTCTTCGAGCACATAGCCTTAAGGCGAAATTCTCTAAATGTCACTTCTGGAGGAAGGAAGTGCGGTTCTTGGGGCACGTGGTCTCCAAGGAAGGGATAGCTGTGGATCCCGCAAAGGTAGTATCAATTCAGGATTGGAAGGTTCCGAAGAATGCTACTGAAGTGAGAAGTTTCTTGGGTTTGGCGGGTTATTATAGGAAGTTTATCAAAGACTTCGCGAAGATATCAGCCCCATTAACCCGCTTAACGAAGAAGAATCTTGTTTTCACATGGGACGTAGATTGTGATGATGCGTTCCGACGGTTAAAGAGAGCTTTAACCACTGCTCCAGTTTTAGTATTGCCAGATGGGAGTAAGCCATTTGTTGTCTATACCGATGCTTGTGGGATAGGACTAGGCGCAGTCTTAATGCAAGAGGGAAGGGTAATAGCCTATGGTGGAAGGCAGTTGAGAATGCATGAGAAAAATTACCCTACCCATGATTTAGAGTTAGCCGCTATTGTTTTCGCGCTTAAGATTTGGCGCCATTATCTTCTTGGTGAGAGATTCGAATTGTTCACTGACCACAAATCATTGAAGTACTTGTTTTCTCAGAAGGATTTGAATTTGAGACAGCAAAGGTGGATGGAGTTCTTAGCATCCTATGATTTCGAGATAGCGTATACCCCTGGCAAGGGTAACGTGGTGGCGGACGCCTTGAGCAGAAAGAGGTTGTCCTTGAGTCCATTGTTCGTGGAACGACAAAGCTTGGAATTTATCTCGATGTTTGATTTCAGACCTTCCATTGACTATATACCCGGTTTGCTAGCATCCTTGGAGGTCAGACCTACTCTTTTGGGGCGGATTGGAGAAGCACAGAGGGATGACCCACAATTGGTTGAGTTGGTGGAGAACCTCATAAGGGGGGAGTCGTCCAGCCATTTGAGTAGGTACACCCTAGACGATAGGGGGTGCTTGCGTAGAGACGGTAGACTGTGTACCGCAAAACGAGGGTTTGAGGAAGGCTATTCTTGATGATGCACACCGTTCTAGGATGACCATTCATCCCGGTGGGGACAAGATGTACCAAGATATGAAGCGGGTTTTCTTCTGGGCCGGTATGAAGAAAGATGTGGCCGAATATGTCGCTCGATGCTTGGTCTGCCAACAAGTGAAGGCGGAGCAAAAGAAACCAGGTGGGTTGCTTCACCCATTGGAAGTTCCGCAATGGAAGTGGGATAGCGTCTCGATGGATTTTATTGACGGGTTACCCAGATCAAGAAAGGGTAATACGGGAATTTGGGTGGTGGTAGACAGACTTACTAAAACCGCCCATTTCATACCTGTGAAGAGCAAGAGGACGGCTCCATGGCTAGCTTCAGTATATCTTCGAGAGATAGTTCGATTGCATGGGGTACCCTCTAGTATAGTGAGTGATCGAGATCCTATCTTCACTAGCGAGTTCTGGAAAAGTTTGCAAGAAGCAGTAGGGACTCAATTGTGTCTGAGCACCGCATATCATCCTCAGACGGACGGCCAGACTGAGAGGGTGAATCGTGTCCTAGAAGACCTTTTGAGGCTTTGTATCTTGGATTTTGGAGGTACATGGGAAGAGCATCTTCCATTGGTGGAGTTCGCATATAATAATAGCTTTCAGTCCAGTATTGGTATGGCTCCTTTCGAAGCTCTTTATGGAAGGCCTTGTCGATCACCTGCATGTTGGTGGGAATCTACGGATAAGATCTTGCTTGGGCCTGATATGGTTAGGGAGACTTCTGAGAAGATTGACTTGATTCGAAGGAGGATGAAAGCAGCGCAGGATAGGCAAAAATCTTATGCGGACAAGAGAAGGACGGATCTTGAGTTTGAAGTTGGGGACATGGTCTTTGTCAAAGTGTCTCCGTTACGAAATGTGGTTCGCTTTGGATCTGTTGGGAAGTTAGCACCAAGGTTCGTAGGGCCATTTCCTATTAAGGAAAGGATTGGACGAATGGCATATAGAGTGGAGTTGCCCGACAGACTTAGTGGTGTACATGATGTATTCCATGTGTCCCATTTGAGGAAGTGCTTACATGAGACCGCAGAGGTGGTAGAGCCGAGCTTGCTTAAAGAAGTGGAAGTAGAGCGTGATGCGACTATTCGACGAGCTCCTACCCGCATCCTTGGGTCAGAGACTAGGAAATTGAGGAATCGAGAGGTTCAACTAGTCAAAGTACAATGGGGAGAAGACGAGAGCAACGCAACTTGGGAAACGGAAGCGAAGATGCGTTCATTGTACCCGTTTCTTTTTTAGGGTATGTCTTTTAACTTCTCCTTTATCGTTTGTCTAGTACTTATCTTATCTTTAGTATGTCCTCTCATTTGTACCTTTGACCTTTAGATAGGGTAAACCTATGGTTGAAACATGTGTTTGAGACATGTTATGTTTGATGGATGCATGTGGATGCAAGTGGTTGCTAGTGGTTGCTCGTGGATGCATATACACACACTCTAGGCACTAGATCGGCTCAGTCACTTCATATTGCATATTGCATATAATTGTGTGTAGATAGCTATATTTATGGATGTATAATGGTTGTGTTATCATATGGATGATGCATTTTGGTGAATGATTGTGCACTCATGTAGATATTGTATGTGTCGATAGGGTTCTCTCGCATACATAATGGATGCATGGCACTATCATGGTTTGCATATGTTCATACATTAGATAGGGAACATATACACACACTCTTTGCATATGCTCATACATCATTAGAAATTGTTTTAAGGACAATGGATGCCCGTGTTTGATGGATTGAGTAGATGGTTGTTTGGATGGTAGGATATGCATTCTCCTTAGCTTAGAGATTTCGGGGACGAAATCCTTTAAGGAGGGGAGAATGTAACACCCCGAATTTCGGTTAATGCTAAATTCACTAATTGCAGAATAAATAATCTCAAATGTGAGAATTGGGGGAAACGGGCTGCGTCATTGCGTTCGTCTCGGAAAAATACGCAGAATAGAGTCCGAAATTTTGTGAATCGGAGTCCGTATGGCCCAGTTATGACCCAATGAAGTTTGCAGAAAATTCAAAGTTAAAAACAGATTTAAAAATTAAAAATCAGATTTCGAAATTGGAGCCAGCAGGGGGCCAGGCGGGAAACTTCCTGCCCTACCCATGTCGACGGGGCTGTCGACAGGCCTGTCGACTGGGGAGTCGACTGCCCTGTCGACTTGCCTGTCGACACAGGGTGTCGAGCCAGTTGGCTTGGGTGCACCAGATCTGGTTTTCTGGCTAGGGCTGGGCTGTGTTCTAGAGACTTCCTAAATCTGACGGACCTAATCTAGCCTAGGGTTAATCCTATGGTCTAAAACACACCCTAATCCTATAAATATACCCTAATGCAAGCCTAATCCATACTAAAAATAGAAATGATGGCATCATGCCGCCAAAATCAAACTTAGGATGAGCCTCCACTAGTTTATGAAGGAAGTTGCAAGCTAATCAACCTCTAATCATCATCTCCTTCAAATATTGCAACTAGTTTTACTTCATAAGTTTGCTAATCTTGGTTTTGGTAAGTTCCTATGCCTTTACAAAGTAATTGCTAAACTAATTAGGATAGGATATTAGGAGGCTATGGATGTAAATGTGGATTATGCAAGTTGTGGTTGTCATATGTTATAAGTTCATATGTAAACTTGCCTCTTTTTATGATATGATGTGTCATGTAAGTTCATATGCAAGTTTTATGCAAGTTTATATGTAAGATCATATGCAAGTTGGTCTCTTTTTATGATATGCATAACATATGCGAGTTTGCCTTTGTGATATGACATGATTCATATGCAAGTTAGTCTCTTTTTATGATATGCATAACATATGCGAGTTTGCCTTTGTGATATGACATGATTCATGTGCAAGTTAGTCCCTTTTTATGATATGCATAACATATGCAAGTTTGCCTTTGTGATATGACATGATATGCAAGTTGATATGCAAGTTTTATGCAAGTTCATATGCAAGTTCATATGCAAGTTTTATGCAAGTTCATATGCAAGTTTTATGCAAATTCATATGCAAGTTCATATGCAAGTTTTATGCAAGTTTATATGCAAGTTCATATGCAAGTTTGTCTCTTTTTATGATGTACATAACATATGCAAGGTTGTCCCTATGTATGACATGTTATGTAAACGAATTACGTGGGAAACGATGGGGTTAATATGCATGACTATAAAAAGATGTAAGTTGTTATGATTAAGCATAACATAAAATGAATGGACATAATTGGGAATTTACCTATTAAGTTAGGTCTACCCACATTATGGAGTTGGGAATTTACCTATTAAGTTAGGTCTACCCACACTATGGAATTGGGAATTTACCTATTGAGTTAGGTCTACCCATATTCTTAAAAATGTGTAATTAATTAGGGATAATTAATTATGGGGGTGATTAATTAGGTGTAATTAATCAACTAAGACACGAGGTTGGACCCTTTTGTACGGAAGTCTGCCCGGAACCGACCGGCCATCCAGCGGCTACAAATGATTGGCCCAATGTGAGAGGTCTTAGTCATAAATTAAATACGTGATTAAAGTAAAGACACGAGGTTAGACCCTTTTGATGACAGAAGTCTGCCCGGAACCAACCGGCATATCCAGCAGTCATAAAAGACGGTCTAATGTGAGAGGTCTTTATGAGGTCATGATCTTAATTAATTAATTAAGAAACACTTAACCATATTAGCATGTAGAGGGACATGAGGGGTTAAGTGGGTGCCTTGGGTGGCATGTGGAAATCTAGTGGGTTGCCTTGGGTGGCAATAGAAAATACGATTAGAATACTTAACCAAGTGGAAACATGTAATTAAACATGATTAAAGGGTTAAGTGGGATGCACTAGAAAAAAAGGACAAGCTTAGGTGGGTAGCTTGTGGGGGCCCATTTCAACCAGTAACCCATATGTATCTTATTGGGCTCGACCCATGTCGAGGACGGGACACGCGTACTGGGCTAGACTATAAGAGGCCAAAACGGGTTAGCGATGGCAACGCAAGTCCAACGGGTTTCATATGCGTGTGTGGACCCGGGCTGGTAGGTAAGACGTTGTTGCATCGTGTAGATATAAGCCGTGCACCGTTAATTATATCGGGTTGCCACTTTGGGGAGTGATACACCCCACTGTGGGGCCGGCACGGGTATCTACGGTAGGGAGCCGATCGCTTGGGAGTAGTGGGTACACCTAGTGGAGATAGGGGCAGACGGCACCTATGTAGTGAGCTAGGGGTACACGAAACTACTGGGTAAATTTTCTAAGTCCTTGGGAGGGATCAACCTTTAAGTAGGGATGATTGGTGTGGTGCAGTGTAGTAATTATCCTGGGGTGGGTAAATGCGTCTTTATCGTTATCTTAGTTCACTCTAAGTCTGATTGGCTACTGAGTGTAGTCATTTATCCCCAGTCACACCGTACCAAGTTATATCATATCCTTATTACTTTAATGATTACATTGTTAAAGTTATAGGACTTGCTCAGACTTATGTCTAACCCCGTTGTTTTTATCTTTTTCCCAACCCTCAGGTTCTCAGAGTGGGCCCAGCACGAGTGGGCTTTGATCAGGCTGCTTTTATTACTCTCTTGGAGCTTGGACCCTAGATGTAGAGCTCAGCTTACCCTTTTCTTTTATGGCTATCAGTTCATGTATTGGGATTATGTATTTTTATTTATCATGATGGATATTTGTACTTGACTCCTATTATGGTTTTGTGATGTAACCAGACATGTTCTATTTTCCGCTGCAAGTTGAAATGATGTTTTAAATTTTCAAGTATTACTTATATCTGTCTTGCTATAATTACTCTGTTCTATATTCACTCAAAATACTCCACCGATGTTATGGCATTCCCTTAGAGAGTGACCATAGCGGGCGTGGGGTGTTACAGGACCCGACCCGAACCGATGGCTAGAAGGAGAACCCGACCCGACCCAGTATTGACCAATAACCCGAGATTCAAAGGGAGTCCAATATGGGAAGTTAGAGCTCAGGATCCAGTTGGGAACCGATGAGTTCACTTCATGATTGGGCTTTGCTGCGGGACGTGTGCCAAGGGTCAGTCGATGTTTATGACTTTGGATCACTATGTATGGGAAGTACGTGAACGGATTCAGGGCTGCAATGGTCTGGGTACGACTAAAGGGCTATAAACCAATGAAGTGGGGTCATTTGTAAAGATTTGGTCATGACTCCATGTAGTAAGCTTGGTAGTAGCAGTAGTTGTACAAGTTGAACTCCGTCGCTACTTCGATGGGTCTAGTGATTGACAGTGATGGACATCGTATGCTTTACGCACTGAGTGAGAGATGTGAGGATGGTTGCTATGGATGATTCGTTTGCTATCATTATGACATGCACACCTCACCCCCGTATTCTTTACACTACTTATTATGGCACCTTAGAGTATTATACGGTATGTGGTACTAACTCTTTGGTTGCAGGTCCAGGTTCAGTTATGGTTTAGTATACCTGTTATTGTTCTGTTTAGATGCTTATCGCTCATACCAGGCTTTATGTCTGGCCCAGAGTTTTATGTCTCCTCTTATTACTCTGGGTGCTCACACGAGCAGACTAGAGACAGGTTAGCTGGTGATGCACGGGTAGATGATCCGGAGACGAGCAGGAGGCTTCCACGTAATATATATATATAGTATTCTCCTTGTGTTGTTGAAGATCACTGCTTGGGCATTGATTGTACATCTTCTACTTTAGCTTTCTTTTGTTTAGAGACAGTAAATTTAAAAAGTTGTAATAAGTTGTATGTGTATTTCCGCTGCTCTGATGTTGATGTTGGTTTTTGTTATCAGCTTATGCACTGTCTCACCTGTTTTATGTCAAGTATGTTATTATTATATTTTATCCCATGCGCTGTGAGACATTCTATAGGTTCCTCGTTAGTTAATTCCCTTCTTTCCTTTCTTCTGACGACCGTCCCGTGCTAGTTGGGCATGTGTACAGCGCACTTTCGAAGGAAATGCAGGCTGGTGCGGGGCGGGCCGTCACACTTGGTAACAGAGCTCTAGGTTGCGTAGTTAACCTAGAGAAGTTATCAGGGAGAGATAATATACGTATACGAGAGAGCGTATTTGTGATTATTTTGGTTTTCAAAAGCTATATATATATACTATTAGTAGTATAAGAATGAAGTCGTACTGCACTAGCACCACTATGGGGTCGTTAATCGTTTCCTTTTTCAGATTGACGATGAGCCGATATGTTAGAGGTACCGGTAGAGGGGCCAATAATGGGAATGCTGCTGACATGAGGACGATGTTTACTGACCTCATGAGAGAGATGCTTAGGGATGTGCAGAGGGCAGCTCCCAATGGTGGAAATGGCGGTGGTCCAATAGTGCAGGCGCCGAGAGTCGACTTCGCCAAGCTGAACAAGGATTATACTAGTCTTGGTGGGAAGCCGTTTCACGGGACGGAGTCGGCCACGGATGTTCAAGATTGGTTGGATAGTTGCGAACGTATCTTCGAGGATTTGGGTATCGAGGATGCGATGAAGAGAAAGCTAGCGTCCCGTCAGCTGCAAGGGTGGGCAATGAATTGGTGGAATGCTATAAAGGCAGCTACTCCCGAAGATCAGATTACTTGGGAGCAGTTTAAAGCTCGCTTTAGCGAGAAGTTCATTCCAGCTGCTCAGAAGTCAGTGTTGTTTAAGAAATTCTTGGAGCTCAAGCAGAATGGCAGAGCTGTCTCGGAGTATATTGCTGAATTCGACACTTTGTCAAAATATGGGTTATCTCTTATTGATACTGCCGAGAAGAAGAATGAAAAATTCATAACTGGTTTGGATCGGTACTTGGGGGAAAGGCTTATTAACCACATCGATGAGACGTTTGAATCGATTGTGGGGAAAGCATTGAGATCAGAAAGTCTCTACCCTAAGCCGAAGACTGAGGTTGCATCTGCAGAAGAGCCAAAACCACAAGCAAGTGGTGGAGGCAAGGGTGGTTCCCAGAATAAGAGAAAGCAGAATCAGACTAAGGATGGTCAGAAGAAAAAGAATTAGCAAGATGTTGAGTACTTCAGTTGTGGTAAGAAGGGCCATTATGCTAGTAATTGTCGGGCCAAGCCAGCGGATAGGAAGTGCTTCAACTGTGGCCAAATGGGACATCACAAGGACAAGTGTCCGCAACCCCCTAAAGAAAAGCAAATGGTGAAAGCCTATGCCCTTAATGCTATTCCTTCTTCGTCGAATGCCCCAACTACGGCGGAGAAGGGAAAGAATGTCGTCATTCAAGGTATGCTTTCTGTTTATGATGTTCCTGTTAGAGTTTTGTTTGATACCGGAGCTTCCAGTTCTTTCATATCTAGTGATCTGGTAGATAGGTTGGGAATGGAGCCCGAGATTGTCGATAGACCTTTAGTAGTGACGAACCCGATTGGTGGTTCGACTAGCCTTAGCATGATTTGTCGTAATGTGGTCTTATCGAGTCATGGATGCATGTTTGTTTGTGATTGCTTTGTTTTGGGCTTTACTGGGTTTGGCATTATTTTGGGAGTGGATTGGCTCCGAAGATACGGAGTGGTGGTAGACTGTGAGGGCTTTTTGGTGACAGCTAGAGCGGATGATGGGCGGAGGATAGTGTTTGGTGGTCTACCCAGTGAGGGGGTATTGGCTAGTTTTCTAAACTCCCTCGACATTCCGCATAGTGAGTTGTCAGGTTTGCCCATGGTTGGCCAGTATCCGGATGTTTTCGAAGAAGTGACCGGGCTTCCACCACACCGAGAGATTGAGTTTCGTATTGATTTGGTAAAAGATGCCAGACCTATAGTGATGCCACTTCGTCGTATGGCACCAAGGAAGCAGCGAGAGCTCGAGGTGCAAGTCAGCGATCTTTTGAAGAAGGGATTTATCAGAAGGAGTGTTTCTGAATGGGGAGCACCAGTTGTGTTTGCTACCAAGGCGGATGGTTCCCTTCGTTTGTGTGTAGACTACAGCGAGTTGAATAAAGTGACGAGGAAGAACAAGTATCCTCTACCGCGGATAGATGATTTGTTCGATAAATTGAGTGGCGCGAGAGTATTTTCTCAGTTGGATCTCGCGACAGGTTTTCATCAGCTTAGAGTGGAAGCTGAGAGTATAGCTAAAACGACATTTCGAACGCCGTCTGGATTTTATGAGTGGTTGGTCATGCCATTCGGGCTGACCAATGCCCCAGCATATTTTGTGGATCTTATGAATAAGGTATTCAGAGAACAGTTGAATAGGTTTGTCCTTGTGTTCGTTGATGATATTTTGGTCTATTCGAGGACAGAGGAAGAACACAAGGAACATTTAAAAATAGTGATGGAGGTGTTGAGAAAACACCAATTAAAAGCAAAGTTTTCTAAGTGTCACTTCTGGAGGAGGGAAGTGAGGTTCTTGGGCCATGTTGTATCAGAGAATGGTATTGTCGTGGACCCGGCGAAGGTGGCTACGGTACAGGATTGGCCTACGCCCAGGAATGCAACAGATGTAAGAAGTTTCTTGGGGTTAGCTGGATATTATCGTAAGTTTATCCAAGGTTTCTCCAAGATAGCAGCACCATTGACCCAGTTGACCAAGAAGAATCAAGCTTTTGTCTGGGATGAAAGGTGCGAGAATGCATTCAAGAGTCTAAAGGACAAGTTGACAAGCGCACCAGTGTTAGTCATTCCTAAGGGCAATGAAGAGATGACGGTATACACGGATGCCTGTGGTACCGGACTAGGTGTTGTATTGATGCAAGGCGGTAGAGTTGTGGCTTATGCAAGTCGGCAATTGAAAGCGCACGAGAGAAGATACCCTACCCATGATTTGGAATTGGCAGCGATCGTGTTCGCGTTAAAGATGTGGAGACACTATCTCTTGGGAGAAAGATTTGAGCTGTTTACAGATCATAAGTCGTTGAAGTATCTCTTCTCCCAGAAGGATCTAAATCTCCGGCAATAAAGGTGGCTAGAATCCTTGGCTTCCTATGATTTTGACATCGCATATACACCGAGAAAGGGCAATGCGGTGGCTGATGCATTGAGTAGGAGACATGCCAGTTTAGGAGCTATGTTTCTAGAATGGAAGCAACTGGAGTACATCGCTGGGTATGATTTCAGACCAAAGTGCGAATTGGATCCAGGAGTGCTAGCAAGTTTGACGATCAGACCCACTTTGATTGAGCGGATCGTCTCTAGTCAGAGGGACGATCCTAATCTATTGGAAATCATATCCAAGTTAGAGATGGGTATCGATGAGGAGATGAACAAGTATGGGCTTGATCGAGATGGATGGCTTAGAAAGAGTGGAAAGCTTGTTGTACCCAATGTCAATGGATTGAGAGATGAAGTACTTAGAGAGTGTCATCACTCAAAACTGACTATATACCCCGGTGGTAATAAGATGTATCGAGACATGAGACAGACTTACTACTGGGAAGGGATGAAAAGAGACGTTGGGAGGTTTATATCCAAATGCATGAATTGCCAGCTAGTTAAAGCCGAGCAAAAGAAGCCTAGTGGGTTGTTACAGCCCTTAGAAATTCCCGAATGGAAATGGGAGCAAGTCTCGATGGATTTCATCGATGGTTTACCAAGGACTAGATCGGGACATGATAGCATTTGGGTGATTGTGGACCGATTGACTAAAAGTGCAAGATTTATACCAGTCAAATCGACTAGAACGGCAGCCAAGTTGGCAGAATTGTATATGAAGTGGGTAGTGAGATTTCATGGAGTACCTAAAAGCATTGTGAGTGACCGAGATCCATTGTTCACTAGTGGGTTTTGGAAGAGCTTACAAGAGGCTCTAGGGTCAGAGTTACATCTCAGTACTGCATATCATCCTCAGACCGACGTTCGGACGAAGAGGGTGAATCGTATTTTGGAAGATCTCTTGAGAGCATGTATATTGGATTTTGGTGGATCATGGGATGACCATTTGCATCTAGTAGAGTTTGCATATAATAATAGCTACCAATCCAGTATCAGTATGGCTCCGTTTGAAGCTTTGTACGGAAGACCGTGCAACTCACCATCATGTTGGATAGAGACTGGCGAGAAGTTTATGCTTGGACCAGATGTGGTGAGGGAAACTTCAGGCAAGATCAAGATCATTCAGCAACGAATGAAGGCTGCCCAAGATAGGCAGAAGAGTTATGCTGATAAGAGAAGAGACTTAAAATTCTCCGTTGGCGACTTGGTGTTTGTCAAGATTTCTCCGTTGAAGAGCGTAATACGATTTGGCAGGAGAGGCAAGTTGGCACCAAGATTTGTTGGCCCATTCCTTGTTCTTGAACTAGTCGGGAATTTGGCATATAGAGTTGGCTTACCAGAGAAGATGGCGGGAGTTCACAATGTATTTCATGTTTCCCAACTAAGGAAGTTCGTTCACGACCCAAATATGACTATTTCACCTGATCAGTTAGAGGACTTCGAAGTAGAACCCGAGGCGGTTGGGAACCGCAAGCCGGCCCGTATTGTCGAGCAAGACATGAAGAAACTTCGAAGGAAGGCGGTGAAGCTAGTAAAGGTTCAGTGGAGCGAGGACGAGAATGATTGTACTAGGGAGACAGAGGAGAACATTAGGAAGACATACCCAGAACTCTTTGCCTGGTAAGATTTTGACTTCGATTTAGTTTTCCGCATGCTAGGATAGGCTTGTTTGCTTGCTTTGCATGTTTGATTGTTGTATGTGGCTGTTAGGCATGCAGGATCTTTTGTATGTTTTGGGTTAAGGAATTTCGGGGACGAAATTTCTTAAGGGGGGGAGAGTGTAACGACCTGTATTCTACGCATCATAGGACCGTAGAATATTTATTTCTTTCACATATGAAGTCGTATGGTCATGTAACTTTGGGAGACGACTATTGGGGTCATTTCCCATGTTCATGATTTTTCCCGATTTTTAAATGACCATTTTACCCCTAGTTGGCACTGTTTTGGCCATAACTTTTGACTGAAAAGGAATTTTGACCTGAAACCACTTCCATTGGCTCCGGATGATGGTTTACAATTCCGTAGAGTGGCCACATTAGCCAAACAGACTCACCGTTTGGGAGATATGGCTGAAACAAGTTTCAGATGGTGAAAAACAACTTAATTGGGCTTAACCGGGTAATTAGCAGCTAGGCCCAAAGGGGGTTTCGGGATTGGAGATGTATAGAGGCTGAAATCAGTTAGAGAACGATCTTATCCTCATTTCCCAGCCGCCACTTTCTTTCTTGGAACTCTAGCAATGGCCTCCAACACCCAAATCACCTTCTAATCACTTTCTAATCAAGTTTTGGCTTAATCTACATCAAATTAAGAAGTGAAAACGCGAAAGCAAGGCTAGAGCTGCTGTTAGACATCAGTGTTCACCCAAATCAGCGAGGTTTCAGTTATGAGAATTTTATTTGTGGTCAAGGTGAGTGATTAGCATCGTTTTGACACTAATTACAGTTAATTAAGGGTAATTAGTGAAGATTAGCGAATTTATACACTGATAAATTCTGGAAAAATGTCTATAAATTCGAAAATAATATTTTATGTCTCTGTTAGAAATTTGGTTTAATTTGATTAAGTTTTGTTAACCCTATTATTAGTTTTGCTTAAACATACTTAAGGGAAATATGGGGTTTTGGGTATATTTGATCCATTTTGACATGTAAATTCATTGTTTTGATGTTTGTGGTTAGTTGTTATGTTGCTATGACTGTTTGGGATGATTTGTGATTGATTAGTATAGTTAGATTTGTCGAAAACGTCGTCGAATGGCGTAAACAAGTTGCTGGAAAAAGTTGCAGAAAGTTGTGTAGGGTTTCGGATCGGATCGGATATGGGCTCGGATCGGATAGGAGACCTGGGCAAGGAACCCGAACCGAACTGGAGTCTGGCACAAAAGAGGCTTGGCAAAAAGGAAGGCCATGTTGGTTAAGCTGGGGATCGGATCGACTTAAGGACGAAGGGCTCGGATCGGATAGAAGAGGAGAGATCGGATCGGAGCATGTGAAGAACGAGGGAGCTGATCGGATCGGATAGAGGAGGAGAGATCGGATCAGAGCATGTGAAGAACGAGGGAGCTGATTGGAGCGGAAGCACGGACTGGAGGGAAGATGGCAACCCAACCCGACCCGAAGTGGGGCACCCGACCCGAACCGATGCGACGCTGTGGACCCGAACCGAAACGCTACAGGAGAAGACTACGAACCGACCCGAAGTAGAGGACCCGACCCAAACCGATGGCTAGAAGGAGAACCCGACCCGACCCAGTATTGACCAATAACCCGAGATGCAAAGGTAGTCCAATATGGGAAGTTAGAGCTCAGGATCCAGTTGGGAACCGATGAGTTCACTTCATGATTGGGCTTTGCTGCGGGACGTGTGCCAAGGGGCAGTCGATGTTTATGACTTTGGATCACTATGTATGGGAAGTACGTGAACGGATTCAGGGCTGCAGTGGTCTAGGTACGACTAAAGGGCTATAAACCAATGAAGTGGGGTCATTTGTAAAGATTTGGTCATGACTCCATGTGGTAAGCTTGGTAGTAGCAGTAGTTGTACAAGTTGAACTCCGTCACTACTTCGATGGGTCTAGTGATTGACAGTGGTGAACATCGTATGCTTTACGCACTGAGTGAGAGATGTGAGGATGGTTGCTATGGATGATTCGTTTGCTATCATTTTGACATGCACACCCCACCCCCGTATTCTTTACACTACTTATTATGGCACCTTAGAGTATTATACGGTATGTGGTACTAACTCTTTGGTTGCAGGTCCAGGTTCAGGTATGGTTTAGTATACCTGTTATTGTTCTGTTTAGATGCTTATCGCTCATACCAGGCTTTATGTCTGACCCAGAGTTTTATGTCTCCTCTTATTACTCTGGGTGCTCACACGAGCAGACTAGAGACAGGTTAGCTGGTGATGCACGAGTAGATGATCCGGAGACGAGCAGGAGGCTTCCACGTAATATATATATATAGTATTCTCCCTGTGTTGTTGAAGATCACTGCTTGGGCATTGGTGGTGCATCTTCTACTTTAGCTTTCTTTTGTTTAGAGACAGTAAATTTGAAAAGTTGTAATAAGCTGTATGTGGATTTCCGCTACTCTGATGTTGATGTTGGTTTTTAGTTATCATCTTATGCACTGTCTCATCTGTTTTATGTCAAGTATGTTATTATTATATTTTATCCCATGCGCTGTGAGACATTCTACAGGTTCCTCGTTAGTTAATTCCCTTCTTTCCTTTCTTCTGACGACCGTCCCTTTGCTAGTTGGGCATGTGTACAGCGCACTTTCGAAGGAAATGCAGGCTGGTGCGGGGCGGGCCGTCACACACATAATGCATGAAAGCAAAGTCTTTTCATCCGGAAATTATTTTGACATCGGTTTTGATGACCATTCAAAATTTCATTGATCCAAGATAAGCCATTGAACTCCGAATTATTAATCCGTGTCATATGATTTCTCGTTTCAGCCCGAATCAGATATATCCCGTAGAGATCAATCATATCGTCATAATCGGAGGATGAATCAGAGTTAGACATTACTCGAAAAAGTAGAAAGAGTTGAAGGAGTATTGTGAAGGTGTTACGAGTAGAGGAGGTTATTATAAAGAGGAGTGGAAGTTGAAAATTAAGCCATTCGCGTCCGACGCCAACGGCTTGATTTTCAACTTCCACTCAGCGTACCATGTGGCAGTGGAAATTAATACTCGCGTCCGACGCGTCGGACACGACAAAAATTTCCAGCGTGCCACCAATTGACTGCGAACGCACCCTTAGTTAGGTTTGATTATTGTGAGTTGCCCAAACCAACCGTGGTTCTGCTTCTTCATATTTCCCCTAAAATCGAATCTCTCCCCTAAAATTCGATCTCCCCTAAATTTCGATCTTCCTATTTTCATTACCTATCTCCTAGAATTCGATCTCCCTATTTTCGTTCCACTATTCCTATTTTTATCAGATAAAATTCACGGATCCAGAGCACCATTGAATCTGGAACGAAAGGAAGACAGACAAAATTCACCGATCCATGGCACCATTAAATCTGGAACAAAAGGAAGACTCCTGATTGACTGTCAGTGCTTTTCAATTGCAAATCCAGGTAAGGTAGGGTATTTGTCTCTGCTTGTAATTATTCTTTCATATTTTATATAATTGATGCGGAATTAGAAAATTACATTATACAGAAATGTTATGATGGTCGAGTTAACTATAAATGGGTGTGATGTAGTTAGAGAGGTAGTGGATGAGTTTTTGGTTGTGTATAGTGAGAGATGGATGAACCCAGATCCAAATTGTTGGTATGGAGTTGATGCTAGGGGTAGATTGCAGACTGTTGTGTTGGCGTTGGTGATGGGTATTGCTGGTAAGAGGGATGTGTCAATTGGTTGTAAGTGAAATATGAAAGAAAAAAAGAATTGTAAAAATGACCATGATTAAGATTTGAGTTAATGAAAGTGTAAATGTGCATGATGCCATAAAATGTATCAGTAAGAATATGTTTTTAGATATTTTGCTGGTGTAAAACAAAACCATAAGTTTCTATAGTATTTGTGCAGACTGTACACCCAGCACCAAAATCAAGCACAAGAAAGCAGTGGTGTCTTGCAAAGGTTGGAGGTTCTGCAGTCAAACAAAGACTATGTATGCAGCACAAGCTTAGTCGACTGCAAGCAAATTCAGAATGGTGGCTCCTATTTCGTATCCGAGACTCTTTGTAACCATGCTGCTGGTGCAATGAATGCTTATTATCAACCTTTTGGTTGCCATGACTGCGATTTTAAGAAAAGTGGCATGCTCATTACCTCCAATCCCAGTGCGTTTTGTTCTTCTGTATGTATACAGCTTTTGAAACTATGAAAATTGCAAGGTAAGTCCAGTAATATAATTAGAGTATGACGTTGGTCAGCCTTCTCCCAAATAATTCACCTCTTCATTTATTTTGGATAAGCTTTTTTTATTTTAGGTTTTGATATATCTCTCATTCAATTTGTTAGGTAACATGTTTTTTTTTCCAGCTAAAATAATTTTTTTATTCTGTTAATATGATTTTTCTTAAGTAATTTATACGTTTCACTGTCACATATTTGTGGAACCATGGCAAAAACTTTGCGCATAATACCCCATAAAGAAAGTGGGATAGCTATGTGTGGGCTATACATATTCTTACTGTAACAAAGAAAACCACCGGCTTAAAAATGGTTTAATAAATGGTATAATACTTATGCTAGAAGTAGGTGGGAGAAAAAGGTTATAATTTCACATGAAATTGACTGTGTATGTTATCTTTGTTTATGTCTCATGCATCATATATAATTATATGGAATGAAAATGTTTTTGGTTGTGGTTATTTGTGACAGATCAATATTATGACTTTTAGACCATGGATGAGATTGGTTGTATAGTTTGCTTTTACGCAAATATTTACACAAATGTTTAATCTTATGAAATAGTCAATATTTACGCAAATGTTTAATCTTTAGTAATTTTGTGATCAATAATCCAACACGATCATCTTATAGCTAGTTGAACACATCAGCTTTATGTTTAGTGGTGTTTATATCATGAGTCCGAAGCAAAGACTATCAATCTGGCTACAACCGAGACACACATGCATATATAATAGAAATATTTGGATATCAGTTTATTTGCTTCTGGTAAGTATATAATGTGGTATCCAATCTTCATGGATGAATTTCATAAAATATGGAATACTTTTAAATTTCATAGTATTAACCGATGCATGTTATCTAAATATGTTAAGATTCACAAGACTGATCCATATAAAATATTATTTTCAAACAGATGTACATGAAAAAACACATGTTTTCGAATTGCCTCTTTTGTTACTATAATATGTTCAGAGTTCGTGTCCTAATTTATCAGTTCTTATAGCGTATTAGCGTGTAGCAAGATTTTGTTAATCAGCGATTGAATTTCTTAAATGGTGAAATTTCAATAATAGACTGCATATATAAATTATTGTATACACAGATATACTGTATATTATATATCTTAATCTGTATTTATATACATATGTTATAATTTGTTAGCTTTCGTTATATGTTTCATTTTTTTGCATATCATTATTGATTAATATAATTAGACATGATATTGTTGTTTTATTTTGTTATTGCATGCAAAAGATATGGGACTACAAATAAGAGATCGAGCCATAAAGTGAAGATGAACAAAATACTTCCAAGAATCATAGGGAAATCAGAGCAGCGTTTTCATTTTCTGACAAGTCGTATCATATTTCATAACATGATCAAGGAGTATGAAATATACATTATACACAAACAAGGTCATGATTATGGTTTATGTCTCTGTAATTATATTCATTGACCTTAATGATAATTAGTTAAATTACATCAGTGATAAAACTTGTTTGCAACTGGTGATTACAAAATTCCAATATCAGTGCTTTCACTACCTTGCTGTATTCGGTAGATTGTATTAAATTTCACACGACTCACAGACTAAATCAATTCTGTCAAAAGTGGAATTGACTGCTTTGTTCTTGACATTTTTGTTTATTTTTAGGAAAAATGTTAATTTTGTTAAAAAAAACTTGCAATAAACTTTATTGGATGCTTTATCAAGAAATTTAAAAGCAACTATTGCTTAGTATTATTAGTTTTAAAGAAAGATTTCACTTGTAAATTTAACTTCATTTTGTTATATGTGGCATTTGCATGTAGAATCTCTTGATCTTTGATACAAATGCATACAATAATAAGATATATTTGCTAAGCTGATCAATCTTCTGGCTCTTAATTCTAGCAATAAATATAGTCATATCACAAACATCGAAATACTTAAACTTTTTTTCTAGAATTCAAGCGTTCACTGCAAATTATGTTCGCATTGCTTCCACGATTACATGGGAAATTGATCAAGTATTGAAAGAACAAATGGGAAAATCAGGCATAGGATGATCAAATAATGCATCAGCAATAATACTGTGAACTTTAACATGACACTAGATAAAAATATCAGCTTTCATTTAAGGCATCTACTAATTATTGGGAAAAAAAATGGCAATTAATTAATATAAATTGATTGAACCCAGACACGAATCATGAATCCATGGGATACAAAAGAATACGATTTGGCGTATGCAATATAATTGGATAATGTAATGTCGTTTCACTCAGAATCTTCTTTCTTAATTACATATGTAAACATCAAACCAGCATGACATTTAATCATCACTCATAATTTTTTTATTCATTAAAAAACCATCCATAAAGAAATGAGCATTTTGCCTTTTTAGCCCTATTTTTTTATTTTATGGCAGTAATAGTCCCTTTTTGGAAATAATTACAAATATAACCCACTTTTGGCCAGCTCAGCGCTGAGCTGGTCAGCGCTGACCAAAATGCACTGGTGTAATCTGGGATTGCGCGGGTGCACGTGTACGCCGGCGCAATCCCGGATTGTGCCGGTGCACTTAAAAGAAAAAAAATATCTCCCATCTGGGGCGCAATCCGAAATTGCACCCCAGTTCAAACATCACACTTTTACATATTTGCTTCCATCATATTATATTATGAGAAATGCATGCTCCCGCTTCTAGGTAAAGTTTTTACTTTATTTTGTTTCCTTTTTCTTTTAGCATATTATGAGAAACTGCTTTTCTTTCTTTTGTTCTTTTTAATTAACTTTTTAAGTGTCACACATAAAAAGCTGGCACTTCGTCATCTCCATCATCGCCTTGCAGCAATCGCTACCATCCCCAGCCACTCCTTCCTCTTCAGCAGCAGTGGATGTGCCAGCGAGGTACGAACGCATAATATAAGCGACACGGAGAGCATTGTGTTATTGAAGCTTCTTTACGACACTAGCAAGGTAGTCGTGGACGTTGGATGCGGATGTCAGGAGTGTACAAGAAGGAGACGTACCAGTTGGATGCGAGTATTGTGAGTGTACCCGTTGAATGCGGATGCCGGAAGTGTACAAAGAAGGAGACGTACACGTTAACTGAATGCGGACGTCGGAAGTGTGCTCGTTGTATGCGGATGTCGGGGATGTACCCATTGTATATGTATACGAGGTTTCCGTCGAACTCGGCACGGGTTTGCTCGTGCTGGTCGTAATTATCGGTGTACATTTTCAGCTTTTTGTTCTGCATGTGGATGATGTTGGTAGAGACTCCATTTAGGAAGTGAACACTTTTGTTCTGCACCAGTATGTTTTCATGTAAACACAAGTACCAATTACTGAAACGTTAAAAAAACGTCATTATTGTATAACCTGAATTTGACTTGTACATTATGCTGTTTAAGTCAAAAGATACCTGCAAAACATCCATTATTTGATGTTTTGAACATATGAAAGCGAACATAACCTTGACCAATAATTAGAAGAGAATAATTCAACTAAACATCCAGCACAGATAAACAAATTACACTTGTAAAATTCACGCATACGCATAGTATACATTTTTAAACCGCGCTATACATGCGGTTACATTGTTACTATACATGCATACTATACAAAACTGTTACATATAAAATTATCTGTGTTACACCACTGAAAGTATCAACAGACCTTTAAATGCAAAATGAATTGCAATGGAAGCTTAATGATAGTTATTTTCATATGATAACACACATTATATATTTCACATATATCAAACTAACCAGTGCATAATTCTAACAGGTTGGTCAGTAACGATGACTTTCTTTAATTGGGAAGACTACACGTTCGAGGATGTGGAAGGAAAGATCATCGTCTGCGACTACGACATGGAGGTCCAACCCAACGTGCTCGCCTTCGATCTTGGGCCGAGAAGGAGGCCGGTAGGGATTCTTCGAATGTAGAGCGGGGCACGTGAACCCGATCAAGATGATGGAGCCTGGGCTTGTTTACGAGGCTGGTGAGGAAGACTATGTGGCCATATAGTTTATAAATAGTCAGCTGAGACTCGGGGTTGGATGCGGCAATCATGGGTGAGTGTTTCTACGCGCGTGAGGCAGTGGGATGTCGTCTGGAAGTGGTGCGACCATGTTGTTTGATGGCAGCACGATATTCGAAATGATGGTCGAAGTAGTGAGGAGAGAAAGACGAGCTCTAGTCGAAGGTTTGGGCAAGGCGCATGCCAGTGTGGTGGCGAGCTGATGATCGGGCGATGGTGGAAGAACTCGAAAAAGAGAACCTAAACTGTACTACAAAGGTTTACATGTGTATCTGTGAAATTACAGAATATGGATAAGTGATGAAACTAGTTTACTTCGTTCTATTCCAAAGAATAGCTCCTACAAAAAGAACCAACCAGCAAACGATAACGATAAATTGAAGTTATGTCAGTACTGAGTAACTAATGAAAGCATTCCAGGTGTTTTCTCTTTGAACTAGGAGCTGCATGCAGATTTGCAGGTCGGAGTTTACATTAAATTTTAGAATATAAATTTCTGGGGTGCAATTCCGGATTGCACCCCAGAAGAGAGCTATTTTTTTTCTTCCTTTCAGTACAGTGTACACGTGTACCGGCGCAATCCCAGATTGCGCCAGTGCATTTTCGCCAGCGCTGGCCAGCTCAGCGCTGAGCTAACCAAAAGTGAGCTATATTTGTATTTTTTTTTCCAAAAAAGGGCTATTGGTGCCATAAAATAAAAAAAATAGGGCTAAAAATGCAAAATGCTCAAGTAATAATTTGCAAATATCAACACTCAAAATATGACTAGGTTCCTATTTAATAGTAATTCTTGTTGTCTTTTATAGTTTGGGAAATTGGTCGGTCATGTCACGTGGAGTCCTTTATTGATGCAAAATCTGAAATTGTGATTGAAGGAAGTGCAAAATCTAAGTAAGCTGTGAGTGTGAAATCTGCATTTTTGCCATTAGGAATCCATAATGGATCCATGTTTCCGCAATAATAACTTCTATTCTTTTGCATATTTGCTACAGTTGGAGCCAGCAATAACTGTAGTATTCAAAACTTGGATTTGGTGAATTAAGAAGTCACTGAAATTTATAACTGATAGGATTTCATTATTGTTGCATAGGTATTTGAATTGGATGAGATAGTAATATGGTTTAAATGCTATGATATATGAATGTCCAAATTCCAAACCTCTTGCACAATAATGTACAGATCTAACCCATTTAATTATGAACATAAGCCTTATTTTGATTTTTGCTATATTGGTCTTTGTTTAAGTTTCAGAATGTATAACTTTGTGGTGGGAATCAAGTAAAGATTTTTTCTTTTTTTAAGTACTATTTAATGATTAGTCTCCATCGTTGTACAGTTATACAAGTGATTTCGATTTTTATTTTGTAAGATGTGTATTTCACAATCAATTGTCTTATTGGATCAGTTGATTATCAATATGTATTACATTAGTAAAATGTAATAATAAATATTTCTTTTTTGATATTATACAACTTAATGGTTGGTTTTCCCACCGTTGTACGGTAATACTAGTTAATAAGAAAATATCTTGAAGGACAAACATAAACTTTTTTTTTTCGTAAGAAACCTCATTAATATTCTATTGACAAGGGAAAATGCAATAAAATTTTGAACTAATCTAGATTGTCGTGCGTTTTCTTTCTTTTTGAATCTTATTCTTTCTTCTCGTTAATCCTTCTACTTTCTCGTGTGCACATGCTTTTTCTTTTTTCTGTTCAGTTTCATTCATTTTTCCTTTTCATGTTCTAGCTTGTATTTTATGTTTTTTCTCGTTAATGTTATATTTTCTTATTCATCAATCTTCATTGTGGTGTGCAATCCACTCAAATAATCATGTTTATTATTTTCTTTTTTCATTGGAATGTAACAGTAACATGTTCTTTTTTTTCTTTCATATGCAGTAATGTGTTCTGTTTTTCTGCTTTGAATTGCGTGTTATTTGGTTTTTATGTAGCAAGTTGAGTATCTTTTTTTTATTGATTTGAGTATCAGGTGTAAGATATCAATTTTACCTCTTGTATATATCATTTTAAAATCATGTTTATTATTTTTTTGCTTGTAATTATTTTTTTTGTATAACTAAATTATGGTATTGTAATAAAATTACTTTTTGAAGCAAACATTTTTTATTGTTTTTTCGTTTATATATATTTGTTTGATAATATATTATTGTGATGATCTCTGAGGTTCTGCTTTAGGTGTCATTTCTTTTTATATATTTTTATGTATCACTTTCTACAGTAACAGTGTAACAGTAACACAACATATACGTTTATTACTATTTTGTTTGTTTGAGTATATAAAAAGCTGAAGTAGTTACTGTTGGGAAACAATGGCTGAGTCATGTACTTGGTCGCTTTCTTGAAGACGAATCGACGATCTGGTCGGTGGTGCAAACCAGTTCGTACTTCTGCCGCCGCCTCTAGGATAAAATGGTCTCTGAAAAGAATAACTGTAACAACCCGGAGAATCCGAGCCAATTTAAAATTTTTATTTTGGCAATTTTGATGAATTTTGAATATTTAAAGTGAATTATTTTAAATAATAACGACGAGAAATTTATTTTGAATAGGAATAGAACGTATATATTTATATAGATCGTCGTTAGAATATAAATATTTATTTTAAATTATAAAAGGAATTGAAAATGGCGCGGTAGTTCGAAAATTCGATTTTAAAGTTTAAATGAATGTACCGGGTGCAAAATAAATCGGATTTTAGTGAAACCAAAAATATTTGAATCTATTTGAAAATATCTTTCCAATAAATCCGAAAAATCGAAATTTCATAGCAGGGATAAAAATTTATGCTCAATTGAAATTTCTGAATAGTCGCTATAGAATTTTGAGCCCTTAAAAATGGAAATTTTGCAAACGACCTCAATTTTCGATGAAACCACTTTTGTTGGATCCATGATGTCAAGTTATTGCTAGATTTCAAAATTCGTAATTTTTCGAATCAATATGTGAGCGTGGCGAAAGAAAACGTGTTTTGATCGTTTCAGTCAATTTCGATCGACCAGAAAATGACCATTTTTCAAACGATATCAGAATTTGACGAAATCAGTTTTGTTAGGACCGTATCGTCGATACGAAGCTAGAAAATATTTTTTGGGAATTTTTAGAGTCCATACGTGGCCCCAGTAAATTGAAATGTACATTTAAATTGAATATATAAAGTTTTATATTTTGATTTTGACGGAAACTGGTCGAAATAATGGAATTGGCCTACGAAACATATCCCATTGTGTTTGGAATGAGGGTAATTAGCTAGGGACGATAGTCGTTGGGTCCCGTTTGGTGTTCGTATACGAAATCAAAATTATGGAGAGAATAAAATAATTAAATAATTAAATAAAATATTCCCCCATCCTCTCCCTTAGTCAACGGCACCCCCCTTTTCCTTTTCATGATTCAAAAAAAAAGGGAAAGGTGCGAACGGCGGGGGAGGAAGACCGCCGCCGCGGCCACCAGGGGCGGAGCACCTCCGGAGCCGCCACCCAGGAAGATCCACCACTTACGCCTCCTTCTTCCTCCCTTCTCCTCTCCGCCCCTTCCCGTTAACGCCGCCTCTCAGCCAATCCCCCACCTCGCGCCTCCCCCCTCCTCTCTACCCTCGCTCCTCCTTCCCCTTCCTAAAAATCGAACCCCCAAATGCTCCAGGATCCAAATCGAGCCACCACCGTGTCAGAGAACCACCAGCCACCCTCCGTCGCGACTGCAAGCTCAGCACCTACCTCAGACCGCCCTCTCTAACCCCAAAATAGCCGGTATGTTTTAATTCGATTTTTATTTGTTTTTTAGGATGAAAAAAAATCGATTTTTATTTGTTTACATAGGAAAAAAATATGATTTTTAACAAAGTAAAGTTAGGATTTTGATTTATATAAAAATGAGATTTTTATATAGGTATGTAGCGTGTAAAGGTCGGATTTTTATATATGATATTAGCAAAGAAAGGTCGGATTTTTATATGAGAAGTAAAATAAAAATACGATTATTATGCTAATATAAAATTATGATTTTTATATACATATTTTAGCAAAGTAAAAATATAATCTTTACAACGTATAGAGCGATATAAAAATATAACTTTTATCCATGGAGTGATAATATAAAAATGTGATTTTTATACAGAATGGTGAGGGAAAAATATAATCTTTATTATATGAACATCGTTAAAAAAATAGAATTTTTATCTATATAGTAGCGGTGTAAAAATAGAATTTTTATCTATATAGTAGCGGTGTAAAAATAGAATTTTTATCTATATAGTAGAGGTGTAAAAATAGAATTTTTATCTATATAGTAGCGGTGTAAAAATAGAATTTTTATCTATATAGTAGCGGTATAAAAATGTGATTTTTATCCATATAGAGTGATTATAAAAATGTGATTTTTATATACATAGCAACAATATAAAAATGTGATTTTTATATATGTAGTGGCTATGGACAATGAAATTGACAAAAGGCGAGCACGACGAAGATTTCTACATATGAAGAGTCGCAGTGTATTGGTTTAGCTAGTCGGTGAGAGCTTCTCACTTTAAATCTTGTTTTCTAGTTAAAAATATATACTAGGATGCAGACGGTGCTTAGCAGCACCCGACACCCGTCGTCCACAGACCATGGACGACTTGTATGCTTGTTTGATGTGTTGTGAAGTTTGTTTGTGATGTTGGTGTGTACTGGATAATAAAACATTCATGTGTTGAAATAAGTTAATTTTTAACGTGAATGTGAATAAATAAATATTCATTTACAAACCGGACGGTTTGTTTATGTACAACTATTTGAAGGATATTGATTGGGACGATAAATTTTACACGTCGCCCAACTGCACAATAAAAATCAGTGTTTGCTGATTTGAAACCCCACACGGGTGTTGGGATGATATTTGGCGTACGCTAATCCCAATTATTTAGATGTATGTCGATCGATTGGTCGACAGACTGTATGAGCGTTAATTAGTTATATTTAATGCTTATACAGTTGTGTAGTGCACTTTGGATGATGGTTGATTATTTAACGTTGCTATTATATACATGTGTTGTATGGAATTCATATAATTGACATTATATGGTAATTGATTGGGCCTCATTCCAGTTGGGAAAATATAGAGTAAAGAATATTCATGTGTTGAACAAAATATATATTCAGGTGTTGAATAGAATAAAGAATATTCATGTGTTGAATAAAATATATATTCATGTGTTGAAAATATTCATGTGTTGGGTAAAGTATTTTAAACATTAAAATTTACATCTTTATCATAATTTTATAAAATATATTAAATAACAAAAATAGTTATGTGTTGAAAATGCTGATGTGTTGAGAATATTCATGTGTTGAAAGAAAAATATAGATTCATGTGTTGAATAGAATAAATATTCATTTGTTGAATAGAATAACGAAGTTATTGAAATATATAAAGTCGTGTTGATTAGAGATGCGCCATTTTGACGCGAACGATATTTATATCGATTATATTCGTTTTTATAATGATTATAGAAAAGGAAATGATTTCAAAATATAACGTTTTGAAAATATTATCATTTATATATTATTGATATGAAATATTCAGTTTTGATTTAAAATTTAATATGAAGTTGAAATTGTTTTGAAAACGAATTATAAAATACGTTTAGAATTGAAATCGACGAAACATATATATATATATATATTATATATATTAATGGCCTGAATGGAACGCGCCGCGCCGCGGCAGTTCGCGAAATTCGATAATTGACTTCGAATTGATGTTATGGGAGATCCGACCGTCGGATTCTCCTGAAACTGGAACCAATTGGGTTCGTATCGAAAAGAGCTTTCCAACGAATATTAGAAATTTGAAAATCTAACGGTTGGATTTGGAATTATTTCCAAATCAAATTTGGAAAAGGTCGCTGTAAGTGCAGTTCGATGGTCGTTGATGGAAATCGACTGTACGGGCCTTGATAAAATTATTAAAAATATCAATATTTTGTGTAAAATCATAAGAGATGATTTGTGAAGACTTGGGATGAAAAATTCCAAATTTGAAAAGATAAAAATAGATTGTTATCGAAATGAACTAGTTTTGAACTAGAATTATAATCCCATTTATTTTTAAAATAAATAAAGTGGATTTGAAATGGTTTTGAAAATAACCAGAATATCCAATATATAAAGTGGAAATGGATTTGAATCGAAATTATCTTCGGAATATTTCGATGTTGGATTTCGTGATTATACAGATATGGTTGTGGAAATTTGAAAGATATATTTATATCATTATTTCCAATACGACATTTGCTAGTTACAGAATTTGATATTGAATATAAGCCGATATATTTTCTATTCAGAGCCTTGTATTTAATATCAAATGTGATTTTGGTTTCGTCGTGAATGGTGTCTTAAACAACACTGTTCGTGGACCCAGTTTAGAAAAGAATAAATCTTTTAATTAAGATTTAGTGAAATTGTCCAGTTAATTAGTATTTAATTGGAATTGAATTTCGTGAGCGGTGTTTTGAATAACACCTGTTCTTTAACCCGATTAACAATGGAATGTGATTTTGGGTTTATTGTGAACCGTGTTTTAGATGACATTGGTTCTTTAACCCAGTTAAAGACTGGATATTGATTTTTGGGAAGATTAAAACTAAGTGGAATTTTAATGAATCTTTAAGTAGATTAAAGTGATCATGAATGGAGTATCACCAGTTTTGCTCCAAGCGATAGTCAAATCTTTAATTAGATTTGAACGTGAAATGGTAATTAATATTTACCGATAACACCGTGGTGTTAGATATGGGGTATTACCAGTTTTGCTCCATGGGATGAATAGGTTGGGATTGGGAAATAAAATAAATGATTACTTCGGTGTGGTTCGCTAATCCCGACTAGTTTGGAAAACCCTAACATGGTTTCAAATGATATCCAAAGGAAGATTAAAGAATAAATTTAGAAGAATTTATCTTTGATAAAATTAATGGGAACCTTTCCCTAAGAATGTGAATATTTGAATAAAAGAATATTCTGAGTTGGAATGAGGCGTATGTTGGGTTTATGTAATGTGTTTATTATATACGTGGGTTATTCGGAAAGGCCGGGTTTATACCCATTCTGAATAACCGATTCGACGATAATTCGAAGATGAAGACGGTGGTTGAAGACCGGAAGTCTTCACATCGTTTGGATGATTATTGATGATCTTGATTGGGCTGTACACCCAAGAGGAGGGAATCAGTTGGTGATCGTCCAGACATACTTGGAGATCGATGGATATGCAAGGAAAGTGCCTCCGGTTTCGTTCAGACCCAAAACGAACTTGTAAATGGACTGTGTGTCTGACATTGGATTTTATTCTGTGTTGATTGATCTCTATTAAATATAGATCTGTTTGGCGGCGGAGAATTTATTCTCTTGCTTAACGCCCTTCTCTGAGATGTACGAGCTCAGAGGTTGTATATCGATGGACATCAGTCGCATGGAGTGAATTGCCTGTGTGGCATGCCTAAGTGGCAGATGATCAAGGCTTCTGTTGAAAAGCAAAGTCTTGTGGTTGATGATCAAAGCACGGCCTGTGTGGCGTATCTTTGTGTATAGCATTAATTCGCGAGCCTCACACCTCGGTATGAGTCAAAAACGGGATAGTGACTGCAGGGGAAGCACGTCGTTTCTTTCTAGCTAAGGGTGATGTCAGTGACCTACCAGCCCTGACATTTATATACTTTTTACCTGTGTGGTTATTGGAATGCGAGGCACCTCGAATATATGGTCGATAACTGGCACTATGTGAGCCGACGTACAGACCATTATATAGGTCCTATAGGACCGGGAAACGTGTGTTCAGGAAATGTCAATCCTCAAAAGTAAGACAAGACCGGCCCTGAAGATCCAAGGATCGTTGTGTGTGGTCCTAAGACATTTGCTAGAGTGTCTCGAACGGAGAGGAGCTTGCACCTTGTCTTGACTCATGATGGAATCCAATTTCCAATACGTGATATTTCGGTTTTATTTGTAGAGCCTAGTATTGGCGACATAGTGGTATGGGACACTTATGCCGTCTATGATTGATACTTATGATCGGAATTGTTTTGACACTATACACTTGTACTAGTATCAAATGATTTGTTTTGAACGTACCAAGCATATTTGGCTATTATAAGGGAAAACCCTATCCTTCGGCTTGCGTTGCATTGTGTGATGGGACCTGGGTCTTATAATAGCTTCATTTTTCTTTATTTAGCATTGCGCTGTTGTTTTATGCACTGGTATTCTTGGGAGGAAACCCGTTCCGTGTTATACGGCGTGGTCCCTTGATTTACCTAACTTTAAAAATAAAGATTAATAATTGTTTTAGTTCTCACACCAGTCACATGACTGACCTAGAGTTTATTGTTTTAACCTAAACTCTGGGTGCCCTTATTTTCCGCATGGGCAGCTAATAGTTGGGTTTTGTAGATTTATTTTCACAGGATCCTGGTTTATAGCTGAAGTGATATTCGGAAAGCTCTGTATCCGTGTATTTCTTTCAGTTATGTTTTGTATTATTTTTCCGCTGCAGTAATGTATTTAAATCTCTGATATTTGTCATATGTGTAATATTTATTCATACTCTGTATATTCTTGTATTCTGATGGAATTGTTGTAGTAAACAATGAAATGTTCTTCTGTTTGCGTTCTGATTGGTCTTGTCCTCAAAGCAATTCGTGCTTTCCTTACCGGGGAAGTTACGGGTTCTTGTAGTGGTATTAGAGCTTTGGTTTGCAGAGCTCGTGAACAAGACATATTAGAACCGAACGAAAGAATCCATCAGAGGTTGGATTAGTAATATCCAATGAGAATGGCTCGTTAGAGATAGGATCAGTATTATCCTGGAACGAGTGTGAAGAGTATATTTTTCAAATAAAATTGAAAACAAATTTAGTTTTGGAAATTAAATCTTGTTATACGTATTTGATTATTAATTTATATTGAATTTGGACAATCGAGTATATCAAGATTTCGCATATACGCGTCATGAACGTATATTCGAAGTTTTAATATACTGGATAGATATAGAATCACACTCTAGTCACCCGGACATGATTCCGATGATGGCGCGCCGTCACCAGTATTTATTTTCGAGTTTCGAAAGTGGGATATCTGTATATTTCCATTAGACTGGTGTGAGAACCAAAACTAGATAGTTTTATTGTTGTGATTTGGCATCAAAATCATGATTTTCTGTATATATATATGTATATGTATCAAAATTATGAATTTGAAAAGCCAATCAACTAATTGATTGATGGTTGTGTTGTTTGATTATTGGTTTGATATTTTTAACCATTTATTGAACTGAATATTGAACTGTATTGAAAATTGTTTGAAATTGCATGCATACACATGTACTTACATTGAACAGGTCATAACAAGGAGGCTAGAGCAGAGAATAAAATTGTTTGCCCGACAAATAGGTACATGTTTACAAATTTATTGGGATTTGATGATTTTATGAGCCGATTGGCTAGCCGCTTGGATGTTTCTTTTTCTTTTTGGATTGATGAGGGCCAAGGGAGGCTATTTGAAATATCCCGAAGTCCCCGGTGCAGGGGAGGTTATGGCGAAATTTTTCGAAAATTTAGGGTGTTAGCCAAATTTTTGAAAAATTTGAAAAGTTCTTAGAAACTGAAAAGTTGAATAACTTAAGCCATAATTAAAATAATGAAAGTTGAGTTGATTAGTAAAACAACTTTCAGCTTCGTTCCTTTTTTAGGATGAAAAGTTTTAAGTGGGGGAGATTGTAACAACCCGGAAAATCCGAGCCAATTTAAAAATTTTATTTTGGCAATTTTGATGAATTTTGAATATTTAAAATGAATTATTTTAAATAATAACGAAGAGAAATTTATTTTGAATAGGAATAGAATGTATATCTTTATATAGATCATTGTTAGAATATAAATATTTATTTTAAATAATAAAAGGAATTGAAAATGGCGCGGTAGTTTGAAAATTCGATTTCAAAATTTAAATGAATGTATCGGGTGCAAAATAAATCGGATTTTAGTGAAACCAAAAATATTTGAATCTATTTGAAAATATCTTTCCAACAAAGCCGAAAAATCGAAATTTCATAGCGGGGATAAGAAGTTATGCTCAGTTGAAATTTCAGAATAGTCGCTATGGGATTTTGAGCCCTTAAAAATGGAAATTTTGCAAACGACCTCAGTTTTCGACGAAACCGCTTTTGTTGGATCCGTGATGTCAAGTTATTGCTAGGTTACAAAATTCGTATTTTTTCAAATCAATATGTGAGTGTGGCGAAAGAAAACGTGTTTTTACGGTTTAAGTCAATTTTGATTGACTAAAAAAGACCATTTTTCAAACGATCTCAGAATTTGACGAAATTAGTTTTGTTAGGACCGTATCGTCGATACGAAGCTAGAAAATATTTTTTGGGAATTTTTAGAGTCCATACGTGGCCCCGGTAAATTGAAATGTGCGTTTAAATTGAATATATAAAGTTTTATATTTTGATTTTGACGTAAACTGGTCGAAACAATGGGATTGGCCAATGAAACATATCTCATTGTGTTCAGAATGGGGGTAATCAGCTAGTGGCGACAGTCGTTGGGTCTCTTTTGGCGTTTGTATACGAAATCACAATTATGGAGAAAATAAAATAATAAATTAATTAAATAAAATATTCCCTCCATCCTCTCCCTTAGTCAACGGCACCCCCTTTCCTTTTCACGATTCAAATAAAAAAAGAGAAAGGGGCGAATGGCGGGGGAGGAAGACCGCCGCCGCGGCCACTAGGGGCGGCGCACCTCCGGCACCGCCACCCAGGAAGATCCCTCCCTTTGAGCCTCCTTCCTCCTCCCTTCTCCTCTCCGCCCCTTCCCATTAACGCCGCCCCTCAGCCAATCCCCCACCTCGCGCCTCCCCTCCCTCCTCTCTACCCTCGCTCCTCCTTCCCCTCATAAAAATCGAACCCCCAAATGCTCCAGGACCCAAATCGAGCCACAACCGTGTCGGAGAACCGCCAGCCACCCTCCATCCATCGCGACTGCAAGCTCAGCACCTACCTCAGACCGCCCTCTCAAACCCCAAAACAACCGGTATGTTTTAATTCGATTTTTATTCTGGGATGAAAAAATCGATTTTTATTTGTTTACATAGGAAAAAATTTGATTTTTAACAAAGTAAAGTTAGGATTTTTATTTACATAAAAATGAGATTTTTATATAGGTATGTAGCGTGTAAAGGTCGGATTTTTATATATGATATTAGCAAAGAAAGGTCGGATTTTTATATGAGAAGTAAAATAAAAATACGATTTTTATGCTAATATAAAGTTATGATATATATATATATATATATATATATATATATATATATATATATATATATTAGCAAAGTAAAAATATAATCTTTACAGCATATAGAGCGATATAAAAATATAACTTTTATCCATGGAGTGATAATATTAAAATGTGATTTTTATATAGAGAATGGCGAGGGAAAAATATAATCTTTATTATATGAACACCGTTATAAAAATAGAATTTTTATCTATATAGTAGCGATGTAAAAATAGAATTTTTATCTATATAGTAGCGGTGTAAAAATAGAATTTTTATCTATATAGTAGCGGTGTAAAAATAGAAATTTTATCTATATAGTAGTGGGGTAAAAATATAATTTTTATCTATAAAGTAGTGGTGTAAAAATAGAATTTTTGTCTATATAGTTGCGGTATAAAAATATGATTTTTATCTATATAGAGTGATTATAAAAATGTGATTTTTATCTATATAGAGTGATTATAAAAATGTGATTTTTATATAATAGAAACAATATAAAAATGTGATTTTTATATATGTAGTGGCTAGGGACAATGAAATTGACAAAAGACGAGCACGACGAAGATTTCTACATATGAAGAGTCGCGGTATATTGGTTTAGCTAGTCGGTGAGAGCTTCTCACTTTAAATCTTGTTTTCTAGTTAAAAATATATACTAGGATGCAGACGGTGCTTACCAGCACCCGATACCCGTCGTCCACAGACCATGGACGACTTGTATGCTTGTTTGATGTGTTGTGAAGTTTGTTTGTGATGTTGATGTGTAATGGATAATAAAACATTCATGTGTTGAAATAAGTTAATTATCGTTAAAAATATAATTTTTAACGTGAATGTGAATAAATAAATATTCATTTACAAACCGGACGGTTTGTTTATGTACACCTATTTGAAGGATATTGATTGGGACGTTAAATTTTAAATGTCGCCCAACCGCACAATAAAAATCAGTGTTTGTTTATTTGAAACCCCACACGGGTGTTGGGATGATATTTGGCGTACGCTAATCCCAATTACTTAGTTGTATGTCGATCGATTGGTCGACAGACTGTATGAGCGTTAATTAGTTATATTTAATGCTTATGCAGTTGTGTGGTGCACTTTGTATGATGGTTGATTATTTAACGTTGCTATTATATACATGTATTGTATGGAATCCATATAATTAACATTATATGGTAATTGATTGGGCCTCATTCCAATTGGGAAAATATAGAATAAAGAATATTCATGTGTTGAATAAAATATATATTCATGTGTTGAATAGAATAAAGAATATTCATGTATTGAATAAAATATATATATTCATGTGTTGAAAATATTCATGTATTGAGTAAAATATTTTAAACAATTAAATTTACATCTTTATCATAATTTTATAAAATATATTAAATAACAAAAATAGTCATGTGTTGACGATGCTCATGTGTTGAGAATATTCATGTGTTGAAAGAAAAATATAGATTGATGTGTTGAATAGAATAAATATTCATTTGTTGAATAGAATAACGAAGTTATTGAAATATATAAAGCCGTGTTGATTAGAGATGCGCCATTTTGACGCGAACGATATTTATATCGATTATATTCGTTTTTATAATGATTATAGAGAAGGAAGTGATTTCAAAATATAACGTTTTGAAAATATTATCATTTATATATTAATGATATGAAATATTCAATTTTGATTTAAAATTGAATATGAAGTTGAAATTGTTTTGAAAACGAATTTAAAACGAATTATAAAATACGTTTAGAATTGAAATCGATGAAATATATATAATGTATATATTATATATATTAATGGCCTGAATAGAACGCTCCGCACCGCGACAGTTCGCGAATTTCGACCATTGACTTCGAATTGACGTTACGGGAGATCCGACCGTCGGATTCTCCTTAAACTGGAACTGTTGGGTTCGTATCGAAAAGAGCTTTCCAATGAATATTAGAAATTTGAAATCTAATGGTTGGATTTGGAATTATATCCAAATCAAATTTGGAAAAGGTCGTTGTAAGTGCAGTTCGATGGCCGTTGATGGAAATCGACTGTACGGGCCTTGATAAAATTAATAAAAATATCAATAATTTGTGTAAAATCATAAGTGAAGAATTGGGACGAAAAATTCCAAATATGAAAAGATAAAAATAGATTTTTATCGAAATGAACTAGTTTTGAACTAGAATTATAATCCCATTTATTTTTAAAATAAATAAAGTGGATTTGAAATGGTTTTGAAAATAACTAGAATTTCCAATATATAAATTGGAAATGGATTTGAATCGAAATTATCTTCGGAATATTTCGATGTTGGATTTCGTGATTATACAGATATGGTTGGGGAAATTTGAAAGATATATTTATATCGTTATTTCCAATGCGATATTTGTTGGTTACAGAATTTGATATTGAATATAAGCCGATATATTTTCTATTCAGAGCCTTGTATTTAATATCAAATGTGATTTTGGGTTCGTCGTGAATGGTGTCATAAACAACACTGTTCGTGGACCCAGTATAGAAAAGAATAAATCTTTTAATTAAGATTTAGTGGAATTGTCTAGTTAATTAGTATTTAATTGGAATTGAATTTAAATTGGTTTTTGGGTTTATCGTGAGCGGTGTTTTGAATAACACCTGTTCTTTAACCCGATTAACAATGGAATGTGATTTTGGGTTTATCGTGAACCGTGTGTTAGACGACATTGGTTCTTTAACCTAGTTAAATACAGGATATTGATTTTTGGGAAGATTAAAACTAAGTGGAATTTTAATGAATCTTTAAGTAGATTAAAGTGATCGAGAATGGAGTATCACCAGTTTTGCTCCAAGCGATAGTCAAATCTTTAATTAGATTTGAACGTGAAATGGTAATCAATATTTACCGATAACACCGTGGTGTTAGATATGGGGTATTACCAGTTTTGCTCCATGGGATGAATAGGTTGGGATTGGAAAATAAAATAAATGATTACTTCGGTATGGTTCGCTAATCCCGACAAGTTTGGAAGACCCTAACATGGTTTGAAATGATATCCAAAGGAAGATTAAAGAATAAATTTAGAAGAATTTATCTTTGATAAAATTAATGGGAACCTTTCCCTAAGAATGTGAATATTTGAATAAAAGAATATTCTGAGTTGGAATGAGGCGTATGTTGGGTTTGTGTAACGTGTTTATTATATATGCGGGTTATTCGGAAAGGCCGAGTTTGTACCCATTCTGAATAACCGATTCGACGATTAGTCGAAGATGAAGACAGTGGTTGAAGATCGGAAGTCTTCACATCGTTTGGATGATTATTAATGATCTTGATTAGGCTGTACACCCAAGAGGAGGGAACCAGTTGGTGATCGTCCAGACGTACTTGGAGATCGTTGGATATGCGAGGAAAGTGCCTCCGGTTTCGTTCAGACCCAGAACGAACTTGTAAATGGAATGTGTGTCTGATTTTGGATTTTATTCTGTGTTGATTGATCTCTATTAAATATACATCTTTTTGGCGGCGGAGAATTTATTCTCTTGCTTAATGCCCTTCTCTGAGACATATGAGCTCAGAGGTTGTATATCGATGGATATCAGTCGCATGGAGTGAATTGCCTATGAGGCATGCCTAAGTGGCAGATGATCAAGGCTTCTGTTGAAAAGCAAAGTCTTGTGGTTGATGATCAAAGCATGGCTTGTGTGACGTAGCTATATGTATAGCGTTAATTCGCGAGCCTCACACCTCGGTATAAGTCAAAAACGGGATAGTGACTGCAGGGAGAGCACGACCTTTCTTTCTAGCTAAGGGTGATGTCAGTGACCTACCAGCCCTGACATTTATATACTTTTTACATGTGTGGTTGTTGGAATGCGAGGCACCTAGAATATATGGTCGATAACTGGCACTATGTGAGCCAACGTACAGACCATTATATAGGTCCTATAGGACCGGGAAACGTGTGTTCAGGAATTGCCAATCCTCAAAAGTAAGAGAGGACCGACCCTAAAGATCCAAGGATCGCTGTGTGTGGTCCTGAGACATTTGCTAGAGTGTCACGAAGGGAGGGGAGCTTGCACCTTGCCTTGACTCATGATGGAATCCAATTTCCAATACGTGATATTTCGGTTTTATTTGTAGAGCCTAGTATTGGCGACATAGTGGTATGGGACACTTATGCCGTCTATGATTGATACGTATGATCGGAATTGTTTTGACACTATACACTTATACTATTATCAAATGATTTGTTTTAAACGTACCAAGAATGTTTGGCTATTATAAGGGAAAACCCTATCCTTCGGCTTGCGTTGCATTGTGTGATGGGACCTGGGTCTTATAATAGCTTCATTTTTCTTTATTTAGCATTGCGCTGTTGTTTTATGCACTGGTATTCTTGGGAGGAAACCCGTTCTATGTTATACGGCGTGGTCCCTTGATTTACCTAACTTTAAAAATAAAGATTAATAATTGTTTTAGTTCTCACACCAGTCACATGACTGACCTGGAGTTTATTATTTTAATCTAAACTCTGGGTGCCCTTATTTTCCGCACGGGCAGCTAGTAGTTGGGTTTTGCAGATTTATTTTCATAGGATCCTGGTTTGTAGCTGAAGTGATATTCGGAAAGCTCTGTATCCGTGTATTTCTTTCAGTTATGTTCTGTATTATTTTTCCGCTGTAGTAATGTATTTAAATCTCTGATATTTGTCAAATGTGCAATATTTATTCATACTCTGTATATTCTTGTATTCTGATGGAATTATTGTAGTAAACAATGAAATGTTCTTCTGTTTGCGTTCTGATTGGCCTTGTCCTCAAAGCAATTCGTGCTTTCCTTACCGGGGAAGTTACGGGTTCTTACAATAACTGATTTGCTTGCACAACAACTCAGTGCAGATTTGCACTTTCGAATGTAAAAAACTGCTCTTTTTTTTAATGGCGAAGGTAAGAAAACGATGTTCAGATTGATATTCTCGTCTATAATTGAAGATAATATATAGACGGGGATTAGGGCTGAACGAAAATACTGGGTAGTGAGAGAGACCCGGATCTACTAAAATAACGAGTCAAGAGTTTACCGCTTTATGTAAAAGTCGGCTCAGAAATATTTTCCATAAAAAACAGTTTGAAAAAGGCAAGGTTTTCTGGTCCAAAAATATAAATGTCTACACCACAAAGCCAAAGCCCAAACCCGCGCCCGAACCGAACCGGACCAGACTGGGTCGAGTCGAGTCGAGTTGGTCGGTCGCGCGCGCGTGTGTGGTGGTCATAATGCATGGTCTCCCTCCTCACAACAAAGCATGTATTGAGAGCCCAAGGCCCCAACATGATTTCTTAGAAGCAAATATAAATACTTGCTTCTTCCATATAGTCCCATGATGTGGGACTATTCACATATAGGAGTCATTCATACACTTATTCCAACATTTTTAATAATTCACCTAATGTTTATAAAAACATTTCCAACAATCCCCCACTTGAATTATTAAAAATATTTTCGAGCAGTTTCTTAAATAAAACAAAAAAATACATAAGATTGTGCATAAACAAAGGTGTCATCCGACTTGAACCTTTACATAGTGAATAAGATTCAGTTTTTACTAGAGTGACGCGTAGTCTTGAACTCTATTCCTGACATCAAACCACACACACAACCTTTTCTATAGTGCAATCAAATAAGCTCGTGCATTTATGGCCATGCACATCTATCCCAATTTAATGAATGCTCTAGAAGTTTTGCCCAAAACTCCATGGGAAACGGCCACATTTCCACATTCACATAGGTAAGTCTATCAAGAGTACTCCTAAAGGTAGGTATTCCACTCCAAATAGAGTATAGATCTCATTAAGAGTTTCTATCAACTCATCCTTTATTCACTTCAGGAATACATGCTTCTTGGTTTATTAAATAGCATATTCATCTCCTATCACTACACAACTTGTTTTTACCCATTGAACCTAGTTCTTGGGATCTCCAGTCATTTAGGTTGGGTTACCATTGTGCGTGACTCAACAATCTAAGGGCAATAGTCTCATTCTTTTAGAAGAATTAAGGACTTTCTCTCTGGACAGTCCTTTCGTCAAAGGGTCTGCCAAATTTTCATCACTACGTACGTAATCCACTCTAATGGTACATGTTGAAAGTAGTTCTCTAACAGTGTTGTGCTTACGACGTATTTGTCGTCTCTTACCATTATAATAACGGTTCTGAACTTTTGCAATAGCCGCGGTACTATCGCAATGTATCAACACAGCTGGTATCGGTTTTTCCGATAAGGGGATCTCAGCTAGCAGATTTCTCAAGTACTCTGCTTCTTCACTAGCTGTGGCTAGTGCTATCATCTCAGACTCCATAGTGGACTGAGCCAAAATAGTTTGTTTCTTGTATTTCCAATAAACAGCTCCTCCAGCGATGCTAAATATATAGCCACTGGTCGCTTTAGAATCATCAGATAAAGTATTCCAGTCTGCATCAGAATATCCTTCAAGTACAGCTGGAAACCTTTCATAATGTAATCCAAGGTTCATTGTTCGTTTAAGGTATTTCATGACCCTTTCAATAGCATGTCAGTGCTCTATACTAGGTCTACTGGTAAACCTGCACAATAATCCTACGACATAGGCAATGTCGGGTCTAGTACTATCAGTGGCATACCGAAGGCTGCCAATGATGCTCGCATAATCAGACTGTCTAACACCTTCACCAGTGTTCTTAAATAACTTTACACTTGGATCATATGGTGTACGTGCAGGTTTACAATCAAAGTAATTGCATTTCTTCAGTATTTTCTCAATGTAATGAGATTGATCCAAAGAAATTCCCTTTTCTGACCTAGTAATTTTAATACCAAGGATTACACTCGCCTCACCTAGATCTTTCATATCAAAATTGGCACTTAATAAAGATTTGACAGAGTTTATGGCATGAATGTTTGACCCAAAGATGAGTAGGTCATCTACATAAAGGCATATAATAGTGCAAATTTCATTCTCAGAATTGTAATAAATGCATTTGTCACTTTCATTAACTTTAAAACCATGTGAAATGATTAAGTTATCAAATTTTTCATGTCACTGTTTAGGTGCTTGTTTTAAACTATATAATAATTTATCTAATTTGCATATTTAATGTTCTTGACCATGTACTACAAATCCTTCAGACTGGTCCATATAAATTTCTTCGTCTAATTCACCATTTAAAAAAACGGTTTTAACATCCATTTGGTGTGTTAGTAAATTATGAATGGAAGCAAGTGAGATTAATACCCGAATGGATGTTATTCTAGTTACGGGAGAAAAAGTGTCAAAGAAATCTATATTTTCTTTTTCTCTAAAACCTTTAGCTACTAGTCGTGCTTTATATTTATCAATAGTGCCATCAGGTTTTAATTTCTTTTTAAGCAACCATTTAAAGCCTATAGATTTACAACCAGGGGGTATATCTACCAAATGCCAAGTCTTATTGGATTCCAAAGAATCCATCTCATTGAAAGTGTATATGCAGCAGTATACGATCGTGTAGTATGGAGTATAGGATATAATGTATATGGTAGAGTAGTAAGCAGTAAATCACACAGTCGATTTATACTGGTTCGGACCACTGTCCTACGTCCAGTCCCAGACTCACTTCTGGTATTTCACTAACACTAAAACCCTCACTTCACCCGGAGGAATAGGTTCACAATTGCCCGAACCACTCAACGGGATTTCTTGCCTCAACCACTAAAGAGGTCTTCACTAATACAGAATAATTGTTGACTCTTTTGTGTTCTTGGTAACATGGATTGTCGAATATTAAGTACACCCTTCCTATAGCCTTTCCTTGATGATAATCGTGAAGTGCGTGAAGGAATATGGAAGTTTAAAAGTCTCAAGTATGAAAGTAGATAGCTTTTTAGAACTTAGAGAGCTTTGAATAAGATAGAGAGAATTATAATAAAATTCAGTGATTAGATCATCTAAACAGTTCTCTATTTATAATATATAAAAAGATACAACTGATCGTGAAGAGTTTTGATGAAGAGATATGGATTAAATAGTTGTGTCTCTTTTTAAAGGATGCAACTCTTCGGAATTCAGATGTCTGAAAATAAAATTCAGATGTCTGTTTATTTTGAAAATCAAGTCAGAAAGGAAATAGTTTATTTCGGGGGCATTTCAGATGTCTGAAATATATCAACCAGACGCCTGAATATTGTATTTAAAAACATTCTGTTTCAGCAAGCAGACGTCTGAATTTTTTCAGACAAGACGTCTATTTTCTGTTTCTTGCCTATTCCTTGCCTTGTTTAAATTGGAAAACTATATATATAAAAAACGTGTGTGTGTGTGTCATCAAGGAAGACCTTAACATATAAATCTAGGACTAACAGACTCTTACAACATATAAGTGATCTTCGTTTTGTGTTCTTGAATCTGATTGTCAAAAATATCGTCCTGCAACATAGAATTAGTCGATAATGATATATATGTACATGTATAGTCGTCATAATCAAAACGCCATATTGCGAGATCCAACATTCTCCTCCTTTTTGATAATGACAACTATTTATGTGACTCCCCCCTGTCAATATGCATATATTATCATATATTTCTCCCCTTTTGTCATTGACAAAAAGAATGAGGGAATGTAATAAATATCGTCGTCTTCTCTTTATTTTCTTCCCCTTAGTGTGTGATATATGAATATTTCTCCCCCTAAGTATGTGACTATTATTTTCCCAAATTCCCTAATTTAGCTTTGAGCTCAGTTTTCAAAGATATTAGAGATATTGAAATACCCTCCTTTTTGTTGTGGTGTACCTGCAACAAATATTATATATATACTTTGGTACCCACTTTCTCTATTAGGGTCCAGGGGTTAGAGAGAAGGTAACCATACCCACAAGGGTTTAATGGTACCTTTGAAAATAAAGTTTTTATTTTTAACTACTGAATCAAAATAATCATCAATATATTTTTCTCTGTTTTTCCAATTTACAGGAACCCAAATACTTAGATAATTTCTATTAATATTTCCTATTGTACTTCTATTATAAATGTTTCTAGTCATAGAAGCATTTGAATTTCTGTAGAAATTTGATCTTCGAGTTACACGTGCTTTAGTACTAGTAGTTAAATTTTTATAATACATGAAAGCATATCTAGTACTAGTTCTATGATTAGTTTTATTATACCCTAAGCCACGTTTATCATGTAAAGATCTACAGCAAGATAAAATATTTAAATCATTTTGACTTTTATTAAATTTTGCGAACTTATTTGTACATTTTTCAAATTTGATTCCAAAGTCGTGATTGAAATTTTCAAAAGAAGTCTTGCAATCTAGTAAACCAATTTTCTTATTTAATTCAGAATTCTCTCTTTTTAAAGTACTATTCTCATTTTCGAGATGACAAATTTGAGATCCTGAATTAACTAAAGAAGAGTGTAATTTTTCAAAATTTTCATTCGAATCAGACGTTTTATTTTGCAAAGTATTATTATTAACCTTTAAAAACTCATATTCTTCAGATAATTCTGAATTCTTTTCAGTTAAAGCTCCATTCTCTTTTTCAAAAGACAAAATTAAAGAATTAGAATTATTTAAAGAATCTTCTAATGATTCATTTCTATTTTTCAAGAGATCAATTTCCTTTAAAAGAACATTGTTTTTATCTTCAAGTCGCTTATTTTCTTTTTGAAAGAAATCTTTTTGAAAAACAAGCTCTTCTACGGTATTTTCAAAACATTTGGCTTGTTTGACTAAAAAATTGTTTTCTTCTTTTAATTTGGAATTTTCTTGCTCACAATCTTTAGACTTGGCTAAAATAATTGCATTAAGTTTACCCAAACTTTTAAAATCTTTTAATATTTTTTCGTGGTCTAATAAAAGATCTTTATATAATGAATCCTTACATACCGATTGTGATCTCACTTTAGCCATTAAACATTTGCTCTCTTGCTCCGTCGCTTCTGCTTTGTTGTTCTTCCACTTTCTAATGCCTTTACTAGATTTCTTTATTGCCATTTATTCTAGGATGTTGTTACGATCTCTAGAATACCAAGCTCTAATACCAATTGAAAGTGTATATGTAGCAGTATAGGATCGTGTAGTATGGAGTATAGGATATAATGTATATGGTAGAGTAGTAAGCAGTAAACCACACAGTCGATTTATACTGGTTCGGACCACTGTCCTATGTCCAGTCCCAGACTCACTTCTGGTATTTCACTAACACTAAACCCCTCACTTTACCCGGAGGAATAGGTTCACAATTGCCCGAACCACTGAACGGGATTTCTTGCCTCAACCACTGAAGAGGTCTTCATTAATACAGAATAATTTGTTGACTCTTTTGTGTTCTTGGTAACACGGATTGTCGAATATTAAGTACACCCTTCCTATAGCCTTTCCTTGATGATAATCGTGAAGTGCGTGAAGGAATATGGAAGTTTAAAAGTCTCAAGTATGAAAGTAGATAGCTTTTTAGAACTTAGAGAGCTTTAAATAAGATAGAGAGAATTAGAATAAAATTCAGTGATTAGATCATCTAAGCAATTCTCTATTTATAATATATAAAAAGATATAACTGATCATGAAGAGTTTTGATGAAGAGATATGGATTAAATAGTTGTGTCTCTTCTTAAAGGATGCAAACTCTTCGGAATTCAGATGTCTGAAAATAAAATTCAGATGTCTATTTATTTTAAAAATCAAGTCAGAAAGGAAATAGTGTATTTCGGGGGCATTTCAGACGTCTGAAATATATCAACCAGACGTCTGAATATTGTATTTAAAAACATTCTGTTTCAGCAAACAGACGTCTGAATTTTTTCAGACCAGACGTCTGTTTTCTGTTTCTTGCCTATTCCTTGCCTTGTTTAAATTAGAAAACTATATATATATAAAACATGTGTGTGTTTCATCAAGGAAGACCTTAACATATAAATCTAAGACTAACAGACTCTTACAACATATAAGTCACCTTCGTTTTGTGTTCTTGAATCTGATTGTCAAAAATATCTTCATGCCACATAGAATTAGTCGATAATAATATATATGTACATATATAGTTGTCATAATCAAAACGCCATATTGTGATATCCAACAATCATCATTTATAGCCTCTTGCCAAAAATTGGCATCTAAAGAAGATAAGGCCTCTTGAAGGTTTAAGGGATCCTCCTCTATAGTAAAAGCACAAAATTCGAACCAAGATCTTTTACGGTTCTTGTTCTTTTACTTCTTCTAGGTTCAACTTCAGAACTTTATTAAGTTCTGTTCTAATAGGCATACTTGATGTGCCCCCCACTGTTCCTTAATTTAAAAGAAAATTTTGTTTCATAAAAATCGGCATCATTTGATTCAATTATATTATGTGTATTTAGGTCATAAAATTGGTATGCTTTGCTATTGATAGCATAGCCTATAAATACACATTCATATGCTCTACTTGCCAATTTTATTCTCTTTGGGTCTGGAATGCGAATATATTCTAAACAACCCCAAGTTCTAAAGTATGAGACATTGGGTTTATAATTCTTTAAAACTTCATAAGGTGAAATTTTATTCTTAGATTTGGGGATTCTATTCAGAACATAACATACAGTCAATAAAGTATCCCCCCACCAATGTTTTGCTGCACCAGTATTTAGTAGGATGACAACTACTAATTCGGTAAAAGTCCTATTTTTTCTTTCAACTTTATCGTTCATTTCAGGTGAATAGGGTGCGGTTCTTTCATGTACAATACCATGTAATTTAAAGAAGTCCAGAATTGAACTAGGTTCATATTCTGTTCCTCTATCACTACGAAGTCTCTTAATTTTCCTATTTGCTTGATGCTCAATTTCAGTATTGAATGTTTTAAACATATCAAATGCATCACTTTTATATTTCATAAAATATACATAGGTGAAATCAGAGCAGTCATCAATAAAAGTGATAAAGTAACGATGTCCATGTCTAGTCAAAGTGCCATCAAGCTCACATATATCAGAATGAATCAAGTCTAAGGGTTCAGAAACTTTATCAACAGATTTATGAGGTTTCTTCGTGATTTTAGCTTGTGTACAGAATTCACATTTATCAGGTTCAGATTCTGATATTTTAGGAATCATATCTAGGGTGCTCATGTTATGAATTATTCGTTTATTAATATGACATAATTTAGAATGCCAAATATTAAATTCACACAACATATAAGCAGAAGTAGTCACTTTATTAGATTCAACATTTAATTTAAACATTCCCTCATAAGCATAACCCTTTCCCACAAAATTCCCCTTATAAGTTTAGGGTATACAAATCAGCTGAAGTAGTTACTATTGGAAAACAATGGCTGAGTCAGATTGATGTTGGGAAACAATGTTCGAATATAAAAAACTGCTCTCTTTTTTTAATGGCGAAGGTAAGAAAACGATGTTCAGATTGATATTCTGGTCTACAATTGAAGATAATACATAGATGGGGATTAGGGCTGAAAGAAAATACTGGTAGTGAGAGAAAATCGGGTCTACTAAAATAATGAGTCAAGAGTTTACCACTTCATGTAAAAGTCGGCTCAGAAATATTTTCCATAAAAAACGGTTTGAAAAAGGCAAGGTTTTCTGTTCCAAAAAAATAAGTGTCTACACCACAAAGCCAAAGCCCAAACCCGAGCCCGGACCGGACCGGGCCGGGGCGGGTCGAGTTGAGTCGGTCGGTCGTGTGCTCGTGTGTGGTGGTCATGATGCATGGTCTCTCTCCTCACAACAAAGCATGTATTGGGAGCCCAAGGCCCCAACATGATTTCTTAGAAACAAGTATAAATACTTGCTTCTTTCATATAGTCCCATGATGTGAGACTATTCACATATAGGAGTCATTCATACACTTATTCCAACATTTTTAATAATTCACCTAATGTTTATAAAAACATTTCCAACAGTTATAGGCTGAATATGACGATAATTAAGTTGAATAAGTGATTATGATGATAATTGAGTTGAACAGATGTTTTGTTGGTATCAAATAATTTTTAAAGTTTGAGTATTAGTTTTATAATTAATTTGAGGTTCAGTTTATAATTATTGATATCGGTGGTAGTAGGTATTAGTTCTTTATATTATTAGTTGAAATAAGCATTTGTTGTTGATGATTTGTTTTCCATTTTGCAATCGCGACAATTTCAGCTCTTTTATTTTGTTTGTATTCAATGATAGCACTATTAGCATTCAATTGTTTGTTGGTTGCCTTTTTTATGGTTAAATTTACCGACGCTAGTTTCAATTAACTTCTTTAACACTGAATTTACCAGCGAACCATGCTAACATACAATGAAATGTCATACAATCTGAGGTAAAGTTTGATTTCTGAAAGGGACAAGTTACGTTGGCATCTGCATCAGACGCGTTCGACGCGTCCGACGTATCTAACGTGGGGCCCACAATTTTGCTAAGTTGAGCTTACCGGTTGGAAACCAAGCTTTAGCTTTCGACGCGTCAGACGCCAACAGAAAAATTTGGTAACGACTCCTTTTTCCAACTTATAAAATCAACCCCTTTCCACTCTATTTCCTTCAACAATCCACACCTCAAACTATACAATTTTTCATCAACAATGGCTGAAGTAAATCGTCCAAAAGCAATATTTTGCCGACCTCTAAAGGTATAGTCTTCGTTTGCAACTTCAAAGTTTCTCCGTATAGCTGTTGATGCTTATCAAGCTGCTGGAAAGAACAAAAAAGGGATATACAAGAGGATTACAACTGCTCTGAACGAGTCTTTGGCTAGATCACTGACATTGATATCAGTCTCTGTTGAACAAGTGACGGCTAAATATGACGCTCATAAGAATAAATGGACAGTATGGCGCAATTTGAATGAGAAAACGGGCGCCGGATGGGATCCTAAATACGGAACAGTCAGTGGAAGCGAAAGTTGGTGGGGTGATCGAGTGGCGGTAAATCATTTTTAACTATGTAATTGTAATTTACAAGTTCAGTATTATATTTCATCTACAAGTTTACAGTTTAAACGTCTATTTAGGAGTACGACCCTACGGTGTTAAAGTACAAGACGTGCCCAATATAAAATTTGACCGAACTGGAGCAAATTTTCGGCAACAGTGTTGCAACAGGTTCTAGCGCTTACACTCCAGGCTCTATAAGTCAGAACATGCAACCAGAGCCATGTTCTCCTCCACCCGAGTCTGTACAACCTACATTCTTCTTCGATGAATCTCAAGTGCCACTAGAAGACATGCAGACTCAACAATCATTTCATGAGCCTCCTCACCAACCACGGGGTGCAAGTCTTCATCTAGACCTCGGTCTAGCAGAAGAGGATGAATTGAAATATCTTCGAAGGTGGAAGAAATTGTTGATATGATACACTCCAGGCAATTGAGCAAGAAAGCTCGTTATGAATACGACAGTCCGAGTTCAAATCCATCTATGAATGCTAGTAATTCTCCCTCATCTAATGCAAGCCCACAGTCTACTCAAATTCCGATTGTGAAGCATGCAATAGACCGCGCAAGAACATTTGATGGTATTGATACACTACAAGAAATTTGACCTTTATCTACCAATATTTTACCTACCATTAGATATAGGTAAGTAAAGAGAACCTTTATCTACCAATATTTAATGGTAAAAATCGTTGGTAGGTAAATGTCGTCAATTTTATAAAATTGTTAAAGCATGATTATCTACTAGTGATTATAGGTAGGTAAAATGTATTATCTACACATATACAGAAGGGGAAGTTTTTTTTGCGATTAACCCCTACATTTTTCTCATATCATTTTAAACTTTCATTAAAAATAATGCTGAGTCACTCGATGATGTGTCAAAAAAGTATATTCTAGTATTTTTTTTTAATTGAAGATTTCGCTTACATATCCTAGCAATGTTTTTTGTAAAATAATTTCTTTATTAATTATTTTGAAATATGAAATAACTAACAGTTAGTAAATTTATAAACAATAATTAAATTGTAAATAATTAATATTAAATAATCATTCGTTAATAACTTATCATACATTCTTAATTTTTTCCGAACATTTGCTTAGCTTTAAATTTTTCGCAAATATTTCACAATTTCACGCTAATATGTCATCATTTCAAATGACCAAAACATATTTTCTCTAGTTTATTGCAGGGACACAATTTATACCATCCTCTCCGCCTATAAATTTAACAGCTTATTTAAATTAAATCTAACGGTACAAATCTCAATCCACGTGATCTCTTTTGTGGCCTTAATCCGCATAGTCTGTTCTGATTGGCCACAATACAAAACACAAAAACTGCCACTAAAAATAAATATCAATAATCTTGATGACAACTATTTATTATAATTGCTATGTTTACGTCCCTTTCTAAAACAAGCGAGGCATTCTTACTTTAAAACTTAATTGATTTTCTTCTCTTTCTAAAAACATGTTTCATGAAATACCCTAATAACTATATTTTTTTCAAACTTTTTATTCACACATGAATCTGCATAATAACAACAAAATAATAATGATGTGGGCATCTGATAAATTTGCATCTGTGTATTCGGCAGGCTAAATTAGTATATTTTCTAGCTCCAACTCCAAAATAACTGTACGAATCAATTACATTCATGCATATAACAAATAGATTCAATGATATAGGAAGAGATTCATGCATATAAGGGAATTAATTACATTAATGTATATCCTCTTATTCTTCTTTTTTATTCTATGCTATTCTTGCACATGATGTTTGAATAATATAATATACATTCAATTCCATTATAATATTAGATCTATATTTACAAACAAATGAATAAATTTAATTTTGTTTGTGTATATATATATAAAGAGTTTGTGCTAATTAATGTACATCTTTTTTCTTTAATTCCTTTTACATTTTTTCATATTTGTTTTGTTAAAACATGGTTGACATTAGCCTTGCTTAACGTTTGTGTTAGTTTATCAAGAGTTACAATTTAACGTTTGTATGAAATAAATGGTAACATATTAACTTTGATTAATTTGTACATGATAGACTCAATACTTGATATAAATGGCAACATATTAACGTTTGTGTTAATTTATTTCATACTTGTATAAATTAATTGCAATTGAGTAACATTACTTAACGTTAATTTATACATGGTAGCATTTATAAATGGTAAAATTTGTATAAATTAATTTATTAAATAAATGGTTAACATTACATGGTACCAAGTTAATTTACGTTAATTTACATATTAAATGGTACCATGTAAATTTACATATAAATTAACGTAAATTAATATGGTGCCATTTTTTACATGGTAACATATTATTTGTATAAATGGTTACATGGTAGCATTTATTAACATTAATAACTACTTACTGATGCTAGTATTCACCACAATATTATAGCGTAGAAAACCTTTTATTTTCATCCCTAGAGGTAATTTATTTTTTCCTTTTTCTTCCTTCCTTCCTGTCTTACGTTATCTATTTATTTATTTACAAATGGCTAGAAAAATGGATTCGTTTATGGGGATGGTAGCGTTGGGGTCATGGGTTCAGTTTCTGAAGCTATTCACAATGCTAATGATCATGCTACCGGGTAATTAACTTATATTGTTTACATCCCTTTTTTCTTCTCCTGTTTTACAAATTTCTTACCTCAATCAATTTTCTTTATTTTATGTGTGGAAACATTAGGATCATACCAAGGACTCTAATGGCTAAAGAGGTGATCTTGGCTTAAAATTCATATCTGATAAAAGTCAAAGTTTTCATTCTCATATTTGGTTTATTATGTAGTTAATTGGATAAACGTATGGGGTAGTGAAAGAAGTGAGTGACATGCATCTAAGAAAGGAAGAAATGGCTAAGCACTCTGATGCATTCATTACATTATCTGGTTAATTTTCATCCATTATGTTACAAATTTTATTTTATCTTTCCTTCGTTTTATATTTTCTAATATTATTCTACTACATTCCCAGGTGGTTATGGAACATTAGAAGAGCTACTTGAAGTTATAACATGGGCTCAGCTTGGCATCCATAAAAAATTGGTTAGTGATAATTGAATATATATTAACGTTTGTATTAATTAATTTCATACTTGTATAAATTAATTGCAGTTGATTAACATTAATTAACGTTAGTTTATACAAGGTAGCATTTATAAATGGTAACGTTTGTATAAATTAATTTATTAAATAAATGGTTAACATTACATGGTACCATGTTAATTTACGTTAATTTACATATTAAATGGTACTATGTTAATTTACATATAAATTAACGTAAATTAATATGGCATCATTTCATACATGGTAACATACTATTTGTATAAATGGTTACATGGTAGCATTTATTAACGTTAATAACTGCTTGCACTTGTATAAATTAACGTTACTCAACTTAATAATTGTATAAATTAACATTTTACCATTTAATGTTAGTTAACTTTAAAACAAGTATGGAATAAATGGTAACATATTAATGTTTGTGTTAATTTATTTCATACTTGTATATATTAACGTTAATTTGTTACCATTTAATATCTAATTCATATCAATGTTAATTAATTCTCATATATTTGTTTCATTTTCAATGCTAATTTAATTTGATTTGATGTTGATCTCATTTGATAACTTTCTACTAATCTCTGATTTGATTTGGTATAAACTAATTGATTGGATTTTAAAGCATATATTTATGTTTTGCCTTATATTGGAAGGAAAAAGCTAATAAATCTACTATGATAGGTGCACACACTAGTTTCACCCTGTCTAGAAAAATTGTGAGAAACAACCCAACTTACTAGGGTAAATAAATTTATATCAAAATTATATTTGCGAATTAAATTGTTTCTTTTCAATTTACTATGCTATTTTATTATGACAGGTACGAAGACGACTGGACAAATTTTGGATCAAGAAGCCGATGACTAAAACTAGATTGAGAGTATGAGTGACTAACTGTGTACATGTATATGAGTGAATTAGTATATAGTAAGGAGCCAATGTATACGAGTGAAATGTAGCGAGGAAGTGTATGTATAAGTGATTATATAATAGTGAGGAAACAGTATGTGTACAATTTGAATGTGTAATAAATATTTAATTGAATAAATATTTGTTATTTTCTTAAAAATAAATTATGTGTAAATATTCAATTGTTGTAAATATTTATTTATAATAAATAATGCCATATGGCCTAAAAAATGATGTCATATGCACTAATCAAATGATGACACATGGACAAATTATTGTTTGACACATGAACCAACCATTAAATGCCAAGTGTTGGCATTAATATATGCCATGTGTATACTATTACGACAACCATGTCAGCATCCATGTAGGATGACACATCACCGGCCATGTCAACAGCTATCTAGGATGACACATCATCAAACAAATCAGTTGGTGACTCATTATTCGAGTCATAAGGTAGTGGGGTCCATTGATTCTTTTACCTACCAATATCAATAAGAGTAGGTAAATCTCTTTCTCTACTAAGCTTTACCTACCCAATTTCTACCAATTCAATATTGGCAGCTAAAATATATTACCCACCATTATATTAGTTTTACCTACGCTTACAATTTGTAGGTAAAGACCTCATTTTCTTGTAGTGATATATCCCACGCAATATCAATTCTCACAAGTAATGATAATCAAGATACATTCATGGTTCTTCCTGATGACGAAGCATCAAACTGGTTGCGTTTTGAAATCGAGGTCCGCAAGCAAGCACTACGATACAGACAGTTTAAGATATCCACCTCAGTACGCACCCCAATATCCACCCCAGTTTCCGCCTCAGTATCCATCACAATAGCCTATTTTTTTGTATTTTATAACTATGTAATTTGTATTCCGTAATTTTAATTCTGCAGTTTGTATTCTGCGATTTCTATCCGGTTCAATAACAAACACACACATACCCAAACAATAAAAATAATAAATACAAAAACAATAAAATAATAATTTTACCCTTTCCAGTATGCCCCTTTCGTAAAAAAAATACATTCTCTGTTTACAACAATTCCTCTTCAAACACCCCTTCAAAGTAGCCCTTACAAATAACTCTTTCCATTCAAAATCAAACGGACCCTCCAAATCAGATTTAAAAAAAAAAAAAAACTTATTCGACAAGGGAAACCGAACTAAAATAAACAGTTCTTCGCCACTGCACCGAATGCATCACGTAATCAATTATGTATGTATTTGACGGTGATATGTCGAAAATTAATAATCATTTATGTGCATTGCCTCTGTAATTATAAAATTCGGCATATTTATGTCGACAAAAAAAAAGTTGGATCATGTTTCTCCGAAAACGCTTATCTTTTTCGTTTATGTTTTTTTGTTAGGGTTTGATTTCTCCACAACTAACGGTGTTGATTAACCATTAGAAATTAAATTAATGAAAAGAAGAGTGAAATTAAGCCTAAATAGGTAATAAGGTAAAATTACCTTTATTGGTTAAGTGGTTACTTTCTTCATTGGTACTTTTTTTAGTAAAAAAGTATATAAAAGAAAGTTGATACACCCTTAAAAATATTTGAAGTGTCAATAACAATGCATTTTTTGAATATTATTGTGAGATCCATTCATTCATTTAAGCCAATGGCATTGGCGAATATCATATGCAGTCACTCTCCTTTTACCGTTAAGATCAAGATTATGACATTTCCATTGGAATTGCAGCTCGGAGGAGCACAGTGAAGCTTCTCAGTTCAAATCTATAAACGTGAGGACGTGAAGCAAAGAACTAGACTTGATCGTAACGCACATGGGAAAGACTCGATAAACCATGCTAAGGCGCTGAATTAAGTACCCTATGATTGATTCATCACAACACATATGCCAATCTCAACAATTTTATCTTTGTTTTCAAGCTTTATGTTAATTGTTCCTATTAATTTAGTATACTACAAACATGGATTATAGAATTTGTACAATACTCTTGAGGATGATTTTAGTGGAAAATGATGCTTGACTGTTAATCTTTCTTTTCAAAAATTCACTAAGAGGCTGCCCACAACATACTCGGAACTCCCAGATTTTCTTTTATATCCTTGATTACCAAAGCTTGTTTTGTGCTGAAAACATTCTGTGTTACACTGAGTTAAGGATTTTAACAATATCAAATAAACAACAGCAGTTTAAATTTATATCATCTGAAGATAATTAACATGCAGATGTTTTCTTCTCAGTATCTGCAAATCGAAGAGATACCCTCCTTCTCAATCAAGATTTGTAGTTCCTGTGCTCAAGATCAGTTCATACACCTGATACAATCTTTGTGCCACGCCAAAGAATAGTCAAATCAAGCGTCTTCATCCTATTCTTGGCTACAGTAAAGATTTTCTCTATAACACACTACAAGAATAATGGAAAACAATTGGACAAATTTTGAAGCGCACAATAGAAGAGCATAACTGAGTGAGAGAGAATGAATGTAAATATTGTATTGGGGTATATGAGTATGTAGTGAAGAAATGAAGTTACAAATGAATGTTTGTACAGTGATTGTATAATAGAGATAAACTGAAATATGTATTATTCAACACTTGTACCAAAATATTCATTTGAATAAAATATCTGTTCCAAACTATAAATTATGTGTTAAACATTCAATTCTCTCAAATACTTGTTGTATGTGGAAACGAATAGTACATATATAAATGCATTTACTGAGTAATGTATATGTTTACTATCATCAAACTAAGATCCTATTGATATATTCAACACCTATAGCTGGGTATTTTCGATTTCCGTTGAGTCCAAATGCTAAGGACATTTTCATTAATGTGGCGCATGATTCTTTGATTGGCAGATTTTTTTTTTTTAGGTGATCCGATGGCCATGAGTGATTATAACAATTATACAAGAATCATAATCATCTTGTTAATTAAGTGCAATTAGGTTTGCGATCTTTCTAATTAATAGAAATCCTAGTTCATCCAATTTGCAGGTAAATTCTATTTTGAATGCTCTAAATTGTAAATTATTCAACTGAATGATTGATTAAAGAGAGAGTCCACATCATTTAACTCTAAAATCACGCTGATTTTTCTTTTAATCTCTTGTAACTGCCGATTGCAATAAAAGGTTTGAAGCTCTCAATGGACATATGGTACAAATACAAACCATATTATCCTCTATGTCCTCTTATTTTTATTCGTAGGATGAGGACCGTGCTTCGCACACGGGTAGATGATCTATGATAATGGTAGGCAAAGAAATGATATGAAACAGTAGTTACCTGTTATTTTATTGAATTATATCATCATAGGATACCACCCTTTGCAATAGTAATATATTTATTTTTTATTAATAGTTATAATACTTTTGATGTCACATTTTCTAGATATCAAAGTGAATTGTTGAAAGTGTCCTATATGTTTGTATTAGTAAAAACTAGATCTAACTTTTTTTTATAAATTCAGCAAACGTTAATATTCATTAAACATAGAATAAAATAAATAAACCTCTATGTATATTATCAAATCTTAGTGTCACTTAAATATAGAATCTAACAAATATTTTTTAACAAATTCAAAACTTTGATCGATAAGTATTACTAAATCTAATACCAATGTTTAAATCAAAAAATTGACCAAACACCAAAGTTGTGAAAGCACACTACAGCAAATGGTAAGATTAAGGAAAATGAGGCCACAATCACAAAATAAAAAGAAAATAGAAAAGAACAGGGAATTTTTATAGTGTTTCGATCTAAAATAGATCTACGTCCACTTTTGAATTACTTCTCATTATCACGCTTTGTTTTACAAAATACATGGATTCGCTCATATTGTTCATCTCTCTCTTTTCTTTCTTTGTACGGTTTAGATTACACTTGAATTCATGGAGAAACGAATAAGATCTCTTGATTGATGGCGGTTGAAGTGTAGATCGTCAATCACTTAGAGATTTAGATGAGCTTCCTTGGTTCCATGATGAATCAGTGCAAGATCTAGACTAGAGAAAAGGATTAGCGGAGATTGAGAACTTGGATTGAACTTGGAGTGATCTCTAATGGAGGAAGAAGGAGATTTGATCTTAAGATGAATGGAGCTTTGGAAGCCATTAATGAAGCTTGAAGAGCTTTAGGATGGTGGAAAACCAAAAAAACAGCCCTTCAAGGTGGTTTAAATCGGTCCCTTAAATGGTTGCAAAAAGGGTATTTACAGGTGGAATTGGTATGGAGCAAATGGAGTGGCAATGTTGTAAATATGGGGTGCAAAACCATATGGGACAGCTGGTGGTACACACTTTACAGCTGGCGCTAGTGCATTGCCAACATGCACGTCCAGGTATATGCGATCAGAAACAAACACGCTTAACCAGAAGAGTAATGAACGACCTGCTACTGAACGTGTGACCTCAAATGTGTTTGTACGAGCGAGCCTTTACATGACCGTCCCCGACTGATCAAAGTGTGAACGCTCCCTTTTTTAATATATACTGTATGCGGCTTTGCATTACAGAAAAGTGGGAACAAGAGTCACGGTTTTGCCACTATCGTTAACGTTGTGCAAATATGGGATTAGATATTACGATCTTGCCATTGTCTCCTTTATATAAATTCGCATATTAATCTTTCTGCATGCTCGAGCTCTTAGCCTTCCAATGTTAGACCTGACATGACAGTTGACAACAGCTGTTGCTCAACCAGCCAGAAAATAGTGCGCGACCCCTATGTTCGCAGCTGCTCGACCCTTCTTTTGCATGCGTGATTCTTCACATGAGATGCTGCTCTACTGTGCTCGACCACTGATGGATTGAACGACCATATGATATTGAAGTGTCAACCAATATATGTTAAATCATGCTGGTTCATGTGGTCTTTATAATACACGTTGAGCATTAATCCTTGTGTTATCTCTTCATGTTTATTTTATTAACACTCACACATGGATCCAAGATGAACACATACATAGCTGGAGACCAGTTTCATAGTCCAGTTTGTTAGAAAATAATTCGCTACGGATCTGAATATAACCATGTTGATTCAATTGAGAATAAACTGAATAAGATCAAAGAGATCAGCGGAAGCCATACCTGAATCCATCGATGTTCACTGATACGTAGAATTGGGTTGAGTTTTGATCTTCCAAATTGACACAAGCTCAGATCAGTAAATATGTCTCTATAGAAGAGGTAAAAGAACACTCTGAAAACTTGTGTAATTCGGGGACCATAACCCTATATATATGGTAGTGTGATATTTTTAGTTCGGCCCTTCAACAAACTAAAATTATCACTCCGGTATCCACACATTATTATATTACATGATAATTATACCCTAAAAGTCATCAAATATTTATTTCAAACTAGATCACGTATTCAGACTTAGTCATAAGATAGCTAATACATTAGCATATGTGGCCCCAATAGGTTGAATATTTCCCACAACCTCCCCCGGGCCACATATGTAACTTTATAAATGTATTTACTTTATGAGCTCTCAAATAGTTATCTTAATAATAAGGTATATCCAAAACAATCTCGTCCATTGATTGTGTTAATATAGGACCAAAGCGGCTTCCGTCACTATCATTGTAACTAAACCCATCAATGATCACATATACTAACATAACCAAATGACATAGATCAATCATGTATGTGTAGCATGGAAATTACATGAGATGTGATCTTTGCATGCCTATTTCCAACTGGTCCAACTTTACTTTAGTGAGATCAAAATGTTCAGTATATATATATATATATATATATATATGAACAAATGGTGTGCAAAAGAAAAATGACTTTTATTTCTTTATTTCTGATCAGAAAAACTAAAGCATGTCCATAACCAAATTATAGAGCAACATCATAAAACTAACTTATTACAAACTCCCCCTGAACCAAAAAGTCCTTAAATAAAAGATACACCCATTTTAGCAACATGCTCATGAAAGACCTTGGGTGGTAATCCTTTTGTAAGCGGATCCACCAACATGGAATTTGTCCCAATATGCTCTATGGATATTAAACCATTCTACACACTCTCCTTCACAACAAGAAACTTGATGTCAATATAATTTGACTTGCTTGAGCTTCTGTTGTTATTGGAATATAATACTGCTGATTTGTTGTCACAATATAACTTTAATGGTCTTTCAATACTATCGATAATGCGCAGCCCTATGACAAAATTTCGCAGCCATTTCCCATGATTAGATGCCTCGTAACAAGCCACACTACAAGAAAAATACCCTATTGCAACTAGCTATTTGCAACAGGTGACAAATGACAGTTGCAGTAAATGATATATAGCAACAGACCTATTATAGCAGTTGCAATAGATGAGATTTAGCAACAGACCTTTTTTTTCTGTTGCGAAAAGCATATTTTTTGCAACTGCGTTTCCCTTCCTGTTGCAAAAACATACTTTTAACAACTGTGCTTCCAGAACAGTTGCAACAAACATATTATTTGCAACTGCGCTTCCAAGCCAGTTGCGAATAAATATCTTTAGCAACTGTTTTAGCCTCTTGCAATAACTGTATTTTTTTTACAACTGGTAAAGACAGTTGCAGAAAACATAATATTAAAAATTAGTATCATCTTTTAATAATTATTTTTTGCTAATTAATTTTAAATAGTTATTACTAAATGCTTAACTACTAGTAATTTTATAATAATTAAGACTAATATTTAATAATTATTAATTAATAATAAAATTTAAGTATTATAATGTAATATTTATAACTGATAATTAAATAATAATTACTAATTAACAAATAATAATAATTAAAATTTAAAAAATAATAAAATAAATAAGAATTAAATAATAATAAATTAATAATAAAACTAATGGATAATAATTAATTTGAAATATGAATATGTTTAAATATTAAATAAATAAATAAATAATAATAAATAAATTCATAATAAATAAATAATTAATGATAATTGATTAATATTGCTATTACGGAGTAATTAATAGTTAATAATAATTTCTTATATGAATTAATTTATAATTTGTGTTTGCTAGAAGTATTTTTATTATGAAGTAATTAATAGTTCCTAGTTAACAAAATTATACTAAATAATTAATAATTATTACATGATGATTGATAATTTAATAAAAAATAATTGATTAATAATATTCAATACTTAGTAATAAAATGTTAATAATTAATAATTACTAATTATTATCAGTAACAAGTATTATTTTTTATATCTAGAAATTTTTTATAGTTATTTATTAACAATTAGCAAATTATAGTTAATATTTAGTAATTATAATTAATAATTAATGAATATAATTAATAAGTAATATTAGATAATTAATAATTATTTATGATAGTCAATGTTTAAAATTTAACTAATAAGTAATATTTAATAATTATGAAGTAATATTCAATATTTAATAATTAATTTTTAAAGATTATTAATTAGTAATTATTTTTAAATAATAATTAAGTAAATTATATAATAAGCACTTAATATTTAATATCACTATTATTTAGTTAATAATTTATGATATTATTGATTTTAGTATGTTTAAGTATTTTAAATCTATATTAAATTATTATTTATAATTTGATATAAAATTAAAATTTATATTTGTATTAAATTCAATACCTAGACTAATATAAAATTATAAATGAATGATGTTATTGTCTAGACAAAATTAGAAAGAAGTACAATGAAACATAGAACAGTTCAAAATGTTCAACGTAGGACAGTTCAAACTATACCTTAAGTGGTGTTAACACGTCGTTCCATAATTGTTTGAACTGCGCATAAGTCTAAACTTCCGCTGTTATTAAATATTAACACATCTTCGCTGCGTATAACATGTTTTCGCTTTAGTCTCTCAACTTTTGGCTCCAAACTCTGAAATTTTGGCTCCAATTCCGAATTTTTTCTGTCTTAAATTTTCTCTGCAGCTCACCTTAAAACAAATCCCTAAATTTTCTTTCATATCCAAACCCATCAGAGAAATCCCAAAATTTTTCTATCGAAATCACGAGACGAGCAAATTGAGATTCTGCAAAAATAAAACGCGGATTTGTAATTGATTTGGATTGCCAAGCGATTTGGAAATCAGGTTCTTTCATGGATTTACAGATTTCGGGCATTTCCAGTGTCTCACATCCAAATCTTGCCGTTTTAAGCCATTCACAGAAACATCAATTTCTGAAAAAGGTGATTATTTACGCATATAGAGATTCAAATGTTTATATTTGGACGTGTATTTTTCTATCAGTTTCAAGGGATTCACAAACTCAACGCCCCATCTTTCGTATCCCTCTTTTATTTGGGTTTGTTTTCTTGTTTATTTTTAGTATGAGATCTGTGAAGTGGGATGAGTGAAAGTTTGTTCGTTTTGTTCGCCATCACAAATCGTGAATATGCTGGAACTGAATGTTATTTTGATTTGGGCTTTCTGATTCAAACATTTCAGGAAAAACGATGAAAGATAATCTGGAAGTTTACTGCACTGATGCAGTTTTGTCTTTGATTTATGTATATATTCTACTAAAGGAATCCACTCCATTGCAAATTCATAGGAAAATAAAGCACATTTACGCTACTTAGAACTGCATTGGGAAAAATTTAGCTTTAGAAGAAAAAAACATGGTTATATCTGTAATATTTTACTTAAAAGGTGGTTTTGGATTTTTTTTTTTTGAAGGGGGTGGGGTGGTTGGAGATAACCGGTTGGAAACTGATTCAAATCAGAAAAAAGGGGTCGGATCATTGTAGTTTTACTGTATTAATAGGGAAGTTGATATGCACATTGTTGCCATAACTGAAATTTTACAAACTCCAATTTATAAAGCTATAGTATTAGCTGGTAGTAACTTATTTCAAATTCTTTGAAATGAGCTGAAGGAGATTATCTGCACATCTGAATACAACAGATTAACAGAAGGGAAAATGGAATTGATAAAAGTATATCATTTTATTTCCCATTTTTAACAGGTTGCAATCTACCTTCCATCAAAAGAAATAAAACAACTAGCAACTTGTGAAATAATGTAGTTAGATCTAATCCTTTAATGATGTCATAAGGAATGTTGATCCAGTCTAATAAGCAGTTATGTGAAAGTTGCATCCCATCTAATTAGTTTAATATAGCTAGAATGCCTTTCTTGACTTACTGATGCACATTATTTAATTAACGTACGTTATCTGACTTACTGATATCTGGCATTCAATTATAAGAAACTCGTTTATAATAAAGAAGAAAAAGAAAAATGATAGCTTCTTAATATTGATAAAAAAGAATCCATTATATCCTTGCATTAATGTGAACACCAGTATTAGAAGATAAAACTGGCAGTATAAAACGAATAGGCAACATAGTGATATTCTGGTTCAAATGTGCAGATGATAGCGAATGGGAGTTTCAGAAGTATGGGCATTAGTAATGCTCCAGTGCAGGCGATGGCAATCAGGCAGCATGCTGCTATGCGGCTAACCTTTGCTATATGTATGTTTTCGTTTACTAGAACAATATTATCTTTGTACGGTTGTTTTCTATTATTTGAATCAGTCTCTGCATGCGTACTTTGTTTTTGAACGTAGCTACTTCTCTCGTTAATGTTGCAGTGAATGGTGTTGCTGACACTAAAAGTATGGACTTCCAGCAGTTGAACTTCAGGTTATGAATATATATATATATATATATCATATTCATAATATAATTGTCATATTGCAGGTGATAATGGAACGGTTGATGGGCAGGGTAAAGTTTTCGTTTAGAAATAAGACTCTGGACTACACCAGACCTCATCGAATCGAGTTCATTTTGTGTGTTTTTAAATGTTGAAATCTTTGTAATGCAGATTCTTTGTATTGGTTCCTAAACCCGAGGCTGAAACGATGTTGTAATCTTGCAATATTGTTTGCAAATATGTATTTTTTAGTCAGTTAACATATTGTACAAACAAAGTTGAATTTATTTTCTTGCATGATTGGCTATTAATTGATGTTGCAAATAAAAATTTTATTTGTCTATTTCATCCTGTAATATACACTAATACTAAAATAAATACGTTTAATATGTAATATCTATAGGCTGTAATTTTTTTTTTATAGATTTATGAATCTATTGCAACGGGCATATACTGTTGCAAAATGGCCTGTTGCAACAGGAAAAGCCTCTTGCAAAAAAGTCTATCGCAACAGGAAATAACCGTTGCAAAAAGGATCTGACCTATTGCAACTTCGGCTATGCAGACGGGCCTTTGCCTGTTGCAATAGGTCTACTGCAACAGATTTTGCCTGTTGCGAAAAGTGTTTTTTGTTGTAGTGCCACAAACTTTGCTTCCATGGTGGAAGAAGCTATGAGTGATTGCTTAACACTCTTCCATGATATGGCTCCCCCACTTAGTAGAAATATATATCCTGAAGTGGATTTTCTACTGTCTGGGCATCCAACAAAGTCAGAATCAGAATACCTAATGATCTCCAACTGATCTGATCTTCTGTATGTAAGCATATAGTCTTGTGTTCTCTTAAGATACCTCATAACCCTTTGCAATAGTAATATATTTATTTTTTTATTAATAATTATAATACTTTTGATGTCACATTTTCTAGATATCAAAGTGAATTGTTGAAAGTGTCCTATATGTTTGTATTAGTAAAAACTAGATCTAACTTTTTTTTATAAATTCAGCAAACGTTAATATTCATTAAACATAGAATAAAATAAATAAACCTCTATGTATATTATCAAATCTTAGTGTCGCTTAAATATAGAATCTAACAAATATTTTTTTAACAAATTCAAAACTTTGATCTATAAGTATTACTAAATCTAATACCACTGTTTAAATCAAAAAATTGACCAAACAACAAAGTTGTGAAATCACACTACACCAAATGGTAAGATTAAGGAAAATGAGGCCACAATCACAAAATAAAAAAAATAAAAAAAACAAGGAATTTTTATAGTGGTTCGATCTAAAATAGATCTACGTCCACTTTTGAATTACTTCTCATTATCACGCTTTGCTTTACAAAATACATGAATTCGCTCATATTGTTCATCTCTCTCTTTTCTTTCTCTGTATGGTTTAGATTGCACTTGAATTCATGGAGAAACGAATAAGATCTCTTGATTGATGGCGGTTGAAGTGTAGATCGTCAATCACTTAGAGATTTAGATGAGCTTCCTTGGTTCCATGATGAATCAGTGCTAGATCTAGACTTGAGAAAAGGATTAGCGGAGATTGAGAACTTGGATTGAGCTTGGAGTGATCTCTAATGGAGGAAGGAGGAGATTTGATCTTCACATTGAAGGAGGAAGATGAATGGAGCTTTGGAAGCCATTAATGAAGCTTGAAGAGCTTTAGGATGGTGGAAAACCGAAATAACATCCCTTCGGGGTGGGATATTTACAGGTGGAATTGGTATGGAGCAAATGGAGTGGCAATGTTGTAAATATGGGGTGCAAAACCATATGGGACAGCTGGTGGTACACACTTTACAGCTGGCGCTAGTGCATTGCCAACATGCACGTCCAGGTATATGCGATCAGAAACAAACACGCTTAACCAGAAGAGTAATGAACGACCTGCTACTGAACGTGTGACCTCAAATGTGTTTGTACGAGCGAGCCTTTACATGACCGTCCCCGACTGATCAAAGTGTGAACGCTCCCTTTTTTAATATATACTGTATGCGGCTTTGCATTACAGAAAAGTGGGAACAAGAGTCACGGTTTTGCCACTATCGTTAACGTTGTGCAAATATGGGATTAGATATTACGATCTTGCCATTGTCTCCTTTATATAAATTCGCATATTAATCTTTCTGCATGCTCGAGCTCTTAGCCTTCCAATGTTAGACCTGACATGACAGTTGACAACAGCTGTTGCTCAACCAGCCAGAAAATAGTGCGCGACCCCTATGTTCGCAGCTGCTCGACCCTTCTTTTGCATGCGTGATTCTTCACATGAGATGCTGCTCTACTGTGCTCGACCACTGATGGATTGAACGACCATATGATATTGAAGTGTCAACCAATATATGTTAAATCATGCTGGTTCATGTGGTCTTTATAATACACGTTGAGCATTAATCCTTGTGTTATCTCTTCATGTTTATTTTATTAACACTCACACATGGATCCAAGATGAACACATACATAGCTGGAGACCAGTTTCATAGTCCAGTTTCCAAAAGAATAGCGTCACCCCTTTTGTATTTCAAACATGATCTGTCTCATGTTTTAAGCATTTAAAACATCATGTATTTGTCAGCATCCAATTTATAAGTAACAACTATATCATGTTGTTCTTTCACCAGCAGGTTGACGCCACGTGTACACGTTGGAACTTCTTTAGCAAAATGTTGTATTCATGTTTGCGTGGAGTTCCCTGTACGCATACACTCCTTTTTTGGTTCATACGTTTCTCATTATATAACTTAGATGCCCATTCTGTATGCTTTATTATGTCAATGCCACTTAGTCATTCTAAGACCGATCTAGTATTAGTGTGAGGCCGACCGGCATTGTTTAACGTTTTGCTTGGCGTGTTCACATATCATTTCGCCTGCACCTCTATTCAACCGAGCAACATAATTTTGCTCTACCATGATGTTCAACGATGCCTGATTCGTCGACGTTGACAAAGACCGCTCGACCCTTATTAGGTGGAGATGAGCGAGCGGGCTGGGCTTTATGGATATGAATGAGCGAGCTAGCTGAGTGATGCGACCGTGATGCTTTGCGCGAACGAGCTGTAACGCACGACCGAGCCCATATGTTGCTCGACCATCTTGCACTCGATCAGACTAATGCTCGTATGCTCTGAAATGTGTCTGAACCGTTACTTTTTGAATAATCGCATTTCATAAGGGGTTAACATTTGCCCCTAGAAGCTTGTATTTTTTGCTTGTGAAAAATGAGGGCTTCGAAATGAATGTTGCCGGTGATATATTTTGCATTGAGATCCAGTGATAGTTTTTAGTTTGCTATGGCAAATCACACTTTGAATCTTTATGTCTTATATCACCTGTTCTGTAATTTAAACAAGCAATTACACGATTTTGGACTTATACTCACCATCGACTGTCTATATCGATAGTGGATTAGTTAATCATTAAAAATGACTTATAGCGAATTTTTATTTAGAATTGAGTAAAGTGTTTGTACAGGATTGTTCTATTCAATAGTTTAAAATTCATCGAACATTATTTACACAAACACGATATTTTAACTTGAATTCGCGTGAACGCTTAAGATCTATTAATCGACTAAAGCCGACTGTGGATTTGAAGCATCATCGTTTTAACAACTTATATGATGGTGTATGACATTTCACATTTGGGACATATGTATCTGTGATTTATTTCCTGCTCCTTCTTGGAGAAGTTTTTAATTTTTCATCTCCCAGCCTAGGAGGTCGTCATTAGTCTTCGTCATGGGAAGAATTTTTACTGCTCAATGTTTCTTTGCTTTGTCGGCCAGTTTTGACATCGGAGACTACGTTGGATGCTCTGTGTTTCAGGGAGGCTGTTATAATCCAACGTTCTTCTTCTCCTGTTGACTGAATCAACATTATAGAGTTCATCGAGCGTTGTTGATTTCTCCTGTGGAAAAGCTGCTTTCTCTATGGAAAGGATTTCTGTTGTTGCATCGTTTCGCAGAGCGAACTCCCGCGATCTTTGGGATGAGGGTTGCATTGCTTCGCGCCACAAACTCCCGCGCATCGTTTCACATATAGTGAACTCCCACGCTTTGTTTCACGCAACGAATTTTCGCGACCTTGGAGGGTTGCATCGCTTCGCGCCACGAACTCCCACACTTCGTTTCACTTATAGTGAACTCCCACGCTTCATTTGGTTAAACAGAAAATTTCAGTTACAATAGACAAAATTTCAGTTACGTTTGGTTAAACAGAAGATTTAAAATGACAAAACTTTATTAGAATAATAGAAATAATTTAAGTACGTTGATCAACACATATAATACAACTCATGTACAAGGGCTAAGTCATGTCAGCTTTGATCTATGGTCAGCACGCATTGCCAAATTCATCAAAATTGTAGATTCGTGTGATGAACGTTCCATGCTTTCGTACAATATGATAAACAGATAGGAAAAATTGTGGTACACTTTGTACCTAAATCTCCCGAAACTTCAATATCGAGAAAGAGAGAAAGAGAGAGAGAGAGAGAGAGAGAGAGAGAGATGCGCCTTTTGTAACTCACATTTTAGTATTTCATCAAAAGAACAACATATCATTAAAAACCATACATTCAATTTACTAGTATTACCGTACAATGGTGGGAAAACCGACCGATGAAAGTATTCAATATAAAATATAAAATTATTCGTTAAAACATATTTCATGTTAGATTTTAGTTAAAAAATTATATAATAAAGAAAATGAAAGTAATTTATAAAGTAGAAATTCAATTAACTGAATTTTACATGTGTTTATTATCATGTATTTATATGAAGATCCAGTGTGGTGCAATTAATAAGTAAATCGAAGTGGAACTGGTATACGGTATCATAACCTTTCAGCTATGTTTCTTTGCTTAATCTGCATGCAATAGGCTTGATAGTTAGAATTGTATAAACCATCAGTTTCGATCACTTCAGGATGCACTTTGCTCATGGTGATACATGATAAAATAACTAATGCCAATGAAAATACTACCTATACATCATTCATTTCTACGAATAACAAAATCAATACTCCATAAGAACAACTTTCCAAGTTCTAACATTAGTTAAAATTTTCATAATCCACAAATATATAATCAAAATAATTGAATTAGCTCATTAGCGGCATGATATTAACATAATACACATATCCTTAAGTACTCATAATATGAACATACAAGTGACGTGATTTTTTCTCAAGATGTCATTTATACCATACAATTTACAGGGGATATATACAACAACTTTAACATTAACTATGAATTTGAAGATGACCAATAAATATCACTTTAGAATTTTGATGCAACATACAAATATGGCAGGCTACATTGATATCTAAGGAGATTCCTTCATGTTCGCAACCTTAGCCTTTATTTAACCTTTCCATATACCGAGGATTAGATCGAAGCCTATCCTTGATGAAAGCACTTCTTGCATTCTTCCACCAATTTTGCAGCTTCTATATCATTTTCTATTACTGCATAGAGAGTTCGTAGACAATCCTTTCTGTTTTTCCTCCCAGTAAACTGATCCACAAACTTGAGGATGAAAATGAACATAACAATTAAATAAAATGAATATAAATCAATCTCTATGGATGAAAAACAGATATGCACATATCTTTCCGTATAGTTTGATACAAATAATCCATAATACATATGCTATGTTGTAACGGATGAAAAACAAAAAGGTATAACCTATATTTTATCATCAGAAGAGATCATTCACTATTCGTTAAATATGAGCAAGTTGCACCTGAAATTTTGTATTTTAACTTTCGGTAAAATAGTCACGATAATTCTGGGTGGTTCAAGCCTTTTCTCTTTCAATTCTTGTTCACAAACTGCTTTAGTCCACAAAGTATAATCCTGAGTCATCAGGACTGTAGGTTTATGGATATGTATATATACGCCAGCACACTTTAACCAATTTAATAACATTGTTCAATTAAGTTGCAAAACGAGAAGAAGAACATTAAAAGAAAAATGAGCCTGATCAATTACTTACAGTGACGATTAATGGAGAAATTCTTCCGGTTCTAAGGTATACAAGAAACTACACACAATGAGCAATATCTGTTCTGTCATTACAGCTAGCTGAAACCCGTTATTTGAAACAAGACAAAATACACTAACAACGATAGCAGAAGTGGAGAATGCCAAGTGTGAATGGCGTGATCATTATGTATTTATTTAGCAACATTACACTATCTCATTATCCTAGTAATCATAACAATAATATATATTTTTGGAACCTAAGATATAGCATTTGGAAATCGAAAACACAACAACAAAAAATTAAGAAACCTAGCAAAGAGCCATAACCCTTTGTTAATATCAAGAACCAAATAAAGGGAGAAACGGGAACAATGGGCAGCAGGAAGCCTACGAAAATATTAATAAATCGACATATTAAAGAGCAAATACTCACCAGAGAATTTTGGTAGATGATTTCAAGTCGTCTATTTCGATCGATGCCGCCATAGCCAGACATATGAGGATCAGGTCCCATTGTTCAGAAGCATGGACGATGGTGGCAGAGTGGGTAAGATTCAAGTTCTCATCGCCATATTATTTGGACCTGAATGATGAAGAACTAGGAGATGTGGGATGGTAGAAAAGAAAATATGTTATTGAGAACAAAAGGAACTGCTCATCTTACATGCATAACTTGTTCTTCATATGTTACTCTATTCTTGATTTTGTGATCCTAACCAAAAAGAAAAATGAAAGCTTCAACATCAAAATCAAAGAAAAATTGTACCAGGTGTTTGTTGGTATTTATGCACTGATCTCATGCAAAATCCTCTGGAAAAGAACTAATGTTCAAGTTTTCACTGATTATAACTAATGTATACATGTACAATAGATGACTTTTGAGATCTATATTCGAATGTGTTCTAACTTGGGTTTTATGAAATAATTAGTTGGCCCATATAAGTTTTATGACAACTGTATCAAAGACAAGTGACATTCGTATTTACTTGCTAGAAATTCCATACGGTCGGTTTGATTAATACATATTGATCATTTATTTAATTTAATGAAACAATCAATGCAATATATAAAACCTTTCGAAATTTTTCCTAATTTTCAACTGCATACTATAATGATCTGGATTTAGAAATCAACCATTAGAAATTGGTGATTTAATTCAAAAGAGAAACTAATTTAATATGTCAAACATTTTGAAATTTTACTAATCATCATTATTGTACCATAATGACCAAGGTTTAGAAATAAACTAAAACAGAATATCGCTTATCATATATGTTGTAGCATAATGAACTAATTAATATAATTTGCCAATAATTGAGCAATTAATATAATTTTCCAAACGTTTTGAAGACTTTCCTTAATGTCATAGCATAGTTAACAAGGATTGATAAATCAACTAGCAAAAACTAACTATTTATTTGAATGAAATGCTGTCATAATACGTTAAACATATTGAATGTTTTTTCCCTTTTCATCAATATTGCACCATAATGGCATTTAGATATTATTGACATAACTGAATAGAGCACACAATGGAATATATCTAACTATTTGAAATTTTTCCTCATCATCAATGGTCAACCATAATTGGCCAGCGTTTGTAAATTAACAGATAAAAACGGACCATTTAATTCAATAGATCAATTCACAAACATGTTGGATATTTTTGGAATTTTCAAATTATCAATGAAATGAACAACAAACATTTTAAAATATCATAATACGAGCTACCTTAATATGTTAAACATGTTGGATTTTTTGTTTCCCCTTATGATCAATGTTGCACCATATCGATCGGGATTTAGATATTGCTAACACAACCGACAATGGAATTCAATGGTACAATTAGTGAAATATACCAAACAATTTGAAAATTGTCCTTATCATCAATGGCTTAACATATTGGTCAGCATTTATAAATTAACAATCCATGACTGACCATTTAATTCAATAGAGCAATCCAGAACACATGTTAAATATTTTCACAAATTTCCTAATTATCAACGAGCTACACAATTAACATTTCGAAGTGTCATAACTTCAATTCAAAGTTTTAATTGCTAATATTAAAATTTTGTTCTCATTTTCAATTTTTTACTACCTGCATGAATAATAATGTCCTCAAAGAACTAATTTTCAGCAATGGTTTAAAGTATTTCTTATGCTTTCTTCCATGCTTCTGCGTTCATATAAATAATGTAAGTTAATTTCATTGACAGTCTGGTCATGGATATATAAAAGGTTTAGCTGAAAACCAATCCCATATATAGCTAGGAAATACTGATCTACGAAACATAAAGGGATATTCTGAATCATCATATCTGAAGTTCACTGCAGAAAGAAATTGAATTTAAAAACTTACCCATATTAATTTCTAGAGTTCATCTCCAGCCAAAAGAAATCTTTTCTATCAACAAAGCAAAGATACAAATCTTCTATATGTCGAACCCTAAAACACATAGGCTACCTTGGCCCCTCACGATATATACAATCGTTATAACTGATCGACGAAGGAAAAAATCATTCAAGACAAAGCTTAAGGGAGATGATGAAACCCTAGATTGGAAGAAGGGCAAAGGCTGAATGTAGATTTTAGAAAACTGGATCCTATACGACCAATTCAATTGTAACACCCCGTAATTCCATAACATTAAGCTTCACAAATTAAAGTATAATTAATTCTAAATGAAAGAATTAAGGGAAATGGGTTACGCCATTGCGTTCGTCTCGAAATTCTGCTTGAGATAGAGTCCAAGTTTGCGTAAAAGGATATCGTATGAAGAAGATATGGACGAACGAAGTTGGGCAGAAAAACCAGAAAACGGGTCAGAATGCACTGGCGCACTTGGGAAGGCGCCAGAACAAAGTTGAACTGGCGCGCTTGGGAAGTGCGCCAGTACATTTTTAGCCTGGCGCACCTGTCAAGTGCGCCCAGGTCAGAATGACCTGCTGGTCAGGTCCTGGCTGGCCTGATCAGGGTCTGGTCGAATTCTGAGGCTTGGATGAGTCACCAGGGCTTACATGTCACTTTCTGATTGGCTTCTCTTGAGATGGATGATCTGGATTCACTCTAGCTTCATCGACGGCTCTAATTAGATTGAAATTCTATAAATACAACTCAATTCTAACCCTAAACTCACACAAATAATAGAATACTAAAGCCGTCATGCTGTTGGAAAGGAACTAGGAATGGCTGTCAATTAGAAAGCCTAAAGATAAGCCAACACTAAAGCTTAGAGACGAATCAAATTAAGAAGAAGATAAAAGTTAATCAAAATTAATCAACGCAATGTTAGTCTACCCAAAGGAGCGCATCTCAGTTTCAGAATAACAGAAACTAGAAAACAAGTTTCAGTGCCCGTTATAAGTATAGTGGTTTTTCTGAATATGAATAGAAATTGCGATGTGATTCGATGTAAATGAAATTGGGGTTTTACTATCGTACAATATTGATGTAAATTCTGTGTACTGAGTTGATTATGTCATATTTTGTATTGGGGAATTGGTTGATGCGAACCTATTGACATTTGTATATGAAAATATCACTTGCAAGTTTGTAGTAAAAACTAGAATTGGCATCTTTATGTTATGTCGTTAACATGGTTAGCATATATTCTTTTTAGGCCTAAGTTGAGACTCATGTAAACATGTTCCAAGTTGAAACCTTTTATGCCTACACGACTCAAAACCTTTGTATACGTTATTATGTTTAATTGCAAGTGATAATTGGGTTTATACAAGTACCATTTGGTTACACAAATTATACTAGTTTCATGTTGAAATAGGCTACTTGATGTAAAGTTAGTTTACACCTTTGGGTTATGTCAAAAAGTGGACATTTTTATGCTAGTTTGGTGTTTGACATTATGCCTAGTTATATGTGTATAAAACCATGTTTAAACAAGTTTAAAAGTACGCCATTTCATGTGACACCTATTATGCTATACCATGTTATACCATGTTATATCTTTATAATAGTCTAGAATTTATGATTTACATGACACCTATCTAACTAGATCCAATATCCATGTGCAAGTTTGTGACATGTTATGCAATGTTATGATTCATGTTATGCGAGATCACCTTATTTATCTAGTTACACCTTTATGTCACACGCTAATCGATAACTATGTTTAGGCCAAATTTCATAGTATAGGTTCATTGAACCTATGCTCCCTTCTTTAATTTGTTTATGGATTGGGCCTATTAGAGGGCCCAATATCTTCATACGATTAATATGAATAATCGAGCGAGGGTAACGTTGGGATTAACTATTAAATTAAAGAATGTAATATGTCGGCGGGCCTGAAAACCATGAAATGGGTTAAGGCCATAAATGATATAAATTATGTACCATTAGTTTGGAATAAAACATGTGACATGAGATATTTACAAAAGTAAAAGAGTAAATCTAGAAAATACGAGTATGCTTAACCCGAGGTTGGATTGAGTTGTGATGTAAACCTGCCCGGACCCGCCCGGCTGTCCAGTAGTCACAACAATACTTATCCAATATGGGTGGTTAAGCATTGAGCCCAATAATGACCCGAGGTTAGACTGAGCTACGGTGTAAACCTGCCCGGAACCGACCGGCACATCCCGTAACCGTAGCAATATATGTCTAATGTGAGTGGTCAGGTGCTCTAAGAGGTTAAGGACAGATGGTCGGGTTAAGTTAACTAAAACACTTAACCAGCTTAACATGTTAACAGGACAAGACTTGTAGGGGTTAAGTAACTAAGAAAACACTTAGCCAATTTAACATGTTAACTAGACTAGAAGGTAAGGTTAAGTAAAGTTAATATACTTAACCAAATTAACATATTAACTTGACTAGAGGGTGAGGTTAAGTAAATTCAGGACACTTAACCGTTATAACCTGATAATTAGATAAGTGGGTGAGGTTAAGTAAATTTAGAATACTTAACCATTATAACACATTAGCTAGATATGTGGGTAAGGTTAAGTAAATACACTTAGCCAATTTAATATGTTAGCTGGACTAGAGGGTAGGGTTAGGTAAACTTAGAACACATAACCATCATAGTGTGATAAATTGAATAGGGTTAAGTTGAAACATGAAGGGACAATACCTAACCATTAGAACATGTTAATTAAACAGATGTTAGGGTTGAGATAACTAAGGGAACACTTAACCATTATAACATGTTAGCTAAAACAGATGGGCAAGGTTAAGTTAAAAGGGACACTTAACCAATACAAGATGAATGGGTAGGGTTAAGTAATAAGAAATACTTAACCAATATAACTTGGTTTGTGATAGGGTTAAGTCAACATGAACTACTGATAACACTTAGCCAGTTTAATATGACAAAGGAATGGGTTAAGCTAACTTGAATCGACTAATGACCCTTAACCAATCCAACTTGACGAGAAAGAAGGCTAAGTAGTAAACCCTAGTTATGAAACAATTGAGAACGGGAGCTAAGTTGAAAGCCCCAGTTAAAGAAACTAAGGGATAAACCTTGGTTAACAAGATTTATGGGAAAAGAAACTAAGTGGTAAACCCTAGTTGAGAACAACTAAGTAATAATTCTTAGTGAAGAAAACTGAGCAGGTCAATAATAGATGAATAACCAGATATGGTAGATCATCGCTTAACAAGTACATGAGAAGGAGCAAACGTTTATCCGATTTCGAAAAAGGCTCCAGCGGACTGGGTTTAGAAGCACGTAGCTTCGGGGGACGTGAGGGTACTCTTGGTATCCCTTTGTGAGGTTGCAGATGATCCGCCTGGACTCACAGAGGTTAAGGTCTACGTCAGAAGAACCAAGGGTATGCCTTGGTTGCAATTCAAGGTAACCTAAAGACTAGGATGGACCAGCGTGATTCGACGAGATCGGTAGCCCTGTGATAGCGACTCATCGTCTACCTACCATCTTGAGTCAATCATAGTACGCATGCGGAAAGGCAGAGAACTCCCAACAGACCATATACTTGCTATCTAGTTATGGGTGAGGTTGGCCAATAGGAAAGTGGGGCATAGAGTGGCAAGAGTATAGTTCTCGTGCTTGATTTTCTTGGATTACCTTTCATTAGTTGAGGGAGGGGTCACGTGGGACCATAACCACTGGTAGAAAAACAGACCTTAGCATCTGCATCGGCAGATATCTGAAAGCTCCCGACCGAGTTCCGTGTTTCTAGAATAGCCCTGCCACGGGACTCGGGTCGCACATTTCAGGACATGTGCGTCTAGACAGCGATAAACGATTCGTGACACTTACGTGGGGAAAGTCTAGGAACATATACCACTCTAGGTAGTGTGTCCTAGACTAATGGCATCGTTCGACAGGTAGCATAATCCCTAGTGGACCTAGGTGGCATAAATCCTGAATCCGAGAAGTAGTAGACAAGTCGCATAAACCCTAGTTGAATCCAGGGAATGCTCGATAGAAAACCCTAGATTAAATCTAGGAAATAAATAAATGTGCGCCTGATGGCAACCACAGTTACGGGGACTGGGATCACGTTATCATTTTATACAGATTACTAGTTGGGATACTTGTTAGGTGGTGCAGAGATTAGTATGGGATGCGATAGTAATTTCGATTCTAAACTGCTTTGCCTTAGTTTATGGTATTTTCCCATTTTCATTTTATGCCTATCATGTCCTTTTTCTTATTCATATACCGAAGCACCACTAGACTTACCAGGCTTTATGTCTGACTCTATGTTTTCTTTCGTCTTCTTTTCTTCCGCCCCCCCCCCCCTCCCCCAGGTAGTCAGGGAGGGAATAACTCGGATTTGTATGGACCTATTACTCTTTCCAAGCTTGAAGACTCTTGATGTGCTGCTTTGGACTCTCTTTTCCACTGCTATGGCTGGCTAATGTTTTATTGGGGAATATCATTGTATATTTATGCTTCTTTATTTTGTTAAACAAGATAGATACTTTGTCGTTGGAAAACAATCTTTGTACAAGCTGTTTATAAATGAAATAAAGTTTTATTCACTTTTTCGCTGCTTTATTTATCTGCCTTGTATTTTATCTGCATCTTTTACCTATAATACTTCACAGAACTTAGTGCATTCCCTTTGTGAGTGACACTAACGGATGTGGGGTGTTACACGTGGTATAAGAGCTGAAGGTTACCATATCAGATAAAAGATTTGAAAAATTATTTTCAAAACAGGTTTAAAAGAAGCATTTTCAAAAGAAAAGTTTTATTTTAAAGGCATATTCCCCAAAGCCATATGCATTATCTTTTGATTCTCTGTTTGAGTCCTTGTTTCCTTCTTTCTTGAGTCTCTGGGGCTCCTGACTTTCTGGGAGGTAACCTCATCGAAGGACGAAGTAGTGCCCGACTTCCATCTATAGCCGTAATAGTTTTACCTGCAGCTAGCTTTCTTTCAAACTTTGTAGGGTTTTCTGTATGATGGAGGCAGCTTTCGAGAGATTTGTCAACATGATTACACATGGAAGAGGACGAGGAGTTTGGCTAAGGGGCACAACCCAAGGATGAGGAATTCATGGATATGGACTTGGCTCACGAAGGAGGAAGGAATTATAAAATCTAAGACAAAAGGAAGTTGTTTTTCTATGGTATAATAGGACATATAGTTAAGGACAAGGGAAAGATGAGTGCGTGCTTTCACCACCAGAATACCTGGGAGAGAGATAGTAAAAAAGTCTCCATTGAAAAAGTTTAACTTTTCATTTTATCAACCTGTTAGTACTCTTTTGATCTTAGCGCTTCGCATTCGTTTATGCCTGCTTTCATAGTTGAGTCTCTGCACCTAGGTACTTGTATAGTAGAATATCCCAATTAGTCTCAGATCCAAATTGGTGGTTCGGCCCGTTTACCTTTGGTTTGTAGGGATTTGAGAACGGCCATATTAATATTGAATTTAAGCATAATGTTTTGGTTCCATGGGCTATGAGTTGATCCTAGGCATAGGTTGGTTGGATAGTAATTCCGAAAGTTAGACTTTTTGACTTGCCTTGGAAAATATCCTCGAGATTTCGTGATCCTAAAAGGATAAGTCAGACTTAGCTATTTAGAATCGCTTAATACATTTATCGACGATTTGCAATCCATTAGAATAGTCCATGAGCACGCAGATGTTTTGATTAGGTTAGAGGTTTACCCCTAAAACACAGGATAGACTTCTGCATATATCCAGTTGACAATGAAAAGCCAGTTATCCGATCAATGACAGTTTTGGAAATAGAGGTCAAGAAGCTTCACAATCATAAAGTTAAATTAGACAAGGTACCGTATAGTGAAGCTCGAGAAGGTGCGGCATATAAGACTGGAGACTAGACACGAGCATCATACCCTTTTTCTTAAGGGTATATCCTTGATCTCTTTTTCTAGGAATTTTATGCATACTTTCTAGCTTTTAAGGTATATCCTCTAGGACGTATCATCGATCCTTAGGTAGAAGCCAATGGATGTAAACATGTTATGATTGATGGCTGCAAGTGGTTGCTCGTGGATGCATATACACACCGTATGCGTTAGAACGACTTAGTCACTTTCATATTGCATTCACATATATGTATTTGCTTAACGGATTTAACTTGATATGTTATCATATGGATGTTGCATATGAATGAATGGCTATGCACACACGTAGTATTTACATAACTAGGGACGCTTGCATACAAGATTGGACGCATAGCACTGACATAATTCGCATTAAGGAGGTCAACTGAATCAGTAGACCGCCTGATTTTGCATTAGATAAAGACATATAGACACACTATGCATATGAATATGAAAGCATTAGAAATATTTTTAAGGAAAATGCCTGTGATTGAATGGTTTAGTAGATGGGTGATTGGGTGGTAGGACACATTCTTCCTAACTTGAAGATTTCGGGGACGAAATAATTTTAAGAGGGGGAGAATGTAACACCCCGTAGTTCTATAACATTAAGCTTCACAAATTAAAGTATAATTAATTCTAAATGAAAGAATTAAAGGAAATGGGTTATGCTATTGCGTTCGTCTCAAAATTCTGCTTGAGATAGAGTCCAAGTTTGCGTAAAACGGATATCGTATGAAGAAGATATGGACTAACGAAGTTGGGTAGAAAAACCAGAAGACGGGTCAGAATGCACTGGCGCACTTGGGAAGTGTGCCAGAACAAAGTTGAACTGGCACACTTGTGAAGTGCGCCAGTACATTTTTAGCCTGGCGCACCTACCAAGTGCGCCCAGGTCAGAATGACCTGCTGGTCAGGTCCTGGCTGGCCTGATCAGGGTCGGTCGAATTCTGAGGCTTGGCTGAGTCACTAGGGCTTACATGTCACTTTCTGATTGGCTTCTTTTGGGATGGATGGTCTGGATTCACTCTAGCTTCATCGACGGCTCTAATTAGATTGAAATTCTATAAATACAACTCAAGTCTAACCCTAAACTCACACAAATAATAGAATACTAAAGCCGTCATGTTGCTGGAAAGGAACTGGGAATAGCCGTCAATTAGAAAGCCTAGAGACAAGCCAACACTAAAGCTTAGAGATGAATCAAATTAAGAAGAAGATAAAATTTAATCAAAATTAATCAACGCAACGTTAGTCTACCCAAAGGAGCGCATCTCAGTTTCAGAATAACAGAAACCAGAAAACAAGTTTCAGCGCCCGTTGTAAGTATAGTTGTTTTTTCTGAATATGGATAGAAATTGCGATGTGATTCAATGTAAATGAAATTGGGGTTTTACTATCGTACAATATTGATGTAAATTCAGTGTATTGAGTTGATTATGTCATATTTTGTATTGGGGAATTGGTTGATGCGAACCTATTGGCATTTGTATATGAAAATATCACTTGCAAGTTTGTAGTAAAAACTAGAATTGGCATTTTTATGTTATGTCGTTAACATGGTTAACATATATTCTTTTTAGGCCTAAGTTGAGACTCATGTAAACATGTTCCAAGTTGAAACCTTTTATGCCTACACGACTCAAAACCTTTGTATACGTTATTATGTTTAATTGCAAGCGATAATTGGGTTTGTGCAAGTACCCTTTGGTTACACAAATTATACTAGTTTCATGTTGAAATAGGCTGCTTGATGTAAAGTTAGTTTACACCTTTGGGTTATGTCAAAAAGTGGACATTTTTATGCTAGTTTGGTGTTTGTCATTATGCCTAGTTATATGTGTATAAAACCATGTTTAAATAACTCTAAAAGTACGCCATTTCATGTGACACCTATTATGCTATACCATGTTATACCATGTTATATCTTTATAATAGTCTAGAATTTATGATTTACATGACACCTATCTAACTAGATCCAATATCCATGTGCAAGTTTGTGACATGTTATGCAATGTTATGATTCATGTTATGCGAGATCACCTTATTTATCTAGTTACACCTTTGTGTCACACGCTAATCGATAACTATGTTTAGGCCAAATTTCATAGTATAGGTTCATTGAACCTATGCTCCCTTCTTTACATTGTTTATGGATTGGGCCTATTAGCGGGCCCAATATCTTTATACGATTAATATGAATAATCGAGCTAGGGAAACGTTGGGATTAACTATTAAATTAAAGTAAGTTAATATGTCGGCGGGCCTGAAAACCATGAAATGGGTTAAGGCCATAAATGATATAAATTATGTACCATTAGTTTGGAATAAAACATGTGACATGAGATATTTACATAAGTAAAAGTGTAAATCTAGAAAATACGAGTATGCTTAACCCGAGGTTGGATTGAGTTGTGACGTAAATCTGCCCGGACCCGCCCGGCTGTCCAGTAGTCACAACAATACCTATCCAATGTGGGTGGTTAAGCATTGAGCCCAATAATGACCCGAGGTTAGACTGAGCTACGGTGTAAACCTGCTCGGAACCAACCGGCACATCCAGTAACCGTAGCAATATATGTCCAATGTGATTGGTCAGGTGCTCTAAGAGGTTAAGGACAGATGGTAGGGTTAAGTTAACTAAAACACTTAACCAACTTAACATATTAACAAGACAAGACTTGTAGGGGTTAAGTAACTAAGAAAACACTTAGCCAATTTAACATGGTAACTAGACTAGAAGGTGAGGTTAAGTAAAGTTAATATACTTAACCAATTTAACATATTAACTAGACTAGAGGGTGAGGTTAAGTAAATTCAGGACACTTAACCGTTATAACCTGATAATTAGATAAGTGGGTGAGGTTAAGTAAATTTAGAATACTTAACCATTATAACACGTTAGCTAGATAAGTGGGGAAGGTTAAGTAAATACACTTAGCCAAATTAATATGTTAGCTGGACTAGAGGGTAGGGTTAGGTAAACTTAGAACACTTAACCATCATAGTGTGATAAATTGAATAGGGTTAAGTTGAAACATGAAGGGACAATACCTAACCATTAGAACATGTTAATTAAACAGATGTTAGGGTTGAGATAACTAAGGGAACACTTAACCATTATAACATGTTAGCTAAAACAGATGGGCAAGGTTAGGTTAAAAGAGACACTTAACCAATACAAGATGAATGGGTAGGGTTAAGTAATAAGAAATACTTAACCAATATAACTTGGTTTGTGATAGGGTTAAGTCAACATGAACTACTGATAACACTTAGCCAGTTTAATATGACAAAGGAATGGGTTAAGCTAACTTGAATTGACTAATGACGCTTAACCAATCCAACTTGACGAGAAAGAAGGCTAAGTAGTAAACCCAAGTTAAGAAACAATTGAGAACGGGAGCTAAGTTGAAAGCCCCAGTTAAAGAAACTAAGGGATAAACCTTAGTTAACAAGATTTATGGGAAAAGAAACTAAGTGGTAAACCTTAGTTGAGAACAACTAAGTAATAATTCTTAGTCAAGAAAACTGAGCCGGTCCATAATAGATGAATAACCCGATACGGTAGATCATCGCTTAACAAGTACATGAGAAGGAGCAAACGTTTATCCGATTACGAAAAAGGCTCCAGCGGACTGGGTTTAGAAGCATGTAGCTTCGGGGGACGTGAGTGCACTCTTGGTATCCCTCTGTGAGGTTGCAGATGATCCGCCTGGACTCACAGAGTTTAAGGTCTGCGTCAGAAGAACCAAGGGTATGCCTTGCTGGCAATTCAAGGTAACCTAAAGACTAGGATAGACCAGCGTGATTCGACGAGACCAGTAGCCCTGTGATAGCGACTCGTCGTCTACCTACCATCTTGAGTCAATCGTAGTACGCATGCGGAAAGGCAGAGAACTCCCAACAGACCATATACTTGCTATGTAGTTATGGGTGAGGTTGGCCAATAGGAAAGTGGGGCATAGAGTGGCTAGAGTATAGTTCTCGTGCTTGATTTTCTTGGATTGCCTTTCATTAGTTGAGGGAGGGGTCACGTGGGACCATAACCACTGGTAGAAAAACAGACCTTATCATCTGCATCGGCAGATATCTGAAAGCTCCCGACCGAGTTCCGTGTTTCTAGAATAGCCCTGCCACGGGACTCGGGTCACACATTTCAGGACATGCGCGTCTAGACAGCGATAAACGATTCGTGACACTTTTGTGGGGAAAGTCTAGGAACATATACCACTCTAGGTAGTGTGTCCTAGACTAAGGGCATCGTTCGACAGGTAGCATAATCCCGAGTGGACCTAGGTGGTATAAATCCTGAATCCTAGAAGTAGTAGACAAGTCGCATAAACCCTAGTTGAATATAGGGAACGCTCGATAGAAAACCCTAGATTAAATCTAGGAAATAAATAAATGTGCGCCTGATGGCAACCACAATTACGGGGACTGGGATCACGTTATCATTTTATACAGATTACTAGTTGGGATACTAGTTAGGTGGTGCAGAGATTAGTATGGGATGCGATAGTAATTTCGATTCTAAACTGCTTTGCCTTAGTTTATGGTATTTTCCCATTTTCATTTTATGCCTATCATGTCCTTTTTCTTATTCATATACTGAAGCACCACTAGACTTACCAGGCTTTATGTCTGACTCTATGTTTTCTTTCGTCTTCTTTTCTTCCGTGCCCCCCCAGGTAGTCAGGGAGGGAATAACTCAGATTTGTATGGACCTATTACTCTTTCCAAGCTTGAAGACTCTTTGATGTGCTGCTTTGGACTCTCTTTTCCACTACTATGGCTGGCTAATGTTTTATTGGGGAATATCATTATATATTTATGATTCTTTATTTTGTTAAACAAGATAGATACTTTTTTGTTGGAAAACAATCTTTGTACAAGCTGTTTATAAATGAAATAAAGTTTTATTCACTTTTCCGCTGCTTTATTTATCTGTCTTGTAATTTATCTGCATCTTTTACCTATAATACTTCACAGAACTTAGTGCATTCCCTTTGTGAGTGACACTAACGAATGTGGGGTGTTACACGTGGTATCAGAGCTGAAGGTTACCAGATCAGATAAAAAGATTTGAAAAATTATTTTCAAAACGGGTTTAAAAGATGCATTTTCAAAAGAAAAGTTTTGTTTTAAAGGCATATTTCCCAAAGCCATATGCACTATCTTTTGATTCTCTGTTTGAGTCCTTGTTTCCTTCTTTCTTGAGTCTCTGGGGCTCCTGGCTTTCTGGGAGGTAACCTCATCGAAGGACGAAGTAGTGCCCGACTTCCATCTATAGCCGTAATAGTTTCACCTGCAGCTAGTTTTCTTTCAAGCTTTGTAGGGTTTTCTGTACGATGGAGGCAGCTTTCGAGAGATTAGTCAACATGATTACACAAGGAAGAGGACGAGGAGTTTGGCTAAGGGGCACAACCCAAGGATGAGGAATTCATGGATATGGACTTGGCTCACGAAGGAGGAAGGAATTATAAAATCTAAGACAAGAGGAAGTAGTTTTTCTATGGTATAATAGGACATATAGTTAAGGGCAAGGGAAAGGGTTTTCGGAAGGACGAGTGCGTGCTTTCACCACCAGAATACCTGGGAGAGAGATAGTAAAAAAGTCTCCATTGAAAAAGTTTAACTTCTCATTTGATCAACCTGTTAGTACTCTTTTGATCTTAGTGCTTCGCATTCGTTTATACCTGCTTTCATAGTTGAGTCTCTGCACCTAGGTACTTGTATTAGAATATCCCAATTAGTATCAGATCCAAATTGGTGGTTCGGTCCGTTTACCTTTGGTTTGTAGGGATTTGAGAACGGCCACATTAATATTGAATTTAAGCATAATGTTTTGGTTCCATGGGCTATGAGTTGATCCTAGGCATAGGTTGGTTGGCTAGTAATTCCGAAAGTTAGACTTTTTGACTTGCCTTGGAAAATACCCTCGAGATTTCGTGATCCTAAAAGGATCAGTCAGACTTAGCTATTTAGAATCGCTTAATACATTTATCGACGATTTGCAATCCATTAGAATAGTCCATGAGCACGCAGATGTTTTGATTAGGTTAGAGGTTTACCCCTAAAACGCGTGATAGACTTCCGCGTATATCCAGTTGACAATGAAAAGCCAGCTATCCGATCAATGACAGTTTTGGAAATGGAGGTCAAGAAGCTTCACAATCATGAAGTTAAATTAGATAAGGTACCGTATAGTGAAGCTCGAGAAGGTGCAACATATAAGACTGGAGACTAGACACGAGCATCATACCCTTTTTCTTAAGGGTATATCCTTGATCTCTTTTTCTAGGAATTTTATGCATACTTTCTAGCTTTTAAGGTATATCCTCTAGGACGTATCATCGATCCTTAGGTAGAAGCCGATGGATGTAAACATGTATTTGAAACATGTTATGACTGATGGTTGCAAGTGGTTGCTCGTGGATGCATATACACACCGTATGCGCTAGAACGACTTAGTCACTTTCATATTGCATTCACATATATGTATTTGCTTAACGGATTTAACTTGATATGTTATCATATGGATGTTGCATATGAATGAATGGCAATGCACACATGTAGTATTTACATAGCTAGGGACGCCTGCATACATGATTAGGACGCATAGCACTGACATAATTCGCATTAAGGAGGTCAACTGAATCAGTAGACCGCCTGATTTTGCATTAGATAAAGACATATACACACTCTATGCATATGAATATGAAAGCATTAGAAATATTTTTAAGGACAATTAATGCTTGTGATTGAATGGTTGAGTAGATGGGTGATTGGGTGGTAGGACACATTCTTCCTAACTTGTAGAATTCGGGGACGAAATCCTTTTAAGAGGGGGAGAATGTAACACCCCGTAATTCTATAAAATTAAGCTTCACAAATTAAAGTATAATTAATTCTAAATGAAAGAATTAAGGGAAATGGGTTACGCCATTGCATTCGTCTTGAAATTCTGCTTGAGATAGAGTCCAAGTTTGCGTAAAACGGATATCGTATGAAGAAGATATGGACGAACGAAGTTGGGCAGAAAAAACAGAAAACGGGTCAGAATACACTGGCGCACTTGGGAAGTGCGCCAGAACAAAGTTGAACTGGTGCACTTGGGAAGTGCACCAGTACATTTTTAGCCTGGCGCACTTACCAAGTGCGCCCAGGTCAGAATGACCTGCTGGTCAGGTTTTGGATGGCCTGATCAGGGTCTGGTCGAATTCTGAGGCTTGGCTGAGTCACTAGGGCTTACATGTCACTTTCTGATTGGCTTCTCTTGAGATGGATGGTCTGGATTCACTCTAGCTTCATCGACGGCTCTAACTAGATTGAAATTCTATAAATACAACTCAAGTCTAATTATAAACTCACACAAATAATAGAATACTAAAGCCGTCAAGCTGTTGGAAAGGAACTAGGAATGGCCGTCAATTAGAAAGCCTAGAGACAAGCCAACACTAAAGCTTAGAGACGAATCAAATTAAGAAGAAGATAAAATTTAATCAAAATTAATCAATGTAACGTTAGTCTACCCAAAAGAACGCATCTCAGTTTCAGAATAACAGAAACCAGAAAACAAGTTTCAGCGCCCGTTGTAAGTATAGTGGTTTTTCTGAATATGAATAGAAATTGCGATGTGATTCGATGTAAATGAAATTGGGGTTTTACTATCGTACAATATTGATGTAAATTCAGTGTATTGAGTTGATTATGTCATATTTTGTATTGGGGAATTGGTTGATGTGAACCTATTGACATTTGTATATGAAAATATCACTTGCAAGTTTGTAGTAAAAACTAGAATTGGCATCTTTATGTAATCTCGTTAACATGGTTAGCATATATTCTTTTTAGGCCTAAGTTGAGACTCATGTAAACATGTTCCAAGTTGAAACCTTTTATACCTACACGACTCAAAACCTTTGTATACGTTATTATGTCTAATTGCAAGTGATAATTGGGTTTATGCAAGTACCCTTTGGTTACACAAATTATACTAGTTTCATGTTGAAATAGGCTACTTGATGTAAAGTTAGTTTACACCTTTGGGTTATGTCAAAAAGTGGACATTTTTATGCTAGTTTGGTGTTTGACATTATGCCTAGTTATATGTGTATAAAACCATGTTTAAACAAGTCTAAAAGTACGCCATTTCATGTGACACCTATTATGCTATACCATGTTATACCATGTTATATCTTTATAATAGTCTAGAATTTATGATTTACATGACACCTATCTAGCTAGATCCAATATCCATGTGCAAGTTTGTGACATGTTATGCAATGTTATGATTCATGTTATGCGAGATCACCTTATTTATCTAGTTACACCTTTGTGTCATGCGCTAATCGATAACTATGTTTAGGCCAAATTTCATAGCATAGGTTCATTGAACCTATGCTCCCTTCTTTACTTTGTTTATGAATTGGGCCTATTAGCGGGCCCAATATCTTCATACGATTAATATGAATAATCGAGCGAGGGTAACGTTGGGATTAACTATTAAATTAAAGTAAGTTAATATGTCGATAGGCCTGAAAACCATGAAATGGGTTAAGGCCATAAATGATATAAATTATGTACCATTTGTTTGGAATAAAACATGTGACATGAGATATTTACATAAGTAAAAGTGTAAATCTAGAAAATATGAGTATGCTTAACCCGAGGTTGGATTGAGTTGTGATGTAAATCTGCCCGGACCCGCCCGGTTGTCCAGTAGTCACAACAATACCTATCCAATGTGGGTGGTTAAGCATTGAGCCCAATAATGACCCGAGGTTAGACTGAGCTACGGTGTAGACTTGCCCGGAATCGACCGGCACATCCAGTAACCGTAGCAATATCTGTCTAATGTGTGTGGTCAGGTGCTCTAAGAGGTTAAGGACAGATGGTAGGGTTATGTTAACTAAAACACTTAACATGTTAACAAGACAAGACTTGTAGGGGTTAAGTAACTAAGAAAACACTTAGCCAATTTAACATGTTGACTAGACTAGAAGGTGAGGTTAAGTAAAGTTAATATACTTAACCAATTTAACATATTAACTAGACAAGAGGGTGAGGTTAAGTAAATTCAGGACACTTTACCGTTATAACCTGATAATTAGATAAGTGGGTGAGGTTAAGTAAATTTAGAATACTTAACCATTATAACACGTTAGCTAGATAAGTGGGGAAGGTTAAGTAAATACACTTAGCCAATTTAATATGTTAGCTGGACTAGAGGGTAGGGTTAGGTAAACTTAGAACACTTAACCATCATAGTGTGATAAATTGAATAGGGTTAAGTTGAAACATGAAGGGACAATACCTAACCCTTAGAACATGTTAATTAAACAGATGTTAGGGTTGAGATAACTAAGGGAACACTTAACCATTATAACATGTTAGCTAAAACAGATGGGCAAGGTTAGGTTAAAAGGGACACTTAACCAATACAAGATGAATGGGTAGGGTTAAGTAATAAGAAATACTTAACCAATATAACTTGGTTTGTGATAGGGTTAAGTCAACATGAACTACTGATAACACTTAGCCAGTTTAATATGACAAAGGAATGGGTTAAGCTAACTTGAATTGACTAATGACACTTAACCAATCCAACTTGACGAGAAAGAAGGCTAAGTAGTAAACCCTAGTTAAGAAACAATTGAGAACATGAGCTAAGTTGAAAGCCCCATTTAAAGAAACTAAGGGATAAACCTTAGTTAACAAGATTTATGGGAAAAGAAACTAAGTGGTAAACCTAAGTTGAGAACAACAAAGTAATAATTCTTAGTCAAAAAAACTGAGCCGGTCCATAATAGATGAATAACCCGATATGGTAGATCATCTCTTAACAAGTACATGAGAAGGAGCAAACGTTTATCCGATTTCGAAAAAGGCTCCAGCGGACTGGGTTTAAAAGCACATAGCTTCGGGGGACGTGAGGGTACTCTTGGTATCCCTCTTTGAGGTTGTAGATGATCCGCCTGGACTCACAGAGGTTAAGGTCTGCGTCAGAAGAACCAAGGGTATGCCTTGGTTGCAATTCAAGGTAACCCAAAGACTAGGATGGACCAGCGTGATTTGACGAGACCAGTAGCCCTGTGATAGCGACTCGTCGTCTACCTACCATCTTGAGTCAATCGTAGTACGCATGCGGAAAGGCAGAGAACTACCAACAGACCATATGCTTGCTATCTAGTTATGGGTGAGGCTGGCCAATAGGAAAGTGGGGCATAGAGTGGCAAGAGTATAGTCCTCGTGCTTGATTTTCTTGGATTTCCTTTCATTAGTTGAGGGAGGGGTCACGTGGGACCATAACCACTGGTAGAAAAACATACCTTAGCATTTGCATCGGCAGATATCTGAAAGCTCCCGACCGAGTTCCGTGTTTCTAGAATAGCCCTGCCACGGGACTCGGGTCGCACATTTCAGGACATGTGCGTCTAGACAGCGATAAATGATTCATGACACTTACGTGGCGAAAGTCTAGGAACATATACCACTCTAGGTAGTGTGTCCTAGACTAAGGGCATCGTTCGACAGGTAGCATAATCCCTAGTGGACCTAGGTGGCATAAATCCTGAATTCGAGAAGTAGTAGACAAGTCGCATAAACCCTAGTTGAATCTAGGGAACGCTCGATAGAAAACCCTAGATTAATATAGGAAATAAATAAATGTGCGCCTGATGGCAACCACAGTTACGGGGACTGGGGTCACGTTATCATTTTATACAGATTACTAGTTGGGATACTAGTTAGGTGGTGCAGAGATTAGTATGGGATGCGATAGTAATTTCGATTCTAAACTGCTTTGCCTTAGTTTATGGTATTTTCCCATTTTCATTTTATGCCTATCATGTCCTTTTTCTTATTCATATACCGAAGCACCACTAGACTTACCAGGCTTTATGTCTGACTCTATGTTTTCTTTCGTCTTCTTTTCTTCCGTCCCACCCGGTAGTCAGGGAGGGAATAGCTCAGATTTGTATGGACCTATTACTCTTTCCAAGCTTGAAGACTCTTTGATGTGCTGCTTTGGACTCTCTTTTCCACTACTATGGCTGGCTAATGTTTTATTGGGGAATATCATTGTATATTTATGCTTCTTTATTTTGTTAAACAAGATAGATACTTTGTTGTTGGAAAACAATCTTTGGACAAGCTGTTTATAAATGAAATAAAGTTTTATTCACTTTTCCGCTGCTTTATTTATCTATCTTGTAATTTATCTGCATCTTTTACCTATAATACTTCACAGAACTTAGTGCATTCCCTTTGTGAGTGACACTAACGGATGTGGGGTGTTGCATCAATTACAGGAGATTAATTGGGAATTGTGGAGACTTACCAGCAAAGAAAACGGGATTTAGATCCGAGAGGGTAAACATCAGAGAAAAAATTCGAGGTGGAACGATTCGACAGGAAGAAACACGAAAAGAAAAAAATCGCGAGAAAATACTGGGAAGACGACGAGAGGTCGTTATATTTATGTTTTGTGTAAAATTGGGACGAACAAATTTATTTTGGCTCTTACAGTCGTCCAGTTTTCAAACCAAGCCCTGATTGTTCCTTTTTGCTGTTCTAATTCAATATTAAATCAGCATAAGGATTGAGCTATAAGTTCCGAACCAAGCCCTGACTATGCTAATCCATTACTTGTCGATTTTCAGAAGAAAAAATAAAATTGAATGTTATTCTCCTAAATATAGTGTAGCTGCCATGATAGCTTGGGTTAAGCTATAAGTAATAATGACATTTGTAGGGTCATGATTACCACATATCTATCTATCTATTACTTAAACATAATAACGTGACTATTCTCCTTCTGACGTGACTACTCTCCGCTTCTTTCTTTTCCTTATTACTGCAACGTAGTGCATTCTCCATTTTTTTTAATTCTCTCTTCACGCACGTGAGTACATAACGTGTTCCCGAATCCCCAGTTCCCCACTTCCCCCAACCTTTCTACTCCACCCTTCTTCCTCCACTCTTAACTTCCTCCACGGTTTCATGACTGCTCCCACTGAGAATCGAAATATAGCATGGTTACCTGTCCGCCCCATCTACTTTTGGATCACCAAATTTCGTCGAAATCTCCCACGCATTCTTAAATTTTCCTCCCTTCGATTCCCTAAATTGTTCAGTCCTCTCTTTCTTCAACCGATGCCGTCTGCCCTGATTTCAGGTAATGCTATTCCTTATCCCTTTGGTTAAAGTTTCTCCAACAATAACGTTTCTTATTTTTGTCCGCTTTTCGACTACGTTGTTCCTCATCGCGACGATCCAGCATTTGCACCATGATTCTACTTTGTAAATTGTTTCTACTTTTAACTCATTCATGCTGATCACTGTAGTAATTAGGATAGACTTATTTAGTTTGAAAAACACTCTTATTACTGTAATAACTCTCAAATTAGATAACAACATCCATTCCACTTTGAAAACATTCTTATTGCACTTCTAATTCTTTTTATAACAGTGGTTGATTCAACCTGCTTGCTGCTTTCAACCAACCAGATTTAAATCTGGATCCCGACAATGCTACGAGAGAAAGAGTGATATCATGATGAAGATGTCCCACATGAATTCCATTTAAAGGTAACTATTTTTCCTTAATATATATAAATGCATCTTATTTCATGGATGTTCGATTTGGAATGTGCTATTGGCTCTATAACATGTTTCAGGTATTATAAATTCATCAGTTGTAGATATTTATTGCCATTCAAATTTTGAGTTCCACTTATGCTTTCTGATAAAAATTTAGATGGAATTGCAGTTGTATTGCATAGATGTTGATAAAATCATTTTTTTGTCCTAGATTATGATGGTTAATGGAGTATTGCTACACATGCTTAATCTAGATTTAGTAAGTTGTATGTTACTAGATCATTGCATTGACAACAAGAACGTAATATCAACTACATATGTATTAAGACTCACCGTTTTTTTTCTCTTGATTTACATCATTTTCTCTCACATGCTCATTCATGTCCACTTAATTACTTGAGTAAAAAAAAGCAAACATTTATCAACATACCTACTGGAAATTGTTCATGTATTTTGTCAACATCAACACGTTATCTGTTTCTAATTCTCCTAAAAGTTGAAACAAGTATCAACCTATCACTCTTAATTCTTTTTTTAATTAATAGCTATATCGTAGAGTTACACGCATTTACTGTGGTTGTTGTAGGATGTTTGACATCAACAATTTACTGTATGTTACTAGATCATTGCATTGGCAACAAGAACGCAATATCAACTACATATGTATTAAGACTCATCGTTTTTTTTCTCTTGATTTACATCATTTTCTCTCACATGCTCATTCATGTCCACTTAATTGCTTGACAAAAAAAAGCAAATATTTATCAACATACCTACTGAAAATTGTTCATGTATTTTGTCAACATCAACACATTATCCGTTTCTAATTCTCCTAAAAGTTGAAACAAGTATCAACCTATCACTCTTATTCTTTTTTTAATTAATAGCTATATCGTAGAGTTAGACGCATTTACTGTGGTTGTTGTAGGATGTTTGACATCAACAATTTACATAATTTTTATACAACAATATTTTGCTGTAGATGTTCTTTTTGTCCAATTTTAGAACAAGCTATTATATACTATAACTTAAGGCTAATTTCATACAATTTCAAAGTTTTCCTTATAGGAATATCTACTATATTCAGGGGCGGATCTATTCAGACGTTTTTTCTCTTGATTTACATCATTTTCTCTCACATGCTCATTCATGTCCACTTAATTGCTTGACAAAAAAAAAGCAAACATTTATCAACATACCTACTGAAAATTGTTCATGTATTTTGTCAACATCAACACGTTATCCGTTTCTAATTCTCCTAAAAGTTGAAACAAGTATCAAGTATCAACCTATCACTCTTATTCTTTTTTTTAATTAATAGCTATATCGTAGAGTTAGACGCATTTACTATGGTTGTTGTAGGATGTTTGACATCAACAATTTACATAATTTTTATACAACAATATTTTGCTGTAGATGTTCTTTTTGTCCAATTTTAGAACAAGCTATTATATACTATAACTTAAGGCTAATTTCATACAATTTCAAAGTTTTCCTTATAGGAATATCTACTATGGTTGTTGTAGGATGTTTGACATCAACAATTTACATAATTTTTATACAACAATATTTTGCTGTAGATGTTCTTTTTGTCCAATTTTAGAACAAGCTATTATATACTATAACTTAAGGCTAATTTCATACAATTTCAAAGTTTTCCTTATAGGAATATCTACTATATTCAGGGGCGAATCTATTCAGATGTTTTTTCTCTTGATTTACATCATTTTCTCTCACATGCTCATTCATGTCCACTTAATTGCTTGACTTAAAAAAAGCAAACATTTATCAACATACCTACTGAAAATTGTTCATGTATTTTGTCAACATCAACAAGTTATTATATACTATAACTTAAGGCTAATTTCATACAATTTCAAAGTTTTCCTTATAGGAATATCTACTATATTCAGGGGCGGATCTATTCAGACGTTTTTTCTCTTGATTTACATCATTTTCTCTCACATGCTCATTCATGTCCACTTAATTGCTTGACTTAAAAAAAGCAAACATTTATCAACATACCTACTGAAAATTGTTCATGTATTTTTTCAACAACAACAAGTTGAAACAAGTATCAACCTGTCACTCTTATTCTTTTTTTAATTAATAGCTATATCGTAGAGTTACTAATTTTTATACAACAATATTTTGCTGTAGTTGTTCTTTTTGTCCAATTTTAGAACAAGCTACTATGTAGATGTTCTTTTTGTCCAATTTTAGAACAAGCTACTATATACTATAACTTCATACAATTTCAAAGTTTTCATTATAGGAATATCTACTATATTCAGGGGCGGATCTATTCAGATGTTTTGACTTACTGCCCTACCTGAATGGGCCATCAATGCCCTACCTGGACCGTTAGCCTTCCATTGTGCAGTCTTCAACATAGCATAAACCAAGCAAGTCACCACATTTTCATTGATTTGCTGTGAAGGAACATGTCTTGTTATATATACAGTTAGGATTCAAAAAAAATTATGGTGTGGGACAAAACTTCAAAAAAAAATGCCCTACCTGGATACAAGTTCTGGATCCGCCACTGACTATATTACGAAACATGATCTATTTAGAGCGAGAAGAAGATAAATTGTTGTTGAAGAGTTTGTTAAAGAAATATAAGTAGCATGTCCCCTACCGAGACTGACTTGAATAAGTGGTGTGATAATGATGGGATGCTCTATCTCTAGGCTAGATTAAGCTGGAATAGTCTACAAAAACATTCGACATGCCCTCTTGCTATGGTAGTTTGGTACATACTACCCAAATTTATGAGAGTTGATGCTAACACATGCACAGATAAACAAAATGGTGAAATAGTATGTGCTTTGGTGGCTCCTGCTGTTATGAATGTAAGTAACTATATGCTTGATATTCTAAAAACCTGGTATGCTACCATTATAAATATATTGATTATATACCTATCTTAATATGGCAAATATTGTGAACAAAAACAGAGGGGGGAAAAAAATATTTTTTGGAAGGATGCACAAGTCTTTAGCAGGTAAAGGCCCAAGTGTAAGTATTTACTGTCTATTTAATCACCCGAACATACTACAAATCTAAGCATATTCTTTTATGATCTTCATGGCGATAGCTAACCACATTTTTATTCTTTTAAATTTTGTTTTTACAGTCACTAAGTAGATGAACCATCCAAACGTAGAGAAATAGAAGGCGGTCATAAGGAAGAATGATGTGCAGCATTCCACATTTGACCAAGTATCTTCTCTCCTATTAATCATTATTTCTAATTTACACTAACATAAAGCAATATATATATGTATGTATGTATATGTATGTATATATATATATATGTATGTATGTATGTATATATATATATATATATATATATATATATATATATGGTCCTTATTATCTGTTGCTGAATTGAAGAGTGCATGAAAAATGAGGGCGAGTCTCCTTGTATGCTGCTGCACATATACATGTTAAGTGGCTAGATTCTGTGTCGTCCGATCTTTTAACATGCATGCTTAGAAGCTAACTATGCGAATGGAAAAAAGTTTGCACAAGGGGCTGATTGAATAATATACAACAAGCTGCATTTATGTGTTGTGGTGTTGCAAGGCAAGGTGATATTCAAGGTACTTTAATTATAAGCAGCAAGATGACAAAATAATGATGTGTAGTGTTGCTGCAAATGTAAGCACTACATGAAGAGCCTGTAAGAGCTTCCAGGTTGTTGTCTTCAAAGGAGTGAAATGAAGGGGTCTGGTTATCTATAACTGTTGTGATGAATGGATCTCTGAGGTGCCTATTTTTTAAAAAGGAAAGGGAGGAAAAAAGAGGCTGTAGTGAGGACCATCCACTTTGCAGTTATGTATTCTTTTTTATATGTAAGCGTGTGTGTATATATGACATATGCTATACATGCATAAAAATCATGTGTAATACTTATATATGTAAGCGTGTGTGGATATATGACATATGCTATACATGCATAAAAATTATGTGTAATACTTATATTTTTATATGTAATAAGAATGCCCCATATATTGCAGTTGGGTAGTGCAGTAAACTGCATATTCAGCAATTGTAGTTGAAAAAAGTGCATGTATAGAGGTTGCATTTATTAATGCTTTCTTAGATTGTTGTTTACTATTTTTTTTTTACTGCAATTGTATGTCTACCGCAGCTTTGCATTCAACAGCTAACATGAACTTTATTTTATTACACACATGGCTCCAACTACTCCTCTGCCTTCACAGTTGTACAAAAACTATATGTATTTGTTTCTAACCACGAAATCTAAGAGCAACTCGAACAGCCAAGGATTCATGTCCTTAATTCTGAATTATGAGCAAAAATCCTTCCCAACAAACATTACAACAAGTAATATTCAACAAAATATTACGAGGACAATTCAGAATTCAGAATTGGCCCCGCGAGCCGATTTTATAGGCTCGCGACGTCGCGAGCCTATAAAATCTGCTCGTGACAACAGAAAATGCCAAATTAATTTTTTAGTATTTTCTACTGTTGCGAACTGATTTAATAGGCTCGCGACGTCGCGAGCCGATAAAATAGGCTCGACACAAAATTGAACACAAATCAAGGGACACAGAGTATTAACCGTTGGATCATTTTGTCTTTATGTGGAGAGGTGCAAATCATGGGAAGATCCAATGGTGGAGATGCATTGTGTCATCAATTGTGTCTATGTTTTGTGTCCCTTTAGACTTTAATTTTTTTTCCTCTGTTGGGTACACCACTTAATATACGGCCGAATATTAAGTGGTGTAATATTCAGACATGAATCTTGTTGGAGTTGCTCTAACAGTATTCAGATCTTCCTATTCGTTCCCCTACCGACTGTGCTACTGCTATTTTAATTTTCTTCCGTACAACTCTGTATAATCTGCTACACACGTCCATCGACTGTACTCTGCCTGTGTTACATCTAATGGCCATATGATAACTTCAAGGATTTTTTTCGATTTGGCCACCTTTCAAAATCTTATCACACATTTAGCCTTGTTTCAAAACTTATTACGGCCGTAGCCAGATTTATGTCACATTAACAAAAACCGTTATATAGAACTAGCAGCATTTGGGATGACGCGTACTAGCGTTATTTGGGATGACGCAGAGAAATGTTTTTGTTACAAACTTGTTATTTTTTATGCGGCATACCAAAAGCCGCTCGTTAGCGGTTTTCGAAAAGCGGCTGTGTTAAATAGCGGTTTTGGCTGATTCGACATAAAACAGGTTACGGCCATAATAAGTTTTGGAACTAGGCTAAATATGCGATAAGTTTTCTAAAGGTGGCCAAATCGAAAAAAATCCTAACTTCAACCAACCTACTTCCCAGTTGACTCCGACTATTTATTATACCCATCTTCATTTTCATACATTATTAACATTCTACTCTGCCACTATTCAAAAGCTTTCTAACAACGTATGCTTATTCCTTCCCATTAGCTGACATTACGCAACAACATTTACACTTCGCACAATAAACAATTGAAACCAACTTTAATTTCAACTCTTCCCATTAATTACCGCTTCTTCTCTCATCCTTCCTTGGTAATATAACACTACAAAAGAAGAAACAAACCAAACTATTATCCTCGACTACCATGTCCCACTGTACGATTCACTGTAGTACCAACTGCGCTTGTGCGAAGAACGGGCCTTCCACTAGTTTAGATATATAATATAGGGTTGTCAAATTTGAAAACAACCCTTTAGCCCAACCCTTTTAACCCCTTTTTAATTGGATTGGGTTGAACTACTTTAGCTAATTTTTACATTGGGTAATAACCCATTCAGCCCAAATTAAAAACACTGGACCCTGTTTTGACCCCGTAACCCTTATCCCAATTCCATTTCTGAAAAATACGATGCCTGCTCTTCTTTCTCTCCGAAATATATAATCCGCCGATTCTCTCAAACAATCGAACAATCGCTCTGGACTTCTACCTTCGCTCAAGACCCCTTGGATCCATCTTCGTAGTTCTTCAAAATGATTTAGTTAGCTCTAATCAATCAAAGGTATGATTTTTTGTTCTGAGAATTTTAGTTATGGAAGATAATCGAATAGAGAGAGAATCCTAAATCAATTGCATTTGCAGTAAACCCTATCTCTTGCTGCAACTTCTGGATCGATTTCTGCAATTCTAGATCAGTATTATCGTGGAGTTAAAGGTATAATTCTAGATCTATTATGTTTATTTCTTGTGCAGTTTCTCATTTCTTGTGCAGTTATGGTGATTATAATTCAGGGCATTTATTGTATCGACTTTGTTTTGGAAGTTAACTCAGATTTTCGTTTTGGAGAATATGTTTTATTTGCTGTTCATGTCATGGCAATTATGTTGCTTTAATGGAGAAAAGATTCTGAGTTAATTTGATTTATTTTCCAACTATGCAAATCCAGTTGTAAGTTTTGACATATGTGTGGGAAAATATTAGTGAAAATGTGAATTTAAAACTAGAATAATCTCTGATTTGGACAGTTATTGCCATCTCAGTCCGTATTCATCTTAATATGTTGCATTAGAATGGACGAAATTGATCAATATTATATAAGCTGATGAACTGAGTTGTAGGATGCTTTTTGAAAAAGATATTTAAATTTTGTAATGCTACTTATAAATTGCATTTCAGAGGGAAAGCACACACTATTTTATTAACTAGTATAACAATTCTTTGCACAAATTCAGCTTATTTTGAACTTTTTTGTTAACTAGTATAACAATTCTTTGCACAACCTGTATTATTACTTGCGAGCGTCTGTTTCTGTGCGTATATGCAGAAAAAATTGCTTTGCACCATCTGTAACTATAAAATTTAAAAGGATTTCCACTTTATTTTCTTTTTCAATTTCTCATATATTCAAGTGAAATCTGTAGCATCACACTAGAGTTTCATAAAGTATTCATGAAACGACTATCCTTTTTACATAGTTTTAGCATGCCATGTTGATTGTTTCCTGTTTATTCAAATTTATTTAACATTGTTTCCTGCTTATACACATACATACATGCATACGTAATATGAATATATGTACACATACACACACACACACACACACACACACATATATATATATATATACACACACACACACAAGTTGGGTTTTATATTTAAGTACTTTGATAAATTTTTGGGTGATGTGGGTCGTAAAACTCATAGGAAAAGTAATTCGATGACATATAGGAGCAGAGATTCAAATTATTCAAATGGGAGCCTTGTGCACTTGCTACATGATTTCCTAATGTCTTCTAAATCCTTATTCCTTTATACTTTTGTTTGGATTCTAAGTGTGTCCTTCTGGAATAAGAGAATCCATATTCTTTGTCAAAAAAGTATTAAATGACATTCTGTTTCCATCAATAAATGTCCTAGTCTTCAGGATCATGCTGTTTTTATTGCTTTTGAAGTGTTCTGTGCACATTCTTAGTTGTGAATATGAATACAAGTATCTGTTTTTTTTCCCACTTTGTCGTGCTACCAAGATAAACATAGAACAATTGGCAAACTAACCATTTTAATATCTTGTCTTTTAAAGTTTCAAACTTCAATATATATGTATATTATAATTTAATGCTATCAATCTATTGTAATTTTAGTTGATTATAAAATGTAAAGTCTGCAACCATTTTACAGTGCTATTAGTATTTCCGACTAACACTGAAGACCAACTACAACTTCCTTTTTTTTTTGTACAACTTAACATTGGATAGATATCAATTCATCTATTTTTTTATTGGTTATTTATTTAGTTGAAGTTGATGAAAATTTGCAATTTATTTATTTATTAGCAGTTGTGGCAATTTATTTGTACAAGCATTTTGACCTTTTTTCTATCTGTTGTGTTGATTTTGTCGAGTTTTTCTCCGGAAAAGAAGTAAATGGAACTACACAGTTTACGGTTTGTTTCCAGAAAGGCACAATAGTCATATTGAAAGAGGGAAAACGAAACTTTAATGGGCACAATTGCAATTTATTTACTTATTAGCAGCTGTGTCAAGGAAAATAGCGAAGGTTCAATATATTTAGCCGCATAGAATTGACCTTATTTACAACCTGTTTGGTATTCATGTTGTCTGCTGAGTGATATATAAATAACAATCTCAATATTAGGTATCCTTGCTAAAATGAATTTGACACAGATATAGGTGTCTTACTGTTTGGTACTTGACTGTGAACACTGTAATGAATTACGTATTGCTGGTGTTTAATGATATTTTCTATCGATGATGTTCTGAAAAATTTCGCTGCATTCTATGGTCTGTTCGCTTATCCGTTTATTTTCCAGTATACATACTATTGCAGAGAGCTTATTTTGATCTTTTCCTTTTGTTTCTGTTTTTCAGGCCCTTACAAATGGAGCACAAATTCAGCTTATTTTGAACTTTTTTGTTAACTACAAAATTTAGATGCTGTTTATTTTAAAGGTAAGGTTACTGTTGGGAACAAATATCATGGCTACTGAATATCACTTTCATATATTTTAATGGTGTATCATGTAGCTTTTGGCAGTTTATGTTATTGATTTGTCTGAAATTATGCAAAATTTATGTTGAAATTAGAAAGCTAATTAATGTGCAGTGGCTTTTAAAGATTCCGGTAATGATCAACTGACTGTGTTATAACATGATATTGTTTTTTAGTTCCAGCATATGCTGTTCTCTCTCATATTGCCTTCTCCAAGATCATACATAAAGCATGTCTAAATCGCGTGTATAGTTTCTACCAGAATGGAACCTAACACCATTAATTTATGGTTTAATACTGAAATGATGGGATTATTTGATGCTTCTATTTATCCGTTTTTATTTGATAATGCAGGTTTATATGTCTATGAATGGCAAGGAGCTGAGAGGTCAACTTGCTTATAGTCAGGTTTATATGTCTATGATGGGTTTATCCACGTAAGAGTGCAGAAGTCTATGAATAGCAAGGAGCTGAGAGTTGTTTTAGTGAAAGCAATTACTTTATGCAGTTTTTATTGTGTTTAATGATGTTTTATCCATCTTATATAGTGGATTATTGTATACTTCGTTTCATGAAATTTGCATACTTAGTTTCATGACATTTGCATATGCAGTGGTTTTTTTTTTCATTTCTCAAATTTTTATGTTTTAGACGGTTAATGTTGAAATTAATGATTCAAATATTAGTGGAGAAGGAAAGAAATTGATTGATTGTCAATCAATTAATTGGCTTGTTTATGGAAAGGGATAAGAGGAAGATTTTTTTTTGGAAGAAAAATAATTAATAGGCCAATCAATCAATTGATGAAGAAAGGGAAAGAGATTGAGACCATAATTATGCCATCCATTTATGCTCCAATCAAATCAAGGAAGATATTTATTTTTCTTCATGTCCTAGAAACTTCTATTCTTTATCTCCAAGAAATCCCTATATAATTAGGGGTCATGTTATTGTATGAAAAAAAAAAAAGTAATCCACCATTAGTCTTCTCTCTATTGTAATCTGTTGTACTCATTTCTTCACTGAGAAATAAAGGTTGTTGGGTCTCCGTGGACGTAGGCAAAGCCGAACCACGTTAAAAATTGGTGTGCTCTTTCCTCTATTTTTGTTCTCTCTATAAATTTGTGCCACTTGTTTTTATTTTTGGCGTTGTTGAAATTGTTGACAGACTAGATCATTGGGTTGATTCGTATTCCGCTGCCCAAATCTCTGATTTTGCACTACAGATTGGTATCAGAGCCAGTCGTCCTGTTCAAAGACTTTTTCAACCATGTCAAATTCCGCAAAGAATAACGGTGGTAGAAGCGCTACAAATTATGGAGTTGCTAGATTTGATGGAAAGGGGGATTTTGGCACATGGAAGATGAAGATGGAAGCTGTGTTGAAGAAAGAGAGGACATTTAAAGTTGTCTCAGATCCAGAGAAATTGAAGAAATTACCACCTGAAGAGTTAGACGAATTGGAAGAGGATGCTCTTACTACCATCCAACTTAGCCTTTCTGACGAAGTACTTAGAGAGTTTTCTCATGTGAAAACTGCTAAGGAATTGTGGGATGCTCTTCAGAGAAAGTTCTACGACAAGTCTCTCACCAACCGCATCATCTTACAGCAACAACTTTATTCTTTCAAAATGAGGCCTGGAACAGATGTATTTGCTCATATAGATGCCCTCAACACACTTGTCATGAATCTTCGAGCAGCTGATGTAAAGATTGAGGATGAGGCGCAAGCTGTTATTCTTTTATGTTCTTTGCCTGCAGAGTATAACACTTTTGTTAACTCTATGATCTATGGGCGTTCGTCTATTTGCTTGGAGGATGTGAAGACAAATTTGCATAATGAGATATTGAGAGGAAAGTTGGCAAGCATGAGCATGGAGAATGATTCTGAAAGCCTTGTTGCACAGAGAGGAAGAAGTCAAAGTAGACCCAAATATGGTGGAGACAGAGCTAAGTCCAGATCTCAGTCAAGAGGAGCTCGGAAGGGAGTTTGTCATTATTGCAGAAAACCTGGACATTATATTGCAAATTGCCCCAAGTTGGAGAATAAAAACAAAGCTGTTCCCCAGAAGGCTTCAGCATCTACGGCGGAGACATCAGATTCAGATAATGATCCTGGCATTTTTACAGCCTCTGCCTCTCCTATGAAGAGCACTATGTGGATTATTGACTCGGGTGCATCCTATCACATGACACCGGATAGGCACGTTTTTTCCACTTATCGTCAGTTTGATGGAGGAGAGGTTCTCATGGGAAATAATGCTGCTTGTCGCATGACTGGTATTGGAACAGTAAAAATCAGGATGTTTGATGGTGTTGTTCGCACTTTATGTGATGTCAGGCATGTGCCTGATTTAAGGCGTAGTTTGATCTCCATTGGAGCATTGTGCAATTTTGGCTTAAAGTGTGTAATAGAAAAAGATTCATTAAAAATTACAAATGGCTCATTGATAGTGATGAAAGGGGTAAAAGCTGGAAATCTGTATTTGCTGAAGGGTACAACTGCTGTTGTGGAGTCTGCTTCAGTTATTGATTCAGTTGATTCCGATTCTACCAGATTGTGGCATTTTCGTATGGGCCACATTGGAGAGCGCAGTTTAGAAATATTGAGAAAGCGAGGCTTGATTGACGGTGTTCATCATTCAAAACTTGACTTTTGTGAAGGATGTGTACTTGGAAAGCAGACGAAGGTTTCTTTTGACATTGCAGAGCATAAGTCTAAAGATGTTTTAGAGTATGTTCATACTGATGTTTGGGGCCCCGCACCATGCCTATCTTATGGAGGAGCCAGGTATTTCGTTTCATTTGTTGATGATTTTTCTAGAAAAGTATGGGTTTACTTTATGAAGTCCAAAGATGAAACTTTTGATAGGTTTCAAAGCTGGAAATCTCTTGTTGAGAAGCAGTCTGGAAAGAAAGTGAAGGTTCTTCGTTCAGATAATGGTGGTGAATTCACTTCTCAAAAATTCATCAAATTTTGTGAGTCCGAGGGAATCAAAAGACACTACACCACACCAGGAGACCCTCAGTCAAATGGGGTTGCAGAGAGAATGAATCATACTTTGTTGGAAAGAACTCGTTGCTTACGGCTGACTGCAGGATTAAATAAGAGATTTTGGGCAGAAGCATTATCTACGGCGGTTTTCCTTATCAACCGCACACCTTCTACCGCCATAGATATGAAGATTCCTGAAGAAGTATGGAAGGGAGGGCCTGTATCATATTCCTTTCTCAGAGTGTTTGGTTGTCCAGCTTATGTGCATGAGAGCAAAGGGAAGTTGGATCCAAGATCGCGCAAGTGTATTTTTCTTGGTTATAAGAAAGGAATTAAGGGTTATAGGATGTGGTGTCCTACCACCCAGAAGATTGTTACTAGCAGGCATGTTACATTTGATGAGAAGGCTATGTTGAAGGTGGAGCCTTCTTCTTCAGTTAATGATGATGTTGAGAGGACAAATTCAGAATACCAAACACAAGGCAGATCATCAGACTTCCATACAAGTAAAAATGGTGATTCAGATGACACCGTGGTTGATAGGGAAGAGATAGAAGATCAATCTCAAGGTGGAGCTCAAATTCAAACTCGACCAACGAGAGAGAAGAAAAGACCTACATGGCTTGATGATTTTGTGGGATTAAGCATTGAAGATATTGACTTTGATGACATGGCAGCTTATGCATTAAGCATATTTCATGATGAACCAAGAGACTACAAAGATGCCATTAGTTCAGTTGATAGCTCCAGTTGGCTAGTAGCAATGGAGGAGGAGATTGAGTCTTTGCACAAAAATCACACTTGGGATTTAGTGCCACTTCCTTCCGGCAAGAGAGCAATTGGATGTAAATGGATCTATAAGGTGAAAGATGGCGGCAATGGTGACTTGAGGTACAAAGCAAGATTAGTGGCGAAGGGTTATGTTCAGAAGAAAGATGTGGAGTTTCATGATATTTTTTCTCCAGTCGTTAGACATACTTCCATTCGCATTCTTTTGGCATTGGTTGCTCACTTTGACATGGAGTTGGAACAACTAGATGTCAAGACAGCATTCTTGCATGGTGATCTTGAGGAGGACATTTACCTACAGCAGCCAGAAGGGTTCATTGATAGCAGCAGGCCAGGTCATGTTTGTAAACTTAACAAATCTCTTTATGGCTTAAAACAGTCTCCTAGACAGTGGTATAAGAAATTTGATAAGTTTATGATCTCACATGGTTACTCTAGAAGCTTTAAGGACCAATGTGTCTATTTTAAAAATTTTAATGATGATATCATCTATTTGTTACTTTATGTTGATGATATGTTGATAGCTTCTAAGAGTATGTCAAAATTTTCGGAGTTGAAAATGGAGCTCAGTAAGGAATTTGAGATGAAAGATTTGGGAAATGCACAAAGAATTTTGGGGATGAATATTCAGAGGGATAGAAAGCAAAGAGTTTTGAGGCTCACTCAAACTCAATACATCGAGAAAGTCCTATCTCGATTCGGTATGGAGAATGCTAAACCGGTGGCTACTCCATTAGGCTCTCAATTCAAGCTATCCAAAGATATGTGTCCCACATCGGATGAAGACAAAAGGGATATGTGTAATATTCCTTATTCAAGTGCGGTTGGAAGCCTTATGTATGCTATGGTATGCACAAGGCCTGATTTAGCTCATGCAGTTGGTGTTGTCAGTCGATATATGTTTAACCCAGGTAAAGAGCATTGGCAAGCAGTGAAGTGGATACTCAGATATCTTCGTGGCACTTCTTCAGTTGGCTTGTTATATGGTGGAGTAGATGGAGACATCTCTCTTAGAGGATACTGTGATTCAGATTATGCTGGGGATAGAGATGGACGGAAGTCGGTGTCGGGCTATGTTTTTACACTTGGCATAGGCCCGATTTCGTGGAGATCAAAGTTGCAGTCAATCGTAGCTTTGTCGACTACCGAAGCAGAGTTAATGTCGATTGTGGAAGCAACAAAGGAAGGATTGTACTTACTTCAGTTGTTGGATGATCTTTCAATGGAGCAGCGGACAGTGGAGCTATTTTCAGATAGTCAGAGTGCGATTCATCTTGTTGAGAATCAGGCTTATAGTTCACGGACGAAGCACATTGATGTTAGAGGCTTCTTTCTTATGCTTGAGGAAGAACGAAGCAAGATCAAATTATTGAAGGTGGGTACTTCAGATAATCCTTCAGATATGATGACCAAGTCACTTCCAAAGGACAAGTTTGAGCATTGCTCAAACTTGATCAGTTTGCTTCCTGTTACTTGAGCGCCATGGGGCGCTGGGCCCAACAACTTCTATGTTGATTGTTGAAGATGAGTTAATGAAGAAAGATTGCCATATTTGAATCAAGGTGGAGTGTTGAAATTAATGATTCAAATATTAGTGGAGAAGGAAAGAAATTGATTGATTGTCAATCAATTAATTGGCTTGTTTATGAAAAGGGATAAGAGGAAGATTTTTTTTTGGAAGAAAAATAATTAATAGGCCAATCAATCAATTGATGAAGAAAGGGAAAGAGATTGAGACCATAATTATGCCATCCATTTATGCTCCAATCAAATCAAGGAAGATATTTATTTTTCTTCATGTCCTAGAAACTTCTATTCTTTATCTCCAAGAAATCCCTATATAATTAGGGGTCATGTTATTGTATGAAAAAAAAAAAAAAAGTAATCCACCATTAGTCTTCTCTCCATTGTAATCTGTTGTACTCATTTCTTCACTGAGAAATAAAGGTTGTTGGGTCTCCGTGGACGTAGGCAAAGCCGAACCACGTTAAAAATTGGTGTGCTCTTTCCTCTATTTTTGTTCTCTCTATAAATTTGTGCCACTTGTTTTTATTTTTGGCGTTGTTGAAATTATTGACAGACTAGATCATTGGGTTAATTCGTATTCCGCTGCCCAAATATCTGATTTTGCACTACAGTTAAATGGGTTGACCCGTACATGAAGAGGGTCGGGTCAATTGTCCTTCTTAATAAATATATTAAATGGGTTGGATCAAAAATTAGGTTGGGTCAATTTTGATCTGATCCATTACGACCCGACCCATTTGACAGGTCTAATATAATATGCCGAAAGTACAACAGTTCTGGATAAAAATATGAGAAAAATGAAGGAAAGCAGGGAACTCATGTTTCAGTTAGCCCATCCTTGTGTATATGTAACATGTAAGAACATAATATAATCTGATTTTGTACTATACTATGTTAACGTTTCATTGAAATTTGAGGCCCCAGCTTAGAATATAGGAAGATGATATGTTCAATTTATATGTTTTATAGATGGATCCAAGGAACTCCAACTTTTTTCTTTTTTATTACACTTAATGGTACATGAAAACTATGATATGGCTTTTGTAATGTCATTTCTTTGGAATCCACTGTATCTGTAATTTAATTTGCACATCAACTCAGGCCGGTTAATTAATTCACGTGCAGACTCAGACTATGAACCAATTAATGAACATACAATTACATCATTTGTTTTTTTTAAAATGCTTAAACAATCTTAAAACTTGTATAACGTTCAAGTCAATAAACAAATGCAGTCAACGAAGATCTCTCCAATACAACCATCCAAATTTGTGGAATGTCATGAAGGGGTGTAAAAGATAAACTTATTGAAATATCCACTTCAGACTGAGATTGGTTAGGCTGTCTCTTTCTTACAAGGGCATTCCTAGCAGTGGGAGAAAACGTTGAAATGAGGATGACTGTCATCCTTTCCATTCCAGTAGTGGTAGGACGCGTATGAGGAGGATATGAAGTGGCGATGCTCGCCGTTTAGAAATGCAGCCGCTCTATTTTATTTATTTTTAATTCTTTAAGCCTTAAACGGTTTTCAGAAACCGTTTAATGGTTTATACTTTTTTTTTTAAAAAAAAAATTGCAGCGGCCTCTCATCCACTACTGAAACGGTGGGAGAAGTTACTGCTTTTAACTCTGTTTTATCACTCGAATTCTCGTCCATGCTGGGAATGGCTCTAAGTGTCATACCAAAATTTAATAATTAAGATACCCCGAGTGTAGCAAATTTTTGTAGTTTAATTTTTTTAGTTTATGACTTGAGATGTAAATGAAGCGGTTAAAAACTTTAGTCGAAAACATCCACGATCGATCTTAAAACATGGAACTTGGATAAACATTTTGATTTCTTTCAAAAAAAAAAAAAAAGGACAGTCACTCTATAATATGTCATTTTATGATATCATGCAGTTTACTCAGCTATACATGTCAAGGTATAAAAGGTATAAAAATAAGATATTCATGATAGCTTCTCATAAGTTATACATACATTATAAGAAGGGTACAGTAAAGCATTAGTTAAGTGGGGATAATGATGTGAATTTAACCACAAATCACTACATTGTGCACAAATAGACCCATCTGGATCAATTATATGTAGCTACAGTTGAATGCCATCCAAATATGCAGTAAAACTGTAAAACATTATATAGAGCTTGAGAAAGATATATTGCTTATCATAGATTTGTTTCATATAAGATGCAACAAACAAGTGGTTCAAATACGAATAAAATACAATATTTTTACTATGTAACAAACAGAGTAGTGACCAGAACAATTACTTCAAATATGAAAAAAAAAAAAAAACAAAAACAAAACAAAACTGTAAAACAATAAACCGGGCTCAACAGAGCACAGAAAGTGAACTTTACACGCGCACGCACGCATACACGAACACACACACACTCACATATATATATATATATATATATATATATATATATATATATATATATATATATATATATATGTGTGTGTGTGTGTGCGCGCGCGCGCGCGCGCACACACACACGTGCGCGCGCACGTAGGGCTATCAAAATCGAAACCAGCCCATATACCCAACCCATTTAACCAAATATTAAGTGGGCTAGGTTGGACCCAACAAAATAAATGGTTTAATTGGGTAAAACCATTTAATCCATTTATAAACTCGGTTTAGATGGGCTGAGCCCATTTAACCATGGGCAACCCATTTTCAACCATTTACTCCATGGTTATTTCTCCGCCTTCGTCGTTAAGACAATCCACGATTTAGGGTTTTTAATTACATTCCATCGTCTCCTTTCATACCTGCCGAATATCAACCGTCTGACGTTCAAGGCATCGCTTGATTCTAATCGCCACCTCAACTTTTTTTTGGCGATAAAAGTTTACTCGAAAAAACGATGTTCGCAGTGCTGTAGCGACAAGTGAGTTAAATTTTTTCTGTATTCTTTGATCTATTGTTGTTTGTAAAAGTAGCTAATTTTAGTAAAGTTGTTATTTGAGTTTAATTCTGTTCTAGATCTAAAACTGTTGCAATTCTACGTATAAAGAGGGCTGCAAGACTGCTTGTCTAATTGCCAACATAACCAAACTCAGTTTCAAGACAGAAAAGACAAAATGGAGAAGAGAAAACGGAGAAAAGAACTATAATCTCAGAATTTGAAAACCATTTTTAGGTATTTCTATTTACGTATTTTGCAGTTTTCATACCATGTCACATGTTAAGTTGAATGTTGCCTACGACTTCAACTTCTATGATCGATACCCGAAAGATTGCAAGGAGACAACACTACTCAAATACACACACTGCTAATGTTTTAACAAAAAGCAAGAGTCGGTCAGAACGTATATTGCAGAAATCGATCGGGAAATATAACGACCAAACTGAAGAGCATGTTGAGTTCGATCAGAATTAAATATAAATCCATAGGGTCAACATGTACAAAGTTTGACATTTTAAACACGTTGCTTCAAGCAGGAGGTGGCAACACGAATGATAGAAAGCACTTTCACATATTTACTTGTCTTTGTGCATTTTCGCATATTTACTCAGTAATAGTAGAAAGTTAATCGGTCGAGAGGTGTACAAAAGAGAGCTCAATAAAATGTTAAAAGGGCGAGTGAAAAAGAAAGTGTAACTATATGATGAGGCGCTCTCGGTGCATTCTACAAGGATGGATTTAACCAGATGATGACAAACAAGGCTCAGCTTCATTTCGTTGCGAACGCGCCCTTACTCTCCAAATGAACCCAGGAGAAGACCAGGTACTTTCACGAACGAGAGCTAAGCTCATTTATCTCTTATCAACATCATGAATACGAATATGGGTACAAAAAGTTCATAATTACAAGTCTAGCATTTTAGAAATGTATTGCAAAGAATCAATTGACACGCTCCCGATTATTTGTATCAATGTGTCAACAACCTCAGCTGTAATTACTTACATAACTTCTTGGTCCTGCAAATCACTTTGAAGATAAAAAAAAAAAAATCGTTTAGAATGAAATATCTGTATTATACAGTTTAGTGCATGCAAAATATGGTTCTACTTGCAGATGTCATCTTAAAGTAAATTGTTCTGTGAAGATAGATGGATAACCATTGATGCGTAACTTTAACAAATCAATATTATTCTTGTGACTGTTTATGTTGTAAAAAAAGATTGAAATGTATTTACAGCTGAAACTGATGAATTGTTATGTATTTGATTTGTTAAAGTTACTCAAGGGATGACCCAAGAGTATGGGTATTTAAGTCCTCAAAGAAAACCAAGAGTGCTAGTTATTTGTTAATGCAATGAAAAAATAATCAGCGCGAAGTAGTTAAGCATGTCTAACCTTATCGAAATCAAAGTCGATCAGATAGTCTAAGTAAGAGGGCAAGGCAACTAAAAAATTCAGTTCTCTGTATGTTAGCAATTTGTAGTTGTAAACCGAATGCTTAGCACATATTTAGTTTAGGAGGTGATGTTAAAATTAATAAAGATGTATGAAATAATTAGTCTAAATAGTTGCATGAAACATGACACTATTGCCCATGTAGGTTAAGAGATACGTTAGTGGTTTAATTTTCAAGTCCACTAAAAACATTGTAATTTCTATTATTCTAATTGAAGTTAATAATATTATTCTTGTAATTTTTATTAATTTAAAACATTTTTACATGTATTTGTATTAACAATTAAGTTAGGTATATGTACAGCTGTATCAATCTTGCAAATAAAACTGATGAATTGTTATGAAAGCATGTTAGAGCGCATTGCAAGATTTTCCATTATCCAAAGCAGCCAATATAAAAAGAATATTGTTAGATTTCTTAAATAAATTAATGTTTTAACTTTTTGAAAGACAAAATGAAGTAGTTTTGGGTTATAGAAAAGTAATCAAAAGTAGCATATTTGAGTTCATCCAAATTAGGTGTAGCCTTGTAGCCAAGCAACTACCATAACATTACCCGGTTCCGGCCCGAGTACATCCGCTGCCCTAGACATAATTATGAAAAGCAAGTAAGCACGTACAGAAAACAATATTGGGAAAATTATTGAAGGGAATTGACTTGAACTCTAAAACCTTCCACTTTTAAATTGCACGTCATACCACTTCACTAAATACCATTTGCACAACAAGTTCAGATTTGCAACCTTTGTAACGGGCCTCAACTGAAATTTTCTTTGGAAAAGCCCATTATCAGCCCATCCAAACTACACATTCAGAGTCCGTACATGCATTCGAAATAGATAGGATGATAAGGCACCGTGGATTAAAAAGAAAGTGGGATCGTACAAGTAGACGAACCATAAAATATGAGGCAAATGGCAATAAATGGGGGTTTAATTAGTCCATTATTATGTCTGCCTGCTTGCAAGAGGCATACGCTAGTGTTGTCTTGTTACCGCATTTCTCTTTTAGTCTTTTGCTACTACAACACTTGCAACTACCGCATAATGTTGCTTGTTTATGTGCCTAATTTTTATTTAGCATGATTATATATATCATGCTATCCTTTTCACTGTTTATCTCTGCTTTTAGATCATGCTACCAACAAACTGTCTGACCGTGCGGATCAATTTTTTTATATGTTCACTCCGTTCCAACTTGTTCTCCGAGAATAGTTATCGGTAGTGTTTATTTCAAATCAAACTAACGCAAACGGTCACAAGAATAATATTATGCTTTGTTTTTTTGTGGAGTAGGTCTTCTGGCATTACAGTTTCGAGTTTTTCTGTTAGTTGGAAGCTATGGTTTTGGCAATGTCATATTCTTGCTTGTATTGGTTTTGTCAGAGTTTTTCTTGTTGTCTCCTTGGAGTTTTGATCAAGCAGGGCTTGGGTGGGTTTTTTAATGTGCTCATATTGGTTGCTGCTTGGTTGCAAATCTATCGAGCTCTTTTGCATGGGTATTGCTATTGCTGTTTGCAGACTTTCCTTTAGTCTTGCTGTTGCTCTTGATCTGGTTCTGTCTGTGTTAATTTTATGGGAGATAATCTTGCTCAGCTGTTGCTTTGTTTGAGCATAGCTTTTCTTGGATTAGAGGTTGCTGTTATGGCATGGATTTGGAAGTCTACTGTGTTAACTATGGCATTAGTTTGTTACCTTTTTAAGGTGTATATGTATGTGTTTGGCAGTGTATATAGTTCGAGCTCCTTTTTTTGTTGTTGTATAAAGTACTTGTTTTTGTGTGTGTTGTTATTGTTCCCAGCTTGAATTTTTCTATGTCACTTGTTCATTGTAATACAAGTATCCCTTTAATTTTTCTTTAAAAAAATGGGTTAAATGGTTTGGGTTGGTTTTACCCGTTAAACTAGCGGGTTGGGTTGGACCAACCCATTTAATATATGGGTCTAATGGGTTGGTTAAGATTTTACATTAAATGGGTTGGGTTAATTTGCACCCAACCCATTTACAACCCAACCCAATTGATGGCCCTACGCTCACGGACACAGACATACATATGCAACAACATACATATACAACATATGAATGATTTAGTCAACTTCGTGCACCAATGTGCGGCTGCTAACTTTTTAAAGTAGGTGTTCTATAAAAACCTCTCCACCTGTTATCAAGCCCCAACTGGAAAATAATATGTCTGTGTGATTGAAAAGGCTATTCATATAGTGGGAAGCGAGAATAAATTTTGAAAATAAATAATTGAAATATCCTACTAAAAAATGGTTCATCCTTGATGAATGACAACAAATCAAAACAATCTAAATATGAAAGACAACACATTCATTTTGGTAGCTATCATAAATTAACAAAAAAGTAAAAGTTTATTTGGAATTTAAAGATAAATATATTAATACGACAAAGGGTAGTAATTTCCTATGATGATGTAATTTAGAAAATAACACGTAACTATTGTTTCATATCATTTTCTTTGCCTACCGTTAACATAGATCATCTGCCCATGTGCAAAGCATGAGCCTTGTCTGAGTATCCTATTAAAAAATGATTTATTCTTGTTAAATACCAACAAATCAAAACAGGTTCTAATATAAAGAACCACAAATTCAATTTGGTAACCATTATAAATTAGCAAAAAAGCAAATATTTATTTGGAATTTAGTATACAATGTTTTGGCTAGCTTTAGATCTAAGCCACCAAGGATTTAATCATTCATGTATAACTAGGAAAGTTATTGCCCTTGCGGATTCAAGATATATATTCTAGTTCATTTGATCAGCTCTCCCCAGGACTATACCGGCTCGTGATAGCTTCCATCACCCTTAGCTCGCGACTCATCTCCACGATCCATTCGTGCCATATTACCACTACCCACTCGTGGTCCATTCCCACGACCCGCTCATAGGCTTCTCCTCACCATGTCTCGTGAGCACCCCTTACGACCCGACTAGGCCACGAATCGGTCATGTTCCAAGGAGAAACATGTCCATGAATTGGTCAATCTCCATCAAGTCACGAACCGAAATTCAAGGATCTGATGACACATATCCATAACTGCCATATTGACCACTTCACCCACTCATGAACGGCTCCGAGATTCTTGGAATTGGTGTCATGTATCCTCACGAACCATCTACAGAAATCACCTATAAATAACCCAACACTTGGAATTTTTCAGGATCTTTTGACAATTAAGAGCTCTGATTCCACCATTATCATACCTCTACCATTTTTAATCAGAGTTACCTCGAATTTACTGAGTGAATCATTGTTGTAAAAGTGATATTGAAAGAAAATTGTGATTGTACTTGCATTCAAACGTATAATCAGAATCATATAAAGAGGATATAGGCTCTTTAACGCCGAACCACTATAAATCTGGTGTGTTTGCTGCATTTTCTTTCATTTTTAGCTTTAACTCTCTTTGAATCAAGATAATTTGGGTGTTAGAGCCACATTTCGGTGCTTTCACTGAGAAACGAATTCTCAGCCTATCGGAGTATTACTCTACTATTTGGATTTTCAAGTCCAAAGAAAATAGTCTGCATTCCCACTGTTCTGTTTTTTGAAGATTTCGGTAAAGTCAAGACATCATAGCCGCAAAGAAATCCAAAGATTCACGAGCCTCTCGAGCCAACGAAGCTAAAGAAAAGAATGTCCAGGAGCCGGCTGAGGTAGTCCCCCCAGTTCATGGCTCTCAAGGGGCGACCCAACCCCAGGAGGAGGTTACGACCCGGTCTCAAGAGGGCGTCACGAACCGCCCTGAGGAACGGCTCACGAGCCGTCACCAAGAGGTGATCATGAACCGCCCTCAGCATGGGACCATAACTCGACCCGGAAAGGAGATTATAACTCACTCTACCTATGCTGATGCATCTGCTCAACCTGGCTCAAGTGCTCCGCGTCCAACTGCAAATCTGAGTGGCCAATTGCCTGCCTCTACCCCCGCAACAGAAGGGGATCTCTTTCGTATACTTGATATGCTGGAAAGAACAAACAATGTTCTGGAGGCTCAGAGATGTGAGAGTTCCCGGATGCGTGAAAATATGACCGTGATGAGAAGGCAGAAAGATGAACTCCGGAGGCAGAGAACAACGTCGCCAACCTATCTCCGTACTCCCAATTACTCATCTTCATAAGAGGAGCCGCCAAGACCCCAACGACGGCAATTAGAAAGGCCTGAAAATGTGGAACGACTTCGATTTGGATCACTTCCTTATTGAGAAGAAATGGCACTTGATCTAGGACCTAACAATCGAAATTCGAATAATCCCACTCTGTTACCTGTAGAGGGACCCAGAATGCCACCTAGGGGTCAAGGCACTGTTAGCCCTATTCAAAATCAACCATTACAGCCTCCTTGCCGTGCGACTAACCATGGCCATAGGGGGAAAGGATGCTCTTTTCAGGCCCCAGACTCGGCAGCGATATATCGAACAGATACCCTAGACCCCGTAGAGTAAGGAGTGCTGATCCTGAATCCACCTTGACCAATGCCAACGTTGAGGAAATGGTGAGGCAAATCATGGCAGATAGTCGAGGACAAAGAAATGAGGATTGGGGTGTAGACTGGAGTCACACACCTTTCACCGATGACATACTAGACGTCTGATCCCGAGGAGATTCAATCTACCGACTATGAATCTTTATGTGGGAAGGACAGATATGGTTCAACACTTGATGAGATATTCATGGTATATGAATGCCACCGCAACTCCAGACGTGGCAAGTGTAAAGCATTCCCGATCTTTCTAGAGGACGTGGCATTAATGTGGTTTACCCGGTTACTGGCGATCAATCTCCAACTTCAAAGAATTGAGTGAAAGATTTATAAACCAATTCCGACTTCATGCTCAAAGGTCCAAAAACGTTGTTGAACTGTCACTCATTAAACAACGCCCTGATGAGACTCTGAGGTCGTACTTGGATCGCTTTAACTTGGCAGTCACAGAAGTAAGAGACCCTCACAAGAAGTCCGTCCTAATGGCATTAATTGATAGAGTAGACAAAGATATCGAGTTTGGTAAATACTTAGCTAGAAAACCACCTCTAACCAGAGAGATATTTTATGAGAAAGCTAATATCCTCCTACGTCAGGAAGAGATCTATGCTAATCGAAAGAGAAAAGTCGCTGATAAAGATATACAAAGTAATGTGGCCATTAAAAAGTCTGGCGTCAACTCTGGGAAGGTGGAAGTCAATTTCGGTAATAAGAACCAAGGCAACGGTCGCTAGACTGGAAATGGCAACAAGAGAAAGAATCATGGGAATGACTCACAGAAGAGGTATTGATTTAGAACTTTTGAAAACCTCACACCTCTAAATGACACATTGGAAAATATCTACCTGGACTCTTATAATGTTCTCCAATACAAGAAGCCTCCACTAAGGGATTCAATAGAAAGGGAGCATGAGATAGGGAAATTCTGTCTTTTCCATGAAATCTATGGGCATTCGACAAATGAATGTCGTCACTTGAGGGACTTGATAGAAAAACTTCTTATGGAAGGAAAGTTGGATGAATATAAAGTAGCCCCGAGAAACCGGAGGCAGGGTAGTCCAGAGCGAAATAAAGGGCAGCCACCTCAAAAGGCTACTACGTGGCAGAAAGCTAAATGCATCGTCATTAATACTATAGTTGGAGGGGCCCATCCACTTGGACATGGCTATAGGCAATGGATCAATATGTAAATGCCGCCAAACGCCCCGAGGTGGGGAGTGCAGCAACCCTGAAGATACCGCCCCGGTAAAGCAGCAGAAAACGATGTCAGATGATGTCATATTTAGTGATATATATAGTGTTGGAGTTCAATTCCCTACCAAAGACCCCTTGGTGATTACTAATACCATTGGTCCTATTCTAGTCCACAAGGTCCTAGTAGACAATGGGAGTTCAATTAACATTCTATTTAAGAAAGCATTCGATCAGATGAAACTTGAAGCAAAAGATTTGAAGCCCTGCGATGGATGGATACGCGGCTTCAATGGAGCCTCAACAATCCCAATGGAATTTGTAGAATTATCAGTAACTCTGAGAGAGAGACCGTCGGAGAGTGAGAATTCTCCGGTTCGTAGTTTTGGACATTGACTCACCCTATAATGCCTTCTTGGGCCGACCGGCCCTGGAAGAATTCAGGACCTACATCGCACCCTGGTGCTTACTGTTGAAATTTCCAATCGAAGCGGAAGTGGGAGTAATCAGGGGCAACCAAGTGACTGGATGTTAATCACTGGACGAGCCTGCTATATGGCAGAGTTAAAGTTGCTACGCAAAGGAAAAGATATAGAGACCAAGGCCGCTTCCTCCCCCGCAAAGGAGGACTCAGCATAGCAATTAAAGGGGACGACCCCGAAGGAGTCGCCTAGAGAACTTCCCGAGGACATAGATCCCAGAGAGGAGGAGGAGCCGGGGGGAAGGATGGCGACACCCAATGAAACAACTGTGAATATCCTGATCGATGATAATGACCCAAAGATGGTTTAAAAGACCGGATCCCAATTAGGCCCCCTCCGAGCAAAGGAACTAACTGACTTCTTAAAACCAAACCTGGACGTGTTTGCTTGGACCCACGCTGACATGTGTGGGATATCCCCCTCAATCAGAAGCCACTCGTTGAGTATCAACCCAAAGCATCCACCTGTTAAGCAAAAAAGGCGAATGCTTGGCCTAGGGAGGTCAGCTGCCTTGAAAGAAGAAGTAGAGAAGCTAAGGAACAATGGGTTTGTTAGGGATTCGACTTATCCAGAATGGATTTCCAATCCCGTACTAGTCAAGAAGGCCAATGGAAAATGACGTACATGCATTGATTTCTTGGATCTGAATAAAGCCTGCCCAAAAGATAGCTTTCCGCTCCCTAGAATTGACCAGATGGTGGATTCAACAGAGGGTCACGAGCTTCTCTCCTTCATGGATACATATTTAGGATATAACCAAATCCCCATGCATGTTCCAGATCAGGATCATACTAGCTTCATCACAGACTTGGGACTATATTGCTATGTAGTGATGCCCTTTGGCTTAAAAAACGCCGGAGCGACATACCAACGCTTGGTGAATAGAATGTTCTATAATCAGATTGGGAAAACGATGGAAGTATACATCGACGATATGCTTGTGAAATCTAGACAGTCATCTAACTACACCGCTGACCTAGCTGAAATGTTCGATATCCTTCGACAATACAGAATGAAGCTCAACCCCCTGAAATGTTCATTTGGAGTCGCCTTCAGAAAATTCCTGGTTTTATTGTCAGTTCTCGAGGAATCGAAATCAATCCAGACCAGATTATGGCAATTAGGAATATTCGAGAACAAGGACGAATTAAGGATGTGCAGAGCCTCGCTGGAAAAGTGGCTGCATTAAGTAGATTTATTTCTAAATCTACAGATAAGTGTATTCCGTTCTTCGACCTGATAAAGCGAGGTAAACGCAACTTCCAATGGACTACTGAGTGTCTTGATGCATTTCAGAACCTTCTCACTCATCTAGAAAGACCCCCGATATTGTCCAAGCCAGTCGATCACGAAGAATTGTTCGTATATTGGCAGTATCATCCCATGCAATAAGTTTAGCCTTGGTAAGGGAAGAAGATAAAGCCCAGAGGCCGGTGTATAATGTGAGTAAGAAGCTAGCGGCAACAGAGTGAAACTACTCGAGGATAGAAAAACTTGCGTATAGCTTGCTGATCGCATCCAGAAAATTTCGCCATTATTTTCAAGCTCATCCCATCAACATATACACTTACTATCCACTCCAACAAGTTTTGCAGAGACTAGAGGCGTTAGGAAGGCTACTCAAATGGAATATCGAGCTAAGTCAGTTTGATTTGAACTTCCAACCCCGAAGATTGACAAAGGGGAAAGTATTGGTAGATTTCATAGTGGAATTCACTCTCCCTGAAGAAGATGTAACAAGTGAAGAGGCAGGCCCCTCAAAACAGTTATTCGATCCCGAGACCTGGAAGTTATAAACTGACGGTGCTAAATATGACAAGCGATCAGGCGCCGTAGTGGTCTTAGTTACTCCCGAAAAATGTTCAATATATTACGCCGGAATGTTAAACTTTTATGCCACTAATAATGACTCTGAGTATGAAGCCCTGATTGTCGGGCTGAAGCTTGCAAAGGAGTTGGGAATAGCGAGGTTGGATATTTTCTGCGACTCCAAGATAGTCGTAAACCAAGTTCGCGAGGAGTTTCAAGCCAAGGGTCCAAGACTTTTATTATATTTAAGAGAGGTAAGAAAACAACTGGGCAGTTTCGAACATTCCAATATCTCCCATATTCCTTGGATGGAGGATCAGAAGGCAAATAAATTGGCTAAGATGGCTAGTTCGTACAACCCTGAGAATACGGAAATGGTCCCAATTGAAACCCTGGAGACTCCGAGCATTGATCAGATGGAAATTGATCCGATAATGGAAACTGAACCCGAAAGGGAGTCGTGGATGACTCCCTTAAAGAACTTCCTCACTAATGAGACACTCTCGATCAAGAAGAGTGAAAGGTGCGCCGTTATCCGTAAGGCTTCAAGATATGTTATGCAAGGCGAAGTTTTTTTATCGTCAAGGATTTTCGATGCCCCTCCTCCGGTGTATAGCTCATGAGGACATCGAGCGAGTACTAAAGGAAGTACACGAAGGTGAATGTGGCGACCACACTGGAGGCCAAACATTGGCTAAGAATATATTATGGTATGGATATTTCTAGCCAACCGTGAATAAAGATGTGGCTAAATATGCACAGCGCTGCGACAGGTGCTAGAAATTCTCTAAGATCCCCAGAGCACCTCCCAATCAATTGAAGACAATGATTAGCCCGTGACCGCTCGCTGTCTGGGGAATTAATATCATTGGAAGCTTACCAATTGCGAAAGGTGGAGCAAAATTCGCATTCGTGGCTGTGGATTACTTTACGAAATGGATAGAAGCAGAATCGTTGACCACAATCACAACTAAGAGAGTGATAAACTTCATCGTTAGGAATATCATATGTCGGTTTGGGATTCCGAAAATCATTATAACAGAAAATGGGACCCAGTTTGACAACACTGAGTTTCAAGACTTTTGCCATAATTATCATATCGAGAAAAGATACACCGCCGTGGCGCATCCGCAGTCAAATGGATAGGTAGAGGCAACAAACAAAGTAATTAAGTCCATCTTGAAGAAACAATTGAAGTGGGCCAGAGCCATGTGGGTCGACGAGTTACCCTTGGCATTATGAGCCTATAGGATGACTTACAAGTAGGCAACGGGACATACTCCCTTCTTTCTCGCATTTGGATCAGAGGCAGTGATTCCGGTGGAATTGGAAGTACCGTTCCACAGAACTACTTATTACGATCCAATGACTAACAATGTACTGCTCCTTTAGTCTTTGGACATGATTGAAGAAAAGAGGGATGAAGCAGATTTGCATGCCTTGAGACATAAGCAACAGGTCGCTCGATATTACAATAAGAAAGTTCGGGCTCGAACTTTTGAACCTGGAGACCTGGTACTGAAACATGTCTTCCCAGACCCTGTCTTCTTGGGTCCGAAATGGGAAGGACCATATACCATCCTACGGAAGCTTGATAATGGATCCTTCAAGATAGCGACCGTGGACGGAAATGAAATCCCCAGAGTGTGGAACGCCCAGCATTTACGGCATTACTTGACATGAAATTGTCATTTTTATTCTTTTTGTTTTAGGACCATGTAAAAAGGAACGACTTGCCTAGAACAGTCTGGTTGCATAAGCAAAAGATTATAAAGTGGATGTAGATCATGATTCGACTGAACCACTATAAAATATCATGTGTCATTTACTTTACGACACCCTTTCTTGATTATTCTTTCACTTTTATTCATATGAGCTATTATGATTGTGATGTTCATCATAAGCCCCACTATGATTCCAAAACATATAATTCAAAGAGTCTTCTATCAAACTAGAAGGTCAGTTGCATACAGAGTACCGAGGGTGCAATAAAGTAAACGAAACAACCCCAAACACTCTAACTCTCGTGACTTGAGAAAGAGTATAAAGGACAAGAAAATGAATTGTCCATGAGGCGTGAAGGTGCACCGTAATTAAAAGACCACCTCGCTTTGACTCCACTCTACTCTTGGCATCCGACGGGAGAGTATAAAGGCGCCAGGGACTGAGCGCCACAAATGAACTCCTACCCTACTAAAGGATTGGGGGGAAAATTGAAAGCTGAGTTCGTACTCTATCCTAATCATACGACAGGAGAGTATAAAGACATATTCATTAAATGTCATAAAAGGGCTCCTACCCCGCTGCAATATTGGCGGCAAGAGTGAAATCTGAGCCCAAACCCTTTATTTCCGGACATGAGGGGCAATAAGTAACTGATCCTAATCAATCCTCAACCAGCCCTAGCCAGGCATCATGTCAATGATTGATTGGGGGTATATACACATCACGATGAAAACAACATGATATGCTATAGAATTTTTATGTTTTGATTGCGATGACAACTTATGATGTAGCTTTGTTTCCAACTTGGTTATGATTTGAATATTTATGTGCATGACTAAGTATGAGAAATTCGCAGGTACACAACAATGCGAAAGAAATAGAATTTCATTTACTAAATGCAGATTTACAAAGTGCAGAGCTACAAACTGGTCAAAATGTGAAGGCCATTCTCACAACTACATCAAAAGGCCAGTGGAAACTTAAAACAAACAGAAACAAGTAAACTTTATTTGGGCTTTGGGGATGACTTCGACTTCTTCTCCTTCTTCTGCTTGTTTGGATCCTCCTTGCTGGCCTCAGAAGCATCATGCTTTTTCCTCTTCTTTTTCCTCGAAGGAGGATCCTGTGGAGTGTCTGAAGACTAGGATGCAAGCTGTGTAGTTATCGACTTAGAGAATTTTATTATCAGTCCAGATCCGGGGGAAGCTGTAGAAAGAGGTAGTATGTTTAAAGGTTCTTCCTCGAACTTAGCCTTCAGAAGCTCATCGTTCTTAGCCTTTATCTCAGCCAAGGTCATACTATCGTCCTCCTTTGTCTCTCAAGTAATAGTAACATCCTCCTCTTCATCTCCATCGTCACCATCAGTGTCCTTCAAAGCTCCAATTATCTCAGCATCCTTAGGGACATCTGTGCTTGGTGGTATAATGGCCTTCTCAGCCACCTCAGTCTCTATTTTCTCCTTTTCGACCCCTGCAGTTGGCTTGGCACCTACATCACGAGAAGCAATTATTATTAAGTTAGGAGAAAATACGGTCCTCTCAACTGCTTGCTCCACAACGTGGCGACAAGTTATAACAGCTTTGACAAATTTTGGAGAGGATATGGAGATACCTTCCGTCGATTGCTCATCTAGGATTATAGTAGAAATCTGAGCAAGTGGTGGAATAGGAATTCCAGAAATTAGCGGGTAATCGGGATTGTATTCTTTGACCCCTGCATCCTTGGTTTCCATGGCTGAGCTGGAACTTTCCTCAATCTGATCCTTACCTTTAATCTTACGTCTCTCATCCTCTATAGACTCCTTAATTAAGCACCTCCCCTCTGCTAGATGCTCGGGTTCCTCACCCCTAAGGTAAGTTTTCATGAGCTGGTCCTCGTCAATGGCTTCAACCTTCAAGCATTGCTTTTCACCTTCAACAATTTGGTCCCATACATCGACCAGGGTGGTAGGATAATTCTTAACCCATGAAATATCTCGGGTTCGAATGATCTGAGCGAAGAAATCAATCAACAATTCATCAAACTCTTCTATTTATCGTTTGGTCGTGGAAAGTTTAGTTGTAGCATCAGATGCAGATTCAAGGCCTTTATTAGCATGCCCTTCGGCGAGAACCGCTCTTTCCTCAACTTGAGTCACCTTGTCTTTCAAACTGGCCATCTCCTTCTCCTACGCAACTTTCTCCTTGGCAAAGTGATCGTTCGATAGTTTCAGCTTAGTATTGGCGGATCTGAGATCCTCTATCTCTTTCCTCATGGCATTCCGCTCCTTGCTATTTGAATCGAGCTCGGTGTGAAAGCGTCTCTCTGCTTCCTCAAATTTCTCTTTATAATTTTTGGCACCCCGTTGAGCCAAGGCGAGCTGAGCTTGGGTATCCTCTAACTTCTTTTCGGCTTCATCCCTGGACTTAACATCGTAATATGCTTTTTCCTGTGCATCCTTTACATCTATTTCTAGACGACGAATAACCTTGGAAAGCTTTGTGGCATGCTTCTTCATCGCCTTGTATTGTGTAGCTACGTGGCTTACTCGGTCCATGACTTCTGTGTCCCAATCATTGGGGACCGGTTCAAGATCCGGAATGAAGTTCATCCTTCCAAGGTAGATCTCGGGGAGCTGCCCCCGTAAACGCTTCAGCCTTGCTTGATTTTCAGTAGTGAGAACCACCGGCTGTGTAGTACTGATGTCAATGTTGCGTTGTCCAGAAGGAACAAGGACTGACTTTTCCTGTCCTTTGCCTGGAGCCTTAAGCTTGCTTTTGGTCTCCTGGTACTTTTTGGTAGATTCCCCGCGAGGATGGACATTCTTTTGAGGGATCAGAACCTTGGGTGGTTGCTTGCCTCCCGTGCTGAGTTTGGTGACTGTAGTGCTTCCCGATATCGTTCCTCAGAGGAGGGCGAGAGCGTGAAGTATGAGGTCGGTGGGAATCGTAAGGCTTCTTACTATCTCTCCCACGGCCGCCACTGCAGTCATGCTCGATAACGGGATTGAATCTGGAGTCTACTCGTAAAGATCCCGATGAGAATAACGGCGACGAGTCATTTATCTTGCAGAAATATCAAACAAGTGTAAAAATCACGGTTCAGCGTCGTGACATACGGTGCATGTGGTGTGTGTGTGTTATGTGTAATCCCCCCAACAGACCACGGCCAGGCTTGTATGTGCAGTGTCTTTCTCCTTAACAGGAGTAGGCTCCTCCTCAAAAGTAGGAAAGAATGATCATGTTCCAATATCCTCAGAAGTATAGATATCATCTGGCAAGGAAAGCCCGTCTAAATCTCCATATATTTGTTCCTCTGTTAGTGAATCTTGAGTGGGAGGTTTATTCGTTGGCGGTGTCTTTGGAGAGGGCTGTCTTTCGGGAATGGAGATGCCCTTTGGTCCGTCGCCTCGAACCCCACCTCCAGTATATACGTTCAAATCTTCATCATCTTGGTCAATCATCGGCGAATGACTTTTTGGTAGACCAGGTGGTGTCTTGATCCCCGCGGTTACCTGTCCCTCGACTGGGGGCATGCTGCTAGATTCCCCAAGAGCTAAAGTTGGAGGAACGTACTTGTAGGGCTAACCTCCCTGACCAAGTCCCCGTCTTATATCGCGAAGACGATGTTTGTGGAGGTTCTCGTCATTTATACATTTCCTGATCTTTTGAAAATCAGATTCGTTCTTTACGAGGCGGGACAAACGATCCTCGTACACTTTTCCCTCCTGCTTCATGGGAACTGTAAAAGGAAACAAAAATATTTGTACATCGGTCTATATAATCGAAGTAAACACTCAAGGGTCTGAAACTTACTCGACTGCAGCCACTTCCTCGCGCACCCAGCCTGATGTCTTATATAGAACCATTTAGATTTAGCATCGCCTAAGTTGTTGTGTCCATCAGTTAAAACTTTCTTAGTAGGAATCGACTCAAAGAAAACGAAGTTCGGGGTCCCCGTGGAATGATGTTTAAAATGGTAATAGAAGTTCAAATCCTTATAGACAAGCTCGGTTTCCAAAATCTCTACGTATGCAATATACAAGGTATATAAAGCAGCATAAGCATTTGGATGAAGCTGCATAGGGGCAATATGTAGTCATTTCAATAGATCAACGACAATCAGAGGAAATGGAGGAATAACACCTATTGAGCACATCACCTTACTAATGGCCATGAACCCTTCCGGAGCAGAATGGAGCCTATCCTTTTTCGCTAGAGTCTTAACATCATCCCATGGAATCCTATGCTTTAAACATACTTTCTTCAGCTTTATATCATCAAGCGTTGAAGTTATGGAATCACTTGGATCAATTAATGCCAGGGCACCCTCGAGTTCGTCGGGAGCCCGATCATCTTCCTCTTCCTCAAGTGATGTGCTTTCAGAAGATGTTGATTCTGTATCAATGTCCGTCTCATAATCAGACCTAGAATTATTCCAATCTGGGTCCGACGGAAGTACGTCAGGATTATAATAGCTTGACGATTTTGGTGCTGCACTTTTCTCTAATAATCTTGCTGAACGCATGTCAGACATGTCTGCTGTGTTGATGAACAAACATAAGAGATTAGAGTATAGTTGCCCGTGAACCCCGTGTGTGCAAGTGTTAAGTGCGTCAGTGTGTGCATCGCTGAAAAGGAAAACACAAAGTAAAGCAAACAAGCATGTAATTGATCGTTATATGTCGTTAAGTTACAAAACAGTCCCATTTGAAAGGACCATCTGAAGGCTCTAACCTAACTGTTTGTCGATTTACTTAAATTATAGCGGACACATAACAGAAATGTGTGATGATATGTTTGATTAATCGGCCCTACTTAGTCGGGAATAAATCAGAGACTAAGAAATGATTAGGGGAAAATCATATTATGCAAATTTATGGTTCGACTGGTGGGGGAAGTCCAGCTCGCGATTAGGGCTTGAATGATGGACGTGCATCGGCTCGTGACAAGGGATTGGCTCGTGGAGGGGGATCTGGTTCGTAGTCATAGTGTTATTCGTGGTCAGGCATCCGCTCGTACACCCTATCAGCTCGCTCTGTTCGGCTCGTGAATGGGAGATTGGGTCATGATTTGAATCTGGTTCAAAGGCTAAGGCATAAAGCTCATTGGCTCGTGTTTAGATGGCTCGTGGGCTACCATCACAACCCACCCAACTACCCCTTTCCACGAACCAATGCTTCATTCCCTTTCACGAGCGAACCCACTATCGTGCTCCACAACCCAACCCGATCCCTAGTCAACCTCCAACTACCCTCGCGAACCGACCCGTTGTGGAACATCCCTTTCTTCGAATTTTCGAACGCTCGCTCCCACTCTACCAAAGTACGTCCATTCACCATTTCCTCATCACCTGTCTTCACCAACAGGAACTCCATGGTAATATTATCCTCAACTTAATCATCGGTCATCAAACCATTGCTCTCTCTCGAATTCACCCCCAGATCGATTGGCGCATGCCCTCAAGACCATCACCCAAGCATGGTTGGTGCCACCAACACAGGCTAGGCCACCAGCAATGCCAACGCTGGGATTCTCGATGGAGAAAGAGGAAGATTCATGTAAGATTTGATTTTGACTCACTGATCATGCAAATTGGAGACACAGATCAAAAATAAAGAATTGGATACCTACTATTTGAATTCGGGAAGCTGCGATTTGAACTGGAGGAAATTAAGGCCTCGGGATAGAGCAAAGGAAATGATGGTAGTAAAATAAAGAGGAAAGGTAAAGGTAAAAACACATGGTGTGGCAATGAACCCTTTATCAGGCCTCACCCCGTTGCTATACGAGCAGCTCAATGGGCCTCTGACAGTCGGCCCGTGTACGCTGCGATTGGCAAAGATGAAGATCCCGCTGGCCCCAAACAAAAGCCATAGTCGGGCGTAGACGATATGGCCTATGATCTGATTTAGTGGCCATGCTTTCGAGACAACTAGCGGTTTTAGAAGTCGAGGCTTTAAATCCATCGGGGTAATAAGTAACATTGAGTTCTTTAAATTCTGTTAAGGAAATCTATAAAATGTACAGAAGATCTACCTAAGGGATCACTCGCTGTGTGCTTAGAGACTTGAAGCTTAAAATCGAAAAATGTTGGGGAATAATTGGAAACTTACTCTGGTATTTATGCTTGCCAAAATGGTTAAATGACACGGTTTCGTGAAGAGGCATGACGGTACCAACAGGCGCGACCGTCAGTACTTGTCAGTCCAAGAACAGACACACGGACTACATCGAAGCACGTCTCATCATTGATAAAACATACTTTGGGATATTGGCTAGCTTTGGAGCCAAGCCACCAAGGATTTAATCATTCACGTATAACTAGGAAATTTATTGCCCTTGCAGGTTCAAGATATATATTCTAGTTCATTTGATCAGCTCTCCCCAGGATTATACCGGCTCGTGATAGCTTCCATCATCCTAAGCTCGCGACTCATCTCCACGATCCGTTCGTGCCATATTACCACTACCCACTCATGGTCCATTCCCATGACCTGCTCGTTGGCTTCTCCTCACCATGGCTCGTAGGTACCCCTTACGACCCGACTAGGCCACGAACCAGTCATGTTCTCAGGAGAAACAATTCACGAATTGGTCAATCTCCATCAATTCACAAACCGATATTCAAGGATCTGATGACACGTATCCATAACAGCCATATTGACCACTTCTCCACTCACTCACGAATGGCTCCGAGATTCTTGGGATTGGTGCCACGTGTACTCACGAACCACCTGTAGAAATCACCAATAAATAGTCCAATACTTGGCATTTTTAAGGATCTTTTGGCAATCAAGAGCTCTGACTCCACCATTATCATACCTCTACCATTTTAATCAGAGTTATCTCGAATTTACTGAGTGAATCATTGTTGTAAAAGTGAGACTGAGAGAAAATTTTGATTGTACTTGCATTCAAATGTATAATCAGAATCATATAAAGTGGACATAGGCTCTTTAACGCCGAACCACTATAAATCTGGTGTGTTTGCTGCATTTTCTTTCATTTTTAGCTTTAACTCTCTTTGAATCAAGATAATTTGGGTGTTAGAGCCACATTTTGGTCTAACACAATGTTTGTTTAAACTTTAGCACCAACGATTTGAATTTGTAAATGGTAGGGGCAAGGTAAAAAACATTAAGTTAACAAAATAACATAGTGATTGAAATGCTATCATATTAAGATGTCAATGCACCATAAAGGCCATTAGTAGAGCAGCCAAATCGTACAAATTAGTACATTAAAAAGTATATACCATGTTTAATTATTTACACAATTCGTTGTTGGAACGAATGTCATAAGCTTTCATGAACAATATGTTTCCTTCCAAAATTTAAGCTATACCAAGCAAAATAAACATATAATTAACCAAAAGATATATTAAAGAATTGTTTGAGTTAGGTTCCACCAGTAACACTTTTTTCTTCCAAAAGCTGCGAGGGTAATCATATTGTGTCATATGAGAATACCATGAAGACTAGAAAATGAACCTAGAAATAACATATAAATAATGAGTTCTTACCATATTGAATACCAGTACAGATGTGTGCAAGGCAGTGTCAAAAAAAGACACTGCTAGATTGACCGTCCTTAAAACTAGTTGAATGCGCGGAACAATGAAAAAACAAAGAATACAAGGGCATAACTGTAATTATACAGTGAATATTACGGGGGATGTTGAAAAACATGCTGTTGATATTGCTTCCGCAATTACCCGGTGAAAAAAACTGGTTGAAATAGCATTATCGGTCAAAAAATTAGTTTAAAAACATGTGAACGATTCAATGTTAGCTCAGACCCAAATTTGTCCAGGCAACACGTAAAAACTTTATAAAGATAATTTTATTGACTATATGACTTTAGTAAGAAACACTAGGTAGAACAGAAAAGGCATACATTCAAATCATTACTCACTTATTAGGTTCAAGAAAATAATTGTAGCTTCGTATTTATGGTAAGAGAAAACTGTTGTACAAACATATGCCTTAAATTTAGAGTGGAAAATTGACATGGACATATAGCAGGACCGGGCTAAGCACATGCTCTATGATTTCATTGTAAATTACTTTTTAACTTGAAACAATAGGCAACTATTTTTGTTATAAAATAGATACATGTTTTGTGTGAGTAAAATTAAGGATCTACAAATAGAACATCAAACATAAGTCAGGAAGTAAGCATACATGGCTCGACTGCAACAACTATTGCCAATTTAGGATTTGAACTAATGAATAGTTATTGGTTCAACAAATCAGTTTTCTTGTAGAATTAAATGTTGGTTTTTAAATAGCCGACCAATAATACAGATATCAAGTTAAAGCAAATGGCACTAGTGAAGTGGGGCATCCATACCAGGGAGTAATAATCGAAGAAAACGGTAAACATCATGATGGGAGGAGAAAGAAATTTAATACCTTCAATAATAACTGAAAGCCTAACTACCAACGTTTGAATTAATGGATATCGCTTAGGAGTAGGACGTAAAGATGGGAACTGCAATGGACCGGTGGACAACCAGGATTTAAGAAAATTGAGAAATGGAAAGGAATTTACCAACCAAGACTTGTGAGAACAAAGGAATTGAAGGAGGAACAATGGAAGAGGAAAAAATATTGGAAGGAGAATGGGTGTACGGTTGTGAGGAAAACAGGGGTCGTTCGTAGTCAAAAGTTGCCACGATCGAGTCAGCGTTCGCGTCCAACACGTCAGACGCCAGGCAACTTTTGACCGTTTACAGGGAACATTCGGAAAAAATTGGAAAGTATCCATCAATATATACTTTCCTAACGTTTCCTTTCGCTACTTATAAAAGTCCACAACCCCTCACATTTTCTTCACCTCCAAACCGAAACTCCTCCTCCACAGCCTCTTTTTAGAATTTTTTCGCATCGATTCAAACTTCAAAAAAGGTATTTTTATATACTATCTAGTTTATTTTTCATTATTCTATAACAAATGTTTTTCTGAGTTTTTCTGATTTTTTTGTTTTGTAGTATGTCTACCGGTTCTGCCTCTGCTATTTCCCGGCCATTTTCTAATTGGACGGAAGAATGAGAGTCTGCTTTTATAGACATTTGTATAGAGTATCTGGAGGAGCGCATGACTGACGTTAGCAACTTCTATTCATCTGTCGCAGCGGCGAGAGTGCCCGTTATAATCTGGATTTTACAGAAACCCATATTATAAATAAATGGGATAATATGAAACGGACGTTTCACGAATGGGATAGACTGCTCAAGACACATAGCGGGGAATGGGATGCAGTATTTAATTTTCTGGATGGTTCTGATGATTTTTGGACTAGCGGTGCTGGCAGACCATTTAGGTGATTCAGGAGGAACGCGCCAATAAAGTTCTGAGAGTAGGACACATTATTTAGCGGTTGTTTGCGTCCAGCTGCTTGCGTATATCTGATTCCTACGGTTGCACCTGCTACTGCACCTCCACCTGAACCAGCTGCATCTTTCACTGCTGCCGACGCTAGTTATTATTCTGACTAGATGACTACTAGTGAGCCTCCTTCTGGTCAGCCCTCTAGGCACAGACACGTAGAGCGTGGCAGTTCGAGCCGCTCTTTCGTGACCTCCCACGTGTTGGAGCTTGCTACCCGTTGCTATGAGATTGTTTGAGGATAGATAAATGTCGAGCATTGGGAGATTCTAATGATTTTCTGCAATGATCCGTAGAATGTGGAGATTGTTGAGGATTTGACCGACGATGGTATACAGGGGGTTTATTTTAGCGGAGTTGAGCGCATTATCACATCGTCGAACTTTTTAGATTTTATGTACTTGTTTTATTTTCAGTGTAGTTGTTGTGGTTATGTTTGTATTTTCGTTTGTGTAATGAAATGTAGTCGTTTTTTGTTTTATGCAATTAGTATTTAATTAATTCAAAACAATTAATTTAACAATTAAATATACCGCTCAAGTACCGCGCTCAAATATCCCGTTCGCACAGTGTAGTTGTTGTGGTTATGTTTGTATTTTCGTTCGTGTAATGAAATGTAGTCGTTTTTTGTTTTATGCAATTAGTATTTAATTAATTCAAAACAATTAATTTAACAATTAAATATACCGCTCAAGTACCGCGCTCAAATATCCCATTCGCAGCAAAAAACACATTCCCCATCGTTATAGTACCACACTCGAATACCCCGCTCAAATGCCACGCTCAAATACCCCATTCTCGTTCGTTAAAAACACACCATAGGAAAAAATGGAAGGTAAGTCAAATAAGTTCTGGCGGGAGCAGTTAAGAGAAAAAATAAGTGAAAAGAGAGTACGTTAAATTAATAACATTTTGAAATAATGAGAGGCCAGAGAGTCCAACTCAGCGAGGCTTTGGTTTCTGTTTTCTATTATAAGTAATAGATTAGATCTTGCATGAATTCATATTTAACTGTGAATTGCATGGTATTCAAATAGAAAAAAACTAGATTCAGGTTAAACTACTTCCGCATATTAGTGATAAATTCTTCTTAAAATTTTCACCTGAATAATAATCTACCATAATTAATTTATATGGTTAACTATAGCTAATGCTATAGAAATATATGTTGAACTTAGGGTGCGTTTTCAGCAAACAGTGACGGGGTATTTGAGTGTGACACTGCTGTAAACGGCGAATGCGTTTTTTTGCTACGAACGGGGTATTTGAACGTAACACTGTTGTAAACGGCGAATGCATTTTTTGCTACGAACGGGGTATTTGAGCGAGGTATTTATTTGTTAATTTACATGTTTTAAATTAATTTATGCGTTTAATTTTAATTTATGTTTCTTATGTGAAGGAAAATTTTTTGGAAAAATTATATTAGTCCCACATTGCCAAAACCTTAGAAGTATCTTGGTATATATATGAGTATGTAAACTATAATATTAATTAAAATAAAATCAAATGGGCTTGAATAAACATGAAGACTTGATACTTATACTCATATATTAATTCAAATGTCAAAGATGGACACTTAGGGCATGAAATGCACAATTTTGCACACCATTCACATAATGAACGGACCATTTTTCAGCATCCACCAAACGGGCGTGAGCGTGCTTTTACCATGTTGACACTTCCGACATGTCGAACGCGAATCCAATGGAAGCATGCCTCAAACCGACTGCGAACGGCCCCATATTTCCAACATGTTGCATGTCGCATAAAATATAAAACATTAAATCCATTTTAGTTGACTAGTCAACAATGCATAACCGTTTCTGAATTCTAGTAATTGCGATTTAACACTATTTTCCCTTATAAATAATTTTAAGAACAACATTTACCAGTTTCCTGTAAAAGAAAAGAAAATAGATATTCCATTGAACTAACACAAAATGGAAAACCAAGAAACGTACCAACTGATCATCCCTCTTATTCCATTAAGACTTGCTTTCTTGGTTTTTATAGATTTGTACTTATTAAAATTGAGTTTGTCAATTAATTTTTTGAAGCGACTGCTAACATTGATCATCTGGTCCTCGGATGCTTTTGGTTGTATGAATCTATCACTGTTGACTCCCAAAATGATCGCTAACGCCCGAGAGTTCCAAAAATTTGAAACTAAATATCCAGAGCAAAAAAGTGTGCAAGACGCAGTAATAACATGTAGGAAAGTAAAGAACACGGTTGTTTATAGTGGTCCGGTTCGAATTGAACCTATGTCCACTTTGAATGCTTTGCAGATTTTATTCACTTTCAATCAGTACAGTGAGGCATCATTACAAGATGTTACAATGATTGTTGATGTTCAGTAAATCCTTGTTGTCGAGCTTCCTTACTGGTCAGCAGCAGTCGAGGAGCTTCCGAGGTCCGGAGCGTGTTGGGAAGTTCCGGGGTTCAGGCGGCGTCGGGAGTTTCGAGGTCCGGGATGAGTCTGGAAATTCCAAGGTTTGGGAAATTCGAGTTTCTGGAAATTCCTAGGTTCGGGTGGCATCGGGAGTTTCCTAGGTCTGGGACGAGTTGAGAAGTTCCGAGTTTCGGAGGGTGTCAGGAGTTTTCGAGGTCCGGGATGAGTAGGGAAGTTTCGAGGTTCGGAGGGTGTTGGGAGTTTCCAAAGTTCGGGATGAGTCGGGAGTCGTCGAGGTCTGGGATGTGTCGGGAGTCGCTGAGGTTCGGAAGGTGTTGGGGTCTCCGAGGTCCAGAAGGTATCGAGAGTCGCCGAGGTCTAAAATGTGTCAGGATTCGCGGAGGTTTAGGAAGTGTCGAGAGTCATCGTGGTCCGGAAGATATCAGGAGTCACTGAGGTTCGGATGGTGTCAGGAGTTGCCGAGGTCAGAAAGGTGTCGGGAGTCGTCGAGGTCTGGATGGTGTCGGGAATCACTGAGGTCGGTGTGTATGGGGAAAATCTGGAGTCCGGGGTGTACCAGGAAACCTGGAGGTCGAGGGTGTACCGGGAAATCTAGATGTCCGGGGTGTACTGGGGAATTCAGAGACCTGGGTGTATTAGGAGATCTGGAGGTCCGGGGTCATCTTTTTCCCCAAAGGTTATGCTGCCATTAAAAGTGTCTCCAAGGTCCTCCCAAACCAAGCAATCGCCGACCCTTGTAAAGAATGAGGTAGGGGTTTTTATATGAAGTGGAGTAGGTGGGAGTAGGTGAGATATGTGAGTAGGAAAAAAGGAGTGGGAAAAGAGAAAAAAGGAGTAGGATTTCGCATTATGGAGTGATCAACCAAAAAATGGTGATTGGCATGTGTCGATTGACTATTTTCAGGTGATCAACATGTCTGGAGCTTGTCAGGACAAGCTTTGATTATTTCGCATCCTAAAAGTAAGGGTACGAAATTCGTATACCTGTTGCGAATTTCGTATCCCAAATTGGGATACGAAATTTTGTATCCTGTGTGGGATATGAAACGTATCCCGTGTACTGATACAAAATTCGTATCCCGAGTAGGGATACAAAATTTCGTATCCTGTATGGGATATGAAATTTCGTATCCTATGTGGGGATACGAAGCTTCCATGCTCGGCATGAGTTTTTGATGCGCAATGCGGTGATGCGAGGCACGAATGCGAAGTATGGTGATGCGAGGCACAGATGGAAAGATGGTGATGCAAGGCACGAGATGCGAAGCATAGGTGGAGCCAAGGCTGGATTATGGAAACAATTGGTGCATGTTGCACAAGCATTTGGAGGCGATTGGCACGTGCGGAGCGAGCGATCTTCAATGCTGATGAATCTCGCATCCGAGGTATGCGACATTCTGCCAGTTGCCCGACTCGAGTGTTCTGGTGCCATAACAATTGCTTGATACGATCAACACAGTTCTGCATGTGTTCACTTGATTCGTGACTTGTATTGTTTGATAGCAGTTTAACGAGCCGCGACGACCATTCTTGTGTGACCCTGTCTTAGCTTGATTCCTAAAGGTGTTGGCAACACTCCTGGACCGTTGAACCACGTAATGGGTCTAGTCCTATGGGCCTGGACTGCTTCTAATAACCGGACCAAAATTCCAGTTAACATTTGCTCCCCAAAGTATGTCATGTGGTAATGGGACATGCTTTGAGATGAGACAAGTCCGGCGATGGCCAGAAAGATCTCTACATTGTTCTTCATGATTGGTTGTGACCTTTCCGTTGAGTTGTACACCGGGAGTACGCTACTTCGAAGCGGTTGAGACGCATTGTTGAAGACTGTTGGTATGAATTTGGGATTCCAGCATTGTTGAGAGTTTTGGCTTGTTTGAATCATGTCGCTCGGGCTAGAACCTGTCTGAGGTGTCTAATCCCTGTCGATTCAAGAAACTAAACATTAGTTGTCGACGTCCGACTATTCCGAAGTGTAAACGGCTCATTGTCAGACTGGGGTCGCGTATGCGCTCACATGCTTGCACGTGGTTTTTCACGATGCGATCGGAGATGGAATAAGTAACATAACATTAAATAACATGTTATAGGCGTGCGATCGCGCAAGTTAGCTTTCGTAAAGTTACTGAATCAAGACCTGATCGTTTGATGTGCACTCTTGGGTCATTTGAGCGTATAAGCGCACAATTAGTTAACAAATCGAGTCGATTTGATTGGTCGAGATTTCGAAAGCGTGTATGAATGGTCATAGCCATAGCATGGGAGCACAATCACGTAAGGAGGTTAACGAAACGTCATTGAGATGGAGCTTGATCATTTGGTGTGTTCTGCTAAATCACTTGGATTCATAGTACACATTCGTTCAACAATTCAAGAAGGTTCCAACGGTCGATGTTTCGAGAACTTGTATACGTGAGCGTCGTTATAAGGACAATACTTGGCGCATGTCATGGCATTTGATCACATAGATTTTTCTTCAAAGCGAAGTGAAACCCAAATGCAAAGCGTGTACTCGGATGGTTAGACATTTAGTGAGTACACATGTGGTCGTTGAGTCGAGATTGATTTGGTAGTCGGGGCTTCGAAGACAAGTGAATATGACCAAAGCCTGGCTGGGGAATGGATAGACATAACAACTTAAAGAGTGCATTGGAATACGAAATAGACTTCCGTACTCTAGAGACTCAGTTAAATTCTTTGTCCTCCCGACTTTGAGCTTGAGATAGTGAATTTGAATCGTTCCACGTTGATTGGGATTGAAGCGTTTTGACATTGCGGCGTGGCACTCGAGTAATGGACTTGTTTGAACTGGCGACTCAAATGTGCCCAATAGGATGTGGACATATAGTTGAGCCGTCGATTTCAGGATCTGATCCTTAACCCAATCACGGCATGGTCACAACTCGGCCTAAGTATTGCACCGGTGGTCGGCGATAGACATGGCATTAGGTTTTGAGGCTAAAGGTTGCCATCGCGTTCCGAAGTGTTTTCCTTTGTGGTGTCTCGGCACTGATGGAATATTGGTAATTTCTATGACCTAGGCTTTGGTTCTGGATCGCCTTCTCCTCGAGGTGGACGTGCTTTTATGACGGTTTCTCCATGGGCTGCTGGGAAGATGATGCCAGTGCGGGAACTAGTGAGGATCTGCCTCGGGTCCTGCGATGGTCGTGCTGGTGCAGGAATCGGTAGAGGGCTACCCCCGGGCTTGGCGTACCTACTAAATTATGTTTGAACCCAAGAACGAGTTAGCAAGTTCAGAAAATCGCATGACATTGCATGATTGGATTGTAATTGAAGTCGAACATAACCCAAGTGTTTGGCGTAACGTTCGAGAAACGAACTTATTTGGACTGACCGCTCGGATATGCACAAAAGATATGGATATATGGTTGAGTTGTCAGTGTCGAGGTTCGATTCTTAATCCAATCACATTGTAATCACAGTCCGATCCGAGAATGGTGTTGATGGTCGGCGATGACTATGGTTTTAGTCATTAAAACTAAAAGTTATCATCGCGTTTCGATACGCTTGTATGTAGGAAGCTTTAGCATCGAGATGTCGTAGATGACTTTGTGGTGCTAAAACTTCGGTTCTAGACCATCTTCTCCACGCGATGGATTTTTCTCCTAAAAGGTCATTCCGCGGTGGTGGAGAGGATGTCATTGGTGAGAATGCAGGAACTGATGAAGGGCTGGTGCCCCGGGCCAGCCTTCCATCGTGGTGCTTTCGGTAGTGCATCTCGTACTACCCCAAGCAAACTGGAGGGTGATCGGATCATTAGGTTGAGGAAAAGGCCTATGGCACAATGAAGAGGAGGTGTCTTTTGGAGGATAGGGCTTGCTTTTCGTTCCCGTTTTGATTCCTGATGATGGAGGCAAAGGTAGGACCGAGTCACGAGCCGATATCTCCAATGATGACCTTAGAGACCACTACATCATAGAGGGCGATTGCAGGGCTGGTGGAGGACTAGTGCCCCTAGGTCTGCTTCCAAATGTGCTTCCGGTAGTACTTCCCGGTGTACCTCCAGCTAACTGGAGGGTGGCCGGAGCATCAGATGGAGGAGAATGGCTATGAAACAGCGAAGAGGAGGTGTCTTTTAGGGAAGAAGGCTTGCTTTCCATTTCCGTTTCGCTTCTGACTAGGGAAGAAAAGGTGGGAACGAGTCACTATTAATCATTAATTACTTGTCAACTATTTAAAGGTTACTATTAATTATTAATTCTTATTTATCTACTTTTATTTATTAAATATTACTTATTAATTAAAATTAACTAGTAATTATTGACTTCTTAATACAAACCATTTAATGAGTTACTATTTAATTATTATTAATTATTAATTATAGATAATGATCAGTAATTATATGTTATTTATTAATAATCCATATTCGTTAATTATAAATAATTACCTATCTAATTATTAGATCACAAATTATTAATTTTCAAATAATCTTTATCAACTAATAATAACTATTTAAAATGAATTATTAGATATAGGTTATCACTTCATAAGCATTAAATTTAATATCAATCATTAGTCTAAATTGTTAAATAATTATTTAAGTAAATTATGTACTAGTAAATTTTAATCAGTGATTACTGAAAATTAATTGTTTAATACTAAATATTACCTATTAATTATTAAATATAAAATATTTCCAAAAGTAAATTTTGCATATTTAATATTAATATTTACTATTAATTTTTCGATATTAACTATTAAATATTAATTTTTTAATGTACTTTATAAAGTTTAACTATAGTTGCATTAGTATTAATATTAAGCTTATTATATAAAAATTATTGATAATTTATAATAGTTAGTAATTACACATTATTTATTAATTAATAATTAGTGAAAGTTAGGCATGCATCCCTAAAAGCAAACTTAATTAGGCTCACATCCGGTCATAAACTTATTGTAAATTTAGTCCCTATTTTTCAAAAGACATAAAAAAAATTAATTTTTTAAAAAAACATGTAAATTAATATTTAAATAAATTATGCATTCTACAAAAAATTCAGTCCAAAAAACAAAAACAAAAAAATAGGGCAAAAACAAGAAAACAGCGAACAAGTGCAGTTAAATGCATAATATGATGCATATATTTGATTTTGTTGCACGCATATGTGCATGTATTCCAATTCTTACATCCACCTTGATTTATTTGCATATTTCTGTGTATGTACTGCATATTTCTTGCACAGAAGTATGCAATAATTCATAACAGTGCAACTCAGTTCATTTTTATCTACATTCAAGTGTGCAAATAAAACTGGAAACATGCACACATGTGTGCAACATATCTATAGGCAAAAACGTTAGCTGAATTTCCTTTATGCAATAGTTGCATACATGTGTGCAACTATTGGCAATAGTTGCATACATGTATGCAACTTTTTTTTAATTGGCTTGGACTCCTGGGATTATTTCCATATTTTAGATTTTTTTTTAATGGCTGCCGCATTATTTTCTGGCACATATTGAAGGAGGATGAAGGGTACAAAGCAGGTCGCGGAAGTTTCAAATTAGATGAGGCGGAAGTAAAAATAGGGACTGGGTTTGAAGAAAAAAGATGGGAGGGACGTGGTGTTTATTTCAAACCTTAATAGGGACCTCTAAAAGACGCACCATAATAATTACTTATTTAAATACTACCTAATTACTAAATAGTATTTATTAAAAATTAATAATCAATTATTAACTATTAACTATTAATTGTTAAATGGTGTTATTGAATAATAATTTTTAATTGTTAAATATTACTCATTCTATAATAATTATTAATATTAGTTAGTTAATAATTATTTAATGGTGTTGTTGAATAATAATTTTTTATTGTTAAATGTTACTCATTATATAATAATTATTAATATTAATCATTAATAATAAAGTTTTATTATAAATAATAATCATCAATTATTAAGCATGACTTATTATTATTAAATATTACTCATTAATTAAATATTAATTGTTAAATACTAATTATTAAGTATTGATTATTAATTAGTTAAATATTTAATTTAAGTAATAAATATTAATGATAATTGCTAATTATAATAACTAACTATAATAAATTATCAAATAAAAAATTATTGATCATTATTTATAATAAATTATAATTAATGACATATATGAACGAGTATTTAGGATCATTGATATGCTTATTTGCTTCAATAAATATAATCGGCAATTGCTTCGATTTTTAAGGAACTGATGCAAACAACATTATTTGCTATGATGCATTTGCATCGGTTTCTCGTTAGTCGATGTAAACCGATGCAAATGACAATACTTTCATCGGTGTTAAGGAAAAATGATGCAAATAATACTATTTACTTCGGTGCATTTGCATCACTTCCCGAGGAACCGATGCAAACAACGCTATTTACGTCGTTTATGAGGAAAACCGATGCAAATAATATCATTTGCTTCTTTGTATTTGCATCGATTTCACAAAAATTGATGCAAGTAACACTATATGCATTAGTTGTGAAGACAACCGAAGTAATGAGGTGATGCAACACGCATATTTGTACTAGTGTTGGTTTTCCCATTAAACTCTGAAGTGTTTATTTGAGTAAGCTGAGGTTAAAGTCTTCCAGGTTTTTCTTCTACTAATAAGCCTCCAAAAGCATGCGGAAGGTAGTAGTTATTCTAGGAGTTATTCCCAATGTTTTGCTTATATTAGATCTATGTAATAGTGTGAAAGATAGTGCCTATATATTTGAATCTGATCGACCAGGGGGACATCCTTATATGACTATATTTTATAACAATTATATTTGATCCAAAAGGGGTTATGCGAAGAGAATGTAATGAATGAATATTGTCAATGATTGTGGTTTAATTCTTTTATATTACTGTGTTTTCCGATGATTTGATTTATTAACTCGTTGATCCTATGGTTGGAAGTTAATACTATAGATGACTGTAGCCTCAGTAACACTTAGCGTTGGGCCTCATAAAATGGGGTGTTACTCTGCTTCAACATTAATCTAGGTGATGAGGTCAAAGGTCATGCATACCTTTCATATCGCCAAGCATATAACCATCTCCAGATGCCGCATTATCATTCCATCGATCACTAATTGACTTCCATAAAGGTACAACCTTCGAACTCATACATATCAAAGAAGGATGTTAATTAAGCTTATCTTCTCCGCCACCAAAAAATGTACGTATGTAAAAAATAAATGTTCATGGTCTAAGAAATGCAATGTTATACACCCGTCCATACAAGTTGTTCAGAAACAGCACAAACCAAATGTACTCTTTTACTATATCACGTTGGATATCAACCCTAGGATTAGTAACAGGAAGTCCTTGCACCATGTAGATCTCTAAAATATGGGGACCACTGCTAAAAGTATGTAATACAACCCTAGGAGCAAGCCATGACATCACTAAGCAGCCCTTCCGTTTTGAAGGCCTAAGACTTCACAACATACTCATAAGCATAATCTCTAGGATACCTACATATCAATTTCGAACACAATGCCAGTTCGAATTGCTTTCAGATCAAGTTCCTATCTCGGTTCCCCGAACCAACACATTATAAGTTAAAAGAAAATTTAGTTGATAATTGTTTATTTAACCATCAACCATAGTCGTACAATCGAGCACATCAACATCATCAGCCCTTTTAGTTAAATTCTACAATAAAATCATCTCATCGATTCCATATGCTTATCTAATTAGAATAAGCATATTTGCCAATCTCTTCATTTTCATACTTCGAAATCACATCCATACACTTACCTCAAAAGAATAAGTGCATTCACAAATTATATTCACAAGTTATATAATTTTCATACTTTGTAAACATAGTCATATTTAACTTAAAGGTATAAGTAGTCAAAAATTATAGGTGAGTCAAAAACAATGTCAGGTCATGCATCGTTTTCTGTAAAACCCAAAACCTTGGTATTAAGCACAAAACTGAGTATAGTGATAAGAATGATCATACTCAATACCAATATCCAAATCTCACATATACTATTCATCGAATAACAATGATAACAACTTCCAAGTTCATACGATAGTACAATTAAGTTACATATTCAGGATTCAATACTAAGTCAAACCAGAATATCATAAATATTTTATGTCAAAGCCTATCAAGTCTTGAAAACTTCAAGTATCCATTTTTAAATCTTATAAAACTTCTTCAGTTATATGTCAAACCATTTAGAACTTTGCTACTAAAATAATTTCAAATCATTTATAAATTCTTGTTTAGATTTCTAATCTTTATAAATTCTTGCTTTTAAGTTCTAACGTCATTTATAAGTTGTTGACCAACTTTTTGGAAAAAGCTGTCACGGTTCAATGGATCGAAGCCCAATGTCAAAAGGCTCAACATTCAGCGCCAACCGGCACCAATGGACATCCTTTATTACAGAAAGCCCAAGCAGAAATTGGCCCGAGTCGGCCTCACTCAAAGCAGCGGCATATTGTATTCCTGCATAATCGCTCTCCCGAACCGATCGAGTCAAGTATCTCCTTAAAGATCGAATGGATCAGATATCCCTGGATCTACCTGGAAATGTCCAGATGAGTCATTCATTGCTTAGTCTGAATCTCAAGGCATTAAAGGCAGCCAACGCTTTCGGCCAAAGCGCTACTTTTGATACACCACATCTCGAGTGCCACGCAAGCCACAATTGTCGAGGATACTATTACTCAATATTAGACCGGGTCCTACCGCCGTAATCACATCACCGGATTGATCTCCATGTGTCCAAGTTCCGCAAAAGAGGCAGGCCATGTTGCATCTCGTTCAACCTACTTCTTCATCTATAAATACCTTCTTCCCCAAAATAGAAAGGCATTCTAATTGAAGCATTCTAGATCTTCAAAACGGAAATTATGGCTAACTCAAAAATAGCCAACTCTTTCTCTGCCACACAAGGATTTTGTGTTTACCTCTCACTTTCTTCAAAAAGGAAAACATATTGTACTTGTAATCAAAAGCAAATCAATATATATAAAGTGGACGTAGGTACCATCTCTTACCAAACCACTATAAAAATCTCGTGTGTCCCATGTCTTTATTTACTTTTCTACACTCTGTGATTATTGTTCGTGTGTTCTGCGCACGTGTCACTAGTGACCAACTTTGTACGTCAACACTTTGGCGCTCCAGGAAGGGGGCACGTCCAGACATACTCTACGACCTTCGATTGCCCTCGGCAATTTCTAAGTCAACCACGGCAAACAAGCGGAAGAAGGATGCAACGTCGTCCCGTCGCACAAATACTGATGCAGCATAAGAAAACGCTACAAAGGCAAGTCAAGAAGCCTCCTCTCATGAAGACACGTCCCAATATCTTACCAGGGACGACATGGATAAGATTATGGCCGAGTTTAGGGGGCCAGATAACATCTCAGGGTAAACTCCTCGAACATCAACAACAATTGGTAAATAACCTCCTCGCTCAGATGGAAAAGAGATCTAATGCTTCAATATCAATTCCATCCATGGGCGAGGCTGGGGCAACAATTGATCTTCGGTCTGCAAAAATCAAGCCGCAGATCAGACCATACCTTTGCTTCCTCCTAGCTCGACTTCACTTCTCGACCGACCACTGCCAGGAGTGTCACTTCCAACAACCAGCGCAACCGCAGCTGCAGATTCTCAAGACATCCGCGATCAAGATCTTGGTCGTTTGACCATTTTGCCTCCACTCCAGGTAACAACTCAACTCCCTGAACGACGAAACAACAACTGGGTCGACCGGAATCAGTGCCATTTCTATTACAACCCGGTATCTTACTACAAACCCATCTTATGTCGCCTTTCCTCCAACAAAAAGCTGGTGATACCTTCCCTTCGTACTAGGAAGACCACTCTACCATACCAGTTCCCAACATGGCGGAGGAAAACGCTATTGTAAACCCTTCTAACATCACTCTGAACAGGGGGTACACAGAGCCCTGAACATCCTATGCTATGCTGGATCAGCCGGGACCCTCCGTCACGGGTATGGCTTGGTCCAATCCTCATTCTACTCAAGCGGCGCTAGTCTTCTCAAGGCCAATAGCTGGGGTACACCCTCGTCCTCACCTTCACTCAACTCTCGAAGGTCGATCCCAACAAACAGTTCCCCTTCCGAGCATGCTTTCGGCGGATCCTAGTACTGGGATTCTCACCAATGCAAAGCTGGATTCATGGCAGCGACTCCTCGAGGATGAAAGACAGCTTGCAAGTATCATCAGACGCTTCACCCGAGGCATGTCTTCTCAATAGGATATAGATGATATCCACCGCAACCCATTTACCAGGGAAATAAGAAACTCCCGAAACCCTCTAGATTTCAATTTCCTGGCCATAGAACCCTACAACGGCCGGACCGACCCGACCATTCATCTCATGCGATACATGCACCACATGGAAGTACTCTCTGCATCGACCAACATTATGGCCAAATGCTTCCCTCTCTTCCTCACGAACATAGCAGAAATGTGGTTCCGGCAGTTAACAACTGAGTCGATCAACTACTGGAACATGTTGGTCACCTGCTTCATCGAGAAGTTCAGAGTTCACATCTCCCAACCAAAGAGTGTCATGTTCCTCACCTCCATCAAGCAACGACCCGGTGAGACCTCCGGTCCTTCCTAAAAATATTCAATGCGGCCATAGCATCAATCGATCGACCTGAGACGTCGATGGTGCTTATGGCTGCCCTTGCAAGTGTTCAGAATCTATCAAAGTTCAGGATTTCTTTAACCAGAGATCCTCCCAAGGATATCGAAGAGTTTTATGCCGAGGCCGAAAGGTTCCTCCGACAAGATGACACCAGCATTGAGATGGAGAGCCTCGAGGTGCTCGCACTATACCAAAACAACAAATTTGGTACACCAGGATGTAGAGAATTGAAACGGCTTTAAGCCATATCAAATTTGCTACAGCTCGTAGCCGTATCAAATTTCTTTGCTTTCGTATCAATTTTTTTGTGATCGACACCACCCACAATGCATAAAATCTAACCCTTCATCTTGAAGCCTTCGGATCCATTCGTTTGATACGGTTTAGATCCCCATCATATTTTCGCTCCCAGACTTCCTTGCTATTTTTCATTTCTCACGGTTCCTATTATATTACAATCCATAAATCAATGAGAAAACCTATCCCCTTCGTCTCCACTTTCCTTTTATCAAACATCTAGTACTTGTTAAAGCTAAATTGAATATGAATATTAGGACACACCTTGAGTCATACTATCTTAAACGGTTAATTTTGCAAAGTTTTCATTGAGTTAGGTGATATTTGGATGATGATTACCTGCTATTGTTTTTGCTTGTGATTAAATGTAATCTAAGAAAAAAGTGCTAACATTTTGCTTGCCACTTTACACTCAAATCATATTGTGCACCTAGACCTAGTTTGTGTTTCAACTTCTTCCATTATATGGTTGCTTCCTGAAGTAGTTGTTACATGTTTATGAACACTTAAAAAGTATTGTTGTTATTGCATGTGTTTTGAACACTTTTATTGTGAATGAATGAAAGTAGAAGCTAGTGGGAAATTACCCTCATAATTGATGTTTCTGGCATAGGTGGGATGAAAATCAAGCTTTTATCTAAAAAAATTAGTCTGTGTGCTCATTAGCATTCAATTTTGAAATTCACCAAATACACAATATTGTAAATTTTTGTATACTTTTATATTGAGTCAAATGCTTTTGTTACAGATAATAATGGAAAAATATGGGCTATGGGTTTAGTGTACTATTGATCATAGAAGTACTAACTTACACCAATTAATTGATTTTAACATCTTACTTCTGTTGCAGTGTGCTATGATCATTTTTCCGAGTCTGGCACTTCAAATGAACCGAAGAAACCCAGATCACAACATATATGTTATTCATGCTGATTAAAACTCTTTTGGTTGCGTTGTTATTTCGACATCGTGTTCATGATAACAAAGCAAGTAACAACTTTTTACAGACATTGTCTTATAGCACTAATAAAAATAAAACAAAGTTGGCTTTAATCGTTAGTTCTAAGTAGTACATTTCTCTTCCCATTTATAAATTAATTTACTTTTCTTTCTTCATGCTCTTTACGTTTTCACAATTTTAAGTTATTTATATGTTAACTTTTACTTAGATTGTGTGTAGTTTAACTTTTACTTAGCTACATCAATTTCTTGCCTTTCCTTCTTTTATATGTTTTTGATGCCTTTCTTTTTTGTGTAATCATAAAATTACAACGGGTGCGATTCTTTGGAGATATATTCTTATACTGTTACATTATTTGGAAATTCATCACAAAATGTTTGCTATTTATTCATGAAAGAAAATTTAAACCTTGCCAAAGCTTGCAAGTCCGCACTTGTTGTTCGGAGCAACAATGGCTTGCTTTTTCGAAACAACAAGCCTAAGAGCTTGCTATTCCGAAATAGCAAGCCTAAGAGCTATAAATAAAGTATGTTAGAGGGTGAGTTAAAAATAACTGTTGAGTATAAATTATGTTTAAGTATGGTTTATAAAGTGAGGGTGAAATATAGTGAGCAATGGTGATGCGATGTCGGTTGTACATGCATTGAGTTCCAAAAGAGGTCCCATGCATCTATGTAACTCGGAACTTGTCCCCAACTAATGAAATTGCAGCGACTGAAGCTGGGTTCCAACAGAAAAAAGAATATTAATACAATTTTCAAGGCAAAAGGATTGATTTGCTGATGGTTTAGTTATTTGCAAACCCATATATTATGTAAATTACTGTCATATAAATAATTATAAACGATATATAGTTCATATTTAGTTATAGTATTTGTGATTGATTTCATAAATTAATTGACAATAGTTCTGAATGTGACCATAGAATAAAATTTCTTATGTAATGTGGATCCTCTAGTATTCTTATATAACTGTTATTCAAACTTGTAGACTCTATTGGAAAGCTATGAATCCTCTAGTGTTGTACATCATATAGGTTAAGTAAAAGACCATACAATAAAAATTCCAAGCTAATGTGAATTCTCTAGTATTCAAGTTTTAATTCAACTATGATAAATACATATAAACTCCTTTGTACAGGATCATATGGGTTAAAATACATGCAGATAAAATAGATGTCTTCTCTAAGCTGAAGATTTGTTTATATGCATCATGTACAGTGAATAGGAAAAGAAGCCATTAACGATATTTTATGGTGGTAATGTTCTTGTTTTTGATGACTTTCCCGAGGACAGGAAATGATTCGATGATGCTTATAGGCAAAGGATGTGCAAATACCAAGAAGAATACTAAATTTGTGCCACCAGTCTCTCTATTGCCATTGACATCCACTCCTTTTCCAACTGTGCAAGCAATACTCCCTCCTCGGCCTACCCAGCCTGCAACTTCATCAGGTAATAATAGATCTAGTTTTTTATTTTGTCATGATATTTGACCTGTTGTGTTAGTCACGATTAATATATTTAGTTGGTTGAATTGCACTTATGAGCGATTTGCACATGCTATTAAACATGGTTGACATTGAACTTAGAAGGGTGCTATAATTACAACACCAATTTTATATATGTTGGTTTCAAGTTATCTTTTATCAAGTGGAAACATGAACCTGCATTAGGGATATGAATTCATCGTTCGTTTCATTTCAGTGTAGAATGTCAAACTACTATATTTTGAAATGCAATTGTAAACAACTTGCTCGCACTATTGAACATGGTTGATATTGGACTCAGAAGGGTGCTACTATTAGTACGCCAATTTCATGCTATATTTTTTAAGTTAAGAGAGCACTAAAAAATTTTGGTAGGGAAATGAATTTTCTTTTCTCGGGAAGAGGTGACATGAAATGTATAAGAATCATGTTATGATAAATTGGCATCCCTCGGAAAATTTGACATCCTAATAGAAAATCCAAATTAAAAAACTGGAGAAAATGAAAAGTGTTATAATACAATGTTTCTTGTGTTGTAACATCCATAATCAATTCGTTGTCCATTTTCGAGTAAAGATATTGTGACGACCGCCTATAGCCCCTGCACTATACAAGAGGAATAATGTGCTGAAAGGTGTGCCAGGCTGCCATGGACGATCATCAGAAGCAGGTAAACACAAGCGGAACCTGTCGTAGAACTCACAGCGCAAGGATAAAATATAATAGAACATATACAACAGGTATTAATAGTGAAGTAGTAAACACTAGACATTCATAATGACTAGAAAGTAATATCCACAGATGTGAGTTACATGAATAGTGTTTGTACAAATTGCCTTACCATAGCACTCAGAGAATAACAGCAGAAACGCAAATACTATATAGTAGAAATATAGTATGCAGCCTCCTGCTCGCCTCCGAACAGCTACATCGTCCTCACTAAGCAATCATAGTCACCTGTCACCTAGTCTACCCATCCCCAATCGGATGAACAGCCCAAGGTGATAAGAGGGAAACATAAAACCTTGAGTCAGACAACAGTCTTAGTGAGCGATAAAACAACTAACAAATGTCATCAACAAAGTATATGAGAATAGGTACGTTTACCAACCACTACCCAATACCAGAGAAGAACTCACACTCATCTTCCCCACATCCGACCGTGATAGTGTAATGAACCAAATTCCTATACTATCTGAGTTGACTACATACATCACACGTCCAACCAAAATTGCACATAAATATGAATCATTATGAAGTAAAGAAGAAAAAGATAGAAGAAGAACAAAAATGGCAACACAGAATCTCACAATCGCAGCGGAATAAAATATAATATATAAATAATCACTTTTGAAATACAACTGTATTTGGACTTACATACATTATCAAAGTATATCGCAAATACTACACAGCAGAATAAACTCTAAATATCAACACTGAAGCCTCCTGCTCTAAGCTCCTTTAGATAAATCTGTAAAATCTTGAACTACTTGACAGCCCGTACAGGTTTGGGCACCCAAGAGTTTAGGTAAAACAAAACAAAATAAATTCTGGGTCAGTCATGAGACGATAATTCAAAACATTGATATAACTTTCAAAACCCTTTTGAAAGAAACGATAATCTTTATATCAAAATTCTTTTGATATTATAATAGTGTCTAAATCAAATAAATAACAATCTAGTGCAACGTTTGCATCTCACGCTCTACATATATAGTATACAATCAAAACCGCGAGCAATTATTGGGTAATGAATTTCCAACTATGATAAAGTATGGAACCACCTTTCGATAGTGTATCTCTAGAGAGGAATACACTGGGTTCAACAAGAACATCTTGTAACTCAACCACACATAACCGACCACTCATTTCGCTTGAGTGTATCGAATGTATACCACTAACGGTTGAGATCAACAATCATTTTCCCGAATGGGACAACATCGAATAAAATAAACAATGAAATGAATTTCTCTAGATAGGTGAGAATACACCCTAATTGGGAGCTACCCACTTAGCCATGCTGCCTGCTCGATTTTTGTCATTTCCCGGTTGTTGAGGCCCGATGCTACGATTACTTACCTTTCATTAATAGCACAATCACTTTGAATGCCACATTGTCAGATCCGTTAATCACTAATTGATTTGCACAAATATAATCTGGATATTATGTTAAAAGAATAAATTCTCCGCCACCTTATATATTTATACAGACCAACATATGCGATCATGGGAAATACTCTATTAGACATTCATCCATACAACTTTGTTCTGGGACTGAACGAAATTGAAGGCTCAATTTTCATTAATCCATCTTAGGCAATTTCTACCCAGGATTAATAGAAAAAGCCCTTGCACTTTACTCCGTCTTCAATTATCTTCATATAATCTGATTCGCAATGCGACTGTCAAAACGGAGTAGTTCTTGGATTTAATCCAACCGGTCTCCCCATATTGACAACGATATTGGTCAATACTTCGATAGTCGGTTACTTAACTATCAAAGAAAAACAAGCATTTCATACAAAGCATCAAACAATCACTTGGCCCCTTAATTAATATTTCATTAATTAAATAACTTCTCCATTTCCTTATCACTATTCGTTAACACGATATTTTCGACAATCATCATGGCCTTTTACACTATTTGGAAAACATTTCCAAATATCAACTTTTTTTTTGAAGACAGAAATTTCAACTTCTTTTATTTTCTATATTTGGAAAATATCTTTTATTTATAATTGGAAAACATTCCAATTATTTATCTCTTTCCTGACTCATTTAATTCTATACTTAGGAAATATTTGTTATTATATTTCCAAAAAGTTCCACATTCTTGGGTTAAAACGATTGTTGTGTAAAACATCATTACAACAACCCAAATTACTACATTCAACTAAATCTTATTTAACATTGATCTTCGAGACTGAGTCTTGGTATTTATTGGTTAAAAATGAAATCAATCAAGTTGGGGTATAACTTCCTTTCAGACCTTGACTAAATAACATTCTTAACTTCAAAACGGACAAGACTACTTATCTCAAATAATCAACATCATATTAAACCAATTTTCCATTTCTTTTAAACGTGTATATGTATCTCTTTCTATTCTTACTAGATTTAAATTTATAGATTTCCTTTTTGTTTATAATATTCTATTTTAAGTTTGTTTACTTATCGAATTCTATATATATCGATATACTGATTTCTAATTATCAAATTTTCTTAAAAATATTCTAACTCCTTAAGTTTCCTGAAAATTGCGCCAGCACCTCCTTTGTACCGGTGTAACACCCTGAAATTTTAACGACGCTAAAGATGATGAATTAAAGAATAATTAGTGTGAAATACACTTTTAACAATGAATTTAAGGAAAAATTAATTAAATATTCAGAATTGAGTAAAATGGACTACGCCATTGCGTCCGTCTCGAAATTCTGGTTATGATAGACATTTGGTTTGCGTAAATCGGACACCGTATGAAGAAGTTCTTAAGATTTGAAGTTTGTATGCATATAAGGAAGATATATATACATATAAATTCAAAATTATTCAAAAATCAACAAATCAAAAATCCGGCGCGTAAATCGAGGAAAGGCCGACATTTTGAAGTCGATCCGAGACCCGGCTGGGTCGACCTAGGGGTCGACTCAGGCTCATAGGGGTTGACCCTGGGGTCGACCTAGGGGTCGACACCCATGAAGGGGGGTCGACCTAGGGGTCGACCCAACTGAAGGGGGGGTCGACCAACCCGTGGGTCTGGAAGCTTCTTTTCTGAACCTGGACGACTTTGGAGCTAGATTCATGAACCCTAGGCTATATAAAGGATCCTAGACCTAGGTTTTATTCATCTAAAAACAATGGTGATGGTGAAGCTCCACTGCAACGAAGGTTGAACAGCCTAATCTACTCTAAATCTAATTCAGCAAACATTATATAAATTCAACAATTGCAACAACAAATTCAGCGATGACAACAACAACTTATTCAACATGTTATTCGCAGTAGTTTGGATCCATTTCCTTAGATCTATTCACTGTGAGTTCATGTTATTTTTAGATCTGAATATTTAATCTTGATATGCATACAAAAAACTGGATCTTGAATCGGAGCCTAATTAGTTATATTATGACATAATTATCCAGATCTGCTTTTATATGTTCATATTGCTACCATGTTAAATATTGTCATAATATGCCTATTCAGTTTATGCCTATTTCTATCAGTTTATTATTGATTCGTTATTATACCTATTCTTGGTTCTCTTCTGTCCCTCTTTTTCCCTTTTAATTTTTATATAGCCAGGCTACCTTCGAGCCAAGGACTAATGCTGAAAATGCAAACGTGTGAAATTGGGAATGAATGGGAAAGACATAATTTGGGGTATAACTGATATTGGAAAATATGGATCTAAATTTGGGCATAAATTTAGAAATATACGAATATGGGTTTGGGGCATATGTCTTGTTGGATAATATGAATTTAGGCACACATTGGAATAAACGTAAATATGGAATTGGGTATAAAATGGGACATTCTAAATACTGATTTGGGACATAAATTGAGTCGTATGTGAATATTAATTTTAGGCATACACTGAAAAATATGTGAATATACTAGGGACATAAATTGTAAAATATGTAGATTTGGGTTTGTGCATAAAATATATATGTATATACATATGCCTTGACTTATAACTTGGGAAAAAAGAGCATATGATTTATAATTCAAAGGTGAATTGAAAAGGGGTGTAAAAGTCTATAATTTGAATAGTGAATTGGGCATATAATTAAATATAGGGAAAAAGGGTATGAAAACCTATAAGGACATAGGTAAAATGGGTAAAAATGGAATGTCTAGTAATTACAATTAGGAATTGTAATTGCACTTATGACACGAGGTTAGGTTGCATTAGTGGTGGAAGTCTGCCTGGACCCGACCGGCATATCCAGCAGCCACTAATGTTGAACCTAATGTGAGAGGTCTAAGTGTGAAAATACGAATCGGGTTAAGACACGAGGTTATACCCAACTGTGGAATAAGACTACCTGGACCCGATTGGCATATCCAACATTCACACATTGTAGGCCTAATGTGGGAGGTTTAGCCCATTATAACCATAATTGGACATAGTAATGAATTGGACTACTTAACCTAATTTAATCCATAAGGATTATATGATTTTGAACTTAAGTTAGCGTTAAGTAAAATTGGATGGGTAGTGGGTGGGTTAAGTAAAATAGAGGGGGTGGGTAATATTTACATATTGGCCTATGAACTTAACCCAATAGGGTTATGTAATTAAAGACACCTAGTGGTATACATAACCGGTGGAAAATATAATAAAGTTATGTAATTAAAGACACCCTTGTAGGGTAAGCATAACTTGTAGAAATGACAGAATTAGATATGCGTAATAATTTGCTAAGTAAACAATGATAAGTTGTAGTGACAGTGTAAATTGAATTTATGATTAAATGAGAAAGAACGAGGAAAACTTATAAAATAAATAAGTTATATTTAATCATAAATGGTAAGTGACATGTTAATTAGGAAACATGTGAAATGAGATATACTTAACAACATATTAAGGATAACATGTTATTGTAATGATGTAACCAAGCAAGAATATAAAATAGAATGTGGATTATAGACCTTAGGCCACAATCTAGAAAATAACATGTTGTGGGCTTATTAATAAACTTAAATGGATTAAGTTATTTGACTGAAATTAATAAGCAAGAGAAACTTGGTAATCTGAATAAGAATTCAATATGAATGGGAATAACCAAGTTAAATGGAAACCTGGTGAGGTAAGGCAAGCGCGTAAAAGAATGTTTAGACATAGGGTATAACAACATATTAAAGAAAAGCATGTAGACTAGTCCTTGTTTGTCCGAGACAGCGTGATAGGGGTTTCTCGCTCTTGGCTTAGTGGCGAGCGGGAGACTCTTTCCCATACGCATCCCTAAACGGGAGTTGGTTAGGCAAGGAGGCCTAGACAGTCGAGAGGTTGGCCGTAAAACAAGGAGCTGGGGTATCAGTGTAATGCCACGGCGGAATGCAGCCGTCTCCATTGAGGATGCCACATTTGGTACCAGAGCATATGGTTATAAGATCGGTTAAAGTATTTTGAAAATGGTTTTCAAAAAGGTCTTAAAAACAAAGTATTTTAAAATAAAATGTTTGTTTTTGAAAAGCATATTTTCCAAAGCCATAAATATCTTCTTAATTCTCCGCTTGATTTCTTTTCCTTTTTGATCGGGGAACCATTTCCTCTCGAAAGGGTATCCCTATTTCGGCATGGTTCCGTAGGCATGTTAAAACTACGGTACATGTCAAAGGGCAAAGAAGTGCCCAAGATCCATCTTTAGCCGCAGTGGTTTCACCTGCGTTTTATTTTCTCTCAAGCCTCGTAAGGATTTCCATGAGATGGAGGCATCTTTTAAGAGACTTCTTAGCATGTTGCACAAGGATGGTATAAAGGAGAATAAGGGAGTTAGGGCTAAGGAGCACAGCCTAAAGAATAAAAGAGGAAATACCATAATTTCGGAACAGTGGGCCATCTGGAAAAGGATTGCAGAAAGAGAAAAGGCGTTTGTTACCACTTTTGTAAGGATGGACACCTCATTAAGGAGTGCCCGTAGAGACAATGACAAGGCCAAAGGGCAGGAACTTCTAGGGGGCAAGCTAATGTTCTCATAACTGGTGGACAGGATAGGGGTAGGAAATTTTCAATCGAAGTATTGATTTCTATTTCTAATCATCCTGTCATGATTCTTTTCCTAGCTCTTCGCATTCTTTTATATCTGATCATTTAGTTGAGTCTCCGCACATAGATACTAGTATGGTTTTGGATCCCGTTAGTGTCTAAAACCCATTAGGGGTATGGCTCATTTATCGAGGATTTGTCGGGGTTTGAGAATCTGTAACGACCCGTGTTTTGGCCGTCAAATATTTAATTTGATTTATTATTTTAAATATTATATTTGGAGTATTAATGGATTCTAATATTTAAATCGTTATTTAAAACGAAGTTTTAACGTTAATTTTATATTTAATATAAATCGAGCTAGAAACGGTGTTGTAGTTCGTAATATTGAATTTTGAACTTTAACTGAGAATACAGGATTCGATATAAGTCGGATTTCTGTGAAACGAGAAACAATGGAACCGTGTTGATGATAATTTTCATATGAAAGAGAAAAATCCATATTTCGTGTTGTAATTTGTTAGTTATGGGCAAATCAAATTTTGAAATAGTCGCTGTGAAAATCGTTATATAAATATAGGCCTTTAAAATAGCCGTTTTGCAACGGACTCAAGTTTCGATGAAACCAGTTTCATTAGAACCGTATCATCAAATTATTGTACGGTGTTGAATGGCATGGCAAACCGATGTCGTCTGTGACCACAGTAGCTGTAAACGCCCGTTCAAATTCTATAGCGCGTAATTAATTAAATAAAGGGTTATTTGAGTGCAACTTGAGCATACGATCGAGTTAGGCCACAAAACCAGTCCCGTTGAGTTCGTATCGTCGATTAGAGACAGGATAGGTATATAGTTTGTTATTTTTAGAGATCGGCAAATTTGGTGTTCAGAATGGCATTGCGGTGCGCGTAAAAATAGCCTACCGGGGAAACAGTCTTAGAATGCGACGGAACTAGTGTCGTTGGGTTCGTATTGAAGAATTATTACAGGATTGCAAGTTTTCAAGTTGATTTGATTTATCTGGTGATCGTGGAAAAATTAAACGCGTGTTTGTTTCTGGTTTTATAAAGGAAATTTTTTCATATGACCTCGGATTTCGACGAAACTTGTTCCATTGGGTCCGGAATAACTTTTTACACTAAGATTAGCTTTTTTATCAGTAAACAGAAGTTGTTTGTGGTGGTTTCTGCATATTACTTCATGACGAAGTTTCATATTATAATAAAATAATATAAAAACCATTCTCCCCATTCTATATATATACCCAACAAACAGAAACCCTCGTCAAAACTTAATTCATTGGTCAACAAATTTTATCCGCCGCCACCATCATATAACCAACGGCCTGCATCTCGCCGAACTCATCCTCATCGATCTCCTCATCTACTCACCAAATCAACATCGTCCCAAAACAAAAATGAAGATCTTGGCGAGGGAGAAACTCTGAGCGTTGGTGATGGGATTCAGATCATCGGGGCGGCTGCTGTGGTGGTTTAAAGGCTGGGCGGTTCGAAGGCTTTATGGAGGCGAACGGATGGGGAAGGCAAGTCGCGGTTCAAGGCATTGATGGAGGGGGTCTCGGCGCACGTTCTGGTGTCATGGGATCTTGCTCCGATAGCTTGGAGTCGGCGCAGCGTTGGTGGAAGGGGTTGGAACCTTGCGCGGGTCCTTGTTGCGTGAAAACCTATTCGCGAGAATGAGCAAATGAAGACCAGAAATGACCAAACCTGGTCACGTTGAAGGGATCCTACTGGGAAAAACTGGATCTTGTGATGGGAACTGTAGAAAACATGAAATGAAGGGAGTCCTGAGCCAATAAAAAGAAGGAGAAGCAGCTTTGATCAAATGGTTTTGGCATACACGTGTTAGGCGCGGGGAAGATGGGGAATGGTTATAGCGTGAGCACGGAGGAGCCTGGAATAAGTAACAGAAGTGACGGAAGGGTAATAGGATCGGCCAAATTCTTGTGTTAACTGAGTAATTTAAGTATTAATTTAAGCTACAATTAAATTGAATTGAACATATTATTAATTATCTAAATGATGTGTGGTATTCTGGACAGGACTCAAGGGATGTAACGAGAAATGGAGTCGGCCGTATTTGCAATTCAGAAAGCAGTGGCCTAAACCTTTGGTAACTTACGTAATGATCTTACTTAAACAATTGAATAAGAACCTATTTAATATACTTAGTTGTTTAAAACCCTAATTAGGAATTGGATAATTTATTTGAACTGGACGTTGTAACTTAGGATGGCAGGAAGTGAATTAAAGGGTTCGGGCCATTTTATTTTGAACTGTATTGGATTTAATTAAAATGGGTTAAGGGGATGAGTTAGAAAATATAAAGGAACGACAATTTAAAAACATTAAGAATGTAATTAGTATAACTTAATTAGAGAAATCTGTTGATTTTTAATTTAATTGTCTAGATTAACATATTTATAACTTTTATCGGATGGACAGAATTGGATGACACAAGTTATTTTGGAATCATATCAACGAGATGTACGGGACATAAATGGATACTGCTGGAATTTATTGTTGAATTAAACGTTGTTTAATTTAACAGGAACTGCTTAAAAAAAATGGAAATTCGGTGAGTTAACCTCACAAAGTTTTTTCTTCCCATTGATATTTTATATAAATTGGGTTTTTATTTTGTGTGCTCTTCTTACTATGATTGACTGTTTACTAGTTATAATTTATCTATTGATCTAACTGATGAAATTAAACCGTCATTTAATTTCAATGAAATACCAAATCGTTAAGGTAACTTACCTTATTGGTCATGTTTATCAATAAACATGTTTAATGGTTTGAATTGTTTGATCTGTTTGAATTGTTTGATCGGTTTGAATGGTTTTAAACTGTGTGGAGATTACCATTTGTATACAGGGAAGAACAGGTTGGAGGGATCCAACCGGATTCCTCAAATATATTATTTATTTTCATATTATCATATATGAACTGTCATAATTGGATTTTTTTTTAATAGTGATCTTTGACTGAAAAATCAACATGTGTTGTGCTTTAACCAATAAGCTATATTGGTTGAATAATCGGCAGGAAATGGCCTAAAAGTAAATTATTTTATTTATATCGATTTGCCGTCAGGTAAATCGATAGAACTGGAATTATAAAATTTATTTTGTAACTAAAGATAGTTTTGAAACATATATATTTTGAATAAAAACTTATTGGAAAGGGAATAAATATTTATGTTTATAATTAAGTGTAAATTGATTTTGTAGAGTCAAATCTGATGTTAATCAGATTTGCAAATGCGAGGATTAGGAAATTTATCTAACCATTAAATTTGGATAATCATGTTGTTGAGAAACAGTTTAATGAAATCATTTAAATTAATTAATTATATTATTAATTAATTTAAAGGGAAGAACGAATTGAAATCGGTTGATAAGATAATCGTGATCTGAGTAAATAAATCGATTCCTTAATTGGATTGATGATTAAATTAGTATGTTTTGAATAGAAATAGTTTAATGAATATTGTTTAGATTTTAATAAGATTTTAAAAAGGGATTTACTGCTTATTTTAAATTAATAAAGGAATTAACTACTAATGTAGTTAATGGTTGAAATAAAATATTATCGTAATTGATAATAATTTAGAAAAATTACTTTTTAATGGGAAATCATTTAAAAGGTAATCGAAGTTGAAATGGAATTCAACTGAATGACGAAAGGAGAGTGGGAACAGGTTTTGTTTAACACTTGAGTTTTATAACAAAGTTATGAAAGGAGTGGTTAAGCAAATGGGATAGTATAAAATAAATATTACTTAATTATTTGAATTAAGTAAAAGGAAAGTAAGATAAAGAGTTGATGATAAACCAGAGTTACATAAAAGAGATTTGAGGTGTTATAACGTTAATTCTCAATTAATGTTGCTAAAAATGGGATTGAGTAAAGATGGGCAATTGAAATGAAATTTCGAGTGAGAAATAGTTAAAGGAAATTTGATTTGAAATTGGATCGAGATATTGGTTTTTGGGATTACGACTTATATTTATCTTTAGGTATGAACGTTGTTGATCAAGGTCTGAGAGGGAATTAAATTACCCCAACTTGAACGTCAACGGGAGTATCTGAAGGTGATATTAGTTGTAATGGTAAAAGGAAATAGTGATGGTTTATTATTTAATTAGAGATATAATAACGCAACAATTTTGGTGAAAATTTGGGATATATATATACTAAGGGTTCCAAAGTAAAAAGGGAATCGCCGAAAGTTACATTGACATTCCCGAACTAGAAGGAAATGTAAAAGTTGAATTTTGTTCTATAGCAATAAGCATCGATCACTATTCCAAGGAATGAAATAAACGATATTTCGTAATGTTGTTTTACGAGTAATAAGTTAAATCGATTTCCAATGTTGAGTGATAATGTAACTAATGTTTTGAAAGTGAAAATAGGAAACTGGAGATAAAGGTGAATTGGTTTAAGGATAATCTTATGTTAAATAAGAAGCGAGAAAACTATATTTTCAATATCCAAATATTTTAAGAGTTTTAAATTTACATCTATTTTAATTAAAAGGCCAAGGGGTGCTGAATATTGAACCACTGAACTCACTGGATTGTCATGTTTGAAACACTTTTTATTTTGATAGTTAAAACACCGACTATCAAGTCTGTCCAATGCGATTGTTGGTACGGAAAAACCGGGATCGAATTTATATTCGAAAACCATTCTGACCAACAAATACGTGAAGATATCAGAAGATGGTGGAGATGGAGCATTGAAGACCATAGATCTCCATAAGCGGAAGTATTACTAATAATCTCTGGTTAGCTCCTGGGGATAAACTGTGGTTCTAACGTTGTTGTAATCTACGGGTTGCAAGGACTTCTCGCTACTGATCTGTAGGGTGATTCCTTGGATGCAGTAGGGAAGTACCTTCGGTTCATCCTGTTCCTGGGTGACTTGTATGGTCGGATGTCTGACAGAGTATTTCCAAAGGAATTACGTACGTTGATTTCTTCAAACGTACCATAGTTGGTGGCGGAGGACGACAGTTCTCTTAGCTTAACCACTAGAGTATTTTTGTGGACGTCAATTAGTGATATCTGGCGGATCGGACGATGTGGCATTCAAAGTGAACGGTAGCCAAGTGTTGAAAAGGATATTCAAACCTCAAGCCTCAACAACCGGGAAATGACAAAAATCGGGCAGGCATCATAGCTATGTGGGTCGCTCCCATTAGGTGTATAATCACCTATCTAGAGAAAATCCTTTTGTTTCTTGAATCTATTTCGATGCTGTCCCTTTTCGGGAAGACGGTGGCTAGCTACCACCGTTGGTGATATACATTCGATACCCTCAAGCGAAATGAGTGGTCGGTCATGTGTGGGCCGGGTTGCAAGAAGTTCTTGTTGAACCCAGTGTATTCGCCTCTAGAGATACACTATCAGCAGGTGGTCCCATACCTTTTCATAGTCGGAATCCAATTTCCAATAAGCGCCCGCGGTTTTGATTGTATACTATATGTGGAGCGTGAGATGCAAGCGTTCTACTAGATTGTTATTTACTTGTAATTAGACATTATTATAGTATCAGACATGATATTTATTTCAAAAACTGTTTTGGGTTATCGTAAGGTAAAAACCGTCTGTATTTATGTGTTGATTTGGTCTTACGATTATCCTTTTCTTTGAAAGATTTTAACTTTAAAATCAGGTTGTGTGGTACCCTTAATACTGTGCGAGTTTTTCTCACTCTGGTTCACCAGACTGACCCGGTGTTTTGTAAATGCTCGGGTTAGCCCAGGGTGTACAGGTTCAGGTTATCGAATGCTGTGAAGAGACGAGCTGGAAGAGTCCAGACGTATGATATTATATAGCTACTATTCCGTTGTGTGTTGTATATGGGAACAGGTTATTATAACTGTCCCGTGGTGTGATGTACTCTGATGTTGTAAGTATTTTTAAAGCTCTCAATAAAGATTTATTTCTGTATTATACTTTGTTCCGCTGCGATGTGAGATTCTGCGTTGTGTTGGTTACTCTTCTTCTTCTATTCTAATATTTCTTTCTCTCTTACCTCACCCTCTAATTTCTTTCTAATAACGTCCAGTGTTTTCAGTGTTGGAAGGTCGGCATGAGTTACGGTAAAGGTATTTGTGTCGATTTTCGGGGCCGAAAATTCCTGTTCGTTACAGTGGTATCAGAGCTATTGGTTTAGTGATAACCTTGGCTATGTGATGTAACTCAATAGAGATGGGTTCAGTGATGCCCTAGATTGAGTTGAGTGTATATACGAGTGCGTGTATTTGTAATTTGATATAAATTATTATTTTTAAATTATTTTAAGTCATTTTTCCCAATATATTTTATAAAGTAGTAAAGGTGATAATTTTCTTAAATTATCATAATATGGGAAATTGGATTCACCAATGTTGATTGGAATGGATTATGAGGTTGGGTTGAACCAACCAGAGGTCATTTCATATTTGGAATGTGAAATTATGAAAACATTAGCCTAAGTTGAGCTAAAGGGAAGATTTGGATTGGGATATCGAAATAAAATTTAACTTAAGCCATTGGGTATTTGACTTAAGTTGGGATTAAATATTTGCCGATATTGTTTTGAATGGAATGTTTGGATGGATGGTTGCATAAATATAGATTTGAAAATGGATAAACTTGATTGAATCCCATCTGGTATGAATGAGTCGAGCCTATGGGAAATGAATTCAAACACCATGAATTCAAGTGAAACGTTTATAAAAGTAAATGGATTGTTAGAATTGATTGGAGTGTGTGTAGAAATTAGATGATATCGATGTTTGAAGCTTACTGGCATTATTGGGAAACTAATGAGTTCACTGGATTTGAGAACAGGTGCAGAAAGTTATTTCAATTTTGAAAACCTGTCCAAGAGAATTCGGGAGTAATTTAAATCCATTTTGGCCTGCTAATTGAGCAAGGACAAAAATAAATTTATCGCTTATCACGTAATAGCGCTCGCAAAAAGGTACGCCTACGCAAATAAAAATTTTGGGTTCTATTTGGATTTTGGATTTTTCCAACCATGTTAGTCGAGGTATACATATTTCTTGAACCTGCGATATTGCAGATGTCCTCCGTACAGGGGAGATTCTGCCAAATTTTTTTCAAATTTGAGGTGTTATAATATTTTTGAAGATTTTTGGAAAATTCTTTTATTTGGAATAAATTGGTTTTAAAACTAATTAGATTAAATTTAGAAATAAAAATCAAGTTTCAAATTTGTTATTTTTATAAAGTAAAGGGGTTTATAACGTTCTTTCTTACCTTAGCAATTTCGAGGACGAAATTATTTTAAGGGGGGAAGAATGTAACGACCCGTGTTTTGGCCGTCAAATATTTAATTTAATTTATTATTTTAATATTATATTTGGAGTATTAATGGATTTTAATATTTAAATCGTTATTTAAAACGAAGTTTTAACGTTAATTTTATATTTAATATAAATCAAGCTCGAAACGGTGCTGCAGTTCGTAATATTGAATTTTGAACTTTAACTGAGAATACAGGATTCGATATAAGTCGGATTTCCGTGAAACGAGAAATGATGGAACCGTGTTGATGATAATTTTCATATGAAAGAGAAAAATCCATATTTCGCGTTGTAATTTGTTAGTTATGGGCAAATCAAATTTTGAAATAGTCGCTGTGAAAATCGTTATATAAATATAGGCCTTTAAAATAGCCGTTTTGCAAACGGACTCAGATTTCGATGAAACCAGTTTCATTAGAACCGTATCATCAAATTATTGTACGGTGTTGAATGGCGTGGCAAACTGATGTCGTCTGTGACCACGGTAGCTGTAAACGCCCGTTCAAATTCTATACCGCGTAATTAATTAAATAAAGGGTTATTTGAGTGCAACTTGAGCAGACGATCGAGTTAGGCCACGAAACCAGTCCCGTTGAGTTCGTATCGTCTATTAGAGCCAGGATAGGTATAAAGTTTGTTATTTTTAGAGATCGGCAAATTTGGTGTTCAGAATGGCATTGCGGTGCGCGTAAAAATAGCCTACCGTGGAAACAGTCTCAGAATGCGACGAAACTAGTGTCGTTGGGTTCATATTGAAGAATTATTACAGGATTGCAAGGTTTCAAGTTGATTTGATTTATTTGGTGATCGTGGAAAAATTAAACGCGTGTTTATTTTGTGTGCTCTGCTTACAATGGAAATTCGGTGAGTTAAACTCACTCAGTTTTTTCGTCCCATTTATATTTTATATAAATTGGGTTTTTATTTTGTGTGCTCTGCTTACTATGATTGACTGTTTACTAGTTATAATTTATCTATTTATCTAACTGATGAAATTAAACCGTCGTTTAATTTCAGTGAAATACCAAATCGTTATTTTAACGATTGGTTCCAATAAAGGTAACTTACCTTATTGGTCATGTTTATCAATAAACGTGTTTAATGGCATGAATTGTTTGATCTGTTTGAATTGTTTGACCTGTTTGATCGGTTTGAATTGTTTTAAACTGTGTGGAGATAACCATTTGTATACAGGGAAGAACAGGTTGGAGGGATCCAACCGGATTCCTCAAATATATTATTTATTTTCATATTATCATATATGAACTGTCATAATTGGGTTATTGTTTTTAATAGTGATCATTGACTGAAAAATCAACATGTGTTGTGTTTTAACCAATAAGCTATATTGGTTGAATAATCGGTAGGAAATGGCCTAAAAGTAAATTATTTTATTTATATCGATAGAACTGGAATTATAAAATTATTTTGTAACTAAAGATAGTTTTGAAACATATATATTTTGAATAAAAACTTATTGGAAAGGGAATAAATATTTATGTTTATAATTAAGTGTAAATTGATTTTGTAGAGTCAAATCTGATGTTAACCAGATTTGCAAATGTGAGGATAAGGAAATTTATATAACCATTAAATTTGGATAATCATGTTGTTGAGAAACAGGTTAATGAAATCATTTAAATTAATTAATTATATTGTTAATTAATTTAAAGGGAAGAACGAATTGAAATCGGTTGATAAGATAATCGTGATCTGAGTAAATAAATCGATTCCTTAATTGGATTGATGATTAGATTAGTATGTTTTGAATAGAAATAGTTTAATGAATATTGTTTAGATTTTAATAAGATTTTAAAAAGGGATTTACTACTTATTTTAAATTAATAAAGGAATTAACTACTAATGTAGTTAATGGTTGAAACAAAATATTATCGTAATTGGTAATAATTTAGAAAATTACTTTTTAATGGGAAATCATTTAAAAGGTAATCGAAGTTGAAATGGAATTCAATTGAATGATGAAAGGAGAGCGGGAACAGGTTTTGTTTAACACTTGAGTTTTATAACAAAGTTATGAAAGGAGTGGTTAAGCAAATGGGATAGTATAAAATAAATATTACTTAATTATTTGAATTAAGTAAAAGGAAAGTAAGATAAAGAGTTGATTATAAACCAGAGTTACATAAAAGAGATTTGAGGTGTTATAACGTTAATTCTCAATTAACGTTGCTAAAAATGGGATTGAGTCAAGATGGGCAATTGAAATGAAATTTCGAGTGAGAAATAGGTAAAGGGAATTTGATTTGAAATTGGATCGAGATATTGGTTTTTGATATTACGACTTATATTTATCTTTAGGTATGAACGCTGTTGATCAAGGTCTGAGAGGTAATTAAATTACCCCAACTTGAACGACAACGGGAGTATCTGAAGGTGATATTAGTTGTAATGGTAAAAGGAAATAGTAATGGTTTATTATTTCATTAGAGATATAATAACGCAACAATTTTGGTGAAAATTTTGGATATATATACACTAAGGGTTCCAAAGTAAAAAGGGAATCGCCGAAAGTTACAATGACATTTCCGAACTAGAAGGAAATGTAAAAGTTGAATTCTATTCTATAGCAATAAGCATGGATCACTATTCCAAGGAATGAAATAAACGATATTTCGTAATGTTGTTTTACGTGTAATAAGTTAAATCGATTTCCAATGTTGAGTGATAATGTAACTAATGTTTTGAAAGTGAAAATAGGAAACTGGAGATAAAGGTGAATTGGTTTAAGGATAATCTTATGTTAAATAAGAAGCGAGAAAACTATATTTTCAATATCCAAATATTTTAAGAGTTTTAAATTTACATCTATTTTAATTAAAAGGCCAAGGGGTGCTGAATATTGAACTAGTGAACTCACTGGATTGTCATGTTTGAAACACTGTTTATTTTGATAGTTAAAACACCGACTATCAAGTATGTCCAATGCGATTGTTGGTACGGAAAGGCCGGGATCAAATTTATATTCGAAAACTATTCCGACCAACAAATACGTGAAGATATCAGAAGATGGCTGAGATGGAGCATTGAAGACCGTAGATCTCCATAAGCGGAAGTATTACTAATAATCTCTGGTTAGCTCCGGGGGATAAACTGTGGTTCTGTCGTGGCTGGAATCTATGGGTTGCAAGGACTTCTCGCTACTGATCTGTAGGGTGATTCCTTGGATGCAGTAGGGAAGTACCTTCGTTCATCCTGTTCCTGGGTGACTTGTATGGTCGGATGTCTGACAGAGTATTTCCAAAGGAATTACGTACGTTGATTTCTTCGAACGTACCATAGTTGGTGGCGGAGGACGACGGTTCTCTTAGCTTAACCACTAGAGTATTTTTGTGGACGTCAATTAGTGATATCTGGCGGATCGGACGATGTGGCATTCAAAGTGAACGGTAGCCAAGTGTTGAAAAGGATATTCAAACCTCAAGCCTCAACAACCGGGAAATGACAAAAATCGGGCAGGCATCATAGCTATGTGGGTCGCTCCCATTAGGTGTATAATCACCTATCTAGAGAAAATCCTTTTGTTTCTTGAATCTATTTCGATGCTGTCCCTTTTCGGGAAGACGGTGGCTAGCTACCACCGTTGGTGATATACATTCGATACCCTCAAGCGAAATGAGTGGTCGGTCATGTGTGGGCCGTGTTGCAAGACGTTCTTGTTGAACCCAGTGTATTCGCCTCTAGAGATACACGATCAGCAGGTGGTTCCATACCTTGTCATAGTCGGAATCCAATTTCCAATAAGCGCCCGCGGTTTTGATTGTATACTATATGTGGAGCGTGAGATGCAAGCGTTCTACTAGATTGTTATTTACTTGTAATTAGACATTATTATAGTATCAGACATGATATTGATTTCAAAAACTGTTTTGGGTTATCGTAAGGTAAAAACCGTCCGTATTTATGTGTGGATTTAGTCTTACGATTATCCTTTTCTTTGAAAGATTTTAACTTTAAAATCAGGTTGTGTGGTACCCTTAATACTGTGCGAGTTTTTCTCACTCTTGTTCACCAGACTGACCCGATGCTTTGTAAATGCTCTGGTTTGCCTGGGGTGTACAGGTTCAGGTTATCGAATGCTGTGAAGAGACGAGCTGGAAGAGTCCAGACGTATGATATTATATAGCTACTATTCCGTTGTGTTGTATATGGGAATAGGTTATTATAACTGTCCCGTGGTGTGATGTACTCTGATGTTGTAAGTATTTTTAAAGCTCTCAATAAAGATTTATTTCTGTATTATACTTTGTTCCGCTGCGATGTGAGATTCTGCGTTGTGTTGGTTACTCTTCTTCTTCTATTCTAATATTTCTTTCTCTCTTACCTCACCCTCTAATTTCTTTCTAATAACGTCCAGTGTTTTCGGTGTTGGAAGGTCGGCATGAGTTACAGTAAAGGTATTTGTGTCGATTTCCGGGGCCGAAAATCCCTGTTCGTTACAGAATCTCTATGTTAGGCGTCGAGTTTGGTTATGACGCATATGTTCTTGATTTCATAAGATACGGTTTGATTCTAGGATGGATGGGTTAACCATATATGGAGCCATTCTAGATTGTGAGAGGAGGAGCGTTAGACTTCTGACTTTCCATAGAAAGACTCTCGAGATTTCTTATGACCCCAAAAGGGTCTTCCATGCTTAGTCTCCTAGAACCTCTTGATATATCTATCGATGATTTGCGACATGTGACTCCTAAAAGGAAGGAGGGAACTTGATAAGCAAGTAGGGGAGCTACTTGAGAAGAGGTTTGATAGGTGAGTCATACCAGGATGGGAAACCTGTTGAAGATAGTCCTTGAGGAAGCCCATCATTCTAAGACGACCATTCATTCAAGAGGCGATAAAATGTATAGAGTTCGAGGTAGTGAAGCCATACTTGCGAGGGGAAATGGAAGTATAGAAGGAAGCAATGATAGGATGAGTTCCGACTTGCATACTTGGATCATAGGTTAAGAAATTGTGAAACAAAGAAGCGAAGCTAGTAAGAGTGCAATGGGGAATGGGCCGCGAGGACGCTACTTAGGAGGCTGAAGACAAGATTCGTGCTTCATATCCTTTCCTTTTCAAGAATATGTCCTTAACTTCTTTTTCCAAGCTTCGAATTAATACTTGTATCTATCGTTTGAATATCCCCTATCGATCGAGTCTTTAGGTAGAAAACTAATGAGTTTAAACATGTGTTTGAGACATGTTATGTTTGATGGATGCAAGTGGTTGCTAGTGATTGCTCGTTGATGCATGTACACACACAATAGGCACTAGATCGGCTCAATCACTTACATATTGCATATTGATGTGTATACATTTTAATTTTTTATGCATTATCATTACATTGATGTTGCATGTGGATGGATGATTGTGCACACATATAAAACTTACATGGATTAGGATGATTTGCATACATTTTGGTTGCATGACACAAACATACATTGCATTAAGGAGGTCAATTGAATCAGTAGACCACCTGATCTTTCACATTAATTTACAGACATATACACACACTATTGCGTATGTTCATAAAAGAATTAGAAATTCCTTAAGGACAATGGATGCCTGCGATTGCTAGATGGGCGTATGATTGTTGGATGTTAGGATATACGTTCTTCTTAACTTAGAGATTTCAGGGACGAAATCCTTTGAGTAGGGGAGAATGTAACACCTCGAAATTTTAACGACGCTAAATATGATGAATTAAAGAATAATTAGTGTGATATATACTGTTAACAATGAATTTGAGGAAAACTTACGGACTACGTCATTGCGTCCGTCTCGAAATTCTGGTCAAGATAAACATTTGGTTTGCGTAAATCGGACACCGTATGAAGAAGTTGTTAAGGGTTGAAGTTTGTATGCATATAAAGAAGATATATATACATATAAATTCAAAAATATTCAAAAATCAGCAAACCAGAAATCCGGCGTGCAAATCGAGGAAGGGCCGACATTTTGAAGTTGATCGGAGACCCTGCTGGGTCGACCTAGGGGTCGACTCAGGCTCATGGGGGTCGACACCCATGAAGGTGGGTCGACCCACTTGAAGGGGAGTCGACCCACCTATGGCTCTGGAAGCTTCTTTTCTGAACCTAGACGACTTTGGAGCTAGAGTCATGAACCCTAGGCTATATAAAGGACCCTAAACCTAGGTTTTATTCATCTAAAAACAATGGTGACGACGAAGCTCCGATGCAACGAAGATTGAACGGCCTAATCTACTCCAAATCTAATTTAGCAAACATTATACAAATTCAACAATTGCTACAACAAATTCAGTGATGGCAACAACAACTTATTCAACATGTTCTTCGCAGTAGTTTGGATCCATTTCCTTAGATCTATTCACTATGAGTTCATGTTATTTTTAGATCTGAATATTTAAATAGTAATCTTGATATGTATATAAAAAACTGGATCTTGAATCGGTGCCTAATCAGTTATATTATGACATAATTATCAGATCTGCTTTTATATGTTCATATCGCCACCATGTTAAATCTTATCATAATATGCCTATTCAGTTTATGCCTATTTCTATCAGTTTATTATTGATTTGTTATTATACCTATTCTTGGTTCTCTTCTCTCCCTCTTTTTCCCTTTTTATTTTTATATAGCCAGGCTACCTTCGAGCCTAGAACTAACGCTGAAAATGCAAACGTACGAAATTGGGAATGATTGGGAAAGACATAATTTGGGGTATAATTGATATTGGAAAATATGGATCTAAATTTGGGCATAAATTTAGAAATATACGAATATGGGTTTGGGGGCATATGTCTTGTTGGATAATATTAATTTAGGCACGCATTGGAATAAATATAAATATGGAATTAGGTATAAAATGGGACATGTCTAAATACTCATTTGGGACATAAATTGGGATGTATATGAATATGAATTTTAGGCATACATTGGAAAATATGTGAATATGAACTAGGGACATAAATTGGAAAATATGTAGATTTGGGTTTGTGCATAACAAACATATGCATATACATACATATATATATATATATGCCTTGACTTATAACTTGGGGAAAAAGAGCATATGATGCATAATTCAAAGGTGAATTGAAAAGGGGTGTAAAAATCAATAATTTGAATAGCGAATTGGGCATATAATTAAATATCGGGAAAAAGGGTATGAACACCTACAAGAACATAGGTAAAATTGGATAAAAATGGAATGTCTAGTAATTACAATTAGGAATTGTTATTGCACTTATGACATGAGGTTAGGTTGCATTAGTGGTGGAAGTCTGCCCGGACCCGCGGCATATCCAGCAGCCACTAATGTTGAATCTAATGTGAGAGGTCTAAGTGTGCAAATACAAATCGGGATAAGACACGAGGTTTGACCCAACTGTGGAATAAGACTGCCTGGACCCGACTGGCATATCCAGCATCCACATGTTGTAGGCCTAATGTGGGAGGTCTAGCCCATTATAACCATAACTGGACATGGTAATGAATTGGACTACTTAACCTAATTTAATCCATAAGGATTGTATGATTATGAACTTAAGTTAGGGTTAAGTAAAATTGGATGGGTAGTGGGTGGGTTAAGTAAAATAGAGGGGGTAGGTAATATTTACATATAGGCCCATGAACTTAACCCAATAAGGTTATGTAGTTAAAGACAACTAACAGTATACATAACTGGCGGAAAATATAATAAAGTTATGTAATTAAAGACACCCTTGTAGGGTAAGCATAACTTGTAGAAATGATAGAAATAGATATGCGTAATAATCTGCTAAGTAAACAATGATAAGTTGCAGTGACGATGTAAATTGAATTTATGATTAAATGAGAAAGAATGAAGAAAACTTATAAAATAAATAAGTTATATTTAATCATAAATGGTAAGTGACATGTTAATTAGGAAACATGTGAAATGAGATATACTTAACAACATATTAAGGATAACATGTTATTGTAATGATCTAACCAAGCAAGAATATAAAATAGACTGTGGATTACAGACCTTGGGCCACAATCTAGAAAATAACATATTGTGGGCTTATTAATAAACTTAAATGGATTAAATTATACGACTGAAATTAATAAGAAAGAGAAACTTGGTAATTTGATTCAGAATTCAATATGAATGGGAATAACTAAGTTAAATGGAAACCCAGTGAGGTAAGGCAAGCGTGTAAAAGAATGTTTAGACATAGGGTCTAACAACATATTAAAGAAAGGCACTTGGACCAATCCGTACGTTTGAGGATGAATAACCCAACGGGATAGATCATCGAGGTGTTAAGAGACACGATGGGAGTGCACATTCATCTGATTGTTATGACGGCTCCAAAGGAATGGGAAGGGGAAGCACGCGGCTTCCTGAAGTACGTAAGGTGCTCCTAGTAGTCCTCTGTGCGGTGACAGATGTCTTAGGCTGTACTCGCAGAGGTTGGGTCTGTGGGTAACTACTAGGTGGGTGGGCCTTAACTGCAGATGTAGCTATGCAGTCAGAATGCTGTGACGAGGTGACACCAGGGTGATTTGACGGTTGCCTAACGAGGAGGTAGAGAGGGTCACGACCAACAAGGATAGTAGACCATCTGATATCCGTCATTGACAGCCAGCGGGATGCGAAAAGACAAGAGCTAAACCCAAGATATCATTTCACCTTTCACAATCGAGGTACCGGGTTGAGGGTAGACGCCACATGGTAGTTTAGATTAGTTGTTATTAGGGGCGGTCGCTTAGCTCTGCAGTCTTTACTAGTTGAGGGAGGGGCTGAGGTGGGGCCATAGCCGCTATGAAAAACAGACCCGAAGAATATCTATATTTGAAGGCACTTAAAGGCGACCTGTACAGATATGGAAAAGCTCCCGGCAGAGTTCTGTGTTTCTTGTTTAGCCCTGTCACACAACTCGGTGCACATAGAGGATGTGTGATTGAGGCATCGAGCTACAATTACAGTACATACGTGGGACAGTCTAGATACATGCATAATCTGCTCTGGGTGGTGTATCGTAGACTGGAGGGCATTATTCCAATATGGAATCCGATTCGATCGATGGTGGCAGTCCATACGCTTATGTAGCATAGTAATGGTAGATATATGCGGAATGTAACATTTTATATAGAGATCCGTATGTCACTCCAGCGTAGGATGAGGGACTGCGTTCATTACGGTGGAGACCGTGTGAGTGGGTTACCATGGGTGTATCTCAATATTGAGAAATAGCTACATATATTGTATTAGGTGAATCCATGGGAAATTAAATGGGTACGATGCACGTATAAGTCTTGAGTGCTATTAACCCAAGTAACATAATAATCAAGAACATGTAATGGACGGTATAGGTAGGGATCATTCTATTTCTGATATACTAGTATTTGCGTGGTGTAGATAAAAGTATTTAAGAAGCGCAATATATCTTGTTCATCATATCTTGCTCAGTTCACACTTGTTATTGTTACTGTTATCTTGTTCTTCTAGTTTTATATACCTGTCGTGATACTTTTATTTATTTATATTTAAAAGTAACTGGACTCGTCAGACATTATGTCTGACCCGTTTTGTTTCCTCTTTTCTCTCTTCCGTTTCCCCCAAGTTATCAGGGTGGAAGTGCTTAGAGTTGGTTTGGATTCTTTCAGCTTAGCCTCAATTTTGGATATAGATGTACTGCTTTGACTTCTTGTCAACTCTCTTATGGCTTTGCAATGGAAATATGGTTATATGCTTTTGTACTCTGATATTTTTGGCAAGACAGATTATTAATGTAACTAGTTACTTATGATGTAAACTCAGTATTTGGGACCATGATGTTTTGATTTAAATAAAGTTTTTAATTCCGCTGCTATTTTACATGTTTGTCTTGTGCTATTATGTTCTTATTTACCTATAACGCTTTACAAAACTTAATGCATTCCCTTAGTGAGTGACATTCACAGACGTGGGGTGTCATAACCGGTCAATAGCTCAAACTCCAACTCGCCTCTCTTGGCCCTTTCCATTCAAAAAGAAAATCAAAAAGCCAAGTGGCTTGCCGATTCAGCGCATAAAACCTCATATGGAATTTAAACGTGTACCTTTTTGTCAGGCACACGAATTAAAATCTTCATACACTTCATTCCACACTTGTCAAACGCATATACGTCCATTCTCAATTTATTCCAACTTAATCCGATCATTTTCGCTAATTTATTCTTTAAGTAGCTCTTTTGCCTATTCCACTTTTTATTTGAACATATCACATTCAAATATATTTTTAACTTGCTTATAACCAATCGAATTCCATTTTTAATTCAAATTTCATATTCGATTTCAAATATAAATTTACAAATCACATTTGCTTATTCAAAGCCCCGTCTCGTATCAAATTTCGATTAACTAATTATTATCCAAATTAGTTAATTCTATCTAATAATTAAAAGTCTGCTTTTTGTTTCAAAAATCAGTTCATTTAACTCCACTTGAGTTAATATTTATTTTATGGCTCAAATCTGGATTTTTCTAATGGAAAATCCGATTTTATTTATTTAAAATCATTTTATTAATTTAAATAAACCGTTATGGTTTTTAAACGATTATGGCACTGTTTTTCTGGAAATTTAATTTTGACATAACTCAAAATCTATAAAACGAAATCCAAATTTTTCTCTTCCATTAGAAAACTATTATTCAATCGGTCCAGACGATTCCTGTTTCAAAGAATTCCGACTTAAATTGAGTTATGTATTCTCAATTGAAGTTCGAAACACCAATTTACGAACTACCACGCTGCGGCGAGTTTGTTTCAATTCTATTTAAATGTAAATGTTTAAATCTCGTTTATAAATAAACTTCAACTCCATTCTAATATATTTTAATATCAATCAAACCAAATTTCCAAATTCAACTTGATATTTCTGATTTTCCTAAGAGTCGATTATTTTATAATTCAGTTACAAATTTTTGTAATCAAATCTTCTATACTGAATTGCAATCCTTTATAAATAAATTGTTTATAAAAATTCGATATTATCGAATTCAAATTAAAAATCCTTAGATTTATATCAGTTCCGTTTATATTTCCAATTTCAGAATAAAATTTATCGTTCTATTTGAAATCGTTTTCCAATTCACTTTTAAATTCATACTTGAGTTTAAACATCTAAATTATCAAATGATAATTTATTTTACTAGATTTATAAACATCGTTTATAAATCCAACTTCCTTGTTTATATATTAAAACAAGTTTTATTTCAAAATCAGTTTGAAACTCAATCACTTTTATACTCCAAATCCCGAGATAAAAACTATCGTTCCCTTTCTCGAAATGATTTCAAAATATATTTTTAAATTCATATTTGAATTTAATATTTCAAATTATCGCTTGTTAATTAATTCATTATATTTATAAACACCGTTTATAAATCTTCTTGTTTTATATATGTAAACAAGTTCCATTTTAAAATCTATTTAAAACCAAATTCTTATTGTGGAATATTTTATTTATTATAACTTATAAATATAACACAGAATTTATTTTCATTTTTTATTTTAGTTCTATTTAATACTATTCCAATATCTTTTCTTAAAAATATTTTATTTAAATAAATTCTATCTAATTGAATTCAAATCATAAGTCCATACGGAATTATTTTAATTCAATTTACATTATAAATATCAGAATAGATTTCATCGCTTACTATTTAAAAAGATTTCTAATTCTCATTTTAAATTCACATTTGAATTTAAATATTCATATTATCCAATGATAATTTATTCCCCTTCATTTATAAACAACGTTTATAAATTCATTTCAGTTCCCCCCGTTATTTAATTTATAATCACTGTTTATAAATTCACTGCAATTCTCTGCATTATTTATTTATAAGCACCATTTATAAATTCACTACTTAATATTTGTTAGCCCATTCGAAATTCAAATTCTATTTTTAGAAAAATAGATTTTCCCTTTTAAATCTCAAAATCCCTTTTCATGATATTTTTATAAATCAACACTCAGGCCCAGTGATATTTAAACACCCTAAAACCACAATTATCAATCACAGGTTTTCTAGCATGTCATATATGATAATATATATGGAACAAACAAATAATAACATTTTTTAGAAATCCAGTTGGATCCCTCCAAACTGTTTATCCTGCATCCACAGACGTTTGCCAACATAAATAATTCCCATCCTCCTTCGAGGTAGTATCGCGGTATAGAAGGTCATACACTATCATATTGTAGGGCACATAGGGTTGTCCGCTAATGATATTACAATAATCCAACCACCAATATATATATATATATATAATAACCACAATCACCAAGCCTAAATAACTAATATATATTTAACATCCACAATAATATTTCAGCGCATGAAAAAACCAAACGAACAATTATTTTTAACTAATAAAAATAATTCTAAATAAATTCTGAGTGAGATTTACTCACAAAAATTGTAGCTGTCGAATATCCTGTTTATTTCCAAATCATCGGCTATGAATCTTCTCGAATGAATTTGCACCTACGATAATTTTATTTAAATTTACTGATTAAACATTTATTAGTTTAAATTAACTTAACACATTAATATTTTAATTATCCTATGTATTTTAAATAAATAAATAAATAATTGTATACCTTATCGCTACACCAATCATTTGGTTTAGTCCCTGAAACAAATCCTTAACAGTCCCAACTAGCTTGCTTCTTCCCCTTTGATTAGAAATCTTGCGATTTTCTCCAGCAAAAACCCTTAACCGAAAGTCTAACCCTCAACCATTGCTCCCCCGTACTCCTGGCATCATCGCAACCACCACCAGGAATTTGTTTATGACTATTACAACCCTACTGCTACCTCAAAAAAAAACCGAACTCCTGTACCGTTCAACTCAGCACCCTCTTCCTCCTCAAACCAAAACGCACGCTACACAAATTACCACTGCCATTTCTACACACACAACTATACGGTCCTTCTCTCTTTTCTCTCTCTACTTCGGTCCCTACCCTCATCGATAAAAAGAGCTACAATATCGCTTCAAATTGAACAACCCGCGCTAGGAAATTCCAACGCAACTCTAACTCGAAAGCAACTTCGATTCCCTCTTTCTACCCAATCGCGCTTTGTGATTTCCCTTGTGCTCTTGATTTTGATTTATTCGAATTCGGGGGAAAGCTGAAGCTTTCGTTCGGTTTTACATTGCGATGAAAATAAGGGTACGAGTTTTATAAATGAGGACAAGTGATTAGCAATTTGAAAATAAATGAATAAAAAGGGACGACATTTGAAGCTTCGATCAAATAAATTTTCAGAAGAGCAAAAAAATGAAAAGAAACAAGGTCATCGTGTTTATTAATAGAAGAAGAATACTTATGCATAAAGGAATAGGTGAGTAGGTTAAGTACCTTTTTATTTAATTTGATTTGACTTCTTCTTAATACGATTTGATCTTGATCTTATCTTTATTAAATTATAATAATATAATTTGTGGTAACGAACACCAATTCGAGCGCAACAACCGGCGTTTCTTGCCTTATAACACTATTTTGAACACACTGGCATAGGTTTCGAAGTCCAGTTCGATCATATTGGGAGAATATTAATTTAAATCGATATAAATTAAATTCAAAACAATAAATTTCTCGAAATAAAATACTATAATTATCGTTCCAATTCAAATAGAATTTCTATTAATCACTTGAATTACTCTGACCCAGTTTTAAATTTCGATGAATTATTCTGACCCAGTTTTAAATTTCGAATTGAACTAGTTCAGATTCCCGTATTACGATAATTATATATATTCAAAATAAATCATATTTCGATTATTAAATCGATAACTCTATACAGAATATCATTTATATTATCAACTCCATATTTAAAACCATATTAAATATTTAAAATTAATCAAATAAAAATTCGGGTCGTTACATTCTTCCCTCCTTAAAAGAATTTCATCCCCGAAATTACTAAGGTAGGAAAAATGGTACAAACTCATTTACTATTCAGAACTCATTTATGTTGAAACTCAACATTTCATATTTCATATAACTTTAATTCTACCAAAACTTTTGGTTTTCATTTATTTAATCTAAATGATTTACATTCAATATATTCACATTCAATTCATATTCCATTCAAATTGATTCTGATCAATTTTTTCACTTTGATCCATTTTACTTACTTATGTTAAATTCAAATTCCAGAATTCAAGTTCTCGGGTTTTCATTTCGAATGTTTTGAAATAACATAAATATATACATATATTTATTTCCAGCTCAAATTCAAAAACATATGAATTTTTCCAATACAATTTGTCATTTTTAAACAAATTTCCATCAAAAACTTTTCTAAGGTAGCAATCCATCACTTAGAAACTTGAAAATGAACAATGATGATGCTATAGTCATCATCAGAATTATTTTCCAACCGCTGAAGTGAGTTCAGTGCTCGATCCCTTTCAAAATCCATTCAAAAATGGTTTTTATTCAAAAATCCTTTTAAAACAAAGATATATTTACAAAATATTTTCGAACTTCCCAGGATTTTAAATTCCAAATTCTGCTTTGAATTCAATTCTAGTTCATCTCATTTGTATACTTTATTCTTATACAAATTCTATTTGGTTATATATAACCATCCCATTTTTATAATCTCATCAGATTATAATATTAGCATCCAACACATCCATATAATATAATAATTCCAGAAAATTATTCCTTTTATATAAAAATATGGTTTTGGGTAAAATTATTTCATTTACCCATTTTAAAACAATACTCTGTCAAATTCTCTGTTCAAGTGTTTAGAAATTCCTATCGACTTCGTGGCGTCCCACGATTCGATCAAAATTCATAAACTACTCAATAAACTAACTAACACAATATAAAATAACTTTTATATCAACTAACAAATACATGCTCTCGTTTATATATACTCAAACTCATTCTAGGGTACTACTGAACCTATCTTTAATGAGCACAACCCCACCAAAGCCTAGGTATTCGCTCAACCTAAGCTCTGGTACCAACTGTAACGAACTGAATTCCCATACTATCTGAGTTGACTACATACATCACATGTCCAATCCAAATTGCAAAGAAATATGAATCACTATGAAATAAAGAAGAAAAGGATAGAAGAAGAACAAAAACAATAACACAGAATCTCACAATTGCAGCAGAATAAAATATAATATATAAATAATCACTTTTGAAATACAACTGTATTTGGACTTACATACATTATCAGAGTATATCACAAATACAACATAGCGGAATATACTCTAAATATCAACACGGAAGCCTCCTTCTCTGATCTCCTTTAGATAAACCTATAAAATCCTGAACTACTTGATTGCCCGTACAAATTTGGGCATCCAAGAGTTTAGGTAAAACAAAACAAAATAAACTCTGGGTCAATCATGAGACTGTTATGAATAAACAATTTAAAAAAAACAGTTTGAGAAAATAAATGATATCTCATAAGACCACGCCGTATAACACGGAATGGGTTTTTCCATTATGAGAATCCAAAACACTTGACTTAACTTTCAAAACCCTTTTGAAAGAAACGATAATCTTTATATAAAAACTCTTTTGATATTATAATAGTGTCTAAATCAAATAAATAACAATCTAGTGGAACGTTTGTATCTCACGCTCCACATATATAATATACAATCAAAACGGCGAGAACTTATTGGGTAATGAATTTCCAACCACGACAAGGTATGGAATCACCTTCTGATAGCGTATCTCTAGAGAGGAATACACCGGGTTCAACAAGAACATCTTGTAACCCGACCACACATAACCGACCACTCATTTCGCTTGGGTGTATCGAATGTATATCACCAACGGTTGGGACCAGCAACCATTTTCCCGAATGGGACAGCATCGAATAGAATAAAGAATGAAATGAATTTCTATAGATAGGTGATAATACACCCTAACTGGGAGCTACCCACTTAGCCATGTTGCCTACCCAATTTTTGTCATTTCCCGGTTGTTGAGGCCTAAGACTACGATTACTTACTTTTAATTGATAGCACAATCACTTTGAATGCCACATTGTTAGATCCGTTAATCACTAATTGATTTGCACAAATATAATCTGGATATTATGATAAAAGAATAAATTCTCTGCCACCATATATATTTATACATACCAGCATATGCGATCATTGGAAATACCCTGTCAGACATTCGTCCATACAACTTCGTTCTGGGATCGAACGAAACCAAAAGGCACAATTTCCATTAATCCATGTTAGGAAATTTCTACCTAGGATTAACAGAAAAAGCCCTTGCACTTTACTCCGTCTTCGATTATCTTCATATAATCTGATCCGCAATGCTACTGCCAATACGGAGTGGTTCTCGGATAATAATCCAAGCGGTCTCTCCATATTTACAACGATATTGGTCAATACTTCGATAGTCGGTTATTTAACTATCGTAGAAAAACAAGCATTTCATACAAAGCATCAAACAAGCACTGGGCCCCTTAATTAGTATTTCATTAATTAAATCACTTCTCCATTTCCTTATCACCATTCGTTAACACGATATTTTCGACAATCATCTTGGCCTCTTACACTATTTGGAAAACATTTCCAAATATCAACTTCTTTTATTTTCTATAATTAGAAAATATCTTTTATTTATAATTTGAAAACATTCCAATTATTTATCTCTTTCCCGACTCATTTAATTCTATACTTAGGAAATATTTGTTATTATATTTCCAAAAAGTTCCACTTTCTTGGGTTAAAACGAATGTTGTGTATAACATCGTTACAACAACAAAAATTACTGCATTAAACTAAATCTTATTCAATATTGATCCTCGAGACTGAATCTTGCTATTTATTGGTTAAAAATGAAATCAATCAAGTTGGGGTATAACTACCTTTCAGACCTTGACTGAATAACATTCTTAACTTCAAAATGGACAAGATTACTTATCTCAAATAATCAACATCATATTAAATCAATTTTCCATTTCTTTTGAACATGTAAAATTTTCTCTTTCTATTCTTACTAGATTTAAATTTATAGATTTCCTTTTTGTTTATAATATTCTATTTTAAGTTTTTTTTCTTATCAAATTCTATATATATCGATATACCGATTTCTAGTTATCAAATTTTCTTAAAAATATTCTAACTCCTTAAATTTCTTGAAAATTTCGCCAGCGCCTCCTTTGTACTGGTAAATAGCTCAAACTCAAACTCGCCTATCTAGGTCCTTTCCATTCAAAAAAAAAAAAACCAAAAATCCAAGTGGCTTGCCGATTCTTCGCATAAAATCTCATATGGGATTTAAACGTGTACCTTTTTGTCGGGCACATGAAGTAAAATCTTCATGCACTTCGTTCCATACCTGTCTAAAGCATATACGTCCATCCCCAATTTATTTCAACTTAATCCAATCATTTTCTATAATTTATTCGTTAAATAGCTCTTTTACCAATTCCACTTTTTATTTGAACATATCACATTCAAATATATTTTTAACTTGCTTATAACCAATCGAATTCCATTTTTAGTTCAAATTTCATATTCGATTTCAAATATAAATTTACAAATTACATTCGCTTATTCAAAGCCCCGTCTCGTATAAAATTTCGAGTAACTAAATATTATTCAAATTAGTTAATTCTATCTAATAATTAAAAATCTGATTTTTGTTCAAAAATCAGTTCACTTAACTCCACCTGAGTTAATATTTATTTTATGACTCAAATGTGGATTTTTCAAATGGAAAATTGGATTTTATTTACTTAAAATCCTTTTATTAATTTAAATAAACCGTTATGGTTTTTAAACGATTATGGCGCTGTTTTTCTGGAAATTTGATTTTTGACATAACTCAAAATCTATAAAACAAAATCCAGATTTTTCTCTTGCATTGGAAAACTATTATTCAGTTGGTCCTGACGATTCCTGTTTCACGGAATTACGACTTAAATTGAGTTATATATACTCAACTGAAGTTCGAAATGCTAATTTATGAACTATCGAGCTGCGGCGAGTTTGTTTTAATTCTATTTAAGTATAACTATTTAAATCTCGTTTATAAATAAACTTCAACTCCATTTTAATATATTTTAATATCAATCAAACCAATTTTCCAAATTCAACTTAATATTTCTGATTTTCCCTAACAGTCGTTTATTTTATAATTTAGTTATAATTTATTTATAATCAAATCTTCTATACTGAATTCCATTCCTTTATAAGTAAATTATTTATAAAAATTCAATATAATCGAATTCAAATTTTAAATCCTTAGATTTATATCAGTTCTGTTTATATTTCCAATTCCAGAATAAAATTTATCATTCTATTTCAAACCGTTTTCCGATTCACTTTTAAATTCATACTTGAGTTTAAAAAATAAATTATCAAATGATAATTTATTTTACTAGATTTATAAACATTGTTTATAAATCCAACTTCCTTGTTTGTATATTAAAACAAGTTTCATTTCAAAATCTATTGAAACTCAATCCCTTTTATATTCTAAATCCTAGGGCTAAAACTATCGTTCTTTTTTTCGAAATGATTTCAAATTATATTTTTAAATTCATATTTGAATTTAATATTTCAAATTATCTCTTGATAATTAATTCATTATATTTATAAACACCATTTATAAATCTTCTTGTTTTATATATCTAAACAAGTTCCATTTCGAAATCTATTTAAAACCAAAATCTTATTTTGGAATATTTTATTTATTATAACTTATATATATAACATAGAATTTATTTTCCTTTTTAATTTTAGTTCTATCTAATACTATTTCAATATCTTTCTGAAAAATATATTATTTATATAAATTCGATCTAATTGAATTCAAATCAAATTCCATATGGGTTTATTTTAATGCAATTTACATTCTAAATATCAGAAAAGATTTCATCGTTTACTATTTAAAACGATTTTCAATTATCATTTTAAATTCACATTTGAATTTAAATATTTATATTATCCAGAGATAATTTATTCCTCTTCATTTATAAACACCGTTTATAATTTCATTTCAATTCCCCGTAATATTTAATTTATAAACACCGTTTATAAATTCAATGCAATTATCTGCATTATTTTATTTATAAACATCGTTTATAAATTCACTACTTGTTTTTATTATTCAAACAAGTTAATATTTCTTAGCCCATTCAAAATTCAAATTAAGTTTTTAGAAAAATAGATTTTCCCGTTTAAATCACAAAACCCTTTTTCACGATATTTTTATAAATCAACATTCAAGCCCAGTGATATTTAAACAACCCAAAACCACAATTATCAATCACATGTTTTCTAACACATCATATATGATAATATATATGAAACAAACAAATAATAATATTTTTGAGGAATCTAGTTGGATCCCTCCAACCTGTTTATCCTGCATCCACATACGTTAGCCAACATAAAAAATACCCGTCCTGCTTCGAGGCAGGATATCGCGGTATAGAAGGACAATCACCAAGCCTAAATAACAAATATATATTTAACAGCAACAATAATATTTCAGTGCATGCAAATAACAAACAAGCAATTATTTTTAACTACTAAAATTAATTCTAAATAAAATCTGAGTGAGTTTTACTCACCAAAATTGTAGTTGTCGAATATCCTGTTTATTTCCAAATCATCGGCTATGAATCTTCTTGAATGATTTCGCACCTACGATAATTTTATTTAAATTTACTGATTTACTAATTTAAATTAACTTAACACATAAATATTTTAATTATTCTATGTTTTTTAAATAAATAATTGTATACCTTATAGCTACTCCAATCACTTGGTTTAGTCCTCGAAACAAATCCTTAACAGTCCCAACTAGCTTGCTTCTTCCCTTTGATTAGAAATCTTGCGACTGTCACCACCAAAAACCCTTAACTGGAAGTCTAACACTCAACCATCGCTCCCTCGGACTCCTGGCATCATCGCAACTACTACCAAGAATTTGTTTATGACTATCACAACCCTACTGCTACCTCAATACAAAAACTGAACTCATGTATCATTCAACTCAACACCCTCTTTCTCCTCAAACCAAAACGCACGCTACACAAATTACCACTGCCATTTCCGCACATAAAACTATACTCTCCTTCTCCCTTTCCTCCCTCTAGTTCGGTCCTTACCGTCATAAAAAAAGAGTTACAGTCCTCAGTTCAAATTGAACCACCCACGTCAGGAAATTCCATCGCAACGCTAACTCGAAAGAAACTTCGATTCCTCCTTTCTACCCAATCGTGATTTGCAATTTCCCTTGTGCTCTTGAATTTGATTTCTTCGAATTTGGGGGAAAGCTGAAGCTTTCGTTCGGTTTTACATTGCAATGAAAATAAGGGTGTGAGTTTTAGAAATGAGGACCAATGATTACCGATTTGAAAATAAATAAATAAAAAGGGACGACCATTTGAAGCTTCGATCAAATTTATTTCCAGAAGAGCAAAAAAATGAAAAGAAACAAAGTCATCGCGTTTATTAATAGAAGAAGAATACTTAGGCATTAAGGAATATGTGAGTAGGTTAAGTACAGTTTTTGTTTAATTTGATTTGACTTCTACTTAATACGATTTGATCTTGATCTTATCCGAATTAAATTATAATAATATAATTTGTGGTAACAAACACCAGTTCGAGCGCAACAACTGGTGTTTCTAGCGTTATAACACTATTCTTAACACATTGGGATAGGTTTCGAAGTCATGTTCGATCATATGGGAAAAATATCAATTTAAATCGATATAAATTAAATTCAAAACAATAAATTTCTCAAAAATAAAATACTATTATTATCATTCCTATTCAAACAGAATTTATGTTAACCACTTGAATTATTCTGACTAAGTTTTAAATTTCGAATTGAATTAGTTCAGATTCCCGTATTACGATAATTATATATATTCGAAATAAATCGTATTTCGATTGTTAAATCGATAACTCTACATAGAATATCATTTATAATAACAACTCCATATTCAAAACCATATTATATATTTAAAATTAATCGACCAAAAATACGGGTCGTTACAAATAGCCTTTACATCAAACAATTCAACAATTCATCTATGGAATCCAAAACAACCATTCGATCATGGCAAAGCACTCATAGCATCCAAATTATATATCTCATGTAAACCATCATGATCGAATTTAACATCCCTTAAGCCCAAGCCCCAGAGGCATAAACCAATATCAGACAAGGACCCAAGTAACATCTCCTTCGACGTTGGACAATCTACATGAGACGGTACAAACAGAACAACCAAACAATCAAACATCCATGACTGACTCTGGATATCACCACCAATCTTGCTTTGAAACCATCGTTAATCGTATGATGGCCCATCATGACTGCCACATGTCAAGGGCTAATAGTAATCCCAGTTCTAGCACAACTCCATACGCCATAATGACTCGTATGTTTGTCTTCTCAAATCTCGACAATTAGGCCCTTTATGACTGCTCAAGGTATGCGTCCATTCACGACTGCCCAAAGTACCCCTACTTTGAGTTTGCTAGAGCTTACGATATTGATAATCTCTCGGACTTTGCATCTCTAGTCGTCAACACCGGCGACTAATCATAAACTCAAGTCCCACTTAAGTAACCATTATCAATAACCAAATGCCTTTGAGTTGTCTTCTTATTCGTTGCTTTACATCGATCAACGAACTTACCACATCACTTCGAATATCCTCATTTGGACTTTCGTCGAAGCCATCATCATCATCGAACCAAACAACTTGAATATAAGGTTCAATATAGTCTATATCATTCATACACACTTACAAAAGAAATAAACAGCAACACTCTGGCCATTCTCTGCAGCGTTTAAAAACACTGCATAAAACTTTTCATCAAACCGACCAACCAGGATGTCCAACCAACCCGCCTCCATCCGACCGACCCAAATTCTCTCACCAAGACCGACCGAACAAATTTAACCCGACCTACCCTACCTGGTGATCGACTCTCCCCTGTGGCCGTCCCCTAGTGACCGAGCCCATGTGAGTTGCACGACCGACCCAAACCCAAGCGACACATAAGTTCATTGCAAATGAATGAATGCGATGCTCCTATATCAAACAAATCTCGAACTGAAACACCTCAGACAGAAAGAGTACCTTTCACGACAACACCCTTTCCCTTCTCCTCTACAGTAGGAGCCCTCGAAGAAGTTAGTATGGCTTCTAAGGCATAAGCCTTCACAACCTGCCTCCCTATAGCCAGTTCCGGACATTCCTTCTTGAGATGCCCAGCCTTGCCGTAATTGTGATACTTCCTTTCAACCTTCTGGTTCTTGCACTCATTAGCAAAATGGCATTTCTGTTGGCAGTTAAAGCAAACCACCTTACTCTTAGGCTTCTTCTAGCCATCCTGCCCTTTTATTGTTGCTGCTTCCTTTTCTTATTATTATTACCACCCTGTTGTGGTTTTTGTGCTTCTTTGGTTGTAGCAACAACATTTTTTTCCTTAGAAAACAAGCTCTCATGACGAACAACTTTTTCCACAAGCTTCTCAAATGAATCATCCAGATGATCCACCATTGGTCTTCCTATGTAGGCATCCAGACCCATGACGAACTTCTCATTCTTCTGATAGGGTGTATCAATATATGAACGAGAACATCTGGACAAAGCTTCAAAGTCAAAAATATAGTCAAGCACAGGATTACCATTCTTCTTCCATTCCACGAATCTCTTAAATAGAGCAGATTTCTGAACCGTGGAGATGAACTTTGCTTCAAACTTAGCTTGGAATTTCTCCCATGTAATCTCTTCATCTAGAGTTTCACGTGTAACTGAATTCCACCAATCCATAGCTCTTCCTTGTAGTTGCCTTAAGGCAAGCTTTCTCCTTGTTGCACCATCCAACCCTAGGTCTCCAAAGATTCGAACACAAGAATCCATCCAACTCTGAACCTCTTCAGCTGGCTCAGATCCTTTGAATGGCTTTCCTCCTAGAGATGTAAAGTCCTTGCATAGCTTTGCAGAATCCACAACCCTAGGCAACTGAAGTCCTACGTCTACCATAGTTGCCAATGGAGCGGGCAACCCTTCGCATGAATGCCTCCATCATGGCTTTAAACATGGTAGGGTAGTTTGGTTAACCTCCATTTCCCCCTCTAGTATTAGTTCCCCTATCAGCGTGTCTTGATAGTCGTCAACTCATTCTAAATCTGCAATATAGAATAATTAGCCAATTTTAAGTAAAACGGCTAAAGGAATACAACTGATACTACTATATATGCTAATATATAGTAAGTGTCCAACTGCAATTTACAAATACTTCTCTCATATGTAATTACGTCTTTGAACTTTGGCTAATATCGACAATCTGGCTCTGATACCAAATGTGACGACCGCCCACAACCCCTGCACTATATAAGAGGAATAATGCTCTGAAAGGTGTGCCAGGCAGCCATGGACGTTCATTAGAAGTAGGTAAACACAAGAGAAACCTGTCGCAGAACTCACAACATAAGGATAAAACATAATAGAACACATACAACAAGTATTGATAGTGAAGCAGTAAACACTAGACTTTCATAACGACTAGAAAGTGATATCCACATATTTGAGTTACATCAATAATGTTTGTACAAATTGCCTCACTACAGCACTCAGAGAATAACAAACAGTGAAAATCCATATACTATATAATAGAAATATAGTATGCCAGCCTCCTGCTCGCCTCCGAACAATTGCATCGTCTTCACTAAGCAATCACCTGTCATCTGCCACCTAGTCTGCCCATCCACAACTGGATGAACAACCCAAGGTAATTAGAGAGAAACATAATACCTTGAGTCAAACAACTGTTGTTGGATCTAGATTAACACTAAAGGGGGGGTGAATAGGGTTAATTACAATTTTTACCTGAATTGAAAACTGACAGGATATTAAAATAATAAACAGATCACAGAATGCAGCAGAAATAAAAGTGCAGAAAATAAATCACACACAGAGATACCCAGCTTCGGCAAAACTCTGCCTACTGCTGCATTCCTAAGGTTCTACTAGGTGATAGAACAGATCCCGCATACAAGACCATGTACACTCGCAAACCCTGCTCCTATTCTAACCCTACGCTCAAATCCCTAGACTGACCAATATCCACTCGATCAGATTTCCCCTGATTACAACCCCGTAATCAGTAACCCAGATTTTACAGACTCTGTCAACTGTCAGTCAACACCCTGACTGAATTCCTAGATTTTAGACTCTAGAACTGTTCAGAATTGTTTACAAATACAAAGCACAATAAAAAATAATAATAAACAAAACTAAAACCCTAGGTGTTAAAGTAGAAAGGTCATTCCCTTTTAAGCTTAGCCGGCCCTTTGTGGATTTAGTGCACCCCTATTTCATTTTGTTTGGCCGATCTCTCTTTTGCTTTGGAAATTAAAAAAAAAAAATGGTGGCGGCTCTTATGAAACTCTAGGGTTTGTCAATTCTTCCCCAATTCGAACGATTGATTGTGAAAAGTTGAATCTCTGATGGCTTAATAACTTGCGGCTTGCTTCTCTTCGATTTGGGAATTTACTCAATCGAAAACAGTGAGTTTTCTGAATTTTTCTGCTTTGAATTCCTTGCGAGTTGGTTTTGGTTTTCGATGCATAAACTGCCTGTGATGATGTGGTGTCATACAGGATTTCATATCCTTAACTTGCGCTCTGATTTCTTGAATGATTCGATCTGATTTTGTGGGATTTTCAATTTGGTTTCCACTTTTGATCCTCTTGATAAAATTGGCTTTAATGATTTGCTGTTGCGTGATTTCCTATTTTTGCTTCCTCTTTGGTTTAATTGGTTGAATTGAATTCCTTGGCTGAATATGGCAATTCTTGAAATGCTTGGCCTTGATTTGATGCTCCTTTTGCTGCCTCGGCTTTGAATTAAAACAATATTTCTGGACTTGATTTGGTTACCTTCTTTGAATCATTGAATATAGATTACCCTTGTGAAATTGATTTCTTTGCTTTAAAGTAGCTTGCGTGATCAAACCTGATATGTTGCCATACTTGAATCAAATTTGAAAGCTGCCTTAAATTAAAATTCTTTGCCAAATATATTTTGTTCAAATCAGGAAACAAAACTTAATTAGTTTCATGTTAAAGATACTGTGATTTTTAACTTGTTGCCGAGATTGATTCTCCCTTGTCATCAAATATTGAAGAGTGATTTCTGGAAATTATTTATGAATGCTGATTTCCTTAAACATGCTTCTTCAGTTATGTGCATGAACATCTTTCTGTTATGTTGAATTTGAGCCTTGACTTGAATTTTCTTTGTCATATAAACTTGACTTTGTACTTTGACAATGTTCACCGCATTTAACATGCAAAAAGCTGTCATGAACATATTGTGCACAAGCACTTTTACCATTGCTGCTTTGACCATTAATTTTCATATAAAGCTGTCATGAACATATTGTGCACAAGTACTTTTACCATTGCTGCTTGACCATTAATTTGCATATATTTGAGTTGTATCATGTTCCATTCATGTATTTGGGCTTGACCAGTTGTGTTTGTAAACTTCTGCTGCATGTGTTGATGCTTGTCTCTGCATCATGTGTGCTCCAATGCTTGATGTAGAAATGCACTTGAACTCGACTAGTTCGACCACTTCACTTGCACCATGTGAACACTTCTGCCATGTCATTTTATACAGATTTGTGTAATGCATATCCACTTGTATTTGACCTCACAGTATTCCTATAAGCTGCTATGATCATTTGAGTGTGTTTGACCATTTGAGTATGTTGCCAATTTTTGAACTACTGTTATGCTCCCATGTTTCATGTGCTTCACTGTATATATAAGTTTGATCAAAGTCTTGTACGTTATTTGCCATTGAAATTGACCTGAGCTTGTAGCTGTTTTGACTCATGCTGACATGTACATCCTTGTTGAGCTCGATTTCTTGCTTCACTTCACTGTTTGCACCACCATGTTATACAGTTTCACCATGTACACATGATTGAAATCGATCACTGCTGCATTGTTGTAGTTGAGCTGTGGCCTGACCATGACTGAACTGACTTTGTTGCTGTAGCACATTTGACTTTGCTTCATGTTGCACTTGTACTGGATTGACCTGCCATGTTAGCTCTTGTTTGCTGTTACTTATTTGTTCCACTGACTTGCATGTTGAGTTGCTGTACACTTGTGTACATGCCTTTTGACTACGAGCTGCACCATTTGCTATATGACCCTTGTATGTTGACTTGTCGATCATTTCACTTTGACTTTGTCCTCGGCCATTTGCTTTTGAAGTTTGACATTTTGGCTTTATACATGGCTTTGCACTATGTCGAGTCGGTCCATGTGGCTGCTCCATAGCTGCATACTACATTCTGATTGGCGAGGCAGTGCACATATGTATATTTATACATGTGTGTATATGCAGCCATCAGAATAGTTTCTTGTCCCTACATTGAGATATATATATATATGTTGTCTGCCTTGTGGTATTTACAGTGTATCACTGTGAATATCACAAGCTGTCTAGACACAGATTGATGGTTTTATAAATCAGATCAAGTCATGAAAAATGATGAGAAACACACCAGAAAACTGAGGCAAATAACATTTTAAAAATAAAAATTTATATTTGCAAGTGTTCTGTTTTATTTCTATTGCAGTATACTGTGTGTTTCTGTTTCATGTGTGACAGGTATGCGGGGATGACTGGACTGATTGTGATAACTGGACTGACAATGAGCAGTGAAGACTGAAGATGAAAAACAGTGTGTAGTGTCAGTGAATGTGTTAGTGTATGTATGTAGAAATGAGTATTATAGTGAGGAGCTGAAAAGTATTGTATTTCAATGATGTACAAATATTGGAGTTACAAATTCTGTACTGTTTGAAATGTTGAATAAAATATTATATTTAAATAAAATACTGTTATAATATTTCAATTCTCGTGCAGTAGTATTCCATTTAAATATGAATATTATATTCCTGTCTGTGATGAGAAATAACAGTACAGTAACAAACACATTTATAATAAAAATATATTTGGTTGTTATCATCAAACAAAAAATCATATAATTGTGTATACAACACCGTTATATACAACAATCTCCCCCTTTTGATGATGACAAACAAATATGAAGATTTTGAATATAATAAATATGTTTGACAGTGAATATTGAACTCCCCCTATTTGTTTGCTCCCCCTACAACAGAAACTCCCCCTATAACTGTGCATGAGTGAAATGAATGATGTGAAAATGAATGATGTGAATAATAATAAAATTTCAAAATTAAAATATTTATAAAATATTCACTCATAAATCAAAATCTCAACCCGTTCTCCCCCTTTTGTTATCATCAAAAGGATATAGAATTTAAAATATAGATGAATAGTGACTAACAAATATTAAATCAGCTTAAGAGGAAGAACGATCATCATAAATCTCAATCAGTCAAACAAAAATCATAATAAACTAAGAACTGGTGGCATATCTCACATTGTAGAGAATGAGGGATTTATGATGAATTTTATATAAAATGGGGAGAGTTTTAAAACAATTCATTTCCAATTATTTTCAAAGGATTTTTATTAATAAAGAACAAAAACAGTGATGGATTTGGACTATAATCAATAGTTCAACTTAAGTGACAAAATTAGATAGTCTCAAATCCCAGTAGCTATCAATCAACAAATCATAATACTTCATAAGATATTAACACATTTCACAGATTAGAAAATGAATTGGTAGGCTGGCTTTTATATACAAAGGAGAATTTCAAGTTTATTTCAATTTATAGCACATTATTCCTTTTTCTTTTATTTTTATTTAAGAGCACACTGACCACGCATAACCAGAGCTTGGATTTTTAAATGAGCTCAGTTGCAGCTTAAATTATAAATTGTCTCTTAACCATGCATGACCAGAGCTTGGATTTTTAAATGAGGTTAGAGACACACTTATATATTAATTATATTTATTATTTTCAGCATTTAAAGGAAAAAAAACCTCAGTATGTAAAACCAATATATGAATGATAGAAAATGGGGTAGGTACAGAGATGGACTGTGAAAATAAATTTCTAAATTAATTATATTATGAAGTAAGCTCGACTGTACCGAGATTATTGAAAATTTCAATTATCACTAATTCTGAAAAATAATATAGTCCCATTTCTATCACAAATTATTTTCACTGTTTCAAACAAGATGATTTTTCTTTTTAAAAATAAACTCTCCACATTAATATAAAATCATGATGGATGGCAGACGGGTGATAGATACAGGAGATGGTTGTGAAATATTTGCCAGTTCAAAGATATTATAATTAATATTCAACCGTCATGAAAATCCAAATAAAATCTCCTCTTGTTGTGAAATACACTGCAGTCACAATTCATCACAATTTCAAAAACTGATAATAATTTTGATGAATTATAAACACAGCACAAATTGGATATTGATTTCAATTTCTGAATGAATAAAAAAAATAGATAATTTTAAAATTGAAAAACAATTACAAGAAGAAATTAAACAGATATAAAAAAAAAATTGAATCTATACAGGGTGATAATTCAAAAAACAGATGAGTGAAAAAGGCTGATACCAAATGTTCTCGCTTATCGAGGAATTTAATTACACCCTGATGGACTAACATGGACATCTCACACCAAAGAACTTTAAACACAAACCCAGCCAGACAAATTTAGCACATTTATTTGTATAAGGCAAAAAAAATGTATGGATCTTTACAAGGTGTAAATTTGAATCTTGGTACAGATGGGTGAAACAAATATAAGCACTTCTGATACCACTTGTTCTCGCTTTCTCGAGGATTTTACCAAGACAATGGAGACAAACAAGTATATCACGGACAAAAGAATTTTAAATACAAAGCCCAGGCAGATCAAGCAAATTAATTTCATGTATCAGAGCATGGTATGTATTTGATACCAAAAACAAGCAGTCATCAACAAATCTTTTCAAGTCAATTTCTTCTAATCAGAGCAACATGATTTCAGAATAAACATTTTTCAAAACAGTGTCAGAGCAGCACACAATTCGTTTCAAAGCACACTTGTGAAGACATTTCTGATGGTCACAGAATATGATTCACGATCCAAGATTAAAAATACCGCTTATTTTAAATCATTTGAAGAAATATGAAAATATCAGGATTTAATAAATCAATCACACCAATTTATAAATTTTGATTCGAGATATGTGTGTGATTTAATAAATCGATAATTTCAAATGATTTTAAACAAACAGATATTCGAATCAAATAACCATGAACTTACAATGAAATTTAAGACCAGATTTTCAAAGAGTATTCACAAGTATCACTGACAAGTACAGGAATAATTTCAGATCATTTATATCAGATTTGAGAGATATTCATGATCCAAACCAATTCATTTGAAATCATTTGAATCAATGTCAAGTTTGAGATATAATGAATATTCACACAAGATTGATAATTTCAGATTTAAACGGTGTGTGATATTCAAAATATTAAGAATTTCAGATGATTTCAAACAAAAATAATTTCAATCATAATACTCATGAATAAGATGAATTTCAAGATGAATCACTGATTCAAGACAATTTATTCAAGCCAATCTGAAAATTAATGAAATTATCATAACTGATAAGTAACAGAGTGCTGTAATGAGTATGTTATTTTAAGCTTTCCTAAACTGAATTAGTGAAAACTCAAAACAGCAGTGGCGTGTGAAATTCCATCAAATTTTCAGATCTTCAAAACTTTAGAATTCTAATTAACAGTGTTCAGGATATGACAATTATACATCAACACTGTTATGAATTCAAAAAACAGAAAAAGAACTTCAAAACTATTGCAGAAAAAAAAAATTAGTATCTGGACATGATTAAAAGTATCAGAGTTCTATACACACAAGACAAATTTCCGGAATATCATGAATACTGCAATTCAAATACTGCAATTCCAGAAGCACAAAAAAAATGGCAATGATAAATCAAATTAGAAAAGACAGAAGAAAGAGATAGAAGTGAGAAGAAGAAATAAGCAAAAGAAAAAAAATCAAAACAGAAAATATTTACAGAGGTGAGTTTAGAGATCATACCAGAATCCAGTGTAAATCAGAATCTCTAACTCAGCAGATGTGGCTAAGGAACTGTGAATGATTTCAGAAGTATTGAGCAACTTGAATCCAAATCTCTTTTGCCTAGCAGTTCCTCAGCCTCCTCCGGTACCTAACAGATTTGAGAATCGAGTGGTCTAACAAAATTTGTAAAACCACTCACAGTTTTGTTCACAGCTTTAGGTACCCAAACTTGTCTGTACAACAAACCATTAGAATTAACTTTTGTACCCTTAGGAACCCAAATCGATTTGAATCTAACAAAACCCGTTTTATTTTCATTTGGGATCCAAGAATGTTTAAATGGTTTATTACAAAACAAATTCACAATTTGCTTTTGATTCAAAAATCCTTTGGAATTGTCAAAGTTCAAATTATCAAAACAACTATTTCCAAAGCAGTTTGAGGGACTTCTCAACTCATTTGAATTACGTTTTTCAAAAACATTATTTTTTCCAAAGCCTAGACCTCTTTTATTTCCATGAGAGAACTGATTATTCAAAAGCATATTCAAAGATTTTTCTCCGAAAGAAAAACGTTTCAGACTCAACTCAAGATCATTGATTTTGGATTTCAGAAGATCATTCTCGTTTAAAAGCTTCTCAATTTTGCCTTTATATTCAGAAATCTCAGAATCAAAGAGCTTTTGTTTTTCAATTTCAAAAATCTTGAATTTTTCAATTTCTTTTTCAAGTTCCTTTAAAGCAGATTCCGATTTCAACAAATTTTCCATTTCAAAATTTTCATGTTCGAAATTAACCTTATCCAACTCCTTCTGCAAAGTGTTGTTTTCATGAATTAGCTCATCTTCTTGATTTTTCAAAATCAAAAATTCATTTTCAATCTTTCTAGAATTCTCATTAAGTTGAGCTAAATCAGTTTTCAAGTTAAAACAATTCTTACACTCAGAGTCTTCAAATTTTAATTTCAACATATTGTTATTGTGGGTCAACTCAGAATTTTCAGATTTCAAAGACTTGTTTTTCCGTTTGAGGCGATCAACGGTTCTTGTTAAATTATTACAAAGAGATATCAAATCTTCATATGATAAGTCCACATCGTCTGAGTCGTCATGAATAGCTCCAGCTAAGCACAGATCTGAATCTGAGTTGGCAGTTGAGAGTTTTGAACAGCTGTCAGATTTTCCATACAACGTGTTGAGAGTTTTCCAGATATCCTGCGCGGTTAAACAATGAGAGATAAATTTTAATTGATCATTATCAAGACAGGAATAAATAATATGTATGACGCGAGCATTTAAGACCTTATTCCTCTTGTCTAACAAGTCTCCCATATTTTCAATAATATTCCAATACTCAGAATTACCAGATTTTAAATATAATTCAAAATTTGATTTCCATATTTGAAAATCTGTTCCATTGAAAATAAATGGGATATCACTGGACTGACTCTTAGAAGACTGACAGCAAGGGGAAAACATGATTCTAGAGTTAATCAAAAACCAGGCTCTGATACCAAATGTTGGATCTAGATTAACACTAAAGGGGGGGTGAATAGGGTTAATTACAATTTTTACCTGAATTGAAAACTGACAGGATATTAAAATAATAAACAGATCACAGAATGCAGCAGAAATAAAAGTGCAGAAAATAAATCACACACAGAGATACCCAGCTTCGGCAAAACTCTGCCTACTGCTGCATTCCTAAGGTTTCTACTAGGTGATAGAACAGATCCCGCATACAAGACCATGTACACTCGCAAACCCTGCTCCTATTCTAACCCTACGCTCAAATCCCTAGACTGACCAATATCCACTCGATCAGATTTCCCCTGATTACAACCCCGTAATCAGTAACCCAGATTTTACAGACTCTGTCAACTGTCAGTCAACACCCTGACTAAATTCCTAGATTTTGGACTCTAGAACTGTTCAGAATTGTTTACAAATACAAAGCACAATAAAAAATAATAATAAACAAAACTAAAACCCTAGGTGTTAAAGTAGAAAGGTCATTCCCTTTTAAGCTTAGCCGGCCCTTTGTGGATTTAGTGCACCCCTATTTCATTTTGTTTGGCCGATCTCTCTTTTGCTTTGGAAATTAAAAAAAAAAATGGCGGCGGCTCTTATGAAACTCTAGGGTTTGTCAATTCTTCCCCAATTCGAACGATTGATTGTGAAAAGTTGAATCTCTGATGGCTTAATAACTTGCGGCTTGCTTCTCTTCGATTTGGGAATTTACTCAATCGAAAACAGTGAGTTTTCTGAATTTTTCTGCTTTGAATTCCTTGCGAGTTGGTTTTGGTTTTCGATGCATAAACTGCCTGTGATGATGTGGTGTCATATAGGATTTCATATCCTTAACTTGCGCTCTGATTTCTTGAATGATTCGATCTGATTTTGTGGGATTTTCAATTTGGTTTCCACTTTTGATCCTCTTGATAAAATTGGCTTTAATGATTTGCTGTTGCGTGATTTCCTATTTTTGCTTCCTCTTTGGTTTAATTGGTTGAATTGAATTCCTTGGCTGAATATGGCAATTCTTGAAATGTTTGGCCTTGATTTGATGCTCCTTTTGCTGCCTCGGCTTTGAATTAAAACAATATTTCTGGACTTGATTTGGTTACCTTCTTTGAATCATTGAATATAGATTACCCTTGTGAAATTGATTTCTTTGCTTTAAAGTAGCTTGCGTGATCAAACCTGATATGTTGCCATACTTGAATCAAATTTGAAAGCTGCCTTAAATTAAAATTCTTTGCCAAATATATTTTGTTCAAATCAGGAAACAAAACTTAATTAGTTTCATGTTAAAGATACTGTGATTTTTAACTTGTTGCCGAGATTGATTCTCCCTTGTCATCAAATATTGAAGAGTGATTTCTGGAAATTATTTATGAATGCTGATTTCCTTAAACATGCTTCTTCAATTATGTGCATGAACATCTTTCTGTTATGTTGAATTTGAGCCTTGACTTGAATTTTCTTTGTCATATAAACTTGACTTTGTACTTTGACAATGTTCACCGCATTTAACATGCAAAAAGCTGTCATGAACATATTGTGCACAAGCACTTTTACCATTGCTGCTTTGACCATTAATTTGCATATAAAGTTGTCATGAACATATTGTGCACAAGTACTTTTACCATTGCTGCTTGACCATTAATTTGCATATATTTGAGTTGTATCATGTTCCATTCATGTATTTGGGCTTGACCAGTTGTGTTTGTAAACTTCTGCTGCATGTGTTGATGCTTGTCTCTGCATCATGTGTGCTCCAATGCTTGATGTAGAAATGCACTTGAACTCGACTAGTTCGACCACTTCACTTGCACCATGTGAACACTTCTGCCATGTCATTTTATACAGATTTGTGTAATGCATATCCACTTGTATTTGACCTCACAGTATTCCTATAAGCTGCTATGATCATTTGAGTGTGTTTGACCATTTGAGTATGTTGCCAATTTTTGAACTACTGTTATGCTCCCATGTTTCATGTGCTTCACTGTATATATAAGTTTGATCAAAGTCTTGTACGTTATTTGCCATTGAAATTGACCTGAGCTTGTAGCTGTTTTGACTCATGCTGACATGTACATCCTTGTTGAGCTCGATTTCTTGCTTCACTTCACTGTTTGCACCACCATGTTATACAGTTTCACCATGTACACATGATTGAAATCGATCACTGCTGCATTGTTGTAGTTGAGTTGTGGCCTGACCATGACTGAACTGACTTTGTTGCTGTAGCACATTTGACTTTGCTTCATGTTGCACTTGTACTGGATTGACCTGCCATGTTAGCTCTTGTTTGCTGTTACTTATTTGTTCCACTGACTTGCATGTTGAGTTGCTGTACACTTGTGTACATGCCTTTTGACTACGAGCTGCACCATTTGCTATATGACCCTTGTATGTTGACTTGTCGATCATTTCACTTTGACTTTGACTTTGTCCTCGGCCATTTGCTTTTGAAGTTTGACATTTTGGCTTTATACATGGCTTTGCACTATGTCGAGTCGGTCCATGTGGCTGCTCCATAGCTGCATACTACATTCTGATTGGCGAGGCAGTGCACATATGTATATTTATACATGTGTGTATATGCAGCCATCAGAATAGTTTCTTGTCCCTACATTGAGATATATATATATATATGTTGTCTGCCTTGTGGTATTTACAGTGTATCACTGTGAATATCACAAGCTGTCTAGACACAGATTGATGGTTTTATAAATCAGATCAAGTCATGAAAAATGATGAGAAACACACCAGAAAACTGAGGCAAATAACATTTTAAAAATAAAAATTTATATTTGCAAGTGTTCTGTTTTATTTCTATTGCAGTATACTGTGTGTTTCTGTTTCATGTGTGACAGGTATGCGGGGATGACTGGACTGATTGTGATAACTGGACTGACAATGAGCAGTGAAGACTGAAGATGAAAAACAGTGTGTAGTGTCAGTGAATGTGTTAGTGTATGTATGTAGAAATGAGTATTATAGTGAGGAGCTGAAAAGTATTGTATTTCAATGATGTACAAATATTGGAGTTACAAATTCTGTACTGTTTGAAATGTTGAATAAAATATTATATTTAAATAAAATACTGTTATAATATTTCAATTCTCGTGCAGTAGTATTCCATTTAAATATGAATATTATATTCCTGTCTGTGATGAGAAATAACAGTACAGTAATAAACACATTTATAATAAAAATATATTTGGTTGTTATCATCAAACAAAAAATCATATAATTGTGTATACAACACCGTTATATACAACAACTGTATTAGTGAGCGATAAAACAGCTAACAAATATCATCAACAAAGTATATGAGAATAGGTAGGTTTACTAACCACTACCCAATACCAGAGAAGAACTCACACCCGTCTTCCCTAAATCCGAAAGTGATAGCCATTACATCAAACAATTCAACCATTCATCCATGTAATCCAAAACACCCATTCGATTAGGGCAAAGCACTCATAGCATCCAAATTATATATCATATGTAAACCATCCTAATCGAATTTAACATCCCTCATTCCCAAGCACTAGAGGCCTAAACTAATATCAGACAAGCACCCAAGGAACATCTCCTTCGATGTTGGACAATCTACATGAGACGATACAAACATAAAAACCAAATAATCAAACATCCATGACTGACTCTGGCTATCACCGTCAATCCTACTTGAAACCATTGTTAATCGTATGGCGGCCCATCATGACTGCCATATGTCAAGGACTAATGGTAACCCCAGTTCTAGCACAAATGACTCATATGTTTGTTTCTCAAATCTCAACAACTAGGCCCTTCACGACTGCCCAAGGTACGACGCCCTCCACGACTGCCCAAAGTGCCTTTGCTTTGAGTCTGCTAGAACTTACGATAATGATAATCTCTCAGCCTTCGCACTCTAGTCGTCATCACCGACGACTAATCAGGAACTCAAGTCCCACTTGAGTAACCATTATCTACAACCCAATGCCTTTGAGCTGTCTGCTTATTTGTTGTTTTACACCGATCAACGAACTTACCACATGACTTCAAATATCCTCATCTGGACTTTCGTCGAAGCCGTCATCATCATCGAGCCAAACAACTTCAATATAAGGTTCAAGTCTATAGAATTCATACACACTCGCTAAAGAAATAAACCACAACACTCAGGCCATTTTCCACAGCATTTAAAAGCACTGAAGAAAACTTTTCATCAAACCGGCCGACCGGATGTCAAACCGACCTTGCTCCATCCGACCGACTAGGCTTATGACCACCTCAATTCATGACCGACCGACCCAAATTCTCTCACTAAGACCAACCGAACAACTTTAACGTGACCGACCCTATCTGATGATCGACCCTCCCCTGTGGTCGACCCCCAAGTACCAACCCCACCTGAGTTGCACGACCGACCCATAATTTTTGATTTCCTGACCTTGCTCAACCCGAGGTAGAAAGCGACCGACCCACTCATGCACACCCCCTTGGCCCGACCCTTCCCTGCTCGACCCCTACCCAATCGACCAGAGCATGCATGACCGAGCCCAGTTGTGTGTGCGACAGGCCCCTCTTCTGACTTGCTTCACAAGACATGATTTCGGCCGACCGACCCAATCATGACCAACCCAAAAACCTACATGTTCCAATCCAACTCTGATTCGACCAAAACTTCGCCAAACGATAAATTCGACGAAACCAACTTGTCCAACTCATCAAATATGACCACAAACATGATGTGAAATCACTAGGAACATGAAAACAACGATTTTCATCACAAGTTATATAAATTCTACCAATATCATGATAAATGAGCATATGAACAATTTATGGATCTAACTTGCATATACATATGGGATGACATAGAAATTACCGATTTTAACTTGCTAAACTAGTTTATAAGGTGATTCATATGAAAATGGACTTAACAAGGTATATATCTATGGTAAAACAATTGAAATTGATGAAAACCATGATCAAACATTCATATACTTCGTTGAATCCATGTGAGAGATGTAAATCACTCACTGATTCTCCAAAACAAGCTAAAATCAATGTATTAAGATCCCGGACAACAAGAAAATGGAACGAAACCCCTTGATCCAATAAATTCTCAATTTAGTTGATGTAGATAAGCCTCTAACAATGTAGATCTTCGATTTCCTTCCTTAGATTTTGATTTTTAATGGTGGAAAGGTGTTAGAGGAAGGAGGAACATAGGCTACCTAATGAGAGAATGGAGAAACTAAACAATTTCCCATATCTCACACCCCCTATTTATAGCTTCCACCAACCCACTAATGGGCCTTCCCAAATCAGCCCATCGTGGCTCTCAAAACCTGAACAGCCAACTGAAAAGTCTTAAAACAGAGATTCCTCCCAAATTGCTGAGCCAAATCTTTATTGTAACCACTCTACGGAAAGACAATCATCATTTCCTTTCCAATGACATAGGTCTCACCACCTGATTCGACCTGAGTCAAAAGTTATTCCCTTTACAAGACTGATAGGAGCAAAATGGTCCCAAATAAAATAGGTAAAAATTTTGGACATGTTTCGCATCCCCCATAAGCAACATATTAAAATATGAGAATGATCCAACCCTCAGGGAATAAAATAAAAATATTTTAAGATCCTCCGGTACATAAAATGCGGGCTATTACGTTCTCCCCCTTTAGGAATTTCGCCCTCGAAATCCCAACAAACACCATCAACCAAAACAATTCTGCATGCCTATCATCCATAAGCAGCCAACTCTAACACCCAAACCAGCAGCCATAAAGCCATGCATCCATAGCCTTATCGTAGCATGTAGAATTCTATCAAACAATAATAAGATACAATGATATAATGATGATATGATATCAAAGGGTCCTACCGACGAAACGTTCGGGGTGAGTCGCCTTCATGCTCTCTTCCATCTCCCACGTACAATCGTCACCATCTTCACTCTGTTGTACCTTGACTAGCTTAATTGTCTTCCTCCTAAGCTGTTTTGTGTCATTCCCCACAAACGAAGTGGCTTACGAGGTCTCACAACCACAGCTTCTACTTATAGGTCTTCATATTGCTCTGGCGGTACCACCACATTCGAATCATGCACGAACATTTGTAGAAAAGACAAATGGAAAATATGCGCACACTCGCCATCCTCTCGTGTAACTCCAATCTATAGGCGAGCTTTCCAATTCGTTCGACTATCGGAAATGGTCCAACGAACCTAGGAGCTAACTTTCCTTAACTTCCAAATCAAACGACACGCTTCAAAGAAAAAAATCTTCACGAAAACCATATCGCCAACGTCGAATTACAGATCCTTTCGATGCTTATTGGCATAACTCTTATGACGATCTTGGTTTGCCTTCATTTGTTGCCGAATGATCTCGATACAATCAGAGGTTTCTCTAATCATCAGGCCCACGTACCAACTTATCTCCAGTTTCTAGCCAACATGCTGGAGAATTACACGGCCTCCCATACAATTCCTCGTATGGTACCATCCCAATGCTAGACTGGTAGTTGTTATTATATGCAAACTCAACTAGATGTAGATGGTCTTCCCCTAATCCCTCAAAATCCAACACACAAGCTCTTAGGAGATCTTCCAAAACTCGGTTAACCCTCTCGGTTTGATCATCAGTTTGGGGATGATAAGCCGTACTCAAACACAACTCAGTTCCCAATGCTTCTTGTTAACCACTCCAAAATCCACTCGTGAATAATAGATTTTGGCCACTCGGTATACTCTTTAGGATACCATGGAATCGAACTATCCATTTTATATAAAGTTCAGCCAACTTCGATGCCGTCCTAGTCGATTTGACAGGAATGAACCTTGCACTATTGGTCAAACGATGCATGATGACCCAAATCCCTTCGTTTCCTGCCCTTGTCCAAGGTAATCCATCGATAAAATCCATCGATATCTGCTCCCACTTCCACGTAGGAACTTCCAATGGCTGAAGCAAACCACTCGGCTTCTTCTGTTCAGCTTTCACCAACTGACAGTTCATGCACCTAGAAATGAACTTTCCAATATCTCACTTCATTCCCTCCTAGTAGTAGATTCTCTTCATGTCCTGATACATCGTATTACCACCGGGGTGAATCGCCAACTTTGAGTGATGATATTCCCTCAGAACCTCATCTCTCAATCCATCGATATCAGGAACAGCCAGTCGTCCTTGCTTTCGAAGCCATCCTTCTTGATCGACCTCGAACTCTTTATTCTCTGGTTCCAGTTTCTGGATAAACTCGACAAGCTTTGCATCTCTCTCTTGGCACTTGCCAATCCTTTCGATGAGAGTAGGTCTTATCGATAAGCTTTCTAACTTTTCAGGTTCCAACTCGCATCTTGGCCTGAAATTGAACCTTGCCAAATACTCGAGGCTCTTCCATTCCGAAAACATCGCTCCCAAACTTGCATGTCTTCGACTCAACGCATCTGCAGTCGCATTTCCTTTGCCAGGAGTATAGGCTATACCGAAGTCATACAATACCAGAAACTCTAGCCACCTTTGCTGCCAAAGATTCAGATCCTTTTAGGAGAAAAGATACTTCAACGACTTGTGATCCGTGAATAATTCGAATCAGACTCCCAACAGGTAATTTCTCCACATCTTCAAAGCAAATACAATCGCCGCCAACTCCAAATCATGAGTTGGGTAACCCCTTTCATGCTGCTTCAGCTGTAGACTCGCATAGGCCACAACCTTATCATTCTGCATTAGCACTGCTCCAAGTCCAATGCCACATGCATCGGTGTATACCACCATCTCTTCATTCTCACTTGGAATAGTCAACACAGGAACACTCGTCAGTCTCTCTTTCAGCATCCCGAATGCTTGTTCACACTTTGCATCCCATGTGAACACTTGGTTCTTCTTTGTCAATCTTGTCAATGATGCAGCTATCTTGGAGAAATCCTTGATAAATCGTCGGTAATAACCAGCTAACCCAAGGAAACTTCTCACATCTGTTGCATTCTTAGGTCTATCCCAGTCCCGGATTGCTGCCACTTTAGCAGGGTCAACCGCTTTCCCATTTCCAGAAACAACAAGTCCTAGGAACCTCACTTCATTCTTCCAGAAGTGACACTTTGGAAACTTAGCTCTCAGCTGATGCTTTCGCAAGATTTCGAACACAGCTCTTAAGTTTGTCTTGTGTTCCTCTTCGTTCCGGGAGTAAACCAGAATATCATCCATGAACACAAGAACGAACTTGTTCAACTGATCTCTGAATACCATATTCATAAGATCCACAAAATATGCTGGCTTGTTTGTTAACCCAAATGGCATCACCAACCACTCGAAGAAACCGGATGGTGTCCTAAAAGTAGTCTTTGGCACACTATCCTTTGCCACCCTCAATGGGTGAAATCCCATTGCCAAATCCATCTGAGAAAACATTTTGGCCTCGTGAAGTTGATCAAACAAGTCATCAATCCTTGGCAACGGATACTTGTTCTATTTGGTCACCTTATTCAGCTCACGATAGTCCACACACAATCTTAACGAGCCATCTACCTTGGTTGAAAACACAACACGTGCCCATTCGGATACACTTATCCTAATGAATCCCTTTCCTAGAAGTTCACGAACTTGCACCTCCAACTCTCAGTGTTTCTTAGGCAGTATTCGCCTAAGAGGCATTACGATTGGTCTGGCACCCTTGACCAAATTGATCCTAAACTTGATCTCACGATGCGGCAGACCTTTGAGCTCATCAAAGACACCTTCATACTCATTAGCGATCACCACAGATGACAAGTCTTCCTATGGAATCCTAAGCGAATATAGATTGCTTACGAAGACACCTTCTTTGTGCTTACATCTAATCAACACCTTTCGCCCTTCAACATCCCCAACTCTCACCTATAGCATCTCGCAATTCACTCTTGCCGCATACCTCTTGAGCCAATCCATGCCCTAGATGATCCCAAACCTAGTGAAGTTAAGAACAAAGCAATCACCCACGAAAGAGAAACCATGACTCAAAAACATTAGACCACGACAAATCATGCAAATATTGGACGAATCCCCAACTGGATTAGTCACTACGAAAGGCCAATCACAAATCTCGGGTTTCAAACCCAAGCGACACACAAGTTCATTGCAAATGAATGAATGCGATGCTACAGTATCAAACGAATCTTGAACTGAAACACCTCGGACAGAGAGAGTACCTTTCACGACGACACCCTTTCCCTTCTCCTCTGCAGTAGGAGCCCTCGAAGAAGTTGGTATGGCTTCCAAAGCATAGCCGATTCCGGGCAGTCCTTCTTGAGATGCCAAGCCTTGCTACAATTGTGACACTTTCTTTCAATCTTCTGGTTCTTGCACTCACTAACAAAATGGCCTTTCTGTTGGCAGTTAAAGCAAACCAACTCACTCTTAGGCTTATTCTGGACATCCTACCCTTTTAGTTGTTGTTGCTTCTTTTTCTTATTATTATTACCACCATGCTGTGGTTTTTGTTCTTCCATGGTTGCAGCGACAACATTTGCTTCCTTAGAAAACAAGCTCTCACGACAAACATCTTTTTCCACAAGCTTCTCAAATGAATCGTCCAGATGATCCACCAATGTTCTTCCTATGTAGGCATCCAGACCAATGATGAAATTCTCGTTCTTCTGATAGGGTGTATTAATGTATGAACGAGCATATCTGGACAAAGCTTCAAAGTCAAAAATATAGTCAAGCACAGGACGACCATTCTGCTTCAATTCCACAAATCTCTTGAATAGAGAAGATTTCTGAGTTGTGGAGACGAACTTTGCTTCAAACTTAGCTTGGAATTGCTCCCATGTAATCTCTTACTCTGGAGTTTCAAGTGTAACTGAGTTCCACCATTACATGGCTCTTCCTTGTAGTTTTCCTGATGCAAGCTTTCTCCTTGTTGCACCATCCAACCCTAGGTCTCCAAAGATTCGGACACAAGAATCCATCCACCTCTGAACCTCTTTAGCTAGCTTAGATCCTTTGAATGGCTTTCCTCCTAGAGATGTAAAGTCCTTGCATAGCTTTGCAAAATCCACAAACCCTGGGCAACTGAACTCCTACGTCTACCGTAAATGCCACTAGAGCGGGCACCCTTCGCATGAATGCCTCCATCATGGCTTCAAACGTGGTAGGGTAGTCTGGTTCACCGCCATTTCCCCCTATAGTATTAGTTCCCCTAGCAGCGTATCTTGATAGTTGTCAACTCATTCTAGATATGCAATTTAGAATAATTAGTCACTTTCAAGTAAAACGGCTAAAGGAATACAACTGCTACTACTATAAATGCTAATATATATAGTAAGAATCCAACTGCAATCTACAAATACGTCTCTCATACGTAATTACGTCTTTGAACTTTGGATAATATCGAAAATCTGGCTCTGATACCAAATGTGACGACCGCCCACAGCCCCTGCACTATACAAGAGGAATAATACGTTGAAAGGTGTGACAGGCAGCCATGGACGATCATCAGAAGTAGGTAAACACAAGCGGAACTTGTTGCATGGCTCACAGCGCAAGGATAAAATATAATAGAACATATACAACAGGTATTAATAGTGAAGCAGTAAACACTAGACTTTCATAACGACTAGAAAGTAATATCCACAGATTTGAGTTACATCAATAGTGTTTGTACAAATTGCCTCACAACAACACTCAGAGAATAACAAACAGTGAAAATCCATATACTATATAGTAGAAAGATAGTATGCCGGCCTCCTGCTCGCTTCTGAACAGTTGCATCGTCCTCACTAAGCAATCACCTATCATATGCCACCTAGTATGTCCATCCACAACCGGATGAACAACCCAAGGTAATAGGAGGGGAACATAAAACTTTGAGTCAGACAACAGTCTTAGTGAGCGATAAAATAGCTAACAAAGATCATCAACAAAGTATATGTGAATAGGTAGGTTTACCAACCACTACCCAATACCAGAGAAGAACTCACACCCGTCGTCCCCACATCCGATAGTGATAGCCTTTACATCAAACAGTTCAACCATTCATCCATGGAATCCAAAACACCCATTCGATCAGAGCAAAGCACTCATGGCATCCAAATTATATATCTTATGTAAACCATCCTAATCGAATTTAACATCCCTCAAGCCTAAGCCCCAGAGGCCTAAACCAATATCGGACAAGCACCCAAGGAACATCTCCTTCGACGTTGGACAATCTACTAGAGACGGTACAAACAGAATAACCAAACAATCAAACATCCATGACCGACTCTGGCTATCACTGTCAATCCTACTTTGAAACCATCGTTAATCGTATGATGGCCCATCATGACTGCCATATGTCAAGGACTAATGGTAAACCCAGTTCTAGCACAACTCCATACGCCATAATGACTCGTATGTTTGTCTTCTCAAATCTCAACAATTAGGCCCTTCAGGGCTGTCCAAGGTACGACCCCCTTCACGACTGCCCAAAGTTCTCCTGCTTTGAGTCTGCTAGAACTTACGATAACGATAATCTCTCGGCCTTCGCATCTCTAGTCGTCATCACTGACGACTAATCACAAACTCAAGTCCCACTTGAGTAAACAATATCTACAACCCAACGCCTTTGAATTGTCTGATTATTCGTTGCTTTACGCCTATCAACGAACTTACCACATCACTTTGAATATCCTTATCTGGACTTTTGTCGAAGCCATCATCATCATCGTACTAAACAACTTGAGTATAAGGTTCAATATAGTCTATAGCATTCATACACACTTGCTAAAGAAAAAACCACAACACTCTGGCCATTCTCCACAGCGTTTAAAAGCACGGCAGAAAACTTTTCATCAAACCGACCTACCAAGATGTCCAACCGACCAGCCTCCATCCGACCAACCAGGCTTATGACCACATCAACTCACGACCGGCCGACCCAAATTCTCTCACCAAGACCGACCGAACAACTTTAACCCGACCTACCCTGTCTGATGATCGACCCCCCTATGGCCGACCCCCAGTAACCGACCCCACTTGAGTCGCACGACCAACCCATACTTCTTGATTTCCTGACCATGCTCGACCCGAGGGAGAGAGCGATCGACCCACTCGTGCACACCCCCCTTGGCCCATCCCCTCCCTGCTCAACCCCTACCCGGCCAACCAGACCATGCACGACCGATCCCAGTTGTGTATACGACCGTCCCCTCTTCTGACTTGCTTCACAAGACATGATTTCGGTCGACCAACCCAACCATGACCGACCAAAAAACCTTCATGTTCTAATCCAACTTCGATTTCGACCAAATCTTCGCCAAAACGATAAATTCGATGAAACCAACTTGTCCAACTCATCAAATATGACCACAAATATGATATGAAATCACTTGCAACATGAAAACGACGATTTTCATCACAAGTTATATAAATTCTACCAAAATCATGATAAACGAGCATATGAAAAAAATTTGGATCTAACTTACATATACATATATAACGACATAAAAATTACTGATTTAGACTTGCTAAACTAGATCATTAGGTGATTTATATGAAAATGGGCTTAACAAGGTATAGATCTATGGTAAAACACTTGAATTTAATGAAAAACATGATCAAACGTTCATATACTTCGCTGAATCCATGTAAGAGATGTAAATCATTCACCGATTCTCCAAAACAAGCTAAAATCAATGTATTAATAATCCGGACAACAAGCAATTCGAACCAAACCTCTTGATCCAATAAGTTCTCACTTCATTTGATGTAGATCTACCCTCCAATGGCGTAGATCTTAGATTTCCTTCCTTAGATTTTTAATGGTGGAAAGGTGTTAGAGGACGGAGAAACATAGGCCACCTAATGAGAGAAATGGAGAAACTAATTCATTTCCGATATCTCTCACCCCCTATTTATATCTTCCACCCGCCCACTTATGGGCCTTCCCAAATCATCACATTGTGGCACTCAAAACCTGAACAGCCAACTGAAAAATCTTAAAACAGTGATTCCTCCCAAATCGCTGAGCCAAATCTTTAATGTAACCACTCTACGGAAAGGCAATCATCATTTCCTTTCCAATGGCACCGGTCTCACCACCTGATTCGACTTGAGTCAAAAGTTATGCCTTATACAAGATTGACATGGGCAAAATGGTCACACAAAAATTGGTAAAAATTATGGCCATGTCTCACATCCCCATAAGAAACATATTAAAATATGGGAATGATCCAACCCTCAGGGAATAAAATAAAAATATTTTACGATCCTTTGATACATAAAATGTGGGCTATTACAGATATGATAATGTTCTGCATTATAATGCAAGATTATCATTGTGTTGTAGTATAGACTCATATGGCTCATTAAAAACACATATCAGATGTACATGAAAATGTTGCATGTGAATTGTTTCATTAAATGATACCAATTTATTGAATTAATTGTGGTTCAACTCATAAAATATACGGAGATATTGTTAGGCAGTATCATGTGGTTGATTATGTATCACCAAGATATTGTTTGGTTTTCTAAGTGTTTTGAGTGTTAATAGTGATGATATGTGTTTGGCAACAGGCCTTCCAACTGCAAGAGAAACATCCCTTTATCGGTTCCTTGAGAAAAGAAAGGAGAGGTTAGCGGCACTGTTGCACCATACAAATTCTTCATGTATAAAAATCAATCACAAGTTAATTCTACTTCAGTATCATTAATCACATATATACTATTGCAACTAGGGTCATAGCAAAGGAGCCATATCAATTTGCCAAAGGCAAAGACGAAAATGCAGGGGAGAATCAGCCATGGTTTGGACTGAGCTCTTAGCGTAACACATGTTGGTTGTGCAAAAGCAAAGTCATGTCATGTTTTTGCACATATTGGACTATCTGAAGTATTTTGTTCATCTGTGTATGATACCAGTTATTTTTCATCTTTATATTACTAATATTTAGTAATTGGTTTCAGAAAAATCTGCATTTATTATTAACCTAATAAATGTGGTTTCAGAATTGATAGTCAATTGTATTTTTTTTAAATTTGATACGGTTAATGCCATATCAATTTTTTAAAAAGATACGGCCATTAGCTGTATCTAATTGAAAATTAGATATGGCTAATGGTCTTATCTTTTTAAATATTTGATACGGTCATTAGGCATATCAAATTGAGAATTTGATACGACCATTAGCTGTATCAATTGTCAATTTGATATGCCTAATGGTCGTATCATATTCTCAATTTGATACGGTTAATGGCCGTATCAAATTGACAATGACGCCATTTTCTGAAACGGCCCAGAGCACTGCCAAATCGATTTAGGTATGGCCATGAACACTGTATAATTGGCATTTATGGTGTAGTGTCACCACCAAAAATGGGGGGTCCATCCAACATCAATGGCCAGAACAATGGAAAAGGAAAGGCCTTGGAAAAGAATGATCATAATGTACGACTCTGGAGAGAGAACAAGTACGACCAATACACCAAGCTCAATGCCTCCCTGCTCGATATCTACCTTGACGTACAAGGATCTCTGCTCTTCCCAAAACCTCCTCAAAAGAGAACCAACGTAAAAAAAACTAGACTCCGGAAAGCACTGCATGTACCACAACATAGCAGGCCACAACACCAGTGAATGCGGGCGCTTGCTCGATCTCATCAAGGATAGGATTAGACATGGAGAACTACCCGAATATGTCAAGAAGCCCGCACAGGCTGTTGGATCTCGTTATATAAATATTTTGACTATGACAACTTTACATAAGCATATATATTATCGACTAACTTTGTTTTCCAGGAAGATATTAGACAAGCAGATTCAAGGACACCAAAATGAAGATTGAATATGTTGTAAGAGTCTGTTAGTCCTAGAATTTCATGTTAAAGTCTTCCTTGATGATTAGATACACATATCATATATATATATATATATATATATATATATATATATATATATATATGTTTTCACATTTAAAAGAGGCAAGGAATAGGTTTTGCCGAGAAAACAGACGTATGAATTAAAACAAAGAGATGTCTGTCTGATGAGACAAAATTAATTTTTCCATAATATTCAGACGTCTGTTTTGAATTTTTCAAACATCTAAACTGCTACGAAATATACTATTTCCTTGCTGTTTCATTTTTTTAAAATAAAACAGACATCTGAATAATATTTTCAAACATCTGATTACGAAGAGTTGCAACCTATTATGAAGATTCACAACTTTCTAATTCATTTCTCTTGATGAAGTCTTTTCATGATCAGTTGTAACTCTTTGTATATTATAAATAGAGACTTGATTAACTGATTATTTCAACGAATTTCATTCTAACATATTCTATCTTACTCAAAGCTCTCTATTTCCATAATGCACACTATTTTCAATATTATCTTTCATAATCTTTCACAAGCTTCATGTTTATCATAAAGCAAAGACTATAGGAAGGGTGTACTATATATTGACATATCCGTGTTACCAAGAACAAAAACAAGTCATCAATTATCCTGTACAAAGATAGACCTCTTCAGCAGTTGAGGCAAGAAATCTCATTCGGCTGTTCAGCTAATTGTGAACCTATTCCTCCGGGTGAAGTGAGGTTTTTAGTGATAGTGAAAAACCAGAAGTGAGTCTAGGACTGGACGTAGGACAGTGGTCAGAACCAGTATAAATCAACTGTGTGATATCTACTTACTACTAAACTATATATATATATATAATTCATCTTATACTCCATTCTACACGATCCTACCACTATATAGCCTCTTTCAATTGGTATCGGAGCAAGGCCATCCTATAACTGTAACACTGTTATTTGATACCTTGATAAAATGGAGAATAACCCAAGTACTAGCTCAACTACTGTAACGACCCACATTCTACGCATCGGAGGATCGTAGAATATTTATTTTATTATCATATGAAGTCGTATGGTCGTGTAACTTTGGGGAACGACTATTGGGGTTATTTCCCATGTTCACGATTTTTGCCGATTTTTAAATGACCACTTTGCCCTTGGCGAATCATGTTTCGCCTATGACTTTTTATTGGTAAGGAGTTTTGACCTGAAACCACTTCCATTGAATTCAGATGATGGTTTACCTTTTTGTAGAGTGGTCACACTTGTCAAACATACTATCGTTTGGGAGATATGGCTGAATTAAGGTTTAGAAGGTGAAAAACAACTCAATTGGGCTTAACCAGGTGATTAGCAGCTAGGCCCATTGGGGGATTTCGGGATTAGAGCTATGTGAGGGCTAATTAGGGTTAAAGAAAACTTTTCTTTGTCATTTTCCAGCCGCCACTTACCTCTCTTCAACCCTTACAATGGCCTCCACTTTCTAAAATCATCCCAAATCACCAATTAATCGAGTATTAGCTTAATCTACGTAAAATCAAGGAGAAATAGCACTAAATCAGAGTTGAAGCTGCTGCTAGGCATTAAAATTCAACCCAAACAGTGGAGTTTTCAGATTTGATATTTTATTTGTGGCTAAGGTGGGTGATTTGCATTGTTTTTCACTAATTACGGCTAATTAGGGGTGATTAGTGTTAATTAGCGAATTTATGCATGTTAAAATTCTGGAATTTTTTTATAAAATTCTTAAATATTATTTTAGGGCTCTGTTAGAAGTTTGGGTTAATTTGGATATGTTTTGTTAATCCTATCATTAGTTATGCTTAAACACGATTATGGGGAAAATAAGGGTTTTTGGGTATGTTTGATCCATTTCACATGCTATAATTGTTGTTTTGTGTTTATGGTCGATTATACAGGTTGCTATGACTATTTGGAATGTTTTGTGATTTTCTAGAACTATTAGATTGGTCGAAAACGCCGTCGTATGGCGTAAATAGCTTGCTGGAAGAGTTGCAGGAATCATGCAGTATTCCGTTTGTGACAAGCCCCCGCCCACGGCCCAAATCCGTTCGTGACCTAGGGTCCACAAACCGAACCAAGTGATCACCACGAACCGTGGTGGAAGGAGGTATCACGAACCGGAACAAGGTGTTGGACTCAACCAAAAACTTGAACCAGATCACGAGCCGGACATCATCAAGAGCCACGAACCATGATAGGGTCTCACGAGCTAGACGAACCACGAACCGGGAGAGAGATGACCATGAGTTGGACCAAAGTGAGGCTTCACGAGCTGAAGCCAGGAGGAGGACCACAAGCCAAACATGTATCACGAACCAGAGTCACTTCATGGACCAACGAGCCACTTGGATAACCACGAACCGGGTCCACATATGGTCCACGAGCCGATCATAGGTCGCGGGTCCGGATCACTATAACGAACCAAAGTAGAAGAGCAGGAATCGAATGAAGAGTCACGAACGGAAATGAAGACCAAAACCCGAGATGCAAAGGTAGTCCAAGTGGGAAGTTTATACTCAGGATCCAGTTGGGAGCCAACGAGTTAACTTCATGGTTGGGCTTTGCTGCGGGACGTGTGTTAAGGAGTTATCGACGTCCATAACTTTGATTCACCACCAAGATGGTTGTTAGGCTACGGATCAGTGCAGTGGGGTAGTTATTACTCCATGGAGCAGAGTGATCGTAGCATGGCTATGAGCCAGTGCAGTGGAGCCGTCATGACTTCATGGGGGCAGAGTGGACATAGCAAGGGATTAGTGGCTATGGATCAGTGCAGTGGAGCCATCATGACTCCATGGGGCAGAGTGATCATAGCAAAGGATTTGGGTGGTCAAAGCAGTGGATATCGTATGCTTTATGCACTGAGTGAGAGATGTGAGGATGGTCGCTATGCTTGATTGTTTGACATCACTATGACATGTGCACCCCTCCCCCTTATCTTCACACCATATGTTAGTGTCACCTTAGAGTATTGTACATCCTGTTGTGCTAACTCTTTGGTTGTAGGTCCAGGTTCAGGTATGGTTAGTTATACCTGTTATTGTTCTGTTTTGCTGCTTATCGCTCATACAAGACTTTTGTCTGACCCAGAGTTTTATGTTCTTCTTATTACTCTGGGTGCTCTTAAACGGGCAGACTAGAGACAGGTCAGGTGATTATGCACGAGTACCTGTACCGGAGACGAGCAGGAGGCTTCCATGTATGATATATATATATAATCTCCCTGTGTTGTTGTTGGTCACTACTTTGGGCATTAGTAGTGTACCTCTTTCTTTTGCTTTAGAGATAGTATTTCAAAGTTGTAATAATGTTGGTTTGGATGATAAGTTGTATTTTGGATTTCCACTGCTATGATGGTTTAGTTTTCAGCTTATGCATCGTCTCGCCCGTTTTATGTCAAAGTTATGTTATTATTATATTTTATCCCATGCGCTGTGAGACATTCTACAGGTTCCTTGTTAGTCCAAATTCCTTTCTTTTCCATTCCTTGGCGCCCGTCCCGTGCTAGTCGGGCATTGGCACAACGCACTTTCATTGGAAATGTCGGCTGGTGCGGGGCGGGCCGTCACACTTGGTATCAATGCTCTAGGTTGCGTAGTTAACCAAGGGGAAGACACCAGGGAGAGATAGTACGTATAAGTGAGCACGTATTTGTGATATTTTGATTTTCAAAAGCTATAAATATATATATTATTAGTAAGTCGCACTGCACTGGCATGGTTAATCGTTTTCTCCTTACAGATTGAACGATGAGCCGACATACGAGGGGTACTGGTAGAGGAGCTAATAATGGGAATGCTCCTGATATGAGGACGATGTTCACTACCTTCATGTGAGAGATGCTTAGGGATGCTCGGGGAGCAGTTCCTAATGCTGTTAATGGTGGTGGTCCAGTGTTGCAGGCGCCTAGGGCCAATTTCGCCAAGCTTAACAAGGATTATACTAGTCTTGGTGGGAAGTCGTTCCAAGGAACGGAGTCGGCTACAAAAGTTCAGGATTGGCTCGATAGTTGTGAGCGCATCTTCGAGGACTTAGGGATCGATGATGCGATGAAGAGGAAGCTAGCATCCCGTCAGCTGCACGGACGGGATATGAGTTGGTGGAATACTATTAAGGCAGCTACCCCTGAGGATCAAGTTACTTAGGATAAGTTCAAGGCATGATTTAGTGATAAGTTTATCCCAGCTGCCCAAAAGTCAGAGTTGTTTAGGAAGTTCTTGGAGCTTAAGCAGAATGGTAGGGTAGTCTCGGAATATATTGCTGAGTTCGATACTTTATCGAAGTATGGATTATCCCTTATTGACACTCCCGAGAAGAAGAATGAGAAGTTTATAACTGGCTTAGATCAGTGCCTGGGTTAAAGGCTTATCAACCATATTGATGAGACTTTCGAATCGATTGTTGGAAAAACATTGAGATCAGAGAGCCTTTATCCTAAGCCCAATGCTGAAGTCGCTGTTGCATCTGCAGAAGGGCCAAAGCCACAGGCAAGCGGTGGAGGAAAGAATAATTCTCAGAACAAAAGGAAACAGAACTGGACTAAGGATGGTCAGAAGAAGAGTAAGAAAGATGTTGAGTGCTTTAGCTGTGGCAAGAAGGGCCATTATGCTAAAGAATGTCGAGCAAAGCCAGCGGACAGGAAGTGCTTCAACTGCTGCCAAGCGGAACATCACAAGAATAGATGTCTGCAACCCTCCAAAGAGAAGCAGATAGTGAAAGCATATGCTATTAATGATGTTCCTTCTTCGTCGAATTCCCCAACTGCGACGGAGAAAGGAAAGAATGTCGTCATTCAAGGTATGCTTTCCATTTATGATGTTCCTATTTGAGTATTGTTTGATACTGGGGCTTCCCGTTCCTTCATATCTAGTGACCTGGTAGATAGACTGGGATTGGAACCCGAGATAGTCGATAAAACTTTAGCGGTGACGAACCCGATTGGTGGTTCGACTAGCCTTCGTATAATTTGTTGAAATTTGGTCTTATCGAGTCATGGATGCATGTTTGCTTGTGATTGCTTTGTTTTGGGCTTTACTGGGTTTGGCATTATTTTGGGAGTCGATTGGCTCCAAAGATATGGGGTGGTGGTAGACTGTGAGGGATTTTCGGTGACTATTAGGACGGATGATAGGCGGAGGGTAGTGTTTGGTGGCCTACCTAGTGATGAGGTGATGGCTAGTTTTCTAAATTCCCTAGACATCCCGCAGGACGAGTTAGTAGGAATTCCCATTGTTGACCAATAACCGGATATCTTCGAGGAAGTGACCGGACTTCCACCACACCGAGAGATTGAGTTCCGTATTGATTTAGTGAAAGATGCCAGACCTATAGTGATGCCACTTTGACGTATGGCACCAAGGGAGCAGAGACATCTCGGGGTTCAAGTGAGCGATCTTTTGAAGAAGGGATTTATCAGAAGAAGTGTTTCTGAGTGGGGAGCACCAGTTGTGTTTACTACCAAGGCAGATGGTTCCCTTCGATTGAGTGTGGACTACCGCGAGTTGAATAAGGTGACGAGGAAGAATAAGTATCCTCTACCATGGATAGATGATTTGTTTGATCAGTTGAGTGGCACGAGAGTGTTTTCTCGGTTGGACCTCGCGATGGGATTTCATCAGCTCCGAGTAGCTGCTGAGAGTATTCCTAAAACGGCATTTTGAATGCCGTCAGGATTCTATGAGTGGTTGGTCATGCCATTCGGGTTGACCAATGCACCAGCATATTTTGTGGATCTTATGAATAGGGTATTCAGGGATCAATTGAATAAATTTGTTCTTGTGTTTGTGGACGATATACATGTTTATTCGAGGACAGAAGAAGAACACATGGAACATTTGAGAGTGGTGATGGAGGTGTTGAGAAAACACCAATTGAAAGAAAAGTTTTCTAAGTGTCACTTCTGGAGGAGGAAAGTGAGATTCTTGGTCCATGTTGTTTCAAAGAATGGTATTTCCACGGACCTTACGAAGGTGGCTACGGTACAAGATTGGTCTACGCCCAAGAATGCAACAGACGTAAGAAGTTTCTTGGGATTAGCTGGATATTATCGTAGGTTTATCCATGACTTCTCCAAGGTAGCAGCACCGTTGACTCAGTTGACCAAGAAAAATCAAGCTTTTGTTTAGGACGAAAGGTGCGAGAATGCATTCAAGAGTCTAAAGGAAAAGTTGATGCATCCCCCAGTGTTAGTCATTCCTAAAGGGAATGAAGAGATGATGGTATACACAGATGCATATGGTACCGGACTAGGTGCTGTATTGATGCAAGGAGGTAGGGTTGTAGCTTATGCTAGTCGGCAACTGAAACCGCATGAGAAAAGATACCCTACCCACAATTTGAAATTGGCAGCGATCGTATTGGCGTTGAAGATGTGGAGACATTATCTCTTGGGAGAATGATTCGAGTTGTTTACTGATCATAATCGTTAAAGTATCTTTTCTCCCAAAAGAATTTAAATCTTCGTCAGCAGAGATGGTTAGAGTTCTTGGCTTCATATGATTTTGATATCGCATATACACCTGGGAAAGGCAATGCGGTAGCCGATGCATTAAGTAGGAGACATGCCAATTTAGGGACTATGTTTCTTTAATGGAAGCAACTGGAGTATATCGCATGGTACGATTTTAGACCAAAGTGTGAATTGGATCCAGAGATGTTAGCAAGTTTGACGATCAGACCCACTTTGGTTAAGCGGATTGGTTCCAGTCAGAGGGACGATCCTAACCTATTGAGAATCATCTCCAAGTTAGAGATGGGTATCGACGAGGAGATGAACAAGTATGGGCTTGATCGAGATGGATGGCTTAGAAAGAATGGGAGACTAGTTGTACCCAATATTAATGGATTGAGACATGAAGTGCTTAGAGAATTTCATCGCTCGAAACTTACTATACATCCCGGAGGTAAAATGTATCGAGACATGAAGTAGACCTACTACTGGGAAGGGATGAAAAGAGACGTTGGGAAGTTTATATCCAAATGCATGAACTGCCAGCTAATCAAAGTTGAGCAAAAGAAACCTAGTGGTTTGTTGCAACCATTAGAAATTCCAGAATGGAAATGGGAACAAATCTCAATGGAATTCATTGATGTGTTACCAAGGACTAGATCGGGCCATGATAGCATTTGGGTGATTGTGGACCGATTGACCAAGAGTGCAAGGTTTATACCCGTCAAGTCGAATAGAACGGCAGCTAAGTTAGCAGAACTATATATGAAGTGGGTAGTGAGATTTCATGGAGTACCCAAGGGCATTGTAAGTGACCGAGATCCTTTGTTCACTAGTGAATTTTGGAAGAGCTTACAAGAGGCTTTAGGATCAGAATTACATCTCAGTACCGCGTACCATCCTCAAACTGACGGTCAAACAGGGAGGGTGAATCAAGTATTAGAAGATCTCTTGAGAGCTTGCATATTAGATTTTGGTGGATCATGGAATGACCATTTGCATCTAGTGGAGTTCGCATATAATAATAGTTTTCAGTCCAGTATTGGTATGGCTCCATATGAAGCATTGTACAAAAGACTGTGCAACTCACCATCATGTTGGTTAGAAACCGGTGAGAAATTTGTGATTGGACCGGATGTGAAAAGAGAAACCTCAGATAAGATCAAGGTTATCCAACAACGAATGAAGGCCGCTCAGGATAGGTAGAAGAGTTATGCTGATAAGAGGAAGAGAGATTTAAAATTCTCCAATGGCGACTTGGTGTTTATCAAGATTTCTCCGTTAAAGAGCGTGATACGATTTGGTAGGAAAGGCAAGTTAGCACCAAGATTTGTCGATCCATTCCCGTTCTCGGGCAAGTTGGGAATTTGGCATATGAAGTTGAGTTGTCGGACAAGATGGCGGGAGTTCATAACGTATTTCATGTTTCCCAGTTAAGGAAATTCGTGCACGACCCCGATGTGGCTATTTCACCTGATTAGTTTGATGATATCGAAGTAGAACATGAGGCAGTTGGGAACCGCAAGCCGATTCGTATTGTCGAGCACGGTACGAAGAAACTTCGAAGGAAAGCGGTGAATTAGTCAAGGTTCAGTGGTGCGGGGATGAGAATGACTGTACTTGGGAGACAGAGGAGAACATTAAGGAGACGTATCCAGAACTCTTTGCCTAGTAAGATTTTCATTTCGATTTAGTCTTTCTGCATGCTAGGGTAGGTTTGTTTTGTATGTTTGATTGCGAGATATGGCTGGTAGGCATGCTGGACCCATTGGTTGTTTCTTAGTTGAGGAATTTCGGGGGTGAAATTTCTTAAGGGGGGAGAATGTAACGACCCGCATTCTACGCATCGGAGGATCGTAGAATATTTATTTTATTATCATATGAAGTCGTATGGTCATGTAACTTTGGGGAACGACTATTGGGGTCATTTCTCATGTTCACGGTTTTTGCCGATTTTTAAATGACCAATTTGCCCCTGGCAAATCTTGTTTCGCCTATAACTTTTGATTGGTAAGGAGTTTTGACCTGAAACAACTTCCATTAAATTCGGATGATGGTTTACCTTTCCATAGAGTGGTCATACTTGTAAAACGAACTTACATTTTGGAGATATGGCTGAATTAAGGTTTAGAAGGTGAAAAACAGCTTAATTAGGCTTAACCTGGTGATTAGCAACTAGGTCCATTGGGGGATTTCGGGATTAGAGCTATATGAGGGCTGATTAGGGTTAGAGAAACCTTTTCTTTGTCATTTTCCAGCCGCCACTTACCTCTCTTCAACCCTAACAATGGCCTCCACTTTCTAAATTCATCCCAAATCACCGTTTAATCGAGTATTAGCTTAATCCACGTCAAATCAAAGAGAAATAGCACCAAATCAGAGTTGGGGCTGCTGCTAGGCATTAGAATTAGACCCAAGTAGTGGAGTTTTCAGATTTGATATTTTATTTGTGGCTAAAGTGAGTGATTTGCATTGTTTTTCACTAATTAGGGGTGATTAGCGTTAATTTGTGAATTATGCATGTTAAAATTCTGGAAAATTTTTATAAAATTCTTAAATATTATTTTAGGGCTCTGTTAGAAGTTTGGGTTAATTTGGATATGTTTTGTCAATCCTATCATTAATTATGCTTAAACATGATTCTGGGGAAAACAAGGGTTTTTGGGTATGTTTGGTCCATTTTACATGCTATAATTGTTGTTTCAGTGTTTATGGTCGATTATACATGTTGCTATGACTATTTGAAATGTTTTGTGATTGTCTAGAACTATTAGATTGGTCGAAAACGTCGTCGTATGGCGTAAATAACTTACTAGGAGAGTTGCAGGAATCATGCAGTATTCCATTCGTGACAAGCCCCATCCCACACCCAAATCCGTTCGTGACCTAGGGTCCACGAACCGGACCAAGTGATCACCACGAACCGTGGTGGAAGGAGGTATCACGAACCGGAACAAGGTGTGGGACTCAACCAAAAAATTGAACTAGATCACGAGCCGGACATCATCACGAGCCACGAACCATGGAGGGGTCTACGAGCCAGATGAACCACGAACCGGGAGAGAGATGACCACGAGCTGGACCAAAGTGAGGCGTCACAAGCCGATGCTAGGAGGAGGACCACGAGCCAACAATGTATCATGAACCAGAGTCACTTCATGGACCAACGAGCCACTAGGATGACCAAGAACCGGGTCCACATATGGTCCACGAGCCAACCTCGCAAGTTTGGAGCACTATAATGAACCAATGTGGAGGAGCAGGAATCGAATGAAGAGTCACGAACGGAAATGAAGACCAAAACCCGAGATGCAAAGGTAGTCCAAGTGGGAAGTTTATACTCAGGATCCAGTTGGGAGCCAACGAGTTAACTTCATGGTTGGGATTAGCTGCGGGACGTGTGCTAAGGAGTTATCGACGTCCATAACTTTGATTCACCACCAAGATGGTTGTTGGGCTACAGATCAGTGTAGTGGGGGTAGTTATTACTCCATGGCACAGAGTGATCGTAGCATGGCTATGAGCCAGTGCAGTGGAGTCGTCATGAATTCATGTGGCAGAGTGGACATAGCAAGGGATTAGTGGCTATGGATCAGTGTAGTAGAGCCATCATGACTCCATAAGGAAGAGTGATCATAGCAAAATATTTGGGTGGTCAAAGCAGTGGATATCGTATGTTTTACGCACTAAGTGAGAGATGTGAGGATGGTTGCTATGCTTGATTTTTTGACATCACTATGACATGCACACCCCTCCCCCGTATCTTTAGACCATATGTTAGTGTCACCTTAGAGTATTGTACATCCTGTTGTGCTAACTCTTTGGTTGCAGGTCCAGGTTCAGGTATGGTTAGTCATACCTGTTACTGTTCTGTTTTGTTGCTTATCACTCATACCAGACTTTTGTCTGACCCTGAGTTTTTTGTCTCTTATTATTACTCTGGGTGCTCTTAAATGGGCAGACTAGAGATAGGTTGGGTGATTATGCACGAGTAGCTGTACCGGAGACGAGTAGGAAGCTTCCACGTATGATATATATATATATATATATATAATCTCCTTGTGTTGTTGTTGGTCACTACTTTGGGCATTAGTAGTGTACTTCTTTGTTTTGCTTTAGAGATAGTATTTCAAAGTTGTAATAATGTTGGTTTGGATAATAAGCTGTATTTTGGATTTCCGCTGCTATGATGGTTTAGTTTTCAGCTTATGCACTGTCTCGCCTGTTTTATATCAAAGTTATGTTATTATTATATTTTATCCCATGTGCTGTGAGACATTCTACATTTCCTTGTTAGTTCAAATTCCTTTCTTTTCCATTCTTTGGCGACCGTCCCGTGCTAGTCGGGCATTGGCACAACGCACTTTCATTGGAAATGTCAGCTGGTTCGGGGCGGGCCGTCACAACTACTTTTGCCGAAGGAAAATCTACTCAAAGACCACCTTAATTCAATGGACTGCACTACAACTATTGGGCTACGAGAATGAGGATTTATATGCAAGAAAGTGGTTTTAGTACATGGAATGCTACTCAAAAAGAATTTACGGCACCTACAACAGAGTATTCTACTTGGACAACAGTTCAAAAAGAGGATGAAAATGCAAATGCTAAAGCTATGAATATGCTATACTGTGCTCTTGATAGAAATGAGTTCAATCGTGTTAGAATTTGTACATCAGCATATCAAATTTGGGAAAAACTCAAAACTATCCATGAAGGAACAAACAAACAAAAATGTCAATGCTCAAAAACCAGTTCCAAAGCTTCAAGATGAAACAAAATGAAACTATCAATGAAATGTATTCAATATTTCAAGACATTTTACATGCATTGATAGGATTAGGAGAAAAATATAGTGACTTTGATATCATATCAAAAGTACTAAACTCTTTAACCGACGACTGGGAAAGTAAAGTACTAGCCATTGAAGAAGCAAATGACCTATCAACTATGAAACCAGAAGAGCTAATAGGAAATCTCATGTCTTATGAAGTAAATCTTCAAGCAAAAAGGGAATTAGCTCAAGAAAAGAAGAATGTGGCCTTTCTGCTGATAAAGAGGAACCTGAATCAAAAGATGAAGATCATGCCTTTATTGCCAAAGTCTTTAAAAAAATTCTAAAATATAGTAAAGGAAATTTCAAAAAGAATACCTCAAATAAACCTTCATCCACAAAATTGGAATGTTTCAATTGTCATATGAATGGTCATATTGTAAAGGACTGTCCAGAAATGAAAGAAAATCAGAAAAACTTCAACAACAAGAATAAGAAAGATAAATTCAAGAAGAAGACTTTTTCTGTTACATGGGACGACTCAGGTTGTAACGACCCGGGATTTTGTCGACTTTTGTTATCGCCATAAACTCAATGATGACTAACCAAACATCGAAAAATACCAGATGGTTAATGAAAGAAATTAGAGGGTGAGGAAAGATAAGATAGAAACTTAGAATAGAAGAAGAAGAAGAACACAACATCAGAGTAACACGAACCTCACAGGGGAACGAATAACATATAATATATATACATAACTTGAAATATACATTTGTACTTGAATATACATCATTATCAAAGTACAACACTTACAACACAGCGGAAATAACTATAGCTATATAATCCTAAAGCCTCCTGCTCCAAGCTCTTCCAGTATATCTGTAAATCCTGACTACTTGACTGCCCATACAAAATTGGGCACCCAAGAGTTTAGGGAAAAAAACAAAATAAACTCCGGGTCAGTCATCGGACTGGAATGAGTAAAACAGTTTTAATACAGTTTGAACAAGTAAACGATATCTCATAAGCCCACGCCGTATAACAGAACGGGTTTTTCCCTTATGAGAATCCAAATTATCTTTATACCAAAACCTTTTGATATTATAATAATGTCTATCAACCACAATATAATAATCATCTAGCAGAAACGCTTTCATCTCACGTTCTACATATATAGTATACAATCAAAACCGCAAGCACGTATTGGGTAATGGATTTCCAACTATGACAAGGTATGGAACCACCTTTCGCTAGTGTACCACTAGAAAGGAATACACTGGGTTCAACAAGAACATCTTGCAACTCGGCCACACATGACCGACCACTCATTTCGCTTGAGTGTATCGAATGTATATCACCAACGGTTGGGATCAACAACCATTTCCCGAATGGGACAGCATCAACAATAGATTTTTAGAAGTAAATGAAACTCTAGATCAGGTGATTATACACCCTACTTCGAAGCGACTGACATAGCCATGCTGCCTGCCCGATTTCTGTCATTTACCGGTGGATGAGGCTAGAAGCTACGCTTTATCATCACACCAGATTCAGTTCGAGTGTCACATCGTCAAATCCATCAAATCACTGATTGACGTCTACAACAGTACATTACGTGTTAGCTAAAGAAGTTTTCTTCTCCACTTCCACTCTTGGTACGGTTGAAGAAATCAATGTTCGTGACCTTTCTGGAAATACTCTATCAGACATTCATCCATACAAGTCGTCCAGGAACAGGATGAACCGAAGGCACTATTTAGTATATCCATCTTAGGCACTGTTATCTAAGATTTATACAATAGCCCTTGCACTTTACTCCGTCTTCAATTATCTTTGGCATATATGATTCGCAACGCTTATGCCAATACAGAGTGGTTCTTTGGATAATAATCCAATCGGTCTCTCCATATTAACGACGTTAAAATGGTCAAAACTTCGATAGTCTGTGATTTAACCATCAAAGAAAACACGGTGTGCAAACAAAGATATTATTTCCAGATGGAAATTCTATCAATCAAACATCACTTAACATTTTATCTCTTAAGTTCATTAATTTACTTATCTCCTGTTTCCCTATATTCAACATTTCTTATTTTCTAATTTTAGAAAATATATGTTATTACCATTGGAAAACATTTCCATTTCTTGTTTTCTGTATTAGAAAACATTCCTAATTCTTGTTTGGGAAACATTTCCAAAACTCCTACGTTTGGATTAAACAGATGTTTAGATAAAACATCGCTATGCCAACTCAAACCATTTCCTTTAATTACTAAATTCACTTAACCATCCTTTACTGCCGAACCTTAACCATTCCTTAGTTAAAAACGAAGCCAATCAAGTTGGGGTAGGACTACCTCTCAGACCTTAACTGAACAACATTTCTAACTTTGAAATAGGCAAAGTTCACTTTATATTTCTTTAACACTTCCTTACGTAACTCTCGTTCGAATATATCTCTATTCGATAACTCCTCCCTTCGAATAACTATATTTGATAATCTCTCTTACGAATAACTAGATTCGAAAACCTTTCTTCGAATAAACTAAATTCGATTAACTCTATTTATTTTAACCCCTATCGATTAACTCTTTTTACTTAACTCCTTACTCAACTCCTTTCGAAAACTAATTCAATAACTCCTTTCGAATAACTAATTCGATAACTCCTTATTCGAATAACTAATTCGATAACTCCTTTCGAATAACTAATTCGATAACTCCTTTCGAATAACTAATTCGATAACTCTTTTTGATTAAACTATAATCGATAACTCCTTTCGAATAACTAATTCGATAACTCTTTTCGATTAAACTATAATCGATAACTCCTTTCGAATAACTAATTCGATAACTCTTTTCAATTAAACTATAATCGATAACTCCTTTCGAATAACTAATTCGATAACTCCTTTCGAATAACTAATTCGATAACTCTTATGAATTAACTCCATTAATTTATCCCTTTTCTATTTGTTTACTTAACAAATAACGATTCCCTTTTCAATTCTATTTATTTAACAAATAAATATTTCTTTTATCTTTCTTATTTGTAAATGGTTTACAAATATATCCCTTTCATCTCTATTTTTAACATATTTATATCTCCTTTTATATTCTATTCTATTTATTCTAACAAATAAATATTTCCTTTATTATAACTTATCCTTCGATTTTATAATTATTTTCTTTTATAAAAAAATCCTTTTCCTTTTCTATATAAAATCCATCGATTTTATATAAATAATTCATTTTCAAAATACACTTTGAAAATCCCATTTCCCACATCCAGTATTTCTTATGGTATTTAACATACCACATAACAACGATAAATATCGTCCAAACACGCATAATCAACAACAGATTATAATTCACATCATATATCAAAATATATGAAAAACAATAAAGTAACTGTTGAGGAATCCAGTCGGATTCCTCCAACCTGTTTCCCTGCATCCACAGATGTTATACAATATAAAATCAACATCACTTTCAGTTCCATACGATATATTCTGTTAAACAGAATCAATATAGAAATTCAACTAACTGACTAGCAGTTCAATCAAACAGTCAACACACAGTCAATCAGCCAATATTTAACAGTTCTAAAAATACAACATGAAATTATAAACTGTTCAGAGTTAGTGAGATTTACTCACATTGGACTGTTATCGTTAAAAACGATTAACTGTCTTCGATTCAGACGGACAATTTATTTTGCAATAAATTGTAATGAGCTTCGATTCACTCCCCATCAACTCCATCGTGTAGTGCTCGTCCATACGATCCCAACGTGACAAGTTTCGCTAAATTTCGTTAACATATGACGAAGTTATTCAGTTTTGAAGTTTATACACATTTTAAACTAAATAAAACTTTATTAAATAAACTAATGGGCCTTAACCTCTTATCCAACCCATCCTCCTTCCTCAAAAGCCCAGACCGAACGTTTCTTCCCCAAATCACGAAATCAGTCGCTCCAGAAAATCAACGCACCATTCCACCGATTTCAAACTCCTTTTCCTCCCTCTTCTCTTCACGAAATCGAGCACTATTTCCACCATTCCTCTTCTCATTCGACTAGCTTTCAATCCATACCCACATTACCAGCTTCGCTCTCCCCCTGGAATTTCCGTCGATGTCAGCCACGGTGGAACCACCGAACAAAATTTACCACGATTCCCCTCAAAAATTCACCTAAGATTCCAAACCACCTCCTCATTCCAAAACCAAAACCAGAAATCTCAATCGATGATCCGACATCACGATTTCCGCAACCCTAGCATTGTTAGAACCCGCGCTGTACAAAACGAGGTCGACAAAAATCACGTCGAGCTTAACGAAATGCACATGAGACTGAAGAATCCGAGTATAGGAATTCAAATAACCAAGTTTGATGATTTATGGAATTTTATTTCCATTTGTTTTGAATTTATGAGGATCGAAATTGTTTACTAGAACAAATACTTGTGGCGGAACGCTTTGACCATAAATGAAAAGTGAATTAGGTTTTAGAAAGTTTAAGGACATTATATAGGATAGTTATAATAATTTAATATTCGATTATTATATTAAATTATAAGCAAACGCTATTTTTCTGTGTCCTCTAAAATCCCTGTGATCACATACGATATCTAAAAATTACGAAAATTGATATGCAGCTACAGTTCGACCCTACGATCCCAACGAAACTGGTTTCGTTGAACTTCGACTCCGTTTGCTCACACAGCATATTTTTAACTATCGAAATACTGATTGTTTTTCACTCTAAAAATTGGTACGGCCACATACTAACTCTAAAAATCACGAAACTTGACATCTAACAATAATTTGACATTGCGGATCCAACAAAATTAGTTTCGTCGAATTCCGACTTCGTTTGCAAAAGTGGCTATTTTTAAAGCCCTGAATGACCCTTTTAAATATATAAATATATTTAAATTTAATTAAATTTAATATTTAAAAATAAATATTATCGTATATATTCATAGTGGGAAACCATACGACTCCAATGGGATTTACAACTCGATATTTCAAATCTGGGTCAACCCGATATTCAATTTATATTGAAATTTCTTTTTAAAATATAAATAATTCCTTTATAAATTATAAAGGAATTCCATAGCGACTTTTCTAAAATTTGATTTGGATGTAAATCAAAATCTACACGACGAAATCCCGATTTTTCTCTTCCACTAGAAAGATATACTCCACCAGCTCCACACATTTCTTGTTTCACAGAAATCCGGCTTAAAACGAATCATGTACATTCAGTTGAAGTTCAAATCGCCAAATTACGAACTGCAGCACCATTTCAAGCTCGATTTTAATTATAATATAATTATATGTTCAAACTGTCGTTATTTAAATATATTCGTTATTCTAATTCAATTCTAAACTGAATTATATACTTTGAATTGTCCAGTTCACACCATATCGTCATTTCAGCCAATTCTGATTATTTCAGAATTAAATATATTATTTAATTTATTATTTTAATTAAATATTCACCATTATTTAATTCCACGACCATTAAATTCACTATATCACTATTTATATAATTAAATAAGTTAATTATAATACCTTTGCAAATGCGGGTCATTACACAGGTTCAGATTCATCAGATAGTGACAGTGATAATGAAAGCGAAAATGAATAAGCAAATGTGTGCTTCATAGTTCAACAATCTAATGTAAGTGACTTATCCTATTAAGAATTAATAGAAGTTAATGCTGAATTTTTTAATATTATAAAAACTCTAAAAAAAGCTTAAAGAAACTCGTGAAAATAAGAATAAAGTTGAATTTGAAAGAGACATGTTGAAAGATGAAAAAATAACATTAGAAGAAAAAATTAAAAAAGTTCAAGACATTCTTACAAATTCAGATAGTCAGCTTTCTGTTTTGAGTCAAGAAATCGAAACTCAAAAGACAAAGAATGATGAAATTAGTTCTGAGAATCACATGTTGAAAACTAAAATAAAAGAATTAGAATTAGAAAATAAAAGTATTCAAACTAAGTTAGAAAGCATCTCTAAAAATGTTTCTAACTTTAGTAAGGGTAGAGAAAATTTATCAAGAATTATAGAAAGTTCTCAGCCATCTACAAACAAACATGGTTTAGGATTTATAAAAGAATAAAAAATTCCTCCAATGAAAAATGCTAAACTAAAGAGGAAATTTGATTCAAAAATTAAAGACAAATCAAAGTCCATTAATAAAATTAAAATATGGGTTCCAAAAACTAATAATAGTTTGATTACACTACAACAAAATGACCGTATTACAACGGTGAAAAACAGCTGTAATAGACTTTTTACAACGGTGGGAGAACCGTCGTCTATTAAGAAGTTGTAATAGACTGAAATCTTTTACAATTTTTTTGCACCATTTTGGCACCGTTGTAAAATTTGTATTTTACAACTGTTTTATACCGTTGCAATAAACTTTATTACAACTGTGTATAACAGTTGCAATATATTTTATTTCAAGTATTATTTTAGAGTTGTAATATATGAACAAATTATATAATTATATAATTATATATATATATATATATTACTAATAAAAGAATTCATTCCAGAACATATTATCCACAAAACTAAAGAAATCAAACAAACTTAAAACATGAACCAAAATAATATATCAAAATTTTCAAACTCTCATCATTTTTTTTACATAATACGCCGAATTTATAAATTATATAAGCATCTCAAGTACATAAAGCAACTACAGAGTTCATTATCCAAGACTCTGAAATCCAAATGACTTGAAGTCATCTTTCATAAATATACATCACTGTAATACATACATAACGAAATCGTGATTTTCTCGCAATGTTGCTGGTCTTGCAATGGTCTTCATTCTTCGAGGTGACTTCCAATAAATTTGATATTTTCTCGCAATGTGGTAGGTGTTCTTGAATTAAACTATATGAAGTAACATATTAAGCAATAAGAATTAAGTATATTAAAGTGTGAAGTAACTTAAGTTAGTAAATAGCAACTAACTAGAAAAAGACGGTTTTTAAGTGGATTTATGGTATCATAGTATAATATTAAGACCATAAATCTACAATATGAACAAAAAATTACAATATATTATATTGTATATAGACATACTTATATTTCTTTCTAAGCAAGTTTCACTAAGCTCCTGAATAGCTAAATTGTAAAAAATCTATCCACTCCTTAAAAAAGACTAATTTTGCTTCCATGTTGTGTAACTCAGTGCCAAGAATACATTTGTGGAAGATAGAAAATTTGCAGAACCACAGGAAACTTCTAATATAGTTCGCACAAGACGCAATGCTTTGTTATATGGAGCTATATTGATTGTTTTTTTTTTTTTTTGACAAATTAACAGGAGCCATAAACTTCAATTTGACATATTCAAAGCCTTACAATAAGAAGTCTTCAGAAAACAGAAAACCTCTGTATAACAAAACATAACATTCGCAAGAAAAAAAACCATAACATGATCCCAAACTGAAACACAACAGGGAAACAACAATTAGAAATCACATAGTAAACCTTACTTGAAAGCATATCATAGGATGGACAATCCGCTAGCCTCAAGAACATCACATCACTCTACCTGAACCATTAAAAAAGAGATGTTGTTTAAATATAAGTAGACGTTTAAGAACGATTTAAAAAACCATATTGATAACAATAATTCAATAGGTAAAGTTATACAAAAAGATTAATACTAATCGATTATGAACCTTATTGATAACAATAATTAATAATTTTGTCGTATTCAAGTTAATTGATCTTATCTTATTCAATCAATAACGGTGTCAAGTCATTTTAAAAAACTGAATACAAAATTATAATTTTTTTTATGCATTTCTTAAAGTCTAATGAAAATCATGAAGCATTTAAAATAATGCTTCTACAATTGGGTCCGATTATTATAGGTATATTTCCAAGCAAAAACATAGTAAAAAAAACATAATAACTAGACTCCACATATATGTAAGAACTAAGAAACATATTGTTTGATATGTAATAATTAATATTTTGTGACAACTATAGGAAACTTCTTATTGATATGTAATAATCAATATTTTCAGTTAGCTTCATACCTTGAGAAACTCTCAACCAAAAGTTCTCAGCTACAGGAGGCAAAAAAAAGTAATAACGATAATCAATGAAATATATTTTTCCATCCCTAAAGATTATTATTTTCTAAAATTATATGCATGACATGTAGATGAAAAGCAGTAGCAAATTTTCAAAATAGGAGAAAAATAACAAGGCTATTGCTAGAAATTCAAATAATCTGCAGATGCTAACTGAAAAGGCACAGCGCACACCATTTGCCTTTTATTCCTCCATAGTCCATAATTCATGAATAAGATGATTGATTACTGTACCCGTTGCTCTACAACTCACCTGCACTATTATCGGATTATAGCAGGTTACGCTTGGCGCCTGCCCTCCGTAATCCATCGCGCGCCATCGACTTGAGATTAGAAAACTGATCAAAGTTGCTGCTCAACTGTCATGTCCCCCAGATTTGTTGAGAAGCCTGGATTTTCTGCGATGCTCATCTGAGTCTCTTTTTCTTTTTTCTGCCTGAGCGTAAATTAGATGCCCAAAGTGAAAGCTTCACGCTTTACCAAAGGGCCTGGCCTGGTAAGATCCTTCTTGAAGGAGATTGACTCCAAATCCTATAGGCGAAAATGGAAAGAAAAGCAGAAAGGAATAGGGACTTTTTTTGAAGTAGAGATTAGATTTAGGGTTAGCGTTGATTTACCGAGGAGCTGATAAATTATTGAAGGCAAATTCTATTCAGATCCATCTATTTGTTGAGTAGGCCCCAATTTTTTAAAAACTGTCGCATGACCAAAATACCCTTTACCTCGTAGAGTCACTACTAGGTTATGTTGCTTACCTCGTAGGGACTCTACGAGGTAATGGTGCTAATCTCGTAGAACCCCTACGAGGTATTGATGTCAACCTCGTAAGGCCCCTACTAGGATGAATCACAATCCCCACACCCGCGCTGCGTGGTTGATGAAAATGTGTAAAAAAAAATATATTCAACGAAGGGTATTTTTGTCCAGCGAAATTTTAAAATAAAAAAGGGGGGCTACTCAGTATTTTTTTGGGTCTGAATAGAATTTGCCATTATTGAAAAGTAGAAGCGAATCAAAACATAGGCCAAAAAAAGGTGGTGCAGAGGGAAAAAAATTATGGTTGGAGCCAAAATTTTCGGTTTTGGGGAACAAAGATTGACTTTGGAGCCAAAAGCAGTGTTATGGAGCGAAACTTTGGCATCGTGCAATGCCATTTCGAAACGGTGAGTAAAAAATTCCGACTAAGTGGAAATACAACATTATCAATAAATAAAACAAATGAAATTATTATGTTAACCATTAAGTATTTTTAAATTAGTATTACCACATAACAGTGGGAAAACCGACCGTTAAAAGCGTTTCGTGTAAAATTATTTATTAAAATATATTTGTAGTTGGATCTGAGTGAAAAATTATAGCGTACTTCAAAAGAAAACATAAGTAATTAAAAAAGTGTAAATCCAATTACACTGCATAGTACATGTAAATCAATTTAAGACTAAGAATATACTGTTAATTAATTGATTTTAAATCAGTCATACATTTTATTATATATCAAATAAGATCAATATACTCTTAGTGGTTAACTATTTTGCAGCTCTGAACTATTATTAGATTGAAAATCTCTATAAAAAAGAGTTGTGAAATGAATTCTAGTCAACATTTTTTACATGTGACTATAGTCTGTTACTAACATAGCTGAGGAGCATTTTGCTAATATGCCATACTGAAGGAATATATTGACACAATTATGTTCATATGGTATATCTATATTACTTATTAAGTATCATTACTTACTGAGCTAAGTCCAAATCAAGGCACCCCATTACCTTTTCTTGCATCAGGATATGAAAATTTTATTATTATGCACGTCAACTGAATGCACATTTAATGATCAGTATCTTCGTGCCATGGAACATAACTAGTTATAAACAGAGTTCGAAATTAACTATTAAAGCCATAATTATGTTTTTTTATAACAATCAAAATAAAGAAACTATTTGTAGAAATATCCATTTTATATTACATAATTAAACCATTAGGATGAAAATGAAACAAGTCTGATAAATGAGTCATAAACTCATACCCTCTTCCCAGTTATTTCCATAGCCCATGTTTGGATAATCAGATACTTCAACCATTGAGTGATCATTATAGCAATCTAGGGCTGTCAAGAATACATCATATATCATTTCGATAAATAAAATTAAAATTAAAATTGAAGCTGGTACCTTTTCACCAGAATGAGACAACAAAATGATTGTAACAAAAAGAAAGCCTAGGAAATTGAGGTTTAAGGAAGAGCAATACCTTGAGACAACAAAATGGTTGCAACTAGGTTTTTTTCCTTATGAATTGCAGCATAAGTCTTTGAGCCTCTGATTTGGAATCAATTTTGATAAAGGATAGAGATAGTAGGAGGAGATGATATTGGATGGTTACCGATTGGGAGGAAGCATAGGAAATGGGCGAAGTTGAGAAAATGAAAATGCGGAGGCATTGAAATTGGAACGCAAACGGAAAGAGCAAGGAACGAAGGATATTTGCAGCGAGGAAACAGGAAGAAAGAAGAGACACGGATACAGGCATAATCGGATCACTATATTTATGTTCCGTGCAAAATTGGCACGGAAAAATTGATTTTGGCTCTCTTACAGTAGGGAAACCTCCCTAACGGTCGATTTGATTAGATAAGAAATCTTTGTTGATTTCGTAATTATAATTTAATTTTTTGTAGTGATTGGTAAAATTGTCTAGAAAATTAAAAGAATTTTGTTATTATGAGTCATATCGATTATATCATTATAATATTCACATTGTCCTTGAAGTGCATTTATTATAAGAAATAAAAAAGCTAATTCAATGCTAAAATTTGCAAAAGTGGAAACCAAGAAGTTTTCTGAAATTACTGAATATTTTATAAAATTTCAAATTTATTTAAATTTATAAAATTCCAAAGTTGATTTTTTTTTAATTTAGTTATGCTTTTTCTTAAACTTTCGGTACCTTAAATATAAATATAAATTATAATTTTTATATTAATTATTATATTTTAATAAAAAAATAAAAATAAAAGTTGTTAAATATAGTCATCTATTACAACTATCATAAAATTAAAGTTGTAACAGATATCTATTACAACTGACAAAGAAAAAGTTGTTGAATTTTTGAATAGAAAAGGTTGTAAAAAACCTTTATTACAATGATCATTTTGTGACAGTTGTAAAAATATAGTTGTAGTAAGGTCATTTTGTTGCAGTGTTAGAAACAAACATATTAAATCATTTATGGAATTTGTGCATAATAATAAGAACTATTTATACAAAAGGGATACTAAACCCACTTGGTTTTGGCTTCCTAAGACCTAACTCTTAGGACCCTATTAAAAAGTGGGTACCAATGTGCTTATTAATATTTTTTGCAGGTACCACTCAAAAAGAAAAAATGGATTTTAGACAGTGGTGGCTCAAAGCACATGACCGGAGACAAAGATATGCTAACTAATATTTCATACTTTGATGGTGGCTCGGTTACCTTTGGAGATAACTCAAAAGGCTTTAACATTGGTAAAGGAGATGTGTGCAACTATGGTATCTCAAATTTACGTCTTATTACTAATGTTTCCTTAGTTAAAAATTTAAAACATAATTTACTTAGTATCAGTCAATTATGTGACAAATGTTTTAAAATAACGTTCTCTGAAAACAAATGCAGTATTTTTGACAAGGAACAAAATATTATTTTTGACAAGGAACAAAATATTATTTTTGAAGGACATCGAGATAGAAATATTCATGTTTTAAATATGTAAGTAAATAATAATAAAGAATTGTGATTGATTGCCAATAACAATGATTCTTGGTTATGGCGCAAGCGTTTCAGTTATATAAATTTTAAAACTATACAAAAATTTTCGAAACATGAGTTAGTAAAATTTCTACCAAAAATAAATTTTAATATAAACAATCTATGTGAAGACTGTCAAATAGGGAAATTAACCAAACCTTCTTTTAAATGAAAAAGGTTATTTCAACTTTACAACCATTAGAACTATTACATATGCACTTGTTTGGTCCTACTCAAGTTCAATCAATAAATCACAATCGTTATGTATTTGTAATAATTGACGATTTCTCAAGATATACATGGACTATCTTTATGAAAAATAAAAGTGATACCTTTGGACACTTTAAAGATTTCATCAAAAAGATTCAAAATTTTGAAGATTTAAAAGTTAAAAACATTCGAAGTGATCACGGAGGAGAATTCGAGAATGAATCTTTTGAATATTTTTGTAAAATGAAAGGAATAAATCATAATTTTTCGTTCCCTAGGACTCCACAACAAAATGGAGTTATAGAAAGAAAGAATATAACTTTACAAGAATGTGTTAGAACTCTACTTAATGGAAATACTTTATCTAAACAATTTTGGGCAGAAGCTGTAGCAACTACTTTGTTACGTATTAAATCGAATTTCTATTCGTCCTTCAACTAAAAATACTCCTTACGAAATTTTTAATGGAAGGAAACCAAACATTTCAGATTTTAAAGTTTTTGATTATAAATGTTTTTTCTTAATACTAAAGATCAACTTGGAAAATTTGACGCAAAAGCTGATCATGGAATTTTTGTTGGATATTCAGAACGTAGTAAAGCTTATCGTATTTTTAACAAATGTACTAATGTTATAGAAGAATCTTTACACGTGTCTTTTGATGAAAATTTTGATAAAAATATAAATAACAAAGATGAGGATGAAATAATTGAAAATACTAGTCTTGAAAATACGGAAAAAATTCCATAGAACATATTAGATCACGTCCCAGAATTCTGAGAGACCACCCTACACAAAACATTATTGGTGAAATCGATTCACACATTCAAACAAGAAGTAAACTAAATCAAATGGGTCATGTGGCATTTCTCTCAACCATTGAACCCAAAAATCCAAAAGAAGCCTCTACAGATGACTATTGGATTATATCTATGCAAGAGGAATTGAATCAATTCGAACACAATGATATATAGGAACTAGTACCTCGATCTGACGACCAATCAGTTATTGGTACAAAATAGGTATATAAAAACAAGGCTGATGAACTCGGAAATATTACAAGAAATAAAGCCAGATTGGTAGCTCAAGGGTACAATCAAGAAGAAGGTATTGATTATGAAGAACTTTCGCACCTGTAGCAGACTAGAAGCTATACTCATTCTCTTTGCATACACAAGTATTCATATTTTAAACTTTATCAAATGGACGTTAAAAGCGCTTTCTTAAATGGTTTTATTAAAGAAATTGTTTATGTAGAACAACCACCATTATTTGTACATGAAAAATACCCAGATTATGTATATAAACTTAAAAAAGCTAATTTATATGGTTTCAAACAAGCACCACGTGCTTGGTATGAAAGACTTAAAAGTTATTTAATAAATTCTGGTTTCCGAATAGGAAAAGCAGATCAAACTTTATTTATTAAAAATACTAATAAAGATATTTTAGTTATACAAATTTATGTAGATGATATAATTTTTGGTTCAACTAATGAAAATTTATGTAAAGAATTTTCTATAATAATGACAAACAAATTTGGAATGTCTCATATGGGAGAATTATCATATTTTATAGGATTCAAATTAAATAAATTTCAATTGGTGTTTTTATTTATTAAGGAAAATATTGTAATAATTTAATTAAACGTTTTGGTCTAGACAACACTTTGGGAAAGCCAACTCCAACGAGTACTTCTGTTCATCTTGAAAAAGATAAAAAAGGAAAAAGTGTTGATCAAAAATTATATAGAAGTATGATTTGTTCATTACTTTACTTAACTGCAAGTCGTCCTGACAGTATGATGAGTGTATGCTTGTGTGCACGATTTCAACCAGATCCAAAAGTGTCACATTAAAGAGCAGTAAAACGTATTTTAAGGTATCTTAATAACACTAAGGACTTCGGTCTTTTTTATCCGAAAGGATGTCCATTCGAATTATTATCTTATAATGACGCTGATTTTGGTGGATCCCGAATGGATAGAAAAAGTACAAGTGGTACGTGCCATTTCATTGGAAAATCCCTTGTATCTTGGTTTAGTAAGAAACAGAACTATGTATCACTTTCTACATGTGAAGCCGAATACATATCTGCTGCTTTAGCTTGTGCATAAGTAATTTATATGCAACAAACACTCAAAGAGTTTGGAGTAAATTTGACTAAATCAACAATATATTGTGATAATACTAGTGCGATAAATTTATCTAAAAATCCAATAAATGACTCCAGAGCTAAACATATAGATATCCGACATCACTTCTTACGTGACAACATAGAAAAGGATATTATTAATTTAGAATATGTCTCAAAACTGAAAACCAGATTGCAGATATCTTCACTAAACCACTATTAGAAAATTCTTTTATTAAATTACGATGAGAATTAGGGATTTTATCGGCAAAAGATATATAAATTAGTATAATATTTTCTTTACAAAAACAAGTACGTATTTGTGTTTTGACCTACTAACTGTATTTAGCCTATTTCCTGAAAATCCTCACAATCCTCAAGTTCTTTTTTGGCTACAGACTTCTGAAATTCTAACCACATATTCCTAGGTTGTTTTTCCTTATATAAACCTATGTTTTCTTTATCACAAATTTAAAAACACAAAATTCAAAACTAAAGAAGCTCAACTAGGCACACTATGTCATCAAATAATTCAAACTCTGCAATCAATATTACTATCACATTGGATAGTTCTTCCGATTCTCCTCAATTTCCAACATCGACTCCTAGATGTGAACCGCAATATCGTTGGGGAAACTATCACACTGGATATACTCCTGAAGCAATGAAGGCCAAAAGAGCTCTCTTCTCATCACCAAATACAAAATGAAAAATAAACGATCTGCATCACTATCAGATAGAACAAATAGCTCTACAGAAAGAGTTATACTTCGAACAGAAAGTTACCGCAACTCGCTTAAGCCTTCTCGAAAAAATGATCTACAAATTTTGTGGTTCAAAAGCAAAGGATGTTACTTCACCTTTACCAATTCTACCAAATCCTATTGATCCATCTTCCTCTTACTGAACTGAGAAAGACCCAGTAAATCCCTCAATACAATACTACACCTTCTCTCCTCAACAACCATCGTATAGTCCAAACTCGTGGGATAATAATTTCCAAGCTAATGAAGGAAGGAGTTCATCAACACCAAAGAAGACTCCACCTTCTAAAAATTAAACTTCCGTTTCATTTATATTTTTATTTTTTATTCACATTGTTATTCTATTATTTATATAAATAAAAATAGATATATTTCCGTAGAAAATACCTAAACAAACATCTGAGTTAAAAGAAATAGATGTATGAACAGGTTTAACAAAATTTTAACCTCATAACAGACGTCAGACCAAAATAAACCAAACGTCTGAAATGGCACTAAAATGAACTATATTATTACGGGTTAAAAATTGTTCCCAAAAAGACGTCTGGTCAAAAAACCATACGTTTGATTCATGTATCAAAAAAAATTCCTCCCAGATTCAGACGTCTGATCTTAAAAATCCAGACGTCTGAAATGACCCAAATTTGAACTGTTTTCTCTCGGGTTACAATTCAACGCAAAACAGATGTCTGTTTAAAAAATTACATACATCTGATTTCTAACTGACGTATTTTTTAAAAGGATATATGACTTCTCGCAATCATCACAACCATTCATCTTTTCATCTTTTCACTTTTATCTCTTCATCTTTTTACCACCCATAAAAACCCTAGCCCCCAAAATCAAAAAATTACCACAAAACTTCACCTTTTCATAACACAATCATGGAAAATTGAGGCAAAAGAACAAGAGAAGAAGAATCAACTCCTCCTTCCGAAGAATTAATCCAAAAATGGCTATTGGATGATATCGCCAAGGCAAGATACAAAGCAATGAAGGACTCCAAATTCTTCGAAGGTGCCTTTGTAAAGTTTGATGCTTTCTCAAATTATTGATTACTACAATATGCTAGACACTTTCATTTCGAATCACTAGTTGAATATAATAAAAATAATGTCAAAATTTATCCCCTACTAGTGAAGTTGTTCTTAGCAAATTTGAATCTTGACCATACTAAACCTCAAGTCAAAAAGGATACCATTTGGTCTTGGGTTTGTGGAAAACGGGCGCTTCTTTCAATGCAACGACTGGGTCAAATTTTACAATGTGCTTGGCAAGGTTTTGATATAGATACAATAGAAGTGGATATGTTAACAAGGGATAAGATTTCACACAAATTTCTCTCTGATAATCTCATTAATATGGAAGAGCCTACTTCAATGCATATTCGACCACAAACTCACCTACTAAATCACATACTAGTCTGAACCATTTAATATCGGAAAGGGAGCTATGAAAAAGTCTACAAAAGAGATTTTCAAGCATAGTACGCCCTATACTCAAATAAGAAAATTAATTAGGCGAAAATCATCATGGATGAATGGACGGATATCACATATAAGCGCAAATACAAGACTTTACACTATGGAGATTTATTACTCGGATCCTTGCTGATTGTGAAATAAACATCCCTAATATTCCCTCCTTAAGCATCAAATAAATTGGTCCAAAATTTTTGAAACTTATGGATATTCCTACAAATCCCGCTACTCTAGAATATATGTCTCTCGAAACTTGGACTGAACATGTAGCCTCACACCCAGAAGCAATCATACTTAAGCCTTCTCACCGTCGTCAACTTAGGGAAGAAGAAGAAGATGCAGAAATTCATGTCATTTCCCCCGAAAACTTCTTCCAAGCAATCTTTAATAACACTATCCCAAAATCAATCTAAAATTCACAAAGATTTGAAGCTTTTTGAAAAACAAACATATAAGATGTTTGACTCTATCAAAGGATTCTTGAACAAAATTGGGAAAAAGTTTCTTGCACCAGCACTTCTTCGAGCCAAGCTTAAGCTCCGGCTCCATTTCAATGATCCTCTAGTTCCGCTGAAGAAGTTCTCGATTCTGAAAAAGGCATTCCCAAAGACGGTGGGACAACTATTAAGGCATCTACTTCCGAGGGCTGGTAAGGATGGTTGATGGTATAGTGGTCTACGTATTTTTCCTACAAACTCTTAAATTATCTAAATGATGTGCAATATTTGGGTACTTTTATCCTTATGTTTAGCACAAATCTCTAGTATGTGCTATAGTATGTTATGTATGATGGTATGCTTGTCTATATATTATGTTATGTCTCTTTCTGTATGTTTGTGTGTAATACATACGTGCTTAAAGTTTTTATAAGTATTCCTTTTTGTCGGATGACAAAGGGGGAGAAACAAGTAATAATATATGCATGCTGACAGTGGGAGCTTATATAATTGTCATCAACTAAAAAGGGGGAGAATGTTGGATCTCACTATATAAATATTTTGACTATGACACTATACATAAGCATATATGTTATCGTCAAACTTTGTTTTCCAGGAAGATATTAGACAAGCAGATTAAAGAACACCAAAATGAAGATTGAATATGTTGTAAGAGTCTGTTAGTCCTAGAATTTTATGTTAAAGTCTTCCTTGATGATTACACACACACACACACACATATATATATATATATATGTGTGTGTGTGTGTGTGTGTTTTCACATTTAAAAGAGGCAAGGAATAAGTTTTGCCCAGAAAACAGACGTCTGAATTAAAACAAACAGACGTCTGTTTGCTGAGACAAAATTAAATTTTCCATAATATTCAGATGTCTGCTCTGAATTTTTCAGACGTCTGAACTGCTACGAAATGTACTATTTCCTTGTTGTTCCAATTTTTATAAATAAAACAGACATCTGAATAATATTTTTAGACATCTGATTATGAACAGTTGCAACCTATTATGAAGAGTCACAACTTTCTAATTCATTTCTCTTGATGAAATCTTTTCATAATTCATTGTAACTCTTTGTATATTATAAATAGAGCCTTAATTAACTAATCATTTCACCGAATTTCATTCTAACTTATTCTATCTTACTCAAAACTCTCTATTTCCAAAAAGCACACTATTTCCAATATTATCTTCCATAATATTTCACAAGCTTCACATTTATCATCAAGAAAAGACTATAGCAAGGGTGTACTATGTATTGACATATCCGTGTTAACAAGAACACAAATAAGTCATCAATTATCCTGTATTAAGAAAGACCTCTTCAACAGTTGAGGCAAGAAATCCCGTTCGGCTGTTCGGGTAATTGTGAACCTACTCCTCCGAGTAAAGTGAGGGTTTTAGTGATAGTGAAATACCAGAAGTGAGTCTGGGACTGGATGTAGGACAGTGGTCCAAACCAGTATAAATCGACTGTGTGATATCTACTTACTACTCAACTATATATACATACATCATCTTATACTTCATTCTACACGATCGTACCGCTATATAGCCTTTCACAGGCCATGCCGCTACAACTTTCTGCCCAAGCTCCTCAGGCCGGTCCTCAAGCTCCTAGAAACGAAAAGGACCCTGAACCCAGCAATCGCGGCATCAACATCAATTAATCGAATTTAAACTTTTCTTTTTAGAAATATAATTTTCCTTTCAATAATATGGGTATGCTGAAGTACACACGTACGGAGTTAGGATTTAGCTCCTAGGCATGCTCTGGATTCATCTTACACCCCCTTAGAATTTATTTTCATTTCCTTATAATAGCTCCTTAGCATCGATAAACTTTCTTTTTGAACATGGATTATGTTTAAGCTTAGCACAAACGACGCTCGCCGACCCAAACATAGTCTGTGTCAGCCATCGTTATTAAGTTATAGTCGATACCTGCCACCATATCGAACCAACTCCACAAGCCGAGTATGGTTAACCCTCCATAAGACAAGTATGGATTATACTCGCCACTTCTCTAAACCGAGTGCACTTTCCACTCGCCAAATTTCACAATACTCAAATATCACTTATGAAAATATGGTCAGTGCTTGCCACCGTCACTAAGAACATGGTCGATGCCCTCCACCATATCTAACTCCACTAGCCAAGTATAGACAAGATTATACAAGCCGAGCATGGTTAACACTGCAAAAGCCTGAGTATGGATACCACTCGCCATCTTAATAAGCCGAGCATGGTTAATACTTGCACTTCCATAAGCCGAGTATGGTTGATACTCGCCACCCCTTTAAGCCAAGTGTGATTACTGCTCGTCGACTCTTTAAGCCGAGTATGGTTAACACTCGCCCAATCAAGTTCAAAACCGTCTCTTAACCGAAATGGCCTACACAATCTTTGTAGGTATTGGATATTACGGCAAAAAATGACAACTACTTTCATAACACTCTCAGCCTTAATACGGTCTTTGGTGGTTATTGGTTTTCCTGCCTTAATACGATCTGCGCTAATCGTCGGTCTTCTAGCCTTAATACAATCATCATGATCGTTGGGTTTCTGGCCTTAATATGGTTCGGTGTAACAAACAACCCACACATTGAGCTCTGATGTAACATTCAGAACACACCTTCTTTTACCAAGAAAGATGTATTCTGAGGGGCAAAGTATTGACCAACTTTTTGGCAAAAGCTGTCACGGTTCAAAGGATCGAAGTCTAATGTCAAAAGGCTCACCAATCAACGCCAATCGACACCAACAGACGGCCTTTATTCTAGAAAGCCTGAGTAGGAATTGACCCAAGCCGGCCTCACTCAAAGCAGCGACATATTGTATTCCGGCATAATCGCTCTCCCGAACCGACCGAGTCAAGTATCTCCTCAAAGATCAAATGGATCACATATCCCTGGATCTACCTGGAAATATCCAGATGAGTCATTCATTTCTTAGCCCGAATCTCAAGGCATTAAAGGCGGTCAACACTTCCGGCCAAAGCGCTACTTATGATACACCACATCTCGAGTTCCATACAATCCACAATTCTCGAGGATACTATTACCCAACAGTAGTCCGGGTCCCACCACCACAATTGCATCACTGGATCGAGCTCCACGTGTCCAAGTTCTACAAACGAGGCAGTCCATGTTGCATCTCGTTCAGCCCACTTCTTCATCCATAAATACCTTCTTCCTCAAAATAGAAAGGCATTCTGATTGAAGCATTTTAGATTATCAAAAAGGAAATTATGCCTAACTCTAAGAATAGCCAACTCTTTCTCTGTCACTCAAGGATTTTGTGTTCACCTCTCACTTTCTTCAAAAAAGAAAACATATTGTACTTATCAAAAGCAAATCAATATATATATATATAAAGTGGACGTAGGCACCCTCTCTTGCCGAACCACTATAAAAATCTTGTGTGTCCCTTGTCTTTATTTACTTTTCTGCACTTTGTGATTATTGTTCATGTGTTCTACGCACAATTGGGGGTTGACTGTCACTAGTGACTAACTTTTAGACGTCAACATAAGTCATCTTGCAAGTTCTTATGTCACTTTATAAAACTAATTCTAAAACAGTAAGAAATCAATTATAAAACCCATTCATTAATAAAACTTGATCTTCTAACTTCATAAACTTCGTTTATAAAAACTTTGTTAAGTTCAAACACTTGAAAGTCTATTTATAAGGCTTGTTTATAAATCTCCATTTGTTATAAAATGATTTTATAAAATCCTTTATAAAACTAATTATAAATCTTCATTTATTTATAAAACTTCATTCGTTATAACACAATCCTTTTATAACTTTCAAAACTTGGTTATTTAGGCTTACGGGAAATCATAATCTTCAAAATCCACTAACATTTCATCCAATACCGTTTATTATTTAATATCATAATAGGGTTTAATTTAATTCAGCAATCATCATCCAAGTTTTAGTGTTACTTAGGTTAAACAGTTCATATGTGTATAATATGAAAGTGATAACATCCAATACATCGAGGAATCATGTTGGATCCACAAACATATCCCCTTACATCACAACTCATATATTACCACATATACGCATAAAAATATATAAAATAAGCTAATTCATATAATATGAATCTTTCGCTTTTAAGCATGTGGTGTCGAAGGTCATCCGCTCCATGGACGAGAATATATAAACCAAACTAACTGAAAAGGTTGTAAATCGTCCAAACAACCAACCATATAATATAATATGAAATTGATAGCGAATATTATTACATGGTATAACAATATTCAATAATGTAGAATTTTAGCTCACGTCATAAAATATTTAAAAGGCTACGATTTTTAATTCACCATCCAAATCAACGGACAATTGTGAGTCGTTGAATAGTTAAAATCGAAGACATTCGATTTTTAATTAAAAATCCAATAAGCTCTGAATCAGTTCAATCTTATTCTTACGTGTAGATTACACGATTATGGATTGAACGGCGAAGACGATGCCTTAATTGGACCTCATATGAAATAAAATATGAGCATTCAATACTTTATTGAATTAAAAAATTCTACTTTAAACTAATTACGTCTATGGCTTAATCACCTTACTTCAAGTTTAACAAAATATGTTTAAACCCATGATTAGAACGTCTAAATCATGCAAGCTCCAAATCGACAATAACATGGAGCATTGGCCTCCGTTTATCTTGCTATCGTGCCAACTAGGGCCCACCGAACCCGCGCCACCTTTGCAACCCACTTCCTCTACCTTTGACGATCCTATAATGCATGACTGCGTATTCTAGAGCCAACCACGACGCCATAAAGCCCAAAAAAAAAACTCTTCAAATTTCTTTTATCCCCAAATGCTGGCCATCATGGACGTCGAGCCATCGCCACCATTGTCATAGGACGCACCATACTCCTCCTACCTCCACCTAAAGTCGCATCACCTCAATCGACACGAGTTCACCTAAAAATGGAAATGCATGTTTACATTCCTCCAATGTCTCGTACTTCTGACGTTTCCAGGTGCTTAAACCACCACGTGCGCCTCTCCCTCCTTCGCTTGGACCTTTCTCCTTTATACCTCATGGCGTAATAGTTGACTAGTGTGAGACGCGATGAGAAATATGAAAATGATCCATTATTGGTTTTGGCGAATTCCGACCACACAAGTAATCCGATCGACGAAAGGCCAACGTTAATGAGTTTGCATCGTTGATATAGATAACTTTCATATTGGAAGTTTTAACTAGAAATGGACGGATTAAATCGAGGAATTATGGCTATTGATGGAGCTTGAAGGTCATGTTTTTAGAAATGGAAACAATGAGATGCTCAATTATATAGCATTTCTAGAAAACACCATTAATCCAAGCCAAAATTTTCCAAACTTCAAATGGGACGTGCTCACTATCGATGATAGTAAATAACCCACATTACGAACATATTGGAACTAGTTTCGAAAGATAATTCGATCATATGCAAAAATAGCTTTCGAAATTATATTACACTAATATAATTTTAAATTGTTAGTCGACACGCGTTTCTATCGCGCACAATCATATGATAACTCCAATCGTTACAATATTTGGAATCTTATAATAATTTACCATTCCAAATCCGTTGAAACTGATTTTATCGAATTTCGACACTGTTTGCAATATGTTTTTTATGTGTTAATCAAAATCAAGTAATAACTAATCGACTTCTAAACACCCAATTTTATTAATAATAATTCATTATTATCATTCTAATTCAAATAAGATTATAATTAAACTTCAAATCAACCTAATTTCATTTTAAACTCAAGACTCAAAACTAGTTCATAACAATATTCAAATCCACTTATAAATTTAATTCAAGTCATTAGATTTCAATATCAGTCGTATTAATATTTAAATTCGTTAAATATTTGAGTGCCAAAAATCCGAGTTTTTTCATTAATTAGCATCTTCCAAGGAGACTTTGTATTTTTTATTTTAAATTGGATAAATAAAGGGAACAAAAAGGACAAAGAAGAAGGAAAAATAAATGTTTGTCCTTCGAGCTCAACGTTAAACTTCCTCACCGCCGGGTCTCTGACCTAGGTAGTGTTCATGGATAAAGTTTGATCAGGTTGCATGTTGGACACGAACGCATCGGACACGCAACTGGACATGCAACTGGACACGCATTGGACACCAATAATTAATCTTTCAAATCATATTTAATTATCCCGTTTAACCCTTAATTTTTTTAAGATCTTCCATTAATATTTTTAAGGATAAATTAACACGAATAATCCTAAGTTTCACGTGTCTTCTCATATTAATCCGAAGTTTTGATTATTTTTAGTTAATCCTAAGTTTAGGGTTCCCTTCCCATATTGATCTCATGAACCTAGTGACCTGCTATAGCCAGTGAAAAGGCGATGCTCTGATTTTCACCCTTTCTTTTCTCGTTAATGGCGACTTGGCCCCTTTCTTTTCTTCACCCTTTTTACCTATTTTCCCCCTCGATCAATATTTCCCTACCACCTTAAATTCTCTCCACCTTCTTTCTTCTCCTCGCCCCTAGCCTTCCAAGCTTTCGCCATCATGAGAATTAAGAGTGCTCCCCTTTTCTGATCTATCCTATTCATCGCTCCTTTTCTCGCCAAGCCATGATTGTTATTGATTGCCAACTGCCATTCTTTTCTGGCCTTCTCTCGCTTGATCTACTGCTTCATGTGGTTCCATGACTTTAACTTGTTAAGAAAGCTTGTTCTTTCTGATAGATCTACACTAAGGGCTAACTAGCCTGGCGACCAACAAGAGATTTCCTATTCTCATATCCTGCTCATGATGGTAAAAGCCTTCTAAAGATAAGGAATTTGAATGATCATACAGGACTAATTGTAGTGTTTAATTGCCAAGGAGTTGGTTGGTATGTTAGAGCAGAAGTATATGTCAAGACTCTCTGGAGATGATTGGGATAGAGATGCAATTGTATATTCGCATCTAGGAAGAGAAGTGGCATACCTTCCAGAGAATGCTTGGAACTATAACGAGTTCTAGAAAGTGGTTCTTCCTTCTTTCTTTACAATTTATTTATGATCTTATCCATGTCGTACATAAAGAAGGTTGGAGATTTCAAGCTCAAAATTTGAGTATACTACACTAACAATTCTTATAGTTGAGTCTGAAACAAAATAAAATGCGATCCTAGCTACAATTGAAGGCCCGCCAGGTTGGTCTAGCTAGCACCCTTGAATACACTAATTCTAGATTAAATGTCAACGAGTTGAGAAGAAAATAGAGGTATAAAGGCAACGAGTTGAAAAGTTTGACAACTCCCTTTTGCCTGTCCTCCATACGATATAATTTGTGATTCAGTGTTATTGCAGGTTGGTTGGATAATAAGATGGGATAGTAGTTTGTAAATGTTTTGAAGAGGAAACTGTGTATGATTTGTATGATTCAGAGGACAACGGTTATTCAATTCTCTTACTGTGACACCCTACATCCGTTATTGTCACTCATTAAGAGAATGCATTAAGTTTCGTGAAGCGTTATAGGTAAACAGGCACAGAACATTACAAGACAGATGTAAAAGACAACAACGGAATTTAAATTTTATTTAAAACATAATTCATAACATTGTGGTCCAAATTATCACAAGTCTGGAACTACATAAAAAACCATTACAATAATATAAAGCTTCTGTCTAGTACCATCAGAGTATAGAAATACATAAAAGAAAAAGCATAATTCCCCAAAAAAGACAAAGCCATAGTAGTAAGGATAGAACTTGAGCATTACATCAAAAGCAACTCCTAGCAAGATAAAAGCAGAATCACGGTCAAGACTGAGTATTCCCGCCCTGAGAACCTGGGGGGAAACGGAAGAAAGAAGAGGAAACAAAAAGGGTCAGACATAAAGTCTGGCGAGTCCAGTTACTTTTAGTAAGTAAATAAATAGAAGTATCATGACAGGCATATAAAGTGAATAAGAAAGATAACAAAATATAAGGCAGGTATGGCAAAGGTAAGAAAGATAAACATGACAAAGTGTATACACTTCTCTAATGATTACTCCGCACTAATACTAGTATAACCAGAATGGGATGATCCCAACAACAATAAGATGGTAGATTTAGGCGTACTTCCGATGAGAGGTTTTAACCTCATACAATCCATAGGCAGCCCAACCAAACATGCTCCTAAACTTTACAAGAGTCTAAGTGTACCCTAACTACTACCCTAATCGATCGGCTCCCTACTCCGTAGATACCCTATGCCGACCCCACAGTAGGAGGTATCACTTTCCTAAAGTAGCAACCCTTCGTGACGTGCACAACCATATCTACTGGTGTCACGGCCGCCTTATCCCCCTCTACCCGGCTCATGCACGCACATGTCCCCGGTCGGTTTGCGCCGCCCACACCGCCCTTCACGTTTGGATCTCTTACAATCAGCCCAGTAAGCGTGTCCCTACTCCGACCTAGGACAGAGTGCTCGTTCGATACCGTTATGGGTTACTGACTGAAATGGATCCCACACACAAGATGATACAAGCTTTCCCCCTTGTCTTGTATCTCCCCACTAGGATTTCTACATGTTATGTATACCTATTGGTATCTTTAATTACACAATGCCCTCAGGTTAAGTTTGTGGGCATATATATAAATATTACCCACCCCCTCAGATTTACTTAACCCATCCACTGTTCAATCAAATTTACTTAACTCCTATTCGAGTTCATGTTCATACAATCCCTATGGATTCAACTAGATTAAGCATTCCACTTCATTACCATGTCCATTTATGGTTATAATGCAATGGACACCTCACATTAAGACTACAACTTGTGGATGCTGGATATGCCGGTAGTTCCGGGCAGGCTTCTTCCATAAGTCGGGTTTAAGCTCGTGTCTCTGAACGTTTCGTATTTGTACACTAAGACGCCTCACATTAGACTACCACTTGTGGTTGCTGGATATGCTGGTTGGTTTCGGGCAGACTTCCACCACAAGTATAATCTAACCTCGTGTCTAGGCACATTACAGTTTCTAATTAGTGTAATCCTAGGAATTTCAATATTATATAATTCCTTACCTATGTCGTTATAGGTTTCAAGCCTCTTTACCCCTAAATATTTCCATAATGAATTATACGCCCTAAATTTATATTCATAAACATTATTCAAGTTATCCCAATTTTTCCCTTTACAAGTTATTCCCAATTTCAATGTTTTTGCTCTCGCTCCCAAAATTATGCGTTTGCATAATTTAGCGGGATGCCTAGGCTCGAAAGTAGCCTCGCTATATAAAACAAAGGGAAAGGTGAAGGGAAGATGACAGAGATGATTATTCTAGTAAAATTGACATAAACATTTAATGGCATAATGTTAAGATGGATACATAAGAATAGATTTGGTGAACTTGTGATAATAAACTAGTTCTAACATAGTCGGGATGTCATAATAGGCATGATTAGATCTAAACAATGATTTAGATGTCCAACTAATGACAGATCCAAATTTACCACAACATGATAGGTACAAGATGATCTAAATATCGAATTAGATCTAAAATCAAAAGTAGATCTGACATGATAAAGGTTAAGATCCAAGTCATAGTTAATTCAAAATATCATGGATTCACAAATTACAATAGATCTGATATGATTTGGTCATAGGCATAGATCCAGTTTTACAGTCATGTCATGTTTTACTTTTAATTATTTAAATCTAAAAGTAACTTAAACTCATAGTGTTTGGATTCTAGAAAGATAGAAAAAGATTGGCAGTGGTTGAATCCAGATCTACACTTGAATTTCTAAACTTGATTAACATGATTAGCTCTAGTTGATTGTTGAAGAAGAAACAGTTTGATTTAGTCCAGGCACCAACATCATTTAGGCCTCTGTTGATTTCCGTGTGAGAAAACCAGAAAAATGAGGCCGTATATATAGCTGCCAGCCCCCAGAACCGACACGCCACATCATCCCTAGGGGGGTCGAACCTGGGGTCGACACCCCCTTAGGGGTCGACCAAGAGGTCGATACTCCCCTTAAGGGGTCGACTCCCCTAGACTGGAATTTTCCCGCTTACCCGAAATTCTACGATTTTGATTTTTGAACTGAGATTTTGAACCTTTGGACTACACACACACACACAACACACACACACACACACATATATATAATTCTCTTGCACGCATAAAACTTCAACCTTCATAATTTCTTCATACAGTGTACACTTGACGCAAACCAGATGTCTTTCTTGACCAGAATTTCGAGACGGTCGCAATAGAGCAATCTGTTTCTCTTAGTTCTGAATATTAAATTAATTATTATTTAATTTTTCCTCTTTAATGTTGTTAAAATTACGGGGTGTTACATTCTCCCCTACTCAAAGGATTTCGTCCCCCAAATCTTCAAGTTAAGAAGAATATATATCCTACCATCCATCACCCACCTACTCATCCATCACCCATCTACTCATCCATCAATCACATGCATCCATTGTCCTTAAAGACTTCTGATGCATATATGAACATATGCAAAGGTGTGTGTATATGTCCCAACACTAATGAGAGGATCAGGCGGTCTACTAATTCATTCGACCTCCTTAATGAAATGTATGTTAGTGCTATGAATCCAACATGTATGCAAATAATCCAATTATAGCATGTAATTTCTATATGTATGCACACTCATTCGTCCAAATGCAACATCCATATGATAATACATCCATTTTTATCCATTAAAAGAAAAAAAATGCACACACATCCATATGCAGTATGTGAGTGATTGAGTCGATCTAGTGCCTAATGTGTGTGTGTATGCATCCATAGGAAACCACTAGCAAACACTTGCATCAACTTGCATCCATCAAACATAACATGTCTCAAACACATGCTTACATCCATAAGATTCCTATCTAAAGGTCGAAAATTCAGTTGATAGGATATACTTAAATGATGGAAACAAGCATAGATAAATCTTTGGAAAAAGGAGTTAAGAACATACCCTCGAAAAGGAAAGGGTACGAAGCACGAATCTTGACTTCGATTTCCCAAGTTGCATTCATTGGGTTATCTCCCCACTGAACCTTCACCAACTTGAATTCTCTATTGCGTAGCTTCTTAACTTCTGATCCAAGAATTCGTGTAGGAACTCATCTGACTATCATCTCCCGTTCCACCTCTACTTCCTCCAACATACTCGGTTCAACTACTTCCGCGGTGTAACGTAAGCACTTCCGTAAATGAGAAACATGGAAAACATCGTGACCACCAGATAGTCCCTCGGGTAGCTTTAATCTATAGGCCATTTGGCCAATCCTTTCTATTATGGGAAATGGCAATACAAATCTTGGTGCCAATTTCCCGACAGATCCAAAACGAACCATGTTCCTTAAGGGTGACACTTTAATAAAAACCTAGTCTCCTACTTCAAATTCGATGTCATTTCTTCTCTTGTCAGCGTAGGATTTCTGCCTATCATGAGCGGTCTTCATTCGTCATCGAATAAGATCAATCTTCTCGGACGTTTCTCTAACCATATCTGGTCCAAGTAATAGCCTCTCTGTAGATTCCCACCAACAAGTTGGTGATCTACAAGGTCGTCCGTACAATGCTTCGAAGGGTGCCATGCCGATGCTAGCTTGATAACTGTTGTTAGGCAAACTCTACCAAAGGAAGATGTTCTTTCCAAGTCCCTCTGAAGTCTAGGATACACATCCTTAAAACATCCTCAAGAATTCTGTTCACCATCCTCGTCTGTCCGTCGGTTTGTGGGTGATAAGCGGTGCTCAAACATAACTGTGTACCCAATGCTTCTTGCAAGCTCCTCCAAAATTCACTAGTGAAGATGGGGTTCTGGAAGGTACTCCATGAAGACGGACTATCTCACGAACATAAATTGCTGCCAATCATGATGTCGTCCTCTTATTCTTAACTAGAATGAAATGAGCGCTCTTAGTAAGTCTATCCACCACAGCCTAAATACTGGTGTTGCCTTTCTTTGATCTAGAAAAACCATCTATGAAATCCATAGAGATGCTCTCCTACTTCCATTGTGGAACCTCTAAAGGATGAAGTAAACCACCGGGCTTCTTTTGCTCAGCTTTGACATGCTGACAAACTAAACATTGAGAAACAAACTCTGCCACATCTTTCTTCATCCCAGCCCAAATGAAAACCCTCTTCATGTCTCTATACATCTTATCACTACCTGGATGAATAGTCATCTTAGAATGATGGGCTCCCTCTAGGACTGTCTTTAACAAGTTTCCAGTTTGGGGAACACAAAGCCTTTCATCTCATCGCAACCACCCATTTTTATATGGAATATCTATTGAGGTGACTAGAAGTCTCCCATTTACTGAGCTTATTCAAGATGTCTAAAAATATTTGGATTATCTCGCTGCGAAGCTCCTATCTGATCCGTAAGAGTAGGTCGTATCTCTAGCGATGCAAACAAATCAGGTAAAATCTCGATGAAAGGTCTAAAGTCGAAAGTTGATATAAACTCTAACCTTTTCCTCTCCACAAACAGAGGACTTAAGGCCATCCTCTGCCTACTTAGTGTGTTTGCCATCAATTACCCTTGCCAGGAGTATAAGCAATCTCAAAATCATAAGAAGCTAGGAACTCCATCTACCTTTGTTTCCTTAAATTAAGATCCTTCTGCGATAACAAGTACTTGAGAGATTTATGATTGGTGTACAACTCGAACTTCTCTCCAAGTAAATAGTTACGCCATGTCTTACTTAGTGTGTTTGCCATCAATTACCCTTGCCAGGAGTATAAGCAATCTCAAAATCATAAGAAGCTAGGAACTCCATCTATCTTTGTTTCCTTAAATTAAGATCCTTCTGCGATAACAAGTACTTGAGAGATTTATGATTGGTGTACAACTCGAACTTCTCTCCAAGTAAATAATTACGCCATGTCTTAAGTGTGAATACTATGGCAGCTAGCTCTAAATCATGGGTAGGTAGTTCTTCTCATGAACTCTTAGTTATCTACCCCCATAACATACTACCTTTCCTTCTTGCATCAGAACCACACTAAGCCCTATACCACATGCATCGGTAGTAAACTGTAAATACTTTGTTTCCATTGTGCAAGGTCAGGGATGTTTTCAGAGCCCTCTTCAACCGTTGGAAAGCAACATCACAATCTATATCCCATGAAAACGGCAAATTCTTCTTTGTCAGCTTGGTGAGTGGGGCTGATATCTTTACGAAGTCCCTAATGAACTTCCTATAATAGCCTACTAATCCGAGAAAGATTCTCACCTCTGTTGCATTTTTCGGAATTTGCCAATCTTGCACTGCAATTACTTTTGCAGGATCTACAGCTATCCCATCTTTGGAAACCATATGCCTAAGAAATCTCACCTCTTTTCTCCAAAAATGGCATTTGAAGAACTTTGCCTTAAGCTGATGCGCATGGAGAGTTTTCAAAACTTATCTCAAATGTTGGGCATGCTCTTCTTCGCTTTTTGAGAAGATCAAGATATCATCAACAAAGACTACGACAAATTTATTTAGAAACTCCCAAAACACCCTACTCATCAAATCAACAGAATAGGCGGGTGCATTCGTCAACCTAAAAGGCATAACTAGCCATTCAAAGAAACCATCTAGAGTTCTAAAAGTGGTCTTGTCTATACTGTCCTCAGCCACCCTCAACTGATGAAACCCCATGGCCAAGTCTAACTGAGAGAGTACCGAGGCACCAACAAGATGGTCTCTATAGTCTACACACAAGCGAAGAGAACCATCCTCCTTAGTTGTGAATACTACTGGAGCACCTCATTCAAATACGCTTCGCCTAATAAACCCTTTCTCAAATAGCTTCCCTACTTGCTTGCTAAGCTCCCTCCTTTCTCTTGGAGCCATATGGTGCACATGCAATGCAACTGGCTTTACATTGTCCACCAAATATATTCGAAAACCAATCTCGCGCCTCGGAAGTAAGCCACGGACCTCCTAAAAAACATCAGAATAATCTCGGACTACTGGAATAGATTGCAGATCATCTATAGATGCATCAAGAGACTCTAGGAAACTAAGCATGATAGACCCTTGGGGGTCACAAAAAATCTCGAGGGTCCTCCCGTAGCAAGTCAAAAGTATAACGACCCTCCTCTCACAATCTAGAATGGCACCATACGTGGTTAGCCAATCCATCCCTATAATCAAACCATAGCCCATAAAACCGAGCACATACGCTTCGCATTCAAATTCGATGCCTAACACAGATATTCTCAAACCTCGACAAATCATAGACAAATGAGCCGAACCGCCAACGGGGTTTGAGACAACTACAACATCCACTACCATACTAGTATTTAAGTGCAGAGATTCAACCACAGAACTAGATATAAATGAATATGAAGCGCCAGAATCAAAAAGAGTTCTAATAGGATGATTGGAAAGAGAAATTAAACCTTCCACAAAAAATTTTCTACCTCTATCTGGAGCACTGATCGCAAGATCATGCACCTACCCTCCAGAAGCTCCTGCCCTATGACCTTGTCCCTGTTTTTTCGGGCACTCCCTAGAATAGTGTCTGACTTCTCCACAACTGAAGCAAGAATTCTCCCTTCTTTTATAGTCTTCCACCAAGTGACCCTCACGTCCACAACTGTGACACTTCCTCTTATCTTTAACCTTGTCATTCTTTCCACCCTTCTTCTGTTGTTGCTGTTGTTGTTGTCCTTTTTTTGGCCATATCTTCTTATTTTGTGTTGTTTCCTCAGCGTTAACTTCCTTCTTTTCTCCTTTGTCTTCCTCATGCATCAAGGTCATATCAACAAGCCTTTCAAAAGTTGCCCCTATTGGACTTTGGGACATAGCTAACCCATGAAGGGGTTCATTCAACCCTTTAGCAAATCGCAAAGCTTTCTTATATGGAGTATCTACTAGTTCCAATCCAAACCTTGCTAGCTTGTTGAATTTGTTTACATATTCTTTAACAGTCATGTTTCCTTGTTTGAGCGCCAAGAACCTCTCCATTTGCATGCTTTTCTCAGCTTGGGAAAGAAACTTCATTTCAAGCCTCTATCTAAAATCATCCCAAGTTTCCACTGGACAGCCTGCTTGGGTTACTTCCCACCAAAACGAAGTTTCGTCTTTTAGTAGCCAGACAACTAACTGAATCTCCCTTCGATCTTCCACTTCAAAAATTACAAACAAGTCCTCTGTCTCCTTGATCCAATTCCTTGCCTCTACGAATATCTCGGTTCCATGAATGACTTTCTTCCCATAGCACAAAAATCTTTGCAGATCTTAGAGAAGTTGTCTGCATGCGAATGAGGAGGAGGAGTAACGACGGGTGCAGCCGCAGGAGGAAAGTTTCCTTGGTCTTTGGCAGGCCCTACGTCCTCCAAATACCTATGGAACTGGCCTGGTATCGTAATGCCCTCAGGAATATTAGGTTCCCAGACATGCTGAAAAGAAAAGGAAAGAGATTCAGACAAAGGATCGAAAGATATTACATATGGATTTTGGGGAATGATTTCAAAACAGACTTTTCTTTTTGAAAATGCTTTCTTTGAAAACCCTTTTTGAAAAAAAATCAAAAACTTTTATCTAATCGGGAAACCTTCAGCTCTGATACCAAGTGCGACACCCCACGTCCATTAATGTCACTCATTAAGAGAATTCATTAAGTTTCGTGAAGCATTATAGGTAAAAAGACACAGAATATTACAAGACAGATGTAAAAGATAGCAGCGGAATTTAAAAAACATAATTCATAACATCGTGGTCCAAATTATCACAAATCTGGAACTACATAAAAACCATTACAATAATATAAAGCTTCTGTCTTGTACCATCAGAGTATAGAAATACATAAAAGAAAAAGCATAATTCTCCAAATGAGACAAAGCCATAGTAGTAAGGATAGAACTTGAGCAATGCATCAAAAGAAGCTCCTAGCAAGATAAAAGCAGAATCACAATCAAGCCTGAGTATTCCCACCCTGAGAACCTCGGAGGAAACAGAAGAAAGAAGAGGAAAGAAAAAGGGTCAGACATAAATTCTGGCAAGTCCAGTTACTTTTAGCAAGTAAATAAATAGAAGTATCATAACAGGTATATAAAGTGGATAAGAAAGATATCAACATATAAGGCAGATATAACAAGGTAAGCAAGATAAACATGATAGAGTGTATACACTTCTCTAACGATTACTCTGCACTAATACTAGTATATCGAGAATTAGACGATCCCATCAACTATAAGATGGTAGATTTAGGTGTACTTCTAATGAGAGGTTTTAACCCCATACAATCCACAGGCAGCCCAAGCTAACAGGCCCCTAAACTTTACCAGAGTCTAAGTGTACCCTAACTAATACCCTAATCGACCGACTCCCTACTCCGTAGGTACCCTGTGTCGGCCCCATAATAGGAGGTATCACTTTCCTAAAGTGGCAACCCTTCGTGATGTGCACAACCATATCTATTGGTGTCACGACCATCTTATCCTCCTCTATCCAGCCCATGCATGCACATGTCCCGGGTCGGTTTGCGCCGCCCACACCACCCTTCACATTTGGATCTCTTACAATCAGCCCAGTAAGCGTGTCCCTACTCCGACCTAGGACAGAGTGCTCGTTCGATACCGTTATGGGTTACTGACTGAAATGGGTCCCACACACAAGATGATACAAGCTCTCCCCCTTGTCTTGTATTCCCCCACTAGAATTTCTACAGGTTATGTATACCTATTGGTGTCTTTTGTGACATAACCCCCTCAGGTTAAGTTCATGGGCCTATATATATAAATATTACCCACCCCTTCAGATTTACTTAACCCACCTACTGTTCAATCAAATTTACTTAAACCTTGTTCGAGTTCATGTTCATACAATCCCTATGGATTCAACTAGGTTAAGCATTCCACTTCATTACACTGTCCACTTTTGGTTATAATGTACTGGACCCCTCACATTAAGCCTACTACTTGTAGATGCTGGATATGTCGGTCGGTTCCGGGAAGACTTCTTCCACAAGTCGGGCTTAACCTCGTGTCTCAACACGTTTCGTATTTGTGCACCTAGACCCCTCACATTAGATTACCACTTGTGGTCACTGGATATGTCGGTCGGTTCCGGTCAGACTTCCACCACAAGTATAATCTAACCTCGTGTCTAGGCGCAATTACAGTTTCTAATTACTGTAATCATAGGCATTTCATTATTACATAATTCCTTACCTATATCGTTATAGGTTTCATGCCCCTTTACCCCCAAATATGTCCATAATGAATTATATGCCCTAAATTCAAATTTATAAACATTATTCAAGTTATGCCAATTTTCCTCTTTACAAGTTATGCCCAATTTCAATGTTTTTCCCCCTCGTTCCTAAACTAACGCATTCACATAATTTAGCGGCATGCCTAGGCTCGAAAGTAGCCTGGCTATATAAAACAAAAGGGAAAGGGTGAAGGGAAGATGGCAGAGATGATTATTCTAGCAAAATTGACATAAACATTTAATGGCATAATGTTAAGATGGACATATAAGAATAGATCTGGGGAACTTGTGATAATAAACTAGTTCTAGCATAGTAGGGATATCATAATAGGCATGATTAGATCTAAATAAGGATTAGATGTCCAACTAATGGAAGATCCAAATTTAGCACAACATGATAGGTACAAAATGATCTAAATATCGAATTAGATCTAAAATCAAAAGTAGATTTGACATGATAAAGGTTAAGATTCAAGTCACAGTTAATTCAGAATATCATGGATTCACAAATTAAAATAGATCTAATATGATTCGGTCATAGACATAGGTCCAATTTTACAGTCATATCATGTTTTACTTTTAATTATTTAAATCTAAAAGTAACTTAAACTCACAGTGCTTGGATTCTAGAAAGATAGAAGAAGATTAGCAGAGGTTGAATCACAGATCTACACTTGAATTTCTAAACTTGATTAGCTCTAGTTAATTGTTGAAGGAGAAACGGTTTGATTCAGTCCAGGCATCGACAACATTTAGGCCTCCATTGATTTCCGTATGAGAAAAATAGAAAAATGAGGCCGTATATATAGCTGCCAGCCCCCAGAACTGACATGCCACGTCAACCCTAGGGAGGTCGACACTCCCCTTGAGGGGTCGACCGAGGGGTTGACAACCCCTTAAGGGGTCGACTCCCCTTGGCGGGAATTTTCACGCTCACCTGAAATTCTGTGATTTTGATTTTTGAACTGATATTTTGAACTTTTGGACCCTACATATACACAAACACACATATATACATATATATTTCTCTTGCGCGTATACAAACTTCAAACCTTCATAACTTCTTCATACGATGTTCGTTTTACGCAAACCAAATGTCTATCTTGACCAAAATTTCGAGATAGTCTCAATGGCACAATCCATTTCTCTTAATTCATAATATTAAATTGATTATTATATAATTTGTCCTCTTTAATGTTGTTAAAATTACGGGGTGTCACACTTACTACGCAAAAATATGGCCAATCACCAAAAAATATGTGCAAGACCCTTGTTAATGGCGAAGCTCCCCCCAATCTTGATTCATCTTCCTCTCTACTTGATTCGTACTCTCCTCCTCCTCTCATTCCTCCTGCTCGTCTTTCTCCTCCTCCTAATCCTCCTGATCCTTCTTTCAAGCAAATCTCTGATTCGTTAGTCTCTAATAAAGTAAAATCTTCTATAGCTCTTGCTTCTAATTCTTTGGATTGTGATCCGCATGTTGATTCGTTTTATGTTGATAATGTGAATAATGATTTTTTTTCTTGATGTAACTTTGGATGCATTGATTCTGGATAATAATGTTTCTTCATATCTGAATTCCAAAGGGGATGGGGATATTAATTTGGATGTTCAGAAGTCTTATGTTCTGAAATCATCAATTGATCTTGGTAAAACTCTTTCTGTTGATCCTCTTATGAATATTGACAATCATAATTCTTCCATTCCTCTTTTACATCTTACTTCGAATACTTCATCAGCATCAGATTTTGTCTCTAAATCTGATTACCTCTCTCTTTTTAACTCTTTACCTTGCAATGCTGGATCTTATAAACCTCTGGGGTTTGAAATGGATAAGGGTAGTAAAAAGAAATATCCTCCTGAAGTTGTTAAAGCAGAAGGTGTAAAATATTGGAATATTTATCTAGTTGAATTTTTATTGGATGGATTTTTGTCATATTTGACAGTGGTTAATTTTCTCCGAAATCGATGGAAGCTTTTGGAGAGGTTGATATTAAATCTGATGGATTAAATTTCTACTTCAAATTCTCCAATGACGCTGATAGAGATAAAGTATTGAAAGTTGATCCTATGTTTATCAGAGGCCGTATGTTCATAATTACTAGATGGGATCCCTCCATAGGAAGTGCACAATCTCAAATTAAGAAAATTCCAATCTGGATTCATCTTCACAGAATTCCAGTATTGCTTTGGACATTAATGGGGATAAATTGGCTAGCTTGTCAGATTGGAAAGCTTACTTATTTTGATGTAAATACTGAAAGAATGCATAGGATTAGATATGCTAAGGTATTAGTTGAAATTGATGCAGAATCTGAATTGCCAAACTGCATTGAATTGGGAGGACTTGGTGATAAATTCCCTCCTGTAATTGTCAATTATGATTTGAGACCGAGTATTGTGTGCATTGTAAAGTCTTTGGTCATGAGTCTGTTAATTATGATATTTTCAAAAAGCAAGAATTTCCTGATGCTAATCATCATGGTGAAGTCAAGGAGGCCAATTATTCTATCCAAAAATGGGAGCAAATGATAGAGTTAATATGCCATTCAATGGCAGGCATAATGGTTGGTCTAAAGTAGTTGACAAGAAAAAACAAATATGGCAAAGGAAAACAAGGAAAGATGATTCTGCAGGGAAGAATGATGTTGCTAATACTAGGGAGAAAGTGATAAATTCAAGAGGAGAGGGTGATTCTGAGATGCAGGGAATTGTTATAAATGATGAGCTAAAGGAACATGATTGTTATGCAATTGGGAAAGATGATAATCATATTATGATAGTGGATGAAAAGGGTAATTGTGTAGTGCATAGAAGAGAGAACTTGTATTTATTAAATGATGAAACTAAAACTAAAGGCAAACAAGTTGTTGAAGACAACTGTCCAGATGAATTTCAGATTGATTATAATCCATTCTCCATTTTGAGTGATTTATCAAACATGCCATCGACTTCCTCTGGTATCAACATTAATCACATCACCTCTAATTCTTCATTGTCTTGTCCTTTAACATCTTCCAACTCTTAAGCTATTAATCCTTCTGGATGTGATCCATCTATCAATTTGCAAATTCCTAAGAACTCTAAATTCAGTGGAATTTTTTTGATCCTATGTCTTCTCCTTACTCTCATCTAGCTCCTCCTAAAGATATAATTCTTCCACCTCCTTCCAATCGCAATAAAAGCACATCCCCTTCTCATGACAATAGTCCCTCTGCTTCTTTAGTTGACAGTTCTCCTCCCAAATCAGTAAAGGCTAAAGTTAGCGATTTCATTGATGTTGCTTTCAAAACTCCTCCTAAATCAAAGAAAAAAGGCAGGAAAAAGAAGGTGACTGTGAATACAGCTGATAAAGAATATATTGATGAAGGTGTTGAATACAAAAACGATGAGATCCTTCCTTCTGGTAGTCAGAATGTTCACTCCAAAAGGCATACTAGGAGTAATCCAACCCCTTCATAGCATTCTGAATCTATTAAAAAATGATACACAGTATATCTTTCTAGAACATTAGAGGGATAAACCTTCCCTCAAAGCAAAGTGAGATAAAGTTCTTTTTGAATAATAACAATATTAACCTTCTGTGTATTTCTGAGACTAAGCTTGATCTGATATCAATTCAAAAAGCTGCTGCTTTTATATCTTGTTCTTGGAATTTTGATCATAATTTGAATGATGCTAGTTTTGGTAGATTGCTTATTTTATGGAATCCAGCCATTTTTAAGCTTTCTAAGATTTTTTCCTCTGATCAATTTATTCATTACTTTATCTTCCTTCTAATTCTTCTTTTTTTCTTACTTCAGTTTATGCTCAAAATGCTTTGATTTTGAGAAATTCTTTTCTCTCTAATCTTTGCAATATTCATTCATCTTCTGAACCTTGGATTCTGGGTAGTGATTTTAACTGTATGCTTTCTTTTTCTCACAAATTTGGTGGTTGTACACTTACTGTTAAGGATATTATCCTCTAGATCAAGCTTTAATTGTTTCCAAGTTAATTCCTCTTAACAGCTACGGTCCTTCTTTTACCTGGTCAAACAAGAGTCATTCTGGTTCTCCAACTCTTTGCAGGCTTGATCATATATTTGTCAATTCCTCCTTTATTCAAACTTGGCCTAAATCTTTTTACCATGTTCTTCCTCCTGCAATTTCTGATCATTGTCCTCTGCTTTTGTATTGGGTGATAGCTGATGCTACTAATAAAGGGAAGTTCTCATTTAATTTTTTAATTTTTGGTGTTCTAATAAGGAATATTCAGTTATTTTGATGTAGGTTTGGAAACATTGTCATGGTAAGAGACCTATGGATAAATTGCTTTATAAATTGAAGTTACTGAAGATCCATCTCAAAGCTTGGTCTAGTCACTTTTATGGGGATGCAATGAAGCAATCTGCATTGATGAGATCTGAACTTATTAGAGTTCAAAATCTATTAGCGGGGAGTCCTTTTGATGTGCAATTACAGGTTAAGTTGAAGTATTTTTTACAAATTGAATTTCAATCATTGAGGCAGTCTTCTAATTTTAAAAAAGAAATGGAAGTAGGAATTTGAAGTACTTTCATAATATCTTAAAAGTCAACAAGATTAAAGAAGTTGTTCATATGATCAAGGATTCTGATGGTAATATTTTATCTACACAGTCTTCTATTGATAAAGCTTTTGTTAACTATTTTACTTCCATTTTAGCTCCAAGTTCACTTCCTTTGTATAATATAAAACCTCTGTTTCACTTGGATCTCCCATCTTTATCTGATCAATAATCCCTTGAACTTGTTAAGTATGTTACTAGAGATGAGATTAAGTTTGCAGTTTTTAGTTTGGATGCAACTAGTTCTAGTGGACTATATGGGTTTAATGCTTGTTTTTTGTAAAAAAGTTGGAAGATTATTGGATATGATATTTCAAATGCAGTTCAACATTTCTTCCTGGAAAACGTATTGCCATCTACTGTAACAGCTACATCCATTGCTCTTGTACCTAAAGTTGATAACCCTTCATGTTTATTAGATTTCAAACCAATTTCTTGTTGTAGTGTTTTTTATAAAGTCATTTCGAAGATTTTGGCTAACAGAATTCAATTAGTTCTTCTGTAACACCCCACCTTCGCCAGTGCCACTCTTGCAAGGACACTAGCTTTGGAGGGGCGCTTAAACAAGGTAAACATGCATGCAGATATAACAAGACAGAACATATAAGTAAAACAGAGTAGTAAAGCAGCGGATAAAACTTGCATTTCAAAAACCACAGTTAAGTTACAATAAAGTACTTAGTCATTATTTTCCAACAAACAAAGTCTAGATAAAAGCATAAACTGAAAAACTGAAATCCATAAAGTACTATCCCCAAAGTGAAGTGATAAACCATAGCTAGCTCAATGTCCAAACCCGTACATGAGCAAATCCAGTAAGCAAGCTAGAAAGATCCAAGCTAAGCTCCAATGTTCCCACCCTGAGAACCTGAGGGAGGGGGGGAAACGGAAGAAAAGAGGCGAAAGAAAACAGGTCAGTCAAAAAGACTGGTAAGCCCTACTACTATCTGTCTATGAACTAGTAAAGTTAACTGGCATGAGAAGCTGAGATGAACATAAGGATAACAACATACTGGCATGATGATTAACTAACAAGATAGATAAATGTGTCATCGCATAATTAAGGTTAAGTTTTGCACCACGGGTGTACAAGCATTCTAACATGTCAAGTAAAAACAAGAATTGATCCCTTGGCCCAAGCTTGGCCCAACATCATGAGATGACCTAAATCAAGGTCCAACTACTCGGTCTAGTCGATCGGCTCCCTATAAGCCTAACTCATCAAGTGTCGGTGTCATACGGCTTAATCATGTAATGTAGTTGACTGTGCAGGGTCCACCCTAGGGTGTATCTGGCCCTACGGTGTAACCCTCAGACACCATTACAGGATGCACAGTCTAAACCTACCGGTGCCCGTGTTCAACTCCGGACTTAATGTGCACGACCATGGTCCGCCTGAACAACCGGGGCATCATTCAGCCATCTCTTTTGGTCTCTTACAATCAGCCCAGTAATCGTGCCCCACCCTAGCCTAGTCCTAGGGTCTTATGATACTACCTAGAAGGTTACTGCTGAAAAGGACCACGCAACTAGGATTTCTTAACGGGTTAAATGTGGTTAACTCGATCCAAACGTGGATTAAATCGGTTAAGAGTACCCAAGGCTCCTGACTTAACCTCGATTAACCCATCAAGCCCAAATTGGTTAAGTATTAAGCGGACCATGACTTAACCCTAATCAGGAGGCATTCATTAACTTAATGGGCTTTAACCTCTCACATTAGACTTTGTTGTGGTTACTAGTTAAGCCGGGCGGGTCCGGGTAGCTTTACACCACAACTAGGTCTAACCTCGGGTTCGAGCACAACATGACCAACTTCTCACATTGGGTCCTATTGTTTGTAGCCACTAGTTAAGCCGGGCGGGTCCGGGTAGATTTATGCTACAAACTCAACCCAACCTCGAGTTGGCCACACTCATATTTTCTAAGTGTCATGTCCATTATGTTTCCAAAACATAATTACAAGTTAACATATCACGTTATGTTATAAAAACCATGTTTATGTCATAATGTTACCCAACCCCAACGTAATCCCATCGTTTACATAGTTGCAGCAACGCATAAAGGATAAAATAGGGAACTTGGCATAATCATGACAAAAAGGTGTTGAAGCCACAAGTTTAACACGGTGGCATATGAAATGTACATATGTTCATATACTTGCATATTGCATTATTAGGCTTCAAAAGCATGCATAAAACCAAACTTAGCATATGAGTGATACATGGTGATAAATGACATGTAGAAGTTGCTAGAAGTTCGCATTTAGCCTCATATGCAAGTTATCATAAGGGATATGATAACTTCCATGTTGCCAAAATGCAACCTTCAACATAAAGCTTGAAGCTTTAAGCTCACAACTTCAAGTTTAACTTGCATAACATGATCAACCCAAACTTGCATAACATAGCAACATGTGTCATACATAATGATTAAACCCACTTGCATAATGATCATCCAAACTTGCATATAATGATCAACCAAACTTGCATATAATGATCAACCAAACTTGCATATAATGATCAACCAAACTTGCATATCATAATGATCAACCCCAAACTTGCATCATTCATTTAACTTTAGAGTTGATAAAAAGAAAGTAGAAAATGGCTTACAATGCTATGAAGACACAAATAAATAGTTATTAAAAGATTGAGACGAAGCCCTTATGCAATCACCAAAAAGACCCAAATATGCAAGCTCCAAATGAAAAACCCTTGAGCCAAATCAATAAAAACCCTTGCTTTGAAATAGAAATGTTGCAACTTGACTTGAATGCAAACTAAGAACATTCATACAAGCTTGAAAATACTTGTATGCATTCAAAATCTCTCATATAATTTAACTTAGAAATTTTAGCATGAGAGTGGAGGCCATGAGAGGAACAATTTTGGCATAGTTTAGTTGTAGGAATGAATAATGATGATTTAGGCTAGGTGTTAGGTCCTTTTTATAAAAGATTAGGATAGTATTAGCCATAGGATTAATCCTAGATTCAATCCAAGCCATCAAAGCATGTCTTGGGGAAGAAGTCAAGTGTAGGAACCATCTAGGGCCTTTATATTAAAGATGAACCATGAGAACCATTCAAATGCAAAATCTGCATTTGAGCGAATCGGCCCACGGGTTGACAGCCAAACACCCTGGATTAACCCCTAGTCGACCCAGCGAGCTCGGGTCGACCTCAAAAATCGGCCGGTTCGGTTATTCCCCTCTCCCAATTCGCTGTTTTGAACATTTTTGCATATTTATTTATTAAATTTTCAATTATATATATATATATATCAATATATATATATTTCTCTGCGCAACCCATTTCACTTAATTAAGTATACTTTAATTTGTTAATTTTCCGTGAAACTTCGCGAGGCCATATCTTGGTCATACGGACTCCGATTTTCGAAAACTCGGACTCTATTTCACGTATTTTTCCGAGACGAACGCAATGGCATAGCCCGTTTCCCTTGATTCATATTTTAGAGTTTAATTCTGCCTCCATTTATGTTATAATATGTTATTCAAAAATACGGGTTGTTACATTCTCCCCTCCTTAAAGGATTTCGTCCCCGAAATCTCCAAGTTAGGAAGAACGTATCCTACCATCCATCACCCATCTACTCAAAACATCATCCACGTGCAGTCATTGTCCTTAAAGGATTCTAAATGCTGTATGATCATATGCAAAGGTGTGTGTATATGTACTTATCTAATGCAAAAATCAGGCGGTTACTGATTCAGTAAACCTCCTTAATGCAAAGCATGTTAGTGAAATGAGTCCATATGTATGCAAATTCCTAACATAACTCATAGTCTCTACATGAGTGCACATAACATCCATCCATATGCAACATCCACGTGATAGCATAACAAGTTTCATCCATGAATAAGCATAAACACTCATGCATATGCGGTATGAGAGTGTGTGAGCCAATCTTAGTGCCTAATGTGTATCATGCATCCACGAGTATCCACGTGCAAACACTTGCAACCACTTGCAACCATCAAGCATAACATGTTTCAAATACATGTTTCATCCAAAGGGTTTCTACCTAAGGTCCTCATAACATGATTAACGAGATAATTAGACAAACAGGATAAACAACGATAGCAAAAAGAAAGATATGCTACTTAGGAGAGAGGTTGAGAATGTGCCCTCAAAAAGAAATGGATAAAGCCCACGCATCATCTCCTCGGTTTCCCAAGTTGCATCTTCGTCGGCTTCACCCCACTGAACTTTCACCAATTTGACTTCTCAATTCCTTAGTTTCTTGATCTCCGTTCCCAAGATACGAATCAGAGCTTTTCTCAAGGTTGCTTCTTTCTCTACCTCAATATCTTCAAGAATGCTTGGTTCAACCACCTCAGCGGACTCATGTAGACACTTTCGGAGATGCGAGACATGAAAGACATTATGCACTCCTGCTAGCTTTTCGGGCAATTCCACCTTATAAGTCATCTTCCCGACTCTTTCTATAGTAGGGAGGGGTCCTACGATCCTTGGTGTCAGCGAACCATATTTCGCAAAGGGGAAATCTTCACAAAGACCATATCTCCAACTTTAAATTCCAAGTCTGTCCTTCGCTTGTCTGCATAGGATTTCTGTCTGTCTTGGGCCGTTTTCATCTGCCTTTGAATCAATTCAACCCTCTCGGATGTGTCCCTTATCATGTCGGGCTCAATTATAAGCTTATCCGTCGTCTTCCCACCAACATGTTGGTGGCTTGCACGGCCTCCCATACGAAGCTTCAAATGGTGCCATCCCTATGCTGGCTTGATAGCTATTATTATAAGCGAACTCTACAAGAGGAAGGTGGTCTTCCCAAGTACCACCGAAGTCGAGAACACAAAGCCTCAAAAGATCTTCTAGCACTCTATTCACCCTTTCGGTTTGGCCATCCGTCTGGGGGTGATAGGCTGCACTCAGATTCAATCGCGTACCCATTGCTTCTTGCAAACTGTTCCAGAACTGGCTAGTGAAAATTGGGTCACGATCGCTAACTATGCTAGAAGGAGCTCCATGCAACCGTGCTATTTTCGAAGATAAATAGATGCTAGCCATGATATGGTCCTCTTGCTTTCCACCGGAATAAAATGGGCTCTCTTTGTAAATCTATCAATTATTACCCATATCCCATAAAGCCCAAATAGTTTGGTGGCGAACTTCTTCACCCCAACCATATATCACAAATAGGCTAGTCATACTCCTTAGGGGGTTTGTAACAGAACTAAGATTGAGGATAGGAATGAGAGGATATACTTAAAAGGTAGCATGCGAGTAAGATCTACGGAACAATAGGGATCAAGGATATACTCTTAGAAAGAGATTAAATGCGCGTATCTAGAATTCAATCTTCTAAGCCGCATTTTCTTGTGCTTAATCCCATCGTGCCCTGACCGTCTTTTATCTTCGCAATTCCGTAGTTCTTAATTCTTGTTCCCAAAATATGAGTTAGAACTCATTTCACCGTTGCTTCTCGTTCCACTTCCACTTATTCTTTGCCTAAAATACTTGGCTTAAACATAACTGCGTGCTCATGGTTCATGCAAGCTTTCCAAGATTCGTTAGTGAATCTTGGATCTCATTTACATACTATACGGTATCCCATGCAGAAAACTATCTCTTGAAAATAGTGCCAATCCACGTTGCCAAAGTGGAGCTGAGGTAAGGGCTCTCTTGAGCCTTTGAAAAGCAAGCTCACACTCCAAGTCCTATGCACAGACTAAGTTCTTCTTCGTCAACTTAGTAAGAGGGACTGAAATCTTAGCGAAGTCCCTGATGAACTTCCTATAGTAGCCCGCCAAACCGAGAAAGCTTCTTACTTCGGTTGCACTCCTAGGAGTCTTCCACAACCACTTTCGCGGGATCCACCGCTATGCCTTGCTTAGAAACTATATGTCCAAGAAACCGAACTTCCCTTCTCCAGAAATGACATTTGGAGAACTTGGCTTTCAACTGATGCGCTCTAAGCGTATCCATCACTTCCTTGAGATGCCTTGCATGTTCTTCCTCGTCCTTTGAGAAGATCAGAATATCATCCACGAAGACGACGACAAACTTGTTAAGGAACTCCCTGAACACCCTACTCATCAAGTCCACGAAGTATGCGGGTGCATTAGTCAAACCGAATGGCATGACAAGCCATTCAAAGAATCCATCTGGAGTCCTAAACGCAGTTTTATCAATGCTATCCTTAGCTACTCTAAGCCGATGGAATCCGGTGGCTAGGTCGAGTTGATAGAAAACAGAAGCACCAAAAGAGATCATCAATCCTTGGTAACGGGTGCCTATTCTTCTTTGTCAGCTTGTTCAACTCTCGATAATCAACACATAGACGAAGCGAACCATCCGCCTTAGTAGCGAATACCACCGGAGCACCCCATTCAGAAATGCTTCGCCTAATAAAATTTTTCTCAAGCAACTCCTTGATTTGCTTACTGAGCTCCCTTCTCTCACGTGGAGCCATGTGCCTAACTGGCAATGATACTGGCTTGGCATTATCAACTAGATAAATGCGGAAATCTATCTCTCGTTTAGGGGGTAACCCCCTAACTTCTTCAAAGACATCAGGATAGTCTCGAACCACCCTTACAGATTGCAGATCATCGATGGACGAGTCGAGAGATTCAAGATAACATAACATGACGGGACCTCTAGGGTTACAAGAAATTTCTAGGGTATTACCGAGGCGAGTCATGAGCCTCACTACCCTATGCTCACAGTCAAGAATGGCTCCATAACTGGACAACCAATCCACCTCCAAAATCAACCCGTATCCCATAAACCCGAGAACCTAAACATTACACATGAATTCTATGCTCAAGATAGAGGTTTTCAAATCCACACAAATCACAGGTAGATGGGCGGAACCCCCAATTGGATTTGAAACACAAACGGGACCCTCAACTAAGCTAGTACTTAGGTGCAAACTTTCAACAATATCAGAAGAGATAAAACTATGCGATGCGCCAGAATCAAATAAGGTGCGAACAGGAAAATCAGAAATGTAAACATGAATTTCTATAAAAACTCTACCTCGATCAAAAGCTGGAAGAGCGAGGAGAGCCTGCAATTGCCCTCCAGAGGGTCTTACTTGCTGAGTTTGTCCTTGCCCTTGTCCTTGCTTCTTGGGGCAATCCTTGCTAAAATGTCCGGACTCTCCGCAATGAAAGCATCCCCCCAACTTCCTTTTCTTCTTCCTACAGTCTTTGGCTATGTGTCCAGTAATCCCACAGAAGTTGCATTTCCTCTTCTTATTGTTCTTGTCTCTTTTCTCGGTATCTTCCTTCTTGCCTTGGGACTCATTTGCCTTGACCTCCTTCTTGCCACTCTTATCTTCCTCTTGGAGTAGGGCCATATTCACCAAACTCTCGAAGGTCGCCCCCAGAGGTATATGAGACATGGCCAAACCGCGCAATGGCTCATTCAATCCTAGAGCAAAGTGTAGGGCCTTCTTTCGAGCTGTGTTTACCAATTCTAGACCGAACGGAGCAAGTTGACTAAACTTATCCACGTATTCTCTAACGGTCATGTCCCCTTGCTTTAGAGATAGGAACCTCTCCATCTGAAGATTCTCTTCAGTCGATGATAGAAACTTTAGTCCAAACCTTCTCCTAAAGTCATCCCAAGTCTCAATGGGTCTAGTAGTGGTGGTGACTACCCACCAATAAGCAGCTTCCCCTTTTAATAGCCATACCGCCAGCAGAACTTTCCTACGATCTTCCACCTCAAAGATAGCAAAGAGGTCTTCAGTTTCCTTTAACCAGTTTCTTGCCTCCACAGAAGTCTCCGTTCCGACAAAATTCTTGCAACCCATCGCCTTAAAGTCTTTGCAAAGCTCCGCGAAATTCACTTGTGTATGCTGAGGGGGAGGAGGAACCTCAGCTACGGGAGGAGGAGAGATGTTAGCGACGGGGGAAGGAGGAGGAATGGTTGCGGGGCCGGCTTCATTCGCCCTTGCCTCCATAAATCTCCGGAACCAGACGGGTACTTGAACGCCTTTCGGGATGTTAAAGCGATCGGCCATACTAAAACGAAGAAAAAGATAGATTCAGAACGAAGAAACGAAGGATAGTGCTATGACTTTTGGGGAATAGCCTTTTAAAATAAACTAGACTTTTCTTGGAAAATACTTAATTGGTTTTGAAAATAGTTCTTCAAAAGGTAAGTTTTAAAAAAAAAACCTTTTGTCCAATCTCGTAAACCTTATGCTCTGATACCAAATGTAACACCCCACCTCCGCCAGTGCCACTCTTGCAAGGACACTAGCTTTGGAGGGGCGTTTAAACAAGGTAAACATGCATGCAGATATCACAAGACAGAACATATAAGTAAAACAGAGTAGTAAAGCAGCGGATAAAACTTGCATTTCCAAAACCACAGTTAAGTTACAATTAAGTACTTAGTCATTATTTTCCAACAAACAAAGTCTAGATAAAAGCATAAATTGAAAAACTGAAATACATAAAGTACTATCCCCAAAGTGAAGTGATAAACCATAGCTAGCTCAATGTCCAAACCCGTACATGAGCAAATCCAGTAAGCAAGCTAGAAAGATCCAAGCTAAGCTCCAATGTTCCCACCCTGAGAACCTGAGGGGGGGGGGGGGAAACGGAAGAAAAGAGGCGAAAGAAAACAGGTCAGTCAAAAAGACTGGTAAGCCCTACTACTATCTGTCTATGAACTAGTAAAGTTAACTGGCATGAGAAGCTGAGATGAGCATAAGGATAATAACATACTGGCATGATGATTAACTAACAAGATAGATAAAGGTGTCATCGCATAATTAAGGTTAAGTTTTGCACCACGGGTGTACTAGCATTCTAACATGTCAAGTAAAAACAAGAATTGATCCCTTGGCCCAAGCTTGGCCCAACATCATGAGATGACCTAAATCAAGGTCCAACTACTCGGTCTAGTCGATCGGCTCCCTATAAGCCTAACTCGTCAAGTGTCGGTGTTCAACTCCGGACTTAATGTGCACGACCATGGTCCGCCTGAACAACCGGGGCATCATTCAGCCGTCTCTTTTGGTCTCTTACAATCAACCCAGTAATCGTGCCCCACCCTAGCCTAGTCCTAGGGTCTTATGATACTACCTAGAAGGTTACCGCTGAAAAGGACCACGCAACTAGGGTTTCTTAACGGGTTAAATGTGGTTAACCCGATCCAAACGTGGATTAAATCGGTTAAGAGTACCCAAGGCTCCTGACTTAACCTCGATTAACCCATCAAGCCCAAATTGGTTAAGTATTAAGTGGACCATGACTTAACCCTAATCAGGAGGCATTCATTAACTTAATGCGCTTTAACCTCTCACATTAGACTTTGTTGTGGTTACTAGTTAAGCCGGGCGGGTCCGGGTAGCTTTACACCACAACTAGGTCTAACCTCGGGTTCGAGCACAACATGACCAACTTCTCACATTGGGTCCTATTGTTTGTAGCCACTAGTTAAGTCGGGCGGGTCCGGGTAGATTTATGCTACAAACTCAACCCAACCTCGAGTTGGCCACACTCATATTTTCTAAGTGTCATGTCCATTATGTTTCCAAAACATAATTACAAGTTAACATATCACGTTATGTTATAAAAACCATGTTTATGTCATAATGTTACCCAACCCCAACATAATCCCATCGTTTACATAGTCGCAACAACGCATAAAGGATAAAATAGGGAACTTGGCATAATCATGACAAAAAGGTGTTGAAGCCACAAGTTTAACATGGTGGCATATGAAATGTACATATGTTCATATACTTGCATATTGCATTATTAGGCTTCAAAAGCATGCATAAAACCAAACTTAGCATATGAGTGATACATGGTGATAAATGACATGTAGAAGTTGCTAGAAGTTCGCATTTAGCCTCACATGCAAGTTATCATAAGGGATATGATAACTTCCATGTTGCCACAATGCAACCTTCAACATAAAGCTTGAAGCTTTAAGCTCACAACTTCAAGTTTAACTTGCATAACATGATAACATGATCAACCCAAACTTGCATAACATAGCAACATGTGTCATACATAATGATTAAACCCACTTGCATAATGATCATCCAAACTTGCATATAATGATCAACCAAACTTGCATATAATGATCAACCAAACTTGCATGTAATGATCAACCAAACTTGCATATAATGATCAACCAAACTTGCATTTAATGATCAACCAAACTTGCATATAATGATCAACCAAACTTGCATATCATAATGATCAACCCCAAACTTGCATCATTCATTTAACTTTAGAGTTGATAAAAAGAAAGTAGAAAAGGGCTTACAATGCTATGGAGACACAAATAATTAGTTATTAAAAGATTGAGACGAAGCCCTTATGCAATCACCAAAAAGACCCAAATATGCAAGCTCTAAATGAAAAACCCTTGAGCCAAATCAATAAAAACCCTTGCTTTGAAATAGAAATGTTGCAACTTGACTTGAATGCAAACTAAGAACATTCATACAAGCTTGAAAATACTTGTATGCATTCAAAATCTCTCATATAATTTAACTTAGAAATTTTAGCATGAGAGTGGAGGCCATGAGAGGAACAATTTTGGCATAGTTTAGTTGTAGGAATGAATAATGATGATTTAGGCTAGGTGTTAGGTCCTTTTTATAGAAGATTAGGATAGTATTAGCCATAGGATTAACCCTAGATTCAATCCAAGCCATCAAAGCATGTCTTGGGGAAGAAGTCAAGTGTAGGAACCATCTAAGGCCTTTAGATTAAAGCTGAACCATGAGAACCATTCAAATGCAAAATCTGCATTTGAGCGAATCGGCCCACGGGTTGACAACCAAACACCCTGGATTAACCCCTAGTCGACCCAGCAAGCTCGGGTCGACCTCAAAAATCGGCCGGTTCGGTTATTCCCCTCTCCCAATTCGCTGTTTTGAACATTTTTGCATATTTATTTATTAAATTTTCAATTATATATATATATATATATATATATATCAATATATATATATATATATCTCTGCGCAACCCATTTCACTTAATTGAGTATACTTTAATTTGTGAATTTTCCGTGAAACTTCGCGAGGCCATATCTTGGTCATATGGACTCCGATTTTCGAAAACTCGGACTCTATTTCGCGTATTTTTCCGAGACGAACGCAATGGCACAGCCCGTTTCCCTTGATTCAGATTTTACAGTTTAATTCTGCCTCCATTTATGTTATAATATGTTATTCAAAAATACGGGTTGTTACATCTTCCTTCATTAAACTCATGTAATTAGTCAGCATTGGTGCCAGGCTGAAATATTAGTGATAACATTCTTATTACTCAAGAATTGCTCCATCGTTATGATAAGAAGAACATTTCACCTCGATGTATGTTAAAATTGGATATTAGAAAGGCATTTGATAGTGTCTCCTGGTCATCAATTATTTCTGTATTATCTAGAATGAATTTCCCTCTTCCTTTTTTAGCCTGAATTTACACTTGTATCTCAAATCCTATGTTTTCAATTTCAAGGAATGGTATGCTACATGATTTTTTTTTTAAAGTAAGAGAGGAGTAAGACAGGGTGACCCAATCAGTTCTTATTTTTTTATTTTGGTTATGGAGCTTCTTAATACTCTGGTTCTTATTCAAGTTAAGGAAGGTAATCTTCAGTTACATCCTCGTTGCAAGAATCCCCTTATTACTCATTTATGTTTTGCTGATGACCTCATTGTTTTCACCAAGCCTACTTTGGGAAATATACAGTGTATTTTGTCCATTCTTAATAACTTTTATGAGATTACTGGTTTACAAATAAATTTGTCTAAGTCTCATATTAAAGTTGCTGGACTAAATATAATTAATATAAATGCACTGATTGAATCATCTGGATTATTAGTTCTTCCTGATAATTCAACATACTTGGGTTTGCCACTATTTACTGGGAGAATCATTAAGGATAAGTGTATGCCTTTATATGAAAAAATCATTGAGAAAATGAAATTGTGGCCATCTTGTAGTTTGTCTCAAGCAGGTAGATTAGTTATCATTCAATCTATTATCTTTGCCATGACTACTTTTTATTCTAGGCACTATATTCTTCCCTTGAAACTTATCAATATGGTTATTAGTGCTATAAACAAGTTCCTTTGGCATGGTGATCCATTTGCAAAGAAAATTGTTCCTATAGCTTTTTATAAATTGTGTGAGAAGAAATGCAATGGTGGTTTAGGTATAATTAACCTCTTTCAGTGGAATAAGGCTGCAGTTTCATTGCATATAGACAGACTATTCTCAGATGACAATTGTTTATGGATGAAGTTTGTTAAAAACAACCTTATTGGAAGGAAGAATTTCTGGACAATGAATATTCCTGCTTCTTGTAGTTGGAGTTGGAGGCAGATTTTAAAGCTTAGAAAGCTATTTCTTCCTTTTATTCAATGCGGTGTAGGAGGTAATCAAGGTGTTTCATTTTGGCATTCTCCTTGGGCAGGTAAAGAATTAAATTTGAGTGATAAATTTCAGTTTGATTTGAGGTCAAATAGTGGTATTTCTGATACAACAATAATGAATGATATGATTAAGGATGGATTTTTGCATTTGCCAAATAGTTATTCTTCTTCATTAAGAGCTCTTTGGTCTGAAATATCTTCCAGCTTTAAGTATGGCAAAGGAATTTTGTGGATGTATAAGAAGCACTCTATTAGTCTAGTTTATGATCTGATGAATGGTTCTAAACCTGTATTTCCATGGCATAAGAGAATTTGGAGCTTAATGAATAATGCCAAACAGAACTTATTTTTGTGGAAATTAATGGCTAATGCCATTAATACAAACGATAAACTGTTTAAATTTGGGATTATTCAAGAGGATTCTTGTGTATTTTGTGGTATTGAGCCTGAATGTAACACTCACCTATATTTTGAATGCTCTTTTGTTTTTGATCTTTGGAGTAGAATTCTTTTCGCTGCCAATTTGCACAGACGATCAAAGGTTAGCAGTGATGAATGGTTTGTTCTTTTTAAAGCAACGAGATGGAAGACAATGCGAAGCATGCTGTTGTTGAAAATTTTGAAGATATTTGTGTATGAAGTGTGGAATGAAAGGAACAGGAGGGTGTTTAATTCGAAGTCTTTAAATCAGGATGAATTGTTTTCCTTAATTCAACATGCAGTTTTGAGAAAATTGAGTTCTGGGTGATTTGCAATGAGTAGTTGTATTTGGCTTTAAGGAAGTTGGTCTTATGATTGATTAGTCTGTACATATTTTGTTTGTTGCATTGAGTTTTTTTTTGTGAGTCTCGTTGTATATGTTATTGTTTTTTTTCTCAATGCGTATAGTAGTGAGTTGTATAGGTTATATGTTGTATTTGACTTTGTAATTGTTCGGTGGTAATATAGTTTAATGATTTTGATTACCAGAAATATTTCGATTCTTCAAGCTTTTTAAAACACGATTTTCTTTTTAATTTTGATTGCCGACGAAAGATATATGATGGAAATTTTCGATGATTATGATTTTGTAACAATTTTTGCTTGTACAGTAAATTTTGGTGCAGTAGGATGAAATTGTGATGAAAAACAAAGCTTGAAACTAGCTATAGCTAGTCACTGGTTCATGGAGATCAATATGGGAAGAGAGCCCCTAAACTTGGGATTAACTAAAAATAATTAAAACTTTGGATTAATATGGGAAGACGCGTGAAACTCAGGATTATTCATGACAATTTATCCTATTTTTAACATGTTTCCTTAAATTTTGACGGCGTAAACGCGTTCGACCCATTTGAGTATAATGCCCCTTAGAGCATCTCCAATAGCCTTCAATTCATCGTCTGTATTGAAGACATTTGGTTGAAATGGTCCCCAACAAATGTTGGGGATCGTAATATTAAGGGAAATGTTACGAGACCAATTCAGAATTCGGAATTGGTCCAGCGCGTCGAATTATCGGCTCGTCATGAAGCGCACCATTTTTTTTTAATGCGCGCCGACGAAATCGGCGTGCTTCATGACGATTCGATAAATTCAGTGCGGGTTTCCTTAACATTTTATTTTTATTGTTTACCTATCCTAACTTATATTTTAATATGACGAAATAAAATCATTATTATTTTCGTAGAAAACAGTTATGTTTAGTAAGACCGAAATAAACTAGTTTAGCTTCAGATCATAATAATAGCTGGTTAATAACACGTACAAATACATTACAACGCGATTGGTAAAATAAAAAACTACTGCATAAATTCGTACAATCATAAAATAAAACACGAGTTCAGACAAGCAAGCTTCATAACTAGGTATCGCCATAGTGGTTCCATAAATGTTTCATAAGATCATTTTGCAGTCGGTTAAGGAGTTGTGCATCTGTAAACATAATCTGATGGTCCAAATGAATGTTGAATTCCTCTTCTGTTATTTGTGTGTTTTGTCGGAATACTTCAGGTGCTTGCAAAGCACCTTCGTATTCGTAGTGGCGTTGCCCTTCGTCCATGTCTCGTTCTTTTTTTATAATCATGTTGTGTAGAACAATGCAGGCAAACATGATCGTAGACATCTTTTTCCTAGACCACAACCGACATGGATTACTTATCATTGCAAATCTAGATTGTAAAACACTGAATGCTCGTTTTACATCTTTTCTTTGTCCCTCCTACGTCGCCGCGAATTTGGCTTGTTAGGATTCAATGGATTTGGACATGTTTTAACAATGGTGCTCCATTTCGGGTAAATGCCATCACCCAGGTAATAGCCATGGTTATTAGTAATTTGTCCTAGGGTAAATGTTAAAGGAGGTACCTGGCCTTGAGCAAGATCATTGAACAGATGGGAACCTTCTATAATATTTAAGTCATTATTCGAATCTTGTAATCCCTTAGGGCAGTTCTTCCATTCCTAATGCATACAGTTCAGACTTCCTAACATGCCCGGCCATCCCCTGCTTTCGTGCATCTCTCTGATTCACACTACATCTGCTTCGTTCGGAGACCTTAAGTATTCTTCTCCGTAGACGTCCACCATAGCTTGACATAAATTTTCAAGTGCCTCAAGTGCAGTGCTCTCTACTATTTGGTATGCATCATCCAATGCATCAGTAGGAGTGCCATAAGCTAACATTCTCATAGCGGTCGTCTTCCTGTTCACCAGATAACCCCTGTGTCTTTGATGCATTTTATTTGTACTTAAAATAATCATTTTTACCTTGATTACCCACCAATATCCGAAGAAATAGATTTCTCCGCATCATGTATCTTCTACTAAACATATCAGGCTCATAAGTGCAGTTGTCATTGAAGTAATCTTGCACCAGAGATTTATGGTATTTAGCTTGATTTTGTTGTATAAACATCCTTCCAGGAACTGATCCCCCTGAGTTGTGGATGATGAACCGTAGGCTTCATGGTATAAGTCTCGTATTTCTTGTATTTCTTCTGCTTCCTCTTGAAGGATTTCCTCTTCCTCTGAATTACTATTAAAAGCCATCATGCATTTCATAAAATAGGAATTCATTTTTGTTTGTGAATATGTTTGAATATGAGATATGGTTTGCAATGTTGTTGTTGTATATAAGGTATGAGGTCTTGGTTAATTATTGGGTAGCTAAATTGTTTTATGTGGTCCTTTATTAATTTGTGTGCGCCTTTATTGGGTGGAGTGTGCATTGTGTAGAGTATTTCCTTATTGGTTGGAGTGTGCATTGTGTCGATATGTGCGTAAATGCAGTGCTCTTTTACTGGACAAAGTGCTCCTTTATTGGACAAAGTGCTCTTTTATTGGTACAAATGCTCCTTTATTGGTACAGATAGGCATCAGCTAGCGGGCCACCCGCTAACAGTAACATCCAATAAGAAATCCACAGTGCTCGTAATATGTTCCCACTCTCCTTCAAATCTATCCGAGAATGAGCCTCCATCAAGTCGTGTCTTACACCAGCAGGAACACGCCGGACTACGTGACTAGTCTCTCATCTACGCATGCGTGGGAAAGAAAGACTCGGTGGTATGACTGGCGGTGGCCTCTATGCGTGATGGCATGTTGGTCGTGTACTCGTCGTACCAACACGACAACATGTACTAAAATCCAAACATCTATTGAACCGCTGAGTCAAGAGCGGCGTATTGATAACCCAATATAGCTGAGCCCCAACCAATCATATGCAGCTGCTCCAAATCGGCTAGTGCTGCTAGGTAGCCCAATTGAATCGTACTCGTTTGGTTCGAAAAGAATGCTGAACCAAAGAGATATAAAAGAGTAGCCTGAAAAACCATGTCCTACAAATCTATTACATCAACACGCGCTATAATGTAGTCAAGTAAATATGCGACGAAAACGGCATCACTGGACATATGATCTGCAGACAAATCTGGCAAATACTGTAAGTAAGACTCGGGTGATTCATAGGAGGGGTCAAATGGGCAGGAGGCTCTATCAGGAAGGTCGATCGCAATCCCTGTAAGCATGTAAAAATCAGCTGGGGTGATACCTAGCTCAAAATCGGGGAAGTGGAAAGTATGTTTCGTAGGCCAACATCTCTCTAATAAGGCAGACAACGGTCAATCGAAGGACTGAGGTGGTCATATCTGTAAGAATAGACTGAACGGACTACCTAGTAGCCTCTCTCGAATAACTAGTGGTAATATGTGCAAGGGCTGTGAACTAAACTTCGCCCAACTCCCTCGAACGTAAATGTACTGTGTCTATTCAATATAATCTTTTTGTCGGTAAATAAACTATAACTAGAAAAATAACAGTTCATACTGCCTACGTAATTTGGTAAACTATTTAACAGTTCATAATATAACTGTATGATAATTTGGTACACCATTTGGTAAGCTATATGGTATTTACCAGTTCATACTAAACTATTTAATAGTTCATACTGCCTACGTAATTTGGTAAACTATAACGATATGTTAAATTTAGGATTTATACTGGAATGATAGCAAGCGCAGTAAACGAGCGGTGAGTGAATCCCTCTGGAAACTCATGAAGGATCCGTAAATCCTGAATCGTCGTCTCCGTGCGTGGAGGACGGTGTGTTAACCAGCTGCGTCGTCCAACTAAGATCGAATCGTACGTCTCTCGATTTCCGTCACGTGTGACGACATTCCGACGTCTCGACCAATAAAAAAATTAAAAAGGAGGATTTAAGGGGGATGAGGAGTTAAGGCCTAGCGTGGCTATTGGAGAATTTCAACAAATTTCCCCAAAATATTAGGGAACAAATGTACGATCTGTAATCTTGTTGGTGAGATTCTTGCAACTGCCAATTGACTGCCGTGGAAAAAGTTACGCTCCAAACTGCTTGTTTCGTTTCCAACTGAATAAACAAACACTACAACTGGGAAATAAAAAGGAGATAATGTCAGAGAAAGCAGCAGTTTGCGTGACTGGCGGCAGTGGCTTTATCGGATCTTGGATCGTCAAACTCCTCCTCGACCGCGGCTATACAGTTCATGCCACTGTCCAAAACCTCGGTTTGATTTTCTTCTTAATGCCTGTTTTGCCCCCCTTAATTTTTTCTTTTTTACTCAGCAGTCCCTCACTCAAATAATTTTCATTTAAACACTCTACGGGCCGCAAGCCTCTGAATCTCCTTTGTTTCTTCTTAGGCGATCCATCCGAAACCAAGCATCTTGAAGACTTAGCGGCCGCCGCGGCCGCCGCTGATCGCTTACGACTATTCCAGATCGACCTCCTCGACCATGCCTCCATCCTTGCCGCTGTCACTGGAACCTCCGGCGTTATCCACGTGGCATCCCCATGCATCGTCGAAGTGGTCAAGGAGCCTGAACGCCAACTCCTCGATCCTGCTATAAAGGGAACACTCAACGTGCTGAGCTGCTCAAAGCAGTGCGGTGTGAAAAAGGTTGTGGTGACATCATCCATTTCAGCAATTGTGCCGAGTCCAAATTGGCCTTCTGATGTTGTCAGGGATGAAACATGTTGGGCTGATGAGGATTACTGCAAAAAGAAGGGGGTACTTCCTTTTGTTTTGCTATCTGTTAATTGTTTTTAAACTCCGTTATACCTTGATTTTACAAGAGCATTTCTATATATGTGTCATTCTGTTGAATTGTCCTACATCGGGAAATTTGCTACCCAATCTTCCTTAAAATATAAGGAGTTCCCTTCACATTGCTAATTAGTTTTGTGATAATATGGAGGGCTCCCTCATATGAGCCGCGGTACATGTGAGAAGTCTCTAGAGCCGCTTAGAAGGCCGAGTTTTTGAGTGCAAGAGAACGAATGGCAAGGGCAGACGCGCATGGATTTTATTGACTTTCACCTTGGGACCAAATCACGTTGCAGGACTGAAATCTGATTGATTGTGTGGATAGGAAGCTTTGAAGTAATATGGTATCAGAGCATGTTTGCGTTTGTTCCACGTCATCTCATTCATCCACGAGCTAGGCTTATGTTTTTGCCTAACACGTGCGGGGCGTGTTGGAATTTCCCGATGTGGGACAATTCCAACACATTCGCACTCAGTTTAGAACTGTAAATAGATTCTTTGGGATATGCGGATAGTATCACATTAAACATAAAAAGAAAATTTTGGATTTAAAATATTTTTGTTTCATATTAATTATATAATAATATTGATACTAAATAGTTTTGAGCATAACATGTGCATTAAATGCTTATAATATAAACTAATAGCCATGGCTCAAAATTCTGGTCGGCACGTTGGAATTCTAGCCAAAATGTCTTGATATGAAAATTATGAGAACTCATTACCTAATAGATTAGGAGTTGATATGATAAGTAACTGTATAATGACTTATTTTGAACGAGATACATCAAGAACTATTGAAATTGACCGTATTCAAAATTTCTGGAATATGAAATCTAGAAGGATACGTTTGTAAACGTTTGTTGTAAATTTGTAGTATTTTGTCACACTTAAAATGAATATGAATATTTTTTTTTTTGGATCAAATGTGTTAATCTTTGTTGTGAAAACAGTTTAGAAAAAAATCGAAGTTCCGCGCCCACTAAATCAATTCTCTGCATATGCCACTGATTTTATCAAATTGTTTTCAACTTGGTGATTAACTTCTTAACCACCCCAGGGTGTAAAGAAATGAAGATTGAAAGAATAAACCCTACGTGATGTTTGTTTGTCCTTAACACACAAAGTACATTGATGAGTGTGTATGTAACTTTAACTGTGCACCTTTGACTTTAAACATGGCAGTCAACACTTCGGATTAAAAAACATCAACATAAAGATACAGTGAAAAAATAAATTGTTTGGTTTCTTCAAAATGCATGTTTTTGTGTAAGGTTGTGGCTTGGATGCTAGAGGATTTTGTGCAATTAATAGTTTTGGCTTAGGTCTTATATAAAAATAAACCAATGATTTTTTGTGGGTTTGGAATCTGGATGTAGTTGTGGTACCCATTATCGAAAACAATGGCGGAGAAGGCTGCGTGGAAGTATAGCAAAGAAAATGGTATTGATTTAGTGGTGGTGAATCCAGGAACAGTGATGGGACCTATCATTCCACCGGGAACTAATGCTAGCATGGCAATGATGCTTCACCTTCTTCACGGTAGTGCTTAACGATTTTCCCTTATTTTGTACATTGCTTATTTATTTATTTATTGCAAACCTCGTCAATACCAATTGTCTTGATTATGTTTAGTGCACACTGAGTTTGATAGTTTTTTGTTTGTAATGTTTTCAATAATTGGGTGATATCACTTTTACTTGGTGAAGTTGGCTCAATTTTGATATGCATAAGAGAATTATCAATGATATTAGTTTATTCTACTTCGGAACGAATGAAATAATTCATTCAGTTCATATTTAGAGCATTGCAAACATATCATCAAAGGTTATATAACATAATTAGAGCTCTGTGAACATATATTTAAGGTTACACAACTAACGTTTAGACCTATCAACACATTTTAGAATGCAAATTGTTCCATATCCGTGTCCGTGTTCATTTTTTTTTTTTTTTTTTTTTAATATCAGATATTATCTTATTTGTTGAGGCTTGATCAATTGAAAATTTCACTATAAAATAAATGTGTTTTGGCCTTGAAATTATCAGCACACGAAAGATTAAAAATAATGATGACAAAAAGTGGTTTTGACTAGCAAATGTGCATCTATGATTCTATATTTTCTCCTACTATAAATAAAGAGACTTTAAATGAACATAATTTCCATTTTCCATGGTGTCTTTTTGAAATTCCAAAAACATCATCACCATCAACGGAATCTGATAATCAATTTGTAATATTCATCATCGTCTCTTCTCCATCTATCTATCAATGGAAGTTCCCTATTCCAACAAAACAATTTAAAATAAAAATATTGTGACTACCAATACTTTTGCACTTTTAACACACATCTGACAACTTATTTTTTTATTAAGTAGAAGTAAATATCTCTGGATATTAGAAGCACGTACGTGTGCTATATATACTTGTGCATATAATATAAGTAAATATCTCTGACAATAAGCCCAAGTTCGAACTCTGTCTTGCACACACTTCTCGTAAAAGATAGTATTCGAGATTATATGTGTCATAAGTTGAAGCGGACAGACACAACTTAATTTCTCTTAGAAGCTTACCAGTTTGCTGAATTCTTCTAGGGTATATCCAGAGGAAAAAAAGTTGTATTGGTAAAACAATAAATACTTGTTCGTTATGCTAAAATACACATAATATAACCCATTATATTAGGGAAGGTCTAATTAAACACAAAAATTTGACATAATTTGGGGGATACAAAGTCTCAACCGTTGGGTTGCCCCCTTATTTCCACCCCTCACATAAAAACAAAATGGTCCAACGATTGAGATTTTGTGTCCTTTGATTTATGTTAAATATTGGTGTTCAAATAGTCGCTTCCATTATATTAAGATGGACATATAATTTCAGGATGTGGATAACTTCGTGTCCGCATCATATTCATTTATATCCACATCTGTGTTCGTTTTTCAGTTATAAACTTACGAATGCAGATGAGTTTTACGTATTTTGGGTGTCTATTGACAAACTTAATCTTAGACAGACTACATATAATAGGCAATCAATCCTTCATATTGGTGGGCGAAGCAAACGGAATCTGTGCACTGACTGATTGTACTTGTTTAGGTGGTCATGACAAGTACTTAACAAATGGAACCAGGGCTTGGACGGATTATATAATAATAAACATGTATTATAGAATTTGTACAATACTGTTGAAGCTAATTTTAGTGGAAAATGATGTCCTGACTTTTCTGTAACAATCCTCGATTTTTAAGCCTTCTTTAAATAAAAATCACCAAGAGAATGCCCCAATACTCGGAGATTGTTCTTTCAAATCCTCAATTACCAAGTTCATCTTCTACTGAAAACATTTTGTGTGCTACACTGAGTTAAGTGTTTAAACAATTTTCAGTGAGATTTGACTGCAGTCTAATTAATCATCTGACGAATCAAATCTGTATGGTTTTCACCTGCAAAAAATCAAAATATAAACAAATATAATGGGAGTGGATAAATTGCCTTTTTATTCATATATGTTATGGTTAGAGGTCCTTAATTTGCAAGTATGTTCTCCTTAAAATAACTGTTGATATATACATTGTCTAATAACTGTTTGTCGACCAAATGCAGGCTGCACAGAGTCGTATGAGGACTACTACATGGGACCTGTTCATGTGAAAGATGTTGCATTGGCCCATGTTCTTGTGTACGAAAATCCGTCAGCAGTGGGAAGACACATTTGTGTTGAGTCTATCGCGCACTACAGCGACTTTGCCTCCAAAGTTGCCGAGCTTTATCCAGAGTACAAGATACCTAGGTAAATAAATTCATTTAACCATGTTGTATCTTTATTTTTAAGAATAAGTCATGATATTCTGGTGAAATCTTATGAGCTTGTCTATGTATTGTTTATGTAGTTTTCCCAAAGATACTCAGCCTGGTCTACTGAGGGCGAAAAATGCCTCAAAGAAGTTGATAGACATGGGCATGAGCTTCATCTCCATGGAGGAAATTATTAAGGACTCGGTTGAAAGTTTGAAAAGCAAGGGATTGATTTAGTATGAATTTTGGAATGGGAGTTTTAAGCATGTATGGCTTATTATGTATGAAATGCATGTGGTTGTGATGTATAACTTATTATGATGTAAGCGTGAGGCAGCGAGGTTGTAACATTATATCCTTATGTCATGGTATAGCAATGTAAGCTATTATGTTCGGAATTTAGAAATGTTTTTTCAAGAATATCAGTATGTATATTTTCTTTAACCTTGTTATTGTTGAAAAGTAAACTTGGTTTTATATGAAAACAAACAAATTTGGTTTTATAAGTAAATGCCAATTATGTAATAAATTCTATCCTTGTTTTAGGAAAGGCCAAAATCAAATAAATAATAATAAATTTTGGTCTATCAAAATATGCAATAGAATTATATAGAGAGAGAAGAGTGTAGAACACTGTCATGTTATATATAGATACTCTCTCATATGTTGTACCAATCAATGATCAAGCAAGAAAAAAGAATCAAGCAATAAAAGTATTTTTTCTCCTCCCTTAAAAAATATTCTATTTTCTTCTAATTTGTTTCTCTTCCTCCACATAAATTTTTAATAAAGTGGTATCAGAGCTTGAAGATCCTAAGAGATGGCGAATAACAACGTTCCTGTACCAGTTCCAATGCTTATCAAGACCAACTATGATAATTGGAGCTTAAGAATGAAGGCCCTCCTTAGAGAAAATCGTGTATGACAGATAGTTGAGAAAGACTATACTGAACCAGAAGACGAAGATAGTCTATCCCAAACTCAAAAGGATGAATTGGAAAACTCGAGGATAAGAGACAAGAAGGCTCTTAGCCTAATTTATCAAGCATTGGATGATGACACTTTTGAAAAGATTTCGGAAGCAAAATCAGCAAAAGAAGCATGGGAAAGGCTTCAGGTATCTAACAAGGGGGCAGATCAAGTCAAAAAGGTGTGTCTTCAAACATTAAGAGGGGAATTTGAATCTCTACATATGAAAGAGGGTGAACTTGTTTTTGATTATTTTTCAAGAATTTTAGCTGTTACTAATAATTTGAAAAGAAATGGTGAAAAATTAGATGATGTCAGAATCATGGAGAAGATTCTTAGATCATTAGATTCAAAGTTTGAACATATTGTCGCCATCATTGAAGAAACAAAAAACCTGGAGGCCATGGCTATAGAGGAGCTTTTAGGCTCATTGCAGGCTTATGAAGAAAAGAAAAAGAAGAAGGAAGAGACCATAGAGCATGTTCTTAAGACACAAATTGATTCAAAAAAGGAAGAAAGTAATCAAAGCCAACAAAGATGGGGTCGTGGTCAAGAACGAGGAAGAGGACGTGGCTATGGATATGGATGAGGTTAGAGGCCCAACCATGACAATAACCATAGCTTCAATAATCAAAGAGGAGAAAGCACAACTAGAGGTCGTGGGAGAGGCAATTCAAATTCAAGGAGTGACAAGTCACAGATCAAATGCTATAATTGCAACAAATTTGGACACTATGCTTCTGAATGTAGAGCTCCAAGAAACAATAAAGTTGAAGAGAAGACCAATTATGCTGAAGAAAGAATTGTAGAAGATGGCACATTATTATTGGTCCATAAAGAAAATGAAAAAGGGGAGGACAATCAATGGTATCTAGATAGCGGCGCAAGCAACCATATGTGCGGAAGAAAAAATATGTTTGTGGAGCTTGATGAAACTATAAAGGACAATGTGGCGTTTGGAGATGAATCAAAGGTAGCAGTGAAAGGCAAAGGTAATGTTCTTATTAAATTGAAGAATGGAGAGCATCAATTTATTTCTAATGTTTACTATGTGCCAAACATGAAAAGTAATATCTTGAGCTTAGGACAACTCTTAGAGAAAGGTTGTGATATTCAATTAAAGGATAAAAGTCTTTCCATAAGAGACAGTGCAAGCAATCTCATCACCAAAGTACCAATGTCGAAAAATAGAATGTTTGTGCTCAACATTCAACATGGTGTCGCCCAATGTCTTAAGGCGTGCTACCAAGATGTCTCATGGCTTTGGCATCTTCGTTTTGGACATCTTAACTTCAAGGGATTGGAATTGCTCTTTAAGAAAGAAATGGTGAGAGGATTGTCTTGCATAAATCATCCCAATCAACTGTGCGAAGGATGTTTACTTGGGAAGCAAGTCAAAATGAGCTTTCCAAAGGAGTCATACTCAAGGGCCAAGAAACCATTAGAACTCATACATACAGATGTGTGTGGACCAATCAAGCCAAGCTCGCTAGGTAAAAGTAATTATTTCCTTCTTTTTATTGATGATTTTTCAAGAAAAACGTGGGTGTATTTTTTGAAGGAGAAATCAGAAGTATTTGAGAACTTCAAGAAGTTCAAAGCTCATGTTGAGAAGGAAAGTGGCCTTATGATAAAAGCCAAGAGATTTGACTGTGGAGGAGAGTTCGCATCAAGAGAATTTTAGAAGTTTTGTGAAGATAATGGAATTCGACGCCAACTAATAGTGCCTAGATCTCCTCAGCAAAACGGAGTAGCAGAAAGGAAGAACAGGACAATTGTTGAAATGGCAAGGAGCATACTCAAAAGTAAGAGACTACCAAATGAATTTTGGGTGGAAGCTGTGGCATGCGCTGTTTATCTATCAAATCGATCTCCAACAAGAAGTGTGTGTGGGAAGACACCACAAGAAGCATGGAGCGGAAGGAAGCCTGACATTTCTCATCTAAGAGTTTTTGGAAGCATAGCTCATGTACATGTACCGAATGAAAAGCGAAGCAAATTGGATGATAAAAGTGAAAAATATATTTTTATTGGTTATGACATAAATTCAAAAGGCTATAAACTTTATAATCCTGATACGAAGAAAATAATAATTAGCCAAGATGTTGTATTCGATGAAGAAGGAGAATGGGATTGGAAATCGTATGATGAGAATTACAACTTCTTTCCATATTTTGAAGAAGATGAGATACAACAACCAATGATCGAGCAATCAATTGAAGAGCCTACTTCCCCACTAGCCTCACCAGCAACAAATTGTCAAGAAGATGGGAGCTCAAGTGAAAGGGTTCCTCGTTTTAGAAGCCTTCAAGAAATTTATGATGTAATAGAAAATCAAGACAATATTACTCTTTTTTTTTTCTTTTTGCAGATTGTGAGCCCATAAATTTTCAAGAAGCTTTGCAAAAGAAGAGTTGGAGAAATGCTATGGACGAAGAAATTAATGCGATCAAGACAAATGACACATGGGAGCTAGCTTCACTTCCAAAAGGATACAAGGCGATTGGTGTCAAGTGGGTGTACAAGGTAAAAAAAATGCCAAAGGAGAAGTTGAGAGATACAAGGCAAGATTGGTAGCAAAAGGCTATATTCAAAGAGCTGGCATTGACTGTGAAGAGGTATTTGCTCCAGTTGCTCGATTAGAAACTATAAGATTGATAATTTCATTAGCAGCTCAAAATAATTGGAAGATACATCAAATGGATGTGAAGTCTGCCTTCCTAAATGGAGTCCTTGAAGAAGAAGTTTATATCGAGCAGCCATAAGGCTACGAAGTCAAGGGAGAAGAAGACAAAGTTTTGAAGCTAAAGAAGACACTTTATGGGTTGAAACAAGCTCCAAGAGCTTGGAATGCTCGAATTGATAAGTATTTGAAAGAGAGGAACTTCATTAAATGTCCATATGAGCATGCACTCTATATTAAAATCCAAAATGGTGATACATTGATTGTATGTTTGTATGTAGATGACTTGATTTTCACAGGTAGCAATGCAAGCATGTTTAAAGAGTTTAAGAAAGAGATGACGAAGGAGTTTGAGATGACTGATATTGGGATCATGTCTTATTATCTTGGAACTGAAGTAAAGCAAGAAGATGAAGGCATTCTAATTACTCAAGAAGGCTATGCTAAGGAAATATTGAGAAAGTTTAAGATGGAAGACTCTAATCCAGTTTGCACGCCAATTGAATGTGGAATCAAATTATCAAGACATGAAGAAGGAGAAAAAGTAGACGCTACACTTTTCAAGAGCTTGGTTGGTAGCTTGAGATATTTAACGTGCACAAGGCCCGAAATTCTATATGCGGTTGGAGTTGTAAGCCGATACATGGAGAATCCAACCACAATACATTTGAAGGCAACAAAGAGGATTCTTCGCTATGTTAAAGGGACAACAAACTTTGGTTTGTACTACCCCGTTTTTGATAATTATGATCTTGTTGGATATAGTGATGGTGATTGGAGTGGAGATATAGATGACCGGAAAAGCACAAGTGGTTTTGTGTTCTACATGGGAGACGCAGTTTTCACATGGACATCGAAAAACAACCAATTGTCAAGCCTTCTACATGCGAAGCAGAGTATGTAGCGGCTACTTCATGTGTTTGCCATGCAATTTGGCTAAGGAACTTGCTAAAAGAATTAAATTTACAACAAAAGGGGCCAACCAAGATTTTCGTGGATAACAAGATCGAAGCAAGCATATTGACACACGCTATCACTACGTTAGAGAGTGCATCACTAGAAAGGAAGTGCAGCTAGAGTATGTGAAGTCCAATGATCAAATTGCTGATATTTTCACCAAGCCGCTCAAGTATGAAGATTTTATCAGGTTGAGAAATTTGCTTGGAGTAATAAAACCAAGTTTACGGGGGGATGTTGAAAAGTAAACTTGGTTTTAAATGGAAACAAACAAATTTAGTTTTATACGTAAATGTCAATTATGTAATAAATTCTATCCTTGTTTTAGGAAAGGCCAAAATCAAATAAATGATAATAAATTTTGGTCTATCAAAATATGCAATAGAATTATCTAGAGAGAGAAGAGTGTAGAACACTGTCATGTTATATATAGATACTCTCTTATATGTTGTACCAATCAATGATCAAGCAAGAAAAAAGAATCAAGCAATAAAAGTATTTTTTCTCCTCCCTTAAAAAAATATTCTACTTTCTTCTAATTTGTTTCTCTTCCTCCACATAAATTTTTAACAGTTATGTGATTGATGTATATATTATAGCACGCTTTGTGTTCCTTATGTGCACGTCTGTGTCAGTTTCTGTTCATCATTGGTTCTCAAGTGGTATAGCAATGTTTTTTCTTTTTAATTTCTTCTTCATGTTCTAGCTTCTATTTTATTCTTCATCATTCTTAATTGTGGTGTTCGTTCCGCTCATATAATTATAATTTTTATTTTCATTTGTTTCACTTTCATATACATACTAGAAAGTTTCAGTTTTACATTAGGGTATGCTTCTATTGTTTTTCTTCTATCATAGTTCTAATTTAATCGGTTCTAGCATGGTTCACTTTTTCTTTTTAATGATTGAAATCAGTTGTTGTTTTCTTTTCTTTTACAGATATTCTATGACAAATTTGGATTGTAACAAGGCATGTTCTTTGTTTGCTTTCATATACAGTAATGCGTTTTGTTTTCTGCTTTGACTTGTGTACTATTTGGTTTTTATGTAGCAAGTTGGGTATCATTTTTTTTTATTTGAGTATAGGAGTAAAATATCAGTTGTACGGCTTGTATATATCATTTAAAATAATATTTATTATTTTTTGCTTTTTTTGTATAACTAAATTATGGTATTGTAATAAATTTACTTTTTGAAGCAAACATTTTTTGTTGTTTTTTTGTTCATATATATTTGTTTGATAATGTATTATCGTGATGACATCCGAGGTTTTGTTTTTAGGTATTTTTTTTTCTATGTATCACTTTATGCAGTAATATAGCGTATATGTTTTTTTACTATTCTGTTTGTTTGAGTATATAAAAACCGAAGTAGTTACAGGTTGAATATGATGATAATAGAGTTGAATAAGTGTTTTGTTGGTATTAAACAACTATTAAAGTTGGGTATTAGTTTTGTAACTAACTTGAGGTTTGGTTTATAATTATTAGTATATAATTATTAGTACTAGCGGTAGTAGGTGTTAGTTTTTTATATTATTAGTTGAAATAAACATTTGTTGCAGATGATTTTTTATTTTCATTTTGCAATCGTGACAATTTCAACTTTTTTGTTTTGTTTCTATTCAATGATAGCACAATCATCATTCAATTGTCTGTTGGTTGCTCTTTTATTAATTTGGAGAATGAAATTCACTGTCATTAGTCTCAATTGACTTCTTTATCCATTGAGATTTGTGGTACACACAATTTTGATATCTATAAGTGTGTTATTTTCTTTTATCGTTAAGATCAAGATTATGGACATTTCGATTGGAAGTGCAGCTCAAAGGAGCATGGTTAAGCATCATAGTTCAAATATAAAAACCTCACTTTAATGGTTTGTTGATGTTGTTTTCAAGCTAAAAATCCTAGCTTTACTTTCTTCTTCATTCCAACCTTTAATGATCGGCCGCTTAGGTTCTTTAAATTTTTAGAATGAACGGAAAGTAAAAAAAAAATGGTAGGATACATGATATATATAAGGGTCGAAAGCTTACTGCCTTGCTCCTATCATATACCATTCTCTTAACATTATTTAGTTAATTTGTTTTCAAGGCCAACTACTAGTTAATTTGTTTGAATACAAATCTCATTTTCCTCCTGATCCTCATTTTTCTCATTTACTTTAACCAATTAAATTCATGAATAATGTTAACAAATTTAGGGGTATTACATCCTCCCTTCCTTAATAGAATTTCAACCTCGAAATTCAGTCAAGGACTAAAACAAGCAAAGCAATCATAGCAACTTAGCAAGACATGCTATCAAACATATACTAGCGTACCCCACTAGTAAACAATATATAAAACAATATAGATTTTTTTTTGAGTGGGACGGATGTGTAGCGTGAGACTAAATAGCCGATAAAACGATATAGATCTTACCAGAAGAAAATATGGAAAAGCTCCTCTAATCATCTGTCTTCCAAGTACAGTCCCTTTTGCCAGCATTTCACTGAACTTTTTTCCAATTTAACTATCTTGGTTCTCAATATCCTTTCGTCACAACACGAAATGGTTGTCTTACGATAGTAAAATGTGGTTCTACTACCAATTCTTCCAATGCCTTTGGATTAATGGTAGTGTTAGAATCATCTACATATTTTTAGAACTACGATACATAAAACATATTATGGACTCCCACAAGTCTATCCAGTAGCTAAATCCGACACGCAAGCTTTCTAATCTTTTCCAACACCTGAAAAGATCCAACAAACCTCGACACAAGCTTCGCTGCCATTTCGAAACGGAACACGCCTTTTAGCTGTGACGACCCGTTATACACCACCGGTGCTCATGACTAAAAATTTGTGTTGTACAAGCAGTCAATCGATGTAAAGCGATCATCAAGGGAAAGAAATAGTAGAAAAGAAGAGAAAGGAGAAAGAAAAGAAGGAATATAAGATAAAGAAAAGAACAAAATAGAACATAAACACAATCACATGATTTATTAGATAAGATTTGATAACAAGGAACTTTCTAAGTTAAGTTTAATATATTTATGTTTAAAATAAGTATGTTAAAAGTTGTGTTTCTAAATTTAAACAAATCGAAGATTATTTAAATGGGACTTAATAGATCCAATGGAAATAAATATGTTTATTTAATTGTGTATTTGATAGTTAAATAACCGACTATCAATTGTGAACCTTTTACACTAAGATACATGTGATAGGGATAAGTAAATTTGTAACATCCCTAAGTCCCACATCGTGGAAGCCTATGTGAAGTGGGTACTTATATAGTAGAGTCCATCTCTTACTAACGCTGAGGCCTTTTGAGGAACAAAACCCTACACCTATATGGTGGCTAAGTTGGGGACAATATCTTACGTGAACGGAGGTGCGGTGGCTAACCTGGCTCCGATACCACTGAAACAACCCGCACCTTCGTTCACGCAAGATATTGTCCCCAACTTGGCCACCGTATAGGTGTGGGGTTTTGTTCCTCAAAAGGCCTCGGCGTTAGTAAGAGATGGGATCTACTATATAAGTACCCACTTCACACAAGCTTCCACGATGTGGGACTTAGGGGTGTTACAAAATCCGTTCACCAATGGATAGGGAATGAGTCCTGCTCTTCTGAACTATCCAATATTTCTAGAGATGTATTGATCATCATTTCTAAGAGAGCAGGATCAAATCAAGTATTCGAAAACCACTTCGATCCGGTTGAGCATACGATTTGGATCGTCTCAAGATGCTGAATCAAAGATAGAGAAATGCATGGGTTACTTGCTACTAACCCTCTGGATATAGTAGAAGTAATGTCTTCAGTTCATTTTGTTCCTGAACGACTTGTATGGATGAGTGTAATCAGAGTATTCTCATGGCAATCAATGAACATTCAAAGTGCAAAATGCTTAAGAAAGGTAAAAACATGGTCTCAAAGCTTCATCAACTAGGAACAACTAAAATCAAGGAAGATGCAAGCTAAGTGGGTCGAACCCAAGTAGGGTATAATTATCACCCTTCTAGATACATGCATTTATCTTTTGGTAATGTGTGAGTGCTCACTGGGGAAGGGTTGAAAGCAATCAAGGTGATGACATGTCTGGTACTATCAAGTTAAGTGATGTGTCGGTCTTGTGTTAGCAGAGAATCATAGGTTGATTCTTGGTATTGTTTTCTCGATGCGTGTCATGATGGGTGGTACTCAGTGCCAAATCATTGTATGGAATCCAAACTCCAATACGAGCCTTTTATAATATCAGTTGTATATCTATTATGCTGGAATTTAAGTAATATAACAATTACGACTAAGGTTCACAAGTATTTATATGTAGGCATTGTTATAATATTGTTGGATTTATAGTGAAAGTGAATTTGGTTATCGTAAGGTGGAAACTTGTCAGTGTATGCGGCGTGGTTTTACGAGATACATTTTTCTTCAAAAATGTATTATAAGCTAATAAAAAATAAATTTTCTATGATTTCAGATTCTCGCACTGTTTTGCTAGCCTGATCCGGGTGTTATTTTATCATAATGCTCGGTCAGACCGAGCATGTTTCCAAAAAAAATTTGGATACTTGGAGCTTCAAGAGTGCAGTAGAAGGCTAAACGTATTCTCATAGTGGTTATTCTTCCACTAATGTGTGTGTTATTATGTTAGTATAATTAGTGTTTGTTTTTGTGAATAGTTTTTAGCATTTGTAATGATCGAATCACTACAAGAAAATTGCGTTATTTCGGAAGTACACGACGACGGCATCTGACGGTTCATTTCCGATGGCTTCCGACAGGCAATTAGTGGCCGTCGGAAACCGTCAGAATATTATGTATACCTGCTAACCCGAGTCTCCTTCTTCCCCATTCCTTCAACTCCTTATTCCGAATAAAAAACCGTACACCACCAAACTTCGAATTTCAAGCTCCCAATCTCCAAATTCAACATCTTAGAACCTCCTTGGCTTCAAAATCAATGTTTAAAGCAACCTATTTCAGTTATTATCTCTTATTTTGGTTAAAAACCAATTTTTTACCCTAAACCTATATTTGCATATACTGATAAATTTGGGTTATGTAGTGACTGCAATAGTTTCTAATAGCGTAGTAATGGGTTTTAACATCCTTTTGTGTGCACATTTCACGAGTTATTGTTAAATTGCAAAATGCATGTACAAATATATGTATGTATGTATGTATATGTATGTATGTATGCATTAGTGCCGCCACTGTATTTTGTTAATTGGAATAAGATTAAACAAATGCACAAGTTAGAAATATTGTATTGTGCTCATCTTGACTTATGTAATAAAAATGAATGCATTAGTCTAAAAGTGATTTGAGTGTGCTGGATAATGATAACAATACTAAAGCAGTCTTAATTAAGTTGATGAAATATTTTGAATAAATGTGATAAATTTAAATATATGTTTAATGTATAAAATTAATTAGTAAAATATGTTCTTTTTTGTAAAATGCGCACATATTGACTTATGTCCCTTGGATAGTTTTTGGCTCCGTCCTACGGGTATTGTACATAATCGTTATATAAATGGTCGTTTTGGTCACAAAATAATCATTTATATTCATTTGATACAAGACTTGTTGGATTTGTCCCTGTATTTGGACAAGTTGTAGACACCATAAGCAATTATATTTAGCATATTACTTCGTTCAAGCGGTTCACAAAATTTCGTTGTAACTTTCCTATTTTGTTTCCTGCGTACACGCATTTGTGTACAATGTAGGAAACAAAAGGGAAGCGATGTCGAAATTTTGTTGAATCATTTGAAATGAAATAATGTACGAAATGTAAGTGTTTACTGTGTTTGTAATGGAAAGTAGGATGACTGACCATGGCAAAAAGATAACTACAAATCAACATCTCTATATTGTGTTATTAAGTGGGTTAAAAGTGATGTTCATAACTTTTTGTATCAATACGTTAAAAAATAAAAATTTCCATATTTGAAAATATTTTTGAATTTGTGAAATAATTATTTAAATTTTAATATTATAAATATATAATGCGAAACAAGTTTTCTCGAATTTTTAGTCTTGAAAATAAATATTTATTTTTGAACTTGTGACTTATTTTCTTTATTGATGATATGGAATCCTTATAATTCTTTCTCATTTTTTGCATTCAATAGACTCGGGCCAGCTGTAAGTCGTGATTCTATATATCCAACTCTATCTGTATTTCATGGTAAACAAACATTAAGCAGTTAAATATGTACAATATATCAGCGATAAAAAAAATAAAAAGGAAAAATATATAGAAGAATATACTTACAAGGACGTCATGCCAAATGCACTCTATGATGTGAGGTGGGATGGTATTCCACTTCGGCCAACAGGCCGACATCCTAGCTCTGTACACCACTTTTGAAACATTTAGAACAACCTTTGAAGACTGTATGTCGAAATCCTTGTGTTAAATATGATATACATAAGTGTATAGTTGGCCCAAAAAAAACATGCTAAATAAAGTTTATTATTTATCCCTCAGCTTTAGGCACTAAGGAAACGACAGGACGTTGTGCCTGCTGCGATGGACCACAACCATAGGCTGAAGAATGAGATGAATTCCTCCCTCTCGATGACATGTATATACCTGTCACATACAGATCATTTTAAAAGAGAACAACAACATGATATTCAAATATATTTTACAATTAACCGACATAAACGATATAAGTTGCTAAATAAATGACGTAAAAGGAAATGAAATTGTATATACCTGTACTAGATTGAGTCTCATATTCCGAGGAGAAACATATCACATTGCCGTTTTAACATAAATAAATAGGAAAAATGAATATGACATAAATAATGTAAATAGTGATAAGTTGATAATGCTCAAGAATTCAACAAAGTTACATAAATTGCAAAATATATGTCGTATACTGCATAATTACATTATAACTAGGAAGATAATATTCATCATGTACATCAGTCATCATCGTCGTCTGAGTCAAAAATAGTCTCATATTTTATGATATTTTCCTCCGTACTCCCAAACGCTTCTACCAAAACGTTTGATTCATCGATCAGAGGTCCAAAATCTGTATGATTGTCTACAATTATTATTTTGCTCAAGATCTGCCTAGTAAGCTTCTTCATTTGGAATATTTTTCCCATTGAACATAAATCTGACCTTTGTTTTAAAAACTGCCAACCAATCTGCTTTGTTTCTTTTTAGAGAAGGATAAGGAGCATAATAAACTGGAAATGCTTGTTTGGCTAGTACAAAAGGACCATACTTATGATAGTGCGATGTATGCTTTATTTAAATCAGATTATAATTCTTGTGCATATTAATCCCAAAACCTGGAACATTGCTAAACCAATTGTATTTAAATAGAAACACCTCCTCCGTAGGTCGTGCGGAATATGCCAGTTGAAAATTTTGGGTTAAAACACCATAAAATCATTTACGAAATTTTCTAGATCTTCACTGCCTTTAACAAATACACCTATATTATGTTAATTTTTCAGCACCGTATTCTTTGGTGTTAAATTTATATCCGTTAACAAAATAGATTGGATATGTCTTGACCACTCTTTTTGGTCCCATTGCAAGATATTTCAATCCGTCGTCAACAACATAATTTCTTGGTTCATAAACGCTGTGACACCCCACGTCCGTTAATGTCACTCACAAAGGGAATGCATTAAGTTTCGAGAAGCGATTAGGTAAACAGACACAGAATATTACAATACAGATATAAAAAAATTTGCAGCGGAAATAAACAACTTTATTAATCATCAAAATACCGTGGTCCAAAGCATCATTTGTCTGATATATAAAAAACCCATTACAACATAAAAATCATTGTCTTGTACTTCAGAAATATCAGAGTACATAAAAGAAAGAAAATTCCCTAATATCAAAATGTAGCCATTGCAACGAGAATAAGAGCTTGATCCATACATATCAGCAGCTCCAACAATCAAGCAAAATCACGGTCAAGCCCGAGTGTTTCCTCCCTGAGAACCTAGAGGGGGAACGGAAGAGAGAAGGAGAAACAAAGGGGGTCAGACATAAAGTCTGGCGAGTATAGTAACTTTTAGCCAGTAAGTAAATAAAGGTAATCATGATAGGCATAAAGTGGATAAGAGAGATAACTATACAAATGGCAGGTGTGACAAGGCAGATAAGGTAAGGTGTATACATGCTTCACTAATAACTACTATGCACTATTACTAGTAGGGCTGTAATTTCCTACACGACACGTGACCCGACCCGAAACCCACACGGAAATTAGCAGGTTAACCCGACCCGTTTAGTTAGCGGGTCATTTTCGGGTCAACCCGAATTTGACCCGTTTATAAACGGGTGGGTTTAGGGTTGACCCGCTAACCCGATTTTGACTCGCCAAACCCGATTATATGTTGTATCTCTTCCATACTGTTAGTCTTTTATGTATACTGTTAATGTTAATCTTTTATGTATGCAGTAATCAGTATGCTCGTATATGTAAGATGTTATATTTAACTAATTTATTCTTGTATGTTAATAGTTATATTTTACTTATAACAACTGTATCTCTTCCATATTGGTAGTCTTTAATTTATGTAGTATGAGAATATATACTTATGTATAGAAAAGGATTTTTGGATATGATGATTTCATGCTTTATGTATGTATTGTCTGTTGGTGACTTTGCAACTTGTTGCATGTTGATGATTATATAACAGTGTGCATGTTAGTGATTTGGCTCTTTTGTTGCTTATATTAGTAGGCAATATCTATCAATGGGTCAAACGGGTAAACCCGACCCAACACGACCCGACATGTAACACCCCGTATATTTTATAACAGTGAAATTCATAAATTAAAGTATAATTAATTATAATGAAAGAATTAAGGGTAATGGCTTATTCCATTGCGTTCATCTCGGAATTCTGGTTGAGATAGAGTCCGATTTTGCGTGAAACGGACTCCGTATGAAGGAGTTATGATCTTCGGAAGTTTCAGAATAAATTTGAAATTCAAAAACAGCTCAGAACAGGTTTAAAATTCGAATTCGAGTTCAAACTGGGCTGGGCGGGAAAATTCCCGCCTAGTGACCAGGTCGACACTAGTGTCGACTGGGCAGTCGACCTGACGCCCCCAAGTCGACTGCGCAGTCGACTTGGGTGTCGACCAGCAGGTCGACTTGCCTGGTCGGCCTGACCAGGTGGGTCTGACCCTGGTTCGACTTCTGGTGTGCTGTACGGTCTGATTTCCCTCCCTGTTCGCATCTGACAGCTCAAATTAACTTGAAAACTCTATAAATACACACTAAGACTCAACTAATTCACATAAGAAAATAAGAGAGGAGTCGTCATGCTGTCAGGAAGGAGTTGATCGTAGCCGCCAAGAATCAAACTAAGAAGCAAATTAAAGTCTAATCAAATCAATCAACAAATTGCTACCCAAAGGAGAGCACCTCCAAATTCAGAAAACAGAAATCAGAAAACAAGATCTCGTCACACGTTATAAGTATAGTGGTCTTTCAGAATTTGAATAAAATTATGATGTGATACGATGTAATTGGGAATAGAACTGTATCATTATAATGATGTAGACCTTGTGTATTGTAATGTTTCTATCGTGATTGTTTTTGGTGAATTGATTTGTGGCATAAATGGACCGATGCAAATTCATTATACGTTTGTATAAGAAAGTGATGGTAATTTCAAGTTTTGTGGCAAAGCCTATGATTAGATCCCTCTCATGTTTATGTTAATATCCCCTTTATGTTTAGGTTGATATCATGGGCCATATACTTATGTAAACACACCCTAGATCTGAGATCCTTATGCTACATGACTCAGAACTTATGTATACATCTTAGATCCATTACAAGTATGATTAGAACTATGTTAAATGCAGTTTGGGCTACATAAACTATGCAAGTTCACGTGGAAATAGACTATATATTAGATTTGGACATTTTGGGTTAATTTACTACATGCTAGTTTTGTGTTCGACGTTATGCCAAGTTAATATGTTAAAACCCAAGTTTGTATAAGTCTACATATGCCATCCTATGTGACACCCATTTAGTTGTATGCCAATTTTGAATGCAAGTTCACATGCTCCAATGTTTATGTTAACGCTAATTTGCAAGTTCATGCGCTACACCTTCTATGTATCATAGAAATATTATATGTTCTGAATTTCCCCTTTCCTCACGTTTATCAAGTTGGGCTAAATTGTGTCGAGCCCAGCATTAGTACGTACAAACGGGGGTAATAGCGTTGGGTGTAAAACATGATATAAATAAATATGTTGGCATGTTTGGCGCGTGCCAACGACTGTGACATTTTTGCGGTATAAATTGTTATACCCAAATTAAAAGACGACATGACATTTACATAAATAATGAAATATGTAAACCTAGAAAAGACGACATGTTTGACCCGAGGTTGGATTGAGTTGTGACATAAACCTGCCCGGACCCGCCCGACTGTCCAGTAGTCACAACAATACCTATCCAATGTAGGTGGTTAAACATTGAGCCCAATAAAGACCTGAGGTTAGACTGAACTACGGTGTAAACCTGCCCGGAACCGACCGGCACATCCAGTAACTGTAGTGATATCTGTCTAATGTGAGTGGTCGGTGCTCTAAAAGGCTAAGGACAGGTGGTAGGGTTAAGCCAACTGAAAACACTTAACCAAAGATTCAACATGTTAACAAATATTGATGGGTGGGGTTAAGTATATACATACACTTAACCACTTAACATGTTTGACTAGAAAACCCTGGTAACGTAAGGACCCGTTTCAGCAGTAACCCAATTTAGGTATCAACGGTACCCTGAAACTAGGCAGGGTGGGGCACGATTACTGGGCTGATTGTAAGCGGTCAAATAACGGCAATGTTAGGTACACAGTGTAGGTCTAACGGTGTGCGGTCGTGCACGCACTCTGGAGCAGACAAGCAGGGCACTGGGGGCACCAGTAGTATATCCTATGCCTTCTAGTAATTGTGTCGGGGCCGCCACTATGGGTCTTGATACACCCCATGGTGGGACCAGCACAGGTATCTACACTTCTTGGGGTAGCCATTAGACACACGTACGAGTAGGGGCCGATCTTTAGAAGACAAAAAGGATCACTTCACCCCCAGCATGGGGTGCCGGTTAGAGTAATACTAGTAAATGCAGAGATATAGTGTGGGTTCGATAGTATATTCTATTCTAGACTACATCCCCTTAGTTATGATACTATCCTGTTTTCAGTTTATGTCTATCATATCCTTTTCTTATTCACATACTGAAAAGTCACTAGATTTACTCAGGCTTTATGTCTGATTCCGTTTTTCTTTTCGTCTTCTTTTCTTTCGTTTTCCCCCCCAGGTCCACAGGGAGGAAATAACTCAGCCTAGTCAGACTCTTTTGCAAGCTTGAAGACAGTAGATGTACAGTTTGGATATGTTTGGCTTGGATCATGGCTTTGGATATCATTATGGGGATTTTATTGCTTTAGTTTATGTTTTATGCTTCTTTGTTAATCAAGACAGTTATGGAAATGTAATGTTTTTGGAAGTATTGTAACACAATTATGGTGTGGTTTGTGTAACACATATTTTGATGAAATAAAAGTTGTTGTTGTTTCCGCTGTTTAAAAATATGTGTATTCATATCTATCTTGTATCTCTGTGACTTATACTTATAAACCTCCACCAAAATTAGGGCATTCCCTTTGTGAGTGACCTAACGGAGGTGGGGTGTTTCACTTGGTATCAGAGCATAGGTTTACCAGATAGGATAAAGTTTTTGATATTATTTTCAAACGAAAGTTTAAAGAAGCATTTTTTTTAGAAAAAGTGTTATATTTTAAAAGGCATGATCCCCCAAAGCCACGTGTACTATCTCTCTATATCCTTCGTTTTGAATCTTTCCTTTCTGTTTCAGCATGTCTGGAGACCTTAACATTCCTGAAGGAGTACCGATACCCAGTTGGTTTAGGAGGTTCTTAGAAGCTAGGGCCGCAAATGGCGTGGGCCCGGCAGATATCCTTCCTCCCCCAGTAGCGCCAGTTCCTCCTCCTGCTCCTCCCATTGGAAATGCTTTTGCCAAAACATGTAGAGACTTCAAGTCTATGGGTGGAAAAAACTTCCATGGAACTGAACCCTTTGTAGGAGCAAGAAATTGGCTAAAGGAGACCGAGGATCTGTTTGACATCTTCAGAGTTGATGATAGGCAAAAGATACAGCTAGCAGCGTGGTTGCTCAAAGATGAAGCTTCCTATTGGTGGGAGATCACTAATGCTCAGAGGTCAGTGGAAACTTGGGATGATTTTAGGACAAGGTTCGAACTGAAATTCCTCTCCCAAGCTGAAAGGAGCCTGCAAATAGAGAAGTTCTTGAATCTTAAACAGGGAAGCATGACGGTCAGGGAGTACGTCAATCAGTTTAATCAGCTGGCCAGATTTGGGCTGGACTTAGTAAATACCCAACACAAGAAGGCGCTTCGCTTCGTCAAAGGTCTGAATGAGCCTATACACAGCCTTGCCATGACCCATGTGTCCACGGGAGCGACTTATGAAAGCTGGACATGGCGTTGCTACACGAGGAAGACCACGGCAAGAAAGAGACTAAGGCGGAGGAAAAGAAAGAAGGTTTACAGGCTAAGAAGGCAGACTTTAAGAAAGGAGGAAAGAACAAGAAGTCCCGTGAGAAGAGAAAGTGCCATTTCTGTGGCATAGTTGGACATATAGAGAAAGACTGTCGGAAGAAGAAGGCAAAGATGGGTGGTTGCTTTCATTGCGGAGAGACTGGGCACCAAGCTAAGGACTGCCCAAAGAAGAAAGGACAGGGACAGAAAGCTAGATCTACTTCAGGGGGTCAAGTTCATGCTCTGACAGCACCTCCACAGGAACGAGGTAGTAATATTTCTGTAGAAAGTGTAGTCTATCTTTATGATCATCCAGTTCGCACACTTTTTTGCATCACACTCCTTTATTTCATCTGCTTTAGTAGAATCGCTGCATCTAGACACTAGTATGGTTGAGGATCCCTTAGTAGTTTCAAATCCAATTGGGGGCTCCGCTTACTTGTCAATGGTTTTTTTGGGTTTGAAAATCTCTATTCTCAATGTTGAGTTTAGTTGTAACGCCTTTGTTCTAGGCTTCTCGGGATATGGTTTGATCTTAGGCATGGGCTGGTTATCCAGTAACGGTGCCATTCTTGATTGTGAAAAAAGAGTAATTAGACTCTTGACTCGGCTTGGTAACACTCTAGAAATTTCCTGTAATCCTTTGAATGTTGTTATGCTTAGTTATCTAGAGTCGCTTGATGCTTCTGACGAGAATTTGCAGTCGGTTAGAGTAGTCCGGGAATATCCGGATGTCTTCGAGGAGGTGAAAGGCTTACCTCCGAAGCGGGAAATAGACTTTCGAATCTATCTTGTGGATAACGCAAAGCCCGTAGCTTTACCTGTCAGACATATGGCTCCAAAAGAGAGAAAGGAGCTCAGTAAGCAGGTTAAGGAACTTCTTGAGAAGGGGTTCATTCGAAGGAGCATTTCAGAATGGGGTGCTCCAGTGGTGTTCGCAACCAAAGCAGACTGTTCGCTTCGCCTCTGTGTTGACTATAGGGATTTAAAAAAGTTGACCAAGAAAAATAGGCACCCTCTTCCCCGAATCGACGATTTGTTTGATCAGCTTGTAGGCGCGTCGGTTTTCTCCCAACTTGATCTAGCAACTGGGTTTCATCAGCTAAGAGTGGTTGAAGATAGTATTGATAAAACGGCGTTCAGAACCCAGACGGTTTCTTTGAGTGGCTTGTCATGTCTTTCGGCCTGACAAATGCACCCGCTTATTTCGTGGACCTAATGAGCAGAGTGTTCAAAGAATTCCTCAACAAGTTTGTGGTTGTCTTCGTGGACGATATCTTGATCTTTTCAAAGAGTGAGGAAGAGCATGCTCAACATCTGAAGGAAATCATGGATACTCTCCGAGCACATCAGCTAAAGGCAAAATTTACAAAATGCCACTTTTGGAGAGAAGAAGTAAGGTTTCTTGGGCATGTAGTATCTAAAGAAGGGCTGGCCGTAGACCCCGCGAAGGTAGTTGCGGTGCAACACTGGAAGGCACCAAGGAATGCAACCGAGGTCCGAAGTTTTCTAGGACTAGCAGGTTTCTGCTGAAAATTCATAAGGGATTTTGCGAAAATCTCAGCTCCACTCACAAGGCTGACAAAGAAGAATCTAGTGTTCAATTGGGACTTGGATTGCGAGTTGGCTTTCCAACGCCTAAAAAGGGCTCTTACAACAACCCCAGTCCTGACTCTGCCAGACGGAAGCATGATGTTCACAGTTTATACAGATGCATGTGGGACAGGGCTAGGCGCTGTCTTGATGCAAGAAGGGAGGATAGTAGCTTATGGTGGTAGGCAATTGAAAGTTCATGAAAAGAACTACCCGACCCACGATCTTGAGTTAGCCGCCATCGTCTTTGCACTTAAGTCTTGGCGACATTAACTCCTAGGTGAGAAGTTCGAACTTTATACTGACCATAAATCGTTGAAATATCTTTTCTCGCAGAAAGATCTTAACTTGAGGCAACAGAGATGGATGAAGTTTCTTGCCTCGTATGACTTCGAGATTTCCTATACTCCGGGCAAGGGCAATGTGATGGAAGACGCCTAGAGTAGAAAGAAACTGACCCTAAGCCCACTCTTTGTAGAAAGGCAAAGCCTAGAGTATATAGCCAATTTTAACTTTAGGCCCTCCTCTGATTTTGAAACACCCCACCTCCGTTAGGGTCACTCTCAAAGGGAATGCCCTAATTTTGGTGGAGGTTTATAAGTATAAGTCACAGATATACAAGACAGATATAATAACACATATTTTTGAGCAGCGGAAAACAATAATTTTTATTTCTTCAAAATACGTGTTACACAAACATTGCCATAATACTTCCCAAAATCATAACTGTCTTGATTACATTATTTAAAGAAGCATGAAGAAAACATAAATAAACTGCAAAAGTCCCCTAATTGCTGTCCAAAGCCATAGTCCAAAACGGAAAAGATCCAAGCAATACATTCTTTCTCTTCAAGCTGGATGTGAAAACTGATCAAGCTGCGGTATTCCCTCCCTGAGAACCTGGGGGAGGGGGGGGACGAAAGAAAAAGAGGCGAAAGGAAAAGGGTCAGTCATAAAGACTGAGTAAGTTCTAGTGACTTTCAGTGTAGAAACGGTTAAAACAACCTGTCATGTATGAACTGGAACTAAACTTAAGAATGGTGTCAAGGTGAACAAGATAGAATAAGGTGATCAGGATAAGTCAAGACAAGTCAAGTAAAGCATCACATGTTCGAGATTCGTTGCATCGACTGTACTAGTATACTAAGCCCATATCACAAGTTAATCACGAAATAAATCCTACGGCCCAATATCATGAAATGACCCTGAAACGGGGTCTGACCCAAGTACGGGGTCCTACGGAGCGATTATCTAGTCGATCGGCTCCCTACAAGTTCTAGCTCGTCAAGTGTCCGTGTCATACGGCTAATCACGAATGTAGTCACCTGTGCTGGGTCCACCTTCGGGTGTATCAGCCCTAGGGTGTCAACCCCTGACACGATTCAAGATGCACAGATAAATCTACGGATACCCAGTGTCTGCCCCGGATACGTGCACGATCGTAGTCCGCTGAACCTACACTGGCGTACCCCACTGCCGTCGTTCACCTCTTACAATCAGCCCAGTAATCGTGCCCCACCTGGCCTAGCCCCAGGGTACCTTGATACTTCTAGAGGGTTACTGCTGAAAGGGGTCGTGTCTAGGGTTTCGCCTAATAGATTAGGTCATGTAATTCGTGACCTAATCCGCCTATCAAATTAAGTCATGTAATTCATGACTTAATCCTTTTCTAGTCTAGTCATGTCAAGATGGTTAAATATGTCATTTCAGTTCACGATTTAACCCGCCTACGTGTCATGTCAAGTTGGCTAAGTGTTGTCGTTTTCGAGTTCATGACTTAGCCCTACAAATCGTGTTCAAGTTGGTTAATTTTTCTTTTCATGTTCATGACTTAACCATAATTGGCATTAATTGATTCGTTAATGCACCGAACCACTCACATTGGATCATGTTGTTCGTAGCCACTGGATTTGCCGGGCGGTTCCGGGCAGGTTTATGCTACGAACTCAACCCAACCTCGGGTTTCGAGCGCGATGTGACCAACTACCCACATTGGATCCTATTGTTTAGCAACTGGATTTGCCGGGCGGTTTCGGGCAGATTTACACTACAAACTCAACCCAACCTCGAATTGGCCACTTTCTTGTTTTCTAAAGTCATGCCCATGTTCTTATCAAATTTTGCTATTTCCACATCGTGTTCATATATCAACTTCGTGCCCAACTAAGGCATGTTTAAAGTAAAATTATGGCATGTTCAAGTCAAGTTTTCGTGCCATATTTCATGTTCTACTTATGCCAAATTTCACAGTTTATGCTTATAATTAATTCAAGTTTTGCCTATTCTACCCAATCGTATCCCCAACGTATATAAACGTACTTCATTCACAAGCATAAATAATTCAAGAGATAAAGGGGAATAACATCAAATGTGTGATAGGCATATGTGAAAATTCCAACATCACTTGCATAATAAACAGGCTATAACTTATCACATGGTTGCAATACTAGTATGATGATAATTTGGCATAGTAATGATTCCAACTTAATTTAACATGATGATTTCAACTTTACATCATAGGCATAATAATCATTGCGGGCATAATAATAATTTTATTATAAACATGAAACATTAAAGGCATAGTGATCCTAATAGGCATAGTGGATTCCAATTTAGCATTTTTAACATAATAATTCTCATAGACATAATGATTCCAATTTATCATAATGATTCTCATCTAACATTATAAACATAATGGTTCCAACTTAGCATTTTTAACATAATGATTCTCAACTAACATTATAAACATAATGGTTCCAATTTAGCGTTTTTAACATAATGATTCTCAACTAACATTATAAACATAATGGTTCCAATTTAGCATTTTTAACATAATGATTCTCAACTAACATTATAAACATAATGGTTCCAATTTAGCATTTTTAACATAATGATTCTCAACTAACATTATAGACATAATGATTCCAATTTAGCGTTTTTAACATATCTAACATTATAAACATAATAATTCCAACTTTTCATCATAACCTAGCAATACCCTATTCTTCATTAATCATGATGGGTATAATAACATTATAGGCATAATTCCATCAATAGTCATAGCCATGGTTTAATTAGCACCATAGGCATGGTTTAATCAACATAATGATTTCAATAAACATAGCGATTCCATGGACATGTATTAGTCCAACTTGCCAAACAATTAAGCCCAAGTGATTCATAACAACATCAAAATCATGACAAGTTTAACTTGCAATGTTGCCATAGCAGTATCCCCAAATTATAATTCAAAGATAAACAATATAAACAATGGATTAACAATAGTTCATAAATCCGGTTTCGATTCATGGCATGTCCATATTGTTTTAGCGTTTTTGCCAAAAAAGTAACATAGAACTTACAATATGAAGCGAATAACCCAAATAAAAATCCCAAATCAAATAGTCCCAAATTCGTTGTCTAAAGCGTCGCAGTTGTTGTAGCTTCTAGTTGTAGCCTTCAAGAATCGTCCTCTATCTTCTATAATTTTATTCTTTGTATTTTTAATTCATAGCTCTAGGTTTAATGGCGGCGGCCTGAGGCTAAAATGAAATAGTATGATTTAGGCTAGGTCTTAGGTCCTTTTTATAATGTTTGTGAGTTGTTTTAGACCGTCGATGGAGCTTGATTCAATAATAGCCGTTCGTTTGAAGGAGAGACCAACCAGGAGCTGACACCTAGCCCTAGTGACAAGGCAAGACTCAGAAAATCGGCCAAACACAGATCAGGCCAGCCAGGGTGGGCTGGGTTCGACCTGGCTCTGGGGCCAGGTCGACAGCCCTGTTGACACCGTGTCGACTTGGCAGCCGACACGGGTACCCAGGTCGATAGCCCTGTCGACCTGGGTGCCTTAGGCGGGAATTTTCCCGCCCTGGCCAATTGGGCCCGATTTTTGAATTTTAAACTTGTTTTTCTGAGCTGTTTTCGTCTGTTTGAATTTTAACCTAAATTCTGAAACTTCCGGAGGCCATATCTTCTTCATACGGACTCCGTTTTTCGAAAACTCGGACTCTATTTCGCGTATTTTTCCAAGACGAACACAATGGCGTATCCTGTTTCCCTTAATTCTTTGATTTGAAATTAATTATACTTTAATTTGTGAATTTCACTGTTATAAAATACACGGGGTGTTACATTCTCCCCCACTTAAAAGGATTTCGTCCCCGAAATCTTCAAGTTTAGGAAAAATATATCCTAACATCCAAACATCCATCTACTCATCCATCAAACACGAGTATCCATTTTCCTTAAAAGACTTCTAATGCTTTATGATCATATGCGAAGTGTGTGTATATGTTCCTTAGCTAATGCTAATGATCAGGCCTGATTGATCTTCTAAATGCAAAATATGTTTAGTGAAATGAATCCAATATGTATGCAAATTTTTCCTATTATAATTCATAATTTCTACATGAGTGCTCGAACATTCAATCATATGCAACAACCAAATGATAGCACAACCAAGTTTCCAAAATAAACACTCATGCATATGCAACATGAAAATGTGTCTGAGCCGATCTAGTGCCTAATGTGTATTCATGCATCCACGAGCAACCACTTGCGACCACTTGCAACCATTTCGCAATCATAACATGTTTCAATTACATGTTTACATCCAAAAAGATTCTACCTATGGTTCTCAAGATAGGATCGAGGAGCGAAATAAGATAAAACAAAACATCTAGAATAAGTTAATGATGTACCGCCAGAAGGTCCGGTCTGCTTCTCAGGGCAGTCTTTGCTGATGTGTCCAGTCTTCCCACAATGAAAACATTCACCTTGCTTTCTCTTCCTCTTTCTACAATCCTTGGCTATGTGCCCTTCCGTACCACAGTAATTGCATTTCCTTTTATCGCGTGAGTTGTTGTTCTTGCCTCCTTTCTCGGAGTCTACCTTCTTATTCTTATAATCGTTGGGCTTGACCACTTTCTTCCCTTGAGAGTTTTCTGCCTCTGTCTCCTTCTTGCCCTTATCTTCCTCGTTCAGCAATGCCATCTGCACCAACCTTTCGTACGTAGCTCCCATGGGTATATGGGTCATGGCCAAACTGTGTAATGGCTTATTCAACCCTTTGACAAAGCGGAGAGCCTTTTTGTGCGGGGTGTTGACTAGGTCTAGTCCGAACCTAGCCAGCTCGTCGAACTGATTAACGTAATCTTTGACTGTCATATTTCCTTGCTTAAGAAATAAAAATTTCTCCAACTGCAAACTCCTTTCGGCTTCTGAGAGAAATTTAGCCTCAAACCTTGCCCTAAAGTCCTCCCATGTTTCCACTGGTCTTTCTGCATTAGTGACTTCACCAGTAGGAAGCCTCGCCCTTTAGTAGCCACACTGCCAGTTGTACTTTCTGCCTATCTTCTACTTCAAAGATAACGAATAAGTCCTCGGTTTCTTTCAGCCAATTCCTAGCTGCCACGAAGGACTCAGTTCCATGAAAGTCCTTTCCTCCCATAGCCTTAAAATCTTTACATATCTTAGCAAAAGTGTTTCCCCGTGGAGGAGGTGGAGGAAGAGGGGCTGCTGCAGCTGGATGATTTCCTGCAGCTGGGGGAGGAGGAACGGTAGGACCTGGCTGGGTGGCCCTTGCTTCTAAGAATCGTCTAAACCAACCAGGTATTGGTACACCCTCTGGCAAGTTAAGTTCTTCGGACATGCTGAAACAAGAAGGATAGATTCAAAACGAAGGATAAGAGATAATGCCTATGGCTTTGGGGGACTTTGCCTTTTTAAAATAAAATAATATTTTATCTTTTAAAAATGCTTCTTTAAATTTTCCTTTGAAAAATAAATTTTCAAAACTTTTATCTTATCCGGTAAACCTATGCTCTGATACCAAGTGAAACACCCCACCTCCGTTAGGGTCACTCTCAAAGGGAATGCCCTAATTTTGGTGGAGGTTTATAAGTATAAGTCACAGATATACAAGACAGATATAATAACACATATTTTTGAGCAGCGGAAAACAACAACTTTTATTTCTTCAAAATACGTGTTACACAAACATTGCCATAATACTTCCCAAAATCATAACTGTCTTGATTACATTATTTAAAGAAGCATGAAGAAAACATAAATAAACTGCAAAAGTCCCCTAATTGCTGTCCAAAGCCATAGTCCAAAACGGAAAAGATCCAAGCAATACATTCTTTCTCTTCAAGCTGGATGTGAAAACTGATCAAGCTGCGGTATTCCCTCCCTGAGAACCTGGGGGGGTGGGAGGGGGAAACGAAAGAAAAAGAGGCGAAAGGAAAAGGGTCAGTCATAAAGACTGAGTAAGTTCTAGTGACTTTCAGTGTAGAAACGGTTAAAACAACCTGTCATGTATGAACTGGAACTAAACTTAAGAATGGTGTCAAGGTGAACAAGATAGACTAAGGTGATCAGGATAAGTCAAGACAAGTCAAGTAAAGCATCACATGTTCGAGATTCGTTGCATCGACTGTACTAGTATACTAAGCCCATATCACAAGTTAATCACGAAATAAATCCTACGGCCCAATATCATGAAATGACCCTGAAACGGGGTCTGACCCAAGTACGGGGTCCTACGGAGCGATTATCTAGTCGATCGGCTCCCTACAAGTTCTAGCTCGTCAAGTGTCCGTGTCATACGGCTAATCACGAATGTAGTCACCTGTGCTGGGTCCACCTTCGGGTGTATCAGCCCTAGGGTGTCAACCCCTGACACTATTCAAGATGCACAGATAAATCTACGGATACCCAGTGTCTGCCCCGGATACGTGCACGATCGTAGTCCGCCGAACCTACACTGGCGTACCCCACTGCCGTCGTTCACCTCTTACAATCAGCCCAGTAATCGTGCCCCACCCGGCCTAGCCCCAGGGTACCTTGATACTTCTAGAGGGTTACTGCTGAAAGGGGTCGTGTCTAGGGTTTCGCCTAATAGATTAGGTCATGTAATTCGTGACCTAACCCGTCTATCAGATTAAGTCATGTAATTCGTGACTTAATCCTTTTCTAGTCTAGTCATGTCAAGATGGTTAAATATGTCATTTCAGTTCACGATTTAACCCGCCTACGTGTCATGTCAAGTTGGCTAAGTGTTGTCGTTTTCGAGTTCATGACTTATCCCTACAAATCGTGTTCAAGTTGGTTAAGTTGTCTTTTCATGTTCATGACTTAACCCTAATTGGCAATAATTGATTCGTTAATGCACCGAACCACTCACATTGGATCCTGTTGTTCGTAGCCACTGGATTTGCCGGGCGATTCCGGGCAGGTTTACGCTACGAACTCAACCCAACCTCGGGTTTCGAGCGCGATGTGACCAACTACCCACATTGGATCCTATTGTTTGTAGCAACTGGATTTGCCGGGCGGTTCCGGGCAGATTTACACTACAAACTCAACCCAACCTCGAATTGGCCACTTTCTTGTTTTCTAAAGTCATGCCCATGTTCTTATCAGATTTTGCTATTTCCACATCATGTTCATATATCAACTTCATGCCCAACTAAGGCATGTTTAAAGTAAAATTATGGCATGTTCAAGTCAAGTTTTCATGCCATATTTCATGTTCTACTTATGCCAAATTTCACAGTTTATGCTTATAATTAATTCAAGTTTGCCTATTCTACCCAATCGTATCCCCAACGTATATAAACGTACTTCGTTCACAAGCATAAATAATTCAAGAGATAAAGGGGAATAACACCAAACATGTGACAGGCATATGTGAAAATTCCAACATCACTTGCATAATAAACAGGCTATAACATATCACATGGTTGCAATACTAGTATGATGATAACTTGGCATAGTAATGATTCCAACTTAATTTAACATGATGATTTCAACTTTACATCATAGGCATAATAATCATTGCGGGCATAATAATAATTCTATTATAAACATGAAACATTAAAGGCATAGTGATCCTAATAGGCATAGTGGATTCCAATTTAGCATTTTTAACATAATAATTCTCATAGACATAATGATTCCAATTTATCATAATGATTCTCATCTAACATTATAAACATAATGGTTCCAACTTAGCATTTTTAACATAATGATTCTCAACTAACATTATAAACATAATGGTTCCAATTTAGCGTTTTTAACATAATGATTCTCAACTAACATTATAAACATAATGGTTCCAATTTAGCATTTTTAACATAATGATTCTCAACTAACATTATAAACATAATGGTTCCAATTTAGCATTTTTAACATAATGATTCTCAACTAACATTATAGACATAATGATTCCAATTTAGCGTTTTTAACATATTTAACATTATAAACATAATAATTCCAACTTTTCATCATAACCTAGCAATACCCTATTCTTCATTAATCATGATGGGTATAATAACATTATAGGCATAATTCCATCAATAGTCATAGCCATGGTTTAATTAGCACCATAGGCATGGTTTAATCAACATAAAGATTTCAATAAACATAGCGATTCCATGGACATGTATTAGTCCAACTTGCCAAACAATTAAGCCCAAGTGATTCATAACAACATCAAAATCATGACAAGTTTAACTTGCAACGTTGCCATAGCAATATCCCCAAATTATAATTCAAAGATAAACAATATAAACAATGGATTAACAATAGTTCATAAATCCGGTTTCAATTCATGGCATGTCCATATTGTTTTAACGTTTTTGCCTAAAAAGTAACATAGAACTTACAATATGAAGCGAATAACCCAAATAAAAATCTCAAATCAAATAGTCCCAAATTCGTTGTCTAAAGCGTCGCAGTTGTTGTAGCTTCTAGTTGTAGCCTTCAAGAATCATCCTCTATCTTCTATAATTTTATTCTTTGTATTTTTAATTCAGAGCTCTAGGTTTAATGGCGGCGGCCTGAGGCTAAAATGAAATAGTATGATTTAGGCTAGGTCTTAGGTCCTTTTTATAATGTTTGTGAGTTGTTTTAGACCGTCGATGGAGCTTGATTCAATAATAGCCATTCGTTTGAAGGAGAGACCAACCAGGAGCTGACACCTAGCCCTAGTGACAAGGCAAGACTCAAAAAATCGGCCAAACACAGATCAGGCCAGCCAGGGTGGGCTGGGTTCGACCTGGCTCTGGGGCCAGGTCGACACCGTGTCGACTTGGCAGTCGACACGGGTACCCAGGTCGACAGCCCTGTCGACCTGGGTGCCTTAGGCGGGAATTTTCCCGCCCTGGCCAATTGGGCCCGATTTTTGAATTTTAAACTTGTTTTTCTGAGCTTTTTCCGTCTGTTTGAATTTTAACCTGAATTCTGAAACTTCCGGAGGCCGTATCTTCTTCATACGGACTCCGTTTTTCGAAAACTCGGACTCTATTTCGCGTATTTTTCCGAGACGAACACAATGGCGTATCCCGTTTCCCTTAATTCTTTGATTTGAAATTAATTATAATTTAATTTGTGAATTTCACTGTTATAAAATACACGGGGTGTTACAGATTTCGTACCGGGTTTGTTAGCATCTCTTGAGGTGCGCCCACTCTTTTGGATACAATAGGGACGGCACAATGCGAGGACCCTCAGTTAGTCGAAGTGGTTGATAAACTAATTAGGGGCGAGACTTCTAGTCACCTCAGTAGATACTCTATTGATGATAAAGGCTGGCTGAGACGCGACGGAAGACTATGCGTTCCACAAGCAAGGGAGTTGATAAAGAAGGTTCTCGAGGAAGCACATCGTTCCAATATGACAATACACCCAGGCGGAGACAAAATGTACAAGGACATGAAAAGAGTTTTCATTTGGAACGGCATGAAGAAGGACATGGCAGATTTCGTTTCTAAGTGTATGATATGCCAACAAGTTAAAGCGAAACAGAAAATGCCTGGAGGACTACTTCATCCCCTAGAGGTCCCACAGTGGAAGTGGGATAGCATTTCAATGGACTTCGTTGATGGGTTGCCTAGGTCGAGAAGGGGCAATACTAGCATTTGGGTAATAGTGGATAGGCTTACAAAGAGCACCCACTTTTTACCTGTCAAGAGTAGAAGGACCGCCTCATCCCTAGCGTCTCTTTACATCAAGGAGATAGTTCGACTCCATTGGATACCCTCCAGCATTGTTAGTGACCGAGACCCTATCTTCATAAGCGAGTTTTGGCGAAGTTTGCAAGAAGCTGTAGGCACACAGTTATGTTTGAGCACGGCCTATCACCCCCAGACCGATGGACAGACGGAAGGGTGAATAGAGTTTTAGAGGATGTTTTGAGACTTTGCGTTCTAGACTTTGGAGGGACATGGGAGGATCACCTTCCCTTAGTGGAGTTTTCTTACAACAATAGCTTCCAAGCTACCATAGGCATGGCACCCTTCAAAGTATTATATGGAAGACCGTGCAAGTCACCAGCTTGTTGGTGGGAGTCTACCGATCTGGTTATTCTTGGTCCAAACATGATCAGAGAAACTTCAGAAAAAGTGGACTTGATTCGAAGAAGGATGAAGACGACCCAAGATAGACAGAAATCCTATGCCGACAAGAGAAGGACCGACCTTGAGTTTGAGGTTGGGGACAGAGTTTTTCTTAAGGTATCTCCTCTAAGGAACGTTGTCCATTTTGGATCCACTGGAAAGCTAGCACCGAGATTTATAGGACCATTTCCTATCATCGAGAAGGTTGGGAAGATGGCCTATAGATTAGAGCTACCCGAAAAACTGGCCGGAGTTCACAACGTCTTTCATGTTTCTCATCTTCGGAAGTGTTTACATGAGTCTGCTGAAATAGTAGAGCCTAGCATTCTAGAAGAAGCCAAAGTGGAACGTGAAGCAACTGTGAGAAGAGTTCCAACACACATCTTAGGAACTGAAGTGAAAAAACTACGCAATCACGAAGTCAAGCTCGTCAAAGTTCAATGGAGCAACGCCGAGGAAGATGTGACTTGGGAAACTGAGGCTAGAATACGCGCAGCCTACCCTTTTCTTTTTGAGGGTACATCTTTGATCTCTCTTTTTCCTTAAGTTATGCTTTATCTACCTTTTAGGCATATTTCCTCGACCCTTTCTGCTTAACTCCTTAGGTAGAAAACAAATGGATGCAAACATGTATTTGAAAACAAGTTATGGATTATGGCTGCAAGTGGTTGCAAGTGATTACTAGTGGTTGCTTGTGGATGCATATACACACACTCCCTAGGTTTTAGATCGGCTCAGTCACTTCATACTGCATATGCATATATGTATTCTCGTTCATATGTGGTTGAAATTTTATATGTTATATGGTTATCGCATTTGTATGAATTTTTGTGCACTCATGTAGAATTATGAGTAGGAAAATTTTTTTTGCATACATAATGGATTCATGACACTTACATGATTCGCATTTAGGAGGTCAACTGAATCAGTCGACCGCCTGATTTCTGCATTAGATAGGGACATTTACACACACAATGCATATAATCATAAAGCATTAAAAATCTTTAAGGACAATGGACACCTGTGTTTGTTGGTTGAGTAGATGGACGATTGGATGGTAGGATATACATTCTTCCTAAAACTTGAAGATTTCGGGGACGAAATCCTTTTAAGTGGGGGAGAATGTAACACCCCATATATTTTATAATAGTGAAATTCATAAATTAAAGTATAATTAATTCTAATGAAAGAATTAAGGGAAATGGCTTACGCCATTGCGTTCGTCTCGGAATTCTGGTTGAAAAAGAGTCCGAGTTTGCGTGAAACGGACTCCGTATGAAGGAGTTATGATCTCCGGAAGTTTCAGAATAAATTTGAAATTCAAAAACAGCTCAGAACAGGTTTAAAATTTGAATTCGAGTTCAAACTGGGCTGGGAGGGAAAATTCCCGCCCAGTGACCAGGTCGACACTATTGTCGACTGGGCAGTCGACCTGACGCCCCCTAGTCGACTGCGCAGTCGACTTGGGTGTCGACCTGCAGGTCGACTTGCCTGGTCGGCCTGACCAGGTGGGTCTGACCCTGGTTCGACTTCTGGTGTGTTGTACGGTCTGATTTCCCTCCCTGTTCGCATCTGACAGCTCAAATTAACTTGAAAACTCTATAAATACACACTAAGACTCAACTAATTCACATAAGAAAATAAGAGAGGAGTCATCATGCTGTCAGGAAGGAGTTGATCGTAGCCGCCAAGAATCAAACTAAGAAGCAAATTAAAGTCTAATCAAATCAATCAACAAATTGCTACCCAAAGGAGAGCACCTCCAAATTCAGAAAATAGAAATCAGAAAATAAGATCTCGTCACACGTTGTAAGTATAGTGGTCTTTCAGAATTTGAATAAAATTATGATGTGATACGATGTAATTGGGAATAGAATTGTATCATTATAATGATGTAGACCTTGTGTATTGTAATGTTTCTATCGTGATTGTTTTTGGTGAATTGATTTGTGGCATAAATGGATCGATGCAAATTCATTATACGTTTGTATATGAAAGTGATGGTAATTGCAAGTTTTGTGGCAAAGCCTATGATTAGATCCCTCTCATGTTTATGTTAATATCCCCTTTATGTTTAGGTTGATATCATGGGCCATATACTTATGTAAACACACCCTAGATCTGAGATCCTTATGCTGCATGACTCAGAACTTATGTATACATCTTAGATCCATTACAAGTATGATTAGAACTATGTTAAATGGAGTTTGGGCTACATAAACTATGCAAGTTCACGTGGAAATAGACTATATATTAGATTTGGACATTTTGGGTTAATTTACTACATGCTAGTTTTGTGTTAGACGTTATGCCAAGTTAATATGTTAAAACCCAAGTTTGTATAAGTCTACATATGCCCTCCTATATGACACCCATTTAGTTTTATGCCAATTTTGAATGCAAGTTCACATGCTCCAATGTTTATGTTAACGCCAATTTGCAAGTTCATGCGCTACACCTTCTATGTGTCATAGAAATATTATATGTTCTGAATTTCCCCTTTCCTCACGTTTATCAAGTTGGGCTAAATTGTGTCGAGCCCAGCATTAGTACGTACAAACGGGGGTAATAGCGTTGGGTGTAAAATATGATATAAATAAATATGTTGGCATGTTTGGCGCGTGCCAACGACTGTGATATTTTTGCGGTATAAATTGTTATACCCAAATTAAAAGACGACATGACATTTACATAAATAATGAAATATGTAAACCTAGAAAAGACGACATGTTTGACCCGAGGTTGGATTGAGTTGTGACATAAACCTGCCTGGACCCGCCCGGCTGTCCAGTAGTCACAACAATACCTATCCAATGTGGGTGGTTAAACATTGAGCCCAATTAAGACCCGAGGTTAGACTGAACTACGGTGTAAACCTGCCCGGAACCGACTGGCACATCCAGTAACCGTAGTGATATCTGTCTAATGTGAGTGGTCGGTGCTCTAAAAGGCTAAGGACAGGTGGTAGGGTTAAGCCAACTGAAAACACTTAACCAAAGATTCAACATGATAACAAATATTGATGGGTGGGGTTAAGTATATACATACACTTAACCACTTATCATGTTTGACTAGAAAACCCTGGTAACGTAGGGACCCGTTTCAGCAGTAACCCAATTTAGGTACCAACGGTACCCTGAAACTAGGCAGGGTGGGGCACGATTACTGGACTGATTGTAAGAGGTCAGATAACCGAAATGTTTGGTGCACAGTGTAGGTCTAACGGTGTGCGGTCGTGCACGCACTCTGGAGCAGACAAGCAGGGCACTGGGGGCACCAGTAGTATATCCTATGCCTTCTAGTAATTGTGTCGGGGCCGCCACCATGGGTCTTGATACACCCCATGGTGGGACCAGCATAGGTATCTACACTTCTTGGGGTAGCCGTAAGACACACGTACGAGTAGGAGCCGATCTTTAGAAAACAAAAAGGATCACTTCACCCCCAGCATGGGGTGCCGGTTAGAGTAATACTAGTAAATGCAGAGATATAGTGTGGGTTCGATAGTATATTCGATTCTAGACTACATCCCCTTAGTTATGATACTATCCTGTTTTCAGTTTATGTCTATCATATCTTTTTCTTATTCACATACTGAAAAGTCACTAGATTTACTCAGGCTTTATGTCTGATTCCGTTTTTCTTTTCATCTTCTTTTCTTTCGTTTTCCCCCTAGGTCCACAGGGAGGAAACAACTCAGCCTAGTCAGACTCTTTTGCAAGCTTGAAGACAGTAGATGTACGGTTTGGATCTCTTTGGCTTGGATCATGGCTTTGGATATCATTATGGGGATTTTGTTGCTTTACTTTATGTTTTATGCTTCTTTGTTAATCAAGACAGTTATGGAAATGTAATGTTTTTGGAAGTATTGTAAGACAATTATGGTGTGGTTTGTGTAACACGTATTTTGATGAAATAAAAGTTGCTGTTGTTTCCGCTGTTTAAAAATATGTGTATTTATATCTGTCTTGTATCTCTGTGACTTATACTTATAAACCTCCACCAAAATTAGGGCATTCCCTTTGTGAGTGACCCTAACGGAGGTGGGGTGTTTCACGACACGACCCATTTAGTTAAACGGGTTACGCGGGTTGGGACGGGTCAACCCGTTTATAAACGGGTCGGGTTAGGGTTGGGAAAATATGACCCGTTTAATAAACGGGTTAACCCGACCCGTTTATAAATCAACCCGAACCCTACTTGATCCAACCCGAACCCGACCCGACACGACCCAATGACAACCCTAATTACTAGTATAATTTAAGATGAGATGATCCCTTCCACTATAAGTTGGTAGACTAAGGGCATACATCCCAGTGTACCCTAACCACTACCCTAATTGATCGGCTCCCTACTCTGTAGATACCCTGTGTTGGTCCCGCGGTAGGGGTATCACTTCCCTAAAGTGGCAACCCAAGAGGTGCACAGTCATATCTACTGGTGTCACGGTCGTCTTCTCTTGTATCCCTTCTAGATTTTCCACTTACTACGTATACCCTAAAGGGTGATCTTTAATTACATAGCCTTATATCAGTTAAGCTTACCCTAAAAGGGTGATTTTTAATTACATAACTTTACCGGGTTAAGTATGTGGGCCTATATATATATATATATATATATATATATATATATATATAAATATAAATTTTTAATTACATAACTTTACCGGGTTAAGTATTTTTCTATAAATTTTTCATTTGTTTTCCACTCTAATGGCGTCTTCTTCAGGAGCAAGTAACCTGAAAGCTTTTCAGATCCAACATCTTTCTCCTCCATTTACGTCAGTAAATCCTCAATCAAAATCAGATGCTCCAAATAGTTTACCAAACCTTTCTTCCGATCCAAGTAAAATAGCCAGATCTGATCGAAATCTAAAGTATATTAAACCCTCAGAAGATTATGTGACTATTCCAGAACAGATCTTCAACAAATCAAAGGAGGCTTGGATAAATACATTAGCTCTAATACCGATTCATTGCAGACTTTCATCGATTAAACTGAAAGATTATATCAGCAAAGTTTGAAAGCCTCAGGGTAATTTTCACATACATGTATCTCCCTCTTTTGATTTTGTTGTTCAGTTTGAGGATCAATCAGATTATGATAGAATATTGGAAACTTCTACTTATTCCTACTTTGGGAGGCTGCTCCTAATTGAAGCATGGTCACCGGGATATGATTTCTCTAAAAAGCAAAGTGACCTAGTTCAGATCTGGATTAGGTTGGTTGATTTACCAATGGAATATTGGACCATTGATGCTATTCAAATGATAGCAAGTTTTATAGTAAAACCAGTGTTAATTGATGAAAATACTGCATATAAACGTTTTACAAAATATGCTAGAGTCCTATTGTCTATTAATACATCATCAGATCTCAAAACTGAAATTCCAATATTAATGCATAATGGATTTAAGCTTAACTTAAATGTGGAGTACGAATTTGTTCCTTCCAAATGTCTTCAATGCAATTTGTTTGGGCATGATGAAGAATATCATGAAGTCTCAATAGATCCACGATGGGTTCCACCTGAATTCCAAAATGAAACTAATGAGATAAATGAGGAAATTACTGAACAAGTGAATACATAATTCTTGCAAAATGAAAAGGTAATGGGTAGCTCCTTTTCAAACCCAACAGATGATTTAGAAATTTTGAATTCTAAGCTGCCAGAGAATGTTATGCCAGATGATCTAAATTTTGTAGCTGATGCTATCTCAGAAGCTGACAAGGAAGTGATCAAGGACAAGGGTAAACATGTGGATGTTTCTAGCATGGTTGATAAAAATGCAAATTATGCAAAAGATAGTAATACAGCAGTTAACCCAACTTATATTCCTCCTTCTAAAAGAACTACAAGGAGTTCTTCTTCAATTAAATGACGATGCTTACATGGAATGTCAGGGGGATGAACACTACTTTTCGAATGAAAGAAGTATTATCCCTCCTGAATTTCACTAAATCGACTTTGGTTGGTTTAGTTGAAACCAAATTATCAGCTAATAATTTAGTTTTATTTGCATCTATGTTACCTAGTTCATGGAAAACATTAAATAATAATTCAGTTCATTCTACTGGTCGAATCTTACTAATTTGGGATACAAATGTGTGGGATGTTGTGCTATCATCTTCATCTTTTCAACATATGACATTGAATGTTTGTAATAAAGGTGGATTGGAAATGGTGTTTTCAGTCATTTATGCAAGCAACTTATTTGCAGAAAGAATTATTCTATGGCAAAATTTGACAAATGAAGCTTGCTTGATAAATAAAGCTTGGGTTCTAATGGGGGATTTTAACAATGTGTCATTTCCAAAAAGATAAAAAAAGGGGTTTATCTGTGCCATTTCAACAATTAAGAGAATTTCAGAAATTTCTAATTCAAGTATCATTATCAGAAATTAAACCTCTTGGTTTTAATTATACTTGGCGTAGAAAAGGAATAGCTACTTGTATTGATAAAATTTTGGTTAATAAATGCTGTTTGCATTTATTTCTTGATCTGAAAGCTCTAGCATTTCCTCAAAAATCAAGTGATCATAATCCTATATTGTTAGACCTAGTTTCAACTCCAGAGGTGAAGGGTTTTCCTTTCAGATATAGAAATAATTGGCATCTTTTGGATGGCTATTCAGAAGCAGTTCACAAAGTTTTAAATTTAGGAGTTTGGAGATTTCAAGATTATCAGCTAATGCAAAAGTTAAAAAATTGCAAGAAAGAACTCAAAAACTGGAACAAAATGAGAGATAGAAATCAGTCAGACCTTAAACTTGCAGAAGAAGTTGCAAATCAATTAGAGAAGGCTGCAGATGCAGATCCAGAAGACCGTCTTCTATATGATAATTATTTGATGGCAAAAAAATAATTCCAGAATCTGCAACAAATTCATTTAAAAGCATTAAAACAGCAGGCAAAGGTTACATGGTTACAACATGCAGACACCAATTCTAAATTTTTCTATTCAAGGATGTCTAATAGAAGGTTTTTCAATCATATAAGAGCTCTTATTGATCAATCAAGGAATTTATTATATAAGGCTGAGGAAATTGAAGCTCAAGCAATCAATTATTTTCAAGGCATGTTGAATGGTCAAAGTATCAATTCTTTTCCAGATTTTCAACCTATTTCCACCATAAATTCCAGTGGCCAGCATTTCCTTTTACAACCCATAGTCTTCAAAGAGATTAAAGAAGTTGTTTTCTCAATAGATGATGAATCAAGTCCAGGGCCTGATGGTATGAATGCAAAAAATTTTAAAGTGCATTGGGAAGAGTTAAAAAATGATTTGTTACTTGCAATTTCTGATATGTTTACATCAGGTAAACTGCCAAAATCCTTAAATCATACTTTCATCACTCTAATCCCCAAAAATGATAGGCCATCTGAAATAGCTCATTATAGACCTATAACATGTTGCAATGTCTACTATAAAAAAAATTCTAAAGTTTTATGTAATAGACTAAAACACTTTTGCCTCATTTAATATCTGAGAATCAGAGTCCCTTCATTTATGGTAGATATATTGGAGAAAATATTCTACTAGCTTATGAGTTGTTGAGGGATTTTAAGAAAAAGGGGATGCCTAAAATGTGTGTTAAGGTTGATCTGCAGAAAGCTTATGATTGTGTGAATAGACAATTTATTTACTTCATAATGTCTAAAATGAGATTTCCTACTCATTTTATAAACATAATATATGAATGCATGTCTACGGCAACTTATTCAATTATGATACAAGGAGTGCCTAAGGGTTTCATAAGCTCTAATAGAGGCATAAGACAGGGTGATCCATTGTCCCCTTATTTGTTTTCAATTGCCATGCAATATTTTTCTTATATGATGGATGCAGCTACTCTAGAAAAGAATTTTCAACCCAGTAATTCAGTTCAGCCTATAGTATCTCATTTACTGTATGCTGATGACCTCATGATATTTGGAAAATCATCTATTGCAAATGCTCAGACTCTTAGGAAGATTTTTCAAAATTTAAGTATCTATGCTGGTCTTAATGTCAATGCTACAAAGACAAAAGTCTTTTTCAGTTGTTCAGTATTAAATGCAGATCAGATTCTTCAAATTTTAGGATTTCAACAAGGAATGTTACCTATCAAGTATTTAGGGGTACCTCTATCATCCAACTATTTACATTATTCAGAATGTAATTCCCTAATAAAAAAAATTCAAAGTAAAATTAATGGGTGGGAAACCAAATTACTCAGTTTTGCAGGCAGGGCTGAGCTGATAAATTCTGTTATCACACCTATTAGTTTATATTGGATTTTTATCTATCAAATTCCTGAATATACAATAGATAAGATCCAATCTTTATGTGCTGATTTCTTTTGGGGGGGGGGGGTGCATCTCATAAAGTTTCATGGAAAAAGTTATGTAGACCAAAATCTGAAGGTGGAGTTGGTTTGAAATTGCTATCTGATCTTAAAAAAGCAGCTAGTGTGAAATTGCTTTGGAAATTCTTATCTAATTCATCTCTTTGGAGCATGTAGATGCATCATAAATATTGTAGTAATGGATTTTTCTGGTCTATTTCTCGTGATAATAATGCATCTTCAACTTGGAAGGCTCTTTTAAAGTTAAGAACAAGATCAAAGCAGTTATTCAACAAAACAATTGCTACAGGGGATGACACAAATCTATGGCATGATCCTTGGATTAACTGTAAGAGTCTGGTGGATATACTTGGTTTTGACCGATTGAATTTAATAGGTAATGAAGATCAGAAAGTAAGCTACATAATAAGGAATGATAACTTTATACCTGAAATCCACCCAGCTACTCGAGAATTGATTGAAGAGATAAGCTCCATTTCAACTTTTCCAAATAAAATCCATGATGTTTACGAATGGTGTGAAGGAGGACAGTTTTCATTCCATAAAGCATGGGATCTGCTACGAAACCATGAGCATCAAGATAAATCCTATTCTGTAATTTGGCATGGAAAAAATAGTAAAAAAATGTCCTTTATTACTTATCTTGCTTTTCTTGGCAGGTTGAATACGAAGGATAGAATCCAGCAATTTAGTAACATATCAGATCCGCTATGCTCTCTCTGCAACAATCACCTTGAGTCAATTCAGTATATCTTCTTCTCATGCGACTATTCAGCTTTCATATGGCTTTCCTTGAAGCAAAGTTTGGATCTTTTGCTGAATTTGGGAGATTTGAAAGAAGAAGTGATGCTTATCCATGATAATTTCAAAGAGAAAGGTCAATTGAAAGATTTGGCATGTGCTACTCTATCTACAGCGATTTATTTCATCTGGAAAGAAAGGAATTTGAGGATATTTCACAACAAAAGAACGAATCCATCAGTTTGTCTCTGGAAAATCGAAAGAGAAATCAAGTTTTTGGTGAATAACAACGGCAGCTATTCTAAAAGGGATGGAAGAAGTGAGAGGATTCTTGGCAGATGGGGTATAGACTTGAAGGATACCGGCTGACCCGGCGAAGGGGTTTTGTTGAAGACGTGGCAGTGGGCCGGATTTGGGCATTAGTGAGAGGGATTTTTATTTGCTTTATGTTTTAAGTTTGTATTTCTCTTGTAATACTTTAGACTATTTCTATGATGTATACCTATTTTATGAGTACTCTTTTTCCTTATAAGGTACTCACTAGGGGGATTATGAGGTTTTAACGAGGCTTATAAAATATGTTTTATTGGTTTTTTAAATAAAGTGAACCAATGTTCAAAATAATATATTACCTACCCCCTTCAGTTATACTTAACCCACCCACTATCCAATCCATTTTACTTAACCCTAACTTATGTTCATAATCATACAGTTTTTATGGACCAAATTAGGTTAAGTACTCCTTTCTCATTATCATGTCCAATTATTGTTATATTGGGCTATACCTCCCACATTAGGCCTACAACATGTGGATGTTGGATATGTCGGTCGGGTCCAGGCAGTCTTATTTCACAGTTGGGCCTAACCTCGTGTCTTAGCCCGAGTCATATTTACACACTTAGACCTCTCACATAAAGTTCAACAATAGTGGCTACTGGATATGCCGGTCGGTTCCGGGCAGACTTCCGCCACTAATATAACCTAACCTCGTGTCATAAGTGCTAATATAATTCCTAATTATAGTTGCTAAACATTTCATTTATTAATTAATTTACCAATTAATTAACCTTACCTTTTTGGGTGTTATTGCCCATACTATCAACAATTTGAATTACTAGTCCAAAAATGTTTATTTCCCAATTATGCCAATATTTACGTTTTCCCTTGTTTCTAACTAACGTCCTTACAAAATTGACGGCATGCCTAGGCTAAATAATTAGCCTAGCCATAAGCGATAAAAAGGAAAGCTAATAGGGATGTAACACAAGTGATCATTGAATATGATTTGGCATAACATAGATTAACATAGCAATAAGGTTGTCATATGAACTTGTGACAATTTCTATGATGCTAAAGTGAACAAAAATGAGATCTAAACTAATCATTTATATATCCAGCAATTCAGATCCAGCATAACAAGGGTGACACAGTAGCATGTTTAGATCTAAGGATAAATTCACATGTCCAGTTTTATAACATATCCAAATTTCTCACAATATGATAGGTGTAAGGTGATTTACATAAAGAACCAGATCTAATCAATGTCATAACTTGTCCAAATTAACATATTCACCTTTTCTATAATACAATTACAAGTCAAGATCTATATAGGTAACATCGTAGAATAACCACAATTATTTCAGACCTAGAGAAATAGATCTATCAAGATCTACATAGTTTAAGATTTAATACTGGCATAGATTCATACTTTACAACATATCCAATTCATTGTCTTTCACGATTCACTGTCATTTATTTAAACCTAAAAGAAACTAGAAACCATAGTGTTAGGTTTAGAGATTTGAGAGAGAATAGATCTGAATTCTGAATTTGATTAGCTAAATCGTTGTTGTAGGACTTGATTCTGTTTCAGTTTGCAACCCGACAGCATATGGCTCCCATGATCTCCAACGAAGAAAATAGGAGAATAGGGGACCATATTTATAGCCTAGAACCAATGAATCAGACCCAGAATCAAGTCCAGGTACGTAAAACAAATTCTGCCCAGACCTGCCCTGGGGGGTCGAAACCCCTGTCGACACCCCCTAAAGGGGGTCGACACCTATGTCGACACCCCCGGGGAGAGTTGACACCCATGAGCGGGAATTTTCCCGCTTTGGTTGGATTTTGATTTTTGAACTGTTTTGAAGGTGTGTGTGTGTATATATATATGTTCTTCCTTATGCGTATACAAACTTCTAAGGCTTATAACTTCTCCATACGATATCCGATTTATGCAAACCAGGACTCTATCCCAAGCAGAATTCCGAGACGAACGCAATGACACAGCCCGTTACCCTTAATTCTTCTTCTAAAAATTAAGTATTATTTAATCTGTTAATTTTAATATTTAAAAATTATGGGGTGTTACATTCTCCCTTCCTTAATGGATTTCATCCCCGAAATCTTCAAGTTGAGAAGAACGTATCCTACCATCCATCATCCATCTACTCATCCATGATCCACAAGCATCCATTGTCCTTAAAAGATTTCTAATGCTTATATGAGTATATGCAGAGGTGTGTGTATATATCCCAATACTAATACGAAAATCAGGCAGTCTACTGATCCAGTTGACCTCCTTAATGCGATGTATGATTAGTGCTATGAATCCAATATATATGCAAATAATCTTATTGTAAGTTCTTTATGTGTGCACTTCCACTCGTCCAAGTGCAACATCCATATGCTAACTCATCCATAAAAGAAAAGAAAATGCACACGCATCCATATGCAGTATGAGAGAGTGATTGAGCCGATCTAGTACCTAATGTGTGTGTATATGCGTCCACAGGCAAATACTAGCAAACACTTGCATCCATCAAACATAACATGTTTCAAACACATGTTTTCATCCAAAGGACTCCTATCTAATGGTCGAAAACACTAGGGATAAGATATGCTCGATTGACAAAAATAGGCACAGATAAAGTTTTGGAAAAAGGAGTTAAGAACATACCCTCAAAAAGGAAAGGGTACGAAGCACAAATTCTATCTTAGGTTTCCCAAATTGCGTCTTCTGGGTTGTCTCCCCATTGGACCTTTACTAACTTGATTTCTTTGTTGCGCAGCTTCTTAACTTCCGATTCAAGAATACGGGGAGGGACTCGTCTGACTGTCGCCTCCCTTTCCACCTCCATTTCTTCCAACATACTCGGCTCAACGACTTCTGTGGTGTCATGCAGGCACTTCCGCAGATGAGAAACATGAAAAACATTATGAACACCGGACAAATTCTCTGCGAGTTTTACTTTATAGGCCATTTGGCCGATTCTCTCAGTTATGGGAAAGGGTCCCACAAACCTAGGTGTCAACTTCCCTACTGAACCGAAGCAGGCCACATTTCTCAGAGGTGATACTTTGATGAAAACTAAGTCTCCCACTTCAGACTCGATGTCGGTTCTCCTCTTGTCTACATAGGACTTCTGCCTATCTTGAGTTGTTTTCATTCGCCGTCGAATAATTTCAATCTTTTCAGACGTCTCCCTAACCATATCAGGCCCAAGTAATAATCTTTCTGTAGATTCCCACCAAAAAGTTGGAGACCTACAGGGTTGCCCATACAATGCTTCGAAGGGTGCCATACCGATGCTGACTTGATAGCTGTTATTATAGGCTAACTCTACTAAGGGAAGAAGGTCTTCCCAAGTCCCTACGAAGTCTAGGATGCACAGCCTCAGAAGATCTTTTGAAATTCTGTTCACCCTTTCTGTCTGGCTATCGGTCTGAGGATGATAAGTGGTGCTCAAACACAACTGTTCATCCAATGCTTCTTGCAAACTCCTCCAAAATTCGCTAGTAAAGATGGGGTCATGATGTTGGAAGGAACTCCGAGGAGACGAACTGTCTCACGAACATAAATTGTTGCCAATCATGGTGCCGTCCTTTTACTTTTAACTGGAATAAAGTGAGTACTCTTAGTGAGTCTTTCCACTATCACCAAAATACTGGTATTACCTTTCTTCGATCTAGGCAAACTATCTATGAAATCCATAGAGACACTCTCCCATTTCCACTGCGGGACCTCCAACGGATGAAGTAATCCACCGGGCTTCTTTTGCTCAGTCTTGACTTGCTGGCAAACTAAACATTGAGAAACAAATTCGGCCACGTCCCTCTTCATCCCAACCCAAAAGAAAACCCTCTTCATGTCTCTATACATCTTATCACCGCCTGGATGTATGGTCATCTTAGAATGGTGGGCTTCTTCTAGGACTGCCTTTATCAAGCCTCCAGTTTGAGGAATACAAAGTCTTCCATCTCGTCGTAACCACCCCTTTTCATCTGTGGCATACCTACTGAGGTGACTAGAAGTCTCCCCTCTTCTGAGCTTATCCATGATGTCTAGAATCTATGGGTCAACTTGTTGCGAAGGTCCTATCTACTCCACAAGAGTCGGTCGTATCTCCAAGGATGCAAATATATCAGGAAAAATTTCGATGGAGGGTCTAAAATCAAAAGCTGATATGAACTCCCAGTTCTTTCTTTCCACAAACAGAGGAGTTAGGGCCACCCTCTGCCTACTTAGTGCGTCTGCCACCACATTACCCGTAAGAAATCTCAAAATCATATGAAGCTAAGAACTCCATCCACCTTTATTGCCTTAAGTTGAGTTCCTTCTGTGAGAATATATACTTGAGGGATTTATGGTCGGTGTACAGCTAGAACCTTTCTCCAAGCATATAATGACACTATGTCTTTAACATGAATACTATGGCAGCTAGCTCTAGATCATGGGTGTAACACTCCTAAGTCTCATATCGTGGAAGCCAGTGTAAAGTGGGTACTTATATAGTAGAGCCCATCTCTTACTAATGCCGAGGTCTTTTAAGGAACAAAACTCCACACCTATACGGTGGCTAAGTTGGGGACAATATCTTGCGTGAACAGAGGTGCGGGTTGTTACAGTGGTATCAGAGCCAATATCTAGCCGGAATTGTGGCTCTTGTGTGGACCACAACGCCTGGGTGAGGTGTTTGTGAGCCAACGGGGACGTTGGGCTCTGTAGGAGAGGAGAATGTAACACCCCTAAGTCCCATATCGTGGAAGCCTGTGTAAAGTGGGTACTTATATAATAGAGCCCATCTCTTACTAATGCCGAGGCCTTTTGATGAACAAAACCCCATACATATACGGTGGCTAAGTTAGGGACAATATCTTGCACGAACGGAGGTGCGGGTTGTTACAATGGGTGGGGTAGTTCTTTTCATGAACCCGCAACTGCCTACTCCCATAACATATTACCTTCCCTTCTTACATTAGAACCGCACCAAGCCCTGTAGCACACGCATCAGTGTAAACGATAAATATTTTACTTCAATTAGGTAAGGCCAAGACTAGGGCTATTGTCAGAGCCCTCTTCAGTCGTTGGAAAGCAACATTACAGTCTATATCCCATGAAAAAACCAAATTCTTCTTTGTCAGCTTGGTGAGAGGGGCTGATATCTTTGCAAAGTCCTTAATGAACTTCCTATAGTAACCTGCCAACCCAAGGAAGCTTCTCACCTTGGTTGCATTTTTAGGAATATGAGACGACCCCAAACCCCGTACTGACGGTGGCAATGGTTGGAATATAACACATAAACAGATAATAGCAAAACAGAAATAAATAAATACACCAGATAATGAACAATAGAAGATACTGGATAAACGTAATCATCAGAGTTACACAGTATACAGGATCATACTTTGTACAAATACAGTTCAGCTATACATAAATGTCTACAGCGGAAAACAAACAAAATATGTACAATAGGAGCTGAACAACATAAAATAGATAAATGATAGAATCCATCTTCAGCTCCAGCTATCCAGAAAGAGCCAGCTAAACCTAAATACAAGGCTGCCCGTGTAGAAATAGGGGCACCCGAGTTTGAAAGTGAAACAAACTACGAGTCAATCATGGGACTGGTATGAGAAATCTACTCAACACATTTAAAATTTGGCTAATCACAGGACCACGCCACTTTCGTGGAACGTGTTTACTCCATTGGATTGCCAGTGCTTTAAAAACAAATCTTTCTTTTAAACATCGCAATGCTTTTTATAAAAATGAAGCCATTATAAGACTCAGTTCCCATCACACAATGCAACGCAAACCGGAGGATAGAGTTTTACCTTATAATGGCCAAAATATGGTTGATACGAATTAAACAAAAGCAATTGATATTATTACTAGTGTTTATATGTTTCAAAAACAATTTCGAATCATAACTATCAATCATAGACGGCATGGGTACCATATATCATGTCGCCATATATGTACACAATCAGAACCGCACAGTCACGTATTTGGAAATTGGATTTCCGTTATGAACCAAGGCAAAAGATAGTCCTTACCGAATTCGAGACAATCTAGCCTACCATGTCTCAGGAACAGCCGCACCTGCCCCCTGGATCGTCAGGGCCGGTCCACCGATGTGGATTATTATGCCTGAACACTACGTTTCCCCGCCCTATGGGGCGCAAATGAGCCAATGAATGACTCCATCGGTCCCGGATTGACCGATATATCCGAGGCGCCTCGCTATCCATCATCCACATAAGTAAAATATCAGGCCGTGTAAAAACACCGACACAACTCCTAGCTAGAAAGAAACGCATGCCCTCCCTAAGGTCCTTCTCCCGTTTCTTGTTCATACTGGGGTGTGAGGCTCGCGAATTCACGTTATACACAAAGCTACGCCACACAGGCGGTGCTTTGATCATCACCACAAGACTTTGCTTTTCAACAGAAGCCCTGATCACTGCATCTTAGCATGTCACACAGGCAATTCACACCATGCAACTAATGGCTATCAATCATATAGAATAAATTCCAATGTCAGACACACAATCAATTTACAAGTCCGTTCTGGGTCGGAACGAAACCGGAGGCACTGTATACCTCGCAAACCCATCGATCTCCACGTACGTCTGGACGATCACCACTCATTATCCATATTTCGGGATGCCTCCCAATCAGGACATCAGTTACCATTCAAACGAGGTGAAGATCTCTGGTCTTCGACCACCGTCTTCATCTTCGATTTCCAATCGTTGATTCAGTTATTCATAATGGGATAAACCCGATCTTTCTGAACAACTCGCGTATATGATAAACAAGTGCAACACAAATACACATACGCATCATTTCAATTCATTAGTCACTAACCGTCAATCAGTAAGAGAACGATTTCCCAAATATTAACCCCGAAGGCCGAAACCAACATCAGATCAAAATCCAGTAAACCATTCGACTTAGCTAACCTTCAGTTAATTTCTAAATTCCACATCCATATCTTTTATAATATTTTATAATGATTTATCGCTATTTTTATTTATTTTAAAATAGCCAATTTATTCAAATGACGCTTCGGGCCATAACGCGGCCGTGGCGCTGTTTTTCTTCAGATTTGATTTACACATATCTGAAAATCTAACCGTTGGATCTTCACAAAATTTACATCATTAGAAAGATCTTTTCAAAACGAATCCAACGCTTCCAGTTTCGGGAAAATCCGACGGTCGGATCTCCCGGTACAATCGTTTGAAGTTTCGATTTCAAAATACGAACTGGAGCGTCGTTATTCGATTAAATATATTTATATATATATAAATATAATCGATTCTGGCGCTGTTTTTCTTCAGATTTGAATTAAACATTCCAGACAATCCAACCGTTGGATTTTTACAAAGTTGGTGCCGTTGGAAAGATATTTCCAAAGCGAACCCAACGGTTGCAGTTTCGGGAAAATCCGACGGTCGGATCTACCGTACTAATCGTTTGAAATCACGGTTTCAAAATACGAACTGCAGCTTCATTATTCGATATATTTCGATTCTATTTATATATATATTTCGATTCTTCGATTTCAAAACTATATTCTTTTCATACATTTGATAAAAATGATATTTTTGTCTAACATACATTCATTTCGACACTTCACTATCTTTAACAATTCATGTATATAGTAAAAATGTGATTTTTATTGTAAAACAACTTATTTCAAAACAAGATTATTTTATATAGTTCATATTGATGATAAAAATAGGATTTTTATTATAAAACAATTTCTTTCAAAATATGAATACCATTCAACACATGAATTTCAATTCAACGAATGAATTTCGATTCAACACATGAAGGTTTTCTATAGTTTATATATATAGATAAAAAGGTGATTTTTATATTTAAAACACGAATACCATTCAACACATGAATTTCAATTCAACGAATGAATTTCGATTCAACACATGAAGGTTTTCTATAGTTTGTATATATAGATAAAAATGTGATTTTTATATTTAAAACACGAATACCATTCAACACATGAATTTCAATTCAACGAATGAATTTCGATTCAACACATGAAGGTTTTCTATAGCTTGTATATATATGGTAAAAAATGTGATTTTTATTGTTAAAACAATTTATTCAAAACACGAATACCATTCAACACATGAATATGATTCAACGAATGAATTTCTATTCAACACATGAAGGTTTTCTATTCAACAGATGAATATAATTTCAACATAGGAAAATAATTCTAACACATGAATATTATTCAAAATTTTGGCAGCACAACGGCAGGGTAGTTAAAACCGGGACCGTCCCTAGTACGGCTCCTCGCTCTACCTTAAAGCCTCGCAGCTTTTGACAATAGGGAATCATGCATCTAGTTCGCACGCAGGCGGCATGTATATTTTTTTTCATTTCCACAAACTAATCCTATGTGGTTTCAACCAAATATTTCTCAACCACAAACGGGTATTTTTCAACCACAATCAATCAATTTCAACCACAAACAATTTCAATCAACCATTCGTAATCAACCATTTTTCACACCAATCACAACCAATAAATATCGTCCATGGTTTGTGGACGAGGGGCATATATATATATATATATATATAGCATTTCACTTCTATTTCAACACATATATAATTTTTGTAATGCATATATAACTTATACATCGAACGTACAACTTATACAACGCTTATACAAGAGGTGTACAACGCTTATATAACCCATACATCGACCATACAATTTATACATCGTCATTTTCCACATCGTTTATAAATTAGAAATCTCACATTGGGTTCCACTCCACCAAAAATAGCAGAAGGCTCAGAAAAATATGCGGTCTCTTCTAAAATGTAGAAGACGTCCACGCGAGTCCACTGTCTCTTGTTTCACTGAATTTCGTCAAGAAACGAAAAAGATATGATTTTTACAAGTTTTCAACACTTAAAAGTGTCAAAATCAGTTCAAAATAAATTAGCCGAACCTTTTCTGAAATGGTTCCAAACTAGGTTTGGATTTTTCGATCAATCCGTGCAATGGTTCCACGATCGGGTTGCGCGAGGTCGAAGGGGGAGGAGAGGCGCTCAGGCGCCGGAAGTGGGGTCCACTTCGGTGGTCTGACGTGGCCACGACGGAGCTTCAAAGCTCTGAACTTCCCACTTGCGGTTCTCTTCAAATACACTTCGAAAAAATGCAAATCCTATATGGATTTGAAGAGGGCGTTTAGATCTATGAAAAACTCCAAAGGAGCATGTGGTTTCGATGCGTGTAGGTGGAGGAAAGGAGGAGAGAAGGGGAGAACGAATTCCGCCATCGAGAGCAGCCGTATCGGGGAGAGAGAAATACACCTGGCCAATGAGAGATTTTTTTAATATTTTTAAATTTTTAAATTTTGAAAATACCCCCTTTCACACACGAACTCCAATCCAAACCCAACGACTGTCGTCCCTATCGTTTTACCCCCATTCCAAACACAATGGGATATGTTTCGTAGACCCACTCGACTATTTCAGTCAGTTTTCCTTCAAATTAAAATATATAATATTCAATATTCGATTTGAACGTACATTTCAATTTGCCAGGCCCACAAACTGATTCGAAAAATTCCAGAAAAATAAATCTGGCTATGTTTTGACGATACGGTCCCAACAAAACTAGTTTCGCCGAATTCTGAGACCGTTTGCAAAATGGCCCATTTCTGGTCGATCCAATTTAACTATAATTGACCAAAACACATTTTCCTTTGCCACGCTCACATACTAGCTTCAAAAATTATGAAATTTGAAACCTAGCAATTATTTGACATCCCGGATCCAACAAAAGTGGTTTCGTCGAATTTCGAGGTCGTTTGCAAAATGGCCAATTTCACGGGCTATATAAATTCCATAGCGACCTTTCAGAAAATTCATTTGGCCATAACTTTTGCATCCCACTATGAAACTTCGATTTTTCAGATTCGTTAGAAAGGTATTTACTAACAGATTTAAATATTTTTGGTTTCACTCAAATCCGTTTTGTTTTGCACCCGGTACGACCAAACAAAGTTTGACTTCAAATTTTGAAACTACCGCGCCATTTCAGGCCTTGTTTATAATTAGAATTAATTATATTCGTTTTCAAACGTTGATTCAAACTCACTTTTCATTGCTATTATTTAAAATATTTAAAATCCACTATTTTAGCCAATTTAAAATTTTTAAATTGGTTCAGATTTTCCGGGTCGTTACAATCTCCCCCACTTAAAACTTTTCATCCCCGAAAAGGAACAAAGTCGAAAGTGGTTTGATTAATCAACTCTACGTTCAATCTGGCTTCCATTCTCCAACTTTTCACTTTCTGAGAATTTTCAAATTCTTCAAAAATTTGGCTAACACCCGGAATTTTCGAAATTCTTTGCCATAACCTCCTTTGTACGGGGAGAGGTTTGGAAATTTATTGGGCCTTATTAGGTACCCAATAAATCCTAATAAGCATACACATATTTATAGTGATATATTCTGGTGTTTACAGGGGAGCGTGTATAGATAATAACTCCAGAGAATAAATTCTCGTCACCCTGTCAAAGCCTGAGGGAGTGTGTATTTTAATTGCTCCAGAGGATAAATCCTCATCACCTCGTCCCGTGTGGGAAATAAATAGTCCATGTGCCATATCTAATGACTAGAGAGACGTGATTATTGTCAACTCCAGACCCGTGTGGGGGTTTTATTAATCTGGCAATTTTATCGTTACAATTTATATGGTCATATCAGTCATCAGTTCAACTTGTAAAATATAGTCATCGCCATACAAGCCTCTCGCTCGTATGGTAAATCTTCCACCTCGTCACACAAGCTCCAAATGCTTATGTGGTATATGATGAAGTATGTCATGTAATGTAGTTCAAAATTAATTGTTACTATCCTATGGCGATGTTTATTATTACACACAGAATAACCAGCACTCCGCATCCAATGGCACTCGCAGGAATTGATATAATAATATTTTGCATCCAACTCATTAAGATTTACCTATTTGTCGGGCACGCAAATAATTTTTTTACTCAACAACTATCCAATTACCTGTTCAAACATATATATTGCACAAGTATATATTTCTATCTATTTTCTGATCAGTTCAGTGTGTGATTTAATCGAATAAATTCTACCATTTATTCTATTATTGATTAAATTAACTATCGTTTTAATAATTTTAATTAATCAAATCTACTATCACACAACACAAACAACTATCAAATTGTTTTTAATTTTTCAACCTTTCAAATATATGTCTTTTATATATTCAAAAATTATATTTCTAAAACCAGGCTATATATAATCACAAATACGTTATTTAAAAACATATTACCCTCGACTCGTTCTGAGGCACTTCTGACCCCATCTCTAACGAGTTGTTCTAATTCTGCTGTACTCATACTAGGATAATGCTGATCCTATCTGTACTGAGTTACTCGTCCTAGAACACTACTGGTTCTATCTCTGACGAGTTCGTTAATATGTTATATTCCAGAACTAAGCTTAACCAAAGCTCTGATACCACGTGAGACGACCCCAAATCCCGTACGGACGGTGGCAAGGGCAATCCTTGGAATATAACACATAAACAGATAATAGCAGAACAGATATAAATAAATACACCAGATAATGAACAATAGAAGATACTGGATAAACGTAATCATCAGAGTTACACAGTATACAGGATCATACTTAGTACAAATACAGTTCAGCTATACATAAATGTCTACAACGGAAAACAAACAAAATATGTAAAATAGGAGCTGAACAGCATAAAATAGATAAATGATAGAATCCATCTTCAGCTCCAGCTATCCAGAAAGAGCCAGCTAAACCTGAATACAAGGCTGCCCATATAGAAAAAGGGGCACCCGAGTTTGAAAGTGAAATAAACTACGAGTCAGTCATGGGACTGGTATGAGAAATCTACTCAACACATTTAAAATTTGGCTAATCACAGGACCACGCCACTTTCGTGGAACGGGTTTACTCCATTGGATTGCCAGTGCTTTAAAAACAAATCTTTCTTTTAAACATCGCAATGCTTTTTATAAAAATGAAGCCATTATAAGACTCAGTTCCCATCACACAATGCAACGCAAACCGGAGGATAGAGTATTACCTTATAATGGCCAAAAGATGGTTGATACGAATTAAACAAAAGCAATTGATATTATTACTAGTGTTTATATGTTTCAAAAACAATTTCGAATCATAACTATCAATCATAGACGACATGGGTACCATATATCATGCCGCCATATATATACACAATCAAAACCGCACAGTCACGTATTTGGAAATTGGATTTCCGTCATGAACCAAGGCAAAAGATAGTCCTTACCGAATTCGAGACAATCTAGCCTACCATGTCTCAGGAACAACCGCAACTGCCCCTGGATCATCAGGGCCGGTCCATCGATGTGGATTAGTATGCCTGAACACTACGTTTCCCCGCCCTATGGGGCGCAAATGAGCCAACGAATGACTCCATCGGTCCCGGATCGACCGATATATCCGAGGCGCCTCGCTATCCATCATCCACATAAGTAAAATTGTCAGCCCGTGTAAAAACACCGACACAACTCCTAGCTAGAAAGAAACGCATGCTCTCCCTGAGGCCCTTCTCCCGTTTCTGGTTCATACCGGGGTGTGAGGCTCGCAATTTCACGTTATACACAAAGCTACTCCACACAGGCGGTGCTTTGATCATCACCACAAGACTTTGCTTTTCAACAGAAGCCCTGATCACTGCATCTTAGCATGTCACACAGGCAATTCACACCATGCAACTGATGGTTATCTATCACATAGAATAAATTCCAATGTCAGACACACAATCCATTTACAAGTCCGTTCTCGGTCGGAACGAAACCGGAGGCACTATATACCTCGCAAACCCATCGATCTCCACATACGTCTGGACGATCACCACTCATTATCCATATTTCGGGATGCCTCCCAATCAGGACATCAGTTTCCATCCAAACGAGGTGAAGATCTCCGGTCTTCAACCATCGTCTTCATCTTCAATTTCTTATCGTCGATTCAGTTATTCAGAATGGGATAAACCCGGTCTTTCTGAACAACTCGCGTATATGATAAACAAGTGCAACACAAATACACATACGCATCATTTCAATTCATTAGTCACTAACCGTCAATCAGTAAGAGAACGATTTCCCAAATATTAACCCCGAAGGCCGAAACCAACATCAGATCAAAATCCAAGAAACCATTCGACTTAGCTAACCTTCAGTTAATTTCTAAATTTCACATCCATATCATTTATAATATTTTATAATGATTTATCATTATTTTTATTTATTTTAAAATAGCCAATTTATTCAAATGACGCTTCGGGCCATAACGCGGCCGTGGCGCTGTTTTTCTTCAGATTTGATTTACACATATCTGAAAATCTAACCATTGGATCTTCACAAAATTTACATCATTAGAAAGATCTTTTCAAAACGAATCCAACGGTTTCAGTTTTGGGAAAATCTGACGGTCGGATCTCCTGGTACAATCGTTTGAATTTTCGATTTCAAAATACGAACTACAGCGTCGTTATTCGATTAAATATAATTAAATTTATATATATATATATATATATAATCGATTCTGGCGCTGTTTTTCTTCAGATTTGAATTAAACATTGCAGACAATCCAATCGTTGGATTTTTACAAAGTTGGTGCCGTTGGAAACATATTTCCAAAGCGAACCCAACGGTTGCGGTTTCGGGAAAATCCGATGGTCGGATCTCCCGTACTAATCGTTTGAAATCACAACTGTAGCTTCGTTATTCGATATATTTCGATTCTATATATATATATATATTTCGATTCTTCGATTTCAAAACTATATTCTTTTCATACATTAGATAAAAATTGTAATGACCCGCATTTTCCATGGGTATAGTTAATTTATTTAATTGTTTAAAATAGAGATATAGGGAATTTAATCGTCGTTAATTAAATAATATGGAATATTTAATTAAATTAAATAATATATTTAATTCAGAAATAATCAAAAATATTGGAAATTACAATATAAGGTGAACAGTGTCATCCCCAAGATTTAATTCAGCTTAGAGTTGAATCATGTTGACGAATATATTCAATCGACGTCGGTTTGAACGTATAATTATATTATAATTAAAATCGAGCTTGAAATGGCACTGCAGTTCGCGATTTGGCGATTTGAACTTCAACTGAATGTACAGGATTCGTTTTAAGCCGGATTTCTGTGAAACAAGAAACGTGTGGAGCTGGTGGAGTATATCTTTCTAATGGAAGAGAATAATCGAGATTTCGTCGTGTAGATTTTGATTTATGTCCAAATCAAATTTCAGAAAAGTCGCTGTGGAATTCCTTTATATTTTGCAACGCTTTATTTACGTTATATAAGGATTTTCGTTATAAATTGAATATCGAGATAATCTGGAATCTGAAATATCAAGCTGTAAATTCTGATGTGATATGCTGGAGCTGTACGATATCATATGTGAAGATATACGATAATATTAATTTATTAATATTTAATTTAATTATATTTATATATATTTATATATTTAAATGGATCATCCAAAGCTTTAAAAATAGCCGGTTTTGCAAACGAAGTCGGAATTCGACGAAACCAGTTTTGTTGGATCCGCAATATCAAATAGTTGTTAGATTTCTAGTTTCATGATTTTTAGAGTCACTGTGTGGTCGTACGGATTTTTAGAGTGATAAACAGTCAGTATTTCGACGGTTAAAAATAGGCTGTGTGATCATACGGAGTCGGAATTCGACGAATCTAGTTTCGTTAGGACCGTAATGTCGAGCTCTAGCTACGTGTCCAATTTCGTGATTTTTGGGTATCGTATATGAGCACAGGAATTTTTAGAAGACAAACCGGATATAAAATGAATAAAATAAAATATCTGAAAATATCTAATAAATATCTAGATATTTATTTTCCCTATGAATATAGGACTAACCTTCTAAAACCTTAAGTTTTTATTTCCTTGGTCAACAGAAATATGCGCAGCCTCAAAAGAAATTCCAACAGTAAGAGTTCGATCAAAATAAAATCAAAATAGTAGGAAAATAAATCCTAAAATCAAGAGGTTCATGTATTTATGATCATTGAGGGATACGATTCTTTTCTATATAGTTTTTGAGGGGTCCGATGCATTTCGGGTTCGCTGTCGTTCTTCTCAGCGAATACTAGGGTTCCTAGTATTGATCAATAAAGGCATCGATTGGTTTTGTAGTGGTTATTTTTGGATTTAGGAGGTGAGATTTCATCTGGTGGTGGTTATTTGAAGGGGTTCGACGCTGAGATGGAGGTTGCGACGCCGGTGTTGAGCGAGCCAAGTCTGAATACGCGAGCCAGAAGGAAGCGCTCATGTTCGGTTCTGAATGAAGGAGTTGATGATGGGAAGAATGAAGGTGTGGTTGGTTTTAGATTTCATGTATTGTTGATGAAGAAGGATCGAGGAAGGATCGTTGTTTTGGAGTGAATACTGGAAATCGAATCTGGTATTTGGGAAGAAGAAGTTGGTATATGGGTGCAGATTGGTAGCAAAGTGTATTGGGCCAAAAGAAAGAGTTAAGCCCAATTATGTTTTAGGATTTAGTTTTTATTTTTAAAGTAAAACAATGTATCAACTTGTAAAATGAATTTCTTAACCATATGAAATCAGAATCACGAACCGTCAGTCATGTTGGGACCGTATGGACGAAAGCTTCACAATGAAGCTGACTGGGAGTGGATTAGGGGTTCGTTACAATTTATGGCGAAATAAATTGTCCGTCTAAATCAAAGACAGTTAATCGTCTTTAACGATGAACTGCAAATGTGAGTAAATCTCACTAACTCTGAACAGTTTATATTTTCATATTGTATTTTTAGAACTGTTAAATATTGACTGATTGATTGTGTGTTGACTGTTGATTGAACTGCTAGTCAGTTAGTGGAATTTCTATATTTGATTCTGTTTAACAGAATATATCACATGGAACTGAAAGCGATGTTGATTTTATTGTGTAACATCTGTGGATGCAGGGAAACAGGTTGGAGGAATCCGACTGGATTCCTCAACAGTTATTTTTTTCCATATATTGTGATATATGACGTGATTTATAATCTGTTATTGATTATATGTGAATGGACGATATTGGACACCGTAACTTGATATGTTAAACACCATGACATACCGGAATATTGAAAAGAGAATATTTATAAAATCAAGAGGATTTTATAAAAGAGAATATTTATAAATAGAATATTTATAAATAGAAACATTTATAAATGGAATATTTATAAAGTGGATTATTTATTTAGAATAAATAGATAAGATACTATAAAATGGATTATCTATTTGTTAAATAAATAAAATACTAAATAGGGATTTTTTTCTTAGAAATAAATAGGAGATATTCAAAAAGGAAATAACTGCAAATCATTTTCTTTTTGAATGGAAAGGCTTATGTAGCGGTTCGGGGATTTTCTCGATGCTCCCGATACAAAGGAGGTTATGGCGAATTTTTCCGGGAATTTAAGGAGTTAGAATATTTTTAAGAATAAATTTGAAAAGGAAATATTTAGTAAATAAATAGAGTTATAAAAAGGAAATTTTTTTATAACTGAATAGGACGTTATAAAAAGGAAAACGTTATAAAAAGGGAATCACTTGTAAAGTGAAGATCCGTTACTAAAAGTTAATCTTTATAAATGAATAGTTTATTCGATTGGAGTTAATCGAATAGAGTTAAATAGTTAGAATTAACCAGTTAGAGTTAAACAGTTAGAGTTAAAACAAACATAGTTATTCAGGATGAGTTGCCATTTAGCACGACTGCTAGCGTAATTCGCAGGGCTGTAAATAGCCTACGGCAGTCGGATGTTTCCTGAGGGAACCAGGCGTAACCATTGTGATCGCTGCGATCTAGAGTTGAGCGAATGGAGTTAAAGAATACAGAGTTAAGCAAAATTAGAAACTGAATAGAGATTAATAAGTTGAATGGATTCCTGAGTATCGATCTGATGTTGGTTTCGGCCTTCGGGGTTTATACTTAGGAAGTTGTTCTCTTGTTAGTTTATAGTTAGAGTCTGATAGTTGTGGAAGGATAGTGATATGTAAATAAACAATGGAAATGTTTTCCAACGTTGATAAAGAATATTTTCTAAATATATAAAATAAGGAAATATGAATATATAAATATATATATATATGTTTGATGATTGGGTCGATAATTCCATTTGGAATTTAGATCGTTGTTTGCACACGGACATTTTTCATTTGATAGTTAAATCACAGACTATCAATGTTTTGACCATTTTACGTTGTTAATATGGAGAGACCGGTTGGATTATTATCCGCAAAAACCACTCCGTATTGACATAAGCGTTGTGATCAAATACGATGAAGAAAATTAAAGATGGAGTAAAGTGCAAGGGCTATTGTATAGGTCTTAGATAATAGTGCCTAAGATGGATGTACTGAATAGTGCCTTCGGTTTGTCCAGTCCCAGGACAACTTGTATGTACGAATGTCTGACAGAGTATTCCTATCGAGTCATATATGTTGATCCCTTCAACGTATTACGTTTGGTGGTGGAGGAATTCGTTTCTCTTAGCTTCATACCCGTGATACCGTTAGGGAAATCAAAAATGATTTGGCGGGTATGACGATGTGGTATTCCAAGTAAATGAAGATATGATGTGAAAAGATAAGCGTAGCTTCTAGCCTCATCAACCGGTAAATGACAGAAATCGGGCAGGCAGCATGGCTAAGTCGGTCGCACCGAAGTAGGGTGTATAATCACCTATCTAGAGAATATTCATTTGTTTCTTAAATCTATCAATGTTGTCCCATATATATACGGGAACGGTTGCTGATCCCAACCGTTGGTGATATACATTCGATACACTCAAGCGAAATGAGTGGTCGGTCATGTGTGGCTGAGTTACAAGATGTTCTTGTTGAACTCCAGTGTATCGTTCCTAGAGTACACTGATCGGAAGGTGGTTCCATACCTTGTCATAGTTGGAAATCCATTATCCAATATGTGCTTGCGATTTTGATTGTATACTATATATGTAGAACGTGAGTTGAAAGCGTTTCTGCTAGTTGATATCTATTTGTAAATAGACATTATTATAATATCAAAAGGTTTTGATATAAAGATATTTTGGATTCTCATAAGGGAAAAACCCATTCCGTTCTGCGGCGTGGTCTTATGAGATATCGTTTACTTGTTCATATACCTTTTTAAACTGTTTTACTCACACCAGTCCCATGACTGACCCGGAGTTTACTTTGTTGTTTTCCATAAACTCTTGGGTGGCTAAATTTGTACGGGTAGTCAAGTAGTCAGGATTTTACAGATATACTTGGAGAGCTTAAAGCAGGAGGCTTCAAGATCATATAGCTATAGTTATTTCCGCTGTGTTGTAAGTGCCGTACTCTGATAAGTGCTATTGTATACATAACTGTTATATTTCAAAGTTATGTTATCTAGTATATGTTATTCGTTCCGCTGTGAGGTTCATGTTACTCTGATGTTGTGTTCTTCTTCTTCTTCTATTCTAAGTTTCTATCTTATCTATTCTCACCCTCTAATTTTTTTCATTATTACCGGGATTTTTCGATGTTTTGGTTATCGACATCGAGTTTATGTCGATAACCAAAGTCTCTCAAAATTCGGGTCGTTACAGTTGGTATCAGAGCTTAAGGTTAAGTGAATTTGGCTCTGTGGTGTGACTCGATAGAGATAGGGTTAGTAATACCCTAGATTGAGTTAAGTGTATATATACGAGTGCGTATTTGTATTTGATATAAAAATGGTTTTATATTGTGGAGATTTATTGGCTGAATTGTTTATGAGTTCTGGTCGATCAGTTTGATCCACTGTATCGGTAGGAGTAAATAAATACTTGAATACGATCGACCGACACAGTATGGATATGTAATATATTATCATATATTAGATATATTGGTTGTAATTATAATCGAATGAGATTATAAAGTGAAATGGTTATATATAACCAATCAGAATCATATAAGTAAAGTATAAGAAATAAGATGAATTAAATATGAATTTAAATCAGATTTGGAATTAAAATAAGGAAATTTTAAGTTCCTGGGAGATTTTGAGATGTTTTCAAAATGGAAGTATTTAGTAATGGTATTGAAAATGATATAGTATTGAAATCACTTGGGTCGCTGGAAAATAATTCCGATGATGACTGCGCAGTATCATCGGTGTGATTTTCGAGTTCTAAGTGGTGGATTACTACCAAAGATTTTAATTTGAATTGTTTTGAGGAAAACAAGTTGTTTATAAAATTCAAAGGTTTTGAATTGGTATTATGATTTCAAATTTGATTTGAAATAAAACCGGGAATTTAAGTTCTAGAAATTAAAATTTAACTTGTGAAGTTAATTCGAATGGGATGGTAAAAGTAAATAATAAACCAGAATTTAACGTGAGATGATAGGTTAAGAAAAACTAAAGTGATTAGAGAATAATATGGATTTGAAATGATAAGTTGAGAGTTTGGAATTTGAAAATCGAATTTGAAATTAAATTCGGCTTGAATAAGCGAATGGTTGTGTTAAGAATAACTTGGTTGGAGTTGATTGGGATGGCATTTGTATATGCCGAGTTGATAACAGATGGTAGGGATATAATGATGTGCCCAACAAAAAGGTACAAGTTTATATTTTATATGAGTTTGGAATTTATGAGCCGAATTGGCAAGCCGCTTGGCTGTTTGATTTCTTTTTGGGTTGAAGAAGGCCCAGAGAGGCGAGTTGGAGTTTGAGCTATTGACCAGTACAAAGGAGGTGCTGGCGAAATTTTTCGAAAGTTTAAAGTGTTAGAAAATTTTCAGAATTTTTGAAAATTTTAGTTATTCGGAATAAATAAATATTTTAGTCGATATTAATTGGTTCAGTTAAAATCAGAAATAAGGGGTAAACAAATCTTAGGAATTCCAATAGGTAGGGTCGTCCTCTAACTTAGCAATTTCGAGGACGAAATTATTTTAAGTGGGGAAGAATGTAATGACCCGCATTTTCCATGGGTATAATTAATTTATTTAATTGTTTAAAATAGTGATATAGGGAATTTAATCGTCGTTAATTAAATAATATGGAATATTTAATTAAATTAAATAATATATTTAATTCATAAATAATCAAAAATATTTGAAATCACAATATAAGGTGAACAAGGTCATCCCCAAGATTTAATTCAGCTTAGAGTTGAATCATATTGACGAATATATTCAATCGACATCAGTTTGAACGTATAATTATATTATAATTAAAATCGAGCTTGAAATGGCACTGTAGTTCGCGATTTGGCGATTTGAACTTCAACTGGATGTACAGGATTCGTTTTAAGCCGGATTTCTGTGAAACAAGAAACGTGTGGAGCTGGTGGAGTATATCTTTCTAGTGCAAGAGAAAAATCGGGATTTCATCGTGTAGATTTTGATTTATGTCCAAATCAAATTTCAGAAAAGTCGCTGTGGAGTTCCTTTATATTTTGCAACGCTTTATTTACGTTATAAAAGGATTTTCGTTATAAATTGAATATCGAGATAATCTGGAATCTGAAATATCAAGCTGTAAATTCTAATGTGATATGCTGGAGATGTACGATATCATATGTGAAGATATACGATAATATTTATTTATTAATATTTAATTTAATTATATTTAAATATATTTATATATTTAAATGGATCATCCAGAGCTTTAAAAATAGCCGGTTTTGCAAACGAAGTCAGAATTCGACGAAACCATTTTTGTTGGATCCGCAATATCAAATAGTTGTTAGATTTCCAGTTTCATGATTTTTAGAGTCACTGTGTGGTCGTACGGATTTTTAGAGTGAGAAACAGTTAGTATTTCGACAGTTAAAAATACGCTGTGTGATCATACGGAGTCGAAATTTGACGAAACCAGTTTCGTTGGGACCGTAATGTCGAGCTCTAGCTACATGTCCAGTTTCGTGATTTTTGGGTATCGTATATGAGCACAGGAATTTTTAGAATACAAACCGGATATAAAATGAATAAAATAAAATATCTGAAAATATCTAATAAATATCTAGATATTTATTTTCCCTATAAATATAGGACTAACCTTCTAAAACCCTAAGTTTTTATTTCCTTGGTCAACAGAAATATGCGCAGCCTCAAAAGAAATTCCAACAGTAAGAGTTCGATCAAAATAAAATCAAAAAAATAGGAAAATAAATCCTAAAATCAAGAGGTTCATGTATTTATGATCATTGAGGGATACGCTTCTTTTCTATATAGTTTTTGAGGGGTCCGATGCATTTCGGGTTCGCTGTCGTTCTTCTCAGCGAATACTAGGGTTCCTAGTATTGATCAATAAAGGCATCGATTGGTTTTGTAGTGGTTATTTTTGGATTTAGGAGGTGAGATTTCATCTGGTGGTGGTTATTTGAAGGGGTTCGACACTGAGATGGAGGTTGCGACGCCGGTGTTGAGCGAGCCAGGTCTGAATACGCGAGCCAGGAGGAAGCGCTCGAGTTCGGTTCTGAATGAAGGAGTTGATGGAGTTGATGATGGGAAGAATGAAGGTGTGGTTGGTTTTAGATTTCATGTATTGTTGACGAAGAAGGATCGAGGAAGGATCGGTGTTTTGGAGTGAATACTGGAAATCGAATTTGGTATTTGGGAAGAAGGAGTTGGTATACGGGTGCAGGTTGGTAGCAAAGTGTATTGGGCCAAAAGAAAGAGTTAAGCCCAATTATGTTTTAGAATTTAGTTTTTATTTTTAAAGTAAAACAATGTATCAACTTGTAAAATGAATTTCTTATCCATATGAAATCAGAATCACGAACCGTCAGTCACGTTGGGACCGTATGGACGAGAGCTTCACAATGAAGCTGACTGGGAGTGGATTAGGGGTTCGTTACAATTTATTGCGAAATAAATTGTCCGTCTAAATCAAAGACAGTTAATCGTCTTTAACGATGAACTGCAAATGTGAGTAAATCTCACTAACTCTGAACAGTTTATATTTTCATATTGTATTTTTAGAACTGTTAAATATTGACTGATTGATTGTGTGTTGACTATTGATTGAACTGCTAGTCAATTAGTGGAATTTCTATATTTGATTCTGTTTAACAGAATATATCATATGGAACTGAAAGCGATGTTGATTTTATTGTGTAACATCTTGGATGCAGGGAAACAGGTTGGAGGAATCCGGCTGGATTCCTCCATAGTTATTTTATTGTTTTTCATATATTGTGATATATGACGTGATTTATAATCTGTTATTGATTATATGTGAATGGACGATATTGGACACCGTAACTTGATATGTTAAACACCATGACATACCGGAATATTGAAAAGAGAATATTTATAAAATCAAGAGGATTTTATAAAAGAGAATATTTATAAATAGAATATTTATAAATAGAAATATTTATAAATGGAATATTTATAAAGTGGATTATTTATTTAGAATAAATAGATAAGATACTATAAAATGGATTATTTATTTGTTAAATAAATAAAATATTAAATAGGGATTTTTTTCTTAGAAATAAATAGGAGATATTCAAAAAGGAAATAACTGCAAATCATTTTCTTTTTGAATGGAAAGGCTTGTGTAGCGGTTTGGGGATTTTCTCGATGCTCCCGATACAAAGGAGGTTATGGCGAATTTTTTCGGGAATTTAAGGAGTTAGAATATTTTTTAGAATAAATTTGAAAAGGAAATATTTAGTAAATAAATAGAGTTATAAAAAGGAAATTTGTTTATAACTGAATAGGACGTTATAAAAAGGAAAACGTTATAAAAAGGGAATCATTTGTAAAGTGAAGAACCGTTACTAAAAGTAAATCTTTATAAATGAATAGTTTATTCGATTAGAGTTAATCGAATAGAGTTAAACAGTTAGAGTTAACCAGTTAGAGTTAAACAGTTAGAGTTAAACAGTTAGAGTTAAAACAAACATAGTTATTCAGGATGAGTTGCCATTTAGCACGACTGCTAGCGTGATTCGCAGGGCTGTAAATAGCCTACGGCGGTCGGATGTTTCCTGAGGGAATCAGGCGTAACCATTGTGATCTCTGCGATCTAGAGTTGAGCGAATGGAGTTAAAGAATATAAAGTTAAGCAAGTTAGAAACTGACTAGAGATTAATAAGTTGAATGGTTTCCTGAGTATCGATCTGATGTTGGTTTCGGCCTTCGGGGTTTATACTTAGGAAGTTGTTCTCTTGTTAGTTTATAGTTAGAGTCTGATAGTTGTGGAAGGATAGTGATACGTAAATAAATAATGGAAATGTTTTCCAACGTTGACAACGAATATTTTCTAAATATAGAAAATAAGGAAATATGAATATATATATATGTTTGATGATTGGGTCGATAATTCCATTTGGAATTTAGATCGTTGTTTGCACACAGATATTTTTCATTTGATAGTTAAATCACAGACTACCAATGTTTTGACCATTTTACGTTGTTAATATGGAGAGACCGGTTGGATTATTATCCCAAAAAAACCACTCCGTATTGACATAAGCGTTGTGACCAAATACGATGAAGAAAACTGAAGACGGAGTAAAGTGCAAGGGCTATTGTATAGGTCTTAGATAACAGTGCCTAAGATGGATGTACTGAATAGTGCCTTCGGTTTGTCCAGTCCCAGGACAACTTGTATGGACGAATGTCTGACAGAGTAATCCTAACGAATCATATATGTTGATCTCTTCAACGTATTACGTTTGGTGGCGGAGGAATTCGTTTCTCTTAGCTTCATACCCGTGATACCGTTAGGGAAATCAAAAATGATTTGGCGGGTATGACAATGTGGTATTCCAAATAAATGAAGATATGATGTGAAAAGATAAGCGTAGCTTCTAGCCTCATCAACCGGTAAATGACAGAAATCGGGCAGGCAGCATAGCTAAGTCGGTCGCACCGAAGTAGGGTGTATAATCACCTATCTAGAGAATATTCATTTGTTTCTTAAATCTATCAATGTTGTCCCATATATATACGGGAACGGTTGCTGATCCCAACCGTTGGTGATATACATTCGATACACTCAAGCGAAATGATTGGTCGGTCATGTGTGGCTGAGTTACAAGATGTTCTTGTTGAACTCCAGTGTATCGTTCCTAGAGTACACTAATCGGAAGGTGGTTCCATACCTTTTCATAGTGGGAAATCCATTATCCAATACGTGCTTGCGATTTTGATTGTATACTATATATGTAGAACGTGAGATGAAAGCGTTTCTGCTAGTTGATATCTATTTGTACATAGACATTATTATAATATCAAAAGGTTTTGATATAAAGATATTTTGGACTCTCATAAGGGAAAAACCCGTTTCGTTCTGCGGCGTGGTCTTATGAGATATCGTTTACTTGTTCATATACCTATTTAAACTGTTTTACTCACACCATTCCCATGACTGGCCCGGAGTTTACTTTGTTGTTTTCCCTAAACTCTTGGGTGCCTAAATTTGTACGGGCAGTCAAGTAGTCAGGATTTTACAGATATACTTGGAGAGCTTGGAGCAGGAGGCTTCAAGATCATATAGCTATAGTTATTTCCGCTGTGTTGTAAGTGTTGTACTCTGATAAGTGCTATTGTATACATAACTGTTATATTTCAAAGTTATGTTATCTAGTATATGTTATTCGTTCCCCTGTGAGGTTCGTGTTACTCTGATGTTGTGTTCTTCTTCTTCTTTTATTCTAAGTTTCTATCTTATCTATTCTCACCCACTAATTTTTTTCATTAATTACCGGGAGTTTTCGATGTTTTGGTTATCGACATCGAGCTTATGTCGATCACCAAAGTCGCTCAAAATCCGGGTCGTTACAAAAATTATATTTTTGTCTAACATACATTCATTTCGACACTTCACTATCTTTAACAATTCATGTATATAGTAAAAATGTGATTTTTATTGTAAAACAATTTATTTCAAAACTCGACTATTTTATATAGTTAATATAGGTGATAAAAATAGGATTTTTATTATAAAACAATTTATTTCAAAACAAGATTATTTTATATAGTTCATATTGATGATAAAAATAGGATTTTTAATATAAAACAATTTCTTTCAAAATATGAATACCATTCAACACATGAATTTCAATTCAACGAATGAATTTCGATTCAACACATGAAGGTTTTCTATAGTATATATATATAGATAAAAAGGTGATTTTTATATTTAAAACACGAATACCATTCAACACATGAATTTCAATTCAACGAATGAATTTCGATTCAACACATGAAGGTTTTGTATAGTTTGTATATATTGATAAAAATGTGATTTTTATATTTGAAACACGAATACCATTCAACACATGAATTTCAATTCAACGAATGAATTTCGATTCAACATATGAAGGTTTTCTATAGCTTGTATATATAGGGTAAAAAATGTGATTTTTATTGTTAAAACTATTTATTCAAAACACGAATACCATTCAACACATGAATATGATTCAACGAATGAATTTCTATTCAACACATGAAGGTTTTCTATTCAACAGACGAATATAATTTCAACACAGGAAAATAATTCTAACAATGAATATTATTCAAAATTTCGGCAGCATAACGGCAGGGTAGTTAAAACCGGGACCGTCCCTAGTACGACTCCTCGCTCTACCTTAAAGCCTCGCAGCTTTTGACAATGGGGAATCATGCATCTAGTTCGCACGCAGGCGGCATGTATATTTTTTTTCATTTCCACAAACTAATCCTATGTGATTTCAACCAAATATTTCTCAACCACAAATGGGTATTTTTCAAGCACAATCAATCAATTTCTACCACAAACAATTGCAATCAACCATTCGTAATCAACTAATTTTCACACCAATCACAACCAATAAATATCGTCCATGGTTTGTGGGCGAGGGGCGTGTGTATATATATATATATATATATATATATATATATATATAGCATTTCACTTCTATTTCAACACATATATAATTTTTACAATGCATATATAACTTATACATCGAACGTACAACTTATACAACGCTTATAGAAGAGGTGTACAATGCTTATATAACCCATACATCGACTATACAATTTATACATCGTCATTTTCCACATCGTTTATAAATTAGAAATCTCACATTGGGTTCCACTCCACCAAAAATAGCAGAAGGCTCAGAAAAATATGCGGTCTCTTCTAAAATGTAGAAGACGTCCACGCGAGTCCACTGTCTCTTGTTTCACTGAATTTCATCAAGAAATGAAAAAGATATGATTTTTACAAGTTTGCAACACTTAAAAGTGTAAAAATCAGCTCAAAATAAAATAGCCGAACCTTTTCTGAAATGGTTCCAAACTAGGTTTGGATTTTTCGATCAATCCGTGCAATGGTTCCACGATCGGGTTGCGCGAGGTCGAAGGGGGAGGAGAGGCGCTCAAGCGCTGGAATTGGGGTCCACTTCGGTGGTCTGACGTGGCCGCGACGGAGCTTCAAAGCTCCGAACTTCCCACTCGCGGTTCTCTTCAAATACACTTCGAAAAAATGCAAATCCTATATGGATTTGAAGAGGGCGTTTAGATCTATGAAAAACTCCAAAGGAGCATGTGGTTTCGATGCGTGTAGGAGGAGGAAAGGAGGAGAGAAGAGGAGAACAAATTCCGCCGTCAAGAGCAGTTGTATTGGGAAGAGAGAAATACACCTGGCCAATGAGAGATTTTTTAATATTTATAAATTTTTAAATTTTGAAAATACCCCCTTTCACACACGAACTCCAATCCAAACCCAACGACTGTCGTCCCTAGCGTTTTACCCCCATTCCGAACACAATGGTATATGTTTCGTAGGCCCATTCGACTGTTTCAGTCAGTTTTCCTTCAAATTAAAATATATAACATTCAATATTCGATTTGAACGTACATTTCAATTTGCCAGGCCCACAAATTGATTCGAAAAATTCCAGAAAAATAAATATGGCTATATTTTGATGATACGGTCCCAACAAAACTAGTTTCGTCGAATTCTGAGACCATTTGCAAAATAGCCCATTTCTGGTCGATCCAAATTAACTGTAATTGACCGAAACACATTTTCCTTTGTCACACTCACATACTAGCTTCAAAAATTATGAAATTTGAAACCTAGCAATTATTTGACATCCCGGATCCAACAAAAGTGGTTTCGTCGAATTCCGAGGTCGTTTGCAAAATGGCCAATTTCACGGGCTATATAAATTCCATAGCAACCTTTTAGAAAATTCATTTGGCCATAACTATTGCATCCTGCTATGAAACTTCGATTTTTCAGATTCGTTAGAAAGGTATTTACTAACAGATTTAAATATTTTTGGTTTCACTCAAATCCGTTTTGTTTTGTATCCGGTACGGCCAGTCAAAGTTTGAATTCAAATTTTGAAACTACCGCGCCATTTCAGGCCTTGTTTATAATTAGAATTAATTATATTTGTTTTCAAACGTCGATTCAAACTCACTTTTCATTGCTATTATTTAAAATATTTATTTTAAACATTTAAAATCCACTATTTTAGCCAATTTAAAATTTTTAAATTGGTTCAGATTTTCCGGGTCGTTACGGAATATGCCAATCTTGCATTGCAACCACCTTTGCGGGATCTACACCTATCCCTTCTTTGGAGACTACATGCCCCAATAATCTCACTTCTTTTCTCCAAAAGTGGCATTTGGAGAACTTTGCTTTAAGTTGATGGTCACTGAGAGTTTTCAAGACTTCTCTTAGATGTTGGGCATGCTCTTCTTCATTCTTAGAGAAGATCAAAATATCATCGACAAAGACTATGATAAAATTTTTAGGAATTCCCGAAACACCCTACTCATTAAATCAACAAATAGCGGGTGCATTTGTCAGCCCAAAAGGCATCACTAGCCATTCAAAGAAACCGTCCAGAGTTCTAAAAGCAGTTTTATCTATGCTATCTTCAGCCACCCTCAGCTGATGGAGCCCCGTAGCCAAATCTAACTGAGAAAACACTGAGGCATCAACAAGCTGATCAAATAAATCATCAATCCTCGGAAGCGGGTGTCTATTCTTCTTGGTGAGTTTATTCAACTCTCTGTAGTCAACACACAAACGAAGCGAACCATCTGCCTTAGTTGCGAATACTACTGGAGCACCCCATTCGGATATGCTTCTTCTATAAACCCTTTCTCAAGCAACTTCCTTACTTGCTTACTCAGCTCCCTCCTTTCCCTTGTTGCCATGTGGCACACGGGTAATTCAACTGGTTTTGTATTGTCCACCAGATATATACGAAAGTCGATCTCGCGCCTCGGAGGTAAACCCTGTACCTCATCAAAAACATCATAAAAATCTCGGACTACTGGGACAGATTGCAAATCCTCTATAGATGCATCAAGAGATTCTAAGAAACTAAGCATATCAGACCCTTGTGGGTCACAAGAAACTTCGAGGGCCTCCCATGACAAGTCAGGAGCCTAACAACCCTCCTCTCACAATCCAGAACGACCCCATATGTAGTAAGCCAGTCCATTCCTAGAATCAACCCATAGCCCATAAACCCGAGCACATAAGCGTCACATTCAAATTCGATGCCTAATACAGATAATTTCAAACCCGAAAAAATCATCAATAAATGAGTCGAACCACCAATGGGGTTTGAAACAACTATGGGATCTACTACGATACTAGTAATTAAGTTCAGAGATTCATCTACAGAACTAGATATAAACGAGTGTGAAACACCAGAATCAAAAAGTGTTCTAACTGGATGATTTGAAAGAGAAACTAAACTTTCTACGGAAATCTTTCTACCTCTTTCAGGAGCACTGATCGCGAAAGTGTGCACCTGCCCTCCAGAAGTTCCAGCTCTTTGACCTTATCCCTGCGATCCTTGTTTCTTTGGGCACTCTTTAGAGTAGTGTCCAAGCTCTCCACAATTAAAGCAACTGATCTTTCTTTTCTTACAATCTTTAACCAAGTGACCTTTCTTCCCACAATGGTGACATTTCTCTTATCTCTTCCTTTGTCATTCTTCCCTCCTTTCTTCCGCTGTTGTTGTTGCTGCTGCCATTGATGCTGCTGCTGCCCCTTCTTGGGCCATACCTTCTTATTCTATGATGACTCCTTAGCTTTCACTTCCTTCTTTTCTCCCTTATTATCCTCCTCATGCATTAAGGCCATATCAACAAGCTTTTCAAACGTGGCCCCCATTAGAAGATGGGACATAGCTAAACCATGTAGAGGCTCATTCAGCCCTTTAACAAGCCGCAAGGACTTTTTGTGCGGTGTGTCTACCAACTCTAGCCCGAACCTTGCCAGTTGGTTTAACTTGTTCACATATTCCATTACCATCAAATTTCGCTGTTTGAGTGCTAAGAACCTTTCCATCTTTATGCTTTGCTCCACTTGGGAAAGAAATTTCATTTCGAACCTCTATTTAAAGTCTTCCCAAGTCTCTACCGGATGTCCGGCTTAGGTGACTTCCCACCAAAATAAGGCTTCGTCCTTTAACAACCGGGAAGGTAATTGAATTTTCCTTCGGTCCTCCACTTTAAAGATTATGAATAAGTCCTCGGTCTCCTTGAGCCAATTCCGAGCTTTTATGAATGTCTCATTCCCATGGAATGGATTCCCTCCCATAGCACGGAAGCCCTTGTAGATCTTGGCGAAGTTATCTGCTTTTGGAGGGGGAGGAATGACTGGTGCAGGTGGGGGAGGATCATCTCTTTGGCCTTCGGCTGGCGCCGAGGCCTCCAAAAACCAATGGAACCATCCGACTATAATGACACCCTCTGGGATATTAAGGAGGTTTTGTTCCACAGACATGCTGAAAAAAATGAAGAAATTTAGATAGAGGACCGAGGGCTGCTACTTATGGCTTCTTGGGGAATGTTTTTTAAAACAGACTTTTCTTTTTGAAATAGCTTTCTTTTAAAACTCATTTTGAAAATATTTTTCAAAAAATATTATCTAATCTGGTAACCTTCAGCTCTGATATCAAGTGTGATACCCCACATCCGTTAATGTAACTCAAAAAAGGAATGCATTAAGTTTCGTAAAGCGTTTAGGTAAATAGACACCGAATATTACAAGATAGATATAAAATATTTTGCAGCGGATATAAACAACTTTATTAATCATCAAAATACCATGGTCCAAAGCATCATTTGTCTGAAATATAAAAACCCATTACAACGTAAAAACCACTGTCTTGTACTTCAGAAATATCAGAGTACATAAAAGAAAGAAAATTCATTAATAACAAAATATAACCATTGTAACGAGAATAGGAGCTTGATCCATACATATCAGCAGCTTCATCAATCAAGCAAAATCACGGTCAAGCCTAAGTGTTTCCTCCCTGAGAACCTTAGGGGGGAACGGAAGAAAGAAGGAAAAACAAAAGGGGTCAGACATAAAGTCTGGCGAGTCTAGTAACTTTTAGCCAGTAATTAAATAAAGGTGATCATGACAGGCATAAAGTGGGTAAGAGAGATCAGTATACAAATGGCAGATGTGACAAGGCAGATAAGGTAAGATGTATACATGCTTCACTAATAACTACTATGCACTATTACTAGTATAATTTAAGATGAGATGATCCCTTCCACTATAAGTTGGTAGACTTAGGGCATACACCCTAGTGTACCCTAACCACTACCCTAATTGATCGTCCCCCTACTCTGTAGATACCCTGTGCTGGTCCCACAGTAGGGGTATCACTTCCCTTAAGTGGCAACCCAAGAGGTGCACAGTCATATCTACTAGTGTCACGGTCGTCTTGTCCCCCACTTCCCGACCCATGCACGCACATGTCCCCGGTCGGTTAGCGCTGTCTACACCACCCATCACGTTTTGGATCTTTTATAATCAATCAGTAAGTGCCCCCCTTCTCCGCCTAGTATGGAGTTCCCTACTTTGATACCGAATACGGGTTACTGACTGAAATGGGTCCCACACAATATGATACAAGCTCTACCCTTTTGTCTTGTATCCCTACTAGGTTTTCCACGGACCATGTATACCCTAAAGCGTGATCTTTAATTACATAACTTTGCCGGGTTAAGTTTTTGGGCCTATATATATATATATATATATATATATATATATATATTACCCACCACATTCAATTTTACTTAACCCACCCACTATCCAATCCATTTTATTTCACCCTAACTTATGTTCATAATCATACAGTTTTTATGATCAAATTAGGTTAAGTAGTCCTTTCTCATTACCACGTCCAATTATGGTTATACTGGGCTAGACCTCCCACATAAGGCCTACAACGTGTGGATGCTGGATATGCCGGTCGAGTCCGGGCAGTCTTATTCCACAGTTGGGCCTAACCTCGTGTCTTAGCCCGAGTCATATTTACACACTTAGACCTCTTACATTAGGTTCAACATTAGTGGCTACTGGATATGCCGGTCGGGTCCGGGCAGACTTCCGCCACTAATGTAACCTAACTTCATGTCATAAATGTTTATATAATGCCTAATTATAGTTGCTAAACATTCCATTTATTAATTAATTTACCAATTAATTAATCTTACATTTTTTGTTGTTATTGATCATTCTATCAACAATTTGAATTACTAGTCCAAAAATGTTTATTTCCCAATTATGCCAATATTTACTTGTTCCCCCGTTTCTAACTAGCGTCCTCACAAAATTGACGGCATGCCTAGGCTAAATAATTATCCTAGCCATAAGGGATGAAAAGGAAAGCTAATAGCGATGCAACACAAGTGATCATTGAATATCATTTGGCATAACATAGATTAACATAGTCATAAGGTTGTCGTATGAACTTATGACAATTTCTATGATGTCAAAGTGAACAAAAATGAGATATAAACTAATCGTTTAAATATCCAACAATTCACCAGCATAGTAAGGGTGACACAGTGTAATGACCCGTACTTTCACGGTGTAATAATTAATCTATTTAATTATTTAAAAGGTGATTAAGAGTATGTAATAGTCGTTGAATTAAATTAACTTTGAATATTTAATTAATATAATAAATTAAATAATATATTTAATTCTGAAATAATCAGAATTGGCTGAAATGGCAATATGGTGTGAACTGGATCATCTGTGACATTTAATTCAGTTTAGAATTGAATTAGAATAACGAATATATTATTTGAATGACAGTGTGAATGTATAATTATATTATAATTAAAATCGAGCTTGAAATGGCGCTGCAGTTCATAATTTGGCGATTTGAACTTCAACTGAATGTACAGGATTCGTTTTAAGCCGGATTTCTGTGAAACAAGAAACGTGTGGAGCTGGTGGAGTATATCTTTTTAGTGGAAGAGAAAAATCAGGATTTCGTCGTGTAGATTTTGATGTACGTCCAAATCAAATTTTAGAAAAGTCGTTGTGGAATTCCTTTATAATTTATAAAGGAGTTATTTATATTTGATAAAGGGAATTCATTTTTAAATCGAATATCGATTTAATCGGGATTTGAAATATCAAGCTGGAAATTTCATATAGGATTATTCTGGAGCTGTATGATATTATGTTGTGAATATATATACGATAATATACATTTATTTATATTTAATTTAATTATATTTAAATATATTTATATGTTTAAATGGGTCATTCAAAGCTTTAAAAATAGCTTGTTTTGCAAACGAAGTCGGAATTCGATGAAACTAATTTTTTTGGATCCACAGTGTTAAATTATTGTTAAATTCCAAGTTCCGTGATTTTTGGGGTCACTGTGTGGCCGTACGGATTTTTAGAGTGAAAAACATTCAGTATTTTGACGGTTAAAAATACGCTGTGTGAGCATACAGAGTCGGAATTCGACGAAACCAGTTTCGTTGGGACCGTAATGTCGAACTGTAACTACATATCCAGTTTCGTGAATTTTGAGTATCGTGTGTGATCGCATGAACTTTTAGAGATGAATACAAGTAGCGATTGTGTAACACCCCGAAAAATTCTATAACTGTGAAATTCATGAATTAAAGTATAATCAAATTCAAATCAAAGAACTAAGGGAAACGGGATACGCCATTGCGTTCGTCTCGGAAAAATACGCGAAATAGAGTCCGAGTTTTCGAAAAACGGAGTCCGTATGAAGAAGATATGGCCTTCGGAAGTTTTGAATTAAGTTTAAAATTCAAACAGAATAAAATAATTTAAAAATCGGGCCCATTGGGCCAGGGTGGAAGAACACCCGCCTGGGCCACCCAGGTCGACTGGGCTGTCGACCTGGGCTACCCATGTCGACAGGGCTGTCGACAGCCCTGTCGACAGGGGTATCGACCTGGTCGAGCCCAGTCAACCTGGCTGGCCAGGTCGGTGTGTGGTCGAATTTCTGTGGTCTGCTTTGTCATTAGGGCTAGGTGGCGGGTTTTTATTGGTCTCTCTTCCTAATGAATGGCTATGATCTAACCTAGCAACATCAAGGGTCCTAATTAGTTCCTAACCTCTATATAAACAACCCTAGACTAAACCCTAATCTATTCATTCAAATTAAGAACATAGCCACCATGTTGCTGAGGAACGACAAAGAATAGCCGCCAACTAAAGAGAGGATTAGGAAGAAAGTTCTAAGGCCTAAAGCAATTCAAAGCAACCTAAAGCTAATCAATTCAACAAAGGAATCATATCTCTTAATTAGAGAATTCGTCGCAACCATTGTAAGTAGAGTATTACTTTGGTATAAATAAACAACTGTGTTGATGTGTATGCTTGAATTGTGGCAATGAAAGTGATTCATATTTGTGCGTTCTTATCAATTTATATACGTTTGGATATTTATGGGTTATGTTATAAAGAACTACATGCGGTAGTTCTATGCAAATATACGTTTGGAATATTGCGCAAAGTATGCAATCTATGTTGAAGCTACATGTATGTAGTTAAGTGAAATTTATGCAAGTTTGGGGCTTTGTTATTATGTCGTCATGATGAATATTTTTGGTGCATAAATCATTTTGCAAGAAATTGAAACTATGTTGGAATTTTGACACCATAATCCATGTATTAAGTCATGCTTTTGCAAACTTATGAATATGGCTAGGCTATGAATTATATTTGGCATATTTGAAAGCTATGATTAAGTCTATCTTGTTTAAAAGAATTATATGATGACATATGTGAGACATGGCTAGGTTAGACTCAAAAATCCTCTTTTTGCAAGTTTTAAAGCAAACACCATGATTAGGAATATTTATGCATAAGTATGTTTGTACCATCATTATGTGATTAGACTTAAACCATGATTAAGTTGAACTATGCTTTTGTGTTGGTAACAAAGTATCCCCTTGTAAACATGTAGAAACCTTATGAACATGACATGTTTATGTTTATGCCAAAAGTATTTATGCCATGCTTATGTTTGACATTATGCCATGTTTATGCCAAAAGTATTTATGCCATGCTTATGTTTGACATTATGCCATGTTTATGCCAAAAGTATTTATGCCATGCTTATGTTTGACATTATGCCATGTTTATGCCAAAAGTATTTATGCCATGCTTATGTTTGACATTATGCTATGCTTATGCTAGAAGTATTTACGACATGCTCATGTTTGACAATATGCCTAAATGAGAATATAGGTTCATGTTGTAGTTAAACCTATGCAAGTTCACATGCTTTTATTCATGTCACCTATGTTACCACTATGCAAGTACACCAATTTCTATTTTGTATTTCCAACGTCGTACTGCAAGTTCATGCGCTCACCTTCCCCTCTTTGTGTATACGCCATAAGCCTCCCCTTTCGCATGGCTAAATTGGGCTTTAAAAGGCTAAACCCAATATATATGAACGGACGTGTAAAACGGGGGAAAACAACGTTGGGTTAAAATGAATTAATGAATGAAAATATAAAATAGAAGGGCCCAAATTCAAGTATGGGTTGGGCCCGTGATTGGTGTAATCTTTACACCATTAACTTAATAATGGGCCGCAAATATTTACATATAAGAAATAAAGAAGAATGACAAGATATGTAAATGTAGAACATACGATGTGTTTAACCCGAGGTTGGATTGAGTTGTGATGTAAACCTGCCCGGAACCGCCCGGCTGTCCAGTAGTCACAACAATACCTATCCAATGTGGGAGGTTAAACATGGAGCCCAGCAAGGACCCGAGGTTAGACTGAGTTGTGGCGTAAGACTGCCCGGAACCAACCGGCAACAGGCAGCCACAACAATACCTGTCTAATGTGAGAGGTCAGGGCCTTAATAAGACAATTAAGGCTGAGTCAGGATTGTTAGGATTAAGTGGACTAAAGACTTAATCAAAATGGAACATGCTAAACTAAACGGACTGGTGGGGTTAGGTTAGGAAACACTTAACCAACTTAGCATGTTGGCTAGAGATAGAAAACCTAGTAACGGGGGACCCTTTTCAGCAGTAACCCTAAAAGGTGTATCAGGATACCCTGAAACTAGGCAGGGTGGGGCACGATTACTGGGCTGATTGTAAGAGGTCAAATCGACGGCGGTGGTGTAGCAGTGTAGGTTCTAACGGAGTGCGGGCGTGCACACACTCCGGCGCAGAAAAATAAGGCACTGGACACCAGTAGCATACCTGTGCACTCTAAGGTTGTGTCGGGTTGCCACTATGGGACTTGATACACCCCATGGTGGGACCAGCATAGGTAACTACAGACATCGGGGGCCGTAAGACACATGTAACTATGCGAGTAGGAGCCGATCATCATTGAATGGATCACAACACCCTGATTATGGGGTGCCAGTTGGAAACTAGTTTATATGGGTTCAGAGATTAACATGGGGTACGATGGTATATTCGACCCTAGATAACTTAACCAAGTTCATAGTGTTTGCCCACTTCCTGTTTTACTTATCATACCCAGTTCTTTATTCATAGACAAAGTAGTACTAGACTTACTCAGGCTTTATGTCTGACTCTATTTTTCTTTCGTCTTCTTTCTTCCGTTTCCCCCCCCCCCCCCAGGTCCTCAGGGAGGGAACACAGCAGCTTGACCAGCCTCAACATCCAGCTTGAAGAAGAGAAATGTATTGCTTGGACTTTCCTGTTTTGAACTATGGCTTTGGACAATCCACTATGGGGCTTTTGCAGTTTATCTATGTTTTATTTATGCTTCTTTAAAAATAATGTATTCAAGACAGATTATGAAAGTGTTATGTTATGTTTTTGGAAAGGATGTTGTTGTAACACGTATTTGACTTTATGAAATAAAGTTTGTTGTTCTTCCGCTGTTTACAAATATGTGTTATTATATCTGTCTTGTATATCTGTGACTTGTACTTATAAACCTCCACCAAAATTAGGGCATTCCCTTTGAGAGTGACCCTAACGGAGGTGGGGTGTTTCAGATTGGTTATATACAAATAAGCAATTGAATATAAAAATACTTTTAAACTTCCTATAAATAACCTTCAACTTCTCTAAACCCTAAACTTATTCACTTTACAGTCAAAGTGCGCCGCTATTTTTCATTTCCAGAAAACCATTTTTTTGCAAGTTGTAAAATCAAAAACAAATAGGATAAAGTCCTATTAATTATAAAAACATATGTAATTGGATTCGCCAATTGATTTTCTTTAAGGTAGTATGGGTCTCATTGGGTTCGATCATCCTTTGGGTTTACTATGTTGCCATCCGTGATGCTAGGGTTCCCTCTCGCTGCGAGTATGGTTGGTTACTGGGGAAATGGAGCTTTGATTCGGGTTTGTGAAGGGATTTAGCTGATGCATGAGGAGTTTGAGGGGATTCTGTGCTAAAGAGTATCGATCACCTGTACTGTGTGGCCTTCGAAGGGTTTTGACGCACTTCGATTTACAGTGTCGAATTCAGATGTTGTGCATTGAGGTTGAGGAGGGTTGAAGGATAAGGATTTTGGTGATATTATGGTGATTTTTGTGGATTGGGAAGGATCGAAATGGTGTTTGGCAGTGGTTTTGTTTGAGGGCTCCAGGTCGTGTTTGCTGTTCGGTGAAGAAGGAGAAATGTCGGGCCTCGGTTTTTTAACATGAATGGTTGGGCCTTATGATTAGTAATCTGACGAAACAAGATCCGTTGGGATCGTATGGACGGACACTATGAAATGGAACTGACTGGAAGTGGATTGGGGCTCATATGAATTTATGGCGAAATAAACTGTTTGATTCAAATCAAACAACAGTTTATCGTTCTTTAACGATGAACTGCCAAAGTGAGTAAATCTCACTAACTCTGAACAGTTATAATTTCATGTTGTATTTTTAAAACTGTTAAATATTGGCTGATTGATTGTGTGTTAACTGTTTGATTGAACTGCTAGTCAGTTAGTTGAATTTCTATATTGATTATGTTTAACAGAATATATCATATGGAACTGAAAGTGATGTTGATTTTATTATGTAACATCTGTGGATGCAAGGAAACAGGTTGGAGGAATCCGACTGGATTCCTCAACAGTTATTTTATTGTTTTTCATATATTGTGATACATGACGTGATTTATAATCTGTGGTTGATTATATGTGTTTGGACGATATTGGTCATCGTGATATGATGTGTTAAGTACCATAAAATATCAGAATGGGAAAAGGAGATGTTCAAAGTGATATTGAAAACAGAATGTGTATAAATTGGAATATTTATAAATAAGAAATATTTATAAATTGGAATAATTATAAAGTGAATTATTTATTTAGGATAAATAAATAAGATGTTATAAAATGGACTATTTACTTAGAAAATAAATAGGAGATAATAAGTGAGATATTTATTTGTTAAATAAATAGGATAAGAAAATGGATTTATTTATTTGTTAAATAAATAGAATAAGGAAAGGACATAATTATTTGTTAAATAAATTGGGTTATTAAAGGAAACATTTAGAATTAAAAGGAGATATTTATTTGTAAATAAATAGAGTTAAAGGGGAGTTATTCGAATATAGTTTAATCAAATAGAGTTAAAAGAGTTAAATCAGTTAGAGTTAATCAGTTAGAGTAAATCAATAAGAATTAATCGAATATTAGTTATTCGAATTTGAGTTAATCGAATAGAGTTAATCGAATAGAGGTAAAGAAATAGAGTTAAACAAGATTAGAAACTGACTAGAGATTAGTAAATTGAATGGTTTTCTAAGTGTCGATCTGATGTTGGTTTCGGCCTTCGGGGTTTATACTTAGAGAAATGTTCTCCTATTAGTTTACAGTCAGGGACTGATAGTTGTGATGATAGTGATATGTAAGTAACAATGGAAATGTTTTCTAGTGTTAATAACGTATATTTTCTAAACATAGAAAATAAGGAAATATGAATATATATATATATATATATATGATTGATGATTGATTGATAGAATTTCCATTTGGAAATAATAATGTTGTTTGCATACGTGTTTTCTTTGATGGTTAAATCAAAGACTATCGAAGTTTTGACCATTTTAACGTTGTTAATATGGAGAGACTGGTTGGATTATTATCCAAAGAACCACTCTGTAGTGGCATAAGCGTTGCAAATCAAATATGCCAAAGATAATTGAAGACAGAGTAAAGTGCAAGGGTTGTTGTATAAATTTTATATAACAGTGCCTAAGATGGATATACTGAATAGTGCCTTCGGTTCATCTTGTTCCCGGATGACTTGTATGGATGAATGTCTGACAGAGTATTTCCAGAAAGGTCATGTACATTGATCTCTTCAACCGTATCAAGAGTGGAAGCGGAGAAGGAAATGTCTTTAGCTAACACGTAATGCACTGTTGTAGACGTCAATTAGTGATTTTCGATGGATCTGACAATGTGGCATTCGAAGTGAATCTGATGTGATGATGAAGCGTAACCTCAAGCCTCATCAACTGGTAAATGACAGAAATCGGCCAGGCAGCATGGCTAAGTCGGTCACTCCGAAGTAGGGTGTATAATCACCTGATCTAGAGTTTCATTTACTTCTAAAAATCTATTGTTGATGTTGTCCCATTCGGGAAACGGTTGCCGATCCCAACTGTTGGTGATATACATTCGATACACTCAAGCAAAATGAGTGGTCGGTCATGTGTGGCCGGGTTGCAAGATGTTCTTGTTGAACCCAGTGTATTCCTCTCTAGAGGTACACTAGCGAAAGGTGGTTCCATACCTTGTCATAGTTGGAAATCCATTACCCAATACGTGCTTGCGGTTTTATTTGTTTACTATATATGTAGAACGTGAGATGAAAGCGTTTCTGCTAGATGATTATTATATTGTGTTGATAGACATTATTATAATATCAAAAGGTTTTTGATATAAAGATAATTTGGATTCTCATAAGGGAAAAACCCGTTCCATTATACGGCGTGGTCATATGAGATATCATTTACCTGCTTGAACTGTTTTAAACTGTTTTACTCACACCAGTCCCATAACTGACCCGGAGTTTATTTTGTTTTGTTTTCCCTAGACTCTTGGGTGCCCAATTTTGTACGGGCAGTCAAGTTGTCGGGATTTACAGATACTTGAAGAGCTGGAGTAGGAGGCTTCAGGATCATATAGCTATAGTTTATTTCCGATGTGTTGTAAGTGATGTACTCGATAATGATATGTATATTCAAGTAAAACCTTTATTTCAAGGATATGTTATCTATTATATGTTATTCGTTCCGCTGTGAGGTTCGTGTTACTTTGATGTTGTGTTCTTCTTCTTCTTCTATTCTAAGTTTCTATCTTATCTATTCTCACCCTCTAATTTCTTTCATTAATCATCCGGTATTTTCGACCCTTGGATGTTCGATATGTGTTGTATATCGGATAACCAAGATTGCAAATTTCCGGGTCACTACAGTTGGTATCAGAGCTTAAGGTTAAGTTATTACCTTGGCTCTGTGGCGTAACTCAGTAGAGATGGGGTTAGTAATACCCTAGGTTGAGTTGAGTGTATATATATGAGTGCGTATTTGTAAATTGATATAAAGTGGTTTTATATTGTAGAGATTCATTGGTTGAGTTTTTATGGGTTCTGGTCGATCAGTTTGATCCACTGTATCGGTAGGGATTTTGTAAACACTCGAATACGATGGGTCGACACGATATGTTTTGAAAAGAGGGTAAATTAAAATAAGTTTACCCAAGGTATATCTTGATATAGAGAAGATATATATATATCAAAATTATAATATAGTGGATATATTAGTTGTTATTATAATCGAGTAAGATTATAAATTAAACGGTTATGTAAATAACCGATCAGAATTCATATAAGTGAAATACGTGGAATCAGATTAGTTAAATCTGAAATTTAAACCAGAAATTGAATTAAAATTCTGGAAAATTGGATAAGTGTTTGTAAATGGATTTGGATTAAAAATAAGGAAAATTTAAGATCCTGGGAGATTTTAAATTGTTTTACAAGCAGTGTGAATTATATTTTGAAAATAAATTTCAAAGTGGAAATGTTTAGAAATGGTTTTATAGTATTGAAATCACTTCGATCGCTGGGAAATAGATTCTGATAATGACAGCTGCATCATCAGTATTCATTTTCGAGTTGTAAGTGACGAATTACTACCAGAGATACTGTTTTGAATTTGTTTTGGGAAAGACAAGTTGTGTTGAATTTCAAAAAGGGAAATTTGATTTTTGAAAAGAGTAAACTGTTTAAAAACTCCCAGGGAAAACTGTTTGAATTAAAAACAAATTTAACAGAAATTTGTGAAAGCAAATTTGAATTAAAATAAAGCCAGTAAAGTGGTAACTGAGGTTAAATTAGAATGATATCAAGACAAATTGGATTGTGAGATTCAAATTTGAAGTGTAATGGGATAATCAAGTTAAGAGTTGGGAATCGAGAAGAAACTCGGGTTAAAATGATATTTGGCACGGATATAAGCGAATGGTGGTGTTGTGGATAAAAGCAGATTGGAATTTGATTGGGATAACATTGGTATATGCTGAGTTGATAGCATATGGAAGTGATAGAGTTGATATGCTTGACAAAAAGGTACAAGTTTATATTTCATATGGCATGAGATTTTGATGAGCCGAATTGGGAAGCGGCTTGGCTGTTTGATTTTCTTTTGGGATGGAAATGGCCCAGAGAGGCGAGTGGTGGTTTGACGTATTGACCAGTACAAAGGAGGCGCTGGCGAAATTTTTCGAAAAATTAAGGAGTTAGAAAATTTTCAGGATTTTTGAAAAATTTCGATAATAATAATGAATAAATAATTTAATTAAAATTAAATTGGTTCAGTTGGAACTGAAGATAAGAAGTGAACGAATAAGTTATAACCAGTTAATAGAGTTGTTTTCTACCTTAGCAATTACGAGGACGAAATTATTTTAAGTGGGGAAGAATGTAATGACCCGTACTTTCACGGTGTAATAATTAATCTATTTAATTATTTAAAAGGTGATTAAGAGTATGTATTAGTCATTGAATTAAATTAACTTTGAAAATTTAATTAAAATAATAAATTAAATAATATATTTAATTCTGTAATAATCAGAATTGGCTAAAATGGCAATATGGTGTGAACTGGATCATCTGTGACATTTAATTCAATTTAGAATTGAATTAGAATAACGAATATATTATTTGAACGACTGTTTAAACGTATAATTATATTATAATTAAAATCGAGCTTGAAATGGCACTGCAGTTCGTAATTTGGTGATTTGAACTTCAACTGAATGTACAAGATTCGTTTTAAGCCGGATTTCTGTGAAACAAGAAACGTGTGGAGCTGGTGGAGTATATCTTTCTAGTGGAAGAGAAAAATCAGGATTTCGTCGTGTAAATTTGGATGTACGTCCAAATCAAATTTTAGAAAAGTCGCTGTGGAATTCCTTTATAATTTATAAAGGAATTATTTATATTTTAAAAAGGGAATTCATTTTTAAATCGAATATCGATTTAATCGGGATTTGAAATATCAAGCTGGAAATTTCATATAGGATTATTCTGGAGCTATATGATATTTTGTTGTGAATATATACGATAATATACATTTATTTATATTTGATTTAATTATATTTAAATATATTTATATATTTAAATGGGTCATTCAAAGCTTTAAAATTAGCCGGTTTTGCAAACGAAGTCGGAATTCGACGAAACTAATTTTGTTGGATCTGCAGTGTTAAATTATTGTTAGATTCCAAGTTGTGTGATTTTTGAGGTCACTGTGTGGCCGTACATATTTTTAGAGTGAAAAAAAGTCATTATTTTGACGGTTAAAAATACACTGTATGAGCATACGGAGTCAGAATTTGACGAAACCAATTTCGTTGGGACCGTAATGTCGAACTGTAACTGCATGTCCAGTTTCATGATTTTTGAGCATCGTGTGTGATCACAGGAATTTTTAGAGACGAATAAAAGTAGCGATTGGTTATATACAAATAAACAATTGAATATAAAAATATTTTAAAACTTCTTATAATTAACCTTCAACTTCTCTAAACCCTAAACTTATTCACTCTACATTTAAAGTGCGCCGCTATTTTTCATTTCCAGAAAACCATTTTTTTGCAAGTTGTAAAATAAAAAACAGATAGGATAAAATCCTATTAATTACAAAAACCTATGTAATTGGATTCGCCAATTGATTTGCTTTAAGTTAGTATGGGTCTCATTGGGTTTGATCATCCTTTGGGTTTGCTGTGTTGCCATCCATGATGCTAGGGTTCCCTCTCGCTGCGAGTATGGTTGGTTACTGGGGAAATGGAGCTTTGAATCGGGTTTGTGAAGGGATTTAGATTATGCGTGAGGAGTTTGTGGGGATTCTGTGCTAAAGAATATCGATCACCTGTATTGTGTGGCCTTCGAAGGGTTTCGACGCACTTTGATTTACAGTGTTGAGTTCAGATGTTGTGCATTGAGGTTGAGGAGGATTGAACGATATGGATTTTGGTGATATTATGGTGATTTTTGTGGGTTGGGAAGGATCAAAATGGTGTTTGGTAGTGGTTTTGTTTGAGGGCTCCAGGTCGTGTTTGCTGTTCGGTGAAGAAGGAGAAATGTCGGGCCTCAGTTTTTTAACATGAATGGTTGGGCCTTATGATTAGTAATATGACGAAACAAGATCCGTTGGGATCGTATGGACGGACACTACGAAATGGAACCGATTGGAAGTGGATTGGGGCTCGTATGAATTTATGGCGAAATAAACTGTTTGATTCAAATCAAACAACAGTTTATCGGTCTTTAACGATGAACTGCCAAAGTGAGTAAATCTCACTAACTTTGAACAATTATAATTTCATGTTGTATTTTTAGAACTGTTAAATATTGGCTGATTGATTGTGTGTTAACTGTTTGACTGAACTGCTAGTCAGTTAGTTGAATTTCTGTATTGATTCTGTTTAACAGAATATATCATATGGAACTGAAAGTGATGTTGATTTTATTGTGTAACATCTGTGGATGCAAGGAAACAGGTTGAAGGAATCTGACTGGATTCCTCAACAGTTATTTTATTGTTTTACGTATATTGTGATATATGACGTGATTTATAATCTATGGTTGATTATATGTGTTTGGACGATATTGGTCATCGTGATATGATGTGTTAAGTACCATAAAATATCGGAATGGGAAAAGGAGATTTTCAAAGTGATATTGAAAACAGAATATTTATAAATTGGAATATTTATAAATAAGAAATATTTATAAATTGGAATAATTATAAAGTGAATTATTTATTTAGGATAAATAAATAAGATGTTATAAAATGGACTATTTACTTAGAAAATAAATAGGAGATAATAAGTGAGATATTTATTTGTTAAATAAATAGGATAAGATAATGGATTTATTTATTTGTTAAATAAATAGAATAAGGAAAGGACATATTTATTTGTTAAATAAATAGGTTTATTAAGGGAAACATTTAGAATTTAATAAATAGAATTAAAAGGAGATATTTATTTGTTAAATAAATAGAGTTAAAGGGGAGTTATTCGAATATAGTTTAATCAAATAGAGTTAAAAGAGTTAAATCAGTTAGAGTTAATCAGTTAGAGTAAATCAATAAGAATTAATCGAATATTAGTTATTCGAATTTGAGTTAATCAAATAGAGTTAATCGAACAGAGGTAAAGAAATAGAGTTAAACAAGATTAGAAACTGACTAGAGATTAGTAAATTGAATGGTTTTCTAAGTGTCGATCTGATGTTGGTTTCGGCCTTTGGGGTTTATACTTAGAGAATTGTTCTCCTACTAGTTTACAGTCAGGGACTGATAGTTGTGAAATGATAGTGATATGTAAATAACAATGGAAATGTTTTCCAGTGTTAATAACGTATGTTTTCTAAACATAGAAAATAAGGAAATATGAATATATATATATATGATTGATGATTGATTGATAGAATTTCCATTTGGAAATAATATCGTTGTTTGCACACGTGTTTTCTTTGATGGTTAAATCACAGACTATCGAAGTTTTGACCATTTTAACGTTGTTAATATGGAGAGACCGGTTAGATTATTATCCAAAGAACCACTGTGTATTGGCATAAGCATTGCGAATCATATATGCCAAAGATAATTGAAGACAGAGTAAAGTGCAAGGGTTGTTGTATAAATCTTAGATAACAGTGCCTAAGATGGATATACTGAATAATGCCCTCAGTTCATCCTGTTCCTGGATGACTTGTATGGATGAATGTCTGACAGAGTATTTTCAGAAAGGTCATGTACATTGATCTCTTCAACCGTACCAAGAGTGGAAGCGGAGAAGGAAACTTCTTTAGCTAACACGTAATGTACTGTTGTAGACGTCAATTAGCGATTTTCGATGGATCTGACAATGTGGCATTCGAAGTTAATTTGATGTGATGGTGAAGCGTAACCTCAAGCCTCATCAACCGGTAAATGACAAAAATTGGGCAGGCAGCATGGCTAAGTCGGTCGCTCCGAAGTAGGGTGTATAATCACCTGATCTACAGTTTCATTTACTTCTAAAAATCTATTGTTGATGTTGTCCCATTCGGGAAATGGTTGTTGTTCCTAACTGTTGGTGATATACATTCGATACACTCAAGCGAAATGAGTGGTCGGTCATGTGTGGCCGGGTTGCAAGATGTTCTTGTTGAACCCAATGTATAAAAGGTGGTTCCATACCTTGTCATAGTTGGAAATCCATTTCCCAATACGTGCTTGCGGTTTTAATTATATACTATATATGTAGAACGTGAGATGAAAGCGTTTCCGCTAGATGATTATTATATTGTGGTTGATAGACATTATTATAATATCAAAAGGTTTTTGATATAAAGATAATTTGGATTCTCATAAGGGAAAAACTCGTTCCGTTATACAGCGTGGTCTTATGAGATATCATTTACCTGCTTGAACTGTTTTAAACTGTTTTACTCACACCAGTCCCATGAATGACCTGGATTTTATTTTGTTTTGTTTTCCCTAAACTCTTGGGTGCCCAATTTTGTACGGACAGTCAAATAGTTGGGATTTACATATACTTGAAGAGCTGGAGCTGGAGCAGGAGGCTTCAGGATCATATAGCTATAGTTTATTTCCGCTGTGTTGTAAGTGATGCACTTGATAATGATATGTATATTCAAGTAAAACCTTTATTTCAAGGATATGTTATCTATTATATGTTATTCGTTTCGCTGTGAGGTTCGTGTTACTCTGATGTTGTGTTCTTCTTCTTCTTCTATTCTAAGTTTCTATCTTATCTATTCTCACCCTCTAATTTCTTTCATTAATCATCCGGTATTTTCGACCCTTGGATGTTCGATATGTGTTGTATATCGGATAACCAAGATCGTAAATTTCCGGGTCACTGCACACAGTAGCATGTTTAGATCTAAGGATAAATTCACATGTCTAACTTTTTAACATATCCAAATTTATCACAATATGACAGGTGTAAGGTGATTTACATAAAGAACCCGATCTAATCAATGTCGTAACTTGTCCAAATTGACATATTCACCTTTTCCATAATACAATTACAAGTCAAGATCTACATAGGAAACATAATAGAATAACCACAATTATTTTAGATCTAGAGAAATAGATCTATCAGGATCTACATAGTTTAAGATTCAATACTGGCATAGATACATACTTTACAACATATCCAATTCATTGCCTTTCATGATTCATAGTCATTTATTTAAACCTAAAAGCGACTAGAAACTCACAACATTAGTTTAGAGAATTAAGAGAGAATAGATCTGAATTCTGAATTCTGAATTTGATTAGCTAAACCGTTGTTGTAGGACTTGATTCCATTTCAGTTTGCAACCCGATAGCATATGGCTCCATTGAAGAAAATAAGAGAATAGGAGACCATATTTGTAGCCTAGAACCAATGAATCAGACCCAGAATCAAGTCCAGGTACGTAAAACGAATTCTGTCCAGACCTTCCCGGGGGGTCGACACCCCCTAAGGGGGGTCGACAACCCATGTCGACACCTACGAGCAGGAATTTTCCCGCTCAGCCTGCTTTTGTTCGATTTTTATTTTTGAACTGCTTTGTAGGTATATATATATAATATATATATATATATATATGTGTGTGTGTGTGTGTGTGTGTGTTCTTCGTTATGCGTATATAAACTTCTAAGGCTTATTACTTCTCCATACGGTATCCGATTTACGCAAACCCGGACTCTATCCCAAACAGAATTCCGAGACGAACGCGATGGCACAACTCGTTTCCCTTAATTCTTCTTCTAAACATTAAGTATTCTTTAATCTGTTAATTTTAATATTTTAAAATCACGGGGTGTTACAAACGCAATTTGAAAACCAACCGAAAAATTCTTTACTGGGATCTCCGTTCGGATGTTCACGTTCATAAACACTGTATATATAAATAAAATGTAATAACCCGGAAATTCTGAACCAGTTTAAAATTTTTATTTTGGCAATTTTAGCGAATTTTGAATATTTAAAATAGATTATTTTAAATAATATCGACGAGGAAATTTATTTTGAATATAATTAGAACGTATATATTATATACGCCGTCGTTAGAATATAAATAATTATATATAATTATAATAGGAATTGAAAATGGCGCGGTAGTTCGATAATTCGATTTCAAACTTCAATTGAATGTACCGGGTGCAAAACAATCCGGATTTTAGTGAAACCAAAAACATTAGGATCTAATTGATAATATCTTTCCAACGAATCCGAAAAATCAAAATTTCATAGCGGGAATCAAAAGATATGTCCAGTTGAAAATTTTGAATAGTCGCTATGGAATTCAGGCCCTTAAAAATGGGAATTTTGCAAACGACCTCGGATTTCGACGAAACCACTTTTGTTGGATCCGTGATGTCAAATTATTGCTAGATTCCAAATTTCATAATTTTCCGAATCAATATGTGAGCGTGGCAAAGGAAAACGCGTTTGACCAGTTTCAGTTGATTTTAATCGACTGGAAAATGGCCATTTTTCTAACGGTCTCAGAATTCGACGAAACTAGTTTTGTTAGGACCGTATCGTCAATACGAAGCTAGAAAATATTTTTTGAGAATTTTTAGAGTTAGTACGTGACCCCGGTAAATTGAAATACGCGTTCTAATTCAATATATAGAGTTACATGTAGATTTTAACGGAAACTGATCGAAATGTTCGAATCAGCCTACGATACATATCCCATTGTGTTCGGAATGGGGGTAAAACGCTATGGACGACAGGCGGTGGGCCTCGTTTAGAGGTCGAAAATAAAGGTTGCTTTTTAGTGAAAAATAAAATAATTAAATAATAAAAAAAACCTTTCTCCCCTTAAACTCCTCCAGCCCCCCCCCCCCCCGATTCATTTCGAATCAGAATAAAAATAAAAATAAAAATAAAAAAAGAAGAAAAGAGGATCAACGGCGGAGGGAAAACCGCCGCCGCCTCATCTCGCCCCCCCAACCAATCTCCGACGCCCCGCCGGAAGAAGACCCCCACACCTCCGCCGACACTCGCGAGACCTCCTCCATCGACCGTGAACCCCCCACGATGCCCAAACTTCCATCGTCGCTTAACCCTAGCGCCTCCGCAGCAGTCGCTTCCCCCCCCCCCTCTGGCGTCCGCATCTCCATCTAACCCAGCACCCATCGCCGACGCCACCGAACCATAGCCGAGCTCCCATCCGCCGCCTAAGAGCCACCGCGAGTCCTTCCATCACCCCCTCTTCGAAAAGTAAGTTTTTCCCATGTATTTAATTTAAATCAGTTTATATATTTAATTTAAATCAGTTTTTAGCATAGAAAAGATTTGATTTTTTCGAAAGTAAAAGATTTGATTTTTTCGAAAGTAAAAGATTTGATTTTTTTTCGAAAGAAAAAGATTTGAGTTTTAAAATATAAAAGACGTGATTTTTAAAATATAAAAGATGTGAGTTTTAAAATATAAAAGAAGTGATTTTTTAAACTATAAAAGATTAGATTTTTCAAAACGAAAAGATGAGATTTTTCATGTAGGAAAAATATGATTTTTCATGTTAGAAAGACGTGATTTTTAGCAATGTAGAAATATAATTTTTCTATATGAAGTAGTAGCGATAAAAATTTGATTTTTACTTACGTAGTGGATTAAAAATATAATTTTTACATGATAGGTATATTAAAAATATCATCTTTGTATATGTAGCAAAATAAAAATGTGATTTTTATAATGATATAGTTAAAAGGGCGAAATCTTTATATTGAATAGTATAATAAAAATTTGATTTTTATATATTGAATAGTATAGTAAAAATTCGATTTTTATATATTGAATAGTATAGTAAAAATTCGATTTTTATATATTGAATAGCGAAGTAAAAATTCGATTTTTATATATTGAATAACGAAGTAAAAATTCGATCTTTACATATGTAGTGGCTACAACAACGAAGATGACAAAAATGCGATAACGATGAAGATTTCTATCAATGAAGAGTCAAGATGATTGGATAGCTTTTTGTGAGAATTTCTCACTCTTCAATTTCTTTTCTAGCTATATATATATATATATATATATATATATATATATATACTAGGATGTAGACGGTGTTTAGTAGCACCCGACACAATCATCCACAGACCATGGACTTGTTTGTTTGGTTGCATAAATTAATTTGATGATTTGATTTGAATTTGATTGTTTGGTGAATTTGATTGATGTGTGAATGGCGTGGGCCTTCAATAGACTGGGGATAAGGCTAGGCCTCGTCCCGTTTCTAGTATCGTGCCGTTATGCTGCCGAAATTTTCTAAAATAAATTAGAAAAATAAAAATATCATTTTATTTAAAGAATGAACTGAATAGAAATTCATAAGTTAAAATAAAATGTTTTGTCGTTAAAAATATAATTTTAACGTAAATGTGAATAAATAATTATTCATTTACAAACCGGACGGTTTGTTTATGTACACCTATTTGAAGGACATTGATTGGGTCGATAAATTTTACACATCGCCCAACTGCACAAATAAAAATCTGTGTTTGTTGATTTGAAACCCCACACGGGTGTTGGGATGAAATTTGAAGTTCACTCATCCTAATAGATTAAATATGTCGATCGATTGATTGACAGGCTGTTATAAGCGTTAGATATCTATATTTGATGCTTATACAGTGTAGTGCACTTTGGTTGATGGTTGATTATTTTTCAATGCTATTGTATACGTGTGATGTATGAAAATCCATATAATTAACATTATATGGTGATTGATTGGGCCTCATTCCAGTTTAGAAAATAAAGAATATTATAAAATAAAGGTTCATGTGTTGACTGTACTCATCCGTTGAGATTAGTCATGTGTTGAACGAAATATTTTAGTAATAAAATTTACATCTTTATTAATATAAAATAAAGGTTCATGTGTTGACTGTACTCATCCGTTGAGATTAGTCATGTGTTGAACGAAATATTTTAGTAATAAAATTTACATCTTTATTAACATAAAATAAAGGTTCATGTGTTGACTGTACTCATCCGTTGAGATTAGTCATGTGTTGAACGAAATATTTTAGTAATAAAATTTACATCTTTATTAATATGAAATAAAGGTTCATGTGTTGACCGTACTCATCCGTTGAGATTGGTCATGTGTTGAACGAAATATTTGAATAGGAAATATTTGAAAAGGAAATATTTGAAATAGAATATTTGAAAATAGAATTATATGAAGCCGTGTTGATTAGATTGACGCCATTTTGACGTGAACGATATTTATATCGATTTTATTCATTTTAAAATGAATATTGAAAAGTGATTTCGAAATCGAATATTTCGAAATGAAATTTGAATTGAATCGAATAGAAAACCAATTTGAATTGAAACGAATAGAAAATGATATTTGAATTAAATCGAATAGAAAACGAATTTGAATTGAATCGAATAGAAAACGAATTTGAATTGAATCGAATAGAAAACGAATTTGAATTGAATCGAATAGAAAATGAAATTTGAATTGAATCGAATAGAAAACGAATTTGAATTGAATCGAATAGAAAAACCAATTTGAATTGAATCGAATAGAAAACCAATTTGAATTGAATCGAGTAGAAAACCAATTTGAATTGAATCGAATAGAAAACCAATTTGAATTGAATCGAATAGAAAACCAATTTGAATTGAATCAAATAGAAAACCAATTTGAATTGAATCGAATAGAAAACGAATTCGAATTGAATTGAATAGAAAACGAATTTGAACTGAATTGAATAGAAAACGAATTTGAACTGAATTGAATAGAAAAAGAATTTGAACTGGATTGAATAGAAAACGAATTTGAACTGAATTGAATAGAAAACGAATTCGAATTGAATTGAATTGAAAACCAATTCGAATTGAATTGAAAACCAATTCGAATTGAATTGAAAACGAATTCGAATTAAATTGAAAATGAATTGAATAGAAATGAATTTTTAAAACGAATTTATAAGGAAAAATTCAATTTTGATTTGAATTGAAATGGAAGTTGAAATTGTTTTTGAAATGAATTTAAAACTATTCATAAAATTCGTTTTAAATAGAAATCGACGAAATATATAATATATATATTATATATATAATATAATGGCCTGAATAGAACGCGCCGCGCCGCGGCAGTTCGTGAATTTCGAACATTTATTTCAAACGGACATTGCAGGAGATCCGACCGTCGGATTCTCCTAAAACCGGAACCGTTGGGTTCGTATCGAAAAGAGCTTTCTAACGAATATTATAAATTTGAAATCTAACGGTTGGATTTGGAGATACGTCCAAATAAAATTTGAAAAAGGTCGTTGTAAGTGCAGTTCGATAGCCGTTGATGGAAATCGACTGTACGGGCCTTGATAAAATTATTAAAAATATCAATAATTTGTGTAAAATCATAAGAAATGATTTGGGAGAAATTGGGATGTAAAACTCCATATTTGAAAAGATAAAAATAGATTTTTATTGAAATGAACTAGTTTTGAACTAAAATTAAAATCCATTTATTTTTAATTAAATAAATTGGATTTGAAATGGGTTTTAAATAGAATTGATTTGTGGGTTTATCGTGAATAGTGTTTTAAATAACACTAGTTCTTTAACCCGATAATAATTAGAATGTGATTTTGGTTTGTCGTGAACTGTGTTTTAAATAACACTAGTTCTTTAACCCAGTAAAAGGAGTTTTATTGAATCTGCAATTAGATTGAAATGTGAGTTGATAATTCAAATTATCAAATTTGGCAAATGAGCGAGAATGGAGTATCACCAGTTTTGCTCCAAAGCGATAGTTAAATCTTTAATCAGATTTGAACGTGAAATGGTAATTAATTTTACCGATAACACCGTGGTGTTAGATATGGAGTATTACCAGTTTTGCTTCATGGGATGAATAGGTTGGGATTGGGAAATAAAATAAATAATTACTTCGGTGTGGTCTGCTAATCTCGACTAGTTTGGAAAACCATAATTTGGTTTGAAACGACATCCAAAGGAAGATTAAAGGATAAATTTTAAAGAATTTATCTTGGATAAAATTAATGGGAACCTTTCCCTAAGAATGTGGAATTGGAATGAGGCATATGTTGTGATTGTGTAACATTTGTTTATAATATACGCGGGTTGTTCGGAAAGGCCGGGTTTATACACATTCTGAATAACCGACTCGACGATATGTCGAAGATGAAGACGGTGGTTGAAGACCGGAAATCTTCACATTGTTTGGGTGATTACTAATGATCTTGATTGGGCTGTACACCCAAGATGAGGGAATCAGTTGGTGGTCGTCCAGACGTACTTGGAGATCGATGGATATGCGAGGAAAGTGCCTTCGGTTTCGTTCAGACCCAGAACGAACTTGTAAATGGATTGTGTGTCTGACATTGGATTTTATTCTGTGTTGATTGATTTCTGTTAAATATATATCTGTTTGGCGGCGGAGAATTTATTCTCTTGCTTAACGCCCTTCTCTGAGACGTACGAGCTTAGAGGTTATATATCGATAGATATCAATCGCATGGCATGAATTGCCTGTGTGGCACGCTGAGTTGCATGGATCAAGGCTTCTGTTGAAAAGCAAAGTCTTGTGGTTGATGATCAAAGCACGGCCTACGTGGCAGCTTTGTGTATAACGTGAATTCGCGAGCCTCACACCTCGGTATGAGTCAAAAAGGGGATAAGGACCCAAGGAGTGCATGACGTTTCTTTCTAGCTATGGTGGTGTCAGTGACTTACCAGCCCTGACATTTATATCTATTTTTCACCTATGTGGTTGTTGGAATTCGAGGCGCCTCGATTATAGGTCTGTAAGGACCGGGAAACGTGTGTTCAGGAATAACTAATCCTCTAACGTAAGTGAGGACCGGCCTTGGAGGATCCAGGGTTGCCCAGAGTGCGTAGCCCTGAGACATTTGCTAGAGTGTCTCGAACGCGGAGAGGAGCTTGCCCCTTGCCTCGACTCATGACGGGAATCCAATTTCCAATACGTGATATTGCAGTTCTAATTGTAGAACTAGTATGGCGACATAGTAGATGGTAGCTATGCCTCCTATGATTGATATTTATGATTGAAATTGTTTTGACACTATACACTTATTATAGTATCAAATGATTTGTTTTAAACGTACCAAGCATGTTTGGCTATTATAAGGGAAAACCCTATCCTCCGGCTTGCGTTGCATTGTGTGATGGGACCTGGGTCTTATAATAGCTTCATTTTTCGAAAAGCATTGCGTTGTTTATTCTATGCACTGGTATTCTTGGGAGGAAACCCGTTCCGTGTTATACGGCGTGGTCCCTTGAATTACTCTCTTTTAAAAATAAAGTTTTAATAACTGTTTTAGTTCTCACACCAGTCACATAACTGACCTGGAGTTTATCGTTTTAACCTAAACTCTGGGTGCCCTCATTTTCCGCACGGGCAGCTAGTAGTTTTGGTTTTGCAGATTTATATTCACGGGATCCTGGTTTACAGCTGGAATGGTATCCGGAAAGCTCTGTATCCGTATATCACCTTCAGTTGTGCTTTGTATTATTTTCCGCTGCTATGTAATTTATTGTAATCTCTGATATTTATCGAATGTATCTTATTTATTCGTACTCTGTATATTCTTGTATTCTGATGGAATTGTTGTAATAACAATGAAATGTTCTTCCGTCTGCGTTCTATTTTGTCTTGTACTCAACGCTATCCGCGCTTTCCTTCACGAGGAAGTTCGGGTCGTGTCAGTTTGGTATCAGAGCTTTGGTTTACAGAGCTCGAGAACAAGACACATTAGAACCATACGAAAGAATTCATCAGATATTGGATTAGTAATATCCAATTAGAATGACTCGTTAGAGAGAGGATCAGTAGTATCCTAGAACGAGTGTGAAGTGTATATTTTTCAAAAGAAAACAATTGTGTTTTTAAAATTTAAATCGTTTTACACGTATTTGAATATTTATTTATTTTGAATTTGGACAATCGAGTATATAAAGATTTCGCGTATACGCGTCATGAACGTATAGTCGAAGTTTTAATATACTGGATAGATATAGAATCACATTCTAGTAGCCCGGAGATGTTCTGATGGTGGTTCGAAACATCATCAGCATTTATTTTCGAGTGACGAAGGTGTGATATCTATATATTTCCATTAGACTGGTGTGATAACCAAAACTAATATAGTTAGAACACATTGTTGTGAATTGGCATCAAAAACAAGATTTTCTGTATATATATCAAAATTATGAATTTGAAACGTTAAATTCACTAATTGATTGATGTTTGTGTTGTTTGTTTATTTGTTTTCTAATTTTTAACCATTATGCCTAATTGAATCAAATATTGAATTATATTGAAAATTAGTCGCATTTGCTTGCATATACATATACTTATATTGAACAGGTCATAGCAAGGAGGCTAGAGCCGAAGAATAAAATTTGTTTGCCCGACAAATAGGTACATGTTTACTATAATTTACTGTTTTGTTTGGGTGATGATGATTTTATGAGCCTATTGGCTAGCCGCTTGGCTTTTTCTTTTTGAGATCAGAAGGCCTATATGGCAATTTCGGGATTTTCCTGTGGCTCCCGGTGCCGGGGAGGTTATGGCGAAATTTTTCGAAAATTTAGGGTGTTAGCCAAATTTTTGAAAATTTGAAAATTCTCAGAAACTGGAAAGTTGGAGAATGGAAGCCAGATCGAATGTAGAATTGATTAATCAAACCACTTCCGACTTTGTTCCTTTTCGGAAACGAAAAGTTTTAAGTGGGGGAGATTGTAATAACCCGGAAATTCTGAACCAGTTTAAAATTTTTCTTTTGGCAATTTTAGCGAATTTTGAATATTTAAAATAGATTATTTTAAATAATATCGACGAGGAAATTTATTTTGAATATAATTAGAACGTATATATTATATACGCCGTCGTTAGAATATAAATAATTATATATAATTATAATAGGAATTGAAAATGGCGCGGTAGTTCGATAATTCGATTTCAAACTTCAATTGAATGTACCGGGTGAAAAACAATCCGGATTTTAGTGAAACCAAAAACATCAGGATCTAATTGATAATATCTTTCCAACGAATCCGAAAAATCAAAATTTCATAGCGGGAATCAAAAGATATGTCCAGTTGAAAATTCTGAATAGTCGCTATGGAATTCAGGCCCTTAAAAATGGGAATTTTGCAAACGACCTCGGATTTCGACGAAACCACTTTTGTTGGATCCGTGATGTCAAATTATTGCTATATTCCAAATTTCATAATTTTCCGAATCAATATGTGAGTGTGGCAAAGGAAAACGCGTTTGACCAGTTTCAGTTGATTTTAATCGACTGGAAAATGGCCATTTTTCTAACGGTCTCAGAATTCGACGAAACTAGTTTTGTTAGGACCGTATCGTCAATACGAAGCTAGAAAATATTTTTCGAGAATTTTTAAAGTTAGTACGTGACCCCGGTAAATTGAAATACGCGTTCAAATTCAATATATAGAGTTACATGTAGATTTTAACGGAAACTGATCGAAACGTTCGAATCAGCCTACGATACATATCCCATTGTGTTCGGAATGAGGGTAAAACACTATGGATGACAGGCGGTGGGCCTCGTTTAGAGGTCGAAAATAAAGGTTGCTTTTAAGTGAAAAATAAAATAATAAAATAATAAAAAAAACCTTTCTCCCCTTAAACTCCTCCAGCCCCCCCCCCCCCCCCCCCCGATTCATTTCGAATCAGAATAAAAATAAAAATAAAATAAAAAAAAGAAGAAAAGAGGATCGACGGCGGAGGGAAAATCGCCGCCGCCTCATCTCGCCCCCCCAACCAATCTCCGACGCGCCGCCGAAAGAAGACCCCCACACCTCCGCCGACACTCGCGAGACCTCCTCCATCGACCGTGAACCCCCACGATGCCCGAACCCCAAACTTCCATCGTCGCTTAACCCTAGCGCCTCCGCAGCAGTCGCTCCCCCCCTCTGGCGTCCGCATCTCCTCTAACCCAGCACCCATCGCCGACGCCACCGAACCCTAGCCGAGCTCCCATCCGCCGCCTGAGAGCCACCGCGAGTCCTTCCATCACCCCCCTCTTCGAAAAGTAAGTTTTTCCCATGTATTTAATTTAAATCAGTTTATATATTTAATTTAAATCAGTTTTTAGCATAGAAAAGATTTGATTTTTTCGAAAGTAAAAGATTTGATTTTTTTTTTCGAAAGAAAAAGATTTGAGTTTTAAAATATAAAAGACGTGATTTTTAAAATATAAAAGAAGTGATTTTTTAAACTATAAAAGATTAGATTTTTCAAAACGAAAAGATGAGATTTTTCATGTAGGAAAAATATGATTTTTCATGTTAGAAAGACGTGATTTTTAGCAATGTAGAAATATAATTTTTCTATATGAAGTAGTAGCGATAAAAATTTGATTTTTACTTATGTAGTGGATTAAAAATATAATTTTTACATGATAGGTATATTAAAAATATCATCTTTGTATATGTAGCAAAATAAAATTGTGATTTTTATAATGATATAGTTAAAAGGGCGAAATCTTATATTGAATAGTATAATAAAAATTTGATTTTTATATATTGAATAGTATAGTAAAAATTCGATTTTTATTTATTGAATAGTATAGTAAAAATTCGATTTTTATATATTGAATAGCGAAGTAAAAATTCGATTTTTATATATTGAATAACGAAGTAAAAATTCGATTTTTGCATATGTAGTGGCTACAGCAACGAAGATGACAAAAATGCGATAACGATGAAGATTTCTATCAACGAAGAGTCAAGATGATTGGATAGCTTTTTGTGAGAATTTCTCACTCTTCAATTTCTTTTCTAGCTATATATATATACTAGGATGCAGACGGTGTTTAGTAGCACCCGACATAATCATCCACAGACCATGGACTTGTTTGTTTGGTTGCATAAATTAATTTGATGATTTGATTTGAATTTGGTTGTTTGGTGAATTTGATTGATGTGTGAATGGCGTGGGCCTTCACTAGACCGGGGATAAGGCTAGGCCTCGTCCCGTTTCTAGTATCGTGCCGTTATGCCGCCGAAATTTTCTAAAATAAGTTAGAAAAATAAAAATATCATTTTATTTAAAGAATGAACTGAATAGAAATTCATAAGTTAAAATAAAATGTTTTGTCGTTAAAAATATAATTTTAACGTGAATGTGAATAAATAAATATTCATTTACAAACCGGACGGTTTGTTTATGTACACCTATTTGAAGGACATTGATTGGGTCGATAAATTTTACACATCGTCCAACTGCACAAATAAAAATCTGTGTTTGTTGATTTGAAACCCCGCACGGGTGTTGGGATGAAATTTGAAGTTCACTCATCCTGATAGATTAAATATGTCGATCGATTGATTGACAGGCTGTTATAAGCGTTAGATATCTATATTTGATGCTTATACAGTGTAGTGCACTTTGGTTGATGGTTGATTATTTTTCAATGCTATTGTATACGTGTGATGTATGAAAATCCATATAATTAACATTATATGGTGATTGATTGGGCCTCATTCCAATTTAGAAAATAAAGAATATTATAAAATAAAGGTTCATGTGTTGACTGTACTCATCCGTTGAGATTAGTCATGTGTTGAACGAAATATTTTTGTAATAAAATTTACGTCTTTATTAATATAAAATAAAGGTTCATGTGTTGACTGTACTCATCCGTTGAGATTAGTCATGTGTTGAACGAAATATTTTAGTAATAAAATTTACATCTTTATTAATATAAAATAAAGGTTCATGTGTTGACTGTACTCATCCGTTGAGATTAGTCATGTGTTGAACGAAATATTTTAGTAATAAAATTTACATCTTTATTAATATAAAATAAAGGTTCATGTGTTGACCGTACTCATCCGTTGAGATTAGTCATGTGTTGAACGAAATATTTGAACAGGAAATATTTGAAAAGGAAATATTTGAAATAGAATATTTGAAAATAGAATTATATGAAGCCGTGTTGATTAGATTGACGTCATTTTGACGTGAACGATATTTATATCGATTTTATTCATTTTAAAATGAATATTGAAAAGTGATTTCGAAATCGAATATTTTGAAATGAAATTTGAATTGAATCGAATAGAAAACCAATTTGAATTGAATCGAATAGAAAATGATATTTGAATTAAATCGAATAGAAAACGAATTTGAATTGAATCGAATAGAAAACGAATTTGAATTGAATCGAATAGAAAACGAATTTGAATTGAATTGAATAGAAAATGAAATTTGAATTGAATCGAATAGAAAACGAATTTGAATTGAATCGAATAGAAAATGAAATTTGAATTGAATCGAATAGAAAATGAAATTTGAATTGAATCGAATAGAAAACCAATTTGAATTGAATCGAATAGAAAACCAATTTGAATTGAATCGAATAGAAAACCAATTTGAATTGAATCGAATAGAAAACCAATTTGAATTGAATCGAATAGAAAACCAATTTGAATTGAATCGAATAGAAAACGAATTCGAATTGAATTGAATAGAAAACGAATTTGAACTGAATTGAATAGAAAACGAATTTGAACTGAATTGAATAGAAAACGAATTTGAACTGAATTGAATAGAAAACGAATTCGAATTGAATTGAATTGAAAACCAATTCGAATTGAGTTGAAAACGAATTCGAATTAAATTGAAAATGAATTGAAATTTGAATTGAATAGAAATGAATTTTTAAAACGAATTTATAAGGAAAAAATCAATTTTGATTTGAATTGAAATGGAAGTTGAAATTGTTTTTGAAATGAATTTAAAACTATTCATAAAATCCGTTTTAAATAGAAATCGACGAAATATATATTATATATATTATATATATAATATAATGGCCTGAATAGAACGCGCCGCGGCAGTTCGTGAATTTCGACCATTTATTTCAAACGGACATTGCGGGAGATCCGACCGTCGGATTTTCCTAAAACTGGAACCGTTGGGTTCGTATCGAAAAGAGCTTTCTAACGAATATTATAAATTTGAAATCTAACGGTTGGATTTTGAGATACGTCCAAATAAAATTTGAAAAAGGTCGCTGTAAGTGCAGTTCGATAGCCGTTGATGGAAATCGACTGTACGGGCCTTGATAAAATTATTAAAAATATCAATAATTTGTGTAAAATCATAAGAAATGATTTGGGAGAAATTGGGATGTAAAACTCCATATTTGAAAAGATAAAAATAGATTTTTATTGAAATGAACTAGTTTTGAACTAAAATTAAAATCCATTTATTTTTAATTAAATAAATTGGATTTGAAATGGGTTTTAAATAGAATTGATTTGTGGGTTTATCGTGAATAGTGTTTTAAATAACACTAGTTCTTTAACCCGATAATAATTAGAATGTGATTTGGGTTTGTCGTGAACTGTGTTTTAAATAACACTAGTTCTTTAACCCAGTAAAAGGAGTTTTATTGAATCTGCAATTAGATTGAAATGTGAGTTGATAATTCAAATTATCAAATTTGGCAAATGAGCGAGAATGGAGTATCACCAGTTTTGCTCCAAAGCGATAGTTAAATCTTTAATCAGATTTAAACGTGAAATGGTAATTAATTTTACCGATAACACCATGGTGTTAGATATGGAGTATTACCAGTTTTGCTTCATGGGATGAATAGGTTGGGATTGGGAAATAAAATAAATAATTACTTCGGTGTGGTCCGCTAATCTCGACTAGTTTGGAAAACCATAATTTGGTTTGAAACGACATCCAAAGGAAGATTAAAGGATAAATTTTAAAGAATTTATCTTAGATAAAATTAATGGGATCCTTTCCCTAAGAATGTGGAATTGGAATGAGGCGTATGTTGTGTTTGTGTAACATTTGTTTATAATATACGCGGGTTGTTCGGAAAGGCCGGGTTTATACCCATTCTGAATAACCGACTCGACGATATGTCGAAGATGAAGACGGTGGTTGAAGACCGGAAGTCTTCACATCGTTTGGGTGATTACTGATGATCTTGATTGGGCTGTACACCCAAGATGAGGGAATCAGTTGGTGGTCGTCCAGACGTACTTGGAGATCGATGGATATGCGAGGAAAGTGCCTCCGGTTTCGTTCAGACCCAGAACGAACTTGTAAATGGATTGTGTGTCTGACATTGGATTTTATTCTGTGTTGATTGATTTCTGTTAAATATATATCTGTTTGGCGGCAGAGAATTTATTCTCTTGCTTAACGCCCTTCTCTGAGACGTACGAGCTTAGAGGTTATATATCGATAGATATCAATCGCATGGCATGAATTGCCTGTGTGGCACGCTGAGTTGCATGGATCAAGGCTTCTGTTGAAAAGCAAAGTCTTGTGGTTGATGATCAAAGCACGGCCTACGTGGCAGCTTTGTGTATAACGTGAATTCGCGAGCCTCACACCTCGGTATGAGTCAAAAACGGGATAAGGACCCAAGGAGTGCATGACGTTTCTTTCTAGCTATGGTGGTGTCAGTGACTTACCAGCCCTGACATTTATATCTATTTTTCACCTATGTGGTTGTTGGAATTCGAGGCGCCTCGATTATAGGTCTGTAAGGACCGGGAAACGTGTGTTCAGGAATAACTAATCCTCTAACGTAAGTGAGGACCGGCCTTGGAGGATCCAGGGTTGCCCAGAGTGCGTAGCCCTGAGACATTTGCTAGAGTGTCTCGAACGCGGAGAGGAGCTTGCCCCTTGCCTCGACTCATGACGGGAATCCAATTTCCAATACGTGATATTGCAGTTCTAATTGTAGAACTAGTATGGCGACATAGTAGATGGTAGCTATGCCGCCTATGATTGATATTTATGATTGAAATTGTTTTGAAACTATACACTTATTATAGTATCAAATGATTTGTTTTAAACGTACCAAGCATGTTTGGCTATTATAAGGGAAAACCCTATCCTCCGGCTTGCGTTGCATTATGTGATGGGACCTGGGTCTTATAATAGCTTCATTTTTCGAAAAGCATTGCGTTGTTTATTCTATGCACTGGTATTCTTGGGAGGAAACCTGTTCCGTGTTATACGGCGTGGTCCCTTGAATTACTCTCTTTTAAAAATAAAGTTTTAATAACTGTTTTAGTTCTCACACCAGTCACATGACTGACCTGGAGTTTATTGTTTTAACCTAAACTCTGGGTGCCCTCATTTTCCGCACGGGCAGCTAGTAGTTTTGGTTTTGCAGATTTATATTCACGGGATCCTGGTTTATAGCTGGAATGGTATCCGGAAAGCTCTGTATCCGTATATCACCTTCAGTTGTGCTTTGTATTATTTTCCGCTGCTATGTAATTTATTGTAATCTCTGATATTTATCGAATGTATCTTATTTATTCATACTCTGTATATTCTTGTATTCTGCTGGAATTGTTGTAATAACAATGAAATGTTCTTCCGTCTGCGTTCTATTTTGTCTTGTACTCAACGCTATCCGCGCTTTCCTTCACGGGGAAGTTCGGGTCGTGTCATAAAATATTACATTAAATTATACACATGCACTATAGAAATGAATAAAACACAATATGATATTTCAGATTACCTAACAAATGGTGCAATCTCAACATAATTTGGAAGAATATAAGTGTGTGCTACATGAAGATCACTATCGTCTAGCCATATTTCTACACATTTCCCAGAAAGTCGACCATGTTGTTTAAAAATAGATAACATTGTTTGAGACGACTCTTGTTCGTCGCCTTCATCATTACGAGAAACACTTTCAAATGATATATTCACATAATCACTGAAATAGTGAGAGAAAAGAACGAAGCTTCTTCTTATATGTAAGATTTAGATATCGAACCTTCAACTCGTGCTTTTTATCTCAATTTTTTCTTCAGATGATTCAGATATCCTTGCAAAATCAATTTACATTAACTTCATATTTTAAATGCAATTAAATTAATAAGTACATGTTATATATACCTCACAAATGGATGCATCCATCCATATTGGATGGGACCTCAAAGTCGTACTTTAGATGAGAGATGAACGAGTAAATGCTCCATTACACCAAAAAACCTAACAGAAATTTTTTTTATAATTTGCAAAGCAATATAGAAATATCTACTTCAAGTTTACGTAAATATTGCACTTTTAAAGTAGTCGAACAAAACTCTTTGTAAAACATACTAAGCTCCGTTACAACCTTTCAAACTTTTAATGGTAGTAGTTCTTTGAACAGAACAGATAATGAATTTTCAATCATTATGTGATAGTCGTGGCTTTTCATTACGCTCAATTTACCATTTTTTAGGTCAACACTTTTACGAAGGTTAACACAACTTTAACTTGAGTATTATATAATTCATAACATGCTTTGGGTTTTTTTACTGTAATTTGTATTCATATAAAGCTCGAAACGTTTGCATAATTCTTCTATATCGCGTCTTGATTTCATATCATCTTTGGTCTTCCCTTTGACATTCAAAATTGTGTTAAAGACATTATCAAATACAATTTTCTTATTGTGCATCAAATCAATATTATGATGAAGCAGAAGATGTTTGCAATACAGCAACTCCCAAAAAATAGACTATTTGCATCAATTATGAACAGTCGATTTTCCTTCAATTTCTGTTTGCACTCCAGTTTCATTTATCTTTGGATACTCCTTAACCAGTTCATATATGTCTTTGCTTGATCATATCATTGGTGGTTGTCTGGATTCTACTCTATTAGCTAAAAAGTTTTTCTTGTCTCCTCTGAAAGAATTATATACATGAAGAAAACATCGATTACAATCAAACCATGAAATTTTCTTACCAACAGTAAAGAAAATGCTCATGTTTCTTCCATGCAATATGGGCATGCTAGACGACTAGAGGTACTCCATCCTGAAGCATTGCATAGGCAAGAAAATTACTTATAGTCTACAACAAAGAAGCAAACATACGGAAAAAAAAATCTTTTTTGAAACATTATATGTTTCTAGTCCTTCGTTCCATAATATTTTTAATTCTTCAACAAACGGTTGTAAATAAACATCAATTGCTTGTGTTGGATCGTCGGGGCCAAGAACAACAGCAATAAGAAACATATATTACGTTTCCATACATATCCATGGAGTTAAATTATACGATGTGATGATAATGGGCCATGATGAATATTTAACACCAAATAGAGAAAATGGTGAAAAATCATCCATACATAATCCTAATCTGACATTACGACTCTCCGCTGCAAAATTGGGATAAGTTTTATCATAATGCTTTCATGCTTCTCCATCGGTAGATGGGTCTACATACACTCTTCCTCTGATATCACCATTATGTCATCTCATATGAGATGTAGTTACATAAGATGCATATAATCTTTGAAACCTTGGGGTAATGGGTAAGTAACACATACGCTTGTACGAAACTTGCGTTCCCTTCTTTTTTCTTGGTTTGTATCTTTCCTGATTACATGTCTTATAATTTCTAAGGTTTACGTCTTCTTTCCAAAACAACATGCATCCATTTAAATATGTATCTATTTTCTGATAAGGTAAACCCAAAAATCGACATAAGTTTTTTTTAACTTCGTAGTGTTTTCACATATTAAATTATCGAGCAACATGTGTCTTTGCAGCTTGTACAATAGTCGTAAACCAAGCTTCAGTGATGTTATATTTTGACTTCATTGCAATGTATTCTGTGATAACCAACAACTGAGTACTGCTTTTACAACCATCCCAAATAGGTTTCTTAGCAGCATCCAGAAAATCATAATTTTTTTTTGCTTCAATATTCGGTTTTTCAACATTTCCATCATCATCGTCAACTTCAACCATATGAAATATTGATCATGCCGAGAGGTTCCGAGACGAAGAAATTGATGATTGGAAGCCAAAAATTCGAAATTTGGGGGATTTAGGGTATCGTTCTCGTGTTGAAAAAAAATAGAATTGGGAAGAAGAAGGCTTCAACCTGAGATAAAATGATTCCGACGGCCCGTCGAAAGCTGCCAGAAACCGTCGGTACCCCCTGTCGGAATAAACACATTTTCTAGTAGTGCATAATCATGAAAAATTTATTACTCGTTCTGTTCAAAGAACTACTGTAATTAAAAGTTTGGAAGGTAGTCACGGGGCTTAATCTGTTTTACAAATAGCTTTGTTCTACTACTTTAAAAGAGCAACATTTATGTAAACTTAAAGTAGATATTTCGGTATTGCTCTGCAAATTGAAGATAATATTTGCACTAGTTTTTTTACTGTAATGGAACATTTACATGTTCATCTCTCATCTAAAGCATGATTTCAGAGTCCCGTCCAATATGGATGGATGTATCCATTTGAGAGGTATCTTATATGTTACGTAGTAATTTAATTAATAGTTGAAAGATGAAGTTAACGTAAATTAATTTTGCATAGATATCTGAATCATCTGAAGAAAAAAGTGAGATAAAAAGTACGAGTTGAATGTTCGATATGTAAATCTTATGTAGAAGAAGAAGCTTCGTTCTTTTTCGTTCACTATTCAGTGACCATGTGAATATATTATTTTAAAGTTTATAATGACAAAGTCGACAAATAAGAGTCTTCTCAAACAATGTTATCTATTTTTAGACAACATGGTCGACCTTCTGGGAAATATGTAGAAGTATGCTAGGCAAGAGAGATCTTCTTGTAGCACACACTTACATTCTTCTAAATTGTACCGAGGTTGCACCATTTGTTAGGTAAACTAAAATAATAATTTGTGTTTTATTCATTTCTATAATGCATACGTGTGTAGAATCAGATGTAATATTTTATCTATATATACAACGTTTATGAATGTGAATATTCGAATGAGAAACTTAATAAAGAATTTTTTGGTTGGTTTTCAAATTACGTTTACAAGCCGAAAAATTGTGTTGCTGACGAAGGGTTGAAACATCTTGCGATGAAACCAAAAAAAGTGGTCATGACGTATTCAATATGTTCCGTCAATGGATATAAATTAACACCAAAGAATACAGTGCAGTAAATTAACTAATAATGCAGGTGTATTTGTTAAAGGTATCGACGATCCCGAATATCACATAAATGATTTTGTGAAATTTTAACACAAATTTGGCAAGTTTATTATGCTCCTTCCCAGTCCATAAAAAAGATAAAGCAAATTATAGCAGTTTATAAAACAAAGACCAGATTTACATTCGATGGGAATAATATACAAACGAACAAGCTTATCAAAGAAAATCCTGAGCAAAACAACGAAGTAATAATTACAAATGATCATACAAGTTTTAGACCTCTGATCGATGAATCAAATATTCTAGTAGACGCGTATGAGAGTACAAAGGAAAATATTGTAGAAAATGAGACCAAATGTGAATTAGAAGACGATGGTGATTGATATAAATGATGAGTACTAATTTGTTAGTTATTGTAACATCCCGTATTTTTGCTAGTTAGATATTTAGTATTTTATTATTTTAAATATCGATTTAGAATTTTAATGGATTTATAATATATAATTCGATTATAACGAAGGTGAATGTTAAATTTATATATAATTATAATTCGAACTCGTAAACGTTGCGGTATTTTGTAATTTACGATTAGAAATTCATGTATATTGATATGAATATAGAATGCTCAACGATAATCGACGATGAAATTAAATAATCATAAGAAATAGAACGTTCAAATCAATGCGCTGCTTACCTTATGATGAGTCCCGTGCTTCGCACACGGGAAATTGTTCGATATATTATATTAGCCTTAAAAATGGGTTTTGTTTTCAAACGACCTCCGTTTTCGATGAAACAAATTTTATTGGAATACGTATCGCTAATTATTGCTATGTTTCCAGTTTCGAGCCAATCAGAGTTGTTTTACCAGTGCGTATAATTTAGGGTGAACCGATAAATTAAAAATAACGTCGTGGTGCGAACGGAGTCTGTTTTCAATGGGATTAATTTTATTTGGACCGGAACATTAAGACGTAGCAGTGCGTCTAGCCTCGTTATTTTTTTGAGTTTGTATATGACCACATGAAATTTAACGTTGACTCCGTAATATATGGGTATAACAATGTATTTATTTATTTTAATTGAATCTTCTCAGTCCCTTTTTATTTGTCTTGCCTACCGATTGGGACAGATCGCTGCATGTTGAAATATCAAGCTTCATATTTCTAACGTTCAGCTTATAAATTCAACGCATGAATTTTTTTTGCCTTGCAAACCAAACAATCCCAATGCCTTGCATTCCAAAACCTAATCCATTTCTTGCGCACAAAATTTCTATTTGCCTTGACTGGCAATCAATCTCAACACCGTGATCCACACGATTTCGAAATTCCAAACCCACACCAGCTATCCACGTTCTATTACAGTCTAAGGACATGCTAAACTAATAGATAGCAGACAAGGATAATAAATATACAATATAAATTTACGTGGCCACCATGTAAAGCTGTCCTATAAATATATGGGTGAATCACACTTTTCTTTTAACCAAGCAATGAAGAAATAAATACAAAATTCCTTCAGCTGATGGCTTATTTTATTCATCATGGAATCAAAGAGCCTTAGAGCATCTCCAACAAAGGGCAATATTCATGTTACGGGGCGTAATACGGGTTGTTTTTGCACCCAACAGTTATCCTCTCGTGTAATATTCAGCGGAATATTACAGCTTCGATTCAGGATCCGGAATGAGTCCGGCGAGCTGATTTTATCAGCTCGCCATGTGGCGAGCCGATTTTATCAGCTCGCGCTGATAAAATCAGCTCGCAACATGGCGAGCTGATAAAATCGGCTCGCCATCTCCCTCCCCAATTCCCTAATGGCTATCTCAATCCAATGGCTTCCAACGGCCATTTCCGCCTCGATTTTGATTACCAACGGCCATAAAACGGTGAAAACTTTTCTAACGGCCATATTTTCAGTTATAAAAGCATTCCATCGCATTCTTTCTTCATCACAACATATTCATATCTTCTTTCTACATCTCTCTACTCCACACCAAGTCTTGCTCTATAATGTCTTCCCCATTCGGAGAATTTTCGCATCCGACGATAGATGGAACTCAGTTCTCACAAGGCAACACGAGCAATATATTTGAAACTCCATCGAGCAGGCAAGGAACCACTCTGTGGACTGACGAAGAAGACATTTCTCTATGCAACATATATTGTCATTTCACACAAGATTCTGCAACGGGGAACGACCACACAGGCGCTGCGTTTTGGAAAAAAGTGGAAAAATCCTTCGTTGAGAGGCATCCGGGATGCCAAAGGACGTAATCGGAGATCCAGGGACGTTTTGGGAAAATAAGCCGCCAAACCCAATATTATGAGTCACAAGTGTACAAACTAAAGATAGCGAATCCAAGCGGCATGGGAGGAGAACATAATCTGGTATGTATGTATTTGTACGTACTTTATTTATGGGTGTTAGCATTTTAATTGATACAATTTATTTTGGTAAGTAGAAACGACTAGCGAATGAGGAGTTCAAGAAGTTTTTTCCTAGAGAAAATGGAACGAAAAGGGCACACTATTACCAGTTTATGCATTGTTATGATCTGCTTACTAGTCAACCAAAGTGGAACTCAGAACTTGCCAAGAGTCTCCGTGATGTTCAAAGTGCTAGCAAGGCCAAGAAAAAAAGTTCAAAATCGGGTTATTCTTCTAGTCCTAGCGGCTCAGGTGGCAATATTTCTCAATGTGTAGGGGAAAACCTACTTGATGAGTTCAATGCTACGAATGACGAAGATTTTAGACCTGAGGGATGCAAAGCGGCGAAAGAAGGGGCAAAACAACGGTTGAGCTTGAATCAAAAGTGAACGCCCGACACGAAGAACACAGTCGTAGAGCGGAAAAAAGGCTTGTAGAAGCTAGGGATAGAACAGAAGTTTTGAAAAGGATTGCTGATCTGGAAGAGAAGAAACTTCAAATTCTTTCGGAGGACTTAGCGTATAAGAAAGAGCACGATGCGTATAAGAAACAGCAAGATGCGTATAAGAAAGAACAAGAAGAGAACGCTATCATGGACAAAGATCTGGATGGAATGTCTGATTTGGAAAAGGAATTTTGGATGGGGATGAAACGTCGTATTATAACGTCAAGGTTTCCACAGTTGATGTAGTAACGTATTAGTAGTTGCTCGTATTAGTAGATGCTCGTATTAGTAGATGCTCGTATTAGTAGTTGCTCGTATTATGTTGTTGTATTAACGTTGTATTTCCTTCTGTAGCAACCGCTTTTTTTATAATGAAATGTTTGCTTTATATATTTTGTTATTGCGTAAACAATTATAAGAAATTCATCCTTTTTACAAAGGATTATCTAATAAACGAAAGATACAACACAAAGTAAACGAAAGATCATCGGGTTACCCAACTACAACGTAGTTCAAACGCCTCATGACCAACAAAATCAGTGCCGTAATCTACAAGGTAACGAGAATCATAAGTTGCCCTATTCGTTTTAAATACGTTTTCATCTTCAACTACCTGTATAATCATCTGGTATCGTTCACAATTTTTAACGAACCGCCGATGAGCCATAAGAATTTCGGCAGACGTTCGTGTAGTAGTGCATGAACGGTGGTTGTTATGTAATCTTGTTATCATGGACCAAACTTCTTCATGGGTAAATTCCCTACAGTATTACATCAGGCGAAACAGTGACCGGTACCATCATGATTTTTGTTATTGATTTGTACACTCCTTGCCTATATATCTCAATGCAATTTACTCACATAATACCTCACTCAAACAACTTCGTTCTCATTCTACTACTTACTCACTCGAAAATGCCTTCTTGGCCATCCGAAACTGACTCTGATGAACAAGCGTACGAACAGATGAGACTTCAAGCGCTCGAAGACGAATTCGAGTTTCTAATCCAAATTACACCCCATGATGAACCATCACATGAACAGGGGAACCTCCAACATCTACAACAAGTTCAAGTGCCACATGTTCAACTAGCAAACGAACAGACTCTCGCTCAACCACAACAACAAGTAGAGTTCTACCGAGTACCACCACATGAACATGAAGGTGAATCTTATCCTGTACTTTGCTACTGCGGTCATGTGGTCGAAGTTATGGTTCGTGCAGAAGGCGACAATATAGGTCGGCGCATGCAGCAATGTCGATTCTATCCAAATGGATGCAGCTACACGGAATGGATTGACGAGCCGTTGTGCCCACGGGGAATAGTATATGCAAACCAACTCGAACGAGAGATTATGCGTCTCGAAAATCTTGTTCAAGAGTTGCGACTGAACGCAATGTGACTCCCTTGAAATTGAATGTGTACTTTTAATGTTTGCGATGATGTAGTAGGCATGTACTATTATTCGGTGTTGTATCTGTAACGGTCGGTTGTATCTGTAACGGTCGGTTGTATCTGTAAGGTTATTGTTATGCGAAAACCCCCTAGTTGAATCATTGTAATCTTTCCTATATAAAAATTTCACGTTCTATATATTTAAAATATAATCTTTCGTATATAATCTTCTAAACTATAATCTTTCGTATATAATCTACTAATAAAAATTAATAAGTAGATAAAAATAAGAACTAAATATTTAATCAAATGAACACACATTCCACCCCCCCCAAACTTCCCGAGCCATAGATGGACTCGGAAGATCGCGAGCTGATTTTATCAGCTCGCGAGCTGATAAAATCAGCTCGCAGGCTGCGAGCCGATAAAATCAGCTCGCGCCTGCTGGGACATATCAAAGATATCTCCCGTAATGTTACGGGCCGTAACGTTACGGCCCGTAACACTGTTGGAGATGCTCTTAGGAAAATGAAACTGAAAGCTTCGTCACCATTCACCATTTAAAAACCAAGCTCTTGCGAAATACCGTGAATAGTGAAGCTCGTCATCGGAAGGAGCGCGCCGAAGAGGAATGAACTGCAGAAGGCTTCGAATGATAAAAAGGAGAATATACATGGGTGGGTTCATTTCATTGACAGCAGGGACTTGCGAGGAGATTATCAGGTAGTTCAGTGGCAGCATGCCACATGCGTGAACGATGCGAATGGAAGTACTGACGAAGGAGAGTAGGAGCAGTAGTACTCCATGCAAGCAAATGACGTAAGGGGAAACAAAAGAGGGAAGGGTAAGGTGAAGTTTGCGGTTTGCGTAAAATGCTTTGATCTTAATAATTCATCAATTTAACTAACATAAAAGAAGACTAATTGAAAGGGCAAAAATGGAATAATCTAGTGCCATAATATTTCTCCCTCACATCTTCCCTTTCATAAATGTAACACCCCGTAATTTTAATGACACAAAAAGATGATAAATTAAATAGTAATTAATTTAATACTCAAAACTAAGGGAAACGGACTGTGACATTGCATTCGTCTTGGAATTCCGTTCAAAATAGACACCTGGTTTGCGTAAAATAGACACATATGAAGAAGTTATAAAGGTTTGATGTTTGTATACGCACAAGAAAGTTATATATACGCATAATAATCAAAAATCAGATCAAAATAGTTCAAATTGAGGTTTTCAGGGGAGCGAGAAATTCCCGCCTAGGGTGTCGACCCCATCAAGGGGGTGTTGACCCCTAGGTCGACCCCTCGAGGGGGTTATCGACCCCCGCTACGACAAATCTAGGCAGAATTCTTCTGGGTGATTCTGGACTCCTTTCTTGACCCGGTTCGTTGGTCCTAGGCTATAAATACGACCCTATTTCTCTTGTTTATCCACACCTAAAACAATGGAGAACTAGATGTTGCCTTTTCCCAGATTGAATCAAGTCTTTTCTTCTTCAACAACCAATTAGAGTTTTCAAGTTAGAGATCTGTGATTCAACATCAGAAATTCCTTTATCCTATTTCTTAGATCTAAACGCTGTGACTCTATGTTAATTTTAGATCTAAATAAATAAAAGTAAAACTTGACATGACTATAATTTGGATCTATGCCTATGACTATGCGAATCATATCAGATCTGCTATAACTTGTTTACCTATGTTTGTCCTGACATGACTATGAAACTAGATCTGAACCTATATCTATTTATCATGCCAGATCAGCCACTGTTTATAGATCTAATTCACTGTTTAGATCTTATCATGTCTGTTTAGAAAGTCCCTATTATGTTAGAATTAGTTCTATTATCACATGTTCATCAGATATGTTCCTATATGCCTATCTTGTCATTATGTCACTTTATGTTTATGCCTATTTCAACTTGTTAGTATGATTATTCCTGTCCTCTTCCCTTCATTTTTCCCTTTTATTTTTATATAGCCAGGCTAACTTCGAGCCTAGGCATGTCGCTGAAATATGCGAATACATTAAATTGGGAACGAGGGGAAAGACGGTAAAATTGGGGCATAACTTATCATTGGAAATTTGGGCATAACTTGAATGAAAATATATGAACATGAATTTGGGGGCATAAATCAACTTGTGGTTAAAGACCTTACTTTGGGGGTATATTGTTCATTATGAACATAACTTGGGAAAGGGACATGAAAACCTATAACGACATAGGAATAATTGGTTAATAATTGAAATGCCTAGAATCATAGTGATTAGAATTGTAACCGCACTTAGACACGAGGTTAGATTACACTTGTGGTGGAAGTTTGCCCGGAACCGACCGGCATATCCAGCGATCGCAGTTGGTGAATCTAACGTGAGGGGTCTAAGTGCATAAATACGAGACATGCTTAGACACGAGGTTAAGTCCGACTTGTGGGAGAGGTTTGCCCAGAACCGACCGACATATCCAGCATCCACAAGTGGTAGGCTTAATATGGGAGGTCTAGCTCATTATAACCATAAAAGAATATGGTAGTGAATCGGAATACTTAACCTAGTTGAATCCATAGTGATAGTATGAACATATAACTTGAATTGGGGTTAAGTAAACTTGTTTGAAATAGTGCGTGGGTTAAGTAGATCTGGGTTGGTGGGTAATAATTATATATAGCCTCACAAACTTAACTTGTTGGGATTATGCAATTTTATGACACTAGTAGGTAGGCATAATCTATGGAAAACCTAGCGGGGATGCAAGCCAAAGGGGAGATCTTGCATCATCTTGTGTGTGGGTCCCGTTTCAGTCAGTAGCCCATAAATAGGTATCAAATGAGTACTCTGAACTAGGTCAGAGTTGGGGCACGCTTACTGGGCTGGCTGTAAGAGATCCAAACAGAAGGGGCAGTGTACACGGCGCAAACCGATGGAGTCATGTGCGTGCATGGATTCGGCAGAGGGGGATAAGATGTCGTGACACCGGTAGATATGGTTGTACACATCCTGAAAACGAAGGGTTTCCACTTTAGGGAGTGATACACCCTACTGTGGGGCTAACTTATGGTATCTATGGAGTAGGGAACCGATCGAATAGGGTAGTAGTTAGGGTACATCTAGACTCCGTTATGTTGGGCAGTTTGTTGATTGTATGGGGGTGAAAACCTCTAACCGGAAGTACACCTAAGTCTACCGTATTATACTTGTTAGGGATCATCTTGTTAAGAAGACACTAGTATTGGTGCAGAGAAATCCTTAGAGAAGTGTTGTTTATCCTATCCAGTTGTCTGGTTTACCTTGTCATACTTGTCTTATATGTTGTTATCTCTCTTATCTACTTTTTATGCCTGTCATGATACATTTATCTATTTTTGTGCTGAAAGTAATTGGACTCGCCAGACTTTATGTCTGACCCATTTTTTTCTCTTCTTTCTCTTCCGTTCCTCCTTAGGTTCTCAGGGTGGGAATACTCAAGCTTGACCATGATTCTGCTTGGTTAGAGCTGCTTAGATGTATTGCTTAAGCTCTTATCTTTTCTACTATGGCTATGTTTTATTTTGGGGAATCATGCTTCTTTATTTATTGTACTCTGATGTTTAAGTACATGACAGAAATTTTAATATATACCGGGTTTTATGTTTTTCAGACATATGATGTAATCATGTTTTGAAGCACGATGCTTTATGGTTAATCAAGTTAGTTTTTATTTTTAATTTCGCTGCTATTTTATACTTGTCTTGTAATATTTCTGTTTCTTTTTACCTATAATACTTCACGAAACTTAATGCATTCTCTTAATGAGTGACATTAATGGACGTGGGGTGTCACACTTGGTATCAGACCTGAAGGTTACCAAATCGGATAAAGTTTTTAAAAAATTATTTTCAAAATGGTTCTAAAAAGATGCATTTTCAAAAGAAAAGTCTGTTTTGAAAAACATATTCCCCAAAGCCATATGTAACATGTTTCGATCCTTTGTCTGAATCCCTTTCCTTTTTCTTTTCAACATGTCTGGGGAACCTAATATTCCTGAGGGCATTACGAGACCGGACTGGTTCCGTCGGTATCTTGAAGCTATGGCGCCTGCCGGTGGTCAAGCAGACGTTCCTCCCCCCAGCTGCACCGGCTGTTCCTCCTCCTCCGCGAGCAGATAATTTCTATAAGATCTGCAAAGACTTCTGTGCTATGGGCGGAAAGACATTTAATGGAACCGAGACGTTCGTAGAGGCAAGAAATTGGCTCAAAAAACAGAGGATTTGTTTGGAATTTTCGAAGTGGACAATCATAGGAAGATTCGGTTGGTCGTTTGGCTGCTGAAAGATGAAGCTTCATTCTGGTGGGAAGTGACGCAAGCAAGACGTCTAGTGGAGACTTGGGATGATTTTAGGAAAAGGTTTGAAATGAAGTTTCTTTCTCAAGCTAAGAAAAGTATGCAAATAGAGAGATTTCTGGCACTCAGGCAAGGAAGAAAGACTGTCAAAGAGTATGTTAACAAATTTAATCTAATAGCGAGGTTTAAGTTGGAGCTAGTGGATACTCCGCATAAGAAAGCATTACGGTTTGCTAGAGGATTGAATGAACCTCTCTATGGGTTAGCTATGTCTCACATTCCAATGAGAGCAACTTTTGAAAGGCTTGTTGATATGGCCTTGATGCATGAGGAAGACAAAGTTGAAAAGAAAGAAGTGAAGGTTGAGGAAACACAAAATAAGAAGATATGGCCCAAGAAATGACAACAACAACAACAAAAGAAAGGCGGAAAGAATGACATGGATAAGGATAAGAGGAAATGTCATAATTGTGGATGCAAGGGTCATTTGGTCAAAGACTGCGAAAGAAGGAAGAATGCTTGTTTCAATTGTGGATAGGTCGGACACTTTTCTAAGGAGTGCCCGAGAAAGCAAGGACAAGGTCAAAGGGCAAGAGCTTTTGGAGGGTAAGTTAATGCTCTCACCATCAGTCCTCCAGATCGAGGTAGGAAAGTTTCTGTGGAAGGTTTGATTTCTCTTTGTAATCATCCTATTATATCTCTTTTTGATTCTAGCGCTTCTCATTCATTTATATCTGATTTTGTAGTTTACTCTCTGCACCTTAGTACTGGTATGGTAGTGGATTCCGTTGTTGTCTCGAACCCCACTAGTGGGTCAGTTCATTTGTCCATTATTTTTCGGGGTTTGAGAATATCTGTATTAGGCGTCGAGTTTGAGTGCGACGCATATGTGCTCGGTTTTATGGGCTATGGTTTGATTCTAGGGATGGTTGGCTAGCCATGTATGGTTCCATTCTGGATTGTGAAAGGAGAGTCGTTAGACTTTCAGCTTGTCATGTGAGGACCCTCAAGATTTCTTGTGACCCTAAGGGGTCTGTCATGCTTAGTTTCCTAGAGTCTCTTGATGCATCTATTGAAGATCTGCGTTCTTTTCTAGTAGTCTGTGAATATTCTGATGTTTTTGAAAAGGTTCAGGGATTACCTCCGAGGCGCGAGATTGATTTTCGTATATACTTGGTAGACAATGCAAAGCCAGTTGAATTGCCTGTGCGCCATATGGCTCCAAGAGAAAGGAGAGAGCTTAGTAAGCAAGTAGGGGAGCTACTTGAGGAAGGTTTTATTAGGCGAAGCATATCTGAATGGGGTGCTCCTATAGTATTCACAACTAAGGCGAATGGTTTGATTCACTTATGTGTAGACTATAGAGAGTTGAACAAACTCACAAAGAAGAATAGGCACCCACTCCCGAGGATAGATGATTTGTTTGACCAGCTTGTTGGCGCCTCAGTATTCTCTCAATTAGACTTGGCCACGGGGTTTCATCAGTTGAGGGTGGCCAAGGAGAGTACAGACGTGACTGCTTTTAGAACTCCAGATGGTTTCTTTGAATGGCTCGTTATGCCTTTTAGGTTAACGAATGCACCCGCCTATTTTGTTGATCTGATGAGTAGGGTGTTTCGGGAGTTTCTAAATAAGTTCGTCATGGTTTTTGTTGATGATATCTTAATCTTACCAAAGAGCGAGGAAGAGCATGCCCAACATTTGAAAGAAGTTTTAAAAACTCTGCGTGCAGATCAGCTTAAGGCGAAATTCTCCAAGTGCCATTTTTGGAGGAAAGAGGTGAGATTTCTAGGGAATGTGGTCTCTAAAGATGGGATAACAGTAGATCCCGCAAAGGTAGTTGCAGTTCAAGATTGGAAAATTCCTAAGAATGCAACGGAAGTGAGAAGCATTCTTGGATTGGCAGGTTATTATAGGAAATTCATTAAGGACTTTGCAAAGATATACGCCCCGCTCACTAGCCTGACGAAGAATAATTTGACGTTTTCATAGGATATGGATTGTGACATTGCTTTCCAATGATTGAAGAGGGCTATGACAACAACCCCAGTCTTGACCTTTCCCGATGGAAGCAAAGTGTTTACAATATACACTGATGCATGTGGTACATGGCTTGGTGTAGTTCTGATGAAGAGGGAAAGGTAGTATGTTATGGGGGTAGACAGCTAAGAGTTCATGAGAAGAACTACCCTACCCATGATTTAGACCTAGCTACCATAGTATTCGCCCTTAAGACGTGGCATCATTATTTTCTTGGAGAGAAGTTCGAGTTATACACCGATCATAAATCTCTCAAGTACTTATTCTCGTAGAAGGATCTTAATTTAAGGCAACAAAGGTGGATGGAGTTCTTTGCATCTTATGACTTCGAGATTGCTTATACCTTCTGGCAAGGGTAATGTCGTAGCAGATGCACTAAGTAGGCAGAGGATGGCCTTTAGTCCTCTGTGTATGGAATGGAAAATCTTGGAGTTTATATCCACTTTTGATTTTAGACCCTCCACCGAGTTTTTGCATGACTTATTTGCATCACTAGAGATACGAGCTACTTTGATGGATCAGATAGGAGCTACGCAGCGAGAGGATCCACATATTTTAGACATATTGGATAAGCTCAGTAAAGGGGGGACTTTTAGTCACCTCAGTAGATATATCATAGACGATAAAGGGTGGTTGTGACCAGATGAAAGGCTTTGTGTTCCCCAAGTTGGGAGTTTGTTGAAAACAATCCTAGAGGAAGCTCATCATTCTAAGATGACTATTCATCCAGGCAGTGATAAGATGTATAGAGATATAAAGAGGGTTTTCTTTTGGGCTGGGATGAAGAAAGATGCGCTAGAGTTTGTTTCTCAATGTTTGGTATGCCAGCAAGTTAAAGCTGAGCAAAAGAAGCCCGGTGGTTTACTTCATCCTTTGTATGTTCCACAGTGAAAGTGGGAGAACGTCTCTATGGATTTCATAGATGGTGTGCCTAGATCAATGAAAGGCAACCCCAGTATTTGGGTTATAGTAGAAAGATTTACTAAGAGCACTCATTTCATCTTGGTTAAGATTAAGAGGACGACATCATGGTTGGCAGGAATTTATGTTCATGGTATAGTCCGTCTTCATGGAGTACCTTCCAGTATTGTAAGTGATCGTGACCCCATTTTCACCAGTTAATTTTAGAGAAGCTTGCAAGAAGCATTAGGTACACAGTTATGCTTGAGCACCGCTTATCATCCTCAGACTGATGGACAGACGAAGAGGGTGAACAGAGTTCTAGAAGACCTTTTAAGGCTGTGTTTCCTAGACTTCGGAGGGACTTGGGAAGAGCATCTTCCTTTAGTAGAGTTCGCCTACAACAACAGTTATCAAGCTAGCATTGGCATGGCACCCTTCGAAGCATTGTACGGACGACCCTGTAGATCACCGACTTATTGGTGAGAATCTATAGAAAGACTTCTACTTGGACCAGATATGGTTAGAGAAACGTCCGAGAAGATTGATCTTATTAGACAGCGAATGAAGACAGCTCGGTATAGGCAAAAGTCATATGCAGACAAGAGAAGGACTGACATTGAGTCTGAGGTGGGAGACATGATTTTCATTAAGGTGTCACCTTTGAGGAATGTGGTTCACTTTGGATCTGTAAGGAAATTGGCACCAAGATTTGTAGGGCCATTTCCCATAACAGAAAGTATTAGCCAAATGGCCCATAGAGTAGAGCTACCAGAGAGACTGTCTAGTGTTCATGACGTTTTCCATGCTTCTCATTTGCGAAAATGTTTGCATGATACCGTGGAAGTAGTTGAGCCAAGTATTTTGGAAGAAGTAGAGGTGGTACAGGAAGCGACAGTTAGGAGAGTTCTTACCCGTATTTTTGGATCAGAAGTTAAGAAGCTACGTAACCGAGAAGTCAAATTAATGAAGGTTCAGTGGGGAGATAACCAAGAATATGCGACTTGGGAGACCGAAGACAAGATTCGTGCTTCGTACCCTTTTCTTTTTGAGGATATGTTCTTAACTTCCTTTCCAAAAATTTTATTCATACTTGTTCTATCATTTGAGTATGTCCTATCAATCGAATCTTCGACCTTTAGGTAGAAATGCCATGGATGTAAACACGTTTTTGAAACATGTTGTGTTTGATGGATTCAAGTGGATACAAGTGGATGATAGTGGTTGCTCGTGGATGCATATACACACATTAGGCACTAGATCGGCTCAATCACTCTCATACTACATATAGATGTGTGTGCATTTTTCTTCTTTTAATGAATGAAAATGGGTGTATCATCATATGGATGTTGCATTTGAATGGATGATTGTGCACACATATAGAACTTACATGTTATAGTAGGATTATTTGCAAACCTGTTGGATTCATGGCACTGACATACGTTGCATTAAGGAGGTCGACTGAATTAATGGACCGCCTGATCTTCGCATTAGTGTTGGGACATATACACACACCTTTGCATATGTTCATATAAGCATTAGAAATTTTTAAGTACGTTGGATGCCTGTGATTGGTGTATGAGTAGATGGATATGGATGGTAGGATATACATTCTTCTTAACTTTGAGATTTCGGGGATGAAATCCTTTGAGTAAGGGAGAATCTAACACCCCGTAATTTTAACGACACTAAAAGATGATAAATTAAAGAATAATTAATTTAATATTCAGAATTATGGGAAACGAACTGCGCCATTTGCGTTCATCTCGCAATTCCGGTCAAAATGGACACCAGGTTTGCGTAAAATAGACAACGTATGAAGTTATGAAGGTTTGAACTTTGTATACGCATAAGAAAGTTATATATACTCATAATAATCAAAAATCAGATCAAAATAGTTCAAACTGAGGTTTTCACGAGAGCGGGAAAATTCCCGCCCAGGGTGTCGACCCCACCAAGGGGGTGTCGACCCATGGGTCGAACCCTCAAGAGGGGGGGTCGACCCCCTTATGACAGATCTAGGCATAATTTTTCTGGGTGAATCTGGACTCCTTTCTTGACCCGGTTCGTTGGCCCTAGGCTACAAATAAGACCCCATTTCTCTTGTTTCTCGATACCTAAAAAAGGGAGAACTAGATGCTGCCTCTCCGCAGATTGAATCAAGTCTTTTCTTCTTTAGCAATCAATTAGAGTTTTCAAGTTAGAGATATGTGATTCAACATCATAAATTCCTTTCTCCTATTTCTTAGATCCAAACACTGTGAGTCTATGTTAATTTTAAATCTAAATAATTAAAAGTAAAACTTGACATGACTATGATTTGGATCTATGCCTGTGACTATGTGAATCATATCAGATCTGTTATAACTTATTTACATATGTTTGTCCTGACATGACTATGAAACTAGATGTGAACCTATACCTATTTATCATGTCAGATATGCCACTGTTTATAGACCTAATTCACTGTTTAGACCTTATCATTCCTGTTTAGAATGTCCCTATTATGTTAGAATCAGTTCTATTGTCACATGTTCATCAAATCTGTTCCTATATGCCTATCATGTTATTATGTCACTATATGTTTATGCCTATTTTTGCCATTATATGTCAAACTTGTTAGTATGGTCATTCCTGTCCTCTTCCCTTCATCTTTTCCTTTTTATTTTTATATAGCCAGCCTAACTTCGAGCCTAGGCATGCCGCTGAAATATGCGAATACGTTAAATTGGGAACGAGGGGAAAGACCGTAAAATTGGGGAATAACTTGTAATTGGAAATTTGGGCATAACTTGAATGAAAATATATGAACATGAATTTGGGGCATAAATCAACTTGTGGTTAAAGACCTTACTTTGGGGGTATATTGTTCATTATGAACATAACTTGGGAAAGAGCCATGAAAACCTATAATGACATAGGAATAATTGGTTAATAATGGAAATGCCTAGAATCACACTGATTAGAATTGTAACTGCGCTTAGACACGAGGTTAGATTACACTTGTGGTGGAAGTTTGCCCGGAATCGACCGACATATCCAGTGACCGCAAGTGGTGAATCTAATGTGAGGGGTCTAAGTGCATAAATACGAGACATGCTTAGACACGAGGTTAAGTCCGACTTGTGGGAGAATTCTGCCCAGAACCGACCGGCATATCCAGCATCAACAAGTGGTTGGCTTAATGTGGGAGGTCTAGCTCATTACAACCATAAAAGAATATGGTAGTGAATTGGTATACTTAACCTAATTGAATCCATAGGGATTGTATGAACATATAACTTGAATTGGGGCTATGTAAACTTGTTTGAAACGGTGGGTGGGTTTAAGTAAATCTAGGTTGGTAGGTAATAATTATATATAGGCCCACAAACTTAACCTGTTGAGATTATGCAATTTTATGACACCAGTAGGTAGGCATAATCTGTGGAAAACCTAGCGGGGATGCAAGACAAAGGGGGGATCTTGCATCATCTTATGTGTGGGACCCATTTCAGTCAGTAACCCATAAATAGGTATCAAACGAGTACTTCGAACTAGGTCGGAGTCGGGGTACGCTTACTGGGCTGATTGTAAGAGATCCAAATGGAAGGGGCGGTGTGACCGACGCAGACCGGCGGAGTCATGTGCGTGCATGGGTCTGGTAGAGGGGGATAAATCGCCGTGACACATGTAGATATGGTTGTGCACATCCTGAAAACGAAGGGTTGCCACTTTAGGGAGTGATACACCCTACTGTAGGGCCAGCACAGGGTATCTATGGAGTAGGGAGCCAATCTAATAGGGTAGTAGTTAGAGTACATCTAGACTCTGGTATGTTGGGTCGTCTGTTGATTGTATGGGGTGAAAACCTCTCACCGGAAGTACACCTAAGCCTACCGTCTTATACTTGTTAGGGATCATCTTATTAATAAGACACTAGTATTGGTGCAGAGAAATCATTAGAGAAGTGTTGTTTATCCTATCCAGTTGTCTGGTTTACCTTGTCATACTTGCCTTATATGTTGTTATCTCTCTTATCCACTTTATATGCCTGTCATGATACTTTTATCTATTTTATGCTAAAAGTAACTGGACTCGCCAGACTTTATGTCTGACCCATTTTGTTTTCTCTTCTTTCTCTTCCATTCCCCCCCTTAGGGTGGGAGTACTCAAGCTTGACCTGGATTCTGCTTGCTTGGAGCTGCTTAGACGTATTGCTCAAGCTCTTATCTTTTCTACTATGACTATGTTTTATTTTGGGGAATTATGCTTCTTTATTTATTGTACTCTAATGTTTAAGTACAAGACATAAATTTTAATGATGTACCGGGTTTTATGTTTTTCAGACATATGATGTAATCATGTTTTGCACCACGATGCTTTATGGTTAATAAAGTTAGTTTTATTTTTAATTCCACTGCTATTTTATACCTGTCTTGTAATATTTCTGTTTCTGTTTACCCATAACACTTCATGAAACTTAATGCATTCTCTTAATGAGTGACATTAACGGACGTGGGGTTTCACAAATAAACCTAGAACTAACTTCCTAGGAAGCTGACCATTAACATCATCAAGGTGAAAGGAAACTAAGGGCACTAGAAGTGAAAAAGGTTAGGAAATCAAGTTACATCAAATCTCAACTTGTTCGTCTATTTTAAGGAGAATAATACAATCATCCATGTATGTTTCGCTTATTCTGATCCGGTTATGGGCAGTACACGAATTATCTTTGTTGTTTTGGATGATAACACATTTAAATTTTTTCGTATAAATATAATTAAGGTTCGGTCAAAAGCTTTAGGTTTCGGATAGAAACTAATGTTTTACATCTTAAAATGTTTTGAAAATTTAATATGATCTGCTTAATGTGATTTTAGAGGTGATTCTTATGTTTAAAAAAACTCTAAACATTTCTGGAATTCCTAAGAATGGGTTTTAAGTAATTAAAATGGTTAAATGAATAATTTCGACTTTAAATTTTTATAAAATGAAGAGTGTAATCTTGAACTTCTATGATTTTTTGGGATTTTTCCCTATTATAAATGACTTATTATGAAATTATTGGTCCAAAATGCATAAGAGAAACAATTAACTAAGACTACTAACTAGTTAGTCTCTTACATTTCATCCTTTGGATAAAGACCAATTGGTACATGATTTTTGAAAAGAAAATGCAGACTTTTGGATCCACGAATGAGATTTAGATGAATATGAAGAGTTACCAAAAATAGTCATATCTTATTTAGACAAATATGATTTAGAATGCCATTTACGCTTAGAAATAGTTCCATACTTCTTTTGTAATACAATAGCTTCCACATTACATATATAGTTACTTTTTTATGCCTTTGTGTAATTAGGATTGTAACAAGTGTTTGTTTATATATACTTTTTAGTAGTAATGTTATTCATAAACATCTTGCCTTTTAATTCACAATATTTGAGGGCAAGGACCAACCAAGAATTGTTCCTATTTGTCATCTTCATTCTTCTATAAAGATGTCCACTATGTCAAAATGAAAATATTTTGTTGCTATTTTCTTTATCCTATTATCTATTTTTTTGGAAAATACAACAATATACATGATTTCACTGCATTTCAACAAGTCCCTTAAAATATTATCGATGGATTTGAGGTATACCAATTATCATACCATGTTGTAATGCCCCACCCCAAGACCCACCCTGTTAAAGAGCATTACCGAGTAACACTGTCCAATAGAGCAGAGAATAGGGCTGGTTAGGGGTGATCATCCGTAATTTCGTATTATACGAGTATTGAAACATCAACTGAATGTATAAAATTTTCTTTCTTACCTGAAGAGGATCGATGTACTTAATCATGTCTAATATAAAATACGTGGCTAAGGACTGTATTCAGAACATAGTACAATAATAACACATAGAATAGATCACATAGAGTTTCAAATAGCGAAATCATAACAATACATGTTTACATACTCAAATGGTACAATTGACTATGTACAAATGCAACGAATCTAAAAAAAATACATTAAGTAACTCAAAAAAATTCTAACACAAGATTTAAGACATAGCTCCAGAAAGATATAGTCGAAGTTACACGAAGCAAGCTCGAATCCGCAGTTTACCTGAAACAACTCGGTTTGACCCGAGCAATAAATAAACAGATCAGTCTAGCTGAAATGCTGATTAGATGATAATGATATAGGGTTAAACAAGGGAAAACTCTTCTTACTTAGAGAAGAGTAAGCTGATATATCATATAGAATATAAGGTCACATGAACAACATATATATCAACAAAAGGAAATTAACTACAATAAAAAGTGTTAGCTTGAGCTAAACATGTGCATCATCTTTTAAAATCCCAAAGGTCATAAAATAAATACTCCAAAATTATCACCAAAGTACTACAAATTCTATATATTAAACTCATAAGAGTCCAAACAACTCAAAAGTGATTTTAATTTTTAAATCCACAAATTAGCCATGAGGTTATAATATAAATTCATCATCATATGTCACCGAAAATGGATCTAAAGCATCATCAATACCAAAATCATCATCCAAAACATCATCAACACCAAAATCACCAAAACCATAAGATGGATCCAAACACCGTCAACACGAAAATCACAAAAACCACAAAATGGATCCAAACATCATCAACACCAAAATCGCCAAAACAACAAATGGATCTAAACATCATCAACGCCAAAATCACCAAAACCACAAAATGGATCCAAAACATCAAATTATTGCACATGCTTTAACTAATGAGATCCCCCTGAGCTTATGCCATGTACAATATACGTATTCAGGCACCTGTCACTACGACCCCCTGGCCGAGTGTATCTTGACCCTCCCCGTCAAGTGAATACGCATGCTCCCCCCGAGCCTAGCTCTCCCCTCGAAGCAAGTACTGGCACAATGACAAACATAAGAGAATGTGTCATAAGCTACCCAATAGTAACTAGAAAACAAAAAACAATACGTCTTATACCACACGTTTCACTAATGGATTTACCATAAGTCAGCCTACTTCACATCGAGAAACAACAAATATCTTTGATCGACAAGTCAAGAATAAACTGATATAATTAAACAACATGTCCCGTACCATATAATTAATTACATCATTTAAATCATGTTCTCGCTTTCTTGAAGTGTGCAAAAAAAATAATGTAATATGAAAAATGATTAGTTTTGAGAAATCGGATTTTAAATCAATTGAGAAAACATTCGCATTATTTCTTTGAAATTTTCTATGTTTCAAAAAAATTATCAATAGTACTATTGCCCTGAAACATATTTCGTTTTTTTCTTAACAAAATGAAAACATATAAAATAATTGTCTCAAGGATAAGTTTGTAAAAATATAGAGACAAATTTTTATTTTAAAATCACTTTATAAAAACGTGCATAGTGCAAAAATCAACATGGAAATATACAATAATCCCAACCAAACACACACAATGTAAGCTTCAGAATCATTGGGGAAATTATTTGTCGACTTGATGGATGGTGAACGTCAGCATGAGATTCAGTGGAGTTGGGAAGGCGATACGATTTTATTATATTTTTATTTTTCCAAGTCGAACAAGCCGGTTGGTTCTAGGTTCAAGCCGCACCCCAAAAAGGAAAGGTGGTAGACCGCCCTCCTTCATTATGGTTGACTACTCTACCTATTTGTGGGCGACCCGAGCCTAGAGCGATGTATATATTGCTCCCAACAACCAAAACTTTATTTCCTCCACCTCCCTCCTTTTTCCAACAGCCGGACCTAGTTCCCCAACCTCCTCCAAGCCCAAAAATCGAGTTTTTGAGCTCCATTCCTTCCTAATCATAACCAAAATCCTTGCATCTTAAATCAATCCCTCCTATATTCCTATATTCTAAATCTTTAGTTTCCTTCGTTGATTTCTCAAAGGCCCTCCTCGAGCTTCTAACTCCCTCAAGCAGAACCCCGGTCTCACGCTTCAGGAGGCCGCATGGTTTTACCGCAACCCGAGGAAGATAGAAACTTATTTCAAAATGGCAATTTCAAGTTTCAACAAGGACGCCCGGAGAAATTCACTAATTTCACCCCTTTTCATTTGGAGGAGCTATCCATCGTTGTTGGCCTGACACCGATCTTGCACCTTGACACCTTCGAGCTCCAGTGCTACCCTCGATGTATCTGTCTTTTTGACGCCCAAATGGCCATCAATTTTGATGAAGGTTCCATTTTGATTTGATCCAAGGTGAAAGGAACTCATGCTAAGTTCACCGACTAGGATTTGGCTGAGATCTTGGGTATTTCCGCTATATGAGCGGATTTGGACGATATTGAGATGACGGACCCTTAAATCCTCTCTCACATCTTTTTTGGAGTTGTCGGTGCTTGGGACATCAGTAATTTGTAACCCTTTGCCCATCTGGTTGGGCGTATCATTCGGCACAACATTATTCATAGGAAGCCCTGAGCAGATCTATCATTTAATGCGTTAAGCCACTTACGTTATTACTGGCGGCATAGTCGTCAATTGGGCACGCGCATTGATGATCCACCTCTCCGAGCCTTCAGGCGGTACTCCAAATACTCACTTCTTGTATAATCATCTTCTCATCCATGTCTTCTGATATTTTCAGATGAATCTTTGTGGGGAATCGACAATCAAGAAGACCCATGCCATCATTGATCATGCCTCTCTCAGGAGGATGGATGTCCAACTGCCCGCTCTCCTGCCCCAGCTCCCGCTCCGGTTCCTGCACCTTCCGCTCTAATTTAGAAGTTCCAGCAATGAACCGCAACGAACCAGGAGAGCCCTCAGCTTGCCTCCCTTCGCCAGATGCAGAGGGAGCTCCGCGAGGTTCGTAGGAAGCATCATCGACATGTGTGAGATTTGATGCATTTCTTTCTTGCTACGTTCCTGGTATAGACGTGGCAACGGATCGAGTTCCAACTGTGGTGCTCGACCTTCTCGTAGCCTATAGGCGATATCTTTTTATCTTATATTATGTGTATCCTTCCTTTTTCAACATTTTTATCTTTATTGTTGTAGTAGTCGTGTTTGTAACTATTAGTGCTGTTGGTTCTATAAATCGCACTACAATGTAAAAGGATCTCGTATGTGTTTGTCCTTCATACCCCATTGTATTTGAATTAGAAATAAAATATCTTTTTTCTTATCCAACAAATAATCGTTTTAGAGCTGAAAAATATAGAATTTTGTAGTGGATAAATTTTAGTGAAAAACAGGTTTTTGTGTTGTTTCGTCATGGATATATTTATTTGTCGCATGTTCCTTTTTGACCAAAAATTTATTTTTTTGAGTTATGTGTGTAGTATCGATTTTAGCATTTTTGTACATAACCGACTCCTTCCACTCCAACATATGACTTGAATCATTTAAGTTTCCGCAAAATATTATTTTGAAAGTTTTTGCAAATGCTGTTTGAAAAAAATCCTTTTTAAAATTTATAGTTTCTTGATTTTCTTTCTTTTAATCCAATTTATGTAAAAACATAGATTTGGGTACGAAAATTTACGTATGTTTAAACATCTATTTTGTATGAAAATGGATGGTTTAAATGTAATAAAGAGCATGCTATTAATTTTTTTATGCGAATCTAATAAGGAAAGTAGAAAAAGATCAAAAAGCAATTCCAAAATTTACATAAGAATTTTTAGTAATGGAAATTTATTTTTATGGAAAATTTTGATTTTATGGTTACATGTAAAGCATAACGAAGATTTTGGATGATTTGTTTGCGCATTTTAGCGGTGCATTAGAGACGATGATGCATTAAAGACGTTAACGATAGCAAAGAAAGACTGTTTTGGTCATGGAAACATTGTTTCCATACCTTATCGAGGATGGGAGTGAGTAATTAATTAACTCATTTTACGTTTTAGAGCTTGTTTTAAGCCTCCTTTGCATTATGCAGATGAAAATTTTCAGAGTATTTTGGGGCTATTAAGGTAAAATGCCACTATGAGATGGGGTTTGGAACATTTATGAGCGGAAAGAATGTTGAATTTCTCCGCTTCGATCTCTTTTTTTCAGCTTAGGAGAAATTAATAGAAAATGGTTTAGATGTGTTGACATGTTGGATGGTAGAGTTTGGATGCAAAAGTTAGTTGCTTAATACCTCTATTTGTAGTTATGTGAGGGTTACGGAGGAAAAATATTTTAAAAATTTGCAATCATGTAGAACTTTCAGTATATTTTAGGATGTTTGCAACATGTTTCCAAAATGAAACAAATAACCCAATTTAGAATCATTATGCATGCATATTTTATGACTGCAAGTCATTATATACATTGTGTACATGCCAACGTTGGTTGCAAAATTGAATGTACACTGATTGGTTGTGTAGTTTAGAATATTTAGGCACAGGCATCATGACTTTGTCATTAGTAAAATTTCGAGATGAAATTTCTTTTTAGGAGGGAAGAATGTAATAACTCGGAAATTTGGCGATAATTAATTTAGTTATTTTAGATTTTTGGAAAGGAAATTTCGCAAATAACGAAATTTGACCATGAAATTTGCACTGTTGCATTCATGATGGAATTTTGGTTAACTTTCTTGTTTGGAACTTCGCGAATGGAGTCCATATGAAAAAGTTACAGACGAAATACGAAAACAGACAGAAATTAAATAAACAAGATATATATAATAATATAATACCTTTTATAACCGACCACCAGTGGACGTTTCGACCTAGGGCGGTCTACCCCTCTAGTTGAAAACAACCTAGTGACGGCTTGGTTTTTAAGGGTATTTTATATAATAAGATTTATGTTAAAGGACGAATCTTTATAAAATTAAATCTAACATTTTGGGGTTATCTCTATGCCATAAATAAAGGACAAGTCCCCATTCTTTATTCATATTTTTTAAAGGCAGCAGCGAAGCTCTACCATTCTCAATCCTCCGATTTCTTCTAAAACTTAAAATATAAACATATACAAATCAAATGAATATGAATTGGAGATATTAGATTTATGAAAATGAGAGGTGGTTCTTCGCTTAGGTAATACTTTCATCCAAATTTCCTTCTTCTTTTCCTATTTCTCTTTCAAATCTACAAATCGAAATTTGTGTTCATAAATCCCCTTTGCAAATAAATTGTAGATTTGTAGAATTTGGGAATTGCAAGCCTAAAAGCTGTGTCAGATTCATCTTTGGATAGCTTCTAGGTGAGTGGGAAATATGAACTTCATTTATAATAACTTACATAATTCGCTTGTATTGAATCTGAATTGTATGCCAAAAAGTTATCACAGATTTGTTTATTATGTCAAATCTAAAATATTGTTAATATGGGTTGAATATGAATTTCAGGTCTTTTAATAATATACTTTCATCTTATCTACACCTATTCTTAGATTTTGTCTTGTTGTTGTACACACCTTGGATTTGGAAACCAGTCCCAAATTTTTTGATTAGAAGTATAGTATTTTATTCTAGATTCATAGGAGTTGGGTGTTATTTATAATTGTACAGTTTTGGTTAAAATAATAATAATCATGTTTGTGTTTGATACCATTTGGGGTTTTACTTAGTTATTTTAATTTTGTCCTTATTTCTCTATTTGCATTAAAAGCATCATTTGAAATCTACAAGCAACGTTAATAAATCAAATAAGAAGAAATGTGCAGATTCACATATTTTTTACGTAGTTTGCAACATCTATTCTAAGTAAAACAATAACCTATTTCCTTAGGATTTGAAATGTGTAAATTTTCCTCTTTTAAATAATTTGGGCAAAATTTACAATAACTACAGTAAATAACCTTTTATAAGATTTTGAATCTTAAAATTAGATTAAACACAAAAAGGATATTTTGGTCTTTAGTAAGACCAGAACATAAATAATAAATGGCAATAAAATAAAGTTAGTAACTACGTTAATTCAGTGCTTAAAACATACATGTATATATGTATATATATGATAATCTTATCCATCCAAATCTACTTAAATAACATTGAATTTGAAGTGTTTCCATTTCATAGGGGTTAATGTATGATAATAACTCCCATAACAAATAGAAAATAAATGTTTGTGACCGTTGTAGCAATAAACTGGATTCATTGCTAAAATAAAAAGGTCATAAATAGAATAATAACTACTGTAACCATGTGTATTTTGGGGAATATTAATTGAATAAGGAAATAAATGCCTAATTGGTTACAATTTAATTTGTGATTAGGAATAGAGATTTGTAACTCCATCTAGGGAAATAAATAAGTAATAGACTTATGTATGTATATTATATATATATATATATATTCAAGTAAGAATCAAATGTAACTAATTAATATAGAATGTTTCGAGTTACAGATATTAGATTAATGCTTAAATGAGACTAATATAAATGACATTTAATAGGATAATTAATGCCTTAGGAAAATATGACCGTTAGGGTCATAAATAGCAGGGAATCTTAAATAGAAACAATAAATGGGACTAAAGGGAAATTGATTAGTGTAGTAAATGCTAAGTCCAATAAGGAAATAAATAATTAAGCATATTATGTAGGAAGTTATAGGTTTTCCTTATTTTATTCTAGTTATTCTAGAATTAATATAACTAGAAATAAGGATTGGACTAGTAGGTTAATGATGCAAGGTAAGTTGCCTTATTCGATAGAAGTATACAATTTTCAATAGTCGAATATATGTACAACTGATGTGAGATATCATTAACCATAAGAACCCGTGACGATACTTAATTATGTAGTAAGAATTATTTCCTAAACTAAGGTACACTTCAAGTATTGAGGTATTAAGTGGTTGAAGGACCCGCCTCTCGTCCAAAAAAAGGAACCGTCAAGGGAATAATTTGTTAACGTAGCCTACTTCGGGATTAGAGGTATTAAGTAGTTAGATCAACCCTTAAAATGGTATTAAATGATTGCGTAGCTCGCCTCCCCATAAATAAGAAATATTAAATGGCTAATTAGGTGGGAGAATGGAAATCTCCGCGATGATCAACTTCCTCTAGGTGGTAAGTGACTAGGGATGGACTCTGCCTAAGGATAAGGTACTAACTGACTGCTAGGGAGATACCATAGTTCGGCCTATCCTTCGGGAAGTATTAAATGACTAGAAGATTTTCCAATAAGGCCAACCAGATAGTAACACGGGGTCTGCCAGGGGAAGGTCATAAATGACGAGATGTCACCTACTTATCATGTAGATAATAAGTTACTGCTCACTATCTCTTGCCTTATACAGGGTTTGGGTATAAGCATGAATGACTGAAGCCTTAAATTAGTAGGACTTAGTTTTTGTATTAGTGTAGGGTAAACCACCGAGTAAGGTATTAAGTGATCAATAGGTCCGCCTTGGGTCTTAAATAATCAAAAGGATCCACCCTTATTTTATATTGATAGTGAGGTCTTAAGTGGCTATATAGAAAAGTTTACCTTCTTATGGAATAGTGAGTAATGGATGCCCTCCTCTTAGTCTTTGGTAGTTGGCTATAAGGTGATTTAAAGGCTTCATTCTTATGTGTAAATGTTCTATCTCAGTATTTCGATATAAGTATCCAAGGGAATACTACCTTGGGTATGGTAGTTAGTAGTCGTGCATAGATCTTTACAAGGTTAGGTTAGTATTACTAGCATTGTTAGACATATGTTTTGGTTAAGACCAAATGAGATACATTTTTTATTATAGACAATGCCATACATTTTCTGCTCACCAGGACTTGTTGTTTTGACCTCTCCTCCTCATAATAATTCTTAGGTTTGCGTCGAGGAAGACAGATCTTTGCATGTGCCTTAGTTTGGTTTACGGTTCTCGTTCTTTCATGCTCGATATCGATGTGGCGGTTGGATTTAAGGTAGTTGCCTTAGTCGGTATTATTTATCTTATTTTGTTTCCAATGTGAGTTAGTTTTATTGTACTTTGATTATGCTCGTGCTCATTTAATTGCAAGTACCAGATTTATATTCTCTATGCTTAGGTGGTTTGAGTTTTGATTTTTATTGAAATTTGGATTCAGAAAGTATGGGGTGTTACATTTGGTATCAAGGCTTAGGATAAATGATTAGAGGGATTAATAAATTAGGATTAGTGAGAGAACTCATTCAAATTTCTTTTCTGTTTTCTTTCGTCTTTCTTATGTTACAACATGAAATTTTAGAACCAATTTAAATTTTATTTTTAATTAATTTTACAAGGATTTATAGCCGATTTTAAAAATTCGATAATTTAATATGATTTCCATAGCTTAAAAAGGAACATTTTTCAAATGATCTCGGAATTCGACGAAACCAATTTATTGGATCCAGAATGTTGAAAAATGGTAAGGTTTCAAGTTTCATAATTTTTAGAGTGGTGTATGGAAGCTGGTTTTAGATTTAAAGTTTGAGCAGGATTTGGATGTTTTTTTTGGACTCTCCCGGACTCTATTATGTTGATTATAGTTAATTTCGCTGTGTATTATTTGCTATTTGAAACTGTTATGTATAATTACGATCATATATGGTGTTGTAACTCTGATGGCAACCTTTATGTAAATTGATGTACATTATTGATGTAATGTAATATTTTATCTTCTGCTGCTATGTTAATGTGTATTATTCCAATGACTATCCGTTCTTCCGGGGATTGGGAGAATGGGTCGTCACATCTTACTTGGCTCTAGATGAGAAAGTCATGGGCTTATAAAATTAAGATAGGTTTTGAATGACTAGAAGTTTTAAGTATCTTGAGTTCGAGTGTTCGGTCAACCCGATTTACCCTATGATACATTTGGCGATTTTGTTTTGAACAACATGACGATGACATATGGTAAATCCCGTGAATTTGAGCTTGGTGACTGGACGAAAAGCTAGCTACAACTGAGATAGTCGTGATTTCTTGTTTTTGACTTCAACTGGGATTTCCAATCAATGACCTTTTTCGTTAAACCGAGAAGTTCATGTTAATGTGTCGTTATAATTTAATAGAATTATTCATTTGAATCCACTGTCTTATATTCGAAGAGATTTCAGTTTTAAAAATTGTTTTTGAATATAAAGAGGTTTTCGAAATTTTGAACAATGGTTTTCAAAAAAATGTTTTATAGATTACACTTAACCATGTTTCGAATTGATGGGTTTTGTGAAGTTTAATGAACAATCCATTTTGATAAAAAGAAGGAATTTGAAAATGATAAGGAATAAGCCTCGATATTGAGAAATTATAATTACCCATTCTTCATGATTTTTTTAGCATAGCCGACCGGTTTTGTAGTGATTCATAACACTTATTCCTCATGATTTTTAACATTCCTCTTTTCGAATATTTTGGATGATTTATAGAAATGATCACAAATAACCTTTTAGAGATCTTAAAATCTCGACAATCAAGAGCATGAAAAGGTTGTTCTAGTCATAATATAAACAAGTATACAAAATTTTAAATATAGTTTTATATTATAAGACACTTAGTTAAAAATAAAAATTTAATATTGAAAAGTTCTCAAAAAATTTCCCTTGGAAAAGATTAAGGGAATTTCTATTCAACTTGAGGTATTTGATTTTGTAAATAGTTCGTGTTTTTTGCCAGCAAAGCAAGGGGAAAATCTATTTTATGTTATTTCGGGTTTGTAGCTGAGTTTCTTTCAAGATTTCGTTCGTTTGATGGTCGTTGCTATTTGGAGGCGTTGGGTAAATTATTTCTCAATGTGGCGGATGTGGGACGTTAGCACGAGATTTCTAGTGAAGTCCGGAAGGCGATACGGTTTACTTATAATTTTATTTTAATTTTCAGAAGTCAAACCGGCCCGGTGGGTCAAGGTTTAGGTCGCGCTCCAAAAACGGCAGGTAGTCGATCATCCTCCTTCATTACTATAGACCACTCTACCCAGTTGGGTGCCACCCGAGCTTAAAGAAATGTATGTATCTCTCCCAACAACCGAAATTTTATTTCCTCCATCTTCCTCCTTTTTTGGGCAGCCGAACCTCCATTCCCCACCTCCTCCAAGTCCAAAAATTGAGTTTTTAAGCTCCGTTCCTCTTCTAATCACCACCGAAATCCTTGCGTCTCAGATCTATCCCCTTCTATACTCCAAATCTACAGTTTATTTCATTGATTTCTCAATGGTCCCTCCTCGAGCTTCTAATGTCCTCGCGCAACACTCCGGTGTCACGCCTCAGGAGGCTGCATGGTTGGACTGCAATCGAGGAAGATAGAAACTTATTTGAAAACAATTTTTTTTTAGTTTCACCAAGTCTGCCCAGTGAAATTCGCCGATTTCGCCCGTTATCACTTGGAGAAACTATTCGTCACCATAGGCCAAGCACCGATCCTGCGACATGACACCTTCGAGAGTGAGTGCTATCCTCGCAATATCTGTATTTTTGACGCTCACGTGGCCATCAATTTTGGTGTGCATTCCAAGTTGATTCGGTCTAAGGTGAAGGATATCCATTTATAATTCACTGAACGAGATTTGAATGAGATCTTGAGTACTTTCGTTATTGGAGCGGATTTGGACGATATTGAGATAACAGACCCTTATATCCTCTCTTACATCTTTGTTGCTGTCAGTGCTTGGAACACCAGTAATTTGCGACCCTTTCAATAGCTGGAAACTTTCCATAATATTATCCAATGTTCATGGTTTGTTTTAGGTATCTCATAACCCTCTCAATAGCGTGCCAATGCTATATGCTAGGTATACTAGTAAACATGCACAATAGTCACATGACTTAGGCAATGTCGGGTCTAGTACAATCAATGACATACTGAAGGCTACAAATAATGCTTGCATAATCCAACTATCTTACACCTTCACCACTGTTCTTAAATAATTTTACATTTGCATCATATGGTGTGAAATGCATGCTTACAACCAATGTAATTGTGTTTCTTTAAGATCTTCTCAATTTAGTGAGATTGATCCAAAGAAAGTCCCTTTTAAGACGTAGTAATTTTAATACCAAAAATTACATTTTCTTCAATTAGATCTTTCATATCAAAAATGGTACTTAACAAAGATTTAATCGTGTTTATGGGATGAATGTTTGATTCAAAAATAAGTAGAACGCCACATATAAACATAAAATAGTGCAAATGTCATTTTCAGATTTATAATAAATACATTTTTCACTTTTGTTAACGTTGAAACCTTGTTAAATCATTAAGTAATTGAATTTTTCATGCCATTGCTTAGGTTCTTGTTTTAACCATATAAAGATTTATCTAACTTGCAAACTTTTATGTTCTTGACCATGAGTAATAAAGCTTTCAGGCTAGTTCATATAAATTTTCTCTTCTAATTCACCATATAAAAAGGCAACTTTGACATCCATTTGGTGTATAATTAAATCATAAATATATGCAAGCAAAATTAATACTCGAATGGATGTGATTCTAGTTGTAGATGAAAAAGCGTCAAAGTGGTCTACATTTTCTTTTTGCTTAAAACCTTTAGCTACCAAACGGGCTTTATATTTATCAACTGTACCAACGGGATTTAATTTCTTATAAGCACATATTTACAACCTACAGATTTAAAACCAGGTGGTAAATCTACCTAGTACTCGGTTTTATTTGATTCTAACAAATCCATCTCATCATTTATAGCCACTTGCCAAAAATCAACATTTACTGAAGATAAGGCTTCTTGGAGGTTTATGGGATCCTCCTCTATAGTAAACGCGCAAAAGTATGGACCAAAATCTTTTGCGGTTCTTGCTTTTTTACTTCTCCAGGTTCATGTTCAAAAGTCTCAATAGGTTTTGTTCTATTAAGCAAAATATTACTAGATATGTCCCCGTTATTCCTTATTTCAAAAGTAGATCTCAATTTAAAGAAATCACCATCATCATATTCTATTATGTTATGTGTATTCAAATCTTAAAATCTATATGCTTTGCAATTAACAACATATCCAACCTATACACATTCATATGCTCTACTTGCTAATTTAATTCTCTTAGGGTCAGGTATACAAACATATGCTAAACATCCTCAAGTTCTATAGTAAGACACATTCAGTTTATAATTTCTTAAAATTTCAAAAGGTGAATTCTTGCTTTTTGACTTAGGAATTCTATTAACCCATAGAATACAATCAATAGTATTTTTCCTTACCAATTCGTTGATGCACCAGAATTAAGTAGAATAGCAACAACTAATTCGGTTAAAGTTCTATTTTTCTTTTACCTTTTCCATTCATTTCTGGTGAATATGGTGCAGTACATTCATGTATTATACTATGTGAGTTATAAAAATCAATAAATAAACTTAATTCATATGCGGTTTCTCTATCATTATGTAATCATTTTACTTTTTTACTAAACTGATTTTCAATTTCTGTTATAAAAGATTTAAACATTTCAAATGCATCACTTTTATTTTTCATGAGGTATTATACATAAATAAAATCAGAGTAATCATCTATGAAAGTGACAAAGTAGCGGTGTCCATTTCTATCCAAATTTCCATTATACTCACATATACCAGAATGGATCAAGCCCAAAGTTTCTGATTCTCTAATTACATATTTATAAGGGATTTGTTATTTTTGCTTGATTCCGAAATACACATTTTTCAAAATTATTCATTGACATATAAGGAATTAAACCTAAGATAATCATGTTCTTTATAAATCATTTGTTTGCATGACATAATCTCGGGTGCCAAGTACTAAAATCATAGACCATATAAGAAGAAGCAGCCATTTTACTACATTCAACTTAAACATACCTTTTGTTGCATAACTCCTACCCATGAAACATACCACTCATAGTAACGATGTACAAATAAAACTCCAACAATTTGTGTAAACCCAGCCTTATTAAACAAAAAACCCGAAAAAGACTCTTTCTCGACTCTAGAGTGTGCATAATATCTTTCAGAATGATGGTCATCCTAGAGGTGAACTTAAGCTCTACGCTTCCAATCCCAGCAATAATAATGGTGTAAGAGTCTCCCAGTAGCACTTTCTTATCATTAGTTTTCGTGTATGTCTTAAACATAGCATGGTCATAGTAGACATATCATGTAGCACAAGGATCTAGTCACCAATCCTTTGGTCCACCAAAAAGGTGAATCTCATCTGTTATCATAGCCGTAAGATGCTCTGCAGTTACGTTATCATAAGATTCAGAGCTAGATCTATTCCGACACTTTCATACTATATGACCCTATTTTCCATAGTTGTCGCAAAGAAACAACTTTCATGAATCATTCTTGTGAGGTAATTCCGGTGAGGTTTTAGGTTTCCCTGTTTATTGCAGTTCTGGCTAAGCTTACAATTTAGGTTCTTAAAGTTTTTGGGATTCGATTTCAAAAGGACATCTTTTCTTAGCATTGATTGAAATAACAAGCACTTCCTCTTTCAATATAGTAGAGCTTTCTTAGCATTGCTTGAAACAACAAGCACTTCCTTTTTGAATCTAGCAATTGCAGCCATTGTTCAAAAATGCATCATTAATTTCTTGAAAACATTGTCTTTGGGTAGTTGTGCACTAGGTCACTTTCTTGAAAAAAGTTTTGCTGATCTGCTAGGAGGTGTAAAGTAGTAACAACCCGCAAATTCTGAACCAATTTAAAAAATTTATTTTAGAAATTTTAAGGGATTTTGAATATTTAAAATAATTTATTTTAAAAAATAACAACCAAAAATTTATTTAAATCGAAGTCAGAACAATTTTTTTTAATTTAATTATAAAAGGAGTTTAAAATGGCGTGGCAGTTTGAAAATTTGAATTTGAAGTTTGATTAACTATACAGAATTCAAAATAAATCGAATTTCAGTAAAACAAGAAATATTTAAATATGTTTGATCATATCTTTCTAACGAATCTGAAAAATTGAAATTTCATAATATGAATCAAAAGTTATGACCAGTTTAAAATTTAAAAAAGTCTGTGTAGAATTTATATATATTTTGAATAATATATAGCCCTTAAAAATAGCTATTTTGCAAACGACCTATGTTTTCGACGTAACCACTTTTGTTGGATCCAGAATATCAATTTATTGCTAGGTTTCAATTTTCATAATTTTTGAAATTAATATGTGAGCGTGGCAAAAGAAAACGTGTTTTGTCCATTTCAATCAAATTGGATCGACCAGAAAATGGCCATTTTTCAAACGGTCTCCAAATTCAACGAAATTAGTTTTGTTAGGACCGTATCGTCAAAACACAACTAGTTATAATTTTTCTGTAATTTTTAGAGTCAGTATGTGGCCTCGGTAAATTAAAATGTTCGTTTAAATTAAATATACATTGATTTATATTTTAATTTTTAAGAAAAACCTATCGAAATAGTCAAATTAGCTTACCGGGCATATCACATTGTGTCCGGAATGGGGGTATTTGGCTGCGGGCGACACTCGTTGGGTTTGATTTGGAGTGTGTATCAACATACGGATATTTTTGAAAATAAATAAAATAAAATAAAATAAAATAAGAATATAGTATAAATGCCCCCCAAATACACCGTATCTTACCAAACCCTAATCTCTTATAACCTTGCCACCTCCGTTCGAATGGAAGGCCAGAAATGGTCGATTCTTTTTCATTTAAAATCCCTAAAACTAAATTGAATTAAATTATGAAATCAAAGTGGAAATTCAAGAGAGGATCGAGGACTTCAAGATGGTACGGTGATGATTATATTCTATGGTGTAAATCGCTCGGATTCGAGCCTCAAAAGGTTGTAGCTCATGTGCAGTTTCGGAAGGCTCGGGACCACCGAGTTCATCGGCCTCCAGGGAGGAGAACGGCGTCGCGAAGGCGCTCAGGGTGGTCTACTCTGATGGAAGTCTGGTGGCACCAATATCGGGGCGCAGGTGGATTTGTGATTGAAGGATATGGGTTCGGTTAAAACAGAAAACAGCGTTGAAGGAAGAAGACAAGGCCTGGGGCCTTTGGATCCAAGATGGATGGCCAAAATGTGATGAAGGTTTAAAGTATAATCATGTTAATTATACTTTAATTAGCCTAATTTATATTAACCATTGTTTTGAATATATTAACCATTGTTTTGAATATAAAAATCATATTGTTTTGTAAACAAAAATCATATTGTTTTGGTAAATCAAAATCATTGTTTTTTAAATATAGAATAGAATTGTTTTTAAATGAAAATAGAATTGTTTTTTTTATAAAATTAACATCGCTTTGCAAATAAAATTAACATCGCTTTGCATATAAAATTAACATCGTTTTGCAAAGAAAATTAACATTGTTTTGTATATATGAAATTAACATTGTTTAGATAAGAAAATTTGCATTGTTTGGAAAAGAATAATAGCAATTGCTTTTGCAAATAGAACGAACATTGCTTTTGTAATTGGAGCAACATTGTCTTTATATAAATAATTAACATCGTTTTGTGAATAAATATAACATCGTTTTCGAGAATAAAAATGATCATTGTTTTATAAATTAAAATTGATAAAGTTTTATAAAATAAAATTAGCACTAGTTTAAAATTAACATTAACATTGTTATGTAAATAAAAATCATTGTTTTTAAAAATAAAATAAACATTGTTTTTGTAAATTAAATAAACCTGGTTTTTGTAAATAAAATATACATTGTTTTCAGTGTAAATTGTCAATATAATAACATTGTTATAAAAATGAAATTTTTATAAAGAAATAGCTTAAAATGAAAATATGGTTTTTATATAACATGGATTAAAAATACAATTTTTAATATGCATACCAAGTGCAACAGATTGCGATGGAACTGTCGGGAAACAAAGCAGAATCCAAACCGTACCAGAAATTCAGGAATACACATTGACGGAGTGGAAACCAAAGGTGAGAACTCCTCACTAAAATTTCTACATAGTTATTTATTTACTTTTATAACTGAAATATACAGAAATGCCAGTTTAGAATTTTTTTTTTAGTTTTTTTTTGGCAAGGCCGGCGGGGTTGAGTGGACCCCTACCACTTTATTAATGCACCGAAGACAAAAACAAAAGGTACAACACACAAGAAAACTAAGAAACACGGTACATCAATCACGAAGAAAACACATCAAAACACATTATTTCGAAATTAAGGTAGTAAACTAAGCAAGATACCAGGGTCGAAATAAAGTTTAACTGCCTTAACCCATTTCTTATTTCCACTCTTGCATTTCTCCTGAAATCTTGTGTATTTTTGGCTAGCAGGGGTGTGAATATTCTTACATTTCTTTCTCTTCATGTAGAATGAATAAATTTCTTAAGGACAAAACATAATAATCTGCCTTTCTCTTCTTTCCTGCTAATCTGTACACTTATCCTCCTCCATTCTCCACCATTGTCTTGAGTTGCATCGTTTCTGCCTATGTCAATCATTATCTCTTTCCAAACTTGGAATATAACATTGCATTCAAAAAACAAGTGGTGCACAGTTTCATTTTGCATGCCGCACAATACACATAAAGGATCAACATTCATACCTCTGACGATTAGCTTATCTTTGGTTAACACTGCTTTAAACATCACTTTCCAAAGCATTAGATTTTCTTTCACGCAATTATATCTATGCCAAGTTTTCCGATACCATTTGTCAGTAGCAAGAACATCAAACCCGGCAATAGAATGGTACATGTCTTTAATCCGAAAACTGTACACTGTGCTTGATTAAATCACTCCCCTCGTCCACAAACCATGGACGATTTAAATTGACTATATTGTATGTTGTTTGTGATGTTGAAATGATTAAAAATTATGTTGACATAAATTTGGTAGTTGAAATTGGATCATAAATATTTATTTATAATTTGAATAATGAAATTTGGTTAAATTTATTAACCAATAATTTGTGTAAATAAACTGTTATTGTTTGAAAACCCCACACGGGTCTGGAGATGATAATTTATTCAAATCTCCCCTGAATTTAATTATATGTCAATCGATGGATTGACAGTCTGTGATTAGCGTTATTCATTTATTTTAATGCTTACACAATTGTAAACTTCACTCTGGTTGTGATTGGACGGTTTGATGACTATATACCATTATCATTGCGTACATGCGGTGTGTGAAATCCATATAACTGAAGTTATATGGTAATTGATTGAGTCGCATTCCGATTTAGAAATAAATAATGTTTTATTAAAAAGACATTGTAGAACCAAAATTTACATTTTTGTTGAAGTAAAATAGTTGAAACCAAAATATCATTTTTTGTTGAAATGAAATAGCCAAAAAAAATATAACATTTTTGTTAAATAGATTTGTGTTAAAACAAATATAACATTTTTGTTAAATAGATTTGTGTTAAAACAAATATAACATTTTTGTTAAATAGATTTGTGTTAAAACAAAAATGTCGATTTTATTGAATTAGATTATTGTAAATAAAATGAAGTTGTCACTTTAATTCATTTTGTTAAAATAGAATTGTTAACAAAAAGAAGTTGAACACTTTTACTCATTTTGTTGAAATAGATATGTCAACAAAATAAAAGAATCATTTTTAATCATTTTGTTAAAATAGAATTGCCAACAAGTTAAAGAATCATGTTTATGTAAAGAATCATATTTATATAAAGAATCATTTTTTCTATAAAAGAACATTTTTATAGAAAATAACATTTTTGTAGAAAAGAACAATTCTAACATTTTTGTAATAGAACATTTTAATGTAAATTTAACATTTTAATGTAAATGTAACATTTTAATGTAATGAAACATTTCAATGTAAAGAAAAATTTATTTTAAAATAAAATGTTCTAACAATAAAAATCACATTTTTTATTGTATGTACAGAAAATAAAATAATCGTTTGTTGAATTACATTTTTATACAGCAAAATGTCATCTTTAAAATGTTGACAAAATAATCATTTGTTGAATTATATTTTTATACATTAAAAATGTAATCCTTAACATGTTAGTGAAATTAAAAATAATCCTTTGTTAAAGTATGAATTAGAATGTTAAAATGGAATCTTTAACATGTTAGTGAAGTATAAAAATTATGATTTTGATGTCCGTCTTTGAATGGACACAAAAATATAAAAATATGAAGTTGAGTAAGTAGCAAACGCCATTTTAACCCGAACGGGTTTATCAATTGATTTTATTCACGTTAAAATGAATATAGAAAAGAAGTGGTTTTCAAAATCTAATACTTTGAAAATATTATCATTTTAATATAATATAAATATAGAATATTCACTTTTTATTTAATATTGAAAAAGAAGTTGAAATAGTTTTTAAATAAATTTATAAATATTTTATAAATACATTTTAAAGGAAATCGACGAAATATATATAATATATATATTATATATATTTAATGGCCTGAATAGAATGCGCCGCGTAGCGACCGTTCGCGAATTTCAACCATTAACTTCAAATGGACGCTACGGGAGATCCGACCGTCGGATTCTCCTAAGACTGGAACCGTTGGGTTCGTATCGAGAAGAGCTTTCCAATGAATATAAAAGATTTAAGATCTAACATTTAGATTTGGAGATATGCCCAAATCAATTTCAGAAAAGGTCGTTATGAATGCAGTTCGGTGGCCGTTGTTGGAAACCGATTGTACGGGCGATAATAAATTATTAAAAATACGGAAAAATTATGTAAAATCATAATAAATGTTTTGGAAAGATTTTTGGTGAAAAAATTCCAATTTTATAAAGATAAAAATATATTTTTATTGAAATGAACTGTGTAATGAACTAGCTATTACCTAGAATAGTAATTTAATTATTTTTGGAAATAAATAAATTGGAATTTGAAGATGTTTTTTTAAAATAACCAAAAATTTTCCAATATATATTTATATATATTGGAATGGATTTGAATGGAAATTATCTTCGGAATATTTCGATATTAGATTTCGTTATTGTACGAATATTGTGAGGAATTTGGAAGATATATACATATCGTTATTCCCAATACGATATTTGTTGGTTTCAGAATTTGATGTTGAATATAAGCCAATATAATTTCTATTCAGAACCTTATATTTAATATCAAATGGGATTTTGGGTTTGTCGTGAACAGTGTTTTATGTAACACTTGTTCTTCAACCCAATAACCGTGAAGAAATAATTTGGAATTTATAAATCTTTTATTAAGATTTAATGGAAATTTTCCAAAATAAAGTTTTCCAATTTAATATTTTAAATTTGAATTGAATGGAATTCGATTTGGTAATAATCGAGACGAGCTCCTGTGAATGAAGACCGATACTATATATGGAACTTAAAAGACATTGCCGCTATTCCATTTATATTATTAGTTTGATATGGGAATTTATACCGATTATACACCGTTGATTTCCGTGAAGATTCCATAGTTAATGGAAGAAGATTTGGGTTTGTCGTGAACAATGTTTTTAAAAGACATTAGTTCTTTAACCCAGTTAAAGATAAGGTTAAATTCTTAAGCTTGAATAATCATTAAGAAATGATTTTTGAAATTAAAAAGAAAATTTAAAAGAATTTATCTTTGATAAAATTAATGGGAACCTTTCCTTAAAAATGTGAATATCTTATTAAAAGAATATTCTGAATTGGAATGAGGCGTAGGATGTATTTTTATAGAACTTGTTTATAAAGTACGCCAGTTATTCGGAAAGACCGGGTTTAACCCATTCTGAATAATTATACGACGACTAATAGTCGAAGAGATTGAAGACGGCGCAAGACCGACGATCTTCACATTGAATAGATGAGTTGCTACTGATGCCCATGATTGGAGTAGCTACCTTGAAGGGGCTACACTGGTAGCCGTCTGGACATACTTGTTGATCGTTCAGATACGCGAGGGCCTCTCTTCCATATTGGACATACGGGACGAGGAATAAGGTGCCTTCGGTTTCGTTCAGACCCAGAACGGACTTGTAAATGGATGGTATGTCTGACGTTGTATTCCTTGATGCTATGTTCGTTGATCTATGCTAAATATATATATTTGTTGGTGGCGGAGAATTTATTCTCTTGCTTAACACCCTTCTCTGAGACGTATGTGCTCAGAGGTTATTTATATTGGCAAAAATTAATGGTATGGTATGGATTGAAAATGTGGCATGCTAAGATGTATGAATCAAGACTTTTGTTGAAAAGCAGAGCCTTGTGGATGATGATCAAAACATAGCTTTACTTAGCATAGCTTTGTGTAGTGTTACCTCGCGAGCCTCACACCCCGGTATGATGGTGAATGATTTGTTTGATTAGTAGGTTTGACCAATATATTTTATATATATATATATATATATATGGATTTGGTCGACCGAGTTGTGCTGGGTGTGGTCGCACCACACCTTGTGATTTGGGATAGGGCCATTTCCCCCCGATTCCCATATATAGGGATAGAGTAAGCAGTGTTTTCTCTCGTTGGGACGTAAGCCGCGGTGATACTTGGTTTCCCAAAAGTGAGGATGTGCATTACGGTGTTTTCTCTAGCTGGGACGTAAGCCATGGAGTATTGCACTACGCGATAGGTCTTTCGAATCAGGAGTCATCATGATGGAAACCCAACATTCCAATACGAGCTTTGCAGTTTTGATTGTAAACCTATATATGGTGACATAGTGGGATGGGGCACTCATGCCATCTATGATTAATACATTTACTTTTGAAATTGATTTCTACACTATGCATTTATAGTAATATTTAAAGAGAAATTTCGCGTATCAAGCATATTTTGCTATTATAAGATAAAACTCTATCCTCCGGCTTGCGTTGCATTGTGTGATGGGACCTGAGTCTTATAATAGCTTCATTTTTCCAAAAAGCATTGCGCAGTTTATTTTTGATATTCATGGAGTTAAACTCGTTCCGTGTTAAACGGTGTGGTCCCTTGATTCACCTAACTTTAAAATCAAATTGATAACTGTTTTGAGTTCTCATACCAGTCCCATGACTGACCTGTAGTTTATTGTTTTAACCTAAACTCTGGGTGCCCATAATTTCCACACGGGCAGCCAGTAGTTTCGGTTTTGCAGATATTATATTCACAGGATCCTGGTCTACAGCTGAAGCGATATTCGGAAAGCTCTGTGTTCGTGCATATCTTTCAGTTGTATTTTGTATTATTTTTCCACTGCTATTTAAATGTAATTTAAATCTATGATATTATTTTTTGTGGTATAATTATTCATACTATGGAATATTCTAGTACTCTGATGTAAATTGTTGTAATAAGCAATGAAATGTTCTTCTGTTTGTGTTCTGATTTGTCTTGTTATCAAAATAATTCGGGCTTTCCTTTATTGGGAAGTTTGGGTCGTCACAAAAGTAGTTTTCAAAATTTCGCCACCGCCTATAGGATAAAATAGTCTTTCTAATCTAAAAAATACTACTCCTTTTTGCACTGATAAGTCAATTCTGATTTTCACTCTTAAATTTTTACCAAGGTGTTTAGTTTTGTTTAGAGAAGAAAAAGAAAAATGTATGTTATGCCTTTATTTGAAGAAAGAAAAGAAAAGCGTCTGTTATTCTTGTCATTTCTCTTCTGTCTATCTACCACTTAAATAGGTAGAATGGAAATTGTATACATTACTAAACTAATGATATGTTAATGGATTTTAATTTATTCTCATGTAAAATATTATTGTAATACCATTAGTTTATGTAACTGCTCAAGAGTAATAATGTCACATAAATACATTACCGTTATGCAAGTCTAACGATTCAATTATAATAATGACTCATAAACATATTACCGTTGTGTATGTGTAACACCTCAATTATAATAATGTTTCATAAATATATGACCGTTATAAACTTGCAACAACTCAAATATAATAATGATTTACAAATATATATTACCAATGTAAGGTTGATACGACTCAATTATAATAATGGTTCATGAATACATTAAAATTATCATTAACCTATTTTATTCAATTTTTTTTAATAAATCCACTTAATAAAAACATTTTCAACAAAAAATTAAAAAAATATCAATATTTTCATTATTTGCTTATTTTTTTTTTCATCAACTTATGCTCCAGTAAATAAAATAGTGAAAATTAAGCACACATCCCAAAAACCAAACTTAATTAGGCTCACATCCCTCCCTACTTTTCATTGCAAACCGGGTCCCTCTCTTTGAAAGTTCCGGCTTTTACGTTTTTTTCCCCTAAAAAAACACTATCAGGTAAAAAAAAAATCAAAATTCTGGAAATATTCCCAAAAGTCCACGGAAAAAAGAGTTGCATATATGTATGCAACTTTTGCCAATAGTTGCATACATGTATGCAACTATCTGAATACACATGCACTAAAATGTGCACGCCTACTGAATAATTGCATACAAGTATGCAATTATTCAAACATAACTGCATAATTGTATACAAGAATGTTTTGTAGAATTGAGGCATGGTAATATTTGCATACTTATATGCAGTTTTTTTTGTATAACTGCATACAAGTATGTAGATATATGCTGAAGCATGTTATCTATGCAGAAATTGAATTGTTGCATGAAAACATGCACGTATTTCATGAAATCTACATATATGTATGCATGTATGCAGCTGTTTGACGCAGAAAATGAAATAGATGCATACTTGTATGCAACTATTTTGAAATAAGTGTACCTTTCGATGCATTTTGTTGTTTTTTTGTTTTTTAACGTGGTTTTTTTATTGTGTTTCCACCTGAATTTTTTTGCAAGTACTTATTTTATTTAAATATGAATTTACGTATATTTTTTATTTTTATTTTATGATTTTCGAAAAATGGGGATGCATTTTATAATAAGTTTATGACTGGGCCTGAGCCTAATTTTGAAACTTAATAGGAACTTATGCCAAACAGACTTGATAAAATAATTGTTAAACTAGCATTATTATATTTACCAGTGTTTATGATTTGACATTTCTATTTCAACTTCATGAAATGGAAAGGAAAAAAAATTATATTTTCTTTCCATAGTTCCTTTAGTCCATTAAACGCTTACATTTCAAATTTATGGCCAATGCTAGGACATTTATAATTGAAAAGTCATTAATTTTAATAAATTTGGATTCACAAAAACATATAACTTTATATTTATACTAGTATAACCGCATAACGGTGGGAAAAACGACTTGGTAATACATCTTGATTTACTTTCCATATAATGAAAAAAATACATTTCCATGTTGTTGTTTTTTTATATATGGACATATTGAAAATTTCACCCAAGTACCCTACCATTTGTTCATTCATAATTAATATTTATGACTAATTTACTAATACTTTCTTATTTCCAAAAAATATATTTTGTTTTAAAATAAATTAATAACTTAAATAAGAAGTAGTAGTTACTAATTAACAATTGATGAATAAGAAATAATAATCAATATTATTATTTTTAATGATCCATAATTAATATGAAATAACTAATATATATATATATATATATGGTAAAAAAAGGGTAAAAACTGGATTATATAGTTATTGTTGCAGGTTTTTCAATGAGCATTAATGAATCAAATTGTATAAGTCTTGTATATCAGTTAATTGTATAAAGTGCATTTAATTAACATTAACGTTAAAACTGGTCATAAATGCACATAAAGAAAGAAAATACAAGGAATTGATATATAAGGCTTGTATTCAATAGGCATTGTAATTAATGCATCATTCAAAGGAGGATAAAATGGGTATTGTAAAAAAGCTTCAGACGAACACAAGTTTTCGAAGGCTCGGTAGAATTAAGAAAAACAGACAAAGTCGGTTTGATAAGTCAAATTATATGATAAATTCATATTAATCCAAATCATGGTCATTAAATATAAAGAATGTCATATTTAACAATACAATATATAAAGTCATTTTATACCATATCGAATTTATTATTGCTTTCCATAAAACAAATAATTGATCTATTTTATGAATCGATGCTCATAACATTCTTAAAGGAAAAGAAGGAAAAGCATTAGGTTTATTTTCCTTTTCTTATACATGATATCTACAGAATAAGGGTGCAAACATTATAAAAATTTCCTTTTTTCCCTCAGTGCCTGATCATATTATATGAATAAATATTTATTCAAAACATAAAAAAAATGAAGATAAATAATACACTTATTCTGAATAGAAGTATTCATATGAATGACAATAATGACTAATTGTTATTTTTTGCATATCTATTAAAATGATTATTATGTTTTAATTTATATACTTTATTTTAGAAATCATTTATACAATTATAAGTGGAAAAATATTTGTAGAACATGTAATTCTTTTCTATATTATTTTCTGTTCAAATTACGCAATAACAACCATTCTAACTACATTATAGTATAGAAACAAAAGCTGATCATTACATAAAAAATCATATAGGTCACTAATTTATATCCATACTAATCACGTTTAACCACTTTACATTAAAAAAAAACTTTTCAACAGAATGAGGTAATTATCAAACCAAAGAAAGATTCGAACAAAAGTAGATTTTTTTTAGACGTGCCATGGCATTAATTCATTATATTTATTGTTGAGTATTGTTAATGTCACTCCAAAAACGGATAAGGGGGGTCATATTTTATTATTACTCCATTAAAAACTAAATTTTTAAGAAGGGGCCAAACACAATATAAAAATAAATAAATAAATGAAAACCAATTTTACCCTCCATTCAAATACACAAAACACGGTAAAAATCGACAAGAACATACCAAAATTCAATACAAAGTTTGAAAATAACATACCGAAAATAGATTAACTAAAAAAAAATTAATATCCTACATATTTGGCAATAGCATATCGAAAAACACGATTTTATTCGGTGGTCTATCGCCAAATTTGTGTTATTGTCATCACTTGATGTGTTCATCAAATTCGGCGAGTACATGTCATTTTAATTATTTAGTTTTGGCTCGCTGTCAACGAATATATCGTTTATGGTCAGAAAAAGCCACCGTTTTTTCAGTAAATTATTACCTTTTCGATGATTTCTTCAACAAATTCAACACATCGTTCGCTTTTTTGAGTAAATATCAAGTTGTCTTCCTTTTCAAACTTAGAAATTGGTTCCTTTATGAAAAAATGATTAATTGTTTACTCTGAGAAGAAGAATATGATTAGGATTTAACGAACAATAAAACGTAATTAGGCTAAAATAATAAAAGAGCATTTTGGTCTATATTTTATAAATTATTAAGTGGGGGGGGGGGGGATTTGTTAAATGATCCTCCCCTTAGAAATTCAAAAAAAAAAATGACCCCCAAACTGTTTTTGAAGTGGAATTAACAGTACACTTCTTATTTGTTAACAATGCAAAATTCTTAGATTCAATTCCGCTTTGCTAAAATCCTTCATTTCTTCTCTATTTGCATCAATCATCATAATAATTAAATGTTGGCTCCAAATCAACATCCATGATTTTTGACTATTCAAATCAACAATGATCCTCAATGTTGACTTAAACAAATCAAAAATATAGGTAGTCATTGGGATTTATATAAGAAAAAGAAGAGAAGAAGAAAAACAAACACAGAATCTCACAGCGGAAGGACAAAATATAATAATTAAATAACAGTTCATGAAGCTGTTAAAACATACATTTGATTTGATTTTAAAACGATTTTCAGAGTTAACTATAATAAACATACCAATGTTTCCAGCGGAAATAAATAGTACTTCTGGCAAGCTCCATCTACAGTGTCTTCGATAACTGAAACTCAGGCTGATCCGAGCACAAATGAAAAGACAAAAATACTCGGATCAGAACTAAAATATTCTCATATTAGTTAAGTCAAATTCATGCGATAATACGAGTGCAATAACTTAAGAGATGTTATGGGAATTTCCATCTCTTAAGAATCCATTAAACTGGATACTATATAATACAATACGCTATTATAATAGTATCTACGTTTAAATATAAGATATTAAAATAGCATAAGCGGGATTACCATTATTACCCTTACACCGTTTATAATATTGTAGTCTATACAGATACCGTAAAGTCCACCATAATACAGTGGTTATCAGAGGGCACTCCATAGGTACGGTACAAATCAAAGTCGTAGGGGCTCGATCAGGAAAATATGACAAGGCACACAAGGAATGCCCAGAGTAGGAATATACCAGTTGCACGCCCGGACTGGTGGTAACGCATAGCCGCGACTACCGCCCACCTCGAACAACACTCCCAAATCACGGATGCACATCAAAACAAACAAACCGAGGGACTATAGTAATAAAGGAAGAAATGTTGCCGATGGAGTAGCTAACCCCACTTGGTCCAGTATAGCCCTGTTTTAGTCATTTTAACTATGACCCGAAGGTCAGGTACATCCATCATTGTTCTCTTTCTTCAAATCCAGTAATCGCCTCCAAATCAACCTACTTCATTCTGGAACTCCACCGCGTACACATTTGTTAAAGTGGTTTTCGGTATTGGAAGAGAGTATGACAATATCCGATCCCGGTCTCTTTAACAACCAAACGTTTATAATTTTCACATCGGTTAGTTTTTTTTCCAAAGAGGTTCATACTTCATATCAAAATATCATATTTTGCTTTAAAACTCGTTTCAAAAGTCGAGATGGAATATTTCATAATAAAATCTCCATTTAAAACCAAACTTGAAACATTCCAACTTTAAAATAATTTGAATATTAAAATAGTTAAAAAAATATATTTAAAGTAGTTTAGATACAATTGAAATAGTTTGAAAAATAATAATTTGTATTTAAAATAGAAATTTTAGGTTTAATAAAATCTATAGTTAGAATATTAAAATGGTTTATAAAATAAATAGTTAATTATAAAAATGGTTTATTTAAAATAAGTAATAAAATAAAATAGTTATAAGGTAGATAATTTATAAAGCAAATAATTATTATAATATATATATATATATAGTTCATAAAATGGTTTAAAAATACTATAGTTGGAATTAGAATTGTTTCTTCAAAATTTAACCAAACTTGAAATCATATTCCAGTCTCAAATTAATTCGACTAAATTTCGATATCCTAATTCAAAAGGATTTGACTTCCCATTTACATTTCGATTTGATTCAACGGTTCAATTTCAAACAATTCGATTTAATAATTCGATTCAAATAACTGAATTTCAGTAATAATTCTCACTTTGACTTATTCGTTTATAAAATCTCGAGTTCACAATCTAATTATTACAATAAATCAAGTTAATTTAAAGTAATATCAAAGATGGATAAACAATTCAATTTCGATAAATTTAGTTCATATTCAATTCAGTTTTTAACTTCAATTATCCACATTTACAAATTCTTTAAAATTTCAAATTTCAAATTTCAAAGTTCAAATTTAAAGAAAATCGATTAATAATATCATTTATTATCTTTAAAACAATATTTCAAAATTCAAGGTTAAAAAACAATTTTTATTTAACCAGCCGGTGTCCATATGTAATTTTCTATCCCACGACCAAGTAATACTTAAATTTTAATTTTAGTATTGTAACAACCCAGGAAATCAGAACCAATTTAAAATTTTTATTTTGGCAATTATAATGAATTTTGAATATTTGAAATGAATTATTTTAAATAATAATGACGAGAAATTTATTCTGAATAGAGTTAGAATGGAAATATTTATATAAATCGAAGTTAAAATATAAATATATTTTTTAATTATAAAAAGAATTCGAAATGGCGCGGTAGTTTGAAAATTCGATTTCAAATTTAAAATTAATGTACAGGATTCAAAATAAAACGGATTTTAGCGAAACCAAAAATATTAGAATCTATTTGAAGATATCTTTCCAACGAATCTGAAAAATCAAAATTTCATAGTGGGAATAAAAAGTTATGTCCAATTGAAAATTCAGAATAGTCACTATAGAAAATATAACCCTTAAAAATGGAAATTTAGCAAACGACCTTCGTTTTCAACGAAACCTCTTTTGTTGAATCCAGAATGTCAAATTATTGCTAGATTCCAAAATTCATAAATTTTGGAATCAATATGTGAGCGTGGTGGATTTAAACGTGTTTGGTAATTACAGTTTGAATTTAATCGACTGGAAAATGACTGTTTTCAAACGGTCTCCAAATTCGATGAAATTAGTTTTGTTAGGACCGTATCGTCAAAACATAGCCAGATTTATTTTTCTGGAATTTTTAGAATCAGTATGTGACCCCGGTAAATTAAAATGTACGTTAAAATCAATATTGACCATTCTATTGATTTATATTTTAATTTTTATCAAAACTGATCGAAATAGTCGAATTGGCCAACCAGACATATCCCATTATGATCGGAATATGGGTAATTAGTTAGGGGCGATAGTGGTTGGGTTTGATTTGGAGTCCGAACGAAAATTGCACTTTTATAGGATTAAATATAAATATTTAAATAAATGGGCCAAGGCCTTTTCCTTTTTATATCGGTCAACCCTCCCTCTCTCTCCATTTCTCTCTCTCCCCATTGAAACGGTCAAAGGAAATAAAAGAAAAAAAAACTCTTGATCGCGATTCCTCCAGCACCCCTCCCCCACCGTCGCGGTCACCTCCACCGCACCCCCAAACACCGGCGAGCCTCATCTCCAAACATGTTGAGCCGCCGCCGCCACTACTGGGCCCCACACTGACAGTGCCACACCCCCGCACCGCCTGACTGTGCTGCGCCACCCTCAGCACCCCAACACCGCCTCTTGCCACCCAATTTCAGCGGTGAGTTTGTTTTATTTATTAATTAAACCTAGGGTTTTTATATATGAAAGGCATGATTTTTATTTATATTTTTAACTTATAAAAGATGTGATTTTTAATTTATGAAAATATGATCTTTGTGCATATAATTTAGAAATAAAAAGTTTAGATTTTTATATTCAAAAAGATTTGATTTTAATAAATAAAAATATGATTTTTATATTGAAAGAGAAATAATAAAAATATGAATTTAATAATGTAGATTAGAAATAAAAATATGATTTTTATAATGTAGATTAGAAATAAAAATATGATTTTTATTATATATATCATTAGATAAAAATTCGATTTATATATATATATGAAGTAGAAATAAAAATACAATTTTTATTTATATAATAGCGATGTAAAAATGTGATTTTTACTCTGAACAGCGTGGAAAGGATTGCGTTGGAATTTCGGGAATTAAATCCGAATCCGAACCGTTCAGAAATAAGGAATGAAGGAGTGGATCCCAAAGGTGAGAACTTCTCACTTTAATTTTTTTTCTAGTTAAAATATACACTAGGATGTAGACGGTGCTTAGTAGCACCCGACACCCGTCGTCCACAAACCATGGACGACTTGTTTGATTTGTTTGTTTTGTGAAAATTGTTTATGATGTGAAATAGACTGTATAAAATATTCATGTGTTGAATAAAATATTTTGTAGTTAAAAATATAATTTTTAACGTGTATAGGAATAAAATAAATATTCATTGTAATAACCCAGAAATTTGAGCCAATTTAAAATTTTTATTTTGGCAATTTTAGTGAATTTTGATTATTTAAAATGAATTACTTTAAATAATAACAATGAGAAATTTATTTTGAATGGAATTAGAACGTATATATTTATATTCGTCATTGCTAGACATGAAATATTTTATTTTAAATGTAAAAGGAATTGAAAATGGCACGGTAGTTCGAAAATTCGATTTCAAACTTCAAATGAATGTACAGAATTCAAAATAAACCGGATTATAGTGAAACGAAAAATATTAGAATCTAATTGAGAATATCTTTCTAACGAATCTGAAAAATTGAAATTTCATAGCGGGGATAAAAAATTATGTCCAGTTGAAAATTCAGAATAGTCGCTATGGAATTTCTGCCCTTAAAAATAGCCATTTTGCAAACGACCTCGGTTTTCGACGAAATCACTTTTGTTGGATCCATGATGTCAAGTTATTGCTAGGTTTTAAAATTCGTAATTTTTCAAATCAATATGTGAGCGTGGCGAAGTAAAACGTGTTTTGACAGTTTCAGTTAATTTCAATCGACTAGAAAATGACCATTTTTCAAACGGTCTCAGAATTTGATGAAATTGGTTTTGTTGGGACCGTATCGTCAATACGAGGCTGGAAAATATTTTTGGGAATTTGTAGAGTCTGTATGTGACCCCGGTAAATTGAAATGTACGTTTAAAATTCAATATATAGAGTTATATTTTGATTTTGATGAAAATAAATCGAAACGATTGAATCAGCCTGCGATACCTATCCCAATGTGTTCGGAATGGGGGTAATTAGCTATGGACGATAGGCGATGGGTCTCGTTTCGAGGTCAGAATAAAAAGTACCTTTTTGAAATAAATAATTAAATTAAAATAATCTCTCTCCTCTACCCCTCTCTTCCTTTACTCTCAGCCCCCCCATTACTTTTCAAAAGAGAAAACAAAGAAAAAAAACCTAATCGAATCGGGCGCCCCCCTCCCCGTCAGAGCTGCCATCGCCTCCACCGAGACGCCCCCCCTGACCCCCGACGCTCGATCCCTCTCGCCGTGATTCCCCCAAGCCCTCATCCCCTGAGCAGCTGACCGCCTCGATCAGCCTGCCACCACGAAGACTCCTGCCCTGCAGTCGACTGCGCCGCTTCCAACCCCGCCCCCGCGCACAGCAGCTGCTCCCTTCTCCTCCGATTCAAGGTGAATTTTATTTATTTAGCTTAAGTAAATTCTTGTGAATTAAATAAAATCAATTTCAAACTATATATGTAATAGCAAATGAAAGGTTCATATTTTTATATAGAAAAAGTTCATATTTTTATATGGAAAAAGTTCAAATTTTTATAAAGTAAAAAGGCGAGATTTTTATCGATATAAAGTTTAGATCTTTATTCATATGATGTTAAGATTTTTAACACTATAAAGGTATGATTTTTAACAAAGTAAAAATATGATTTTTATATCATAGAAAGAGTAAAAATATGATTTTTATATCATAGGAAGAGTAAAAATATGATTTTTATATATGTAGAGTAATAAAAATATAATTTTTATTATATTACTAACGGGATAAAAATGGAATTTTTATCTATATAGTAGTGGTATAAAGTAGAATTTTTATCTATATAGTAGTGGTATAAAAATAGAATTTTTATCTATATAGTATTGGTGTAAAAATAGAATTTTTATCTATATGGTAACAAAATAAAAATGTGATTTTTTATATATGTAGTGGCTACGGACAATGAAATTGACAAAAGGCGAGCATGACGTAGATTTCTACATATGAAGAGTCGTGGCGTTTGGTTTAGCTAGTCGGTGAGAACTCCTCACTTTTATTTTATTTTCTAGTTGAAATATATACTAGGATGCAGATGGTGCTTAGTAGCACCTGACACCCGTCGTCCACCGACCATGGATGGCTTGTTTGTTTGATTAATGTGTTGTGAAATTTGATTGTGTGATGTGAAATGAAATAAGATATTTTATAGTGGAAAATATTTTATAGTTAAAAATATAATTTTTAACGTGTATATAAAATAAATATTTATAAACGAATCTGACGATTTGTTTATATACACTGATTTGACTGATATTGATTGGGACGATAAATTTTACACATCGCCCAACTACACAAATAAAATATGTGTTTGTTGATTTGGAACCCCAGACGGGTATTGGGATGATATTTGACGTACACTAATCCCGATTGTTTAGTTGAATGTCAATCGATGGGTTGACAGACTGTATAAGCGTTAATTATCGATATTTAATGCTTATGCAGTTGTGTGGTGTACTCTGGATGATGGTTGATGATTTATCGTTGCTATTATATACATGTGTTGTAGAAAATCCACATAATTAACATTATATGGTAATTGGTTGGGCCTCATTCCAATTTGGAAAATAGGGAATATTATAGAAAATACATATGTTGAAATAAAATATATATTCATGTGTTGAATAGAATAAATTCATGTGTTGAATAGAAAATAAATTCATGTGTTGAATAAAAGACGTGTTGATTAGATTGACGCCATTTTGACGTGGATGATATTTATATCGATTTTATTCGTTTTTATAATGAATATAGAAGAGGAAGTGATTTCAAAATATAATGTTTTGAAAATATTATCATATGTATATCGATGATGTGGAAAATTCAATTTTGATTTGAAATTGAATATGAAGTTGAAATCGTTTTGAAAACGAATTTTGAACGATTTATAAAATACGTTTTAAAAGGAAATCGACGAAGTATATAATATATATATATATTATATATAAATAATGGCCTGAATAGAACGCGCCGCGCAGTGGCATTTCGCGAATTTCGACCATTGACTTCGAATGGACATTGCGGGAGATCCGACCGTCGGATTCTCCTAAAACCAGAACCATTGGGTTCATATCGAAAAGGGCTTTCTAATGAATATTAGAGATTTGAAATCTAATGGTTGGATTTGGAATTATGTCCAAATAAAATTTGGAAAAGGTCGCTGCAAGTGCAGTTCGATGGCCGTTGATGGAAATCGACTGTACGGGCCTTGATAAAATTATTAAAAATAATAATAATTTGTGTAAAATCAAAAGAAATGATTTGTAAAGAATTGGGATGAAAAATTCCAAATTTGAAAAGATAAAAATATATTTTTATCGAAATGAACAGATTTTGAACTAGAATTAAAAACCATTTATTTTTGAAATAAATAAAGTGGATTTGAAATGGTTTTGAAAATAAACAGAATTTCCAATAATTGAATTGGAATGGATTTGAATCGAAATTGTCTTTGGAATATTTCGATGTTGGATTTCGTGATGATACAGATATTGTTATGGGAATTTGAAAGATATATTTATATCGTTATTTCCAATACGATATTTGTTGGTCGTAGAATTTGATATCGAATATAAGCTGATATATTTTCTATTCAGAGCCTTGTATTTAATATCAAATGTGATTTGGGTATGCCGTGAATGGTGTCTTCATTAACACTGTTCTTAAACCCAGTTGAGAAAAAGATTAAATCTTTTTATTTAGATTTAATGAAGTGTACCAATTAAATGGTATTTAATTGGAATTGAATTTGAATTGATTTTTCGGTTTATCGTGAACGGTGTTTTAAATAACACTTGTTCTTTAGCCCGATAATTAATGTAATGTGATTTTGGGTTGTCATGAACGGTATCTTCAATAATACTATTCTTAGACCCAACGGAGTTAAGAAAATCAGAAACTAACTGGAGATTAGTTAAGTTGAATGGTTTCTTGGGTATTGATCTGATGTTGGTTTCGGCCTTCGGGGTTAGTACTTAAGGAATTGCTCACTTGCTATTTTACGGTTAAAGGCTGATAGAATGGAATGTGATTTTAGGTTTTGAACCATGTTTTAAATGACGTTGATTCTTTAACCCAGTTAAAGATTAAAACTAAGTGGAGTTTTAATGAATCTTTAATTAGATTGAAAAGATCGAGAATGGAGTATCACAAGTTTTGCTCCAGGCGATAGTTAAATCTTTAATTAGATTTGAACGTGAAATGGTAATTGAATTTACCGATAACACCGTGGTGTTAGATATGAAGTATGACCAGTTTTACTTCATGGGATGAATAGGTTGGGATGGGGAAATAAAATAAATGATTACTTCGGTGTGGTTCGCTAATCCTGGCTAGTTGAATTGATATTCAAAAGAAGATTAAAGAATAAATTTGAGGAATTTATCTTTGATAAATTTAATGGGAACCTATCCCTAAGAATGTGAAATTTAGCAACTAACTGTAGATTAGCTAAGAAGAATGGTTTCCTGGGTATTGATCTGATGTTGGTTTCAACCTTCGGGGTTAATGTTTGGAGAATTATTCTCTTGCTAATTTACGGTTAGTGACTGATGAATTGGAATGAGGAATATGTTGTGTTTGTGTACATGTGTTTATTATATACGCGAGTTTTTCAGAAAGACCGGGTTTATCCCATTCTGAATAACTGATTCGACGTGGTGTCGAGGATGAGGACGATGGTCGAAGACCGGAGGTCTTCACGTCGTTTGGGTGATTACTGATGATCTTGATTGGCTCGTACACCCTAGAGGAGGGAATCAGTTAGTGGTCGTCCAGACGTACTTGGAGATCGATGGATATGCGAGGTACAAGGTGCCTCCAGTTTCATTCAGACCCAGAACGAACTTGTAAATGGACTGTGTGTCTGACATTGGATTTTATTCTGTGTGATTGATTTCTATTAAATATATATCTGTTTGGCGGCGGAGAATTTATTCTCTTGCTTAACGCCCTTCTCTGAGACGTACGAGCTCAGGGGTTATCTATCGATGGATATCAATCGCATGGAGTGAATTGCCTGTGTGGCATGCCTAAGTGGCAAATGATCAAGGCTTCTATTGAAAAGCAAAGTCTTGTGGTTGATGATCAAAGCATGGCTTGTGTGGCATAGCTTTGTGTAGCGTTGATTCGCGAGCCTCACACCCCAGTTGTGAACCAGAAACGGGAGAGGACCTCAGGGAGGACATGCGTTTCTTTCTAGTTAGAAGTGGTGTCAGCGGTTTTACGCGCCCTGACGAGTTTGACTTATGTGGTTGTTGTGGTTGCGTGGCGCCTCAGATATATCGGTGACTATGTGAAGCCGATGGAGTCATTTATTGGCTCATTTACGCCCAAAGGGTGGGGAAACGTAGTGTTCAGGCATTTTAATCCAAATCGGTGAGCCGGCCCTGACGATCCAAGGGCTTGACTGAGTACTTGTTCTGAGGCTCGGGCTAGATAGTCTCGAATCGGTAGAGGACGATCCCTGGCCTCGGTTCATAAATGGAAATCCAATTTCCAAATACGTGACTTTGCGGTTTTGATTGTAGAGCCTAGTATGGCGACATGATATATGGTACCCATGCCGTCTATGATTGATATTTATGATTGAAATTGTTTTGACACTATACACTTATAATAGTATCAAATGGTTTGTTTTTAACGTATCAAGCATGCTTTGGCTGTTATAAGGTAAAACCCTATCCTCCGGCTTGCGTTGCATTGTGTGATGGGACCCGGGTCTTATAATAGCTTCATTGTTCTTTATTTAGCATTGCGCTGTTTTTTTATGCACTGGTATTCTTGGGAGGAAACCCGTTCCGTGTTATACGGCGTGGTCCCTTGATTTACCTAACTTTAAAATAAAGATTAATAACTGTTTTAGTTCTCACACCAGTCACATGACTGACCTGGAGTTTATTGTTTTAACCTAAACTCTGGGTTCCCTTATTTTTACACGGGCAGCTAGTAGTTTTGGTTTTGCAGATTTATATTCACAGGAACATGGTTTACAGCTGGAATGATATCCGGAAAGCTCTGTATCTGTATATCTCTTTCAGTTGTGTATTGTATTATTTTTCCGCTACAGTAACTTGTTGTAATCTCTGATATTTATTGAATGTATTTTATTTGTTTATACTCTGTATATTCTTGTATTCTGGTGGAATTGTTGTAATTAACAAGGAAATGTTCTTTTGCCTGCGTTCTGGTTCGTCTTGTCCTCAAAGTAATTCGTTCTTTCTCTTCAGAGACCGGGGAAGTTCGGGTCGCTTCATTTGGTATCAGAGCTTTGGTTTACAGAGCTCAGAGAACAAGACACATTAGAACCATACGAAAGAATTCATCACAGACTGGATTAGTAATATCCAATGGGAATGACTCGTTGGAGATGGGATCGGTAGTATCCTAGAACGAGTGTGAAGAGTGATGTTTTTAAAATAAAAATGAAAACAATTTTGGGTTTTAAAATTTTAAATCAATTATTCTTATTTGATTATTTATTTTTATTAATTTGGACAGTCTAGTATATAAAGATGCCTTGCAAACGTATATTCGAAGTTTAAATATACTGGATAGATATAGAATCACACTCTAGTCGCCCAGAGATGATTTTGAAAATGGAGCTCCATCATCAGAATTTATATTCGAGTTTCGAAGGTGGGATTTCTATATATTTCCAATTGACTGGTGCGAGAACCAAAATTAGATAGGGCTTATTGTTGTGATTTGGCATCAAAAATCTGATTTTTGGACTATGTATCAAAGTTATGTGATTGAAATTCTAATCAACTAATTGATTGATGGTTGTGTTGTTTGATTATTGTTTGATTAATTAAACGTTGAACCTTTAGCCAAATTGTACCAAATAGTGAATTGTATTGAAAACTAGTCGCATTTGCATACATATACGTGTACTTACGTTGAACAGATCATAGCAAGGAGGCTAGAGCAGAAGAATAAAATTGTTTGTCCGACAAATAGGTACACGTTTACAAATTTATTGGGTTTGGATGATTTTATGAGCCGATTGGCTAGCCACTTGGCTGTTTCTTTTTCTTTTTGGATTGATGAGGGCCATGGGAGGCTATTTGAAATATCTCGAAGTCCCCGGTGCACGGGAGGTTATAGCGAAATTTTTCGAAAATTTAGGGTGTTAGCCAAACTTTTGAAAAATTTGAAAAGTTCTTAGAAACTGAAAAGTTGAAGAACTTAAGCTATAATGAAAATACTGGAAGTTGAGTTGATTTGTTAAACAACTTTCGGCTTCGTTCCTTTTTCGGGGACGAAAAGTTTTAAGTGAGGGAGACTGTAATAACCCGGAAATCTGAGACAATTTAAAAAATTTATTTTGGCAATTTTAGTGAATTTTGATTATTTAAAATGAATTATTTTAAATAATAACGACAAGAAATTTATTTTGAATGGAATTAGAACGTATATATTTATATATGTCATTGTTAGAATAGAAATATTTTATTTTAAATATAAAAGGAATATAAAATGGCGCGGTAGTTCGAAAATTCGATTTCAAACTTCAAATGAATGTACAGGATTCAAAATAAACCGGATTTTAGTGAAACCAAAAATATTAGAATCTAATTGAGAATATCTTTTCAACGAATCCGAAAAATTGAAATTTCATAGTGGGGATAAAAAATTATGTCCAGTTGAAAATTCAGAATAGTCGCTATGGAATTTCGGCCCTTAAAAATAGCCATTTTGCAAACGACCTCGGTTTTCGATGAAACCACTTTTGTTGGATCCGCGATGTCAAGTTATTGCTAGGTTTTAAAATTCGTAATTTTTCAAATCAATATGTGAGCGTGGCGAAGTAAAACGTGTTTTGACAGTTTCAGTTAATTTCAATCGACTGGAAAATGGCCATTTTTCAAACGATCTCAGAATTTGACGAAATTAGTTTTGTAGGGACCTTATTGTCAATACGAGACTAGAAAATATTTTTGGGAATTTGTAGAGTCCGTATGTGACCCTGGTAAATTGAAATTTATGTTTAAAATATAATATATAGAGTTATATTTTGATTTTGACGAAAACTGATCGAAACGATTGAATCAGCCTGCGATACCTATTCCATTGTGTTCGGAATGGGGGTAATTAGCTATGGACGACAGACGGTGGTTCTTGTTTCGAGGTCAGAATAAAAAGTACCTTTTTGAAATAAATAAATAAAACTCTCTCTCCTCTACCCCTCTCTTCCTTTACTCTCAGCCTTCCCCCCCCTCCGCGTCAGAGCCGCCATCGCCTCCACCGAGACGCCCCTCCCCCCCCCCCCCCCGACGCTTGATCCCTCTCCCTCTCGCCGCGATTCCCCCAAGCCTTCATCCCCTGAGCAGCCGCCCGCCTCGTTCAGCCTGCCACCACGAAGACCCCCGCCCTACAGTCGACTGCGCCGCTTCCAACCCCTCCCCCGTGCACAACAGCTGCTCCCTTCTCCTCCGATTCAAGGTGAATTTTATTTATTTAGCTTGAGTAAATTCTTTTGAACTAAAAAAAAAATCAATTTCAAACTATATATGTAATAGCAAATGAAAGGTTCATATTTTTATATAGAAAAAGTACATATTTTTATATGGAAAAAGTTTAGATTTTTATAAAGTAAAAGGCGAGATTTTTAACGATATAAAGTTTAGATCTTTATTCATATGAAGTTAAGATTTTTAACACTATAAAGGTATGATTTTTAACGAAATAAAAATATGATTTTTATATCATAGAAAGAGTAAAAATATGATTTTTATAACATAGGAAGAGTAAAAATATGATTTTTATATATGTAGAGTAATAAAAATATAATTTTTATTATATTTTTAACAAGATAAAAATATAATTTTTATCTATATAGTAGTGGTATAAAAATAGAATTTTTATCTATAGTAGTGGTATAAAAATAGAATTTTTATCTATATAGTAGTGGTGTAAAAATAGAATTTTTATCTATATGGTAACAATATAAAAATGTGATTTTTTATATATGTAGTGGCTACAGACAATGAAATTAACAAAAGGCGAGCACGATGAAGATTTCTACATATGAAGAGTCGCGGCGTTTGGTTTAGCTAGTCATTGAGAACTCCTCACTTTTATTTTATTTTCTAGTTGAAATATATACTAGGATGCAGATGGTGCTTAGCAGCACTTGAAACCCGTCGTCCACAGACCATGGATGGCTTGTTTGTTTGATTAATGCGTTGTGAAATTTGATTGTGTGATGTGAAATGAAATAAGATATTTTATAGTGGAAAATATTTTATAGTTAAAAATATAATTTTTAACGTGTATATAAAATAAATATTTATAAACGAATCGGACGATTTGTTTATTTACACTGATTTGACTGATATTGATTGGGACAATAAATTTTACACATCGCCCAACTACACAAATAAAATCTGTGTTTGTTGATTTGAAACCCCACACGGGTATTGGGATGATATTTGACGTACACTAGTCCCGATTGTTTAGTTGAATGTCAATCGATAGGTGACAGACTGTATAAGCGTTAATTATCGATATTTAATGCTTATGCAGTTGTGTGGTGCACTCTGGATGATGGTTGATGATTTATCGTTGCTATTATATACATGTGTTGTAGAAAATCCACATAATTAACATTATATGGTAATTGGTTGGGCCTCATTCCAATTTGGAAAATAAGGAATATTATAGAAAATTCATGTGTTGATATAAAATATATATTCATGTGTTGAATAGAATAAATTCATGTGTTGAATAGAAAATAAATTCATGTGTTGAATAAAAGCTGTGCTGATTAGATTGACGCCATTTTGACGTGATCGATATTTATATCGATTTTATTCGTTTTTATAATGAATATAGATGAGGAAGTGATTTAAAAATATAACATTTTGAAAATATTATCATTTGTATATTGATGATGTGGAATATTCAATTTTGATTTGAAATTGAATATGAAGTTGAAATCATTTTGAAAACGAATTTTAAACGATTTATAAAATACGTTTTAAATGGAAATCGACGAAATATATAATATATATATTATATATAAATAATGGCCTGAATAGAACGCGCAGCGGCAGTTCGCGAATTTCGACCGTTGACTTCGAATGGAAATTGCGGGAGATCCGACCGTCGGATTCTCCTAAAATCGAAACCATTGGGTTCATATCGAAAAGGGCTTTCTAATGAATAATAGAGATTTGAAATCTAACGGTTGGATTTGGAATTATGTCCAAATCAAATTTGGAAAAGGTCGCTGTAAGTGCAGTTCGATGGCCGTTGATAGAAATCGACTGTACGGGCTTTGATAAAATTATTAAAAATAATAATAATAATTTATGTAAAATCAAAAGAAATGATTTGTAAAGAATTGGGATGAAAAATTCCAAATTTGAAAAGATAAAAATAGATTTTTATCGAAATGAACTGGTTTTGAACTTGAATTAAAAACCATTTATTTTTGAAATAAATAAAGTGGATTTGAAATGGTTTTGAAACTAACCAGAATTTCCAATAATTGAATTGGAGTAGATTTGAATCGAAATTGTCTTTGGAATATTTCGATGTTGGATTTCGTGATGATACAGATAATGTTATGGGAATTTGAAAGATGTATTTATATCGTTATTTCCAATACGATATTTGTTGGTCGTAGAATTTGATATTGAATATAAGCCGATATATTTTCTATTCAGAGCCTTGTATTTAATATCAAATGTGACTTGGGTTTGCCGTGAATGGTGTCTTCATTAACACTGTTCTTAAACCCAGTTAAGAAAAAGATTAAATCTTTTTATTTAGATTTAATGAAGTGTACCAATTAAATGGTATTTAATTGGAATTGAATTTGAATTGATTTTTGGGTTTATCGTGAACGGTGTTTTAAATAACACTTGTTCTTTAACCCGATAATTAATGGAATGTGATTTTGGGTTGTTGTGAACGGTATCTTCAATAATACTGTTCTTAGACCCAACGGAGTTAAGAAAATCCGAAACTAACTGGAGATTAGTTAATTTGAATGGTTTCTTGGGTATTGATCTGATGTTGGTTTCGGCCTTCGGGGTTAATACTTAGGGAATTGCTCACTTGCTATTTTACGGTTAAAGGCTGATAGAATGGAATGTGATTTTGGGTTTATCGTGAAACGTGTTTTAAATGACATTGATTCTTTAACCTAGTTAAAGATTAAAACTAAATGGAGTTTTAATGAGTCTTTAATTAGATTGAAAAGATCGAGAATGGAGTATCACCAGTTTTGCTCCATGCGATAGTTAAATCTTTAATTAGATTTGAACGTGAAATGGTAATTGAATTTACCGATAACACCGTGGTGTTAGATACGAAGTATGACCAGTTTTACTTCATGGGATGAATACGTTGGGATGGGGAAATAAAATAAATGATTACTTCGGTGTGGTTCGCTAATCCCGACTAGTTGAATTGATATTCAAAAGAAGATTAAAGAATAAATTTGAGGAATTTATCTTTGATAAAATTAATAGGAACCTATACCTAAGAATGTGAAATTTAGCAACTAACTATAGATTAGCTAAGAAGAATGGTTTCCTGGGTATTGATCTGATGTTGGTTTCGGCCTTCGGGGTTAATGTTTGGGGAATTATTCTCTTGCTAATTTACGGTTAGTGACTGATGAATTGGAATGAGGCGTATGTTGTGTTTTTGTAACACGTGTTTATTATATACGCGAGTTATTCAGAAAGACCGGGTTTATCCCATTCTGAATAATTGATTCGATGTGGTGTCGAGGATGAAGATGGTGGTCGAAGACCAGAGGTCTTCACGTCGTTTGGGTGATTACTGATGATCTTGATTGGGTCGTACACCCAAGAGGAGGGAATCAGTTAGTGGTCATTCGGACGTACTTGGAGATCGATGGATATGCGAGGTACAAGTTGCCTCCGGTTTCGTTCAGACCCAGAACGAACTTGTAAATGGATTGTGTGTCTGACATGGGATTTTATTCTGTGTGATTGATTTCTATTAAATATATATCTGTTTGGCGGCGGAGAATTTATTCTCTTGCTTAACGCCCTTCTCTGAGACGTACGAGCTCAGGGGTTATCTATCGATGGATATCAATCGCATGGAGTGAATTGCCTGTGTGGCATGCCTAAGTGGCAAATGATCAAGGCTTCTGTTGAAAAGCAAAGTCTTGTGGTTGATGATCAAAGCACGACCTGTGTGGCATAGTTTGTGTAGCGTTGATTCGCGAGCCTCACACCCCGGTTGTGAACCAGAAACGGGAGAGGACCTCAAGGAGGACATGCGTTTCTTCCTAGTTAGAAGTGGCGTCAGTGGTTTTACACGCCCTGACGAGTTTGACTTATGTGGTTGTTGTTGTTGCGAGGCGCCTTGGATATATCGGTGACTATGTGAAGCCGATGGAGTCATTTGTTGGCTCATTTACGCCCCAAAGGGTGGGGAAACGCAGTGTTCTGGCATTTTAATCCACGTCGGTGGACTGGCCCTGACGATCCAAGGGCTTGACTGAGTACTTGTCCTGAGGCTCGGGCTAGACAGTCTCGAATCGGTAGAGGATGATCCCTGGCCTCGGTTCATAGATGGAAATCCAATTTCCAAATACGTGACTTTGCAGTTTTGATTTTAGAGCCTAGTATGGCGACATGATATATGGTACCCATGTTGTCTATGATTGATATTTATGATTGAAATTGTTTTGACACTATACACTTATAATAGTATCAAATAATTTGTTTTTAACGTATCAAGCATGCTTTGGCTATTATGAGGTAAAACCCTATCCTCCGGCTTGCGTTGCATTGTGTGATGGGACCTGGGTCTTATAATAGCTTCATTGTTCTTTATTTAGCATTGCGCTGTTGTTTTATGCACTGGTATTCTTGGGAGGAAACCCGTTCCATGTTATACGACGTGGTCCCTTGATTTGCCTAACTTTAAAATAAAGATTAATAACTGTTTTAGTTCTCACACCAGTCACATGACTGACCTGGAGTTTATTGTTTTAACCTAAACTCTGGGTGCCCTTATTTTTACAGGGGCAGCTAGTAGTTTTGGTTTTGCATATTTATATTCACAGGAACCTGGTTTACAGCTGGAATGATATCCGGAAAGCTCTGTATCCGTATATCTCTTTCAGTTGTGTATTGTATTATTTTTCCGCTGTAGTAATTTGTTGTAATCTCTGATATTTATCAAATGTATTTTATTTGATTATACTCTATATATTCTTGTATTCTAATGGAATTGTTGTAATTAACAAGGAAATGTTCTACTGTCTGCGTTCTGATTCATCTTGTCCTCAAAGTAATTCGTTCTTTCTCTTCTCTTCGGAGACCGGGGAAGTTCGAGTCGCTTCATTCATAAAAAAATTAGACGATTTGTTTATGTACACACATTTTACTGATATTGATTGGGACGATAAAATTTTACACATCGCCCAACTACACAAATAATATTCAATATTTGTTGGTTGAAACCCCACACGCGACGTACACTAATCCCAATTGTTTAGTTGTACGTCAATCGATTGGTTCACGGACTGTTATAAGCGTTAAATATTTATATTTAATGCTTATGCAATGTAGAATCACTCTGGATGATGGTTGATTGTTTATCATTGTTGCTCTATGCATGTGTTGTATGAAATCCATATAAATAATATTATAGGTAATTGACTGTGTCTGATTCCAGTTCAGCAATAATGAATATTTTAAAATAACGATTATTTTAAATTAATGAATATTTTAAAATAATATTCAGTAAAAGACCAAAATCTAATTTTGATGTCCGATTTGGCATGGACACGAATATATTTAAATATATAAAGCCGTGTTGATTAGATTAACGCCATTTTGACGATAACATTATTTATATCAATTTTATTCATTTATATAATGAATATAAAAAAGGAAATGATTTCAAAAAAGCTAATATTTTGAAAATATTATCATTTATATATATCGATGATATGGAATATTCAATTTTGATCTGAAATTGAATATGAAGTTGAAATCATTTTGAAAACGAATTTAAAACGATTTATAAAATACGTTTTAAATGGAAATCGACGAAATATATATATAATGGCCTGAATATAACGCACCACGCCGCGATAGTTCGCGAATTTCGACCATTGACTTCGAACGTACATTATGGGAGATCCGACCGTCGAATTCTCCTAAAACCAGAACTGTTGGGTTCGTATCGAAATGAGCTTTCCAACGAATTCAAGAGATTTGAAATCTAACGGTTGGATTTGAAATTATGTCCAAATCAAATTTGGAAAAGGTCGCTGTAAGTGCAGTTCGATGACCGTTTGTGGAAATCGACTGTACGAACCTTAATAAAATTATTAAAAATATCGATAATTTGTGTAAAATCATAATAAATGATTTGGAAAGAATTGGGATGAAAAATTCCATATTTGAAAAGATAAATAAATATTTTATCGAAATGAACTAGTTATGAACTAGAATTATAATCCAATATTTTTAAATAATTAAATTGGATTTGAAATGGTTTTAAAAATAACCAGAATTTCCAATATATGAATTGGAATGGATTTGAATCGAAATTATCTTCAGAATATTTCGATATTGGATTTCGTGATTATACGAATATTATGGAGGAATTTGGAAGATATATATATCGTTATTCCAATACGATATTTATTGATTTCAGAATTTGATATTGAATATAAGCCGATATAATTTCTATTCAGAGCCTTGTATTTAATATTGAATTGGATTTTGGGTTTGTCGTGAACTATGTTTTAAAGGACGCTGTTCTTAAACCCAGTGTGAAAAGAATAAATCTTTTAATTAAGATTTAAAGAAGAATTACCAATTAATTAACATTTAATTGGAATTGAAAATGGAACGGGAATTGGGTTTATTGTGAACTGTGCTTTTAAGGACATTCGTTCTTTAACCCGATTTACAGTGAAATGGGATTTGGAATTTATAAATCTTTTTATTAAGATTTAACGGGAATTTTCCAAAGTAAAGTTTTCCAATTTAATATATTAAACTGGAATTGAATGGAATTCGATTAGATAATAATCGAAATAAGCTTCTGAGGAGGAAGACTGTTAATATATATATGGAATTTAAAAGGCTTTGCCGTTATTCCATTTATATTATTAGTCAGATATGGAAATTGATATCGATTATATATTGATTTGTTTTTCTGTGAAGATTCCATAATTAATGGAATGTGATTTGGGTTTATCGTGAACTATGTTTTAAGTGACATTAGTTCATTAACCCAGTTAAAGGCAGGATTACATGTCTGCCATTGTATTTTGAACTATATGGTTGATCTCTGCTAAATATATATCTGTTTGGTGGTGGAGAATTTATTCTCTTGCTTAACACCCTTCTCTGAGACGTACGAGCTTAGAGGTTATATATCGGCAGAAATCAATAGTATGGTGTAGATTGTCGATGTGACATGTTTGTGTTTCCAAAGTTAAATAATAATTAATATTGATTTTTTGGGAAGATTAAAACTAAGTGGAGTTTTAATGAATCTTTAAATAGATTGAAAAAGGGAACGTGATAATTTAAATTATCAAATTTGGGAAATGATTGAGAATGGAGTATCGCCAGTTTTGCTTCTAGCGATAGTTAAATCTTTAATTATATTTGAACAGGAAATGGTAATTAATTTTACCAATAAGACTGTGGTGTAAGTTATGAGTATTACCAGTTTTGCTCCATGTGATGAACAGGTTGGGATTGGGAAATGAAGTCAATGATTACTTCGGTAAGGTGCGCTAATCCCGACTAGTATGGGAAACCTTAATATGGTTTGAAATTATATTCAAAGGAAGATTAAAGAATAAATTTTAAAGAATTTATCTTTGATAAAAATAATGGGAACCTTTCCCTAAGAATGTGAATATTTGAATAAAGAATATCCTGGATTGGAATGAGGCATATGTTGTGTTTATATCACTTGATTATAATATTTATGCGAGTTATTTGGAAAGGCCGGGTTTATTCCCATTCTGAATAACCAATTCGACGATAAGTCGACGATGAAGACGGCGGTTGAAGACCGGAGGTCTTCACATCTTTAGGATGATTACTGATGTCTTGATTGGGCTGTACACCTAAGACGAGATAATAAGTGGTGATCGTCCGGACGTACTTGGAGATCGACGGATATGCGAGGGCCTCTCTCCTGTATTGGACATATGGGATGAGGAATAAGGTGCCTTAGGTTTCGTTCAGACCCAGAACGAACTTGTAAATGGATTGTGTGTCTGACATTGGATTTTATTCTGTGTTTATTGATTCTATTAAATATATATCTTTTTGGCGACGGAGAATTTATTCTCTTTCTTAACGCCCTTATATGAGACGTACGAGCTTAGAGGTTATATATCGATAGATATCAGTCGCATGGAATGAATTGCCTGTGTGGCATGTTGAGATGCAGTGATCAAGGCTTCTGTTGAAAAGCAGAGTCTTGTGGTTGATGATCAAAGCATAGCTTTAATATAGCGCTGCTTTGTGTATAGCGTTAATTCGCGAGCCTCACACCTCGGTATGAGTCAAAAACGGGATTGTGACTACAAGGAGTGCGCGACGTTTCTTTCTAGCTATGGGTTGTGTCAGCGTTTTACAAGCCCTGACATTGTTATATTTTTTACCTATGTGGTTGTCGGAATGCAAGGCGCCTCGAATATATCAATCTCTATGGAGCCAATGTATAGGTCCGATAGGACCGGTAAACGTGTGTTCAGGAATAACCAATCCTCAAACGTAAGGGAGGACCGGCCCTGAAGATCCAAGGGTTACACAGAGTGTGTAGTCCTGAGACATTTGCTAGAGTGTCTCGAAGTGGTGAGGAGCCATCCCTGGCCTCGACTCATGACGGAAATCCAATTTCCAATACGTGACATTTCAGTTTTATTTGTAGAGCCTAGTGTGGCGACATGATAGATGGTACCCATGTCGCCTGTGATTGATACATTTATATTTGAAGTTGATTTCTTCACTTATAGTAATAATAAAAGATTAAATTTCGTGTAGTAAGCATTATTTGGCTATTATAAGGTAAAACACTACCCTCCGGCTTGCGTTGCATTATGTGATGGGACCTGGGTCTTATAACAGCTTCATTGTTCTTTATTTAGCATTGCACTGTTTGTTTTATGCACTGGTATTCTTGGGTGGAAACCCGTTCCATGTTATATGCCGTGGTCCCTTGATTTATCTAACTTTAAAAATCAAATTAATAACGGTTTTAGTTCTCACACCAATCACATGACTGACCTGGAGTTTATTGTTTTAACCTAAACTCTGGGTATTCCTATTTTTCACACGAGCAGCTAGTAGTTTCGGTTTTGCAAATATTATATTCACAGGATCCTGGTTTATAGCTGGAATGATATCCGGAAAGCTCTATATCTGTATATTTGTTTCAGTTGTGTTATGTATTATTTTTCCGCTGCATTGTAATTTAATCTCTGATATTTGTCAAATGTGTAATATTTATTCATACTCTGTTATATTCTTGTACTCTGATGAAATTGTTGTAAAAAGCAATGAAATGTTCTTCTGTTTGTGTTCTGATTTGTCGTGTTCTCAACTCAATCTGGGCTTTCCTTCATGGGGAAGTTTGGGTCGTGTCAGTTTGGTATCAGAGCTTTGGTTTACAGAGCTCGAGAACAAGGCATATTAGAACCAAACATAAGAATTCATCAGAGATTGGATTAGCAATATCCAGTAAGAATGACTCGTTAGAGATAGGATCATTAGTATACTTGAACAAGTGTGAAGAGTAGTGTTTTCAAAATAAAAGTGGATACAAATTTTGTTTTGAAAATTTAAACCATTTTATACGTATTTGAATATTTATTTTAAATTTGTTTGGACAATCCAATAAATAAAGATTTTGCATATATGCCTTGCAAACGTATATTCAAAGTTTTAATATACTGGATAGATATAGAATCACACTCTAGTTGCTTGGATATGATTCTGATAATCACTCGAGCATCATCAGCCTTTATGTTCAGGTTTCTAAAGTGGGATTTCTATATATTTCCAATTGACTGGTGTGAGAACCAAAAGTAGATAGGGCTTATTATTGTGATTTCGCATCAAAAATATGATTTTTGAATATATATATATATTAAAGATATGTGTTTGAAATAATAATCAACTAATTGATTGATGATTGTGTTGTGTGATTATTCATTTAAACTAACATATAGATGTATGATAAATTTGGGTTAAATTGTATCAAATTTTGAACTGAATTGAAAACTGTTTGAGATTTCATGCATATACATGTACATACATTGAACAGGTCATAGCAGGGAAGCTAAGTAGAGGAATAAAATTGTATGCCCGACAAATAGGTACATGTTTACTAATTTATTGGGTTTGGATGATTTTATGAGCCGATTGGCTAGCCGCTTGGCTTTCTCTTTTCCTTTTTGAGATGAGAGGACCTGTGTGGCCGTTTGGGGATTTTCCGAGTGGTCCCCGTACAAAGGAGGTTATGGCGAAAATTTTCGAAAATTTAGGGTGTTAGCCAAATTTTTGAAAAATTAGAAATTCTTAGAAACTGAAAAGTTGAAGAACTTAAGCCATAATTAAAATAATGAAAGTTGAGTTGGTTAGTTAAACAACTTTCAGCTTCGTTCTTTTTCGAGGACGAAAAGATTTTAAGTGGGGGAGACTGTAACAACCCGAAAAATCAAAACTAATTTAAAATTTTTATTTTGGCAATTATAATGAATTTTGAATATTTAGCATGAATTATTTTAAATAATAACGACGAGAAATTTATTCTGAATAGAATTAGAACGGAAATATTTATATAAATCGCAAATAGAATATTAGTATATATTTTAATTAAAAAAGGAATTGGAAATGGCGTGGTAATTTGAAAATTCGATTTCAAATTTCAAATTAATGTACAGGATTCAAAATAAAGCGGATTTTAGCAAAACTAAAAATATTAGAATCTGTTTAAAAATATATTTCCAACGAATCTGAAAAATCAAAATTTTATAGCGGGAATAAACAATTATGTCCAATTGAAAATCCAGAATAGTCGCTATGGAAAATATAGCCCTTAAAAATGGAAATTTAGCAAACGACCTCCGTTTTTGACCAAACCACTTTTGTTGAATGCAGAATGTCAAATTATTGCTAGATTCTAAAATTCATAAATTTTGGAATCAATATGTGAGCGTGGCGGATTTAAACGTGTTTGGTAATTACAGTTTGAATTTAATCGACTAGAAAATGACCGTTTTTCAAACGGTCTCCAAATTCGATGAAATTAGTTTTGTTAGGACCGTATCGTTAAAACATAGCCAAATTTATTTTTCTAGAACTTTTAGAGTCAATATGTGGCCCCGGTAAATTAAAACGTACGTTAAAATTAATATTGAATGTTCTATTGATTTATATTTTAATTTTGATGAAAACTGATCGAAACAGTTGAATTGGCTAACCGGACATATCCCATTGTGTTCGAAATATGGGTAATTAGTTTGGGGCAACAGTGGTTGGGTTTGATTTGGAGTCCGAACGAAAATTGCACTTTTATAAGATTGAATATAAATATTTAAATAAATGGGCCAAGTCCTTTCCCTCTTTATATAGGTCAACCCTCCCTCTCCCTCTCTCCATTTCTCCCCCCCTCCCCCCCCCCCGGTTGAAACAATCAAAGGAAATAAAAGAAAAAAAAACTCTCGATCGTGATTGCTCCAGCCGCCGTCCCCCGCCGTCGCGATCACCTCCACCGCACCCCCCAACTCCCGCGAGCCTCACCTCCGAACAGGCCGCCGCTATCAAACCCCTTTTCTCCACTGTTAAACCCCAATCCGCCCAAACATGTTGAGCCGCCGCCGCCACTACTGGGCCCCACACTGACAGTGCCACACCCCCGCACCGCCTGACTGTGCTGCGCCACCCTCAGCACCCCAACACCGCCTCTTGCCACCCAATTTCAGTGGTGAGTTTGTTTTATTTATTAATTAAAGCTAGGGTTTTTATATATGAAAGGCATGATTTTTATTTATATTTTTAACTTATAAAAGATGTGATTTTTATAAATAAAAATATGATTTTTATATTGAAAGTGATATAATAAAAATATGATTTTTATAATGTAGATCAGAAATAAAAAATATGATTTTTATAATGTAGATTAGAAATAAAAATATGATTTTTATTATATATATCATTAGATAAAAATTATATTTATATATATATGAAGTAGAAATAAAAATATGATTTTTATTTATATAATAGCGATATAAAAATGTGATTTTTATTATGAACAGCATTGAAAGGATTATGTTGGAATTTCGAGAATCAAATCCGAATCCTAACCATTCAGAAATAAGGAATGAAGGAGTGGATCCCAAAGGTGAGAACTTCTCATTTTAAATTTATTTTGTAGTTAAAATATATACTAGGATGTTGACGGTGCTTAGCAGCAACCGACACCCATCGTCCACAAACCATGGACGACTTGTTTGATTTGATTGAGTTGTGAAAATTGTTTGTGATGTGAAATGGACTGTATAAAATATTCATGTGTTAAATAAAATATTTTGTAGTTAAAAATTTAATTTTTTATGTGTATATGAATAAAATAAATATTCATAAACAAATTGGACGATTTGTTTATGTACACACATTTTACTGATATTGATTGGGACGATAAAATTTTACACATTGCCCAACTGCACAAATAATATTCAGTATTTGTTGGTTGAAACCCCACACGGGTATTGGGATGATATTTGACGTACACTAATCCCAATTGTTTAGTTGTACGTCAATTGATTGGTTGACGGACTGTTATAACAGTTAAATATTTATATTTAATGCTTATGCAGTGTAGAATGCACTCTAGATGATGGTTGATTGTTTATCATTATTGTTCTATGCATGTGTTGTATGAAATCCATATAAATAACATTATATGGTAATTGAGTGTGTCTGATTCCAGTTCAGAAATAATGAATATTTTAAAATAACGATTATTTTAAAATAATGAATATTTTAAAATAATATTCAGTAAAAGATCAAAATCTGATTTTGATGTCCGATTTGGTATGGACATGAATATATTTAAATATATAAAGCCATATTGATTAGATTAACGCCATTTTGATGATAACAATGTTTATATCGATTTTATTCATTTATATAATGAATATCGAAAAGGAAATGATTTCAAAAAATCTAATGTTTTAAAAATACTATCATTTATATATCGATGATATGGAATATTCAATTTTGATTTGAAATTGAATATGAAGTTGAAATCATTTTGAAAACGAATTTAAAACAATTTATAAAAATATGTTTTAAATGGAAATCGACGAAATATATATAATAAATATATTATATGTAACGACCCGAAAAAGTTCCGATCCTGATTATTGATACTAATACATATCCTGTATCACATATCGACTAATCAAACATCAGAAACTAACAGATCATTAATAGAAAGAAGTTAGAGGATGAGAAATAGAGAGAAAGAAAGTTAGTATAGAAGAAAAAAAGAGAATAACACAACAGAATCAGAGTAAATACGAATCTCGCAAAAGAACTGAATAAAATATATTATATAACATCTTGAAATACAACTGTTTTTGTATATATACATACATCATCATAATAAACTCGATATATCTAGTGTTGAAGGCCCTGCTCCAAGCTTCTTCAAGTGAATCTGTAAAATCTTGAAACCACTTGACTGTCCGTACAAATTTGGGAACCCAAGAGTTTAGGGAAAACACAGAAAAATAAACTCTGGGTCAGTCATGGGACTGGTGTGAGTAGACGATTTTATAACAGATTGATTTTAAGGTTCAAAATCTTCTCGAAAGAAAGGATATTCATAAGACCAAATCCACACATAAATATAGACTATTTTACCTTACGATAACCCAAAATATTTTTGAAATCATATATATCATCTGATATTATAATAATGTCTAAATACAAATAAATATCAATCTAGTGGAACGCTTGCATCCCACGCCCCACATATATAGTATATAATCAAAACCGTGGGCGCTTATTGGATAATGGATTCCGACTATGACAAGATATGGAATCACCTGCCGATAATGTATCTCTTGAGGCGAATACACTGGGTTCAACAAGAATGTCTTGCAACCCGGCCACACATGATCGACCACTCATTTCGCTTAAGTGTATCAAATGTATATCACCAATGGTTGGTATCAGCAATAGTTTGCCGAAAAGGGACAGCATCGAAATAGATTAAAGAAGCAAAAGGAATTTCTCTAGATAGGTGATTATACACCCTAGTCGGAGCGACCCACATAGCCATGCTGCCTGCCCGATTTTTGTCATTTCCCGATTGACAAGGCCTAAGGTTAGAATTTAACTTTAGAACATCTGGTCATCATTCACTTTGAATGCCACATTGTTAGATCCATCAAATCACTAATTGACATCCACAAATATACTCTGGATGTAAAAGAAGTGCCCTTCTTTGCCATCAACTCGGTATATTTGTAAAAATCAACGTACGTGGTTTTTAGGAAATACTCTGTTAGACATTCATCCATACAAGTCATCCAGGAACATGACGAACCGAAGGTACTCTCCAACTGCCTCCATTATAGGAATCACCCGATGGATCAGTAGCGAATAGTCCTTGCAAATCCGAAGATTTCAATAACGATAGAATCACTATCAAAATATCTTCAGGAGCTACCTAGAGAAATTTATCAAGTAGTTCTTCCGCTCATCGAGATCTACGGTCTTCATTCTCACCATTTATAAGTATATCTGCAGGTTAGTTTACGAACGTAAAGCTAGTTCGAAGTGGTTTTGGGTCCAGTTTCCATCCCGGTCTCTTCGAACTGACATGTAGGGAATATATATTTGATAGTCGGTGTTTTAACTATCAAATTTAAACAGTGTAGATAAATAAACAGTTTATTTAAATATATCATATTTAACTTTCATGACCCGTCTAACTAAAATAGTTAACAAGTTTCCTTTCTGATTCCGGGACAGAGATCACCATAAACTTTAACTTCCAATAAAACATATCACTGGTTTAATTCAACTGTTTTAAATTCGATTGATCACTACACAACATGCAGAATTTTTTTAACATCTATTCAGTACAACATGGTCTATTAGAGACGATTTGGTACTTTTAATTCAACTTAAATACAGTTTGAAATATTTTGATCCTGATAAGCCAACTATCCTTATATTATATATTTTTCAACATCTTCTAAAAATAAATTTACCTATTTTAAATTTAAATTTTTATATTATACAACTTTGTTTAAGTAAGATATACATGTATTATAACAATTTGAATGTCAGCATTTCATAATGGCTATTACGTGAATAATTGTCCCGCTATTACGAAATTAATACAACAGCCTTTTGGGTCCATTCTCTTTACTTATTTGTCTATTAATCCTCTTCTTCTTTTCTTTCATGGGATATTAAAATAATAATAATACTTTAGATTTTTAATTAAAATGCACTCTCGTTCTAACCTCTTAGGCCCAAAAAGCCCAAACCACACAATCCACAATGGTTTAATTTATCCCACTTATGTACCCTGTTTTCCCAATAACTTCCTTCCACCTTTGTTTCCAGTCATCCATGAATTCACATTCATGAATTCAATTTGTCGTGCATAACACTTGTACTCTCCACTTCTGATCAACGCATAAAACACGGTTGTATTCCACTATATTCGTACCCCTCTTCTTAGAGTCCAAAACCACCCATGCGTGCAGTTCCTCACAACAGTACTCTCCTTGGATCCTTACACTCGTCTGTGTTCTTTGATTCAAGTGATACTACAAAAATAAACTAATGTACCCTACTATTTTGTATATATATATATGTACATAATTTTGGCCTAATTTGGCTCTATACGCACAGCCATAATCCTATTCAAATATCCCTGTTTCCATTTTTCGCATACACTTCTTCTACTTTCTTTCCATTTTTCTTCTTATGATTTAGTTTTGACATTGTATTAACACACACCCATTGTATCAAAACTTCTTCTACCACCCACCTGCTACGCCACCAAAATTCACCGGACATTGCCATACTCCGGTCAAAGGTCGGAGACATTCTCCTCCACTAAACCCCCCTTGGTCACGCTAGAGCCAACCCGTCGACGCACAGTTCTTCAATAAACTCGGCTACACAAAACAGCGGTGAGTCTCTATTTAATTGAATGGTCTTATTAATGAAAACAGCCGTATGGATTAACAAGTGATTAAGATTTGATAGTTATATAAGGCTTTAAAAGTATGGATTAACAAAGGATTAAGAATTCAAACAGTTGGTTATTTGTTAATTATTCTCAAAGAAAATCCGTTATTTTCCTCTGCTTTTTCCCACCAGATAGCAGATTTTCCTCGAGCTAATTTCAGCCTTACTTTCCTATATATTTCATTCCAAGAGTATGAATGAGATTTTCTTCCTTCAGGACGAAAAGGAGTAGAAATGAGATTTGTTTTCCTGAACATCTATCAACGCTTTACTTCAATCTCAAGGATACAGTTTCACAAATCCATGCCACGAATAAACGATGGGATTAGATAAACCTAATGGAACAGTTCTCATTCCTTCTCATCCAGCTGAACGTGACCATGTAAATTATAGTGATAATTGAATACCAAGGATGGTTCCTATGTACAAATAAAGCATAACAAGAAGAAGCTACGTAGGTTAACAAAGACTATAGTTATATACACATAACTATTTAAAAATAGATTTTTAGTAATAGTTTACTCATACACTACTGTTGCTTTGATTTTGATTACTGTTTATATTTCCAGTTTATATGCTTCTGTCTCGATTTTAATATGTGGTTTTAACCAGCCCAATTTAGTATATTAGAAACATATATGTCTAAATATATGTATGTTTGAACTATACCAAAAGAACAGTTTAAATAAACAAAACCGGTACTCACTGTATTTTCCCCCTGTTTATTTCCAGAATTTTAACGATTTCTTTCCATTATTTAGTGATCCGGTTAGATCATGAAACAAGTTGTATAAACATATGTGTAAGCCTATAACCAGCATACAATCAAATCGCAGTTTCAATTGAGAACCTAAATGGAGTTTACTTACTTTTATTACTACTACTGGCTATCCATATTTCAGTTTTTCCTTTGTTTTCAGAATACATTCCAATGATTCAAATGAACATGATAATCTTGTGTATAAGATATTATCCTAAGAAAGTAACTTTATGTAGACATGCATAAAATTCATATTCATATATAAAATCTCTAAATATTGATTTTTAGAAAGAAGATCAGAGTTTATTCACAATATAAGTGTTCACAGTTTCGCCTAACATTTCATATTTTCTCTCCGGCTCTCGGCCATTTTAAATCAGATCTGTGCCCACTCTTTTCTAACCCTTTTCCTCAGATTTACTTTTTCCATTTGAGTATGTGCTAGAAAGAGACTTGTGTGTGTATTCGTGTGGCCCTATGTGTATTAATAGATGGTATGTGCAGGCTTTAATCAGGTGGGTATTTAGATAGGCAGAGTAGATTGCAACAGCTATATACATGGTTGAAATGAAGTCGTGTATAGTCCTTATCATTCAATCCTTTTCGAATTGTATGAAGTGCTCAGCTAGCTATGGATTTGAAACATGTTTATGTGCATAGCCATGTGCTAGTGTGTGTGTGTGTGTGTGTTAGGAGCTAGGCTTGTAGTTGATAGTGTAGTGTGTATGTAGTAGTGTGAATGTGATATATGATTTTACAATACTTGAATGTTTACAAACTTAGTCCTTAAGTAATTTGGTCACGTCAGGTTCTTACTACCACAACTGCACATGTATGTATACTTAACATTTTAACTATTCTCTCCTTAGTTTTCATGCAAAATAGCCCTTAGCTACACAATCTATGTGCTTGCTGTTGTGTATGTACTTTATACATTATCAAATCAACTTGGCACCCAAGAAAACAAGAGCATTCATGGCTTTGATAGGGGATTTGTAGACTGCAGCTAAAGTAATGGTGTGTGATGTTGTTGTTGTCCAATCAAAGTTTTCAATCTTTGTGCTTAAGCAAAGAACACCCATGTTCTTTGTAATAACCCGGAAAATGCGAGCCAATTTAGAATTTTTATTTTGGTAATTTTAGCGAATTTTGATTATTTAAAATTGATTATTTTAAATAATATCGATGAGAAATTTATTTTGAATAGAATTCGAACGTACATATTTATATAGAGCGTCGTTAGAATATAAATATTTTATTTTAATTATAAAAGGAATTGAAAATGGCGCGGTAGTTCGATAATTCGATTTCAAATTTCAAATGAGTGTACAGGATTCAAAATAAACCAGATTTTAGCAAAACCAAAAATATTAGAATCTAATTGAGAATATCTTTCCAATGAATCCGAAAAATTGAAATTTCATAGTGGGGATCAAAAGTTATGTCCAATTGAAAATTCATAATAGTCACTATGGAATTCGGGCACTTAAAAATGGGAATTTTGCAAATGATCCCGGTTTTCGACGAAACCACTTTTGTTGGATCCGTGATGTCAATTTATTGCCAGATTCCAAAATTCGTAATTTTTCGAATCAATATGTGAGCGTGGCAAAGGAAAACGCGTTTGAACAGTTTTAGTTGATTTTAATCGACTGGAAAATGGCCATTTTTCAAACGGTCACAGAATTCGATGAAATTAGTTTTGTTAGGACCGTATTGTCAATAAGAAGCTAGGAAATATTTTTCGGGAATTTTTCTAGTTAGTGCGTGGCCCCGGTAAATTGAAATGCGCGTCCAAATTCAATATATAGAGTTATATGTTGATTTTGACGAAAACTGATCGAAACGATCAAATCAACTTACGATACATATCTCATTTTGTTCGGAATGGGGGTAATTAGCTATGGACGACACGCGGTAGGTCTCGTTTAGAGGTCGAAAATAAAAGTTGCTTTTTAGAAAATTTAATAATTAAATAAATATATATATTTATATATATCTTCCTTTCTTCCCCCTCCTTTTCATTCATTCAGAAGAAAAAAATCGATCTCGCCCCCCCCCCCCCCCGATGTTCCACCGCCGCCCCATCGCACCCCCCCCCCAAGGTGGCGCGCCGACCACCGAGCAACCCCTTCTCCTCCTCTTCCTATTTCCTCCCCTCCTCCATGCGAAACCGCCCCATCGCAAGCCCCCCCACCCCCCGAAACCCAACGCATAGCCTCCCACATGTCGGTGACCCCTCCCCTTCCTCCTAGACCTCACGCGATCTCCCCCTCTTCTCCCCTTGCCGTTCGAATAGCCCCCCCCCCCCTCGATTTACGCTGTAAGTTTTATCTTTGTTCTTTTTTTTAATTTTCCCTTTGATTATATTTTCTTGTTTATAAAAATTAGGTTTTTTAAAGTAAATAAAAATCAGATCTTTAAAGTAGAAATAGTTTGGATTTTTATTGAAGTAAAAGGAATGGATTTTTCATTGTAAAGTTTACATTTTTATATAGAAGAAAATGATTTTATTTATGTGTAAGGCATAAAAGGTTTGGTTTTCAATAATGAAAAAGATTCGATTTATAATTTATGGAAGATATAAAGATATGATTTTTATAAAGCAGTAGTATTAAAAATATGATTTTTATATTATAGAAATAATAAAAAATTGATTTTTATAGTATAGAAGGGATAAAAATATGATTTTTATATTATATTGATGGTAAAGATTCGATCTTTATATTAGAAGTAGATATAAAAAATATAATCTTTCTATAGGAAGGAGCGTTATAAAAATATATTCTTTATTGGAAGAAGAGAGATATAAAAATATAATTTTTATATAGAGAATAGCGTATAAAAATATGATCTTTATTATATGAACACCGTTATAAAAATAGAATTTTATCTATATAGTAGCGGTATAAAAATAGAATTTTTATCCATATAGCATAGATATAAAAATGTGATTTTTATATATGTAGTGGCCACGGGCAACGAAAGTGACAAAAGGCGAGAATGGCGAAGACTTCTACATATAAAGAGTCGCGGTGAATTGGTTTAGCTAGTCGGTGAGAACTTCTCACTTTAAATCTTGTTTTCTAGTTAAAAATATATACTAGGATGCAGACGGTGTTTAGTAGCACCTGACACCAGTCGTCCACAGACCATGGACGGCTTGTATTCTTGTTTGATGTGTTGTGAAGTTTTTTTTGATGTTGATCTGAAATGTGTTGAAACAAATTAATTATCGTTAAAAATATAATTTTTAACGTGAATGTGAATAAATAAAAATTCGTTTACAAACCAGACGATTTATTTATGAACACCTATTTAAAGGACATTGATTGGGACGATAAATTTTACACGTCGCTCAACTACACAAATAATATTCAGTGATTGTGGATTGAAACCCCACACGGGTGTTGGGATGATATTTGGCGTACACTAATCCCAATTATTTAGTTATATGTCGATCAATTGGTCGACAGACTGTGTGAGCGTTAATTATTTATATTTGATGCTTATGCAGTTGTGTAGTGCGCTTTGGATGATGGTTGATTATTTATCGTTGCTATTATATACATGTGTTGTATGGAATCCATATAATTAACATTATATGGTAATTGATTGGGCCTCATTCTAATTGGGAAAATAAAGAATATTATAAAATATAGATTCACGTGTTGACAGTACTCATTTGTTGAGACTAGTCACGTGTTGAAAGAAATATAGATTCATGTGTTGAATAGAATAATTATTGATTTGTTGAATAGAATAACGAAGTTATTGAAAAATATAAAACCATGTTGATTAGAAATGCACTATTTTGATGCGAACGATATTTATATCGATTATACTCGTTTTTATAATGAACATTGAAAAGAGATTTAAAAATCGAATATAAAGAAAATGAATTCGAATTGAATTGAATATAAAATGAATTCGAATTGAAATGAATTCAAATCGAATTGTAATCGAATTGAAATTGAATTAAATATAAATGCAATTGGATATCGAAGTGAAATCGATTTGGAATGAATTCAAATCGAATTGGAAACGAATTGAAATTGAATTGAAATCGATTTGAATTGAAATCAAATAGAAATGAATGTAAAAAGAATTTATAATGGAAAATTCAATTTTGATTTGAATTTGAAATGAAAGTTGAAATTGTTTTTGAAACAAATTTGAAACGATTTATAATATTCGATTTAAAAGGAATTCGATGAAATATATATAATATATGTATTATATATATAATGGCCTGAATAGAACGCGCCGCACCGCGGCAGTTCGCGAATTTCGGCCATTGACTTCGAATGGATATTGCGGGAGATCCGACCGTCAGATTCTCCTAAAACCGGAACCGTTGGGTTCGTATCGAAAAGAGCTTTCCAATAAATATTATAAATTTGAAATCTAACAGTTGGATTTGGAGATACGTCCAAATCAATTTCAGAAAAGGTCGCTGTAAGTGCAGTTCGGTGGCAGTTATTGAAAACCGACTGTACGGGCCTTGATAAAATTATTAAAAATATCAATAATTAGTGTAAAATCATAAGAAATGATTTGGGAAAAATTGGGATGAAAAACTCCATATTTGAAAAGATAAAAATAGATTTTTATCGAAATGAACTAGTTATTAACTAGAGTAATAATTTATTTATTTTTAAATAAGTAAATTGGATTTGAAATGGGTTTTAAATAACCGGAATTTCCAATATATGATTTGGAATGGTTTTGAATCAAAATTGTCTTTGGAATATTTCAATATTAGATTCCGCGATTATATAGATATTTTGGAGGAAATTTGAAAGATATATTTTATATCGTTATTTCCAAAGCGATATTTGTGGGTTTCAGAATTTGATATTGAATATAAGCCGATATATTTTCTATTCAGAGCCTTGTATTTAATATCAAATGGGATTTGGGTTTTTCGTGAACGGTGTTTTAAATAACACTTGTTCTTTAACTCGATAATAAATAGAATGTGATTTGGGTTTATCTTGGACTGTGTTTTAAATGACATTAGTTCTTTAACCCAGTAAAAGGAGTTTTAATGAATCTATAGTTAGATTGAAATGTGAATTGATAATTTAAATCATCAAATTTGGAAAGTGAGCGAGAATGGAGTATCACTAGTTTTGCTCCAAAGCGATAGTTAAATCTTTAATTAGATTCGAACGTGAAATGGTAATTAATTTTACCGATAACACCGTGGTGTTAGATATGGAGTATTACCAGTTTTGCTTCATGGGATGAATAGGTTGGGATTGGGAAATAAAATAAATAATTACTTCGGTGTGGTTCGCTAATCCCGACTAGTTTGAAAAACCATAATTTGGTTTGAAATGACATCCAAAGGAAGATTAAAGAATAAATTTAAAAGAATTTATCTTTGATAAAATTAATGGGAACCTTTCCCTAAGAATGTGAAATTTAGAAACTCACTGTAGGTTAGCTAAGATGAATGGTTTACTGGGTATTGATTTGATGTTGGTTTCGGCCTTCAGGGTTAATATTTGGGGAATTGTTCTCTTGCTAATTTTCGGTTAGTGACTGATGAATTCGAATGAGGCGTATGTTGTGTTTGTGTAACATTTGTTTATTATATACGCGGTTCATTCTGAAAGGCCGGGTTTATACCCATTCTGAATAACCGATTCGACGATATGTCGAAGAGGAAGATGGTGGTCGAAGACCGGAGGTCTTCACATCGTTTAGATAATTACTGATGATCTTGATTGGGTTGTACGCCCAAGAAGATGGAAATAGTTAGTGATCGTCCAGACGTATTTGGAGATCGATGGATATGCGAAGAAAGTGCCTCCGGTTTCGTTCAGATCCAGAACAGAACTTGTAAATGGATTGTGTGTCTGACATCGGATTTTATTCTGTGTTGATTGATCTCTATTAAATATACACCTGTTTGGCAGCGGAGAATTTATTATTTTGCTTAACGCCCTTCTCCGAGACGTACGAGCTCAGAGGTTGTATATCGATGGACATCAGTCGCATGGAGTGAATTGCCTGTGTGGCATGCCTAAGTGGAAAATGATCAAGGCTTCTGTTGAAAAGCAAAGTCTTGTGGTTGGTGATCAAATCACGGCCTACGTGGCATAGCTTTGTGTGTAGTGTGGATTCGCGAGCCTCACGCCTCATTATGAGTCAAAAACGGGATAAGGACTGCAGGGATAGCACGACGTTTCTTTCAAGCTATGGGTGGTGTCAGTGCTTAAACTGGTTGACATTTATATCATTTTTACCTATGTGGTTGTTGGAATGAGGCGCCTCGATTTTAGGTCTGTTAGGACCGGGAAACGTGTGTTCAGGAATTGCCAATCCTCAAACGTAAGAGAGGACCGGCCTTGAAGATCCAAGGGTTACCCAGAGTGCGTAGTCCCGAGGCATTTGCTAGAGTGTCTCGAACCGGAGAGGAGCTTGCCCCTTGCCTCGACTCATGACGGAAATCCCATTTCCAATACGAGATATTTCGGTTTTATTTGTAGAGCCTAGTATGGCGACATAGTATATGGTAGCTATGCCGCCTATGATTGATATTTAAGATTGTATATAAAATCAGAAACTAACTGGGAACGAGCTAAGATGGGTGGTTTACTGGGTATCAGTCTGATGTTGGGTTCGGCCTTCGTGGTCAATACTTAGGGAATTGTTCTCATACTAATTTCCGGTTGGAGTCTGATTAAGAATCAAAAGATAAAATTTCGCGTATCAAGCATCCTTTGGCTATTATAAGGTAAAACCCTATCCTCCGGCTTGCGTGGCATTGTGTGATGGGACCTGGGACTTATAACAGCTTCATTTTTCTTTACTTAGCATTGCGCTGTTTGTTTTATGCACTAGTATTCTTGGGAGGAAACCCGTTCCGTGTTATACGGCGTGGTCCCTTGATTTACCGAACTTTAAAAATTGAATTAATAACTGTTTTAGTTCTCACACCAGTCACATGACTGACCTGGAGTTTATTGTTTTAACCTAAACTCTGGGTGCCCTTATTTTCGACACGGGCAGCTAGCAGTTTTGGTTTTGCAGATTTTATATTCACATGATCCTGATTTACAGCTGGAACGATGCTCGGAAAGCTATGTATCCGTGTATTACTTTCAGTTGTGTTTTGTATTGTTTTCCGCTGCTATGTAAATTATTGTAATATCTGATATTTATCGAATGTGTAATATTTATTCATACTCTGTATATTCTTGTATTCTGATGGAATTGTTGTAATATACAATGAAATGTTCTTCTGTTTGCGTTCAGATGTGTCTTATCCTCAATTCTATCCGGGCTTTCCTTACCGGGGAAGTTTCGGGTCGTCTCATTTGGTATCTGAGCTTTGGTTTACAGAGCTCGAGAACAAGACACATTAGAATCATACGAAAGAATTCATTAGATATTGGATTAGTAATATTCAATTAGAATGACTCGTTAGAGATAGGATCAGTAGTATCCTAGAACGAGTGTGAAGAGTATGTTTTTAAAAATGAAAACAATATTGTTTTGAAAATTTAAACCAGTTTATACGTATTTGAATATTTTATTTGTATTGAATTTGGACAATCCAGTATATAAAGGTTTTGCATATACGCGTCATGAACGTATATTCGAAGTTTAAATATACTGGATAGATATAGAATCACACTCTAGTCGCTCGGAGATGATTTTGATGATGGAGCTCCATCACCAATATTTATGTTCGGGTTTCAAAGGTGTGATATCTATATATTTCCATTAGATTGGTGTGAGAACCAAAATTAGATAGGTTTATTGTTGTGATTTGGCATCAAAAACTTGATTTTCTGTATATGTATCAAAATTATGAATTTGAAACGATAATTCACTAATTGATTGCTGGTTGTGTTGTTTGTTTGATATTTTGAACCATTTAGCCTAATTGAACCGAATATTGAACTGTATTGAAAATTGTTTGAAATTGCATGCATATACATGTACTTACATTGAACAGGTCATAGCAAGGAGGCTAGAGCAAGAGAATAAAATTGTTTGCCCAACAAATAGGTACATGTTTACCATAATAATGTTTTGTTTGGGTGATGATGATTTTATGAGTCGATTGGCTAGCCGCTTGGCTTTTTCTTTTTCTTTTGGATTGAAGAAGGCCATGGGAGGCTATATGAAATATCCCGAAGTCCCCGGTGCAGGGGAGGTTATGGCGAAATTTTTCGAAAATTTAGGGTGTTAGCCAAATTTTTGAAAAATTTGAAAAGTTCTTAGAAACTAAAAAGTTGAAGAACTTGAGCCATAAAGAAAATAATGGAAGTTGAGTTGATTTGTAAAACAACTTTCGGCTCCGTTCCTTTCGGGGACAAAAAGTTTTTAAGTGGGGGAGATTGTAATAACCCGGAAAATGCGAGCCAATTTAAAAATTTTATTTTCGCAATTTTAGCGAATTTTGATTATTTAAAATAGTACTTTAAATAATATCGACGAGAAATTTATTTTGAATAGAATTCGAACGTATATATTTATATAGAGCGTCGTTAGAATATAAATATTTTATTTTAATTATAAAAGGAATTGAAAATGGCGCGGTAGTTCGATAATTCGATTTCAAATTTCAAATGAGTGTACAGGATTCAAAATAAACCGGATTTTAGCGAAACTAAAAATATTAGAATCTAATTGAGAATATCTTTCCAACGAATCCGAAAGATTGAAATTTGATAGCGGGGATCAAAAGTTATGTCCAATTGAAAATTCAGAATACTCGCTATGGAATTCTGGGCCTTAAAAATGGGAATTTTGCAAACGACCTCGGTTTTCGACGAAACCACTTTTGTTGGATCCATGATGTCAAGTTATTGCTAGATTCCAAAATTCGTAATTTTTCGAATCAATATGTGAGCGTGTCAATCAGTTGATTTTAATCGACTGGAAAATGGCCATTTTTCAAACGGTCACAGAATTCGATGAAATTAGTTTTGTTAGGACCGTATCGTCAATACGAAGCTAGGAAATATTTTTCGGGAATTTTTCTAGTTAGTATGTGGCCCCGGTAAATTGAAATGCATGTTCAAATTCTATATATAGAGTTATATGTTGATTTTGATGAAAACTGATCAAAACGATCAAATCAGCTTATGCTACATATCCCATTTTATTCGAAATGGGGGTAATTAGCTATGGACGACAGGCGGTGGGTCTCGTTTAGAGGTCGAAAATAAAAGTTGCTTTTTAGAAAATTAAATAATTAAATATATATATATTTATATATCTTCCTTTCTCCCCCCTCCTTTTCATTCATTTAGAAGAAGAAAAATTGATCTCGCGCCCCCCTCCCCCCGATGTTCCACCGCCGCCCCATCGCGGCCCCCCCAGGTGGCGCGCCGACCACCGAGCAACCCCTCCCCCCCCCTCTTCTCCTCCTCTTCCTATTTCCTCCCCTCCTCCACGCGAAACCGCCCCATTGCGAGCCCCCCCCCCCCCCCGGCGAAACCCAACGCATCACCTCCCCCACGTCGGTGACCCCTCCCCTTCCTCCCAAACCTCGCGCGACCTCCCCCTCTTCTCCCCTTGTCGTTCGAACAGCCCCCCCCCCCCCTCGATTTACGCTGTAAGTTTTTATCTCTGTTCTTTTTTTTATTTTCCCTTTGATTATATTTTCTTGTTTATAAAAATTAGGTTTTTTAAAGTAAATAAAAATCAGATCTTTAAAGTAGAAATAGTTTGGATTTTTATTGAAGTAAAAGGAATGGATTTTTCATGGTAAAGTTTACATTTTTATATAGAAGAAAATGATTTTTATTTATGTGTAATGCATAAAAAGGTTTGTTTTCAATAATGAAAAAGATTCGATTTTTAATTTATGGAAGATTTAAAGATATGATTTTTATAAAGCAGTAGTATTAAAAATATGAATTTTATATTATAGAAATAATAAAAATTTGATTTTTATAGTTTAGAATGGATAAAAATACGATTTTTATATTATATTGATGGTAAAGATTCGATCTTTATATTAGAAGTAGATATAAAAATATAATCTTTCTATAGGAAGGAGCGTTATAAAAATATATTCTTTATTGGAAGAAGAGAGATATAAAAATATAATTTTTATATAGAGAATAGCGTGATAAAAATATGATCTTTATTATATGAACACCGTTATAAAAATAGAATTTTATCTATATAGTAGCAGTATAAAAATAGAATTTTTATCCATATAGCGTAGATATAAAAATGTGATTTTTATATATGTAGTGGCCACGGGCAATGAAAGTGACAAAAGGCGAGAACGGCGAAGACTTCTACATATAAAGAGTCGCGGTGAATTGGTTTAGCTAGTCGGTGAGAACTTCTCACTTTAAATCTTGTTTTCTAGTTAAAAATATATACTAGGATGCAGATGGTGTTTAGTAGCACCCAACACCCGTTGTCCACAGACCATGGATGGCTTGTATGCTTGTTTGATGTGTTGTGAAGTTTTTTGTGATGTTGATGTGAAATGTGTTGAAATAAATTAATTATCATGAAAAATATAATTTTTAACGTGAATGTGAATAAATACATATTCATTTACAAACCGGACGGTTTATTTATGAACACCTATTTGAAGGACATTGATTGAGACGATAAATTTTACACGTCGCCCTACTGCACAAATAATATTCAGTGATTGTGGATTGAAACCCCACACGGGTGTTGGGATGATATTTGGCGTACACTCATCCCAATTATTTAGTTGTATGTCGATCGATTGGTCGACAGACTGTGTGAGCGTTAATTATTTATATTTGATGCTTATGCAGTTGTGTGGTGCACTTTGGATGATGGTTGATTGTTTATCGTTGCTATTATATACATGTGTTATATGGAATCCGTATAATTAACATTTATGGTAATTGATTGGGCCTCATTCAAATTTGGAAAATAAAGAATATTATAAAATATAGATTCACGTGTTGACAATACTCATTTGTTGAGATTAGTCATGTGTTGAAAGGAATATATATTCATGTGTTGAACGAAATATTTTAACAATAAAATTTACATATTTATCAAATATGAAATTAGAAACTAACTGGAAAATAGATAAGATGAGTGGTCTCCTGGGTATTGATCTGATGTTGGTCTCGGCTTTCGGGGTTAATATTTAGGGAATCGTTGTCTTGCTAATTTACGGTTAGAGTCTAATTAGAAATTAAACGATAGAAATCATAATTTTATAAAATATATTAAATAACAAAAACAGTCACGTGTGGACAGTACTCATTTGTTGAGATTAGTCACGTGTTGAAAGAAATATAGATTCATGTGTTGAATAGAATAAATATTCATTTGTCGAATAGAATAACGAAGTTATTGAAAAATAGAAAGCCGTGTTGATTAGAGATGCGCTACTTTGACACGAACGATATTTATATCGATTATACTCGTTTTTATAATGAACATTGAAAAGAGATTTAAAAATCGAATATAAAGAAAATGAATTCGAATTGAATTGAATATAAAATGAATTCGAATTGAAATGAATTCAAATCGAATTGTAATCGAATTGAAATTGAATTAAATAGAAATGCAATTGGAAATCAAAGTGAAATCGATTTGGAATGAATTCAAATCGAATTGGAAACGAACTGAAATTGAATTGAAATCGATTTGAATTGAAATCAAATAGAAATGAATGTAAAAATAATTTATAATGGAAAATTCAATTTTGATTTGAATTTGAAATGAAATTGAAATTGTTTTTGAAGCAAATTTGAAACGATTTATAAAATTCAATTTAAAAGGAAATCGACGAAATATATAATATATATATATATATAATGGCCTGAATAGAACGCGTCGCGCCGTGGCAGTTCGCGAATTTCGGCCATTGACTTCGAATGGATATTGCAGGAGATCTGACCGTCGGATTCTCCTAAACCGAAACCGTTGGGTTCGTATCGAAAAGTGCTTTCCAACGAATATTGGAAATTTGAAATCTAACAGTTGGATTTGGAGATACGTACAAATCAATTTCAGAAAAGGTCGTTGTAAGTGCAGTTCGGTGGCAGTTATTGAAAACCGACTGTATGAGCCTTGATAAAATTATTAAAAATATCAATAATTAGTGTAAAATCATAAGAAATGATTTTGGAAAAATTAGGATGAAAAACTCCATATTTGAAAAGATAAAAATAGTTTTTTATCAAAATGAACTAGTTATTAACTAGACTAATAATTTATTTATTTTTAAATAAATAAAATGGATTTGAAATAGGTTTTAAATAACCGGAATTTCCAATATATGAATTGGAATGGTTTTGAATCGAAATTGTCTTTGGAATATTTCGATATTAGATTCTGTGATTATACAGATATTTTTATATCGTTATTTCCAAAGCGATATTTGTGGGTTTCAGAATTTAATATTGAATATAAGCCGATATATTTTCTATTCAGAGCCTTGTATTTAATATCAAATGGGATTTGGGTTTTTCGTGAACGGTGTTTTAAATAACACTTGTTCTTTAACCCGATAATAAATAGAATGTGATTTGGGTTTATCGTTGACTGTGTTTTAAATGACATTAGTTCTTTAACCCAGTAAAAGGAGTTTTAATGAATCTGTAATTAGATTGAAATATGAATTGATAATTTAAATCATCAAATTTGGAAAGTGAGCGAGAATGGAGTATCACCAATTTTGCTCAAAAGCGATAGTTAAATCTTTAATTAGATTCGAACGTGTAATGGTAATTAATTTTACCGATAACACCATGGTGTTAGATATGGAGTATTACCAGTTTTGATTCATGGGATGAATAGGTTGGGATTGGGAAATAAAATAAATAATTACTTCGGTGTGGTTCGCTAATCCCGACTAGTTTGAAAAACCATAATTTGGTTTGAAATGACATCCAAAGGAAGATTAAATAATAAATTTAAAAGAATTTATCTTTGATAAAATTAATGGGAACCTTTCCCTAAGAATGTGAAATTTAGAAACTCACTGTAGGTTAGCTACGATGAATGGTTTCCTGGGTATTGATCTGATGTTGGTTTCGGCCTTCGGGGTTAATATTTGGGGAATTGTTCTCTTGCTAATTTGCGGTTAGTGACTGATGAATTGGAATGAGACGTATGTTGTGTTTGTGTAACATTTGTTTATTATATACGCGGGTCATTCAGAAAGGCCGGTTTTATACCTATTCTGAATAACCAATTCGACGATATGTCGAAGAGGAAGACGGTGTTCGAAGACCGGAGGTCTTCACATCGTTTGGATAATTATTGATGAACTTGATTGGGCTGTACACCCAAGAAGATGGAAATAGTTAGTGATCGTCCAAACGTATTTGGAGATCGATGGATATGCGAGGAAAGTGCATCTGGTTTCGTTCAGACCCAAAACGAACTTGTAAATGGACTGTGTGTCTGACATCGGATTTTATTCTGTGTTGATTGATTTCTATTAAATATACATCTGTTTGGCGGCGGAGAATTTATTCTCTTTCTTAACGCCCTTCTCTGAGACGTACGAGCTCAGAGGTTGTATATTGATGGACATCAGTCGCATGGAGTGAATTGCCTGTGTGGCATGCCTAAGTGGAAAATGATCAAGGCTTCTGTTGAAAAGCAAATTCTTGTGGTTGATGATCAAAGCACGGCCTACGTGGCATAGCTTTGTGTATAGCGTGGATTCGCGAGCCTCACGCCTCGGTATGAGTCAAAAACGGGATAAGGACTGCATGGAGAGCACGACGTTTCTTTCTAGCTATGGGTGGTGTCAGTGCTTAAACTGGCTGACATTTATATCATTTTTACCTATGTGGTTGTTGGAATGAGGCGCCTCAATTTTAGGTCTGTTAGGACCGTGAAACGTATGTTCAGGAATTGCCAATCCTCAAAAGTAAGAGAGGACCGGCCCTGAAGATCCAAGGGTTACCCAGAGTGCATAGTCCTGGGGCATTTGCTAGAGTGTCTCGAAGCGGAGAGGAGCTTGCCCCTTGCCTCGACTCATGATGGAAATCCAATTTCCAATACGAGATATTTCAGTTTTATTTGTAGAGCCTAGTATGGCAACATAGTATATGATAGCTATGCCGCCTATGATTGATATTTATGATTGTATATAAAATCAGAAACTAACTGGAAACGAGATAAGATAGGTGGTTTCCTGGATATCAGTCTGATGTTGGTTTCGGCCTTCGGGGTCAATACTTAGGGAATTGTTCTCTTACTAATTTCCGGTTGGAGTCTGATTAAGAATCAAAAGATAAAATTCCGCGTATCAAGCATTCTTTGGCTGTTATAAGGTAAAACCCTATCCTCCGGCTTGCATGGCATTGTGTGATGGGACCTGGGTCTTATAACAACTTCATTTTTCTTTACTTAGCATCGCGCTATTTGTTTTATGCACTGGTATTCTTGGGAGGAAACCCGTTCCATGTTATATGGCGTGGTCCCTTGATTTAACGAAATTTAAAAATTGAATTAATAACTGTTTTAGTTCTCACACCAGTCACATGACTGCCCTGGAGTTTATTGTTTTAACCTAAACTCTGGGTGCCCTTATTTTCGACACGGGCAGCTAGTAGTTTTGGTTTTGCAGATTTTATATTCACAAGATCCTGATTTACAGCTGGAACGATGCTCGGAAAGCTCTGTATCTGTGTATTACTTTCAGTTGTGTTTTGTATTGTTTTCAGTTGCTGTGTAAATTATTGTAATCTCTGATATTTATCAAATGTGTAATATTTATTCATACTCTGTATATTCTTGTATTCTGATGGAATTGTTGTAATAGACAATGAAATGTTCTTCTGTTTGCGTTCCGATGTGTCTTGTCCTCAATTCTCTCTGGGCTTTCCTTATCGGGGAAGTTTCGCGTCGTCTCATTCTTAATGTACATGTCTCACATGTGCCTATAAATGCTAGTGTACTTAGGTACTTCATTTAGTTACTTTCTAGGTGTGTGTTACGGCTAGAAATATTTTTGTCGCATTTATTAAGTTCTTTAACAAAATTTTTATAAAATTGTTTTAGAAAGACAATACTTCATTTCCAAGCAAACATGCCATTTGCGTTTATATGTTGCCACAGTGTATCACATAAATGCAAATTCTTTTGTAGTTAAAATCATGTCTTCATGTATGCTTATAGGTGAAGTAATATAGGAATTTGCTTTATATACGATTCATTAGTTACATGGGCAATTCGATCTCTATGAGATAAAAGCAAGTTTTAAATGCAAACGAAAATGGTTAAAACAACAAACACTTTTTCATAAATACATAACTAGTTAATATATACATAAAAAAATGATTACCTAATTTAAATAGATTTGATCTTACTAATATTATCAAATTAATACTAGAAATATGAAGAAATCCCATTTTACATAAGTTAATAAGTAATTTTTTTAACTAAGATAAAATTAATAAAAGCGATAAAATAAAAATTTCTTGTTTTATATTCCTGTATGCATTGATTGTAGAAATTTTAACCCATTAATAAAATATTTATTTGGGATTCCCCTTATATATAGCAGATATATAAAAATCTTATTTATATACATTGAATTATCAGTAAAATCTATAAATTATAGATTATAGAACTAGTCCGAAAACTGAGTCATTACAATCTACCCCCTTAAAAGAATTTCGTCCCCGAAATTAAGGTGTGACGAGGAGATTCTAGTTATTTCCAAAATTATAGACTTATCTCAACACAGACCTGGGTCATCTCTTAACAATCATAGCAACCAAGGCATTCGAAACACACAGGTTATCTACCCAAAATATCTTATTGCAATCAACAGTTTAATTCGCACATCAGCAATTCGATATTTATCACAGTCATCTCCATAACTAGAAATATCGGTTATTACTGTCGGAAAAATATTCTCATTTCAACTTCAATCCAGTTAAATTACATTTAACTATACTATTTTAATCTTGTTTTAGTTGAATCCTTCTATTCTAGTGTCCTAACTCCTGGTTTTGTTTCAAAACAGTTGAAATCAAATATCTTTATTTCATTTTAATTCAAAACCTTTGAATTTATCCAAACATTTGTTTTTTTTTCCTCGACATTTTTCCTATTTTTCAAATTTGTATGTTCACTATCTATACAGATTCAATTTGGTTCATCATATAACCATTTCAATTTTATAATCTGATACCAGATTATAATAGCAACCAACACATCCAAAAATAATTTTAGAATTTTTTTATATATAAATTTTGAGTAAAATTGCTTTATTTACCCAACTTTTAAAAAAAAAGAAATATAGCATGTCGAATTACTGTATTCAAGAGTTTAGATACACCTATCGATACAGGTTTTGACTACCATATCGACCAGAATTCCTAAATCACTCGATAAATTAATCAACATAATATAAACCAGTTTTTATGTTAAATACCTAATATAGCGCTCATATATTTCCACTCAAACTCAATCTAGGGTATTACTAACGCCATCTCTACCGAGTTACGCTACAGAGCCAAGGTTACTAAACCATTGCTCTGATACCAACTATAACGACCCGAAAAAAGTTCTGATCCTGATTATTAATACTAATACATATCCTGTATCACATATCGACTAATCAAACATCAGAAACTAACTGATCGTTAATAGAAAGATGTTATAGGATAAGAAATAGAGAGAAAGAAAGTTAGTATAGAAAAAAAAAAAGATAAGACAACATAATCAGAGTAAATATGAATCTCACAGCGGAACTGAATAAAGTATATTATATAACATCTTGAAATACAATTGTATTTGTGTATATACATACATCATCAGAGTACAACTCATACATAACACAACGAAAATAAATTTAGCTGTTTTAAATTTAAAATTTTATATTATAAGACTTTGTTTAACTAAGCTATACATGTATTATAACAATTTGAATGTCAGCATTTCACAATGGCTATTACGCGAATAATTGTCCCGCTATTACGAAATTAATACAACAGCCTTTTGGGTCCATTCTCTTTACTTATTTTTCTATTAATCCTCTTCTTCTTTTCTTTCATGGGATATTAAAATAATAATAATACTTTAGACTTTTAATTAAAATGCATTCTCATTCTAACCTCTTAGGCCCAAAAAGCCCAAACCACACAATCCACTATGGTTTAATTTATCACACTTATGTACCCTGTTTTCCCAATAACTTCCTTCCTCCTTTGTTTCCAGTCATCCATGAATTCACATTCATAAATGCAATTTGTCGCGCATAACACTTGTACTCTCCACTTCTGATCAACGCACAAAACACGGTTGTATTCCACTATATCCGTACCCCTCTTTTTAGAGTCCAAAACCACCCATATGTGCAGTTCCTCACAACAGTACTCTCCTTGGATCTTTACACTCGTCTGTGTTCTTTGATTCAAGTGATACTACAAAAATAAACTAATGTACCCTACTATTTTGTGTGTATATATATATATAATTTAGGCCTAGTTTGGCTCTATACGCACAGCCATAATCCCATTCAAATATCCCTGTATCCAGTTTTTCGCATGAACTTCTTCTACTTTCTTTCCATTTTTCTTCTTATGATTTAGTTTTACATTGTATTGACACATCCATTGTTCAGGTAACCAAATGACATCTATAAGCCGTAGGTTTTGGCTACAGTCAGGTAAGGTTCGGCCCAGTTTTGCTCATCTTTCCTTACTCCTGTTTTCCCATACTAAGTCTAATTGTTGATGGTGCCGTAAAGAAGAGGAAACTGTAATATGATATGTTAACTAGTGTGGAAGAGTTGACATAGTGTATTATGATTTCTAGTGGGTTAAATCTTTCACAGAAGTGGTTTAATAAGTATATAAGTTTATTAATCTTATAGGTCAACTTATGGTTTAAATAAACTTATTACAGTGGATACTCGAGTTACTTGCTGAAAGAGTTAATAATTTAACAAGTATAAGTTTATAAAAATAATATAATTAGAGCGCCATATTCAAGTGCAGGACAGAACAAAGTATGATTTGGTTATGTGATGGAGTTGTGTACCAAAATCGAAGCCACGCATGATAGTCATGTTTCCTTTAATAAAGTATGTCTTCAAACATGTTACCAGCTTACCTTGTCAGTGTTATATTTTAGTGAAAGTATAAACTTCTTTGAGATAACTAGGTACCCAACCACTCGTGTGTTGAATCTTCTTTTCTTCTTCTATATTTTCTTAATATACACATCACAGTGCACATCGTGCACTTGTGCACATGCACAGTCTCCCCCTCTACCACCGTTTGTCACCGATCATTGTCGCTAACTATGTTTCCGTGCCTAAACCCATCTTCATCTCCTGAATTCGCTCCATCATTTATTAACTTAAATTTTAAATTCAACAGCACCTTCACATCACACCATTATCAAAACTTCTTCCACCACCCACCTGCTATGCCACCAAAGTTCACCAGACATTGCCATACTTCGGTCAAAGGTCGGAGACATTCTCCTCCACTAAACCCCCCTGGTCACGGTTGGGCCAACCCCTCGACGGCGCAGTTCGTCAAAAAACTCGGCTACACAAAACAGTCGCGACTCTCTATTTAATTGAATGATCTTATTAACGAAAACAGCCGTATGGATTAATAGGTGATTAAGATTTGATAGTTATATAAGGCTTTAAAAGTATGGGTTAATAAAGGATTAAGAATTCAAACAATTGGTTATTTGTTAATTATTCTCAAAGAAAATCCGTCATTTTCCTATGATTTTTCCCACTAGATAGCAGATTTGCCTCAAGCTAATTTCAGCCTTACTTTCTTATATATTTCATTCCAAGAGTATGAATGAGATTTTCTTCCTTCAGGACGAAAAGGAGTAGAAATGAGATTTGTTTTCCTGAACATCTATCAACCCTTTACTCCAATCTCAAGGATACAGTTTCACAAATCCATGCCATAGATAAACGACGGGATTAGAAAAACATAACGGAATAGTTCTCTTTCCTTCTCATCCAGCTGAACGTGACCATGTAAATTATAGTGATAATTGAATACAAAGGATGGTTCCTATGTACAAATAAAGTATAACAAGAAGAAGCTACGTAGGTTAACAAAGACTATATTTATATACACATAACTATTTAAAAATAGATTTTTGGGTAATAGTTTACTCATACACTATTGTTGCTTTGATTTTGATTACTGTTTATAATTCTAGTTTATATGCTTCTGTCTCGGTTTTAATATGCGGATCTAACCAGCCCAATTCAGTATATTAGAAACATATATGTCTAAATATATGTATGTTTGAACTATACCAACAGAATAGTTTAAATAAACAAAACCCGTACTCACTGTGTTTTCCCCCTGTTTATTTCCAGAGTTTTAATGATTTCTTTTCATTATTTAGTGATCCGGTTAGATCGTGAAACAAGTTGTATAAACATATGTGTAAGCCTATAACCAGCATACAATCAAATCACAGTTTCAATTGAGAACCTAAATGGAGTTTACTTACTTTTATTACTAATGCTAGCTATCCATATTTCAGTTTTTCCTTTGTTTTCAGAATACATTCCAATGATTCAAATAAACATGATAATCCTGTGTATAAGATAATATCCTTAAGAAAGTAACTTTATGTAGACATGCATAAAATTCATATTCATATATAAAATCTCTAAATATTTATTTTTAGAAAGAAGATCAGAGTTTACTCACAATACAAGTGTTCACAGTTTCGCCTAACATTTCATATTTTCTCTCCGGCTCTCAGCCATTTTAAATCAGATCTGTGCTCACTCTTTTCTAACCCTTTTCCCCAGATTTTCTTTTGCCATTTGACTACGTACTAGCAAAAGACTTGTGTATGTGTATTTGTGTGGCCCTATGTATATTTATAGATGGTATGTGCAGGCTTTAACTCAGGTGGGTATTCAGATAGGCAGAGTAGACTGCAGCAGCTATATACATAGTTGAAATGAAGTCGTGTATAGTCCTTGTCATTCAGTCCTTTTCAAACTGTATGAAGTGCTCAGCTAGCTATGGATTTGAAACATGTTTATGTGCATAGCCATGTGCTAGTGTATGTGTGTTAGGAGCTTGGCTTGTAGTTGATAGTGTAGTGTGTATGCAGCAGTGTTAATGTGATATATGATTTTACAAAACTCTGAATGTTTACAAACTTAGTCCTTAAGTAATTTGGTTATGTCAGGTTCTCACTACCACAACTGCACATGCATGTATACTTAACATTTTAACAATTATGTCCTTAGTTTTCATGCAAAACAGCCCTTAGCTGCACAATCTATGTGCTTGCTGTTGCGTTTGTACTTTATACATTATCAAATCAACTTGGCACCTAAAAAAACAAGAGCATTCATGGCTTTGACAGGGAATGTGTAGACTGCAGCTACAAGTAATGGTGTGTGATGTTGTTGTTGTCCAATCAAAGTTTTCAATCTTTGTGCTTAAGCAAAGAACACCCATGTTCTTGCTGTACATGTCTCACATGTGCCTATAAATGCTAGTGTACTTAGGTACTTCATTTAGTTACTTTCTAGGTGTGTGTTACGGCTAGAAATATTTTTGTTGCATTTATTAAGTTCTTTAACAAAAAATTATAAAATTGTTTTAGAAAGACAATACTTCATTTCCAAGCAAACATGCCATTAGTGTTTATATGTTGCCACAGTGTATCACATAAATGAAAATTCCTTTGTAGTTAAAATCATGTCTTCATGTATGCTTATAGGTGAAGTAATATAGGAATTTGCTTTATATACGATTCATTAGTTACATGGGCAATTCGATGTCTATGAGATAAAAGCAAGTTTTAAATGCAAACGAAAATGGTTAAAACAACAAACACTTTTTCATAAATACATAACTAGTTAATATATACATAAAAAATGATTACCTAAGTTAAATGGATTTGATCTTACTAATATTATCAAATTAATACTACAAATATGAAGAAATCCCATTTTACATAAGTTAATATGTATTTTTTTATTTAACTGAGATAAAATTAATAAAAGCGATAAAATAAAATTTTCTTGTTTAATATTCCTGTATGCATTGATTGTAGAAATTTTAACCCATTAACAACATATTTATTTGGGATTCCCTTGATATATAGCAGATATATAAAAATCTTATTTATATACATTGAATTATCAGTAAAATCCATAAATTATAGATATAGAACTAGTCCGAAAACTAAGTCGTTACATTATATATATATAATGGCCTGAATAGAATGCACCATGCCACGGAAGTTCGTGAATTTTGACCATTGACTTCGAACAGACATTACGGGAGATCCGACCGTCGGATTCTCCTAAAACCGGAACCGTTGGGTTCATATCGAAAAGAGCTTTCCAACGAATTCAAGAGATTTGAAATATAACGGTTGGATTTGGAATTATTTCCAAATCAAATTTGGAAAATGTCGTTATAAGTGCAGTTCGATGACCGTTTGTGGAAATCGACTGTACGAGCCTTGATAAAATTATAAAAGTATCGATAATTTGTGTAAAATCATAATAAATGATTTGGACAGAATTGGGATGAAAAATTCCATATTTGTAAAGATAAAAATATATTTTATCGAAATGAACTAGAATTATAAACCAATATTTTTAAATAATTAAATTGGATTTGAAATGGTTTTAAAAATAACCGGAATTACCAATATATGAATAGGAATGGATTTGAACCGAAATTATCTTCGTAATATTTCGTATTGGATTTCATGATTATACGAATATTGTGGAGGAATTTGGAAGATATATATATATATCGTTATTCCAATACGATATTTATTAATTTCAGAATTGATATTGAATTTAAACCGATATAATTTTTATTCAGGGCCTTGTATTTAATATTGAATTGGATTTTGGGTTTGTTGTGAACTATGTTTTAAAGGACATAGTTCTTAAACCCAGTGTGAAAAGAATAAATCTTTTAATTAAGATTTAAAGAAGAATTACCAATTAATTAACATTTAATTGGAATTGAAAATGGATTGTGAATTGGGTTTATTGTGAAATATGTTTTTAAGGACATTAGTTCTTTAACCCGATTTACAGTGAAATGGGATTTGGAATTTATAAATTTTTTATTAAGATTTAACGAGAATTTTCCAAAGTAAAGTTTTTCAATTTAATATATTAAACTGGAATTGAATGGAATTCGATTAAATAATAATCGAAATGAGCTTCCGTGGAGGAAGACTATTAATATATATGGAATTTAAAAGCCTTTGTCGTTATTCCATTTATATTATTAGTCTGATATGGAAATTGAAATCGATTATATATTGATTTGTTTTTCCGTGAAGATTCCATAGTTAATGGAATGTGATTTGGGTTTATCGTAAACTATGTTTTAAATGACATTAGTTCTTTAACCCAGTTAAAGGTAGGATTACATGTCTGTCATTGTATTTCGAACTGTATGGTTGATCTCTGCTAAATATATATCTATTTGGTGGCGGAGAATTTATTTTCTTACTTAACACCCTTCTCTGAGATGTACGAGCTTAGAGGTTATATATCGGCAGAAATCAATAGTACGGTGTAGATTGTCGATGCGACATGTTTGTGTTTCCAAAGTTAAATAATCATTAATATTGATTTTTGGGAAGTTTAAAGCTAAGTGGAGTTTTAATGAATCTTTAAATACACTAAAAAAAGGAATGTAATAATTTAAATTATCAAATTTGGGAAATGATCGAGAATAGAGTATTGCCAGTTTTGCTCCTAGCGATAGTTAAATCTTTAATTTGATTTGAATGGGAAATGGTAATTAATTTTACCAATAAGACTGTGGTGTTAGTTATGGAGTATTACCAGTGTTGCTCCGTGAGATGAATAGGTTGGGATTGGGAAATGAAATCAATGATTACTTCAGTAAGGTGCACCAATCCGACTTGTTTGGAAAACCTTAATATGGCTTGAAATGATATACAAAAGAAGATTAAAGAATAAATTTTAAATAATTTATCTTTGATAAAATTATTGGGAACCTTTCCCTAAGAATGTGAATATTTGAATAAAGAATATTCTGGATAGGAATGGGGCGTATGTTGTGTTTATACCACTTGATTATAATATATACGCGAGTTATTCAGAAAGGACGGGTTTATACCCATTCTGAATAACTAATTCGATGATACGTCGACGATGAAGATGGTGGTTGAAGAACGGAGGTCTTCATATCGTTTGGATGATTACTGATGTCTAGATTGGGCTATACATCCAAGACGAGGTAATAAGTGGTGATTGTCCGAACGTATTTGGAGATCGACGGATATGCGAGGGCTTTTCTCCTGTATTTGACATATAGGACGAGGAATAAGGTGCCTTCAGTTTCATTTAGACCCAGAATGAACTTGTAAATAGATTGTGTGTCTGATATTGGATTTTATTCTATGTTGATTGATTTCTATTAAATATATATCTGTTTGGCGGCGGAGAATTTATTCTCTTGCTTAACTCCCTTCTCTGAGATATACGAGCTCAGAGGTTATATATTGATAGAAATCAGTCGCATGGCATGAATTGCCTGTGTGGCATGCTGAGATGCAGTGATCAAGGCGTCTGTTGAAAAGCAGAGTCTTATGGTTGATGATCAAAGCATAGCTTTAATATAGCACCGCTTTGTGTATAGCGTTAATTCGCGAGCCTCACACCTCAGTATGAGTCAAAAACAGGATCGTGACTGCAGGGAGTGCATAACGTTTCTTTCTAGCTATGGGTGGTGTCAACGTTTTACAAGCCCTGGCATTGTTATATCTTTTGCCTATGTGGTTGTTGGAATGTGAGGCGCCTCGGACATATCAGTCACTACGGAGCCGATGGATAGGTCTGATAGGACCGGGAAACGTGTGTTCAGGAATAACCAATCCTCAAACGTAAGGTAGGACCGACCCTGAAGATCCAAGGGTTACCTAGAGTGTGTAGTCCTGAGACATTTTCTAGAGTGTCTCAAAGCGGTGAGGAGCCATCCCTGGCCTTGACTCATGATGGAAATCCAATTTCCAATACATGACATTTCGGTTTTATTTGTAGAGCCTAGTATGGCGACATGATAGATGGTACCCATGTCGCATATGATTGATACATTTATATATGAAGTTGATTTCTTCACTTATAGTAATAATAAAAGATTAAATTTCGCGTATCAAGCATTATTTGGCTATTATAAGGTAAAACCTATCCTCCGGCTTGCGTTGCATTGTGTGATGGGACCTGGGTCTTATAATAGCTTCATTGTTCATTATTTAACATTGTGATGTTTGTTTTATGCACTGGTATTCTTGGGAGGAAACCCGTTCCGTGTTATACGGCGTGGTCCCTTGATTTATCTAACTTTAAAAAATCAAATTAATAACTGTTTTAGTTCTCACACTAGTCACATGACTGACCTGGAGTTTATTGTTTTAACCTAAACTCTGAGTGTCCCTATTTTCCGCATGGGCAGCTAGTAGTTTCGGTTTTGCAGATATTATATTCACAGAATCCTGGTTCACAGTTGGAATGATATTCAGAAAGCTCTGTATCTATATATTTGTTTCAGTTGTGTTATGTATTATTTTTCCGCTGCATTGTAATCTAATCTCTGGTATTTGTCAAATGTGTAATATTTATTCATACTCTGTTATATTCTTGTACTCTGATGGAATTATTGTAATAAGCAATGAAATGTTCTTCTGCTTGTGTTCTGATTTGTCGTATTCTCAACTCAATTCGGGCTTTCCTTCATGGGGAAGTTCAGGTCATGTCAAGTATTTTGGGAAAGGATATATATCATTTCAATCCAAATCAGGGTCGTACGTATTTATCATTTCGACCTACGTTCTTAATTCATTTTAATGATTAATCCCGGGTTTATTCAATGCCCGTAACATCGAGGGTAATTGGTTGGGATTAATCAATACAAACACTGGTCATATAAAATCAAGGTGAATAACCGGTAAATTCACATAAATAAACATTAATATGTAAACATATCAAAATCAATCCGTATATCATGTCAATACATTCCGACAGTTCATAAATTTACTAGTTATCGGATGTCAGGTGGTTTTAAACTAGAAACTATATAGAATTTTAACTTAATTGAAAATTTCGTACTAACAGTCAAATTAAGTTAAATAATCGGTGTCAATCAACATAAATATGCAATTATAACTATCAAATAGCAAACAATACAATCATATCATGACATGATATTAATTTAACTAATATTAGAATATTTTAGTTAGGTGTGAGTGGGCTTAATCACTCACTTTTGGTTCTGAACATGTTTGAAATCCAAATAAGCCTCAAAATTTAATTGCTTCAGAATCAGTCCAAACTGGCGGCATCGCGAAGAGCTTGTCGATACGATTCCAACGCAATTTATTTCTCCTAAAACAAACCTCGTAGAAGAAAGTTATAATCCTTTAAACATTTGAATTTCAAAAATGAAAACAAAACAAAACAAAACTATCTCACCACACATGAGTCGCCACGTCAGCTCCTATTATCTTCCCTCTCCAACGCTTTCCACGCAGTTGAAAACAAGCAAACCCAATGTCCCGTTCGAATTCTTGAATCACGCACACATCACAAAGCAACCGGAGTTCGATCAATCTCTACCAGAATGTTCGCCGTCATTGACTCCATCTCCGACCGGAATATGGCTCACCTCGGTGGTCACAATTTTGCACATGCCTTCGAAAACCGCTTGACATTCATGTCTAGATTCTCACAAATATATATTGAAAAGTATACGATCATCCGTATAGATCTGAAGATCTCGTTGAGAGCTACAAATTTCTCTTTGGAATCATCTCGAATCGTTGATCGGATTGAGAGGAATTAAGGATCAAAGATCGGAGAATTTCGGCCATTCGAAATATAAGAGGCGACGACCATAGAATTTAGGTTTTCAGAATGATTAAAATAATAATATTTATCGATTTTCATGTATTTAAAGCCAAAATTTGGACTGAGTCCAAATCACGCCCGCTTACTGCCTAACAACATGTTTTGACGCCTTCTGAACGCAATGGAACAGGTTTCACGGCCCAGTTCCAAAGTCTCTAGCAGTTTCTTTTAAAACTTGATTATCTAATTGAATTGTACATACAAATTTATATGCGTTTTAATTTCTTACGATCAAACTATAATTCTGATGGCTACGAAATTTTAGATCATATAATAATTTACAATTTTGGATCCAATAAAATTATTTTCATTGAATTCTGAGATTATTTGTAAAATGACAAATGACCAGTTAATTAATATAATAAAATATTCGTTTTTGTTCATTCACGTTTAAATCAAATTCAAAGATTTATAACTTCTATTCAAATAAATATAATTCAGATAAATTTATAAATTAATTATTGTTTATTGTGAACAAATTTCAATATTTACGAATTCAAATTTTAGTTCATACCATACCGATATACGACATAAATCATTAATTTTAATATTTAAAACAATTTTGTTCAAAAACATATTAAATTTAATTTTTAAATTGTAGAAAAATCTTAGAATGTTACAGTCTCCCCCACTTAAAACTTTTCATCCTCGAAAAGGCGTAGTAAGAAAATTGTAAATTTATATACTTAATCATATAATTTCTTATTCAACTTAATTGGTTCAAAAAATTTCAAAATGGAGTTTAACTTGTTATTTCTCAAATCTATATTATAAACATCCATTTTATTAATATTTTAGTTTTAAATCAGGAATTACCATACCCGATTTTTCTAGAAATTTGATTTACGCATATCTTAAATTTTACAAGTTGAAATCCAAATTTTTCTTTTTCATTAGAAAACTGTATTCAAACAGATCCGAAGGATTATTGTTTCAAAGAATTCCGACTTATTTTGGATCCTATACATTCATTTAAACTTCAATTCGTAAAATTACGAACTACAGCTTCGCGACGAGCTCGTTTTAATTAAATTAAATTTATTCGTTAAGCCTTATTAAGTTTATAAATTATAAATTCAAGTTAACTTTTTATTGTAATCCACAAACTTATTTCTCTTCAGATTTCTCATACTCAACTTAAATTACGAATTTAAATAGAAAATTCCGACTGTTCGAAATCGTTGGAAATCCATTTCTTTTCAAAATTGATAAAAAAATTTGCTTATATATTTAAAATGAGTCCATTAGCTGCTTATTTAAGTTACTTAAATCCAACTTACTTATTTCCATCCAATACTGTTCATTATACTTATTTTTTAAGTTTTTCACTTCAGGTTCAATCCCATTTTTATGCAAAAACTCAATATACATTATTTATAGTTATAACTTAGGTTTTATCCATATTTAAAATTTCTCTCCTAAATTCCACTTTTTATGGTTGATATCAAACTTATATATTATCAAAATGCTTATTCCCATAACATTTTAACTTATTATATATATGGTAAGTTATATCTATGTTATAGAAATGTTATTACTATACAAGTTTGATAGTTTCAATCTATTTCAAATTTATAATTCCAATTTCCGAAGAGTTTCAAATTTAGTTTCTATTCCTTTTAAGTTCAATTCCATTATACAATTCAGAAGTCTTCTAAAATTCCAAACTTAATTCATTTCGCTTATTTATAAATCATTCACTATCTTAGCAGTTAAGAATTCAATGTCGGGTTTGTTTTCAAAACATTGTACTATAAGATAATATATCTTTTATATAAAACCATATTATAAAGATTTAGATGAAATTAAGTTTTGCAAAACAAAGTATAAATTTTCTAAGTGGTCTCCCTTACTTAGTCTCCTGAAAATAAATGTCGATGATGCGTGCACTCATCACCGGAATCATTTTACAAAGGCAAGAGGGGAGTACACACTTATTTCAAAAATTCATTTGAAACCAATTTCTGTTGGAAACAACTTCAACATATAATTTTATTATTTTAAGCCATTTACAAATCAATATTACAAAACCACCCGAAATTAAATTATCAAATTCATATTTTACTTCTTATTTCATTACCAATTAAATTTTCAACATTTCATTATCAATTTATTTTCAATATTAATTTCTTAAATCATTCAATAACCAATAGTTTTAAATTATTGATTAATCGAGTAATCATGATGAAAATTTAACATTATCTTCAACAAAATCAAAATTCATATATTTTCAAGTAATTCTATATATAAATAAAATATAAGTCAAAACAATATTATGTCAATAAGCCCTATTCGAGTGTTTAGGAATCCTTGTCGATGCCTTGGCGTCCCAAGTATCGACCAGAATTCATAAAAACTCAACAGAACAAATCAATACAATAAATACAAAAATCATTTTATATCAAAGTTACAAGTACGCTCTCTCATATACACTCAAACTCATTCTAGGGTATTACTACCCTATCTCTATTGAGTTAAACCCAAATAGAGCCAAGGTTTTCCCTAAACCAAAGCTCTGATACCAAATGTAACATCCGTGATTTTTGACCATTCAAATCGACAATGATCCTCAATGTCAACTTAAAAAAATCAAAAATACAGATAGTTATTGGGATTTATATAAGAAAAAGAAGAGAAGAAGAAAAACAAACACAGAGTCTCACAACGGAAGGACAAACAATACTAATTAAATAACAGTTCATGAAGCTGTTAAAACATACATTTGATTTTATTTTAAAACGATTTTCAGAGTTAACTATCATAAACATACCAATGTTTGCAGCGAAAATAAATAATACTTCCGGTAAGCTCCATCTTCATTCTTCAAAATAATGTCTTTGATAACTGAAACTCAGGTTGACTCGAGCACAAATGAAAAGACAAAAATACTCGGATCAGAACTAAAATATTCTCATATTAGTTAAATCAAATTCATGCGATAATATGAGTGCAATAACTTAAGAGATGTTACGGGAATTTCCACCTCTTAAGGATCCATTAAACTAGATACTATATAATACAATACGCTATTATAATAGTGTCTACGTTTAAATATAAAATATTAAAATAGTGTAAGTGGGATTACCATTATTACCCTTACACCGTTTATAATACCGTAGTCTATACGGATACCGTAAAGTCCATCATAATCCAGTAGCTATCAGAGGGCACTCCATAGGTACGATACAAATCAAATCGTAGGGGCTCGATCAGGATAATATGACAAGGCACACGAGGAATGCCCAGAGTAGGAATATACTAGTTGCACGCCCAGACTGGTGGTAACACATAGCCGCGACTACCGTCCACCTCGAACAACACTCGCAAATCACGGATGTGCATCAAATCAATCAAACCAAGGGACTATAGTAATAAAGGAAGGAGTGTTGCCGATAGAGGTAGCTAACCCCAATTGGTCCGGTATAGCGCTGCTTTAGTCATTTTAACTATGACCCGAAGGTCAAGGACATCCATCATCGTTCTCTTTCTTCAAATCCAGTAATCGCCTCCAAATCAACCTAATTCATTCTGAAACTCCACTGCGTACACTGTTGTTAAATTGGTTTTCGGTATTGGCAAAGAGTATGACAATATCCGATCCCAGTTTCTTTAATAACCAAACGTCACCAGTCAGTTTTTTTTCTAAAGATGTTTGTACTTCATATCAAATATCATATTTTGCTTTAAAGCTCGTTTCAAAAGTCGAGATGGAATATTTCATAGTAAAATCTCCATTCAAAACCAAACTTGAAACAATTCCAACTTTAAAATAATTTGAATATTAAAATAGTTAAAAAAAGTTATATTTAATGTAGTTTAGATATAACTGAAATAGTTTGAAAATTAATAATTTATATTTAAAATAGAAATTTTAGGTTTAATAAAATCTATAGTTAAAATATTAAAATAGTTTATAAAATAAATAGCTAATTATAAAAATGGTTTATTTAAAATAAGCAATAAAATAAAATAGCTATAAGTTAGATAATTTATAAAGCAAATAATTATTGTAAAAAATATGTATACAAATAAATAGTTTTAAAAATGGTTTAAAAACATTATAGTTGGAATTAGAATTGTTTCTTCAAAATTTAACCAAACTTGAAATCATATTCCAGTTTCAAATTAATTCGACTAAATTTTGATATCCTAATTCAAAAGGATTTGACTTCCCATTTATATTTCAATTCGATTTGACAGTTCGATTTCAAACAATTGGATTTAATAATTCGATTCAAATAACTGAATTTCAATAATAATTCTCACTTTGAATTATTCGTTTATAAAATCTCGAGTTCACAATCTAATTATTATAATAAATCAATTTAATTTAAAGTAATATGAATGATGGATAAACAATTCAATTTCGATAAATTTAGTTTATATTTAGTTCAGTTTTTAACTTTAGTTATCCACATTTACAAATTCCTTAAAATTTAAAAATTTAAATTTCAAAGCTCAAAGTTCAAATTTAAAGAAAATCGATTAATAATATCACTTATTGTCTTTAACACAATATTCCAAAATTCAAGGTTAAAAAAACAATTTTATTTATCCAACCGGTGTCCGTATATAATTTTCTATCTTATGGCCAAGTAATACTTAAAATTTAATTTTAGTATTTTGGGAAAGGATATATATCATTTCAATCCCAATAATTTTAATTCATTTCAACCTACACTTTAATTCATTTTAATGATTATTCCCGGGTTTATTCGACGCCCGTAACATCTAGGGTAAATGGTTGGGATTAATCAATACAAACATTGGTCATATAAAATCAAGGTGAATAAAAGGTAAATTCACATAAATAAACATTAATATGTAAACATATCAAAATCAATCCATATATTATGTCAATACATTCCAACATTTCATAAATTTACTAGTTATTAGATGTCGGGTGGTTTTAAAATAGCAACTATATAGAATTTTAACTTAACTGAAAATTTCATACTAACAATCAAATTATATTAAATTATCGGTATCAATCAACATATATATGCAATTATAACTATCAAACACCAAACAGTACGATCATATCATGACATGATATCAATTTAACTAATATTAGAATATTTTACTTAGGTGTGAGTGAGTCTAGTCACTCACTTTTGGTTCTGAACACATTTGAAATCCAAATAAGCCTCAAAATTTAACTGCTTTAGAATCTATCCAAACTAGCGCATCGCGATGAGCTCGTCGATACGATTCGAACGCAATTTATTTCACATAAAACTGACCTTGTAGCAGAATGTTATAATCGTTTAAACATTTGAATTTCAAAAATGAAAATAAAACAAAACTATCTCACCGCACATGGGTTGCCATGTCAGCTCCTATTATCTTCCCTCTCCAACGCATTCCATGCAATTGAAAACAAGCAAACCCATTGTCCCATTCGAATTCTTGAATCATGCACTCATCACAAAGTAGCCGGAGTTCAATCTGTCATCTCCGACCGGAATATGGCTCATCTCGGTGGTCACAATTTCGCATATGCCCTCGAAAACCTCATGACATTCATGTCCATATCATCGCAAATATAGATTGAAAAATATACGATCATCCGTATAGATCTGAAGATCTCGTCGAGAGCTACAAATTTTGCTTTGGAATCATCTCGAATCGTTGAATGGATTGAGAGGAATTAAGGATCAAAGATCGGAGAATTTCGGCCATTGGAAATATAAAAGGCGGCGGCCATAGAATTTAGGGTTTCAGAACGATTAAAATAGTAATATTTATCGATTTTCGTGTATTTAAAGCCAAAATTCGGACAGAATCCAAATCAGGCCCACTTACTACATAACAATATGTTTTGATGCCTTTTGAACGCAATGGAATAGTTTTCACGGCCCAATTCCAAAGTCTCTAGTAGTTTCTTTTAAAATTTGATTATATAATTGAATTGTATATACAAATTTATACGCATTTTAGTTTCTTATGATCAAACTATAATTTTGATGGGTACGAAATTTTAGATCATATAATAATTTACAATTCTGGATCCAATAAAATCATTTTCATCACCTTTAAATCAAATTCAAAGATTTATAACTTCTATTCAAATCAATGTAAAACTCAGATAAATTTGTAAATCAATTATTGTTTATTGTGAACAAATTTCAATATTTACGAATTCAAATTTTAGTTCGTACCTTATCAATATACGACATAAATCATTAATTTTAATATTTAAAACAATTTTGTTCAAAAACATATTAAATTTAATATTTTAAATTGTCGCAATATCTTGGGATGTTACAGTTAAAGGGGGCTTTATTAAATGATCCTCCCCTTGGTAATTTAAAAAAAAGGACCCCCAACCGTTTTGAAGTGGCATTAACAATACTCTTCTTATTTGTTAACAATGCAAAATCTTAGACAATTCTGCTTTGCTAAATCCTCCATTTCTTCTCTATTTGCACCAGTCATCATAATAATTAAACCTTGGCTCCAAATCAAACATGATTTCTCTTCCACATTGTTGGAAAATTGATGGCAGAAACAAGGAACAAGTTATGTTATCGAAAAGGCCACCCCCCTGAAAGAGAAATTCTGCACGATTTTGGTGCAGTCAATAGTTTCATCCGCTACATAAGATTAACACAACTATCCTTCAAACATGCGCATTCAAGGTTGAAGGATGGGAGACTTATAGAAGACACTGCCCAAGATATTAGGCATGTTAAGAAAAAGATTTAATTTGAAGAAAATAGAAAGAGGAAAAGTAGAAAACAAAGGATGATTCTTTGTACAATTTTTTGGCTTTTCTTTTTAAGAGAGATCAGAGAGAATGAAAATGAAACATATTAAATCTCTTCAACCAATTATTCTCAATAAATAAATGCCCATGAAAAATATGGGTGTTATTATTCACACCCCGATTTATACTGTCGGCCACCAAAATTAAAAGCACCCCAAATATTTTCGTTTTCCTTTGCTGGCCACCATCTAAATTAATAACGTAGAAATGGAGAGGCCGCCATCTCCCTCATCTAAACAAACGCTTCCTTCCTTGCTTACTTTCCATTTATCTCCATTTACATACACGCCCTTCAATCAGAAAGGGCAGTTGCATTTTCTGCTGGCGCTAGGTATGTTTTTTGTTTACATTGTTTTCCATCTGTTTTGAGTTTGGTTGACGACTACGATAAAATCTAGCCCTTTCACACGCCAATTGCAACCTTGGTTTTCTTCCAAGTCCTAATTTATCTAACTTTAGAATTACAAAAATGGTAGTCAACTTTTTTCCCATTGTTTTACACCATCAGGTCAATGTACTCTGCGAATCAAATACCTAAAGCCAAATAGTTCAAGAAAAAATAACATAATCCATTTTCATAACTACATTAGCAATTTCAACTTTTATAAATGAGTACTTACTCCCTCGGTTGTAAAATGATTCGTCAAATCAAAATTTATGTCTTTTGAGTCATTTGATCGAACATCTTGCATCATATTATCACAACCATCATGTTTATCGTCCGAAATAATAAAGGCGTTGTTCAATTTATCATCATTGAAATATTCCATCTATTAACCGACAAAAAAATAATTAATGTATAAATTTGTAAAACAAGATACATAAGTTATACTGATAAAAACCCTACACGTCAAAACTAATATTGTCATTCTCTATTACAATGTCGTCAAATTTAATGTCCTCCAAGCTTGAAATTTCCAATGGAGCGGAAAATATATCCTAAAACACAATGGAAAACCATAACCATTAAAAAAAACTAACAAAATTTTATATAAAATAATAGAAAACAATAAAAATCAAGCAAATATAACCCTTTTTATCTTTATCTTCCATCTTTATTAGACACAAAAGAATATCTACTTTTGTTAGGGTTTAAGGTTTGAAATTGTATAGAAGTACGTGTTTTTAGGAGAAGTACAGTAGTGAGTAACTGAATGAAGGAATAATATATGGGGCCTAGAAGAATATAAAAAATAATCATTTGTATTAAATTTAGAATGGTGGTCGGAAGTGTAAACCGGGGTGTGAAATGTAGCACCCTAAAAATATTTACCATTAGTGAGGAATGTAAGAGGATAGAAAAGGAAAAAGACTTGTTCATGTTTTAATTATCCAACAATTCTATCACAAAAAAATTGGATGATTTAATCCATAACTAGAATTATTTAACACTAATTTACCATTTAGCTTTTAAACACTTTAGCTTTTAAACACTTTAGTTTTTAATTTTGAAATTATTAAGATGAATGTATTTTTCTTACCAATAACTACTATATCACTTGTATTATGACTTGGATGTAAAATATGATCCAGTAGTTACGCCCACATGAATATTTTTACAAATGAAAACTCCAGCAACATGACCAAAAATAGGTAAAAACAAATATGATGACACGAAACATATAATCATCGATTCTTTACATTGTTTGTTATTTTCTTTTAAATTTCAGTAAGAAATAATTGTTAAAACTAGGATAATAGCTTCATTAACTTAGTATTTGGGAAAATGTCAAAATTGGTCACTGAGACAATTTGTAATCCCTTTTCCTCCATTCGCACAGATATCGTCCCTACATAGCCTCCGTATAGGAGTGGGGTTTTGTTCCTCAAAATAGATTAGCGATATTAAGAGGTTAGACTCTCACTTCATACTCTAATTCCATGATGTTGGACTTCTAATTCCACTCCAAAAAAAGGGATGCTAATAACCTCTTGTTGTGCGAAAGGTTACACAGATGTGGAAGCACAATAAGCAGGATCAAGATTTGCCAACTGAATATCATACTAATCTGATAAAAATTATTCTATTACACCAAGTAAATAGGAAATAACTATAAAGAAGAAAAAGAGACACATAATATTTATACTGGTTCCACTATCATCAATAAGATAGTGTGCGTCCAGTCCAAAATCGAGAGATTTTACTCCACATAAGAGAGAGAGATACAAGAGATTACAATATAAGAGTTTACATGACTGCTTCTGTCAGCACTAAACAGGAATAGCTTCTGTCAGCCCAATTCCATGATTGAAGAGACACTCTGTTTGGGGATCTCTGGCTCCATGCAAGGATGGGTTTACAATGAAGTCTACCCCCAATATATAGCCAGTGAAATATATGTGAATCATCAATAAAATTACCAAGATATGGAAAGAAATAATGGAGGTCAACGTAGAGGAAACAAATGGCGCAAACATAGAAAGTAAATCAATTCTTTTCCTTAACAAAGATGGAAGAAAACAATCTTGCATTTATTTCTTTGCCATCTCATGCAAAATGCAATCAATAATTTATGCATATCCATATTAAAAATATTTATTTTCCATATTGCATACTTGATTCCACCTATTTGTGATTTTCTATTACTAAATTTAACACTCCACCTCGATGCAAAATCACATATCTCGAATCAAATTCTCTTCACAACATAAAATTCTTTAAAAAAAAAGAACTCCACCTTAAGCCAAAATCTCATAGTGAGAAAACCGAATATTTACCAAATGGGTTTCAGCAAAGCTACCCCCCATCACACCATGTTAACGAGCTCAAACTACGTTCCCGCCCGTCAATAAATGTCGTAAATATCCAGAATCCAAATAAAGTAGATTCCAAAGTAATCTCAATACCACAAAGGCCAACAAATCCTCTCAATTACCAATCTAAATACAGAGTTAGAAACTAAAGCCAATTGACAACAAAAAAGGCTAATCCAAATCTCTATACATATAAATAATCTCCTTCCTGCCACTTAATCATAACCATTTCAAACTTCACCCACTACTTGCAAATGATGCATCTTCCTCATGAAATGCACCACACAAAAACCAATGGTCTAAAAAAGTTTGTAATAACACGAAGATCTCTATCTCGACACCCGTCTATCACTTGACCTGAGTTCCTTTCCTGATCATCTTGGATCTCTCGAGCATCATCAACATGAAGACCCCTGTCTGAAATATGATCAGAAGTTCCCAAATTCAATGATCCCTTCAACACATTAAACTTCTTATCACGTCAAAGTTCCCAGATTGGAACGCTCTTCTCTCTCAACATAATCTCCTCCCCCAAAGTCTTCATTTTATCCCATAATAATAGTAGAATAATTACCAGCAAATTTGCCACTCTTACTTAAGTCCACTGATGCGCAATCTAAACAAATTGCTTTGCTCTGATACCAATATGTTTTGTAGAAACTGCACAAAATGCTCTAATACCAAACAAAGGGATGCTAACAACCTCCCCCTTTAGTGCCCAATGTTCTCGTTGCCTCATAATCTCTCACCATCCAACCGTTGTGGCTAATATATGAGCCACAATTCTGGCTAGGTATTGGTTTTAATACCACAGTTACAACCCGTACCTCCATTCGTGTAGATATTATTCCAGCTTAGTCCCCAAGTGTGGTTTTGTTCCTTAGAAGGCCTCTATGTTATTTGGAACTTGGTCTCTACTATTTAAGTCCCCAATACATACCTAGTTCCACGATGTGGGACTTATAATTCCACACCAAACTAAGACGTGTTACACGACTATAACTATGATTTACTATAGTCTATTTTTACTTTTCTTCAATTTGAAGTAACTCATCATTTATGTGAAATTAACTATGAGGATTCATATCATTGTCATTGTTTTATTATTATTTTGAATAAGGATTTTAAGGAATTATGTCATAAAATGAGCATGAATTCATAATTATGAATGCTCCTTTTTTATTGAAAATGGGTTGTATTGGTTTATTTTTTACTACAAATGTACGAGGTATCGTTTTTCAAGTGAAATGTTGTAGACTTCATTAATCATTCCCAATTTTGCAGTGTTTGTTATTGTACACACATGTTTTCTAGTATAGTAGATGCATTTCAAAGTTTTAAATTCAGTTGCATGTTGTTTTAAATTCTAAATTTATAGCATAAAATTTTACCATGCACTACCCAAAGGCTTTTGTGCATCTAAAATTGAAATAATCTTCAAACCATAAAATAGGTCGTTCATGTAATTGGAACATGTCATAACTATTTGACAGCGCACAATATTGAATATATTTGTTTAGCTTCATCATATTGTTGTTGATTTGGAAAACAAAACATAAATTTGACTCATGACACAAATCAAAGGCATTGTAATAAATTGACAATGAATTTAACTTATGAGAAGCTTTACATGGATTTTTTAATGGCTTCAAATTGCAATGATGTCATATATTACAAATTGATGCATTAAGCGCAAGTGATAAACGAACTCAAGTGATAAACATAATCGTTGTTTTTATTCATATAATTGTTTACCAAATGAAAAATTAATTTTCATTACACTTGTTCAATGGGTACATATAATCTTTACTTTTATTTTAAATCTTTTTTTAGTTTTATCGCAATTTAAGTCGGTAACTACATGTATACATTTAGTTTTGTAGTTCTCCTTACCTTTTGACATAGATATCTTGTAACACCCCACACCCGCTATAGTCACTCACTAAGGGAATGCCATAGCATCGGTGGAGTATTTTTAGTGAGTATAGAACAGTAAAATTACAACAAGACAGATATAATGTAATACTTGAAAATTTTAAAACATCATCTCATAGCAGCGGAAAGTAAAACATGTTTGGTTACATCATAAAACCATAACAAGAGTCAAGTACAAAATATCCATCCTGAATAAAATAAGTACATAATCCCACTACTCATAACAAATACCCATAACAGAAAAGATAAGATAAGCTGAGCTCTACATCTACGGTCCAAGCTCCAAGAGATAGATAAAGCAAACTGATCAAAGCCCACTAGCACTAGGCCCAACCTGAGGACCTGAAGGAAAAAGATAAAAACAACGGGGGTCAGACATAAGCCTGAGTGAACCCTATCTCCTTAATAATACAATTATTAAAGTAATTAGGGTATGATATGAACTCGGTATGGTATCTTTGGGGATAATGACTACACTAAGTTGCCCACGAACACAGGACGAACTAAGATAACCGTAAAGACGCATCTACCCACCCAAGGATAATTACTAACTGCACCACACCAGTCATTCCTACTTAAAGGTTGATCCCTTCTAAGGACTTAGAAAATTTCCCCAGTAGTCTCGTGTACCCCTAGCCACTACATAGGTGCCGTCTGCCCCTATCTCCACTAGGTGTACTTAGTAATTCTTACCCAGTAGTTTCGTGTACCCCTACATAGGTGCCGTCTGCCACTATCTTTATTAGGTGTACCCACTACTCCCCATCGATCGGCTCCCTACCGTAGATACCCGTGCTGGTCCCACAGTGGGGTGTATCACTCTCCTAAAGTGGCTACCCAATACTATCAACGGTGCACGGCTTTATATCTACACGATGCAACAACGGCTTATCTACCAGCCCGGGCCCACACACGCATATGAAACCCGTTGGACTTGCGTTGCCACCGCTAACCCGTTTTGGCCTCTTATAATCCAGCCCAATATGCGTGTCCCGTCACTCGACATGGGTCGAGCCCACAAAGATACGTTTGGGATATTGGTTGAAATGGGCCCCCACAAGCTACCCACCTAAGCTTGTCATATATCTAGTGTATCCCACTTAACCCTTTAATCATGTTTAATTACATGTTTCCACTTGGTTAAGTATTCTAATCGTATTTTCTATTGCCACCCAAGGCAACCCACTAGATTCCACATGCCACCCAAGGCAACCACAAAATTTCCACATGCCACCCAAGGCACCCACTTAACCCCTCATGTCCCACTACATGCTAATATGGTTAAGTGTTTCTTAATTAATTAAGACCGTGATCTCCCATAAAGACCTCCCACATTAGACTGGCTGTTATGACCGCCTGGTTAAGCCGGTAGAGTCCGGGCAGTCTTACGTCATAACAGAGCCTAACCTCGTGTCTTTACTTTAATCACGTATTTAATTTATGGCTAAGACCTCTCACATTGGGCTGACATTTGTAGCAACTGGTTAAGCCGGTCGGGTCCGGGCAGTTTTACACTACAAATGAGTCCAACCTCGTGTCTTAGTCGATTAATTACACCTAATTAATCACCCCCATATTAATTATCCCTAATTAATATCAAGTTTTCCATAACATGGGTAGACCTAACTCAATAGGTAAATTCCCATGGGGTAGACCTAACTCAATAGGTAAATTCCCACTTATGGTAATTTATTTTTATGGTATGCTTAATCATACCCATTTCAACATACTTTTAATTAACATATTAATTAACCCCATCGTTCCCCACGTAAATCGTCATTATGACATAACATAATAAAGGGAAGATTTACCACACATAACATGGGTTTAGCATATAACTTTATCATGGGTTAAGAGGATGTCAACTTGCATATATGAGCATGTATTAACCCAACTATATTCAACCCAAACTTGCATATTATCAAACATGTGTCTTACATAACATGTTGCATATGAACTTACATATCATCAAACATGTGATTTGCATAACATGTAGAACTTGCATTTTAGCATATACTTAACTTGCATAAGCACTCACATACTTGCATAAGCATTCATATACTTGCATAAGCTTGCATATCATGTTAAACTTGCATTTCAACATATACATAACTTGCATAAACATTCACATACTTGCATAGGCTTGCATATTATGTTAAACTTGCATTTCAACATATACATAACTTGCATAAACATTCACATACTTGCATAGGCTTGCATATTATGTTAAACTTGCATTTCAACATATACATAACTTGCATAAACATTCACATACTTGCATAGGCTTGCATATTATGTTAAACTTGCATTTCAACATATACATAACTTGCATACACATTCATATACTTGCATAAGATGTTAAACATGCATATAAGCATATACATGACTTGCATAAGTACTCACATACTTGCATAACATGTTTGCATAATGGATCCATATTCACTTAGTGTTTTGCATCATAAACATCATGAAACAACTTGCATAAAAATATCATGATTACATATTATGAAACTTGCATGACATAAGGCATATAACTTGCAAAACACATAATATTCACTACATCAAGCTTACATAAATATATGGATCCACAAACATAGCCATACTTTATCACATCTTATCATAATCAATTCAATAATTGATTATTAAGGGGATAGAAGCTCACCAAAACAAGATTAGCAAGTTAAATGAAGCAAATCCCAATGATTTAAGTAGAAGAAGATGTAGATTAGCTTGCAAACCCTCTTAGGATTTTTAGTGGAGGCTCTCCAATTTTCTAAGTGGTGGCATAATGGCCTTAGATCTATTTTTGGTAAGGATAAGGGGGGGTATTAGGGTGTATATATAGATTAGTTAGATGTTTTAGGACCATAGGATATACCCTAGAACCAATCCTAGCCTTTAAAGCATGTCTTGGGGAAGAAGTAAAGTGTAGGAACCATTTAGGGCCCAAAAAAAACAGCCCAAAACTCATCCCGGGCCTCAAAACATGAGCAGTTTTCGTTTTTGATTTTTCGTGAAACTTTGACGGGCCATAACTTGGTCATACGGACTCCGATTTACGAAAACTCGGACTCTATTTCGCGTATTTTTCCGAGACGAACGCAATGGCACAGCCCGTTTCCCCTGATTTAGAATATTAAATTTAATTCTGCTCTGATTTATGTTATAACAAGTTATTTAACATACGGGGTGTTACATTCTCCCCTACTTAAAGGATTTCGTCCCCGAAATCTCTAAGTCAAGAAGAACGTATCCTACCAACCAAACAACCATCTACTCAACCATCAAACACTGGCATCCATTGTCCTTAAACAGTTTCTAATGATGTATGAGCATATGCAAAAAGTGTGTGTATATGTTCCCTATCTAATGTATGAACATATGCAAACCATGATAGTGCCATGCATCCATTATGTATGCGAGCGAACCCTATCGACACATACAATATCTACATGAGTGCACAATCATTCACCAAAATGCATCATCCATGTGATAACACAACCATTATACATCCATAAATATATCTTCCTACACACAATTTTATGCAATATGCAATATGAAGTGACTGAGCCGATCTAGTGCCTAGAGTGTGTGTATATGCATCCACGAGCAACCACTAGCAAACACTTGCATCCACTTGCATCCATCAACCATAACATGTCTCAAACACATGTTTCAACCATAGGTTTACCCTATCTAAAGGTCAAAGGTACTAACGAGAGGACATACCAAAGATAAGATAAGTACTAGTCAAGCGATAAAGGAGAAAGTAAGGACATACCCTCAAAAAGAAATGGGTATAATGAACGCATCTTTGCTTCCGTCTCCCAAGTCGCGTTACTCTCATCTTCTCCCCATTGCACTTTGACTAGCTGAACCTCTCTGTTTCTCAACTTCCTAGTCTCTGACCCAAGGATGCGAGTAGGAGCTCGTCGAATAGTCGCATCACGCTCTACCTCCATATCCCTAAGCAAGCTTGGCTCTACCACCTCTGCGGTCTCATGCAAGCATTTCCTCAAATGGGACACATGGAATACATCATGAACACCACTAAGTCTGTCAGGCAACTCCACTCTATATGCCATCCGTCCAATCCTTTCCTTAATAGGAAACGGCCCAACAAACCTTGGTGCTAACTTCCCAACGGATCCGAAGCGAACAACATTTCTCAACGGAGATACCTTAACAAAAACCCTATCCCCAACCTCAAACTCAAGATCCGTCCTTCTCTTGTCCGCATAATATTTTTGCCTATCCTGCGCTGCTTTCATCCTTCTTCGAATCAAGTCAATCTTCTCAGAAGTCTCCCTAACCATATCCGGCCCAAGCAAGATCTTGTCCGTAGATTCCCACCAACATGTAGGTGATCGACAAGGCCTTCCATAGAGAGCTTCGAAAGGAGCCATACCAATACTGGACTGAAAGCTGTTATTATATGCGAACTCCACCAATGGAAGATGCTCTTCCCATGTACCTCCAAAATCTAAGATACAAAGCCTCAAAAGGTCTTCTAGAACACGATTCACCCTCTCAGTCTGGCCATCTGTCTGAGGATGATATGCGGTGCTCAGACACAATTGAGTCCCTACTGCTTCTTGCAAACTTCTCCAGAACTCGCTAGTGAAGATAGGATCTCGATCACTAACTATGCTAGAGGGTACCCCATGCAATCGAACTATCTCTCGAAGATATACAGAAGCTAGCCATGGAGCGGTCCTCTTGCTCTTCACAGGTATGAAATGGGCGCTCTTAGTAAGTCTATCTACCACCACCCAAATTCCTGTATTACCCTTCCTCGACCTGGGCAACCCGTCAATAAAATCCATCGAGACGCTATCCCACTTCCATTGCGGAACCTCCAATGGGTGAAGCAACCCACCTGGTTTCTTTTGCTCCGCCTTTACTTGTTGGCACACCAAGCATCGAGCGACATACTCGGCCACATCTTTCTTCATACCGGCCCAGAAGAAAACCCTCTTCATGTCTCGGTACATCTTGTCCCCACCGGGATGAATGGTCATCCTAGAACGGTGTGCATCATCAAGAATAGCCTTCCTCAAACCCTCGTCTTGCGGTACACAAAGTCTACCGTCTCTGCGCAAGCACCCCCTATCGTCTAGGGTGTACCTACTCAAATGGCTGGACGACTCCCCCCTTATGAGCTTTTCTACTAACTCAACCAACTGTGGGTCGCCCCTCTGTGCTTCTCCAACCCGCCCCAAAAGAGTAGGTCTAACTTCCAAAGAAGCTAGCAAACCGGGTACATAGTCAGTGGAAGGTCTGAAATCAAACATCGAGATAAATTCCAAGCTTCGTCGTTCCACGAACAATGGACTCAAGGACAACCTCTTCCTGCTCAAGGCGTCCGCCACCACGTTACCCTTGCCAGGGGTATACGCTATCTCGAAATCATAGGATGCTAAGAACTCCATCCACCTTTGCTGTCTTAAATTTAAATCCTTCTGAGAGAATAAGTACTTCAATGATTTATGGTCAGTGAACAACTCGAATCTCTCACCAAGAAGATAATGACGCCAAATCTTAAGCGCAAAAACGATAGCGGCCAACTCTAGGTCATGGACAGGGTAATTTTTCTCATGCGCCCTCAACTGCCTCCCACCATAGGCTATTACCCTTCCCTCTTGCATCAAGACTGCGCCTAGTCCTGTCCCACAAGCATCAGTATAAACAACGAACGGCTTACTCCCATCTGGCAGCACTAAAACTGGAGCAGTGGTTAAAGCTCTCTTTAACCGTCGGAATGCATCCTCACAATCCACATCCCATGTGAAAACCTGATTCTTCTTTGTCAAGCGAGTTAATGGGGCTGATATCTTCGCGAAGTCTTTAATAAACTTCCTATAATAACCCGCCAACCCCAAGAAACTTCTTACTTCGGTAGCATTCTTCGGAACCTTCCAATCCTGAATTGATACTACCTTCGCGGGATCCACAGCTATCCCTTCCTTGGAGACCACATGCCCCAAGAACCGCACTTCCCTCCTCCAGAAGTGACATTTAGAGAATTTAGCCTTAAGGCTATGTGCTCGAAGAGTCTTCAACACTTCCCCAAGATGTAGGGCATGCTCTTCTTCACTCTTAGAAAATACTAAGATATCATCCACAAAGACCACCACGAATTTATTAAGGAACTCCCTGAACACCCTACTCATCAAATCAACAAAGTATGCAGGGGCGTTCGTCAACCCAAATGGCATCACTAGCCACTCATAGAAACCATCCGGAGTCCTAAAGGCAGTCTTGTCTATGCTATCCTCAGCCACCCTTAACTGATGAAACCCCGTGGCCAAGTCCAACTGAGAAAATACTGAAGCGCCAACCAACTGATCGAAAAGATCATCTATCCTCGGCAATGGGTGTCTATTCTTCTTTGTGAGCTTGTTGAGTTCTCTATAGTCTACACAAAGTCTGAGGGACCCATCCGCCTTCGTAGCAAATACTACTGGAGCACCCCACTCCGATATGCTTCGTCTTATGAACCCCTTCTCAAGCAACTCCCCTATTTGCTTATGGAGTTCCCTCCTCTCACGAGGAGCCATGTGGCGCACTGGTAAAGATACCGGTTTAGCATTATCCACCAAATATATTCGGAAGTCAATCTCCCGCTTCGGAGGTAAGCCCTTCACCTCCTCAAACACAACCGGATATTCCCGGACCACTCTAATAGATTGCAAACTCTCGACCGAAGCGTCAAGCGATTCAAGATAACTTAGCATAACAGAGTCCATGGGATTACAAGAAATCTCGAGAGTGTTACCCAAGCGGGTCATCAGCCTAACAACTCTCCTTTCGCAATCAAGAACGGCACCATTACTGGATAACCAGTCCATGCCCAAAATCAACCCATAGCCCGTGAAGCCCAATACAAAAGCATCACATCTAAACTCAATGCTAAGTATAGAAATCTTCAAACCCAAACATATCATGGACAAATAAGTGGAGCCCCCAATTGGGTTTGAAACAACCAAGGGATCATCTACCAGACTGGTGTCTAAGTGCAGTAACTCAACTAATGATGATGAAATAAACGAATGCGATGCGCCTGAATCAAACAATGTATGGACAGGATGGTCAAATAGAAAAACCAGACTTTCAACGGAAATAGTTCTACCTCTCTCCTGAATCGGTGGAACCGCGAGAGCCTGTACTTGCCCCCTAGCCTGACCCGGTGCCATAAGAGTTTGCACCTGTCCTCCTGAGGTAGATCCCGTCCTTTGCCCCTTCTTAGGGCAATCCTTCACTAAGTGCCCTGCTTCGCCACAGTGGAAGCAGCCGGTCTTCTTCTTCTTGCGACAATCCTTGCTTAGGTGGCCAGGTGTCCCACAATTGAAACACTTCTTCTTCTTGCCCTTGCCACCATTGCCTTTCCCACCTTTGCTTTGCTGTTGTTGAGGTCTCTTTTGATCTCCCTTCTTCTCGGGTGCCTTATTAGCATTAGGACCCTTCTCTTCCTCATACATGAGTGCCATGTCAACTAGCTTCTCAAAGGTGGCCCCCATAGGGATGTGAGTCATAGCCAACCCATGCATAGGCTCATTCAAGCCTTTCACGAACCTCAAAGCCTTCTTCTCCGGTGTATTCACCATATCTAGGCCAAACCTTGCCAATTGATTAAACTTATTGACATATTCCTTCACCGAAAGATTCCCTTGCTTCAGAGTCAAGAATCTTTCCATATACAAGTTTTCCTCCGCCCTTGAGAGAAACTTTGCCACAAATCTTTGCCTAAAATCCGTCCAAGAGTCAACGGGGCGTTCTCCATTAGTGACCTCCCACCAGAATGAGGCCTCCCCCTTCATTAACCAAGCAGCCAACTTGACTTTCTTCCCTTCTTCCATCTCAAAGATATCTATCAACTCTTCCACCTCTTTAAGCCAATCTCTAGCCTCCACAAAGGTTTCAGATCCTTGAAAAGGTTTCCCTCCCATAGCTTTAAATTCCTTGCAAGTCTTAGCAAAAGTATCCGTGCGAGAAGGAGGGGGAGGAGGAAGATCGGGTGCTATGGTTGGTGGAGGAGCATTTGCTGGACCCGTAGTGGTGGCCCTAGCCTCCATCAATCTCCTATACCATACTGGTACCGTCACACCCTCTGGAAGATTAAGATTCTCGGTCATGCTGAAACGAAAAAGGAAAGATTCAAAACGGAGAATTCGAAGGATATAGATATGGCTATTGGGGATTATGCTTTTCTTTCAAAAACTCTTCTCTTAAAAGACATGTTTTTGAAAATATCTTTTCCAAAAGATGTTTTTTTAGAAAAATAGTTTTCTAAAAATTTTTTCTGTTCCGGTAACCTTAGCTCTGATACCACGTGTAACACCCCACACCCGCTATAGTCACTCACTAAGGGAATGCCATAGCATCGGTGGAGTATTTTTAGTGAGTATAGAACAGTAAAATTACAACAAGACAGATATAATGTAATACTTGAAAATTTTAAAACATCATCTCATAGCAGCGGAAAGTAAAACATGTTTGGTTACATCATAAAACCATAACAAGAGTCAAGTACAAAATATCCATCCTGAATAAAATAAGTACATAATCCCACTACTCATAACAAATACCCATAACAGAAAAGATAAGATAAGCTGAGCTCTACATCTACGGTCCAAGCTCCAAGAGATAGATAAAGCAAACTGATCAAAGCCCACTAGCACTAGGCCCAACCTGAGGACCTGAAGGAAAAAGATAAAAACAACGGGGGTCAGACATAAGCCTGAGTGAACCCTATCTCCTTAATAATACAATTATTAAAGTAATTAGGGTATGATATGAACTCGGTATGGTATCTTTGGGGATAATGACTACACTAAGTTGCCCACGAACACAGGACGAACTAAGATAACCGTAAAGACGCATCTACCCACCCAAGGATAATTACTAACTGCACCACACCAGTCATTCCTACTTAAAGGTTGATCCCTTCTAAGGACTTAGAAAATTTCCCCAGTAGTCTCGTGTACCCCTAGCCACTACATAGGTGCCGTCTGCCCCTATCTCCACTAGGTGTACTTAGTAATTCTTACCCAGTAGTTTCGTGTACCCCTACATAGGTGCCGTCTGCCACTATCTTTATTAGGTGTACCCACTACTCCCCATCGATCGGCTCCCTACCGTAGATACCCGTGCTGGTCCCACAGTGGGGTGTATCACTCCCCTAAAGTGGCTACCCAATACTATCAACGGTGCACGGCTTTATATCTACACGATGCAACAACGGCTTATCTACCAGCCCGGGCCCACACACGCATATGAAACCCGTTGGACTTGCGTTGCCACCGCTAACCCGTTTTGGCCTCTTATAATCCAGCCCAATATGCGTGTCCCGTCACTCGACATGGGTCGAGCCCACAAAGATACGTTTGGGATATTGGTTGAAATGGGCCCCCACAAGCTACCCACCTAAGCTTGTCATATATCTAGTGTATCCCACTTAACCCTTTAATCATGTTTAATTACATGTTTCCACTTGGTTAAGTATTCTAATCGTATTTTCTATTGCCACCCAAGGCAACCCACTAGATTCCACATGCCACCCAAGGCAACCACAAAATTTCCACATGCCACCCAAGGCACCCACTTAACCCCTCATGTCCCACTACATGCTAATATGGTTAAGTGTTTCTTAATTAATTAAGACCGTGATCTCCCATAAAGACCTCCCACATTAGACTGGCTGTTATGACCGCCTGGTTAAGCCGGTAGAGTCCGGGCAGTCTTACGTCATAACAGAGCCTAACCTCGTGTCTTTACTTTAATCACGTATTTAATTTATGGCTAAGACCTCTCACATTGGGCTGACATTTGTAGCAACTGGTTAAGCCGGTCGGGTCCGGGCAGTTTTACACTACAAATGAGTCCAACCTCGTGTCTTAGTCGATTAATTACACCTAATTAATCACCCCCATATTAATTATCCCTAATTAATATCAAGTTTTCCATAACATGGGTAGACCTAACTCAATAGGTAAATTCCCATGGGGTAGACCTAACTCAATAGGTAAATTCCCACTTATGGTAATTTATTTTTATGGTATGCTTAATCATACCCATTTCAACATACTTTTAATTAACATATTAATTAACCCCATCGTTCCCCACGTAAATCGTCATTATGACATAACATAATAAAGGGAAGATTTACCACACATAACATGGGTTTAGCATATAACTTTATCATGGGTTAAGAGGATGTCAACTTGCATATATGAGCATGTATTAACCCAACTATATTCAACCCAAACTTGCATATTATCAAACATGTGTCTTACATAACATGTTGCATATGAACTTACATATCATCAAACATGTGATTTGCATAACATGTAGAACTTGCATTTTAGCATATACTTAACTTGCATAAGCACTCACATACTTGCATAAGCATTCATATACTTGCATATCATGTTAAACTTGCATTTCAACATATACATAACTTGCATAAACATTCACATACTTGCATAGGCTTGCATATTATGTTAAACTTGCATTTCAACATATACATAACTTGCATAAACATTCACATACTTGCATAGGCTTGCATATTATGTTAAACTTGCATTTCAACATATACATAACTTGCATAAACATTCACATACTTGCATAGGCTTGCATATTATGTTAAACTTGCATTTCAACATATACATAACTTGCATACACATTCATATACTTGCATAAGATGTTAAACATGCATATAAGCATATACATGACTTGCATAAGTACTCACATACTTGCATAACATGTTTGCATAATGGATCCATATTCACTTAGTGTTTTGCATCATAAACATCATGAAACAACTTGCATAAAAATATCATGATTACATATTATGAAACTTGCATGACATAAGGCATATAACTTGCAAAACACATAATATTCACTACATCAAGCTTACATAAATATATGGATCCACAAACATAGCCATACTTTATCACATCTTATCATAATCAATTCAATAATTGATTATTAAGGGGATAGAAGCTCACCAAAACAAGATTAGCAAGTTAAATGAAGCAAATCCCAATGATTTAAGTAGAAGAAGATGTAGATTAGCTTGCAAACCCTCTTAGGATTTTTAGTGGAGGCTCTCCAATTTTCTAAGTGGTGGCATAATGGCCTTAGATCTATTTTTGGTAAGGATAAGGGGGGGTATTAGGGTGTATATATAGATTAGTTAGATGTTTTAGGACCATAGGATATACCCTAGAACCAATCCTAGCCTTTAAAGCATGTCTTGGGGAAGAAGTCAAGTGTAGGAACCATTTAGGGCCCAAAAAAAACAGCCCAAAACTCATCCCAGGCCTCAAAACATGAGCAGTTTTCGTTTTTGATTTTTCGTGAAACTTTGACGGGCCATAACTTGGTCATACGGACTCCGATTTACGAAAACTCGGACTCTATTTCGCGTATTTTTCCGAGACGAACGCAATGGCACAGCCCGTTTCCCCTGATTCAGAATATTAAATTTAATTCTGCTCTGATTTATGTTATAACAAGTTATTTAACATACGGGGTGTTACATATCTGTTATATTGTTTTTACTTCTCGATTTCATTAAACATGTTATATGATTTTTTGATAAACTTGATTACTCATGCAAAAAAAGACAAAGGAATATAGAAAGTCTTTCCAATGGCAGTTATGGCTACAGTCACCTAGAACTCTATTGCCCACCACTCTACCACTATGCAAGCAACATAGATATAGTTTACTTCTATTTAATACAACAGTCGGTCTTGCAAAGTTTGCACGTCGTAACAAAAAATTTGATATTGTGATAAATTTTCTACAACACGTGTGGTTCAAATATGTGTTTAAACAACTATATGTTAATTGTCGGTAATTGACTTTGGTGCCCACATGACTACACTTCCAACTATATACTATTATATAACCCGATACTTGAAATAACTATATACTAAGTGATATTCGTTTTACCATGTTATTATTTAATTAATGATGAATTTTATTCGATTTTTTTATTAATGTTACTTTTCTCCAAGCCAAACATTCTTCTATCTTACACATGCTCTTAGTTCACGATTCCAATTCTTTGAATTACCATAAATGCCTCCCAAGATATAAAGCTTGGTGTTATAATTTATGTAATATGCATACTGTGACATTGTAAATGTATTCATTTCATGACATTATCTTCTCACATTTCGGAATGTGTTCCTAATCAGCTAAATTACACACACACACACACATACATATATACATACATACATATATATATATATATATATACAAGTTGCTATGGATAGCTATGATGCATGAATGTTAAGTAAGCAAACCTATATGAAAACAATTTTTGGCAAGCTACTAAGCATATGTCCTAGTACATTGTCTTAAAATATAAAGTTGATGATCTCAATTACGGCAGCCTTCTTTTTCCTCAATCCACTAATAAATGCTTAAGTATATAATATCGTCTTTTAAATTTTATGCCATTAAAGACGCATTGAAAAACCCAAAAATTTAACAAACGGTGTATTTTAATATCTTATTTCCTAACAAGCACCTTGTCCAAACTGGTTAAACACTTGGACATTATGTAAAAGATCACGAGTTTTATTCTCGTCTGAAGGGATGTAATCCATTTGTCATGTAGTATGTTATATGCTATTTAACACTTACGCCTTTTTTTTGAAAAAATAATCTTATTTCCTATACGTGTGCATCTAACATGCCAAAGTACTCGTTACGTATAAAGAAAACACGAGGTTAAGCTAAATAAAACTCATAAAACTTAAGGGAGTACGCATTGGATGTAAATAAATAAAATATGATATCATGAGTTATACCCGTTACACATATCTCTTTAAATAACTGATAATATTCTACAATTTTTTTTGTAAATTATGAATTTAAAATAATGTTCTCTATCATTTATGTAATATAAACAAATTATCATATATACATGTGGTTATTCAGAAATCTCAACCAATTTGATATGTGAGGTGATGTTTGCATTATCTATAGACAAGTAAAAATGCTTATGCAATTTTGTTGAGCATGTTAGCGAATGCGGAATGGATCGTTAAGGTAAAACTGACACTAGAAGGGTGAATAGTGTTTTCAAGGAATTTAAAAACATCTAAAACTTATATGATCTATTATTTGAATCACACACCACAGATGATCACAGACACAGACTCAAACACAAACACACAAATAAACAGAAATAAAATGCAGAAAAGGAAAGAACACACCAGATTTTATACTGGTTTGGATTACTCCTATGTCCAGTCCCACGAAATGTTGGATTGCGCAGGGTTTTATTACTATTCATTATCCAAGTACAACACCCTTGATTTCACGGCCACAAGGTTACCACTGATTCCAAATGTAACGACCCGGATTTTTGATCCATTTATTTTAAATATTTAATATCATTTTGAATATTTATTTGATAATGTACTTGAATTTTTATATTTATGTTATCGATTTAAATATCAATTTTGATTTAATATCGAATATTTCAAATTATCAAAATATGAAATATAACTGAATTCGAAGTTAAAACTGAGTTGAAAATGATTCAGATAATTTATAGAAATTCAATTTAAATAGAATCGGTAATAATAATAATATATTATCGAGTAATTAATTGTTTTGAATTTAATTTATCGTTTTAAATTAATATCTTCTCTATATGATCGAATTGAACTTCGAAACCGGTCCCAATGTGTTTGGAATAGTGTTATAACATTGAAATGTCAGTCTGTACGCTAAAATAGCGGTTCGTGAGTTCAAGTTGCGAACCCCGAAATATTTGATTTGTGGATAGGATCAAAATCAAATCGGTATCTATTTAAAAAGAATAAAAATCACTTTATATCAAATCGCATTTAATATCGTTGTACTTAACCTACCCTATTCCTTTTACTCTAAGGTCCTCCATCTATAAAACTGTGATGAACACTTCTTCCATTTCTTTTGAGAACCAATCAAAGCTATAGGCAAAATTAAAATGCTGTTCCTTTTAAAACTCTTCAAACAAATAAAATGTCTGCCTTTTTATAAAATACTCTTTTTATATAAACAATCTGCTACTTTCTTCTGAATCCCAATTCTTCAAAAAAAAACTCAAATTGAGTTCGTGTAGATGGGTTCGAGCATCATGCTCGACGCTCATATTTTCGCTACAACGTAGATTAGGGCTTGGAACCGCATACGATTCAGAGGAAGGGTAGAGCGCGAGTTGATCTGCTCGTGGACTGGAGAGGAGTACGATGGCAGAGATCAACCGACAGTGCGGTGGAATCGGTGGGTTTGAAAGTCACATGAAGCACTGGTATTTGGGGATCAGTATTATCGCAATTTGTGTGATGGCTTGAAGCACATATTTGGGTAGCGGCCTGTACTAGTTCGACACTTGGTAGCGCGTCAGAAGTAGATCGAGAAGCTGATTTACATGACAGGGTCGACAAGCAGTTGGTGAGAGAAGAAGAAGGGTAGGGATGTAGTTTTTAGGTGTGATGAATTTGATGTTGAAGTGAGAAGGGGATATAGCGTGTGAACCTGAGTATATTTCTTGTGTTGGGATTAAGCCCTGGATTAGTGGTGCGTGCTTTGTATGCTTAGAAATGTAGAGGCAGTTTGTATAGTTGGATTGTTGTTTAATGTTGATGGTGAGTGGTTGCCTGTCGAGGTAAGGGAGCAGCTTCAATTCCCGACCATGGCATGTTGGAAGTTCTTGAAGTTACAGATTTTTTAAAAAAAATGGACTAATGTAAATTTATTTTAATTAATGTCATTTGATTAGATTAGATTAGATTAGTTTAAATTTATTTAGTTAGTAGTGAAGTAATTAAATTGTAACTAACCTTAATAGAATATGAAATTAGAAAGAAAAAAAGGAGTAGGATTCATTAATCATGATAATTAGCTTATTTTAATAATGATAATAAATCTTAGGAAGGTCATTATTGGTTTGATTAATTAAATTAATTCATTCAATAACTTATAAAAATCATAATTTATTTTTATTATATTAGATTCGAGCAAGGCGAAGTACATTGGAACCGAAAAGACGAATACTTCAAAATAAAGTTGGTTTGAACTATATTAGAGCTTATTGGTATTTTTGATTAAATTAAACACTTGTTTGATTTAATCAGAAACCAATGGTTATATTAACAAATAAAATCATATGAGTAAATCTCACTTAATTTATTAATTAGAATTATTTTTAGTCGTTAAAAATAATCGATGATTGGTTGCTTGCATTGAAATTTTTATGTGTATTATAAATATATTAGTTATTTAAGATTGGTTTTCGTGGTTATTATATATATATATATATATTGGTGATTGGATAGTTCCCGCAGTACCATTAGCAGATACCCGCGGTATAATTAGCGGATGACCTTATACGCCCACACGCTATGATAGTGGATGACCTTCTATACCGCGATATCCTGCCTCGAAGCGGGATGGTTATTATTTATGTTGGCTAACGTCTGTGGATGCAGGGAAACAGGTTGGAGGGATCCAACTGGATTCCTCAAAAAATATTATTATTTGTTTGTTTCACATATATTATCATATATGATGTGTTGGAAAATATGTGTTTGACAATTGGGTGTTTTTGATTGGTTGAATGTCACTGGCCCTAAAATGTTGATATAAAAATATCGTGAAAAGGATATTTGAGATTTAAAAGGGGAAATCTATTTTTAAAAATTTGAATTTTTAATGAGCTATAGAAATGTTAACTTGTTTTGAATAAATAAAACAAGTATTGAATTTATAAAAGATGTTTATAAATTAAAATACATAGGAAATTGAAGTATTGAATTTATAAACGGTGTTTATAAATAAACGGGAATGATCTTCATTGGATAATCAGGTAATTAAAGTGAATTTATAAATGATGTTTATAAATGGAATAATGTTGGGAATTGAAATGAATTTATAAACGATGTTTATAAATATAATGAATTAATTATCAACAGATAAATTTGAATATTTAAATTCAATTATGAATTTAAAAATAGAATTTGAAATCATTTGAAAGGGAACGGTTTTTATTCCGCAATTCGGAATATAAAAGGAATGGAGTTTCAAATAGAAATTTGAATTGGAAACTTGTTTAATGGATAAAACAAGGAAGTTAAATTTGTAAACAACGTTTATAAATTAAGCGAGATAGTTATAATTTGGATAATTTAAATATTTAAATTCAATTATGAATTTAAAAGTGAATTGGGAAGTGATTGAAATAGAACGATTGATTATATTTCGGAATTTGGAATATAAGTTGAATTAAGGAAAATCTAACGGATTATAATTAGAACTTGATTTCATCGAATTTTATAAACTAATTTATTTCTAATGGAATTAGAAAGTAAAAACAGAAATGGAGTTGTAATTGAATTGGTAACCGAGTAATGAAAAATCGACAATTAGAGATAATCGAAAATATTAAGTTGGATTTGAAACTGGATTTAATATATATTAAAAATATATTAGAAATTGAAGTGAAATTTATTTATAGAATGAAGTTTAACGTTTATATATATTAGTATAATTAAAACGAACTTGCCGCGGTGCGGTAGTTCGTAAATTGGCGTTTCGAACTTCAATTGAGTATATAGAACTCAATTTAAGTTGGAATTCTTTGAAACAAGAATCACCATAACCAATTTGATAATAGTTTTCTAATGGAAGAGAAAAATCTGGATTTTGTCGAATAGATTTTGAGATATGTCAAAATCAAATTTTCAGAAAAACAGCGCCAAAACCATAATGGTTTATTTAAATAAATAAAAGGATTTTAAGTAAATAAAATCCGAATTTCATTTAGGAAAAATCCAGATTTGAGTTATAAATAATATCTGAACTCGAGTGGAGTAATGAAATGATTTTTGAAACAAAATCAAATCAGATGTTTAATTGTTGGGTAGAATTAACTAATTTGAAGAAAAATTAGTTAATGGAATTTTAAATCAAAATTGGACTTTGGATCAGAAAAAGGGGTTTGTAAATTCAAATTCGAAATCGAATATGAAACTTGAATTAGAAATGGCATTCGATTGTTTTATAAACAAATTAATTTATATTTGAACGTGTTATGTTCAAATAAAAAGTGAAATAGGCAAAAAAGTTAATTAAAGAATAAATTAGCGAATTGAGTTAAAATGACCAGATTGAGTTGGAATAAATTAGGAATGGACGTATATGGGTTAGACAGGTATGAGATGAAGTGTATGAAGGTTATAATTCGTGTGCCGGACAATAATGTACATGTTTAAATTCCATATGAGTTTTTATGCACCGAATCGGCAAGCCACTTGGCTTTTTGATTTTCTTTTTGAATGGAAAGGGCCTAGAGAGGCGAGTTGAGGTTTGAACTGTCGATCGGTACAAAGGAGGTTATGGCAAAATTTTCCGGAAATTTAAGGAGTTGGAATATTTTAAAGAAATTTTTGATAGTTAGAAATCAATGTATTGATATATATAGAACTCGATAAGGAAACGAACTTGAAAATAATAAACAAAAAGAAAATCTATAATTAAATCTGGTAAAATTAGAAAGCGAAATGTATACGGGTTTAACAATGAATAATTGGTTTGTATGATGTTGATTATTTGAGGTAAGTGGTCTTGTCCGTTTTGAAGTAAAGGATGTTTTCAGTCAAGGTCTAATGTAACACCCCACCTCCGCCAGGGTGGCTCCTGCAAGCACTCTGACTTTGGAGGGGCGTTTGTACTGGGTAAACATGCATAATGATATATCAAGGCAGAACAAGAACATATGTATATATGTAAACCGAGTAAATAAGATAAGTAAAACAGCGGAAGATTTCAAACTATTTCAAAACAAGTCTGGTACAACATAATGTCAACTTCCCAAATACACAAGTCTAGATAAAAACAACATCACTAAAAAAAACTGAAATACATAAGTACTATCCCCAAAATAAGTGATAACCATAGCTAGCTTCATGTCAAGACCGTACATGAGCCAAGATCCCACAAGCAAGCGATCAGAAATCCAAGCTAAGCTCCAATATTCCCACCCTGAGAACCCTAGGGGGGAAACGGAAGAAAAGAGGCGAAAGGAAAACAGGTCAGTCAAAAAGACTGAGTAAGCCCTACTACAATCAATGTAAACTGATAAAGTTAACTGGCATGAGAAGCAGGGATGATCATAAGGATAACAACATACTAGCATGATGATTAACTAACACGGTAGATAAATGTGTCATCGCATAATCAGGTTTAAGGTTTTGCACCACAGGTGTACTAGCAAACTAACATGACTTGAATAAACAAGTATTGATCCCTTGGCCCAAGCTTTGGCCCAATAACATGAAGTGACCCTAATACGAGGTCCAATAACATGAAGTGACCCTAATACGAGGTCCAACCAAACGGTCTAATCGATCGGCTCTCTAAGCCTAACTCGTCACGTGTTGGTGTCAATACGGCCCAAACATGATTGTAGTCGGACTGTGCTGGGTCCACCCTTCAGGTGTATCAAGCCCTAGGGTGTCAACCCCTGGGCACCATAAACATGAGTGCACAGTCTCGATCTACTGGTACCCATGGGTGACTTCTCCAAATACGGACTACGTGCACGACCATAGTCCGTCCGGAACTACATCGGCGTACCACCCGACCGTCGTTTTTGGTCGCTTACCTCAAGTCCAGTAATCGTGCCCCACCCTAGCCTAGTCCCTAGGGTCATGATGATACAAACTTGGGATTACTGCTGGAGTGGACCCCCGTTGCTAGGATTTTCTAGTGGGTTAAGTATGGTTTAACCCTCTTGCTAATCATGGATTAACTTGGTTAAGTGTAACGATGAGTTCACGACTTAACCCTGATTAATCTACCAAGCCCAAATTGATTAAGTATTAAGTGGACCATGACTTAAACCCTAACCATGAGGCATTAATTAATTAATGTGCCTTAACCTCTCACATTATACTTCGTTGCGGTTACTAGTTAAGCCAGTCGGTTCCGGGTAGCTTTATACCACAACTTGGTCTAACCTCGGGTTCAAGGTACAACATGACCAACTTCTCACATTGGGTCCTATTGTTTGTAGCAACTAGTTAAGCCGGTCGGTTCCGGGTAGGTTTACGCTACAAACTCAACCCAACCTCGAGTTGGTCACACTTATATTTTCTAAGTGTCATGTCCATCATGTTTCCAAAACATATTACAAGTTTTCAAGAATTTGGGTAGACCTGACTTAATAGGTAAATTCCCAATGGGTAGACCTAACTTAATAGGTAAATTCCCAATCTTATGTTTTTATGTCTTTTAAGTTTACCCAACCCCAAACGCAATCCCATCGCTTACATATCGCAATAGCGCATAAAGGATAGAAAGAGGGAACTTGGCATAATCATGACATAAAGGTGTTGAAGCCACAAGTTTAACATGGTGGCATATGAAATGTACATATGTTCATATACTTGCATATTACATTTTTAGGCCTCAAAAGCATGCATAAAACCAAACTTAGCATATTGGTGATACATGGTGATAAATGACATGTAGAAATGGCCATAAGTTCGCATTTAGCCTCACATGCAAGTTATCATAAGAGATATGATAACTTACATGTTGCCAAAATGCAACCTTTAGCATAAAGCTTGAAGCTTTAAGCTCATAAACCCAAGATAAGCTTGCATAACATGATAACATGAACAAATTGATCAACCCAAACTTGCATAACATAACTTGCATATCATATGACAAACTTGCATATCATAACATAGCAAACTTGCATAACATAACATGATAAACTTGCATATCATAACATGGCAAACTTGCATAACATAACATGATAAACTTGCATATCATAACATGGCATACTTGCATAACATAACATGATAAACTTGCATATCATAATGATCAAACACAACTTGCATCATTCATTAACTTTAGAGTTTAAATATGAAAGTAGAAAAGGGCTTACAATGCTTATGAAGACACAAAAATATGACAAAGCCCTTATGCAATCAATTAAACCCAAAATGCAAGCTCCAATAGAAAAACCCTTGAGCAAAAATGATCAAAACCCTTACTTTATGATGTAAATATGGAAACTTGACTTGAATGCAAGCTAATGATGCTCATACAAGCTTGAAAACACTTGTATGCATGGAAAATCTCTCATAAAAATTTATTTAGGAATTTTATGAAGAGAGTGGAGGCCATGAGAGGAATGATTTTGCCATAGTTTAGTTGTATGAATGAATAATGATGATTTAGGGTTAGGTTAGGGCCTTATTTATAGAGATTAGGATTAGTTTTAGCCTTAGGATTAAACCCTAGTTCCAATCTCAGCCCTCAAAACCGACTCTGGCCCCAAAACCTAACCAAGACCCCAAAATGGTGCACCAGGCAAAACTGCCCGGCTGGACCAAGTCGACACCCAAGTCGACAGGGCTGTCGACTTGGGCATAACCATGTCGACTGCCCAGTCGACAGGGCTGTCGACTTGGGTGGTCTAGCGGGAAATTTCCCGCCTGCGCCCAACTGCCCTAATTTCCAAATTTAAACTTGAATTTGAAATCTGTTTTTACTTTGAAATTTTCTGAAAACTTCATTGGGCCTTAATCGGGTCATACGAACTCCGATTTTCGAAAACTCGGACTCTATTTCGCGTATTTTTCCGAGACAGACGCAATGGCATAGCCCGTTTCCCTTGATTCAGATTTATAAATTAAATTCTGCCTCGATTTATGTTATAACAGGTTATTGAAAATACGGGTTGTTACATTCTCCCCTCCTTAAAGGATTTCGTCCCCGAAATCTTCAAGTTAGGAAGAACGTATCCTACCATCCAACATCCATCTACTCAAAACATCATCCACGAGAAATCATTGTCCTTACAAGATTCTAAATGTTGTATGAACATATGCAAAGGTGTGTGTATATGTACTTATCTAATGCAAATATCATCAATGCAAATTATGTTAGTGAAATGAATCCATATGTATGCAATTCCTAACATAATGTATAACATCTATATGTGTGCACATAACATACATCCATATGCAACATCCATGTGATAACACAAAAATTTTCATCCATGAATAAGCGTAAACACTCATGCATATGCAATATGAGGAGTGTGTGAGCCGATCTAGTGCCTAATGTGTATAATGCATCCACGAGTAACCACTTGCAAACACTTGCAACCACTTGCAACCATCAAGCATAACATGTTTCAAACACATGTTTCATCCAAAGGGTTTCGACCTAAGGTTCTCATGACGAGATTAACACGATAAACTAGATAAACATGGATAGCAAAGAGAAAGATATGCTAACAAAGAAAAGAGATTGAGAGTGTACCCTCAAAAAGGAATGGATAAAGCCCACACATATTCTCCTCGGTTTCCCAAGTTGCGTCTTCTTCGGCTTCACCCCATTGAACCTTCACCAACTTGACCTCTCGATTCCTTAGCTTCTTGGTCTCCGTCCCCAAGATACGAATCGGAGCTCTCCTCAAGGTAGCCTCTTTCTCCACTTCCACATCTTTCAGAACACTTGGCTCAACAACCTCTGCTGATTCATGTAAACACTTCCGGAGATGCGAGACATGAAAAACATCGTGTACTCTGGCAAGCTTCTCGGGCAACTCCACTCTATAAGCCATCTGCCTGATCCTCTCTATAATAGGGAATGGTCCAACAAACCTCGGTGCTAACTTCCCAACGGCTCCAAATCGGACCACATTCCGCAAAGGAGAAACCTTCACGAAAACCATATCCCCAACATCAAACTCCAAATCAGTTCTTCGCTTATCAGCATAGGATTTCTGTCGGTCTTGGGCCGCTTTCATCCGTCTCCAAATCAACTCGACCTTCTCGGATGTTTCTCTGATCATATCAGGCCCAAGTATAAGCTCATCTGTAGTCTCCCACCAACATGTAGGCGACTTGCACGGCCTCCCATATAAAGCTTCAAATGGTGCCATCCCTATGCTTGCCTGATAACAGTTATTATATGCAAACTCAACAACAGGAAGATGGTCTTCCCAAGTACCACCAAAATCCAGAATACAAAGCCTCAACAGATCCTCGAGTACCCTATTCACCCTTTCGGTTTGACCGTCCGTCTGTGGGTGATAAGCCGTACTTAGATTCAACCTCATACCCATAGCTTCTTGCAAGCTATTCCAGAACTGACTTGTAAAGATTGGGTCACGGTCACTGACTATACTAGAAGGGACTCCATGTAGTCTCACAATCTCACGAAGATATACAGACGCTAGCCAAGATGCGGTCCTCTTGCTCTTCACTGGAATGAAATGAGCACTCTTCGTAAGTCTATCCACAATAACCCAAATGCTCGTATTCCCTTTCCTTGACTTTGGTAGCCCATCGATAAAATCCATGGAAATACTCTCCCACTTCCATAGTGGAACGTCTAGAGGATGCAATAGCCCACCGGGCTTCTTCGACTCGGCCTTAACTTGCTGGCAAATGATACATCTAGAGACAAACTCTGCCACATCCTTCTTCATCCCAGGCCAAAAGAAAATGCGCTTCATATCTTTATACATCTTATCTCCGCCCGGATGTATAGTCAACTTAGAGCGATGCGCTTCCTCAAGAACTTTTCTTATTAAATCTTCTACCATTGGAACACATAACCTTCCGTCTCTCCTCAGCCAACCCTTGTCATCAATAGAATATCGAGCGAGGTGACTAGACGCCTCTTCTCGAATCAGCTTATCCATAATCTCAACTATCTGAGGGTCTCCTCTCTGCGAAGCCCCAACTTGATCAAGAAGGGTAGGTCTGAGTTCCAGAGATGCTAAAGAACCGGTCATCGATTCAATCGCCAAAGAGAAATCAAAGGTTGCCACATACTCTAAATTCTTCATCTCAACGAATAGAGGACTCAGAGTCAACCTTTTTCTACTCAATGCATCAGCTACCCCATTCCCCTTACCAGGGGTATAAGCTATCTCAAAATCGTAAGACGCCAAGAATTCCATCCATCTTTGTTGCCTCAGATTCAGATCCTTCTGAGAAAAGAGATACTTCAATGACTTGTGATCGGTATAAAGCTCAAATCTTTCTCCCAGAAGATAATGGCGCCAAGCCTTGAGTGCATATACTATTGCTGCCAACTCTAAGTCATGAGTGGGATAATTCTTCTCATGCACTTTGAGTTGTCTACCGCCAAAGCATATCACCCTTCCTTCTTGCATCAGAACAGCTCCTAACCCCGTGCCACATGCATCGGTGTATACTGTAAATAACTTCCCTCCATCGGGCAAAGCTAGAACAGGTGCTGATGTGAGAGCTCTCTTGAGCTTCTGAAAAGCAAGCTCGCATTCTATGCTCCAAGCAAAAACTAAATTCTTCTTCGTCAATTTAGTGAGAGGAGCAGAAATCTTGGCGAAGTCCTTGATGAACTTCCGGTAAAAGCCTGCAAGACCTAGAAAACTTCTCACTTCGGTTGCATTCCTTGGAGTCTTCCAATCCTGAACTGCAACTACCTTAGCGGGATCCACCGCTAAGCCTTGCTTAGATACTATATGCCTAAGGAATCTAACTTCCCTTCTCCAAAAGTGACACTTGGAGAACTTGGCCTTCAACTGATGCGCTCTAAGCGTATCCATCACCTCCACGAGATGCCTTGCGTGCTCTTCCTCATCCTTAGAGAAGATCAGAATATCATCTACGAAGACCACGACAAACTTTTTCAAGAACTCCCTGAACACCCTACTCATCAAGTCCACGAAATATGCGGGTGCATTAGTCAAGCCGAACGGCATGACAAGCCATTCGAAGAATCCATCTGGCGTTCTGAATGCAGTCTTGTCTATACTATCTTCAGCTACCCTGAGCTGATGGAATCCAGTAGCAAGATCAAGCTGAGAGAAAACAGAAGCACCAATAAGCTGGTCAAAGAGATCATCAATCCTCGGTAACGGGTGTCTGTTCTTCTTAGTCAGCTTATTCAATTCTCGATAGTCAACACAAAGTCGGAGAGAACCATCTGCCTTGGTAGCAAATACCACAGGCGCTCCCCATTCAGATATACTTCGTCTAATGAAGTTCTTCTCAAGCAACTCCTTCACTTGCTTACTTAGCTCCCGCCTTTCACGCGGAGCCATGTGCCGAACGGGCAAAGAAACCGGCTTTGCATTATCCACCAGATAAATGCGGAAATCAATCTCTCGCTTAGGGGGCAACCCCCTAACTTCATCGAAAACATCCGGATACTCTCGAACCACTCTCACAGACTGAAGAGTTTCCATTGACGAGTCGAGTGATTCAAGATAGCACAACATGACGGGACCTCTCGGATTACAAGAAATTTCTAGGGTGTTTCCGAGGCGAGTCACGAGCCTCACAACCCTATGCTCACAATCAAGGATGGCTCCATATCTGGACAACCAATCCATGCCCAATATCAATCCGTATCCCCTAAAACCAAGAACATAAGCACTACACAAGAACTCTACACTCAGTATAGAGATCCTCAAATCCCCACATATCATAGACAGATGGGCGGAACCCCCAATAGGATTTGAGACACAGACGGGATCATCTACCAAGCTAGTACTAAGGTGCAAACTATCAACAAGATCAGATGAGATAAAGCTATGCGATGCACCAGAATCAAACAAGGTACGAACTGGAAAATCAGAAATATATACAAGGCTCTCAACAGAAATACTACCTCGATTGGGAACTGGAGCGGCATTGAGAGCATGAACTTGCCCTCCTGAAGGTCCAGCACGCTGAGTCTGACCCTGGCCTTGCCCTTGCTTCTTCGGGCAATCCTTACTGAAATGTCCAGTCTCACCGCAGAAAAAGCTTTCACCATTCTTCCTTTTCCTCTTCTTACAATCCTTAATAAGATGCCCAACTGAACCACAATAATGGCACTTCCCCTTGTTGTTCTTGCCCTAGTTGTTGTTTCCCTTGTTGCCTTGACTCTTGTTCTTGTTCTTGTTCTGATTGCCTTGACTGCTCTGACCACTTGGATTACCCTGATTTCCTTTCCACTGGGAATCAGTCTTCTTGGCTTGAGTATCATTCATCTTGATCTCTTTCTTGACATCTCCCTGAAGTAACGCCATATCAACCAAGCTCTCAAACGTGGCCCCATGGGGAATATGTGACATAGCCAATCCCTGCAACGGCTCCTTCAATCCTCTAGCAAAACGAAGAGCCTTTTTCTGAGGAGTATTCACCATATCCAAGCCAAAACGAGCTAACTGATTGAACTTGTTCACATATTCTTTGACAGACATATCTCCTTGTTTCAAAGTTATGAACCTCTCCATTTGCAGATTCTCCTCAGCAGAAGATAGAAACTTAAGCACGAACCTTGCCCTGAAATCAGCCCAAGTCTCAACAGGCCTAGTACCATTGGTGACTTCCCACCAATAAGCGGCTTCATCCTTCATAAGCCAAACCGCCAACAAGATCTTCCTCTGATCGTCTAACCCAAAGATAGCAAATAAATCCTCGGTCTCTTTCAACCAATTTCTGGCCTCTACAAAAGTCTCAGTGCCTTGAAAGTTCTTGCCACCCATTGCTTTGAAATCTTTGCAAGTCTTTGCGAAGTCAGCTTGAGGATGCTGAGGGGGAGGAGGAAGAGGATCCTCAACGACAGGAGGAGGAGGAACATTAACTACCGGAGGAGGAGGAGGAACATCTGCGGGGCCGGCTTCAGTCGCCCTAGCCTCCAAAAGTCTCCTATACCAAACAGGTACATGTACTCCCTCCGGAATAGCAAAGTTATCGGCCATACTGAAAACGAAGAAAAAGACAGATTCAGAATGGAGAAAAACGAAGGAATTTTGCTAATGGCTTTTTGGGGAATAGCCTTTAAAATAAACTAGACTTTTCTTTGGAAAATACTTTATACTTGGTTTTGAAAATAGTTTTCCAAAAGTTTTAAAAACCTTTTTGTTCCTTCTCGTAAACCATATGCTTTGATACCAAATGTAACATCCCACCTCCGCCAGGGTGGCTCTTGCAAGCACTCTGACTTTGGAGGGGCGTTTGTACCGGGTAAACATGCATAATGATATATCAAGGCAGAACAAGAACATATGTATATATGTAAACCGAGTAAATAAGAAAAGTAAAACAGCGGAAGATTTCAAACTATTTCAAAACAAGTCTGGTACAACATAATGTCAACTTCCCAAATACACAAGTCTAGATAAAAACAACATCACTAAAAAAAACTGAAATACATAAGTACTATCCCCAAAATAAGTGATAACCATAGCTAGCTTCATGTCAAGACCGTACATGAGCCAAGATCCCACAAGCAAGCGATCAGAAATCCAAGCTAAGCTCCAATATTCCCACCCTGAGAACCTGGGGGGGGGGGAACGGAAGAAAAGAGGCGAAAGGAAAACAGGTCAGTCAAAAAGACTGAGTAAGCCCTACTACAATCAATGTAAACTGATAAAGTTAACTGGCATGAGAAGCAGGGATGATCATAAGGATAACAACATACTAGCATGATGATTAACTAACACGGTAGATAAATGTGTCATCGCATAATCAGGTTTAAGGTTTTGCACCACAGGTGTACTAGCAAACTAACATGACTTGAATAAACAAGTATTGATCCCTTGGCCCAAGCTTTGGCCCAATAACATGAAGTGACCCTAATACGAGGTCCAATAACATGAAGTGACCCTAATACGAGGTCCAACCAAATGGTCTAATCGATCGGCTCCCTAAGCCTAACTCGTCACGTGTTGGTGTCAATACGGCCCAAACATGATTGTAGTCGGACTGTGCTGGGTCCACCCTTCGGGTGTATCAAGCCCTAGGGTGTCAACCCCTGGACACCATAAACATGAGTGCACAGTCTTGATCTACTGGTACCCATGGGTGACTTCTCCAAATACGGACTACGTGCACGACCATAGTCCGTCCGGAACTACATCGGCGTACCACCCGGCCGTCGTTTTTGGTCGCTTACCTCAAGTCCAGTAATCGTGCCCCACCCTATCCTAGTCCCTAGGGTCATGATGATACAAACTTGGGATTACTGCTGGAGTGGACCCCCGTTGCTAGGATTTTCTAGTGGGTTAAGTACGGTTTAACCCTCTTGCTAATCATGGATTAACTTGGTTAAGTGTAACGATGAGTTCACGACTTAACCCTGATTAATCTACCAAGCCCACATTGATTAAGTATTAAGTGGACCATGACTTAAACCCTAACCATGAGGCATTAATTAATTAATGTGCCTTAACCTCTCACATTAGACTTCATTGCGGTTACTAGTTAAGCCGGTCGGTTCCGGGTAGCTTTATACCACAACTTGGTCTAACCTCGGGTTCAAGGTACAACATGACCAACTTCTCACATTGGGTCCTATTGTTTGTAGCAACTAGTTAAGCCGGTCGGTTCCGGGTAGGTTTACGCTACAAACTCAACCCAACCTCGAGTTGGTCACACTTATATTTTCTAAGTGTCATGTCCATCATGTTTCCAAAACATATTACAAGTTTTCAAGAATTTGGGTAGACCTAACTTAATAGGTAAATTCCCAATGGGTAGACCTAACTTAATAGGTAAATTCCCAATCTTATGTTTTTATGTCTTTTAAGTTTACCCAACCCCAAACGCAATCCCATCGCTTACATATCGCAATAGCGCATAAAGGATAGAAAGAGGGAACTTGGCATAATCATGACATAAAGGTGTTGAAGCCACAAGTTTAACATGGTGGCATATGAAATGTACATATGTTCATATACTTGCATATTACATTTTTAGGCCTCAAAAGCATGCATAAAACCAAACTTAGCATATTGGTGATACATGGTGATAAATGACATGTAGAAATGGCCATAAGTCCGCATTTAGCCTCACATGCAAGTTATCATAAGAGATATGATAACTTACATGTTGCCAAAATGCAACCTTTAGCATAAAGCTTGAAGCTTTAAGCTCATAAACCCAAGATAAGCTTGCATAACATGATAACATGAACAAATTGATCAACCCAAACTTGCATAACATAACTTGCATATCATATGGCAAACTTGCATATCATAACATAGCAAACTTGCATAACATAACATGATAAACTTGCATATCATAACATGGCAAACTTGCATAACATAACATGATAAACTTGCATATCATAACATGGCATACTTGCATAACATAACATGATAAACTTGCATATCATAATGATCAAACACAACTTGCATCATTCATTAACTTTAGAGTTTAAGTATAAAAGTAGAAAAGGGCTTACAATGCTTATGAAGACACAAAAATGTGACAAAGCCCTTATGCAATCAATTAAACCCAAAATGCAAGCTCCAATAGAAAAACCCTTGAGCAAAAATGATCAAAACCCTTGCTTTATGATGTAAATATAGAAACTTGACTTGAATGCAAGCTAATGATGCTCATACAAGCTTGAAAACACTTGTATGCATGGAAAATCTCTCATAAAAATTTATTTAGGAATTTTATGGAGAGAGTGGAGGCCATGAGAGGAATGATTTTGCCATAGTTTAGTTGTATGAATGAATAATGATGATTTAGGGTTAGGTTAGGGCCTTATTTATAGAGATTAGGATTAGTTTTAGCCTTAGGATTAAACCCTAGTTCCAATCTCAGCCCTCAAAACCGAATCTGGCCCCAAAACCTAACCAAGACCCCAAAATGGTGCACCAGGCAAAACTGCCCGGCTGAACCAAGTCGACACCCAAGTCGACAGGGCTGTCGACTTGGGCCTAACCATGTCGACTGCCCAGTCGATAGGGCTGTCGACATGGGTGGTCTGGCGGGAAATTTCCCGCCTGTGCCCAACTGCCCTAATTTCCAAATTCAAACTTGAATTTGAAATCTGTTTTTACTTTGAAATTTTCTGAAAACTTCATTAGACCTTAATCGGGTCATACGGACTCCGATTTTCGAAAACTCGGACTCTATTTCGCGTATTTTTCCGAGACGGACGCAATGGCATAGCCCGTTTCCCTTGATTCAGATTTATAAATTAAATTCTGCCTTGATTTACGTTATAACAGGTTATTGAAAATACGGGTTGTTACAGTCTGAGAGGTAGTTATATCCCAACTTGATTGATTTCATTTTTAACCGATAAATAGAAAGATCCAGACTCAAAGAGAAATGTTTGAATAAGAGTTAGTTGAATGCAGTGTTTTGGGTTGTTGTAATGATGTTTTACACAACATTCGTTTTAACCCAAGTAAGTGGAAATTTGGAAATATAATAATAAATATTTCTTGAGTATAAAAATAAATAAATGGTCGTGAAAGAGATAAGTAATTGGAATGTTTTCAAATTGCAAATAAAAGATATTTTGTAAATGTAGAAAATAAAAGAAGTTGATATTTGTAAATGTTTTCCAAATAGCGTAAGAGGCCAAGATGATTATCGAAAATATTGTGTTAACAAATATTGATAAGGAAATAGAGAAATGATTTAATTAATGAAATATTAATTAAGGGGCCCAGTGACTGTTTGATGCTATGAACGGATGTTTGTTTTTCTTCGATAGTTAAATAACCGACTATCAAAGTGTTTGCCAATATCATTGTCAATATGGAGAGATCGGTTGGATTATTATCCGAGAACCACTCTGTATTGGCAGTAGCGTTGCGAATCAGATTATGTGAAAACAATCAAAGACAGAGTAAAGTTCAAGGGCTTTTTCTATTAATGGAAATTGTTCCTTCGGTTTCGCTCAATCCCAGAACGAACGTATATGGACGAATGTCTGACAGAGTATTTCCAATGATCACATAGGTTGTTCTGTACAAATATATATGGTGGCAGAGAATTTATTCTCTTAGCATAATATCCATAATATATTGGTGCAAATCAATTGATGATTAACGGATCTGACAATGTGGCATTCAAAGTGATCGTGTTATCAATAAATGATAAGCAATCATAGCCTCAGGCCTCAATAACCGGGAAATGACAAAAATCGGGCAGACAGCATGGCTATGTTGGTAGCTTCCATTAGGGTGTATTATCACCTATCTAGAGATTCATTTAATTCCTTATTCTATTCGATGCTGTCCCATTCGGGAAACGGTTGTTTATCCCAACCGTTGGTGATATACATTCGATACACGCAAGCGAAATGAGTGGTCGGTCTTGTGTGGTCGGGTTACAAGATGTTCTTGTTGAACCCAGTGTATTCTCCTCTAGAGGTACACTATCGGAAGGTGGTTCCATACCTTGTCATAGTTGGAAATTCATTACCCAATAAGTGCTCGCGGTTTTGATTGTATATTATGTCTGTGGAGCATGAGATGAAAGCATTCCACTAGATTTCTATTTATTTGATTTAGACACTATTATAATATAAAAAGAGTTTCGATATAAAGATTATTGTTTCTTTCAAAAGGATTTTGAAAGTTTAATCAGTTGTTTTGGATTCTCATAAGGGAAAAACCCGTTCCGTGTTATACGGCGTGGTTTTATGAGATATCATTTATTTTCTCAAACTGTTTTAAATTATTTACTTACACCAGTCCATGACTGACCCAGAGTTTATTTTGTTTTGTTTTACCTAAACTCTTGGGTGCCCAAATTTGTATGGGCAGTCAAGTAGTTCAGGATTTTACAGATCCATCTAAAGGAGCTTGGAGTAGGAGGCTTCAGTGTTAGATATATAATATTTTTAGTTCTACTATGTTGTAAGTGTTGTACTCTTATAATTGTATGTTATACAGTTAAAATTTTGTATTTCAAAAGTTATGATATATTTTATTCCGCTGCGATGTGAGATTCTGTGTTGTTATTTCTGTTCTTCTTCGATCTTTTTCTTCTAAGAAAAAATGATTCGTATTTCTGTGATATTTGGGTTGGACTTGTGATGTATGTACTCAACTCAGATAGTACGGATTTGCGGGCCATTACAGTTGGTATCAGAGCTTAGGTTGAGCGAATACCTAGGCTTTGGTGGGATGTTCTCATTAGAGATAGGGTCAGTAATACCCTAGAATGAGTTGAGTGTATATATACGAGAGAGCGTATTTTTAAATTGATATATATATTGTTTTATATTATGTTGGCTTATCTGTTGAGTGGATTATGAATTATGTTCGAATCATGGGATGCCACGACATCGATAGGAGTTTCTGAACACTTGAACAGAGGAATTCAACATTATATTGTTTAAAATGGGTAGACGAAATAATTTTACCAAAACCATTTTTGATAGAAAAAGGATAATTTTTTGAAATTATTATAAAATATGGATGTGTTGGATGTTAATATTATAATCAAATTAGATTATTAGAATTGGAATGGTTATATATAACCAAAACAGAATTTGTATATGAACTAAATATACAAATGAGATGAATTAAAATTGAATTCAAACCAGAATTTGGAATTTAAATCCTGGGAAGTTTGGAAAAATATTTTCCAAAGTATATTAAAGTAATATATCTTTGTTTTGAAAAGGATTTTTAACGAAAACCATTTCTGAATGGATTTTGAAAGTGTTAAAGCACTGAACTTACTTCAGTGGCTAGAAAATAATTCTGATAATGACTGCAGCATTATCAATGATCATTTTCGAGTTTCTAAGTGATGGATTGCTACCTTAGAAAAGTTTGAAGGGAATTTGATTGAAAGAAAAATATTTGGTTTGAAAAATCAAATGTTTGAATTTTGAAATGGTTATAAATATATATATTTATATGATTTCAAAAGAATTTGAAATGAAAACCTGGGAATTTGAATTTTGGAGTTTAAATTTAACTTAAGAAAGTTAAATAGACCAAAGTAAATAAATTGATCAGAATCAGTAGGAATGGAATATGAATTGGAAAATCAGTTGAAAATCATCCAGACTAAATGGACGTAAGCATATGGTGTGCAAAATAAATGAAAAGCAAAAGTTTTGGTAGAACTAAATTTGTTGAAAGGTGAAATGTTGAGTTTCACAATAAGTGGGTTTTTGAAAAGTTAATGGGTCTGAAGCATTTTTACTACCTTAGTAATTTCGGGAATGAAATTCTTTTAAGGGGGAAGAATGTAACGGCCCGGATTTTTGATCCATTTATTTTAAATATTTATTTGATAATATACTTGAATTTTTATATTTATGTTATCGATTTAAATATCAATTTCGATTTAATATCGAATATATTAAATTATCAAAATATGAAATATAATTGAATTGGAAGTTAAAAATGAGTTGAAAACGATTCAGATAATTTATAGAAATTCAATTTAAATAGAATCGATAATAATAATAATAATATATTATCGAGTAATTAATTGTTTTGAATTTAATTTATTGTTTTAAATTAATATTTCTCTATATGATCGAACTGAACTTCAAAACCGGTCCCATTGTGTTCAGAATAGTGTTATAACATTGAAATGTCGGTATGTATGCTAAAATAGCGGTTCGTGAGTTCAAGTTGTGAACCTCGAAATATTTGATTCGTGGATAGGATCAAAATCATATCGGTATCTATTTAAAAAGAATAAAAATCGCTTTATATCTAATCACATTTAATATCGTTGTACTTAACCTACCCTATTCCTTCTACGCTGAGGTCCTCCATCTATAAAACTGCGATGAACCCTTCTTCCATTTCTTTTGAGAACCAATCAAAGCTATAGACAAAATTAAAATGTCGTTCCTTTTAAAACTCTTCAAACAAATAAAATGTCTGCCTTTTTATAAAATACTCTTTTATATATAAACAATCTGCTACTTTCTTCTGAATCCCAATTCTTTAAAAAAAAACTCAAATCGAGTTCGTGTAGATGGGTTCGAGCATCATGCTCGACGCTCATATTTTCACCACAACGTAGATTAAGGCTTGGAACCGCATACGATTCAGAGGAAGGGTAGGGCGCGAGTTGATCTCCTGGTGGACTGGAGAGGAGTACGACGGCGGAAATTAACCGACAGTGCGGTGGAATCGGTGGGTTTGAAAGTTGCGTGAAGCACTGGTATTTGGGGATCAGTATTATCGCAATTTGTGTGAGGGCTTGAAGCACAGATTTGGGTAGCGGCCTGTACTAGTTCGACACTTGGTAGTGCGTCAGAAGGAGATCGAGATGCTGATTTACATGACAGGGTCGGCAAGTAGTGGGTGAGAGAAGAAGGGTAGGGATGCAGTTTTTGGGCGTGATGAATTTGATATTGAAGTGAGAAGGGGATATAGCGTGTGAACCTGAGTATATTTCTTGTGCTGGGATTAAGCACGTGGATTAGTAGTGCGTGCATTGGTATGCTAAGAAATGTAGAGGCAGTTTGTATAGTTGGATTGTGGTTTAATGTTGATGGTGAGTGGTGTCCTGTCGAGGTAAGGGAGCAGCTTCGATTGCCGACCATGGCATGTTGAAAGTTCTTGAAGTTACAGATTTTTTAAAAAAAATGGAATAAGGTAAATTTATTTTAATTAATGTCATTTGATTAGATTAGATTAGTTTAAATTTATTTAGTCAGTAGTGAAGTAATTAAATTATAACTAACCTTTTGAATAGAATATGAAATTAGAAAAAAGAAAGGAGTAGGATTCGCTAATCATGATAATTAGCTTATTTTAATAACAATAATAAATCTTATTAGGTCATTATTGGATTGATTAATCAAATTAATTCATTCAATTACTTATAAAAATCATAATTTATTTTTATTATATTAGATTCGAGCAAGGCGAAGTACATTGGAACCGGAAAGACGAATACTTCAAAATAAAGTTGGTTTGAACTGTATTGGAGCTTATTCGTATTTTTGATTAAATTAAACACTTGTTTGATTTAATCAGAAACCAGTGGTTATTTCGACAAATAAAATCAGGTGAGTAAATCTCACTCAATTTATTAATTAGAATTATTTTTAGTCGTTAAAAATAATTTGTAATAACCCGGAAATCCGAGCCAATTTAAAAAATTTATTTTGGCAATTTTAGTGAATTTTGAATATTTAAAATGAATTATTTTAAATGATAACGACGGGAAATTTATTTTGAATTGTAATTAGAACGTATATATTTATTTGAATCGTCGTTAGAATATAAATATTTATTTATATATATAAAAGGAATTGAAATTGGCGCGGTAGTTCGAAAATTCGATTTCTAATTTCAAATGAATGTACAGGATTCAAAATAAACCGAATTTTAGTGAAACCAAAAATATTTGAATCTAATTGAGAATATCTTTCCCATGAATCTGAAAAATCAAAATTTCATAGCGGGGATAAAAAGATATGCCCAGTTGAAAATTCAGAATAGTCGCTATGGAATTCTGGCCCTTAAAAATGAAAATTTTGCAAACAACCTCGATTTTCGACAAAACTACTTTTGTTGGATCCGTGATGTCAAGTTAATGTTAGATTCCAAAATTCGTAATTTTTCGAATCAATATGTGAGCGTGGCAAAGGAAAACGCGTTTGACCAGTTTCAGTTGATTTTAATCGATTGGAAAATGTCCATTTTTCAAACGGTCTCAAAATTTGACGAAATTAGTTTTATTAGGACCGTATCATCAATACGAACTAGAAAATATTTTTCCGAAATTTGTAGAGTTCGTATGTGGCCCCGGTAAATTGAATTGTGCGTTCAAATTCAATATATAGAGTTATATTTTGATTTTGACGAAAACTGATCGAAACGATCGAGTCAGCCTGCGATACATGTCCCATTGTGTTCGGAATGAGGGTAATTAGCTAGGGGCGTCAGTCGTTGGGTTTGGATTGGAGTTTGAATTAAAATTTTACCTTTTTGAAATTCAATTTAATTAAATATATTATTAAAGCAAGTCAACCCCTATACTTTATCTTTCCACTCCCCCCTACGTTTCAGATCGAGAATTAGAAAAAAAACAAAGGCGCTTAGACCTTTAACCCGAGCCCGGACGCCCATCGCTCCACCGCACCCTCTCCCCTTAGTCGCCGACGCCGCCGCCCAGCCAGCGCCTCCCCTGAGCCGCCACTACCCCCTCCGATCTCCCCTTGCTCCTCCCTCTCTCCGAAATAAAGACCCCCAAATCTATTTAAAACCCATCGCACCTCCCCTGAACTCATCACCAGACCACGGCCACGCTTCCCCCGGACCTCCAAACCTCCGATGCGATATTTCCCTCCCCCTCCTCTCCGTTCAACAACCGACAGTAAGTTTTTATTATTTGTTTTTTTTCTTTTCTAGTATATATGTGAAGGAATTGCTTTTAAATCTGATTTCATTTTTATATGAAGTTATAATTTTTGTTTATATAAAAAGTAATGATTTTTATTTACATAAAAATATAATCTTTGTGTAAGTGGTATAGAAATAAAAATATAATCTTTATTCGGGAAATGATATGATTGTTAATTATGAAAAAAAATCGATTTTTAATTTATAAAGATTCGATTTTTATATATGTAAAGAGAAAACAAAGATTTGATTTTGTCATGAAGTAATATATATAAAGATTCGATTTTTATTGTTGAAATGGCAAAGTAAAAATATAATTTTTATAAGTTAGAGAATATAAAAATATGATTTTTATATAATAAAGATGATAAAAATGTGATTTTTATAGCATTGGAATAAAAATGTGTTTTTTATTATGAACAGTGTGAATAAGAGTGCGATGGAATTGACCGAAAGCAGAACGAAATCCAACCCGTTCAGAAATAGAGAATGGAGGAGTGGAACCCTCGGTGAGAACTCCTCACTTTTATTTTTATTTCTAGTTTGAAATATATACTAGGATGCAGACGGTGTTTAGTAGCACCCGACACCCGTCGTCCACAGACCATGGATGACTTGTTTGTTTGATTGCTGTGTTGTGAAATTTGATTGTGTGATATAAAATGAAATAAAATATTTTATAGTGGAAAATATTTTATAGTTAAAAATATAATTTTTAACGTGTATATAAAATAAATATATATAAACAAATCGGACGATTTGTTTATATACACTGATTTGACTGATATTGATTAGGACGATAAATTTTACACATCGCCCAACTACACAAATAAAATCTGTGTTTGTTGATTTGAAATCCCACACGGGTATTGGGATGATATTTGATGTACACTAATCTCAATTGTTTAGTTGTATGTCAATCGATGGGTTGGCAGACTGTGTAAGCGTTAATTATTTATATTTAATGCTTATGCAGTTGTGTGGGGCACTCTGGATGATGGTTGATGATTTATCATTGCTGTTATATACATGTGCTGTAGGGAATCCATATAATAAACATTATATGGTAATTGATTGGGCCTCATTCCAATTTAGAAAATAAATTCATGAGTTGAATAGAAAATAAATTCATGTGTTGAATTGAAAATAAATTCATGTGTTGAATAAAAGCCATGTTGATTAGATTGACGCCATTTTGGATGTGAACGATATTTACATCGATTATATTCATTTTTAAAATGAATATAGAAAAGGAAGTGATTTCAAAATATAACGTTTTGAAAATAGTATCATTTGTATAGTAATGATATGAAATATTCAAATTTGATTTGAAATTGAATAAGAAGTTGAAATTGTTTTGAAAACGAATTTAAGACAATTTACAAAATACGTTTTAAAAGGAAATCGACGAAGTATATAATATATATATATATATATATATATATATTAAATGGCCTGAATAGAACGCGCCGCGCCGCGGTAGTTCGCGAATTTCGGCCATTGACTTCGAATGAATATTACGGGAGATCCGACCGTCGGATTCTCCTAAAACCAGAACCGTTGGGTTCGTATCGAAAAGAGCTCTCTAACGAATATTAGAAATTAGAAATCTAATGGTTGGATTTGGAATTATGTCCAAATCAAATTTGGAAAAGGTCGTTGTAAGTGCAGTTCGATGACCGTTGATGGAAATAGACTGTACGGGCCTTGATAAAATTATTAAAAATAGTAATAATTTGGGTAAAATCATAAGAAATGATTTAGGAAGAATTGGGATGAAAAACTCCATATTTGAAAAGATAAAAATAGATTTTTTTTATCAAAATGAACTAGTTTTGAACTGGAATCAAAATCAATTTATTTTTGTAATAAATAAAGTGGATTGGAAATGGATTTAAAAGTAACCAGAATTTCCAATAATTGAATTGGAATGGATCTGAATCGAAATTATCTTTGGAATATTTCGACGTTGGATTTCGTGATTATACAGATATTGTTATGGAGATTTGAAAGATATATTTATATCATTATTTCCAATACGATATTTGTTGGTCATAGAATTTGATATTGAATATAAGCCGATATATTTTCTATTCAGAGCCTTGTATTTAATATCAAATGTGATTTGGGTTTGTCGTGAATGGTGTCTTCATTAACACTGTTCTTAAACCCAGTTGAGAAAAAGATTAAATCTTTTTATTTAGATTTAATGAAGTGTACCAATTAAATGGTATTTGAATTGGAATTGAATTTGAATTGATTTTGGGTTTATCGTGAATGGTGTTTTAAATAACACTTGTTCTTTAACCCGATAATTAATGGGATGTGATTTTGGGTTATAGTGAACCGTGTTTTAAATGACATTGGTTCTTTAACCCAGTTAAAGACAGGAGGTGATTTCCCAAGTTAAATAATCATTAATATTGATTTTTGGGAAGATTAAAACCAAGTGGAGTTTTAATTAATCTTTAGTTAGATTGAAATGATCGAGAATGGAGTATTACCAGTTTTGCTCCAGGCGATAGTTAAATCTTTAGTTAGATTTGAACGTGAAATGGTAGTTGAATTTACCGATAACACCGTGGTGTTAGATATGAAGTATGACCAGTTTTACTTCATGGGATGAATAGGTTGGGATTGGGAAATAAAATAAATGATTACTTCGGTGTGGTTCGCTAATCCCGGCTAGTTTGAAGTGATATTCAAAGGAAGATTAAAGAATAAATTTAAAAGAATTTATCTTTGATAAAATTAATGGGAACCTTTCCCAAAGTATAAGAATATTTGAATAAAAGATTATTCTGAATTGGAATGAGGCGTATGTTGTGTTTGTGTAACACTGGTTTATTATATACGCGAGTTATACAGAAAGAACGGGTTTATCCCATTCTGAATAACTGATTCGACGTGGTGTCGAGGGTGAAGATGGTGGTCGAAGACCGGAGATCTTCACGTCGTTTGGATAATTACTGATGATTTTGATTGGGCCGTACACCCAAGAGGAGGGGATCAGTTGGTGATCGTCCAGATGTACTTGGAGATCGATGGATATGCGAGGTACAAGGTGCCTCCGGTTTCGTTCAGACCCAGAACGGACTTGTAAATGGACTGTGTGTCTGACATTGGATATCATTCTGTGTGATTGATAGATATCGGTTGCATGGAGTGGTTTGCCTGTGTGGCATGCTAAGATGCAAATGATCAAGGCTTCTGTTGAAAAGCAGAGTCTTGTGGTTGATGATCAAAGCACCGCCTGTGTGACATAGCTTTGTGTAACGTTGATTCGCGAGCCTCACACCCCGGTTGTGAACCAGAAACGGGAGAGGACCTCAGGGAGGGCATGCGTTTCCTTCTAGCTAGAAGTGGCGTCAGTGGTTTTACACTCCCTGACTAGTTTGACTTATGTGGTTGTTGCTGTTGCGAGGCGCCTGGATATATCGGTGACTATGTGAAGCTGATGGAGTCATTTGTTGACTCATTGACACCGCAAAGGGTGGGGAAACGCAGTGTTCATGCACTTTAATCCACATCGGTGGACCGGCCCTGACAATCCAAAGGTCCCTCGAGCTTTGACCTGAGGGGCGGGCTAGAGCGTCTCGAATCGGTAGAGGAATATCTTTTGCCTCGGTTCACAGATGGAAATCCAACTTCCAATACGTGACTTTGCAGTTTTGATTGTAGAGCCTAGTATGGCAACAAAGTGGGATGGGGCCCTTATGCCGTCTATGATTAATACTTATGATTGAAATTGTTTTCTTCACTTCAATCCGGGCTTTCCTTGTCGGGGAAGTTCGGGTTATGATAGTTGGTATCAGAGCTTTGGTTTACAAAGCTCGAGAACAAGACACGTTAGAACCAAACGAAAGAATTCATCAGAAATTGGATTAGTAATATTCAATAAGAATGACTCGTTAGAGATGAGATCAGTAGCGTCCTAGAACGAGTGTGAAGAGTATATTTTTAGAATGAAAACAAGTTTTGATTTGAAATTTAAATCAATTATTCGTGTTTGATTATTTATTTTATATGGAATTTGGACAATCCAGTATATAAAGATTTTGCATATACGCCTAGCTAGCGTGTGTACGAAGCCTTAAATATAGCGTGTGTACGAAGCCTTAAATATACTGGATAGATATAGAATCACACTCTAGTCGCCCGGGTCTGATTCTGATAATGGCGCGCCATCATCAGTGTTTATATTCGAGTGACGAAAGTGATGTTTCTATATATTTCCAATTGATTGGTGTGAGAACCAAAATTAGACAGGGCCTATTGTTGTGATTTGGCACCAAAAATGTGACTTTTGACTATATATCAAAGTTATGAATTTGAAAAGATAATCAACTAATTGATTGATGGTTGTGTTGTTTGATTATTATTTGATTAATTAAATGTTGAACATTTAGCCAAATTGTATCAAATAGTGAATTGTATTGAAAATTTGTCGCATCTGCATACGTATACATGTACTTATATTAAACAGGTCATAGCAAGGAGGCTAGAGCAGAAGAATAAAATTGTTTGCCCGACAACTAGGTACATGTTTACAAATTTGTTGGGTTTGGATGATTTTTATGAGCCGATTGGCTAACCGCTTGGCTGTTTCTTTTTCTTTTTGTATTGATGAGGGCCATTGGAGGCTATTTGAAATATCCCGAAGTCCCCGGTGCAAGGGAGGTTATGGCGAAACTTTTCGGAAATTTAGGGTGTTAGCCAAATTTGAAAAGTTCTTAGAAACTGAAAAGTTGAAGAACTTAAGCCGTATAGAAAATAATGAAAGTTGAGTTAATTTGTGAAACATCTTTCGGTTTCGTTCCTTTTCGGGGAAGAAAAGTTTTAAGTGGGGGAGATTGTAATAACCCGGAAATCCAAGCCAATTTAAAATTTTTATTTTGGCAATTTTAGTGAATTTTGAATATTTAAAATGAATTATTTTAAATAATAACGACGAGAAATTTATTTTGAATAGAAATTAGAACGTATATATTTATTTGAATCATCGCTAGAATATAAATATTTATTTATATATATAAAAGGAATTGAAATTGGCGCGGTAGTTCGAAAATTCGATTTCTAATTTCAAATGAATGTACAGGATTCAAAATAAACTGGATTTTAGTGAAACCAAAAATATTTGAATCTAATTGAGAATATCTTTCCAACGAATCCGAAAAATCAAAATTTCATAGCGGGGATAAAAAGATATGCCCAGTTGAAAATTCAGAATAGTCGCTATGGAATTCTGGCCCTTAAAAATGGAAATTTTGCAAATGACCTCGGTTTTCGACGAAACTACTTTTGTTGGATCCGTGATGTCAAGTTAATGTTAGATTCCAAAATTCGTAATTTTTCGAATCAATATGTGAGCGTGGCAAAGGAAAACACGTTTCACCAGTTTTAGTTGATTTTAATCGATTGGAAAATGTCCATTTTTCAAACGGTCTCAGAATTTGACGAAATTAGTTTTGTTATGACCATATCGTCAATACGAACTAGAAAATATTTTTTGGGAATCTGTAGAGTTTGTATGTGGCCCAGGTAAATTGAAATGTGCGTTCAAATTCAATATATAGAGTTATATTTTGATTTTGATGAAAACTGGTCGAAACGATCGAGTCAGCCTGCGGTACATGCCCCATTGTGTTCAGAATGAGAGTAATTAGCTAGGGGCGTCAGTCGTTGGGTTTGGATTGGAGTTTGAATTAAAAACTTACCTTTTTGAAATTCAATTTAATTAAATATATTATTAAAGCAAGTCAACCAATATACTTTCTCTTTCCACTCCCCCCCCCCCCCCCCCCCCCGCATTTCAGATTGAGAATTAGGAAGAAAAAAACAAAGGCGCTTAGACCTTTAACCCTAGCCTCGACGCCCATCGCTCCACCGCGCCCTCTCCCCTCAGTCGCCGCCGCCCAGCCAGCGCCTCCCCTGAGCCGCCACTACCCCCTCCGATCTCCCCTTGCTCCTCCCTCTCTCCGAAATAAAGACCCCCAAATCAATTTAAAACCCGCCGCACCTCCCCTGAACCCATCAGCAGACCACGGCCAAGCCTCCCCCGGACCTCCATACCTCCGACGCGATATTTTCCTCCCCCTCCTCTTCGTTCAACAGTCGACAGTAAGTTTTTATTATTTGTTTTTTTTCTAGTATATATATGAAGGCATTGCTTTTAAATCTGATTTCATTTTTATATGAAGTTATAATTTTTGTTTATATAAAAAGTAATGATTTTTATTTACATAAAAATATAATCTTTATGTAAGTAGTTTAGAAATAAAAATATAATCTTTATGTAAGTGGTATAGAAGTAAAAATATAATCTTTACTCGGGAAACGATATGATTGTTAATTAGGAAAAAAAATAGATTTTTAATTTATAAAGATTCGATTTTTATATATGTAAAGAGAAAACAAAGATTTGATTTTGTCATGAAGTAGTGTATATAAAGATTCGATTTTTATTGTTGAAATGGCAAAGTAAAAATATAATTTTTATAAGTTAGAGAATATAAAAATATGATTTTTATATAGTAGAGATAATAAAAATGTGATTTTTATAGCGTTGGAATAAAAATGTGATTTTTATTATGAACAGTGTGAATAAGAGTGCGATGGAATTGACCGAAAGCAGAACGAAATCCAACCCATTCAAAAATAGAGAATGGAGGAGTGGAACCCTCGGTGAGAACTCCTCACTTTTATTTTTATTTCTAGTTTGAAATATATACTAGGATGCAAACGGTGTTCAGTAGCACCCGACACCCGTCGTCCACAGACCATGGATGACTTGTTTGTTTGATTGATGTGTTGTGAAATTTTATTGTGTGATGTGAAATGAAATAAAATATTTTATAGTTAAAATATAATTTTTAACGTGTATATAAAATAAATATTTATAAACAAATCGGACGATTTGTTTATATACACTGATTTGACTGATATTGATTGGGACGATAAATTTTACACATCGCCCAACTGTACAAATAAAATCTGTGTTTGTTGATTTGAAACCCCACACGGGTATTGGGATGATATTTGATGTACACTAATCCCAATTGTTTAGTTGTATGTCAATCGATGGGTTGACAGACTCTGTAAGCGTTAATTACTTATATTTAATGCTTATGCAGTTGTGTGGTGCACTCTGGATGATGGTTGATGATTTATCGTTGTTGTTATATACATGTGTTGTAGGGAATCCATATAATAAACATTTTATGGTAATTGATTGGGCCTCATTCCAATTTAGAAAATAAATTCATGTGTTGAATAGAAAATAAATTCATGTGTTGAATTGAAAATAAATTCATGTGTTGAATTGAAAATAAATTCATGTGTTGAATAAAAGCCGTGTTGATTAGATTGACGCCATTTTGGACGTGAACGATATTTATATCGATTATATTCGTTTTTAAAATGAATATAGAAAAGGAAGTGATTTCAAAATATAACGTTTTGAAAATAGTATCATTTATATGGTAATGATATGAAATATTCAAATTTGATTTGAAATTGAATATGAAGTTGAAATTGTTTTGAAAACGAATTTAAAACGATTTGTAAAATACGTTTTAAAAGGAAATCGACTAAGTATATACAATATAAATATTATATATTAAATGGCCTGAATAGAACGCGTCGCGCCGCGGCAGTTCGCGAATTACGACCATTGACTTCGAATGAATATTACGGGAGATCCGACCGTCGGATTCTCCTAAAACCGGAACCGTTGGGTTTGTATCGAAAAAAGCTTTCTAAGTATATTAGAAATTAGAAATCTAATGGTTGGATTTGGAATTATGTCCAAATCAACTTTGGAAAAGTTCGCTGTAAGTGCAGTTCGATGACCGTTGATGGAAATTGATTGTACGGGCCTTGATAAAATTATTAAAAATAGTAATAATTTGTGTAAAATCATAAGAAATGATTTGGGAAGAATTGGGATGAAAAACTCCATATTTGAGAAGAAAAAAATAGATTTTTTATCATAATGAACTAGTTTTGAACTAGAATCAAAATCAATTTATTTTTGAAATAAATAAAGTGGATTGGAAATGGATTTAAAAGTAACCAGAATTCCAATAATTGAATTGGAATGGATTTGAATTGAAATTATCTTTGGAATATTTTGATGTTGGATTTCGTGATTATACAGATATTGTTATGGAGATTTGAAAGATATATTTATATCGTTATTTCCAATACGATAATTGTTGGTCGTAGAATTTGATATTGAATATAAGCCGATATATTTTCTATTCAGAGCCTTGTATTTAATATCAAATGTGATTTGGGTTTGTCGTGAATGGTGTCTTCATTAACACTATTCTTAAACCCAGTTGAGAAAAAGATTAAATCTTTTTGTTTAGATTTAATGAAGTGTACCAATTAAATGGTATTTGAATTGGAATTGAATTTGGATTGATTTTGGGTTTATCATGAACGGTGTTTTAAATAACACTTGTTCTTTAACCCGATAATTAATGGGATGTGATTTTGGGTTATAGTGAACCGTGTTTTAAATGACATTGGTTCTTTAACCCAGTTAAAGACAAGAGGTGATTCCCCAAGTTAAATAATCATTAATATTGATTTTTGGGAAGATTAAAACCAAGTGGAGTTTTAATGAATCTTTAATTAGATTGAAATGATCGAGAATGGAGTATCACTAGTTTTGCTCCAGGAGATAGTTAAATCTTTAATTGGATTTGAACGTGAAATGGTAATTGAATTTACCTATAACACTGTGGTGTTAGATATGAAGTATGACCAGTTTTACTTCATGGGATGAATAGGTTGGGATTGGGAAATAAAATAAATGATTACTTCGGTGTGGTTCGCTAATCCCGGCTAGTTCGAAGTGATATTCAAAGGAAGATTAAAGAATAAATTTAAAAGAATTTATCTTTGATAAAATTAATAGGAACCTTTCCCAAAGTATAAGAATATTTGAATAAAATAATATTCTGAATTGGAATGAGGCGTATGTTGTGTTTGTGTAACACTGGTTTATTATATACGCGAGTTATTCAGAAAGATCGGGTTTATCCCATTCTGAATAACTGATTCGACGTGGTGTCGAGGATGAAGACGGTGGTCGAAGACCGGAGGTCTTCACGTCGTTTGGATAATTACTGATGATCTTGATTGGGTCGTGCACCCAAGAGGAGGGAATCGGTTGGTGATCGTCCAGACGTACTTGGAGATCGATGGATATGCGAGGTACAAGGTGCCTCCGGTTTCGTTCAGACCCAGAACGGACTTGTAAATGGACTGTGTGTCTGACATTGGATATCATTCTGTGTGATTGATGGATATCGGTTGCATGGAGTGGTTTGCCTGTGTGGCATGCTAAGATGCAAATGATCAAGGCTTCTGTTGAAGAGTAGAGTCTTGTGGTTGATGATCAAAGCACCGCCTGTGTGGCATAGCTTTGTGTAACGTTGATTCGCGAGCCTCACACCCGGTTGTGAACCAGAAACGAGAGAGGACTTCAGGGAGGGCATGCGTTTCCTTCTAGCTAGAAGTGGCGTCAGTGGTTTTACACGCCCTGACGAATATGACTTATGTGGTTATTGCTGTTGCGAGGCGCCTCAGATGTATCGGTGACTATGTAAAGCTGATGGAGTCATTTGTTGACTCATTGACACTGCAAAGGGTGGGTAAACGCAGTGTTCAGGCATTTTAATCCACATCGGTGGACCGACCTTGACGATCCAAAGGTCACTCGAGCTCTGACTTGAGGGGCGGGCTAGAGCGTCTCGAATCGGTAGAGGACTATCTTTTGCCTCTGTTCACAGATGGAAATCCAACTTCCAATACGTGACTTTGCGGTTTTGATTGTAGAGCCTAGTATGGCGACATAGTGGGATGGGGCACTTATGCCGTCTATGATTAATACTTATGATTGAAATTGTTTTCTTCACTTATAGTAATAATAAAAGATGAAATTCAGCGTATCAAGCATTCTTTGGCTATTATAAGGTAAAAACCCTATCCTCCGGTTTGTGTTGCATTGTGTGATGGGACCTGGGTCTAATAATAGCTTCATTGTTCTTTATTTAGCATTGCGCTGTTGTTTTATGCACTGGTGTTCTTGGGAGGAAACTCGTTCCGTGTTATACGGCGTGGTCCCTTGATTTACCTAACTTTAAAATAAAGGTTAATCACTGTTTTAGTTCTCACACCAGTCACATGACTGACCTGGAGTTTATTGTTTTAATCTAAACTCTGGGTGCCCTTATTTTGACGCGGGCAGCTAGTAGTTTTGGTTTTGTAGATTTATATTCACAGGAACCTGGTTTACAGCTGGAATGATATCCAGAAAGCTCTATATCCGTATATCTCTTTCAGTTGTGTTTTGTATTATTTTTCTGCTGCTATGTAATGTATTGTAATCTCTGATATTTTTCTATTGTATAATATTTATTCATTCTCTGTAATATTCTTGTATTCTGATGGAATTGTTGTAATTAACAATGAAATGTTCTTCTGTTTGCGTTCGAATTTGTCGTGTTCTCAAAACAATCAGGGGTTTCGAACGGTCTTGTTCGGTTTAGCGACTGATTCGGATTGAGCAAAATTCCCGATCGTTACATAATTGATGATTGTTTGCTTGCATTGAATTTTTTATGTGTATTATAAATATATTAGTTACTTAGGATTGGTGTTTGTGGTTATTATGTATATATATATATATTAGTGACTGGATAGTTCCTGCTGTACCATTAGCGGACGTCGGCGGTATCATTAGTGGATGACCTTATATGCCCTAGTTCCTGCAGTACCATTAGCGGATGCCCGCATTATCATTAGCGGATGACCTTATATGCCCTACTTTATGATAGTGGATGACCTTCTATACCGCAATATCCTGCCTCGAAGCAGAATGGGTATTATTTATGTTGGCTAACATCTGTGGATGCAGGGAAACAGGTTGGAGGGATCCAACTGGATTCCTCAAAAATATTATTATTTGTTTTTTTCACATATATTATCATATATGATGTGTTGGAAAATATGTGTTTGACAATTGGGTGTTTTTGATTGGTTGAATGTCGCTGGCCCTAAAATGTTGATATATAAAAATATCGTGAAAAGGATATTTGAGATTTAAAGGGAAAATCTATTTTTTAAATTTGAATTTTTAATAAGCTACAGAAAAATTAACTTGTTTTGAATAAATAAAACAAGTATTGAATTTATAAACGATGTTTATAAATTAAAATACACGGGAAATTGAAGTACTGAATTTATAAACAATGTTTATAAATTAGATAATACAGAAAATTGAAGTAAATTTATAAACGGTGTTTATAAATAAATGAGAATGATCTTCATTGGATAATCCGGTAATTAAATTGAATTTATAAACAATGTTTATAAACGGAATAATGTTGGGAATTGAAATGAATTAATTATCAAGAGATAAATTTGAATATTTAAATTCAAATATGAATTTAAAAATAGAATTTGAAATCATTTGAAAGGGAATGGTTTTTATTCCGCAATTCGGAATATAAAAGGAATGGAGTTTCAAGTAGAAATTTTAATTGGAAACTTGTTTAATAGATAAAACAAGGATGTTAAATTTATAAACAACGTTTATAAATTAAGAGAGATAATTATCATTTGGATAATTTAAATATTTAAATTCAATTATGAATTTAAAAGTGAATTGGGAAGTGATTGAAATAGAACGATTGATTATATTTCGGAATTCAGAATATAAGTTGAATTGAGGAAAATCCAACGGATTATAATTAGAATTTGATTTCATCGAATTTTATAAACTAATTTATTTCTAATGGAATTCGAAAGTAATAACAGAAATGGAGTTGTAATTGAATTGGTAACCGAGTAATGAAAAATCGATAGTTAGAGATAATCGAAAATATTAAGTTGGGTTTGAAACTGGATTTAATATATATTAAAAATATATTAGAAATAGAAGTGAAATTTATTTATAGAACGAAGTTTAACGTTTATGTATATAAATATAATTAAAACGAACTCGGCGCGGCACGGTAGTTCATAAATTGGCGTTTCGAACTTCAATTGAGTATATAGAACTCAATTTAAGTCGGAATTCTTTGAAACAAGAATCGTCATATCCGATTTGATAATAGTTTTCTAATGGAAGAGAAAATTATGGATTTCGTTGAATAGATTTTGAGATATGTCAAAATCAAATTTTCAGAAAAACAACGCCAAAACCATTATAAAACCTTAATGGTTTATTTATATAAATAAAAGGATTTTAAGTAAATAAAATCCGAATTTCATTTAGGAAAAATCCAGATTTGAGTTATAAATAATATCTAAACTCGAGTGGAGTAATGAAATGATTTTTGAAACATAATCAAATCAGATGTTTAATTATTGAGTAGAATTAACTAATTTCGATGGAATTTTAAATCAAAATTGGACTTTGGATCAGAAAAAGGGGGCTTTAAATTCATATTCGAAATTAAATATGAAACTTGAATTAGAAATGGCATTCTATTGTTTTATAAACAAATTAATTTATATTTGAACGTGTTATGTTCAAATAAAAAGTGAAATATGCAAAAAAGTTAATTAAAGAATAAATTAGCGAATTGAGTTAAAATGACCAGACTGAGTTGAAATAAATTAGGAATGGACATATACGGGTTGGACAGGTATGAGATAAAGTGTATGAAGGTTATAATTCGTGTGCCCGACAATAAGGTACATGTTTAAATTCCATATGAGTTTTTATGCGCCGAATCGGCAAGCCACTTGGCTTTTTGTTTTTGTTTTTGAATGGAAAGGGCCTAGAGAGGCGAGTTGAGGTTTGAACTATCGATCTGTACAAAGGAGGTTATGGCGAAATTTTCCGGAAATTTAAGGAGTTAGAATATTTTAAAGAAATTTTTGATAATTAGAAATCAATGTATCGATATATATATAATTCGATAAGGAAACGAACTTGAAAATAGAATACTATAAACAAAAAGAAAATCTGTAATTAAATCTGGTAAAATTAGAAAGCGAAATGTATACGGGTTTAAAAATGAATAATTGGTTCATATTATGTTGATTATTCGAGGTAAGTGGTCTTATCAGTTTTGAAGTTAAGGATGTTTTCATTCAAGGTCTGAGAGGTAGTTATACCCCAACTTGATTGATTTCATTTTTAACCGATAAATAGCAAGATCCAATCTCGAAGAGAAATGTTTGAATAAGAGTTAGTTGAATGCAGTACTTTGGGTTGTTGTAACGATGTTTTACACAACATTCGTTTTAACCCAAGTAAGTGGAAATTTAGAAATATAATAATAAATATTTCCTTAGTATAGAAATAAAAAATGGTCATGAAAGAGATAAGTAATTGGAATGTTTTCAAATTGCAAATAAAAGATATTTTCTAAATATAGAAAATAAAAGAAGTTGATATTTGTAAACGTTTTCCAAATAGCGTAAGAGGCCAAGATGATTATCGAAAATATTGTGTTAACAAATATTGATAAGGAAATAGAGAAATGATTTAATTAATGAAATATTAATTAAGGGGCCCAGTGTTTGTTTGATGCTATGAATGGATGTTTGTTTTTCTTCAATAGTTAAATAACTGACTATCGAAGTGTTTGCCAATATCGTTGCCAATATGGAGAGACCGGTTGGATTATTATCCAAGAACCACTCCGTATTGGCAGTAGCGTTGCGAATCAGATTATGGGAAGACAATCGAAGACGGAGTAAAGTGCAAGGGCTTTTTCTATTAATGGAAATTGTTCCTTCGGTTTCGTTCAATCCCAGAACGAAATAATATGGATGAATGTCTGACAGAGTATTTCCAATGATCGCATAGGTTGTTCTATACAAATATATATGGTAGCGGAGAATTTATTCTCTTAGTATAATATCTAGAATATATTGGTGCAAATCAATTAATGATTAGCGGATCCGGCAATGTGGCATTCAAAGTGATTGTGTTATCAATGAATGATAAGCAATCGTAGCCTCAGGCCTCAACAACCGGGAAATGACAAAAATCGGGCAGGCAACATGGCTATGTGGGTAGCTTCCATTAGGGTGTATTATCACCTATCTAGAGATTCATTTAATTCCTTATTCTATTCGATGTTGTCCCATTTGGGAAACGGTTGCTGATCCCAACCGTTGGTGATATACATTCGATACACTCAAGCGAAATGAGTGGTCGGTCATGTGTGGCCAGGTTACAAGATGTTCTTGTTGAACCCAGTGTATTATCCTCTAGAGGTACACTATCGGAAGGTGGTTCCATACCTTGTCATGGTTGGAAATTCATTACCCAACAAGTGCTCGCGGTTTTTATTGTATATTATGTATGTGGAGCGTGAGATGAAAGCATTCCACTAGATTCCTATTTATTTGATTTAGACACTATTATAATATCAAAAGAGTTTTGGTATAAAGATTATTGTTTCTTTCAAAAGGATTTTGAAAGTTTAATCAGTTTTTTTGGATTGTCATAAGGGGAAAACCCGTTCCGTGTTATACGGCGTTATCTTATGAGATATCGTTTATTTTCTCAAACTGTTTTAAATTGTTTACTCATACCAGTCCCATGACTGACGCAGAGTTTATTTTGTTTTGTTTTACCTAAACTCTTAGGGTGCCCAATTTTGTACGGGCAGTCAAGTAGTTTAGGATTTTACAGATCCATCTAAAGGAGCTTGATGCAGAAGGCTTCAATGTTAGATATATAGTATTTTTAGTTCTGTTGTGTTGTAAGTGTTGTACTCTGATAATTGTATGTTATACAGTTAAAATTTTGTATTTCAAAAGTTATGATATATTATATTTTATTCCGCTGCGATGTGAGATTATGTGTTGTTGTTTTTGTTCTTCTTCTATCTTTTTTTCTAAAAAAATGGTACGTATTTCTTTGATATTTGGGTTGGACGTGTGATGTATGTAGTCAACTCAGATAGTACGGATTTGCGGGCCATTACACCAAACACTCTTGATTTCACGGCTACAAGATTACCGTCGATTCAAAATATCCTTGATCAAGTATATTACACTTGATTCGGCTACAAGGTTAACACTGATTCCTTCCTTGATTTCACGGTTACAAGAAACACATCGTTTCCAAAACTATCCCAAAACTATTCCAAATGATTACAATAGCCCTATAACTCTTCAATAGCACTTTGATTCAGAGAGTAATGTGTAGAGAGTAAGAAGAGAAGAAGTTTTATATAATTAGACTTGAAATCGGCAGAGTAGAAATGTAGAAATCATATAAATATGAAATATTAATGATGTAATGAATGGAGATGAAGATGGAGAAGAAGATTGATTAAAAAATTTGAAATCAACCACTATTTATAATATTTGAAAGGTTGCAACACTTCTGGAATTTTATAAATAGTGAAAAGACACTTCCTTGAAGATTGAAAATATGACAGTTATATGTCGACATAGCTAACTATGTATGTCGACATATGTATTTTAAAATTTAAAATTTGAATTATTTTAAAGTGTTTTACTATATATATATATATATATATATAATTCTGGAAATTCTTGAATTAAAACTGTTAACGATATTTTCCGTCAACACCGGAGATAGCTCAATGGGAATGGACCTAAGGGGAAAATATGTTGTTTAGCCTTTGCAAGTTTGGATTAGTTCACTGTTCCTAGATACCAAGGCCTAGAATCCGAAAGAATAATTACTCTTCCCTCGATGGGGTGAGTATCATGCTTAAGCGATTCAAGAGCCAACAGTTACCTCGTGGAGAAGGATCACTAAATACAACCCTTGATGAAGGACTTAGCGGATGGTTGAAAGGGGTTCTGCACCAAGATCGCTGAAAGGCCTAAGTTTGTAGGAAGAGTCTAAGCTTGTAGGAATGGGTATTCCACCTGATTCGTTGAAAGGTCTGGGTAAGGGCTCATGCACATATAATAAGAAAACAGTACTTGTAGCAGCGATAACTAAAAAATAACAGGATAATCTCATAAGAAAACACCATAAGTATCGATTCACTCTTTATTGACCTTTGATTTATAATACATTAGAACATTTGAAGAAATCCCCAAATCATTCTAAGAATTAGGGTTTACTCTAGAGAGAAAGAGTACAAGAATAAGAATGAGAAATCCCTCCCCAAAATGTGATCCCTAGGGTCTTATTTATAGAGAATTCAGGGTCCCTTCTATTGTTGGGCTGTTGGGCCTGCAAGAGCCTCTATCGACCGCTTTTCTCCTGGATCTCAGATGTTTGGCTTTCGGTCGCTTTTGTGGTTTTGATTGTAGACTCTAAAGTGAGGGTCCCAGTCAATTGGGGCTTCTTTGAGATTGAGATGAGCTTGTCGATGCAGTGTATTTCAGAGCACATTTAAACTCCTGATTGTGGCTCCCGGGCGTAGGCTTTCGGTCGTAAGCCCCCGGATGTAGGCTTACGGCTTTCTCATGAATACGAGGGGCTTGCCCTCATGATGTATGTAGATAGTTGTCGGTTCATAACCACTGTCAGTGTCTGTACTAAGTAATTAGTATGGATAACATGTATTTCCATTAAGGTTCCGGTTAGCTGTCTAGTGGAGTTTTTGGAATAGTCTGGTCTTCCGGAAGATAGCTCTCGGTGATGTGTCTGTTGTCTATCAATGTGACCTTTTGGCATTTATGCAATAGATGTTTCGGAAGTTGTTTCCGGATAATCTTTATGTACTTCTGGCTTGATACCCTTGATACCTTAACCTTCTGATGTATTGGTATTAAGTAGTCTAATACTGATAGCCCTTCCGGGTTTCAATAGGTGGAGCTCTTGTCTTCCTTTTTCTTAGTTTCTGACTTAGGTGACCTTTCGCTACAGAACTCCCTGCCGGGTAGACCCTGTTGGATAGACCCTGTCGGATAAGCCTTGTTTCCATTTTGTAGACTTTGAGCTTCTTTCACCTTGGAAGGTGTTGATTTATGCTGCTCTTAGATCATTCTTTGCTGCTTTCGGCTCTTCCTATTATTTGGCTTTTTGCTTTTGGAGGATTTTTCTGTGCTTGTATTCTTTCGATACCCCTTCACCGTCAACTTGTTTCGGACTTGATTTTGGTAGTAACATTTGACTTCCCTAGTGAAGGGGTGTTTTCGATTTTTCAGGTCACACTTTTACGCGGATTTGCTATCTCTCTCCTCTAGTATATATACTCTTCCTTATTGACTTCTTTCTTTTCTTTATCATTCCCTGAAAAAATTATCTCAAGGAAGAATCGGCTATTTTAAAGAATCATATTGATAAGCCAACTATGTCTTTAGCTTCTTTGTTACCAGTTCCAAAATAATTAATTAGCATTTAAAATTCGCTTTTATCTTTTTGTGGTGTTGTTTGGAAACAAAATAATATAATACTAATGGGTTGTGCATAGATGAATAAAGTTCATGTCATTTCGGATATCGATCTCACCTTACTACATAAAATTTAACAGGTCGTACCTGGTGTTATGGGAAAAAACACATTGCTTTCAAACCTGATAGGAATGGCCCTCTACCCATCAATCCTTACACCTCTAAGAAATTTATTTCTGTTGGGAAGCATTCCTTGATTTCGTCTCAGGAACAAGTGGATGTTATCCTCTAGGATTTTGGGATTTAGGGGATTGGCACCATCCCTCCTTGTGGAAAGGACACCATTTCCTCTCCTCCGGAGGCTTACTTTGTCTTTTTTGCAATTCATATTTGGCTTGGAGGTTATATTCCTTTTCCGGATTTCCATCGTCGTTACCTACAGCACTTGGAGATCGCCCCCATCCAATTTTCTCCCAATACCTACACCTACCTGTTGGGCTTAGAACTTTTGTCTTTAGAATCCAGTAATGGTTCTCTGAGTCCATCCACTTTTGACTATTTGGTTCGTCTTTCCAAACTTAGCGATGCCAATCCTCAGATTTTTCGTGCAAACGCTACGAAGAAACTGTTGTCTGAGGGAACAACGAGGTACAAAGATTTGGAGAATCAATTCTTCTTTATCTGATGCCCTCCGGGTATCACTGGTGGTTTTCGCACCCTAAGTATGCTCACCCGAAAGTTCCTTTTTTCTCTTTTTTTTTACTATATCATGTCTTTCTCTTCATAGATGTTGTTCCCAAATTGCCAAGTTTCACGAATAAGGAGCTAATTGATGCCCTGGGCGTGGCCTTCGGTAAATTCAGCAATCGATCTCTGTTGCTTACCCCCTCTATCCCTCGGAGGCATTCTTTATTGCTAGCTGGACAATTCATCATTGGGCAATCGCCTTTGGTTCTGCTGAGTAAGGGGATCCCTTTTTGTCATTGTGGAGAGATACTACTTTTTCCTCCAACTCTCCCCTATCCCTTGACAACTTATGTATTCTTTTTCTTATCTTTAAGACGTAATTGTATTTTGTCTTTCTTTTCATTTTTTCTCACTATGTGTCTTTGAAGCGCTTGCACTGAGTCTAGTAAGACTGGTTCTGTTTCCTTGGCTCCGAGAGTTGGGGTTTCTTCACTCAAGGATGCATTACTAAAATCTAGGGAAAATGTAAAGAGGAAACTTTTGAAGAAAGGTTCCAAAGAATTTCGCTGAAGAGATCCAAAGGTGTGGGGAACCTAGTTGTTCATTTTGGTGCGGTCCTTGATACCCCAGAGATTACTTCTCCAATGAAGGTTCCAGGATCGAACCTTCGTTGTGTTGGATCTTCCGAAGTTTTCAATGAGTTACATCACGTGATGGGTTTCTCTTCTTCCTCTGAGGAGATTGCCCATTGTGATTTTATCAACCCTATTAATGGTGGTAAATTTGATGAATTAGTTGGCAGATTATTTCTTCTTCTGCCTTTTCTGATGTCGATTCTTCATTTGATTCCCCTCGAAGCTGTCAATCCTTGGTCAAGCAACTACTTATGGTATTTTGTTTTCCTCTTCCCTAATTTCTTGTCTTTCTCCAAGCATTTTGTTCCTGGTGGTTATATTCTTTGTAGGCCATCAAGCGGTGGCTTGTGATACAAGACAATGCTCCAGATCCTAGTTCTAAGCTACTGAAGCTTAAAAAAGAGATCGTGACCTTGAAGAAGGAAAAAGATGTTCTGGCTCTTAAAAAAGAGGGGCTAGCTGTGGAGCAAAGAAGGTTCGAGCAAGCTTATCGGAAACTAGGAGTTCTGTTGCTTTGGAAAAAGAGTCCTACTTATCCCTGGTTGAAAAAAATAATACTTTACAGAGGAGCCTGGAGGGATCCAAAGAGGACATCGGCCTACTCAATTCTTGTTGTTCTTCCTTCCATGATCAGAATTTCCTTGTTGGAAAATAGAATGGTTCCCTTAAGATCGAGCTTAGTAAGAAGGAAGTGTTGTTGACCAGGTTTTCTGGTGTTGTCAGCGATGCTAAACGGAGAATTTCCTATTTTCTTCAATCCACTTTGGATGAGATCATGATTAATTCCTTCGAAGATGTCTTCCTCCTTATTTATGCGGACAACATGGATAAATGTTCGGACTTAAGTTTTTCTTCTCTTGACCCTTCTTTTTTGGAAAGGTTTATGTCTAAGATATCTCGTATGAGGAAAAAAGAAGAAGTTTCTACTCGAAGGGAGATTGATGTGTCTAAACTTTGGTTTACTGAGAATGTTCCTCCCAAGAAGTTGCGTGCCGATGACAAAGGAGACCCTAGGAGGGTGTCGCAGGCTATTCATACCAATGATGACAGCTCCAAGCATATCAATGTCATTGCCGATGAAGAGGAACACAAAGGCGACAATTCCACGGGCGTCGGTGGCACCTTTTCGGTTTTTGATACTTCAGACAAAGTACGTAGTAGAGATACCAAATTCGTTGAAGAAGATCATATTCCAATTGGCCCTTCTGACCCTCCGGTAGCACACAGGATGGGAAAGATCACAAAATCCCCGGATTCCCTTCCTATCTGAAATTCACAAGTTTCTGCTCGCACTTCTGAGGTATGACATGTTCTCTTGTACGTAGATTCTTTTGCTTTTTCTTTGATAGTCAATTAGTAATTCTTTTCGTTTAGACGAGAAGAAAACAGTTAAGTCTTAGGATTCCACCCTTAGACAGAGTCGATTGGAAGTGATTCGCCTTACTAGGGAACTGGACAAATAGATGGATGATTATAAAACGTTGTCTCAAAAATATCATCTCCTTGATAAAGTGCTGCGAGGTTAATATTTTTTAAAGAGAAAGAAGCGACTCCTAGGCTGCGAATGGCCCGGTTGCGATGTGAAAGGCTTTTAAAAGAAAATTCTGAGCTTGTGACTTTGTTTTGGTGTTAATCGAAGACAAAGATGCATTAGTAAACTTTTTGTACCAAATTTATCGTAGATATGAAACCATAGATTTCTCTTTTTAGGTAATCACAGCAGGGGCCTCCTTAGATGTCTTCATAGAAGGTGCTTAGATGAAATGGCGTGGACTTACACCCGAGCAAATGCTGGAACCTTCCACGAGTCACTTCCGTCCTTAGAAAGATGCCTCTAGATAAACTTAAATTTGACAAGCATCGATTTGTAACTGAGACCTTTAAAAGATCAGTTGTGTATAAGCAAGAGGAATATCCATGATGAATGTACTTGTTTGGTTTATAATATAATGATTTACTCTTTCTCTGACTCCCTCTAACATTCTTCTTCAGAACTTGTCTTCTGCCTTGCATTCACTCTCTAGGACCTTTCTAAAAGATTATGTTAAGTTGAAGAGAGAATTCCAGGAGAAACTTCCTTTTATAAAGTCTTCTTCTTTGGCACGATATTGCTTTTTAAGTGATCTTGAGAAAGTTTATATTTGTTATCCTCGGATTCGCCTTGATTTCCTCGGCGGGAACAAGGATCAATTTTAAGGGAGGTCCACACATATCAGCCAAGGTTGGTTTGTGGTTATGACAGCCCGCCTGTTGGGAAGTGGGATTATCGTAACTGTCCTCCGGTTTATACACCTGATGGATTCGAAGTCCCCTTTGATTCCTCACTTGACATTGCGGCTAACATCCTGGATAAAATGAGGAAGGTTGCCTCCTTACCCTGGTACTCGTGATAAACGCTTATATCGGTGCTTTATTGAGAGCTTGGTCATGCTCATACGGAAGCTTTACTATTGGTGGTATGAGTGTTTTCTTTCCTGGAGACATGTTTATTTTTCGATCTTTCTTTTGCAAATAACCATGCAAGATATGAAGTACTTAGCATATACCTGTTGCATGTAATATTTTGTAATAATGGTGCTTATAAATAGAGATAGGACTTATATCTGTATTACTTAACATGCGATCACACATTCCAATGTAAAAGTTTTTCTTTTGTTATGGCTTTAATACATCATGGTGTACATATCCAGCGCACCTTATCAGAAGTTTGCTCTATTAGGCCTTCGTAAATCGTACCTCATTCCAGTGGGGTTAATAGTGTCGAGGTACGGGGGGATATGAATTGTCTATAGTTTTTCAAAATCTCTTATCTGTTCTGTTAACCTTCAGCTCTGATACCACGTCTAACACCTCACATCCATTAATGTCACTCCCAAAGGGGATGCATTAATTTTCATGGAGTATTATTGGTGAATAGGACAGAATATAACAAGACAGATACATATATTGGTACCTGAAAATTTTCAAAACAACATTTACTGTCGCGGTGAAATAATTTGATTACAACAGCATCATAAACCAATAGAAAAACTAAGTACACTTAGTAACCATCTTGACAAATTGTTTTCTGAGTACATAAAATAAAAAACATAACCCCAACACAAGTAGCCATAAAAGAGATGAGCTGAACTTTACTTTCAGCAATCCAAGCACTTCCAAAAGAGAGAGAAAGAGATCCAAGATCAAGCTCCACTAGTACTAGTCCCACACTGAGAACCTGGGGGGAAAAGGAAGAAAAGAGGCAAAAACAAAGGGGGTCAGACATAAAGTCTGGAGAGTATAATAACGTTAACAATATAATTATTAAAGTAATTAGGATAAGGCATAAACTGGTAAAACAAGGGTATGACCATGAAACAAGTGGGCATGACAAAGCAAACAAGAGGAATATTCTGGCGATAATCTTGTTCCTAATCACTATAGGATAATTACTATACTACACCACTACTAGCCACCCTAAAAGTTGATCCCGCCTACTGAATGCAATAATCATAATGGTAGTTTTGTGTACTCCTAGATATCTTCATAGGTGCCGCCTACCCCTATCTCCACTAGTTGTACCCACTACCCCCATGTAATCGGCTCCCTAACTCGTAGATACCCGTGCTGGTCCCATATTGGGGTGTATCACTCCCCAAAGTGGCAACCCGATACCACTAAAGATGCACGGCTTATATCTACACGATGCAACAACGTCTTACCTACCAGGCTGGGCCCACGCACGCACATAACCCCGTTGGATTTGCGCTGCCACCGCTAACCCGTTTTGACCTCTTACAATCAAACAAAGTAAGCGTGTCCCGTCCTCGATCTATCTCGAGCTCACAAAGATACTTAATGGATTACTGGTTTGAAAAGGGTCCCCATGTTTGACACAAGCTTTCCACTAAGCTTGGTCCCTACGAGAACTTCCCACTTAACCCCTTCTTATTCATGTCTTCTTACATGTTTTCAACTTGGTTAAGTGTTTCTAATCGTATTTCACATGCCACCCAGGCCACCCACTTAACCCCCATGTCCCACCACATGTTTATCTGGTTAAGTGCTACTTAATTCATTAGAACCATAACCTTGTAAAGACCTCCCACATTAGACTACCGTTTACGGTTGCTGGATTTGCCAGGCGGGTCTGGGCAGCCTTATACCGCAAACGGGGCTAACCTCGTGTCTTTAAAATCGTTACGCATTTAATTTGTGCCTTTGACCTCTCACATTAGACTACCGTTTGTGGTTGCTGGATTTGCCGGGCAGGTCCAGGCAGTCTTATACCACAAACGAGTCTAATCTCGTGTCTTAGGCGGTTAATTATTACACATTATTACTTAACCCCAAATTGGATTAATATCCGTATTCAAATTTGTCAATGAATTCCAAATTAATTTGTGTCCATAATTGTCACCTAAATTATGTTCATAATTTCAGGTATATAAATTAATACCAATTAATGTCTCAAATTAATTATATGCCTTTAAGGCCATTTTATGCCAAATCACAATTATGTGTATTTAGTATTATCCCATCGTCCCCACGCTATTCTTACGTTTTAATATGACATATGTTAGACTCGCAAATAGTCTAACTTATAAAAAGAAAAGCAACATCACAACTTGCATAACACATAAAATAGATCTAAGAATCATGACATAAGTTTGCATGGTCAACAACTTGCATAGGAAATGGATATACATAAATTTTCATAAACTATCATGGGTCTAAATATAGATCTAAACATGTAATCACGAACTTGCATATATGGATATGGTTTTCCTATAACTTGCATATGAAATTCATTCAAACTAGCATATGATTCACGTACAAAACTAGCATAGGTAATGGGCATATAAAACATAAATTTGCATAACTATGTACTGCCATGGATCTAAATATAGATCTAAACACAAAGGTGTGAACTTGCTTATGGATCTAAACATGTAAATTAATGTCATACGTTTGCATATAAACTAGCACATGTATCTACATGATTCACATATGAACTTGAGTATAATCCACCTACAGACTTGCATAATATTCATAAACTAGCATATGATTTAACATCCCAAACTTGCATAAGATTCATATACATATGATTTAACATCCCAAACTTGCATAAGACGAATCAAGTTAAACATATACAATTCAACATATGAAATAGATCCACAATAACACAACTGTCAATGATAACATCACATGATTCAAAGTCATGTTCTCATAATCCCAATTATAACTTATCACAATTAAATGATCTAATTATTTTCTGAAAGAAATTATACTCGCAAACAAAAGAACGATCTTGTTTTTCTGGGATCTGTATTCTGAAATTGAATTGCTCGCCTTTGATGTAGACTAATTGTTATTCTAATTTAGATTAGATTTTGATTTTGATTCTTGCTTCTGTCTTGATTTTGGGTTGAAAGAGAACGGCGGCTACTCTAGGTTCTCCATTGATGGTATGGCGGCTCTTGGTATGAATTAGTGTGATTTTAGGTTGAGAGTTAGGTTGCTTATATAGAATTTTAATTAATTTAGAGCCGTCAGATTAACCCTAGAAGCAATCAAGATCATCCAGTCAAGATAGATAACACCTCAGCACTAATGACTCGGCAATGGGTTGAAACAGCGTCATCCTTCAGATCTGCCCGGGGGGAGGGGGGAAAGGTAGGTCGACCCCCTGGTCGACCTTTATGGGTAGTAACCTGTTTCCCTTCTTCATACGTAGTCCAATTCACGCAAACTCGGACTCTATCTCAAGCAGAATTCCGAGATGAACACAAAGGCGTAACCTGTTTCCCTTAATTCTCACATTTGAAATTAAGTATTTTTAAATTTGTTAATTTAATATTCACAGAAAATTCAGGGTGTTACATTCTCCCCTCCTTAAAGGATTTCGCCCCCGAAATCTCCAAGTTAAGGAGAATGTATATGCTAACATCCAATCATCCATCTACTCAACTATCTGTCCTTACAAGATTTCTAATGTCGTATGAACATATGCAAAAAGTGTGTGTATATGTTCCTTATCTAATGCAAAATCAGGCGGTCTACTGATTCAGTTGACCTCCTTAATGCAAATCATGATAGTGCCATGCGTCCATTATGTATGCAAAAGAATCCTAACGATACATATTACTTCTACATGTGTGCACAACCATTCATCAGAATGCCGCATCCATATGATAACACAACCATTATACATCCATTAATTTAAATATGCATACACATTTATATGCAATATGAAAGTGATTGAGCCGATCTAGTGCCTAAAGTGTGTGTACATGCATCCACGAGCAACCACTAGCAACCACTCGCAACCATCAACCATAACATGTTTCAAACACATGTTTACATCCATCGGTTTCTACCAAAGGATAAAGAATAGGACAGAGGAGATATACTTGAAAAGGTATATATAAGCATGAATAAACTTATGGAAAAAGAGATCAAGGAGGTACCCTCAAAGAGAAAAGGGTAGGCTGCGCGTATTTTCCTCCCAGTTTCCCAAGTCGCGTCTTCCTCAGCATCTCTCCATTGAACTTTAACAAGCTTGACTTCACGGTTGCGTAGCTTTTTGACTTCCGTGCCCAAGATACGAGTTGGAACTCTTCTTACAGTCGCTTCTTGTTCCACTTCTACTTCCTCTAGTATATTCGGCTCCACCACTTCCGCAGATTCATGTAAGCACTTTCATAGTTGAGAAACATGAAAAACATTATGAACTCCAACCAGTCTTTCGGGTAGCTCTACTCTGTAAGCCATTGTCCCAATCCTTTCAGTGATAGGAAATGGACCCACAAATCTTGGTGCTAGCTTTCCTACGGACCCAAAACGAGTGACATTCCTCAAAGGAGATACTTTAAGGAACATTCCTCAAAGCGAATGACTTCTGTCTATCTTGTGCATCCTTCATTCGTCTTCTTATCAAGTCCACCTTTTCTGAGGTCTCTCTAATCATGTCTGGCCCAAGTACGAGCTTGTTTGTAGATTCCCACCAACACGTTGGTGATCGGCACGGTCTTCCATATAAATCTTCAAAGGGCGCCATTCCTATGGTGGCTTGGTAGTTATTGTTGTAGGCGAATTCCACCAAAGGAAGATGATCCTCCCATGTCCCTCCAAAGTCAAGAATGCACAATCTCAAGAGGACTTCTAATACTCTGTTCACCCTTTCTGTCTGACCATTGGTTTGGGGGTGATAAGTCGTGCTTAAGCATAATTGTGTGCCTATTGCCTCTTGCAAACTCTTCCAAAACTCGCTCGTAAAGATAGGATCTCGATCGCTCACTATGGTGGAGGGTATCCCATGGAGTCGAACTATTTCTTTGAGATAAATGGATGCTAGGGACAAGGAAGTCCTTCTACTTTTAACAGTGTAAAGTGAGCGCTTTAGTGAGCCTGTCCACTATTACCCAAATACTGGTATTGCCCCTTCTTGACCTAGGCAACCTATCAACAAAGTCCATTGAAATGTTATCCCACTTCCATTGTGGGACCTCGAGAGGATGAAGCAGACCATCGGGCTTCTTCTGCTCTGCTTTGACTTGCTGGCATATCAAACACTTAGCGACGAACTCAGCTACGTCACTCTTCATGCCATTCCAAAAGGAAACCCTTTTTATATCTTTATACATCTTGTCTCCGATTGGGTGTATGGTCAGTTTGGAATGGTGCGCCTCTTCGAGAACCGTCTTCACTAGATCCCTTACTTGTGGGACGCATAACCTTCCATCCCGTCTCAACCAACCCCTATCACCGATGGAGTATCTATTGAGGTGACTAGAAGTATCCCCCTTAACTAGCTTTTCCATCACATCAACTAGCTGAGGGTCTTCTCGTTGCGCGGTTCCTATCGAGTCCAAAAGAGTAGGCCGCACCTCTAGTGATGCTAACAGACCAGGCACAATTTCAGAGGAGGGTCTAAAATTAAATTTGCTATATATTCCAAGCTTTGCCTTTCTACAAAGAGAGGACTCAAGGTCAGCCTTTTCCTACTTAAGGCATCTGCTACCACATTGCCCTTGCCTGGGGTATAGGAAATCTCAAAATCATAAGAGGCCAGAAATTCCGTCCACCTTTGTTGTCTTAAGTTAAGATCTTTTTGCGAGAAAAGGTACTTCAACGATTTATGGTCAGTATACAATTCAAACTTCTCACCTTGGAGATAATGGCGCCAAGACTTAAGCGCAAAGACGATGGCAGCCAACTCTAGATCGTGGGTTGGGTAGTTTTTCTCATGTACTTTCAACTGTCTACCTCCATAAGCTACTATCCTCCCTTCTTGCATCAAGACATCACCCAGTCCCGTACCACATGCATCCGTGTACACGGTAAACATCTTGCTCCTATCCGGCAATGTCAGAACTGGGGCTGTTGTTAGAGCCCTTTTCAAACGTTGGAAAGCAATATCGCAATCCAAATCCCAAGAGAAAGTTAGATTATTCTTTGTTAATCTTGTGAGTGGGGCTGAGATTTTAGCAAAGTCTTTAATGAATTTTTGGTAAAAGCCCGCTAGCCCGAGAAAGCTTCGGACTTCGGTTGCATTTTGTGGAACCTTCCAGTCTTGCACCGCAACTACTTTTGCGGGGTCCACGGCTAACCCTTCTTTGGATACCACATGCCCAAGAAACCTCACCTCTTCTATCTAGAAGTGGCATTTGGAGAATTTGGCCTTCAGCTGATGTGTAAGAAGAGTATCCATGACTTCCCTTAAATGCAAAGCATGCTCTTCTTCATTCTTTGAGAAAATCAAAATGTCGTCTACGAAGACCACCACAAACTTATTAAGGAATTCTCTAAACACCCTACTCATCAAGTCAACGAAGTAAGCGGGTGCGTTTGTCAAGCTGAAAGGCATGACAAGCCATTCGAAGAAACCATCTGGGGTTCTGAACGCGGTCTTATCAATCCTGTCTTCAGCCACTCTTAGCTGATGGAACTCGGTAGACAAATCTAGTTGGGAGAAAACAGACGCACCTACAAGCTGATCAAACAAGTCGTCTATTCTAGGAAGTGAGTGCCTATTCTTCTTGGTCAGCTTGTTTAGCTCCCTATAATCAATGCAAGGGCGAAGTGAACCATCCGCTTTGGTTGCGAATACTGCTGGAGCACCCCATTCAGAAATACTCCGCCTTATAAACCCCTTTTCGAGCAGCTCTTTGACTTGCTTACTGAGCTCTTTTCTCTCCCTAAAAGCCATGTGTCTAACGGGTAGAGCTACGGGTTTTGCATTATCAACAAGGTATATGCGGAAGTCAAACTCCCGCTTTGGTGGTTAGCCCTTCACCTCTTCAAATACATCTGAGTATTCACGGATTACTCTAACAGACTGCAAGTTTTCAACAGACGCAACAAGAGATTTTAGGGAACTAAGCATAACAGAATGTATGGGGTTACAAGAGATTTCGAGAGTGTTGCCAAGGTGAGTCATAAGTCTAACCACTCTCCTTTCACAATCGAGGATGGCACCATTTCTGGATAACCAATCCATGCCTAGAATCAATCCATAGCCCGTGAAGCCAAGAACGAAGGCGTTGCATTCAAACTCAACGCTCAAAATAGACACTCTCAAATCCTGACAAATCATTGAAAGATGAGCCGAACCACCAATAGGATTTGAGACTACTATGGGATCCGTAACTAGACTAGTATTTAGGTGCAGTGTTTCAAATAACAAAGCAGACATAAACGAGTGTGATGCGCCAGAATCAAATAAAGTACGAACAGGATGATCAAACAGAAAAACCAAACTTTCAACAAAAATGTTTCCACCTCTCTCCTGTTCTGATTCCATGAGGGCCTGAATCTGCCCTCTTGCCTGGCCTGGCGCCATGAGAGCCTAAATCTGCCCTCCAGAAGTGGATCCTGTCCTTTGCCCTTGCCCATGTTTCCTCGGGCAGTCATTAATTAGATGTCCTGCCTCTCCACAGTGGAAGCAGCCAGTCTTCTTCTTTTTCCTACAGTCCTTGCTTAGATGGCCTGGTGTCCCACAATTAAAACACTTTTTCTTTCCCTTGCCATTGTTATCCTTACCGCCTTTCTTGTTTTGCTATTGTGATTTCTTTTGATCCCCTTTCTTCACTGGTACCTTATTAGCATTAGCACATTTCTCCTCTTCATGAATAAGCACCATGTCAACTAGTTTCTCAAAGGGGCCCCCATAGGAATGCGAGTCATAGATAACCCGTATAGCGGCTCATTGAAGCCTTTAACGAACCTCATAGCCTTCTTCTCAGGTGTGTTCACCAAGTCTAAGCCAAATCTCGGCAACTGATTGAACTTGTTGACGTACTCCTTTACTGATAAATTCCCCTGCTTCAATGCCAAGGATCTTTCCATGTATAAATTCTCTTATGCTCATGAGAGAAATTTCATCTCAAACCTATGTATGAAATCCATCCACGTCTCTACTGGACTCTCTCCATTCGTGACCTCCCACCAAAACGAGGCTTCGTCCTTTATTAACCAAGCAGCCAATTGGACCTTCCTTCCATCTTCCACCTCGAAGATACCAAACAAGTCTTCTACCTCCTTAAGCCAATATCGAGCTTCAATAAACATCTCTGATCCGTGAAAAGGTTTTCCGCCCATTGCTCGAAAGTCTTTGCATATTTTCGAAAAAGTATCAACACGGGGCGGGGAAGGAGGAGGAGCGACTGCAGCGGGGGGAGGAGGAATATTTGTTGGGCCTACGGCAGTGGCCCTAGCCTCCAGATACCTTCTAAACCAGCCTGGTATCGGTATGCCCTTGGGTATCTCAGGTTCCCCAGACAAGCTGAAAATGTAAAAGGAAGAGATTCAAAATGGAGAATCGAAGGAAAGATATATGCCCCTTGGGGGTTATGTTTTTAAAACAAACTTTTCTCTTGAAAATACAAAACTTTTGAAAGTATTTCTTTATAAAACGCTTTTTGAAAACAGTTTTTTAAAATCTCTTATCTATTCTGTTAACCTTCAGCTCTGATACCACGTCTAACACCCCACGTCCATTAACGTCACTCTCAAAGGGAATGCATTAAGTTTTATGGAGTATTATTGGTGAATAGAACAGAATATAACAAGATAGATACATATATTGGTACTTGAAAATTTTCAAAACAACATTTATTGCAGCGGAGAAATAATTTGATTACAATAGCATCATAAACCAACAGAAAAACCAAGTACGCTTAGTAACCATCTTGACAAATTGTTTTCTGAGTACATAAAATAAAAAGCATAACCCCAACACAAGTAGCCATAAAAGAGATGAGCTGAACTTTACTTTCAGCAATCCAAGCACTTCCAAAAGAGAGAGAAAGAGATCCAAGATCAAGCTCCACTAGTACTAGTCCCACCCTGAGAACCTGGGGGGAAAAGGAAGAAAAGAAGTGAAAACAAAGGGGGTTAGACATAAAGTCTGGAGAGTATAATAACTTTAACAATATAATTATTAAAGTAATTAGGATATGGCATAAACTGGCAAAACAAGGGTATGACCGTGAAACAAGTGGGCATGACAAAGCAAACAAGAGGAATATTCTAGCGTTAATCTCGTTCCTAATCACTATAGGATAATTATTATACTGCACCACTACTAGCCACCCTAAAAGTTGATCCCTCCTACTAAACACAATAATCATAATGGTAGTTTCGTGTACCCCAAGCTGTCTTCATAGGTGTCACCTGCCCCTATCTCCACTAGTTGTACCCACTACTCCCCATGCGATCTTCTCCCTAACTCGTAGATACTCGTGTTGGTCCCACAGTGAGGTGTATCACTCCACAAAGTGGCAACCCGATACCATTAAAGATGCACGGCTTATATCTACACGATGCAACAACGTCTTGCCTACCAGCCCGGGCCCACGCATGCACATGACCCCGTTGGACTTGCGTTGCCACCGCTAACCCATTTTGACCTCTTACAATCAAACCCAATAAGCGTGTCCCGTCCTCGATCTATCTCGAGCTCACAAAGTTACTCAATGGGTTACTGGTTTGAAAAGGGTCCCCATGTTTGACACAAGCTTTCCACATATGCTTGGTCCCCACTAGAGCTTCCCACTTAACCCCTTCTTATTCATGTCTTCTTACATGTTTTCAACTTGGTTAAGTGTTTCTAATCGTATTTCACATGCCACCTAGGCCACCCACTTAACCCCATGTCCCACCACATGTTTATCTGGTTAAGTGTTACTTAATTCATTAGAACCATAACCTTGTAAAGACCTCCCACATTAGACTACCGTTTACGGTTGTTGGATTTGCCGGGCGGGTACGGGCAGTCTTATACCGCAAACGAGCCTGACCTCGTGTCTTTACAATCGTTACGCATTTAATTTGTGCCTTTGACCTCTCACATTAGACTACCGTTTGTGGTTGCTGGATTTGCCGGGGGGTCCGGGCAGTCTTATACCACAAACGAGTCTAACCTCGTTTCTTAGGCGGTTAATTATTACACATAATTACTTAAACCCAAATTGGATTAATATCCCTATTCAATTTTGTCAATAAATTCCAAATTAATTTATTTCCATAATTGTCACCTAAATTATGTCCATAATTTCAGGTATATAAATTTATACCAATTAATGTCTCAAATTAATTATATGCCTTTAAGGCCATTTTATGCCAAATCACAATTATGTATATTTAGTATTATCCCACCGTCCCTACGCTATTCGTATGTTTTAATACGACATATGTTAGAATCGCAAATAGTCTAACTTATAAAAAGAAAAGCAACATCGCAACTTGCATAACATGAATAAAGTTAAACATATACAATTCAACATATGAAATAGATTCACAATAACACAACTGTTAACGATAACATCACATGATTCAAAGTCATATTCTCGTAATCCCAATTATAACTTATCATAATTAAATTAATTAATTAATTTGTGAAAGAAATTATACTCACAAACAAAAGAACGGTCTTGTTTTTCTGGGATCTGTATTCTGAAATTGAATTGCTCGCCTTTGATGTAGACTAATTGTTATTCTAATTTAGATTAGATTTTGATTTTGATTCTTGCTTCTGTCTTGATTTTGGGTTGAAAGAGAACGGCGGCTACTCTAGGTTCTCCATTGATGGCATGGCGGCTCTTGGTATGAATTATTGTGATTTTAGGTTGAGAGTTAGGTTGCTTATATAGAATTTTAATTAATTTAGAGCCGTTAGATTAACCCTAGAAGCAATCAATACCATCCAGTCAAGATAGATAACACCTCAGCCCTAATGACTCAGCAATGAGTCGAAACAACGTCATCTTTCAGATCAGCCCCGGGGGGGAGGGGGGTAGGTCGACCCCCTGGTCAACCTGTATGGGTAGGTCGACCCCATGCTCGACCTAGCCCTTAGGCGGGAGAATTCCCGCCTAGCCTGCTCCCCTGTTTGAATTTGAATTTCAAATTTTTTGAACTTGAACTGTTTTTAATTTATTTAAATTCTAAAACTTCGGATGGCCATAACTTCTTCATACGGAGTCCAATTCATGCAAACTCGGAATCTATCTCAAGCAGAATTCCGAGATGAACGCAATGGCATAACCTGTTTCCCTTAATTCTCACATTTTAAATTAAGTATTCTTAAATTTGTTAATTTAATATTCACAGAAAATTCAGGGTTTTACAGTGTGTTAGTACAAATACTTAATATGCTTGAATAAATTGATGAATGTATAAGTTAAAGACACTTCCTAGAACAAGCGAGAAGGCCATGAGTTTATCCTTAGTAATGATGGTGGTGTGATTCCAAGTCATATTTGAGATCTGATAGTGATTTATACTTAAATCAGCCCAGGCTTGGGTATTAATATAGAAGTCCATGAATCCACTTCTGGCCTTTATTAAAAGTCGAATCAACTTGGATATGGTATTGAGATAAGACCAGGATTCCTCTTACGATATTTGTGAAGATCCGATCCAACCCAGACTTGGGTTACTAAAATAAGAGACCGGAAATCTGCTTTCGGTTTCTGCTAAGAACCGAATTCACAGAGATTCGGGTGTTGAGATAAGATCGGAATTTCCCTTCCGGTATTAGTTGTGGATCTTGATCCATCCCAGATTTGAGTTATTAATATAGAAGACCTAAACTAACCCTTGTTCAGGCAATTAGAGATTGAATACCAGAAATCCACTTCTGGCATTAATGTTTCGGCGTCCTCCTTGGATTCGATTTGGGAAGCAGAGGTTGTACGTGCTTCCTGAGCCACTTCCTGGGATTTTAATGTCAAAGCAGAGGATTTACGTGCTTTGTTGGCCGCTCTCTGGGCCTGTGCATCCGGTGCGCTTGACTAGCTTATCCACAAGCAGGGCCCAAGGACTTACCCGACCTCCCTCCAGGAGGCGCCATATCCTAAACATCGTAGGTGATGTAAGGCCTTAGAAACTTAGACGAGGCCATTGTAGGCACAAAACTAAGGTTTACTCTTTCGATACTCTATACTGACCATTGTAAGTACTGATAAAGACTTACACTCCCCCCCTCCAAGGGGTGCCCTATCCCGATCATCGTAGGTGATGATAGGGGTTGGTGTTCCCTTATGTGGGTAACACAGAATATAAGCAGAGGTAGGACGTGCTCTTCTGTGAGCAAAGGTAGGACGTGCTTAGTTCTAAAAGAGGCAGGATATATTCTTCTACGAGCAGAGGCACAACTTGCTAATTTTAGATGCACTGCCACGACCATTTCTGGTGTGAAACGGAGGCTTATGCTTTTGATGCTTTAACCTATCCCCCTTTGATTTTGGCATGGAGAAAGACTAACACACCATCCCCCTCCGGGGGATGCCTTGTCCTGACCAATTTGGTGATGACAAGGGATTTGATCCAAACTCTTGTAATTGGCCTTGGTTGATGAATTTGATGATTGTTTCCTCTAGGATTCTGCATTGATTAGTTTCATGTCCATTCATCATATGGTAATGACAATAGGGCCCTCCTATTTTCCTTTCATACTTGGGCTTTTTCTTTGTGATCGGCCAATAGTCGAGTTCATGTTTGGTTAGGAAGTAGATATTTTTCATCAAAGTGGTGAGATAGTATCCCTTGGGTAATCCTGGCATAAGCCTCTCTCCTTGTCTCTGGGGTTTAACCCTTTTATGACCCAGCCTTGTTGTTATACCTACATCTTTGTTCCTTCTTCCCAAGACATATTGAGGTTAGGGTGTTACCCTTTTAGACCATTTTTTGGTGAAGGGGTCAATATCATTCATTATTTCTTACTCGAATACCATTCCTCTGACTTGCTTGTGGAGGGTTTTCCTTAGGTGAGAGAAAATGTTAATATCCTCCGATGTAGAACCACTTGGAGGGGGAATTAAGATTTGTCCTATACGGGAAAGGCTATTATCCCAAGTGTCAGAAGCGTATTGTCCTTTTTCTCTTTTTCGCTTTATTATCCGCAAGGATTCTACTCTTTGCCTTTGCTCTTTTGTTACTCTTGGGTCAGTGATTTCTAACTTATCCATTCAAGATCCAGAAGACTTTGGTTGGGACCTCCTACCCATAATTTCGCTTCTTCAAAGCCTTAGACCAATTCGGCATGGAGCAACACATGTAGATATGTGGGAAGGTTAACCAAAGGGTCGAAGGTTCAAATCCTCCTTCTAGCACCAAAATGTTAACGATATTTTCCGTCAACACCGGAGATAGGTTAGTGGGAATGGACCTAAGGGGAAAATAGGTTGTTTAGCCTTCGCAAGTTTGGATTAGTTCATCGTTCCTAGATAATAAGGCCTAGAATATGAAAGAATAGTTATTCTTCCCTCGATGAGGGTGAGTATCACTTGAGCGATTCAAGAGCCAATAGTTACCTTGGGGAGAAGGATTACTGAATACAACCCTAGATAAAGGACATAATGGATGGTAGAAAAGGGTTATGTAGCAAGCTCGCTGAAAGGCCTAAGCTTGTAGGAAGGGTCTAGGCTTGTAGGAAGGGTCTAAGCTTGTAGGAAGGGGTATTCCACTTGATTTGTGGAAAGGTTTGGGTAAGGACTCTTGCACATATAAGAAGCAAACGGTAGCTGTAGAAGCGGTAACTAAAAAATAGTTGGATAATCTCATAAGAAAACACCATAAATATTGATTCACTCTTTATTTATCTTTGATTTGGAATACATTAGCTGAATAGAAGAAATCCCCTAATCGATCTAAGAAGTAGGGTTTACTCTAGAGAGAAAGGGTACAAGAATAAGAATGAGAAATCCCTCCCCAAAATGTGACCCCTGGGGTCTTATTTAAAGATAATTTGGGGCCCCTTCAACTGTTGGGCTATTGGGCCTGCAAGAACCTCTGTTGGCTGCTTTTCTCCTAAATCTCGGATGTTTGGCTTCCGGCTGTTTTTGTGGTTCCGATTGTAGCCCCTAAAGTGAGGGTCCCTGTTTGGGGCTTCTTTGAGATTGAGACGAGCTTGTCGATGTAGTCTCTTTCATAAGACATTTGAACTCCTGATTGCGGCTCTCGGGTGTAGGCTTTCGGTCATAAGCATTCGGATGCAGGCTTCCGTCTTTCTCATGAATACTTAGAGGGGCTTTCCCTCATGATGTATGTAGATAGCTACCAGTTCAAAACCACTGTCGGTGTCTGTACTAAGTAGATTGGTATGGATAGCCTATGTTTCCTCTAGGGTTCCGATTGGCTTTCCGGTGGAGTTTTTGGAATAGTCTGGTCTTCTGAAAGGTACCTCTCGGTGATGTGTCCGTTGTCTATCAATGTGACCTTTTGGCATTTATGCAGTAGATGTTTCAGAAGCTAGTTCCGGATAATCTTTATGTACTTATGGCTTGATACCCATGATATCTTCGCCTTCTGATGTATCAGTATTAAGCAGGTTAATACTTATAGCCCTTCCGGATTTCAATAGGCGGAGCTCTTGTCTTCCTTTTTCTTAGTTTCTAACTTAGGTGACCTTTCACTACATAACTTCCTGCCGGGTAGGCCCTGTTGGATAGACCCTACCGGATAAGCGTTATTGGCGGTTTGTATACTTTGAGCTTCTTTCTCCTTGAAAGGTGCCGGTTTATACTGTTCTCAGACCATTCTTTCCTGCTTTCAGCTCTTCCTATTATTTTCCCTTTTGCTTTCAAAGGATTTTTCTGTGCTTGTATTCTTCCGATACCCCTTTACCGTCAGCTTGTTTCGGAGTTGATTTTGGTAGTAACAAAATCATAGTGATATAAATAAGTATTATAAAGTAGAAATATGAAACCATAAATATAAATTATATAAAGAAAATTATAAAGTTTAAAACTATATAAATATATATATATATGTATAAAAGTATATAACTATATATAAACCTATATAAACTTATAAGCTTTTTAAAATCAAAAGTAATATAGAAAAACTTAAATAGAATAGAATTTGGAAAAAGAAATTAAAATTCGAAAATCAGAATTTAAATTTGAATTTGAACCTGGAGTGCTATTCAGAGTCTTACACATACTAGACTCTATTATTATATTTATCTTGAACTCTTGAAATCTTGATTACTCGTGAGTCTTGAATCTTCTCTAAATTCTGAATCTCTAAAACTGTACAGTCTTCAGTATTAATTCCTGCATACAAATCCTGCATATATGTATATATATTCTAGATAAAGATGTTAGTATATGTTTTATAATCAATTAATATTGTAATAAGGTTGTTATCATCAATACTCAATTCTCCAACAATCTCCTCCTTTTAGATGATGACAACCTTAGTTTATAAAAATATCATATTTGTACATACTTGTTGATGTTGATCCTTTTAATACTCCCCCTGTTTATATGAATCCTTAAACTAAGTCTATATTTTATAATTTCTCCTCCTTTGGCATTATCAAAAAGAATTTCTAAAAATACTCCCCCTAAATTCTATACTCCTATACTAAAGTAAAGTACTCCCCCTGAATCCCAAATATATATATATATATATATATGTATATATAATTTATAAAATACTAGCATAAAATACTCCCCCTAAATTTATGAGTGTACAGTACTAAGTACATGAACAAACCAATTCAAATATTATAATTACATATGTTTTAAGTCATATGAACCAATCCAATAATACCAATCCAAGCATTAATTTACATAAGTTTATTATACATGTTTTAAATCAATCATAAGTTCAAACGTTTCTTAGGACTTCTACCCAACTGTCTTCTCCAAAGATAGGATCCTTCTTGATGACCTCCCAATCTTCATCTTCTTTTGTTGGTGGTGCCTTAGCGCGATTATTATCTTTATCTCTGAAAAGAGAAGAGATTAGCCAACGAATGGCATCAAAATGTTTCTCTTACTATTCAAACATCTTTATTTGGCTTAATTCAAGATGACCCTGGTTTCATAGTATTATAGAGAGGATGTTCTTGAAGTAATTCAATGTTTCTTCAAGATGTTCACTTAGATTATGAATTGGATTTGCCATAGATTTGTTAAGGATTGAAGAGTGAAGAAAGAGAAATGAAATAATGAATTTTTCTGGAAGAAATAGGCTTAAATAGGGTCTGGAATTCGTTGGATTTGAATGGACATGAGTTAGTTATTTAATTTTAAATTTTGAATTTTTTTGAAAAAGTGGCGGTTAAATGTCGACATACTTATTAAAAAAAAATTGAAAAATTACAAATTTTGAAACTTTATTTCTTATATTGTATTATATTTTAATTCGAAAGTTTTTACAAAAATTTAAAGATTATTTTGACATAAATAAAACTCCATTCATTACTTCATGAAAAGCAAATACATCCAACTAATTAAGACATACTAAATACGAGATTCAAAAGCAAATACAAGCAAATATTTAAAGATAACATAAACTAGATAGGCTAGTTTTCAGCGGATGATGAGGAGGAAGAAGAAATTCCAAGCTTTCTTCCTATCTTGCTCATGAACTTAGTCATTTTGGAAAAATTCTTTTTTAGCTTCTTTTGATTGTTGACTATCTTCACTTGATTTTGAACAATAATCTCTGTGGAAATGGTTCTAGTGTTGGTTGGAAACTCAACACTTTCTAAAGAAGTTTCTTCTTCTTTAATTTCCATAGGCTCTTGTTATTGTTGCATTCGGTCCTGATTGTCTTCGAATGTCTCATATGGTCTTAAAGCGAGAGGAATTTGCATAAGGTCTATGTTTGTGGAGTCAAACACCTTTCTTAGCACAAATTCTTCTCCGTGAATATCAACTCCGAAATATTTGAAAATACGAGTGAGATAAACTCCATAGTAAAGAGTGTTCTCTTGATGAAGTTTCTATAGGCTTGAACTCTCTTAAGATCATGTCGGCCCAGTTGATGTCATAGCCATGAATAATAGCAAAGAGTGCTTTTTAGGCCTTGAGAGTTAGGTTGTTAAAGTTTCCAGAACGAGGAGTGATGGTATGTTGAAGGAGAAGGTTTATGATTCTAGTTTTTTGGTGGAAAAAGCGATTTTTGAGTTCCATGTTAGCATCGCTTTCAAATATGTCGTGATAAGTTTCTAAATCAGTTTCATCAATTTTGAAATTCAGAAAATCCGAGCCCGTGCTTCTACAATTTAAGATAGTGCCCAAGATTTCGCAATATAGAACAATTTGCGTGCCTTTGACGCTACTCCAAATTTGGCCTTCATTGCCTTCAAAAAATCCGCGATTAAGATTCGCACAGAAAATCTTAACAAGCTTCGGGTAGCACACTTCATCGTTATCCCGAGAGTCAATTAAGCTTATGATTTCATTGCGATTGAAAAGAGAGATAAGACCATAGGATGGAAAATCTCAAAGACGGTGAAAGCACTCGTATTGACTTTTGCATTTGCTAAATAGTCAACATAGGTTTTGATAGCATCTCTATCATTATGAAGATAACCTTTGATGGTTTTGGTTAACTTCAATTTTTGAGATAAACTTGAGTAAGCCATTGAAGTGATTGCTTTGAAGAGTATATATATGAAGAATATAGTTTCAATTGTGAATAAGAAGTAGAGAGAATAGATGTATATATAGAAATTGAATGGAAATGAATTGAATAGACACAACTTTTTATAAATCAATGACACCTTTTCAGACCTTGGGAGTTGGTGAAAAGTTGGAGGGAAGTTTGAAAGTTTAAAACTTTGAAAATCAAAATTTGAATTTCAAATTACAGGCTGATATGTCGACATATGCATATGTATGTCGACATATATGTTCAATATCAAAGGACATTTGGTTTTTGTGACTTTTGGTTTTAAAGTATCAATCTATATTTCAGGTTTAATTATTTCCTAAAAACAATTTTAATCCTAGCAAACATCAAAATTTTATTTTATTATTTTATTAATTATTGTATTATTATTATTTTGAACTTCAAAATTCAAATTTCAATTTTGAATTTCAAATTTGAATTTTAAATTTCAAAATTGAATTTTTAAAGTTTAAATTTCGAAAACAAGGCAAACAAAGCAAACAATCAAAGCATCCATTCGACCAAAAAAATTAAAAAATTAATTAAGGTGTGCCTTGTTCTTAGTTCCTTTTCTTCGATATTTTCTGAATTCTGACTTGTTGTGAAGCACATGTTTGAATTTCCCATTTCTAATCTTCATCACTTGATGATGAATCTGAATCATCTAACGTTGTTGTGTATGCTCTCTTTCTCTTCTTCGATGAATTGCAATTGTCTGTTCATTTGAGTTGATTTGTCTGGATATGGACACATTTGTTGTATATAACGGTGTTGTATACACAATTAAATGATTTTTGTTTGATGATAACAACCAAATAAATATTATTTTAAATGTGTTTGTTATTGTACTGATTTTCTACATCATAGACATAAATATAATATTTATATTTATTTAAATAAAATAATACTGGAAAAGAATTTAAATATTCAAACAGTATTTTATTTGAATATATTATTTTATTTCAACATTCAAACAGTACAGATTTATAAGCTCCACTATTTGTACATTTCACTGATATTCATTTCAATACAGTCAACTTCATTGTAAACAAAGTTCCTCGCTACATCACTCATCACTCAGTATATTTTCATATACACTACACTCTATCACTCATATACATATATTCTTAATCTTTCATCTTCGGTCTTCTGTCTTCACATCATCTTTTTAGTCAGTCCAGTTGATATACACGTAAATGTGTATATTTTATCCGCATATTTATCTTATTTTATCTTTTAAATAATTGATACTGTGCATTTATAGTTGTGTTTATAGATTATTTTTGAAGAATGGATTAACGCACTTAATTGTTGAAAAGCTTGAAGAATTTGTGCAAGAAGAGTGTTGAATTTTAGAGCTGGATTAAAGCTTGAAGACCTGAAGAAAAGTTGCTATTCAATCGCCTTCTGCTGCATATTTTAAAGACAAGATTCAATGCTTTTCCATAATGATCACTTGGAGTTGTTATTCATTCTCAAGGCAATTAGAGTTGAAGCCCGCAACCTATTTTCCATGACATCTGCATGCATTCACATTGGTCTAGTTGCTAATTGGGCTAAGTTATTTGTCCCATATCATGTAATTTGCAAGGCTTCTCATTCATGCGCTGCACACGTTCACACTGAGCTATTTGATTTATGTGCTATTTTGGAAAAGGGGTTTTGTCCCACATTGTGGAATTTGCCAAGTAGTCGTTGTCATATAAGCTATAAATACATTGTATCTCATTCATTGTAAAACACATTGGGTTTTATTCTGTAATTCTCTTCTTGGAATAAAATCATTCTTATTCCCCTGTTCTATTTAGTTTTAGTTGTATTTTATTTATGTCTGTTATTTTCTTTTTCTCTTCTTCTTTAGCTATGTCTAGCTATTCCCCTTTGATTAGGGGGTGATGACGCTAATAGATATGATTCAACATGAATCGCATAGCCAATAGATGAGGACTTTATACATGTAGATTTGGATCTGAATCAAGGGTTAGATCTGAACCTTCATATTCTGTGTCGTTTAAGAGTTATGCTCCTTCACAGGGTATATTCGTGTTCAATCTAACAATTATCAGATTTAGATCTAATTTTAGGGTTTTAGAAATTAATTAGTGAATCTGCCCTGATAGTCTATGGTTGTTTGAGAGCTCAGCTCCTGCATAGGCTATACATGTCGTTATTTATTTATTTGTTTCTAAGAATCTACTTATCGTTGATTCATGTTTGTGACAGAAACATGAATTAGATCTATATTTATTTGTTGGCTATTGATGAGTATGAATCCAATCTATGTCATTATCCCCTTATTGATTTCTCTTATGATATAAATCTCTCTTTTTATTTAATTGCTGTTATTTTCTGTGTTTTCAATCAATCAAAATTCTGGAATAACTTGATTGTATTTATTAATTAAAATATTTTTGGTCCCAGAGTTCGACACCCTCTACAACAATCCTTGTTGTTTTAGAAAGCCAAACGGATTTTACAGTTTTTACAATTGTTTAATTTGTTCGCAAACAAATTTTGGCGCCGTTGCCGGGGACCAAAATAATTTTTATTTTTATGTCCTTCGAGTTATAATTTTTTTCTTTAGTTTTCTTTCATATAAAAAAACAACACCAAAAAAATATATTTTTTTTCCTTTTATTTTCTTATTTCTCCATTATAAAAAAACACAAAAATATTTTTTTATTAGTTTTATTTTATTTTCCTTCATTTATAAAAAAAAAATCTCTTGATTAGCTGTGGTTTGGTATTGCTGATCTTCTAATTTAGAGAGGAGAAAAAAAGTTTTCGGATTGATTTCTTTCCCTTTTCATTGCCTTTCTTATTTCTTTCATGTTTCATTGCTTTCCATTTTTACAAATTAAATAAAAAAATAAAAAAATAAATATTGCTTTCCTTTTCCTACGTCTATGAATTTCTTTCCTTTTCTCGCTGCCATTTTTCACCAAATCTTCCTTTCTCTACATCTCTTACCTCCATCAACAAAACTACGTTCTTTCCACCATCAAGCAAAAAACCATATCACCCCAAACCATTCACAGCAAACAATTCAAAAAAAAACAATCTCTTTCCTCTTTTCAACAATTCCAAAAAAAAAACAATTCCTTTTTTTTCCTTCTTGCAAATAAATAATTTCTTTTCCTTCTTTCATCTATTTTCCACCTTCTCTGCGAATTATAAAAAAAAAATTGCTTTCCTTTTGTTCATTTCTTTCCACTTTTGTGTTTCTTCAGCCATAATCATTTTCCAAACTTTCCCATTTCTTTCTATTTGTTTTTTTTATTTCTTTCCTTCTTTTCTTACAATTTCTTTCCCATTTGTTTAATTTATTTATTTCCTATCTCTGAATTCTTTTCAAAAATCTCTGTATAATTACCTTCCTTCTACGACATACTTTTTTTCCTTTCATTTGTTTACAATTTTTTTCAAAGTAAAAAAAAAATATTTTTCTTTGATTCCCTTTCCTTACTTAAAACTTGCATTTTTATTTTCCTGATTTCTTTCTCTTTATCAACCTTCCTTTCAATCTCATTACATTTCCTTTTTCTCTTTTTTGAAACAAATAAATAAAAAAACAATCTTTCCAAATTCTTTTTTTTCCATTGCTTTATATTTCACGCGATTCACTTCTCAACTTCCTTCAACAATTCTTCTCCAACCACTCACAAAGCTTCCTCCCAACTTCTTCACAAAACTTGCCTCCTTAACTCAGTTACCCTCTTCACAATCCTTACATCCCCTTCCATATTCAAGCGCTCCACTTGAAAAGTCAAGCCACAAACCAATGTCAATCCTAATTTCAGATCATCACAATTACCAACAACTTCCTTAGACCCTCCTTCAAACCATCCGTCACGACAATACCTCACAAATCGTACCACAATCCCCAGTTTACCACATACCAACCCGAAATCGCCATTTACCTCAGATCGAACGCACCCAACCTGATTTGATCTTTAAAAAAAAGGTCGTGAAAGTTTTTTAATTTAGGGGAATAATTTGTTGCCATATTTTCATTTGAATTCTCTGAGAAACATGGGGCGTGGGTCTATATTGTTGGATTGGCTTGTAGCCCTCTGTGTTTGCTTATTTGTTTGGAGTTGACTGATTGAGTGTATGAATATTTATTTCTTTTGTGCGTGATTGGTGTTTTGAGTCTGGTTTCTTTTTTCTTTGGGCATAATCGTCTTGTCTTGTTTATTTTTTTTTTATTTTTTTTATTTTCTAAAAAGCCAGTTTTTAGAGTTGCCGGGTTTAGTTTGTTTTCCCTCTTTTTTTTGATCTAGTTTTTTTTAGTTTCTTATCTTTGGCTTGGATTTAGTGTAAAAAAAAAATCGTTTGCTTTTCACTTGTGAATCTTAGTGTGATAGTTTTCAGGTTGCAGATCAAGGAGGGATTTCAAAGGTCACGCTATTTGTAATTAGCAGAATTCGAATTATTCGAGCGGTTGCGCACCAAGTGGGGTGTGAACGCGCTAGCGTGACTCAATTGCACTGGACGGATTGCCGATCTAGGTGAGATTTTTCTAAATTCTACAGGGACTGCTGCTGCAAATAAAAAAAATATAGTCATTGCTTGTAAAAATCTTCTACAGGGGCAGCGGCTTGCTTGTAAAATCTTTTAATTTCTGTGATTATTATTTCTGCATCTGTATTCATTTTGTTAAGGGCAATACCCTAATTCACATAAGGTGAGGGATTTCATCACCCCTTCCTTAGCCCACAAATTGCATTTCATCGCAAAATATGACTAATAATAACGGTTAGACGTTGGACTTAAGGGAGTCGCGGGCTCATCTAGGGCTTAATTGTATTTTGATAGTTGATTTATTTGAAATGACTTATTTCTTGGTGCCTAGACTACGACAAAGAAATAACTGTTTATAAATATTACGATGATTCGTAAATATTATATCGGTTGTTACTATGAAGGTACTTAAACCTTCGGCTGCATTGCTAGGGTGATTCCTGGTACACCGATAACTCCTGTCCGTTAACTGGCTGAGAAATCTTTTGATCTAAGTAATCAAACATGTCACTATATAATTTTGGATTAGGAACCATTAAGGACAGAAAATTTCATCCTAGCCAATCTCTGTGTATTTGATTGTTTTGTGTATTGAAAAAAAAATCAAAATTCCTCAAAAACAAATAAAAATTTGAAAAAAAAACAACTTCTTTTTATTCTTTAGCCCTCGTTAGTTCTGTAGATAGGAATTTTCCAAAACTCCCATTTTCAAAAAACTTTTCTTCTATCTCTCAGCTCTTTCTGAGAAGATCTTCTCCATTGTCTAAATTTCTTTGGCGAACTCTTTTCTTCTTCTTTCTGGTGCATGCAAACTTGGACCCGTGACCAAGAATCTCGTCGTTTAGTTAGAATCGAACCACCTTCTCTTTCCTCAAAACCCAATTTACTTGACCAACCTTTAGAAATGGCTAACGAGCCTGCACCTCACACCCTGATGGATAGAATTCTTCCTGATAGAGTTTTTGTCCCTTCTTGCATTCAGTTACCCAATCCTATGGGTAATCACTTTGAAATCCGATCGAGTCAGATAAACATCCTTCCCAAATTTGGTAAATTTTCTCATGACGAACCATATAGTTTCTTAACAAAATTTGAATATGCTTGTGCAACCTTTAAATTACAATAGTTATGTGAGGATGGTATTAAACTTCGTTTGATTTCATTCGCACTAACTGACTCCGCAGAAAAATGGTTTCACAGCTTGCCCCCAAATTCAATTTAAAAATGGGATGAATTTACAGCAGTTTTCCTTAAAAAGTTCTACCTCCCAGAAAAAACAGCTAGATTCAGAAACGAAATCACCAATTTCCACCAAAAAGGGGGTGAATCTTTTTGGCAATACTTCAAAAGATTTAAAGAACTAATGTTAAGTTGTCCCCATCATGGTTATGAAACATGGTCATTATGTCAAACTGTATACGATGGAGTTGATAATAGTTCTAGGCAAATGTTAGAGTCCATGCGCTAGGGCAATTTTCTAAAACAAATTGACATAGAAGCTTGGGAATTTTTGGACGAGTTAGCAGAAAAATCGGAACAATGGGAACGAACCAATGAAAAATCTCTCTATTCGCGATCCATTAGTAATTCTGTCAAATTTTCTTCTTCTTCTAATACTCTTGTTGATGCCATTGTGAACGTTGTTAGGACACACACTCAGTCTAATAACGTTTCCCAAGCTATGTGTCATATATGTCTTGACACTAATCACATGGCTGATGACTGTCCCCAGTCCCTTGAGCAAGTAAACGCTTTCAACAGACCCAACAACCACCTAAATCTTTCTTATGGTTCGAATAACCCTCTGATGAACAGACCTTCGAATCGAGCATTTACGAACAATGTTGTAAACCCTCCTCTTAGGCAAAATCCGTACACTTCGAACCAAGTGCCTTTCCACAATCAAACAGTTGCACCCCAATATGAAAAACGCCTTTCTATGATTGAGGGGAATTTATCTGAGGTGAGCAACCTATTAGCGCAAATGACTAAGCAAAGTGTTGAAAATCAAAACAAGTTAGACAACTCCTTGCAATCATATATGCAAAACACGAATCAACAAATGAGTGAACTTCAAAAACAAATGTCTCAATTTAACGCTAGATTAAGTGAACGAGAAAAGGGTACGTTTCCAACTCAACCCATTCAAAACCCTAAAGGACAAAATTCAAACCCCAACCAAATTCGCATCATTCAAGATTCAAATGTTAGTCACTTGAATGCGGTCTCGACTCTTAGATCCGGCAAAAAGATTGACAACCATGTGGTCAACTCAAATGCTTTACCGGACAATCTTCCAAACTCTACCAAAAATTCAACCAACTCGGCTCAGAACACTGAGCCAATTTCTGACAAGGGCCATCCTCAAACTCAAATAGCCCACCCACTGAGTTGTGCTCCATTTCCTCATAGACTCCGACCTAGGAAAAAGACGGACCAGCTAGCAAAATCCTTGAAATATTTAAGCAAGTTAAAGTGAACATTCCTCTTTTAGATATTATACAACAAGTTCCACAGTACGCGAAATTTCTAAAAGATTTGTGCACTCAAAAACGTCATACACATGTACCTAAGAAAGTGTTTCTGGCGGCAACTCTAAGCGATGTCTTGTCCCAATCAATGCCAATGAAATACAAAGACCCTGGCTGCCCCACAATATCATGCACTATTGGGGACAAGAAAATCGATAGATGCCTGCTAGACTTAGGTGCAAGTGTTAACTTGCTTCCATATTCCGTCTATCGCCAGGGCTAGGAGAACTGAAACCCACCAAGGTTACCGTTCAGCTTGCTGGCCATTCAATTAAGAAACTTGTGGGCGAAATTGAGGATGTATTGATCAAAATATGCAAATTTATCTTTCTAGTTGATTTCATTGTCCTAGAAACTCAACAGGTAAGCAATCCTGCAAACCAGATCCCTTTGATTCTAGGACGACCCTTCTTAGCAACCTCTAATGCGCTTATCAACTGTAGAAATGGGTCTATGAAACTTTCTTTTTGGTAACATGACTATTGAGCCAAACATCTTTAGAACTGAAAACTTTTCTAACTCTTACGTGGATCAGTTTTCTGAAATTCAATCAGTCCACGACAATGAACCCGAGCTCGACCATCTGAATAACGTAATTGAATCGAATTACGAAAACTTGTTTCAAGATATTCCCGAAAATGTCTCTGGTTCGATTCCTGTCGAGCCTCTCACAATTGAGTCTGTCCCTCAACCAGTTTCTTCAGTTGAGTCATCCCCAAAATCTGAACTAAAAGTGCTGCCCAGTCATCTTAAGTACGCTTACTTAGGAGACAATGAAACTTTTCCTGTCATTATCTCTTCTGACCTTACTTTAGAGCAGGAACATTTGCTCCTTCCCATCCTTAAGAAAAATATAGAAGCAATTGGTTGGTCCATGGCTGATATTAAGGGGATTAGTCCTTCGATAGTCCAACATCGAATCCACCTTATAGATAATGCCAAACCCACTCGTGATCCCCAGCGTCGACTAAACCCTATCATGAAATAAGCAGTTCGTGCTAAAATCCTTAAATGACTTCACAATGGAATCATGTACCCAATTTCCGATAGTCAATGGATTAGTCTGATTCATGTCGTACCTAAGAAATCAGGGATTACTGTGATCCAAAATGAAGCTAACGAGCTTATCCCAACCCGCACCTAGACCGATTGGTGTGTCTGCATTGACTATAGGAAACTTAACGCTGCAACACGTAAGGATCATTTCCCTCTGCCATTTATCGATCAAATGTTAGAATGGCTAGCCGGTCACGAGTACTATTGTTTCCTTGACGGGTACTCGGGCTATAATCAAATCCCTATCGCTGTTGAGGACCAAGATAAAACCACTTTCACTTGTCCATTTGGTACATTTACGTACCGTCGTATGCCTTTTGGTCTCTGTAATGCACCTGCAACCTTTCAGAGGTGCATGATTAGCATTTTTACTGATATGATCGAGCGATTTTTGGAGGTGTTCATGGATGATTTTTCCATCTTCGGGGATTCTTACACTGAGTGTTTACATCACCTGGATCTTGTTCTTAACCATTGCAAAGATAAACACTTAACGCATAATTGGGAAAAGTGTCTTTTCATGGTCAAACATGGCATTTGTTTTAGGACATGTCATCTCTAATAAAGAATTGAAGTAGACAAAGCCAAAATTGAGGTTATCTCGAATCTTCCCATTCCCAAATCCGTTAAGGATATCCGATCCTTTTTAGGTCATGCTGGCTTCTATCGTCGCTTTATAAAGGATTTTAGCAAAACCACTCGACCTTTGACCCGTCTTCTTGGTAAGGATGTTCCTTTCGACTTCAAATCTGATTGCATTTTATCTTTTGAGCATCTTAAAAATGAACTTATCTCTGCCCCGATCATCTGCTCTCCTAATTGGAAGCTGCCTTTTGAAATCATGTGTGATGCCTCAAATTTCGCTGTCGGCGCTGTCTTAGGACAACAAATCAATAAAATTCTTCATGTCATTTACTACGCGAGTAAGAGTCTGAACGATGCTCAAATCAACTATACGACCACTGAAAAAGAACTCTTGGCAGTCGTTTTCGCTCTAGAAAAATTCAGACCATATCTAGTTGGCTCACACATCACTGTTCATACTGATCATTCCGCACTTAGGTACGTTTTCTCTAAAAAGGATGCTAAGGCTCGTCTCATTCGTTGGATCCTTCTACTTCAAGAATTTGACCTTACCATTAAGGATAAAAGGGATCTGACAATGTTATTGCAGACCACTTGTCTCGTCTTCCAAATTCCCGTCTTCTTCTCTTCTGATCAACGAGAACTTCCCGATGGACAACTATTTTCTTTATCCACTGATCTTTGGTTCTCTGACATTGTCAACTACTTAGTCACCAAGCAGACCCCTTCTTTTTGGTCCAAGCAGGATAAACACTAATTCTTTTCCCAAGTTAAACATTTTTTTTGGGACGACCCCTATCTTTTCAAGTATTGTCCTGACCAAATCATTCGAAGGTGTGTTCCCGACACTAAAACTCGCAGTGTCCTATCTTTCTGTCATGACCAAGCCTGTGGTGGTCACTTCGGTCCCAAAAAGACAGCCGAAAAGGTTCTCCAATCGGGTTTCTACTGGCCTTACCTTTTCAAAGACGCTTAGGAATTATGCAAAACTTGTGATCGATGTCAACTCTTAGGGAAAATTTCTAAATGGAATATGATGCCCCTAAATCCAATTCAAGAAGTCGAAATTTTTGATGTGTTGGGTATAGATTTCATGGGACCCTTCCCTAATTCTTTTGGGAACCTGTACATCCTCTTAGCTGTCGATTATGTTTCTAAATGGGTCGAAGCTGTTCCATGCAAAACAAAAGATAACAAGGTTGTTGTGCGCTTCTTGAAGGAAAACATCTTCTCCAGGTTTGGCACACCTCGCACAATAATCAGTGATAAAGGAACACACTTATGTAATCGTTCTTTTGAAGCTCTCATGAGAAAATATTCGATAACCCACAAATTATCCACTCCTTACCATCCACAAACTTGTGGGCAAGTTGAAGTATCGAACAGGCAGATTAAGCAAATCCTTGAGAAAACTGTGAATCGAAATCGCAAAGACTGGTCCCAAAAGTTAACAGACGCTCTTTGGGCTTACCGAACTGCTTTCAAAACAAACTTAGGTATGTCCCCTTTTCGGTTGATTTTTGGTAAGCCATGCCACTTGCCAGTTGAACTAGAACATAGGGCGTTATGGGCAATAAAAACTTTAAATCTTGACTTAGAGCAAGCAGGTGAACATAGGAAGCTTCAACTTAATGAACTTGATGAAATTCGAAATGATGCCTATGAAAATGAACGAATTTACAAGGACAAGACGAAAGTTTTTCATGATAAATCCATTTTACGTAAAACTTTCATGCTAGGTCAAAAGGTTTTGTTATATGACTCAAGATTGCATTTATTTCTGGGTAAGTTAAAATCTAGATGGACATGACCTTACACTGTACGGACTGTTTTCTCGCATGGTGCGGTAGAAATTGAGAGCCCACCCGATGGATCATCCTATAAGGTCAATGGTCAACGCCTTAAACCTTACTTGGAACCAATACCCAACCAAGAGGAAGAGCTCATGGTCCTCCATGAGCCACATTACATTCGGTAAGACGCACTAACCCTCTTTTGTACATATGTAAATATTCTCTTATTTGTTTTTCCCTTTCACTAAGATATGTCTGATTAACGACTGTGAGGACACAGTCACACCCAAGTGTAGGGGGAATTTACATTACATCAGTAATCAAATTTTATGAACTAGGTCATTCATTGAACAAGGATTAACTTAAATTCATAAATAACACCTTGGTTCTTGTTTGATAAGTTGAATTGTTGGGTGATGGGAATGAACATTATTTATTCATTGAGTCATAATGTGTCTTTTTAAGATGCTAGCTTGAGACTGTGCAGACGTTAGTCGTGTTCTGGAGTAAGCGTGTCAACCCTTGTTATACATGTTAGAATGTGCAAGTAAAACTGAAGAAAAAAAATCAAAAAATGAATGATTTTGCACCTACATTTGTTGGATTTTCTGAGTTTGTTTTCATGCATAATATTTTCTTTTCCACTCAAATTTTCAAAATCGTAAGTTCTAAAATCCACTTGGCCCAATTAAGGAGAAATGACTCATTGTAGCGTTCTTCTTCGATACCCAACATTATTCAAACCCAAGTTTTAGTCGAATTACATCCATGTTTCGACAAGTTTTTCTTATATTGGTATACTTAAGAATCTTGTACTGATTTATTTTTAAAGGTTCAGAAACGTTACTTTTTATACCAATATTACACGACCCACTCCGTCCTTGTTTTAAGATAGGATAACCATATACCACATCTTATTTTATATGGGTTATCTATCTTACGAAACTTTGCTTATCATTCCTTTCAGCTTTTTGTACAACATCAATCCAGACTTGTGTGGTGAATTAAGGTTATAGAAGTAGAGTAACTAAGGCACAAAACTTTCCTTTCATGAAGTGTTGGTTTAGTAGAGGAGGAATCAAATGAAATAATGTACGGTATCGTTCCATTCCATCTCCATTCATCATTCATCATGCAAAAGAAAAAAAGAGAAAAAAAAGAAAAAAAAAGGAAAAGAAAAAAAGGAAATAAAGAGAGAGTCTCTCAGAATAAAATAGTCATTCATCATTCTTGACTATAAAGCATTCAGTTCCATTCCATCCACATCCATTATATCGTACTTGGAAGTGAGGATTGTAGTAGAGGAGATGAAAGGAAATAAAAATGTTCATATGTGCCTTTGTATTACTTTATCTTTTGTAATTTGAAGTTCAACTAATACACTTGCCCTCGTATCTAGAATATTTCGGAACTTACAAAATTTTCCTTCATCTATGCATAACTCATATCCAATACAGTACAGTTACACTGGTGCAAAATTATTCAAAATCTTCAAAAAAAAAAAAAGAAGAATAAATGGTTGGGTGCACATTATCGATGTGTAGAACTTTGGTTGACACCACGCTCTTAACCTTCAAGACAATTACAGTGTTATCAAGGAATTACGATTCAGCTAGAAAATTTTTATTCATTTTTGCACCAATTATGGGATGGACAATTTGGCACTAAACCGTTATTATTGAAGTTAGGTGAAATCCTTGGAATGTGAAAGACCTTAAATAAATTGTTTGATTAATCCGCGTACTTAAGACGCTTTGGATTTTGTGGGTAGTATCCGTTGAAAACCCTCACGAGACAACACTCGTCATACTGGGGACACCCAGAGGTTTAACGGCTTGTTGCATATGCTAAATGCAATCGTGTTTCCTACGAAAGTGTGACATATCTTAGTTTAGTTTATTCGAGGACGAATAAAATGATAAGTGTGGGGGTATTTGATATACACGTAAATGTGTATATTTTATCCGCATATTTATCTTATTTTATCTTTTAAATAATTAATACTGTGCATTTATAGTTGTGTTTACAGATTATTTTTGAAGAATGGATTAACGCACTTAATTGTTGAAAAGCTTGAAGAATTTGTGCAAGAAGAGTGTTGAATTTTAGAGCTGGATTAAAACTTGAAGACCTGAAGAAAAGTTGCTATTCAAACGCCTTCTGCTGCATATTTTAAAGACAAGGTTCAATGCTTTTCCATAATGATCACTTGGAGTTGTTATTCATACTCAAGGCAATTGGACTTGAAGCCCGCAACCTATTTTCCATGACATCTTCATGCATTCACCTTGGTCTAGTTGATAATTGGGCTAAGTTATTTGTCCCATATCATGTAATTTGCAAGGCTTCTCATTTATGCGCTGCACGCGTTCACACTGAGCTATTTGATTTATGTGCTATTCTGGAAAAGGGATTTTATCCCATATTGTGGAATTTGCCAAGTAGTCTTTGTCATATCAGCTATAAATACATTGTATCTCATTCATTGTAAAACACATTGGATTTTATTCTGTAATTCTCTTCTTGGAATAAAATCATTTTTCTTCCCCTGTTCTATTTAGTTTTAGTTGTATTTTATTTATGTCTATTATTTTCTTTTTCTCTTCTTCTTTAGCTATGTCTAGCTAATCCCCTTTGATTAGGGGGTGATGACGCTAATAGATATGATTCAACATGAATCACATAGCCAATAGATGAGGACTTCATACATGTAGATCTGGATCTGAATCAAAGGTTAGATCTGAACCTTCATATTCTGTGTCGTTTAAGAGCTATGCTCCTTCATAGGGTATATTCGTGTTCAATCTAACAATTATCAGATTTAGATCTAATTTTAGGGTTTTAGAAATTAATTAGTGAATCTGTCCTGATAGTCTATGGTTGTTTAAGAGCTCAGCTCCTGCATAGGCTATGCTTGTCATTATTTACTTATTTGTTTCTAAGAATCTACTTATCGTTGATTCATATTTGTGACAGAAACATGAATTAGATCTATAATTACTTGTTGGCTATTGATGAGTATGAATCCAATCTATGTCATTATCCCCTTATTGATTTCTCTTATTATATAAATCTCTCTTTTTATTTAATTGCTGTTATTTTCTGTGTTTTTAATCAATCAAAATCCTGGAATAACTTGATTGGATTTATTAATTAAAAAAGTTTTGGTCCCAGAGTTCGACACCCTCTACAACAATCCTTGTTGTTTAGGAAAGCCGAACAGATTTTACAAGTGTTTACAATTGTTTAATTTGTTCGCAAACACCAGTCATCTACCCCTGTCATATACAGAAACACACACACACAGTTTCTGGAACAGAAATAATATTCAAATTCTAGCAGATATAATTTTTTTAAAAAAAATTGTTTGCCTCAGAATTTCAGTGTGTTTCTCATCATTTTTCTGACTTGATCTGATTTTTTAATCTATCCGACTATGTCTAGACAGCTTGTGATATTCACATTGATACGCTGTACATACCACAAGGCAGACAATATGTATATATTACCGTGCAGGGACAGGAAAACTTTTCAGATGGATTGCATATACACACGTGTATGAATATACACGTGTTCACTGCCTCGCCAATCGGCAAGCAACTGAAGAGCAGCCACGTGAACCAACTCGACTCAGTGCACACATGAACAAAACTCATGTGCAGCCCAAATAGTCGAGACAGCAAAGAGATGGTGCCAAACATGAAGCAACACAAATCTGAATACACAATGGTCAAGCCAATGATACTTGTAAATCACACAGCAAATGTCAAAGTTCAAGCTACAGGGGTAACACAACATGATCAACTCAGGCAATTTTCAAGTGATGGCAGCAGCATTTTTTTTAACTTCTAGAAGTATGGTAAAAGTGCATATGGACAATTGGTGCATGACTGGGCCGAGCATGTACACACAGCAAGCTCATGCACAAACTCATGGATGGTGCAGCACAGAATTCAACGTGGTGCAAGTGTACATTTTGTTCAATGACATATGCAGCATATACATTTCATGTGTCACAAGCATCACAGCATGTTTAAAATAACATAAAGACATGGTGCAGCTTCATGATGTTATGGCAGCAGTTTATACATGAATGGTGATCCAGCAAAGGTGGTCGAGCACAATGACTAAGTAATGCAGCAATGGTTTAATGCACAAGTATACATATGTATGGTGGAACAGTGAAACATGTGCATGTAGTCAAGGCATTTTACAACAGAAATTGACATGTATGTAAACATGTGTGGCAGCATTTACATAAGCAGTTACTAGCATGGATTCAAGAAGTACAAACAGCAATACAAGATGAATAAGGCAATAAAGTGATATACACACTCAGGATGGACACATCAACTCCATAGAATAAGGACTAGCAACATTCTAAATGGGATGTGTGTGTGAGACAAGGCATGTATACATGTGAACTGCATATACATGGATGTGTGTACATAAATTCATTTCATCATGTTTCAGATCAGCATGTCAAAGGCAGCCTCAAAGTGGTGCATGTTTAAACTTGTATCAAGCCCAAAAACAGAGTGGACAACATAAGTGAGAACTGTTTTAGCAACTAAACTAATTAGGTACAGCATGCAATGTTTGGCAAAATAATATGGGATCAATCAAGGAATTCAAACTTGGCAACAATGAATTAAAGATCTCTAGAAATTCCCGTTTTTAATCACGGTGAATATTGGGCAAGATTTCATTCTAGTTTCCAAAAATGTTCATTCCAATTTTTATGGCAGTGGACAAACACATTGATTTCATTCATGGCAATGATCGAAAATTTCATTTCAAGAAAGTCACTGATTTTCCAGTTTTACAAAAATCAAGTTTTAAATTAGCAAGAAATCATGTCGAGTTGTCTCTGCAATCTACACAGCATACATGGGATTAATTCATGTATTTATAAAGGCAACAAATTCAAATTCATTTCAAAGCAGGGAAAGTCAAAGGAGGAAACTTCAAATCGGTCAAGTTACATATTCGAAATCAAGCAATTATCTATCGAAAATCCAACACAATCAATTCAAAAGATTCAAGAGAAAATCGAATAAACTCACATATTTTCGTTCGAGATTTTTTCCAAATCAATCGAGCAAGCCACAGAGCTATTCGTGCTTTAGAGATTAATCCATTCATCAAGCAATCAATTCGATTTAGAGGATTTTGGAGAAATCCTAGCAAATTTCCCAATTGTTACACCGCCGTTTCTAATTTCCACGAAGAAAGTAAAGTGGACGGGATAAAATGGAGAAGGGTGGAACCATTCTAGTGTTGGTCGACCAAGTCTAGCTTAATTCAAGAGATAAAGGGGAGATTTATTTTTTCCTTTTAAAAACTAGGGTTTGGTTATTATTTGATGTATATTTATTTTTCTTCTGTAATCGTCCAAACAGTTTCTAGATTCTGTAAAATTCTAGGGGATTCAGTTAGGGTTAACTGACAGTTTCTAGAGTCTATAAAATTTAGGTGGTTTTCTAGTTTCGTCTATAAAACTAGGCAGTTTACTAGAGTCTATAAAACTAGGGGAAATCTGATCCAGGGGATTGGATCAGTCTAGGGTTTTGAGCGTAGGATTAGAATAGAAGCGAGGGGTTCGCGAGTTTACATGGTTTTGTAAGCGGGATCTGTTCTATTACCTGGTAGAAACCTTAGGAATGCAGCAGTAGGTAGGATTTTGCCGAAGCTAGGTATATCTTATGTCATTTACTTTTCTGCTTTTATTTTCTATTGCATTCTGTGTTCTGTGATTTTTTTAATATCCCGTAAGAACTGTGATAAACCCTATTCATCACCCCTCTGGGGTTAATCTAGATCCAACAAGTGGTATCAGAGCCTGGTAATTTTAATAACTCTAGAGTCATGTATTCCCCTAGTTGTCAGTCCAACGAGATTGAGAGTCAGTACAGTAATATTCCAATTATTTTCAATGGGACAAACTTTTAATTTGGAAATCGAAAATCGAATTCTATTTAAAATATGTTAGTTCTGAATATTGGAATGTTATTGAAAATGTGGGTGATATGTTAGACAAAAAGAATAGAATTACTGATGCTCGTGTTAAGCATATTCGCTATATTTATCTTAATAATAATCAGCTTAATCTCATATCCCACTATTTAACTGCGCAGGATATTTGGATTACTCTCAATGCAAAGTATGGACGAAATGAAGACAATTGCTCAAAACCCGCAATTGCCAACTCAAACTCAGATGTGTGCTTAACAGGAGTCACAGATGATCATAGCGATAGAGATTCAACAGGAAATTTAATTCATCTTTGTACTGATTTAACAAAATCCGTTGAGAGACTCAGACTGAAAAATAAGCATCTTAAATATGAGAATCTTGAGTTGGGTCGAAAAATTGATGTTTTGGAATTAGAAAATGTTAAGAGATTTGAAAACTCCAATTGCAAAAATTATTCAAATTTAGAAAAAGAATTTGCTCGTCTTAATGAAAATTTTAATCAGCTTAAAAATAAAATTTTGATTTTGAAAAATCATGAAGATGAGCTAATTCATAAAAACATTGCTTTGCAAAAGGAGTTGGATAAAATTAAGACAACTGAGAATTCTAAATACAATTTTTTTGAAAAAGGAAGTTTGTTGAAAACTGAAAAAATCTGAAAGAGCTTAAGATTAGAACCGATAAAATCAGAAATCTCAAATGCAATAAATGCACATCTTTTCAAAAAGAATTAGCTGAAATAAAAGAGATCTCCAAGTTCCTTGAAAATGGAAATATATCTTTGAAAAACAATAAGATTGAAATTTCTGAATTAAATTATGATTTGGAAAAAGAAATTGAAAAACACAAGGGATTTGGAAAACTTGAAATTAAGAAGAGTAATCAATTTGAATCTGAGATTTCTGAGTCTAAGGCAAAATTTGAAAAACTTATAAATGAGAATAACTTGTTGAAATCCAAAGCCAATGTTTTTGAGCTGAAATTAAAGAAGTTTCCAAATAGTCAAAATTCTTTGAATTCTCTATTGAAAAATAATTCCTCTTTTGAAAACAAGAAAGGACTTGGATTTGGATTCTCAAATGAAAAACAAACTTCTTAAAATTTCTCAATTTCTTCAAATTGCTTATATTGTGGAAAGGCCAACCACAATAGAAACAAATATTGGTTTAATAACAATCCATTTAAACAAACGAAGTTCCCTAAATCTACAAAGTCAATGTTGACTAAGTTCAAACAGATTTGGGTTCCCAAAGGCACAAAAATAGATCTGAATGGATAGTTATATAAACAAATCTGGGTACCAAAAGTCATAAACAAAACGGTGGGCGGTTTTACAAATTTTGTTAGACCACTCAATCCTCTAAATGATTAGGTATCGAAGGATGGTTGAGGAACCACGTTGCGAAAGAGAAATTGATTTCAAGTTGTTTCACATCTTTGAATTATTCGTAGTTCCTTGACCAAGTATGTTGTGTTAGAGAATCTTGTGCTTACATCGATTTCAGGTATGATCTCTAGACTCACAATTTCTTTTATATATTCTTTGTTTTTACTCTTCTTGTCTTTTTCCTCTTTTTGCTCTTTCTATTTATTATCTTTTGAGTATTCTGTTTTGATTTGACACTGCCATATTTTTTTCTTTCTTCTTGAGCTTTCTTAACTCCAAATTGCAGAATTCATGATCTTCTAGAAAGTCGCTTCTTTTGTATAAAACTCAAATGTTTAATAAATTCCATATCTTGAATTCAATTTTGTAAATTTCCGCAATTATTTTGAAGTTTAATTCTTTTTCTGTTTTCTGAATTCATAAGGGTGCTGAAGTATTCATGTCATATCTTGAACATTGTTAATTTGAATTCTAAATTTTTGAAGATCTGAAAACAATTGAAATTTCACACACCTCTGCTATTTTGAGTTTCTTCTAATTCATTTTTAGAAAAGCTTAAAATTTTATACTCATTACAGCACACTGCTATTTTTCAGTTGTGATAATTTCATTGATTTCATATTGGCTTGGAAATTTAAATTGTCTTGAATCACAGTGATTGATCATGAAATTCATCTTTATTCATGATCATTATGGTTGAAATTTGATTGTTTGAAATCATCTGAAATTCTTGATATTTTGAATATCACACACCTCTTAAATTTGAAATTATCAATCTTGTGTGACTAATTCAATATATCTCAAAACTTGACATTGATTCAAGTGATTTCAAATAAATTACTGTTTAATTTTCTAGATCATGAATATCTCTCAAGTCTGATGTAAATGATCTGAAATTACTCTTATGCTTGTCAGAAATTCTTTGAAAATCCGGTATTAAATCTCTCTGTTATTTCATGGTTATTTGATTTAAATATTTGTTTGTTTAAAATCATTTGAAATTATTGATTTATTGAATCTCACATATATCTTGAATCTGAAATTAATAATCTGGTGTGATCGATTTATTGAATCTTGAGTTTCTCATATTTCTCAAATGATTTCAAATAAACGGTATTTTTTATCTTGGATCATGAATCATCTTTGTGACCGTTTTATCTATGAAACATCTTCTTGACAAGTCTGCTGTGATATTGGTTTATGTGCTGCTCTGATACTGTTTTGAAAAATGTTTGTTTTGAATCATACTACTCTGATTAAAAGAAATTGATTTGTGAATATTTTTGATGACTACTTGATTTGGTATCAAAGGTTTACCATGCTCTGATAAATGGAATAGGCGTGCTTGAGTTGCTTGCTTTGTAATTAAATTTTTTTGTTGACTAAGGTACCCTTGTTTAGCCACCAGTGTCATTTTAAAATCCTCATTAATAGAGACATCAATTGGTATCAATAGTGCCTTATATTTTTCTCAATCGTCTGTACTTAAATTCTAATCTTCACCTTGTATAGATCCACATATTTTCTTTGTCTTGTACAACTCTGTATAAATTCCTCTTGTAGTTGTTTTTTTTTCAATTTTAAAATTATTTATTGATTATTCATTCAGAAATTGAAATCAATATCCAAATTGAACTATATTTATAATTCATCAAAATCATTATCAAATTTTAAAATTGTGATGAGTTCTGACTACAGTATATTTCACAATAAGAGGAAATTTTATTTGAATATTCATGATGGTTGAACATTTATTGTAATATCTTTGAATTGGCGATTATTTCATGATCATCTTCTTTATCTATCATCAATCTGCCATCCATCATGATTTTATATTAATGTAGAGAGTTTATATTTTTAATTTTTTTTGAATAAACAGTGGAAATATTTGTGATAGAAATGGAACTATGTTATTATTCAGAATTAGTGATAATTGAAATTATTCAATGATCCCGGTACAGTCGAGCATATTTCATAATATAATTAATTTAGAAATTTATTTCACAGTCCATTTCTATCATTCATATTGTTTTATATACCGAGGAGTTTTTCTTTTGAAGCTGAAAATGATAAATATATAATTAATTCATAAGTGTGTCTCTAATCTCATTTAAAAATCCAAGCTCTGGTCATGCATGGTTATGAGACAACTTATAATTTAAGCTATGACTAATCTCATATAAAAATCCAAGCACTGGTTATGCGTGGTCAGTGTGCTCTTATATAAAAATAAAATAAAAGGAAATAATGTGTTATAAATTGAAATAAATCTGAAATTCTCCTTGGTGTTTAAAAACCAATCTATCAATCCATTTTCTAGTCTGTGAAATGTATTAATATTTTATGATGTATTATGATTTGTTAATTGATGATTTGAGATTATTTGATTTTGTCACTTAAATTGAATTATTAATTATAGTCCAAATCCATCACTGTTTTTGTGCTTCATTTTTGAAAATCTTATTGGAAAATAATTGGAATTATTTGTTTTAAAACTCTCTCCATTTATATAAATTTCATCGTAAATCCATCATTCTCTAAAATGTGAAATATGCCACTAGTTCTTAGTTTATTATGATTTTTGTTTGATTGATTGAGATTTATGATGACCGTTCTTCCTTTTAAGTTGAAATTATCTTTTTAGTCACTTTTCATCTATATTTTTAATCCTGAATCCTTTTGATGATAACAAAAGGGGGAGAATGGATTGAGATTTTGAATTATGGGTGAATATTTTATAAATATTTTCAATTTTGAAAATTTATTCAATTTTCATCTCTTTTCACTCATGCACAATTATGGGGGGGGGTTTCTGTTGTAGGGGAGCTAACAAATAGGGGGAGTTCAATATTCATTGCCAAACACATTTATTGTGCTCAAAATTTTTCATTTGTTTGTCATCATCAAAAGGGGGAGATTGTTGTATATAACGGTGTTGTATACACAATTATATGATTTTTGTTTGATGATAACAACCAAATAAATATTATTTTAAATGTGTTTGTTATTGTACTGATTTTCTACATCACAGACAAAAATATAAGATTTATATTTATTTAAATAAAATACTACTGGACAAGAATTTAAATATTCAAACAGTATTTTATTTGAATATAATATTTTATTTCAACATTCAAAGAGTATTGATTTATAAACTCCACTATTTGTACATTTCACTTATATTCATTTCAATACAGTCGACTTCATTGTGTACAAAGTTCCTCACTACATCACTCATCACTCAGTACATTTTCATATACACTACACTCTATCACTCATATACTGGTATTCTTATATACATTTCTCTGTCATCATCAGTCTTCACAGCATCTTTTCAGTCAATCCACTCATCTATACCTGTCATATACAGAAACACACACAGTTTTTGGAACCGAAATAATTTTCAAATTCTAGCAGATATAATTTTTATTTTAAAAATTTATTTGCCTCAGAATTTCGGAGTATTTCTCATCATTTTTTTGACTTGATCTGGTTTATTAATGTATCCGACAGCGTCTAGACAGCTCGTGATATTCACAATGATACACTGTAAATACCAAAAGGTAGACAGTATGTATATATTACAGTGCAGGGACATGAAAACTTTTCAGATGGATTGCACATACACATGTGTATGAATATACATGTGTGCACTGCTTCGCCAATCAGCGAGCAACTGAGGAGCAGCCATGTGGAGCAACTCGACTCAGTGCACACATGAACAAAACTCATGTGCAGCCCAAATAGTTGAAGCAAAGAGATGGTGACAAACACGAAGCAACACAAATCTGAATACACAATGGTCAAGCCAATGATACTTGTAAATCACACATCAAATGTTAAAGTTCAAGCTACAGGGGTAACACAGCATGATCAACTCAGGCAATTTTCAAGTGATGGCAGCAACATTTTTTTTAAGTTCTAGAAGTATGGTAAAAGTGCATATGGAAAATTGGTGCATGACTGGGCCGAACATGTACACACAGTAAGCTCATGCACAAACTCATGGATGGTGCAACACAGAATTCAACGTGGTGCAAGTGTACATTTTGTTCAATGACATATGCAGCATATACATTTCATGTGTCACAAGCATCACAGCATGTTCAAAAGAACATAAAGACATGGTGCAGCTTCATGATGATATGGCAGCAGTTTATACATGAATGGTGATCCAGCAAAAGTGGTCGAGCACAATGACTAAGCAATGCAGCAATGGTTCAATGCAAAAGTATACATATGTATGGTGGAACAGTGAAACATGTGCATGTAGTCAAGGCATTTTACAACAGAAATTGACATGTATGTAAACATGTGTGGCAGCATTTACATGAGCAGTTACTAGCATGGATTCAAGAAGTACAAACAACAATACAAGATGAATAAGGCAATGAAGTGATATACACACTCAATATGGACACATCAACTCCATAGAATTTAGATTGGCAACATTCTAAACGGGATGTGTGTGTGAGACAAGGCATGTATACATGTGAACTGCATATACATGGATGTGTGTACATAAATTCATTTCATCATGTTTCAGATCAGCATGTCAAAGGCAGCCTCAAAGTGGTGCATGTTTAAACTTGTATCAAGCCTAAACAGAGTGGACAACATAAGTGAGAACTGTTTTAGCAACTAAATTGATCAGGTATAGCATGCAATGTTAGGCAAAATTATTTGGGATCAATCAAAGAATTCAAACTTGGCAACAATGAATTAAAGATCCCTAGAAATTCCAGTTTTTAATCACGGTGAATATTGGGCAAGATTTCATTCTAGTTTCCAGAAATGTTCATTCCAATTTTTATGGCAGTGGACAAACAGACTGATTTCATTCATGGAAATGATCGAAAATTTCATTTCAAGAAAGTCACTAATTTTCCAGTTTTACAAAAATCAAGTTTTAAATTGGCAAGAAATCATGTCGAGTTATCTCTGCAATCTACATGGCATACATGGGATTAATTCATGTATTTATAAAGGCAACAAATTCAAATTCATTTCAAAGCAGGGAAAGTCAAAGGAGGAACTGCAAATCAGTCAAGTTACATATTCAAAAGCAGAGCATTTAGGATTTCGATTTCACCCTATAAAAACACCACTCATCATAGGCAAGTATCTATCAAAAATCCAACACAATCAATTCAAAAGATTCAAGAGAAAATTGAATAAACTCACAGATTTTTGATCGAGAATTTTTCCAAATCAATCAAGCAAGCCACAGAACTATTCGTGCTTCAGATTAATCCATTCATCAAGCAATCAATTCGATTTAGAGGATTTCAGAGAAACCCTAGCAAATTTCCCAATCACTACGCCGCCATTTCTAATTCCCACGGAGAAAGTAAAGTGGACGGGATAAAATGGAGAAAGGTGGAACCATTCTAGTGTTGGTCGGCCAAGTCCAGCTTAATTCAAGAGATAAAGGGGAGATTTATTTTTTTCCTTTTGAAATGGTTATTGTTTGTTGTATTTTTATTTTTCTTCTGTAATCATCCAAACAGTTTCTAGAGTCTGTAAAATTTTAGGGGATTCAGTTAGGGGTTAAATGACAGTTTCTAGAGTCTATAATATCTAGGTGGTTTCCTAGTTTCGTCTGTAAAACAAGGCAGTTTACTAGAGTCTGTAAAACTAGGGGAAATCTGATCCAGGGGATTGGATCAGTTTAGGGTTTTGATCGTAGGATTAGAATAGGAGCGAGGGGTTCGCGAGTTCACATGGTCCTGTAAGCGGGATCTGTTCTATTACCTATTAGAAACCTTAGGAATGAAGCAGTAGGCAGAATTTTGCCGAAACTGGGTATATCTTGTGTCATTTACTTTTCTGCATTTATTTTCTGCTGCATTCTGTGTTCTGTGATTTTTTAATATCCCGTAAAAACTGTGATAAACCCTATTCACTTCCCCCCTTCAGGGTTAATCTAGATCAAACAACATCCTCTTCATATGTCCTGGTTTATTGCAGTTAAAACATCGACCTTCATTTCTTCCCGAACTTCCTTGGTTATTATTATTTTGAAGATTAACGCTGTTTCTTTATTGTCTTCACTGCTCAAGTCAGAATCATTTGTTGTTGCTTTAAATGTTATGGATTTCTTTGCAGTTGTCTTGTTTTGTTTTATTTTCTGTAATTGGACTTCAAAAGACATCAAATTTCCAATTAACTCCTCAATCTTCATTTCACTAACATTATGGGATTCGTCAATTGCCAATGTTTTCTAATCCCATTCTAAAGTTAATGAATTCAATATTTTTCAGACTTGGTCTTCTTCAGAATAAGTTTTTCCAAGTGTTGTTAATGGATGCACTATCTCTTGAAATCTGCAACACACATCGGAGACAGATTCATTCTCAACCATTTTAAATAATTCAAATTGATTAACAAACATCGATATCTTTGTTTGTTTAACTTTACTAGTTCCTTTATGAGTAACTTGTAAAGTTCTCCAATTCTCATAAGCCGTTTTACATACTGACACTGTACTAAACTCATTCCTACCTAATGAACAGAACAACATATTCATGGCTTTAGAATTGCTTTGTGCAACAGCCTTTTGTTCATTAGTCCATTGTGCAAAATTAGTTGTGGGTTTAACAAACTCATTCTGTGTATTATTCCATGTGTCCAGTCCTACTGATTGTAAGTATATTTTCATTCTTCATGCCCAATAAGTGGCGGTCTAACAGTGGAATGACCTTCTACAAAAGAACTATTATTACTACCAGTGTTGGTTGCCATTTCTAAAAAAATTCAAAAATAAGATTATGAACTTTTTGAAAGACCTTGCTCTGATACCAATTGTTAGGGAATGCAGAATGGATCGTTAAGAAGAAACTAACACTAGAGATGGGGTTAATAGTGTTTTCAAAGAATTTAAGAAAATCTAAAACTTATATGATCTACTATATGAATCACACACTACATAGATGATCACATACAAGAATCAAACACAAACACAGAAATAAACAAAAATAAAATGCAGAAAAGGAAAGAACACACCGGATTTTATATTGGTTCGAATTACTCCAACGTTCAGTCCCATGCAACGCTGGATTGTGCAAAGTTTTATTACTATTCAATATCCAAGTACAACACCCTTAATTTCACGGCCACAAGGTAACCACCGATTCCAAACACTCTTGATTTCACGGCTATAAGATTACCACCGATTCAAAACACCCTTGATCAAGTATGTTCCCCTTGATTTCCTGGCTACAAGGTTAGCACTGATTCCTTCCTTGATTTCACGACTACAAGGAACACATCGTTTCCAAAACTATCCCAAAACTATTCCAAATGATTACAACAATCCTATAACTCTTCAATAACACTTGATTGAGAGAATAATGAGTAGAGAGTGAGAAGAGAAGACATTTTATATAATTAGACTTGAAATCAGCAGAGTAAAAGTGTAGAAATCATTAAAAATATGAATATTAATGGTGTAGTGAAAGGGAATGAAGATGGAGAAGAAGAATGATTAAAAAATTCGAAATCAGCCCTTATTTATAAGATTTGAAAGGTTGCAACGCTTCTGGAACGTTACAAATAATGAAAAGACACTTCCTTTGAAAATTGAAAATATGACATTTATATGTCGACATAGCTAACTATGTATGTCGACATATGTCTTTTAAAATTTGAAATTTGGATGATTTTAAAGTGTTTTACTATATATATAATTCTGGAAATTCTTGAATTAAAACATAGTGATATAAATAAGTATTATAAAGTAGAAAATCATATGAAGCCATAAATATAAATTATATAAACATATTTATAAAATTATAAAGTTTAAAACTATATAAATATATCAGTATAAAAGTATATAACTATATATAAACATATATAAACTTATAAGCTTTAAGATTTGAGTTTCAAATCAAAAGTAAAGTAGAAAAACTTAATTAGAATAGAATTTGATAACATAATTTGAAAATAGATTTTGAAATTTGAAAATCAGAATTTGAATTTGAACCTGGAGTGCTACTCAGAGTATTACATAAACTAGACTCTATTATTATATTTATCTTGAACTCTTGAAATCTTGATTACCCATGAGTCTTGAATCTTCTTTGAATTCTGAATCTCTAAAACTCTTAAACTATACAATCTTCGGTATTAATTCCTGTATACAAATCCTGCGTATATGTGTATATATATTCTAGATAGAGATGTTAGTATATATTTTATAATCAATTAATATTGAAATAAGGTTGTTGTCATCAAAACTCCATTTTCCAACAGAGCATCCTAAAGGGTTACATAATTTCTCTTAGGATATCATGAAATATTGATTTTTTGACATCTAACGTACTTTATGATTTGGTGAACACCTTTAAGGCAATGAAGGAAACATAGTCTAAAGTATGTTAAGATTTATATACGAGATGTAACTAGTAAAGTGTGTACTTTGCATTTATGAGAACTACAATTTGTTGAACGCCATCAAGATTGTAGTAATATGATAAACAAATCCCAAAACCCGCTGAAGGAGTTTAATTTCCTGTATCTCTTTTGGATTTATGAGAGATGCAAAATTTGGTGGGAAACTTATATAAAAATACGTGTGATATTATAATAATATACAATAATAAATTTGTATAAAAACATGTGCTATATATCTATATACATTGAACTTATTTTCAAAATGTCACACGTCGCATAAAATATGGACATTAATTCTACACTAGTCTACTGGTCAACAATTCATAACCATTTCCGGACTGGTAATAGTAAGGTTTTTGGATAATATTTTCCCTTGTAAATAAGTTTAAGAACCACATTCACCGTTTTTTCTATAGAGAAGAAAAAGAAAATAAATATTTAGAAATTGAATTAATGTTGAATTAACAAAAAAATGAAAATCAGAAATATACCAACCGATCTTCCCTCTTCTCCATTAGAATTTGCTTTCTTGATTTTGTAGATTGTGCTTCTTAAAATTGAGTTTGTCAGTTAATTTTTTTTGAACTGATTCCTAACATTGACCGTATGTTGTTTAGAAGCGTTCAAGTGCTTTTGGTTGTATGAACCCATCACCCCTCACCCTTTCAAAAAACTGGAACTTTCCTTCCTTTGCCAAGTATCCATAATCTAATCTTCAAAACAATGAGATTAAAGTGTAACAAATAGTAGTTTTCTTTAGTTTGCCAATGATTGAAAGAATGTGAGCTAAGGAGTATTACATCCTGCATGCTATCGTCTTTAAACAATTAATTTAATGAATTCGATGTATGTGTAAATTCTCAGAGTAGTGAAGACATTTTGCAAGTCGTATTCGGTATAAAAAATAGTTGGTTAAGTAGAAAAAGTCAGGAAGATATTGATATATTTTGAAGATTTAAAGTTGACTATTTATGGAAGTGAGCGAAGGTATCATTAGAGAATGAAATGATCGTTTTATAACCGGTGAAATTTGGATGTCTTGGTATTAGAGGACGATTAAATGAAAGTTCATTGAAATATTCTATTTATTTCATTTTCATTACTGATTATTACTCTAATAATTCTACTAAGGAAATTTTCAATTTTTCGACATAATCCTAATTTTTTTATATAAAGTATTATTTTTAGTGGCAACTACCCAGACACCCTTACTTTCAAACATAATTGGTTTTTGGGGGCAACTCCCTCGCTCTAAACACGCACTATATGAAACACTACTGAAATTATTTTTTGTACAATTTCCCTTTTTTTGCCCATTCAAGATCAATCAATCATTGCTAATTCTAAGAAAAATTAGGTAATAAAGTTTCTTCATTTGAAAACTTGCACTATTTAATGTAAATATTTAGCGCTTGTATTGCAATACTTACAAAAGAAAGGCAAATTATTAGAAAATAATAGTTTGAATTTGTTTTCGATTATTTCTCAAATGAAGTCCTTATTCAAGCCGTGAAGATAAAAGTCAATGAAAATAACTATATTGTTCTAAAAGAAAAAATTAATATATTTCTGAATCCTTTAACGGAAGTTTCATGTTTTTATATGCATTTGAATAAAAGCTCGTTTTGAAAGATTGCATTGGAATGAGTCGACCTTGCTAAAACTCTACAAAATTATTTTTAAAGTTAAATTAAATGCGTCCCAACCTAGGCATTGTTCACTATAAGAAAGGCTGTTGATAGCTACGGCTATTAAACGTCACTAGCTGACATCAGCCATCGCTAATTGACAGCTGCCATTGCTTGTCGACACCATTAACCGACGCCATTTACCTCAACGCAAACAAAATAGTGACCATTTTAGTATTGGTTAGTGTAGGCTTAGGGACACAAATGGCAATTTGTGGGCTGCTTTTGTTGGAGAATGGAGTTTTGATGACAACAACCTTGTTTCAATTATCATTATTAATTGATTATAAAATATATACTAACATTTCTACCTGGAATACACACACACACAGATATATATATATATATATATATATATATATATATATATATATATATATATATGTGTGTGTGTGTGTGTATGCGCGCGCGTGTGTGTGCAGGATTTGTATATGTGAAAAGCAAAAAAAATTGTGGAATCTATATATGTGAAATTGATCCAGTATTGATTAGATCTTTTAGAAGTGAAACAGAATGCCATCGAATCATAAATCGATTCGTTGGACATAGTCTAGCTCATGTCTTCCCTCTTTCACTAAGTGTTTTCCTTGAACTCAATGTCATAACGTATCGGGTTAAGAATTGATTAAGTGTTAAACTAGTTCATGGTTGGACACCAATCAAATATTATTGGACTGTGAAAATCGTTACGTAGTCGAGAGGTAGTCGGAACCAATCTTCATTACTCATTGTAATACAACACCATCAGGTAATACATGTCTGATCTTTGCCAAACAAAAGTTACTAACCAAAACGTTCCGATTAAATTCATGTTCGACTCATTCGTATACCTGCATTTATGGAAACTAGCTATTTTTTAAAAAATACCAAAAAAAAAGTATCAACTCATATGATAGCTATAAATGCCACATCCATATACTGTAATGAGAACTAGATTTCTACTTACAAAACTGCCGAATAGAACATTTTGACTACAGTCGAACGGATTTGAAGAAACATTATTTTGGATTTTTAGACAAACAAATCACTTTACTCTTGTACCCAGATTTATAAAGGATACCCACCCACCTTGAACCCAAAATGGCTCAATTAAACGAAACAGATCATCAAGGGTTTGTATATTTTACAGCATTCTGACAGGTGCTAGCTACTGATTGGTTGGTAAAGTATCTATACATCCGTTTGAAGCGTTTATTTTGAGTTAAATTATTATGGTTGAAATGTGTTTTGTTTTCCTTACTCTTTTTTGACGAAAAGAAAGCATCAGATCGACAGCATGGAAACATCTTTATACTTAGGCTAGGCTCCTAGTTTGTAGCTTTATCAGTAACAAATTTTTTTTTTTGGGCCTTAAATTGAAATTAATTAATACTTCTGTTATTTTAACCTCATATGCAGAACACAAAAATTCTTCCACTCAGATTATGTTTGCTTATGTCTTATAAAAATGATTTGAAATTAACTACAAAATACAAATCATAAGACTTTGTCTCAATATATTATACAAGAATTGAGTTTCTTGTGTTTCAATCATGAATTTATACATTTTACAGGAATGCCAATAGCTCTTTCTACCCAATGAAACAATAGATAGGGTAGTTTGTTAACCAATGAAGAGATTTTAGTAGAATTCTTGGTTTCTTTTGTATGTCGACAGAAATCCGTTCAGTTGAGCTCAGTAAAAGACAACGTTGGAAGGAAACGAACTGCAAATGATCGAGCTTGCAGTATATTCGATCCGCGAAAGAACATAAAACTTACAAAATGTGATAGCAAAACCTTGCACCTCAGCTGTGTCAGATCAGTTTCGAGTTAAAAACATGAATAATTGAAAACAGTAAGTATGAGAATATGTGTTGAGATTCAGACGGAGGGCCACTTTAGTACCAAAAGTTCTTTGAATGGGTTCTGCTTGATGATGCCAAATTACATCAGAGAGAAGTGACAGCTAAAAATAAAGGGGCGCAACTATATTCATACATGCTAGCCATAGAGCTTGCAAAACAATATTTCAACTTTCAATCAGTTTGCGCCATTGAAGGAGTTAGGAGATGAAGTTGAATGCTCAATTCTTGGTTCATTCGCTATATCGAAGAGCTAGGGTATAGGATTGCCTCAGGTTTTCTAGCTGACAATCACAAAATTGGTGTGCTAGTTGAACTGATTGACAGGGCCTACTTAGTTCAAGTATGAGAAATTATGCTGTCTAAATAAAATGGTTGTAGTAGATGAGTAGTTCGATCCATACGCACATGAATTTTTAGGACGAATAAAACTTGTATGCTGCTATCAGTCAAAAGAAAGCTTTAGGCAGAAACAGCATTAATAATTAATAAAGCAGCAGCAAAACCTCCTCAGTTTCATTAAAGTACAGCTGGGTTACCCAACGCTATTATTACCACCATAGCAAAGGATTTTCAAAATCAAACATGGAGCAGCGATGATTGAATGACTGAAGCAACCATTTCTAAAGTAAAAACAGAAATGTAGACTCCAAACTTGTGCTTATAATAGAATAAGTTAATAGGAGCAATCAACAAAATAAACTGAAAATGAAAAATGAATTTTAATTAGGGTATTTGATGCAGCGCCGCCGTACGTATGATGTTTAGGAGCAACAAAATAAACTGGAAATGAAAGGAAAGTGAAGTAACAGAGCAGAGAACTCACAGTCACAAAAGTTGGGCGGCTGGAGCCTTGGAGAAGCAAAAAGAGAATGGGTTGTTTTAGTCCCACATCAGCCTAAATATTATTAGGTTTGCAACGCTAAGCTATAAAAAAGCGCAGGCAATGAAATGAGAAAGCAACGCAGCTGCGTGGTGAGCACAGAGCGAACTATTCTTTCGCCTTTTACTAAAGAATACCGTGTGCTCTCCACATCAAGCAGCATACGCCAATTTTTTGGAGGGTGTTCTTTTATAAAAAGGACCCCAACAAGTATAGATTTCAAGCTTTTCACTGTTTGCGGTTCTGTAGTGTTTATTGCCTTACCAGGCGGAGCCTATGAGCTTGATTTACCTTTGTTTAGTTCATGGCTTGAAGTGCATGTGTTTGTCTTTCATTCTGCCTGCTCGTATGTAGATTTTAACTCTTGGAAAATTATAAGAAATAAGTTATCTAAACATTTCTGAAATTCCCAAGGAGGAAATACGACATAGTTTGGGTTTTAAATCATTAAAATGGTTAAATGCATAATTTCTCGACTTTATTTTTTTACAAAATGAAGAGAATGTAATTGGAACTTCTATGATTTTTAGGGATTTTCCCCTATTATAAATGACTTGTTATGAAATTTTTGGTCCAAAAAGCTTAAGAGAAACAATTAATTAGGACTACTAATTAATTAGTCTCTTACATATCAGCCTTTGGATGGTAAAGACAAATTGGTACATGATTTCTAAAAAAAATAAAAAAAATGCAAACTTTTGGATACACCAAGATTTAGATGAATATGAGGAGTTACCAAAAATAATTACATCTTATTTAGAAAGATCGATTTTATCTTAAATTATTGTTTCGAGGACATTTGATTTGTTTCACATAGTCTTATCTCCCTTCGAACGTGTGAAACATGGGACATCGGTTAGTTGTATGGACTGGTTCATCGTGATGCTAAATGCAAAGTAAGATAGTGCGAACCCATTGTTTTGCTCCGAACTAGGGAGCCGTTTGTTTAAAATTCAGTGCCAACTCTTATTTTTGTTTTCTTACGAAACACTTTATCTTGAAGGCTTTGTTTCGAAGCACTTTACTTCAAAGCCAAAAATAATGCAACAACATAAAAGTGTTTATGCAACTCCTTTTAACTAGGTTTCGATTGGGTTGATGTCGCATCGTTTGTCTTCGAAGCCTGTTAGGCAGGAAGTCGAGAATGGAGCAACTCCTTTATTTTGTTTTTGCTTCAAGCTAAGTCTGATGGATAGGTGCAAAGCCCTGTTTTGTCTCACTTCGAACTAAACTGGGTAAGCTATACGCTCGAAGCATTGCTTCATGTTGTGAGTAAAGGTGGTATATATGTAAATATGTACATACTCTTGTGTTTGGTGTAAATATGCTATCGGTATCAAGCTGTTGGAACAAACAACTTGGTGCCGACACCGAAGCCAAGAAGATGATACCAGGAAGACGAACCAAGAAGACGATACAAGCCGATACCGAAGTCAAGAAGACGATTGTAACACTCCAAAATTCAATACACTATAACCGTGTTTAAAAACAATAAAATTGGGAATAACTTAATTAAATATTCAGAACTAAGTGAAACCGGCAATACAATTTCGTTCGTCTCAAAATTCTGGTTCAGACAGACCCCAAGTTTGCATAAAACGGATAATGTATGAAGAAGTTATGGGCATTAGAATTTTGTATACATGTAAGGAGTTTACATGTAAATATAATGAAATAATAATTCTAGAATTTTCAAACGAAGTGAGCGGGAAAGTAAAACGGGAACCAGGACCGTTGTGGGTCGACTAACACTCGTCCTGGGTCAACCCATGGTCGGCTGGGTCGACCCCTTTTGTGCGTGGGTCGACCCACTACGGATCTGGGAGATTCATGTGCTGAATCTGGACAGTTTTGCGACCATATTCGTTGCTGACTCAGCACTACTTGTACGGTTAAGATTAAAACGTTAAGATCTAAAGGCTGAGGTTGACTCTGTGAATCTATAAATAGGTTGCTTCTCCCATTCTGATTTACACTTTCTTCATACCTTCTGCCTCTGTGAATCTATTCTAAAAACATAAACATATAATGGGAGAAAGCCGCCGAGGACTGGATCAAACAGAGACAACATCAAGACTTGCATACATACATCTTGGATTGGACTTTTCTACGGTATAATGTTATATACATATATATAAGAGATTTATTCTCTTCTTCACCAAGACCCGTTGTGAGTTCCTGTCATTTAGAAATCTAATTTCTTAGACTATGAACATAATAGATAAATAAAATTTGGTTAGGATATACAGTGTTAGTACGATAACAGTTTTACATGTTTTCACTGTTAATCACCTATGCCGTCATGATCAGTAAAACGTTTGCCTTTGATATTGGATAATTAACAAGTTTTATGTATTTATTTTCATTTTCCCATTTTCTATGTTTTATGTTTGTTTCCAGTCTTGCCTATATGCTTATGTGATTTGATTCTATTCTTCTTCCTTTGTTTCCCATTTTATTTACACTAAGCCTAGGCCTTTGGAAGCCTAGGCTATACCCGAATAGAGTGTGTGTATAATTAGGGCAATAATGAATGACATAAAAAGAGGAATTTAGGCATGTTGATAAATATGGACTGTTTAACTATAATTTGGGGGAAATGGGTAATATAAACATGTTTAGACCTGCTGTAACATCCCAGAAATTTCGACAATTGGAATGTGAAATTAATTAAAGATTCAGTTATTAATGTTCGTTTTTATATTGATACTAGAGGAAGAAATTTAAAATCAAATATATTGTTGGTGTATGAATTGAATGGTTGGTGGAAAATCAGATATTTATTTGAATTGAATTTGACTGGATATTTGAATTGAATTTGGAATTCAATTAGGAAAATATGAACGGTTGAATTTAAAGATAAACGTAGTTGATACAAACCGGATTGGAAATTTTATGGAAATTCGATTTGGAAATATAGATGGTTGAGTTTGAAAACAAAATGTTATTAACATTAAATAAATTGGAGTTTTTATTTGTTAAAATATATGGAGAAATCGACTTTGAATATGTGTATTCATGTATATAAAGAAAGTGAAATTTAACATTTCAAAATCTGTAAACAAACATAATTATTTGTGAACAAACAGAATAAAATGAGTGAACAAGTAAATAATTAAAAATAATGTCAGATTACAAGCAACCGCGCAGACCTCCCACCTACATTTGAAACGTACCCCTAACCTATGATTATACGTTGTTCTTATCCTAAAATCCTTCTTCTATAAGAATCACACGAATGCCAAAATCTCATCAGCAAAAATCATTTCTTCCAATTGTAATGGCCGAAGCCCTAAATCGGCTTCCTCCCAAAAAATCAAAACTTGTTCCTTTCAACAAATCGGTCGCTGCCTTCTCCTGGCCACCGCGTCAATCATCTTGAGTCACTGTCGAGTCACCATTAACTCACGCGCTTGGCCATCATTCGTTGCCACAGTTCACCTGCACCTAGTCAAAACAGAGCATGTTTCTCTCCATCATCGGTGCAGGTGAGTGTTAACTCACTCATGATTAGCTTATTTCAAGTAACTTACCTCCAATAACAACTCAAGTAAAATCAGCAGTTGGATTTATTTGGTTTGTCGTCTTTATCTTTGTATTCTTGTCATCCAGACTATGATTATTCTATTTGAGTATTTCTCCTTGTTGGCTTGAGCTTGCGCTTGGTTTTCTATTGCCTGCATTTACATTCCTATTTCGCAAGTTTTGAACAAAGGAAATTCGTATTTTGTTTACCTACAATAAAGTGTGCTAGAAAGGTACACTATTTGTTTATAGGGCACCCTTGATAAGTATATTTATATGGACATTTGGGTATCCTGGAACCATACACTAAGCCTTACGTTACTGGATATTTAGGACTAATCTGTTGAAAACAATTTTTATGTCTACAAGGAAGTTTATGATGAGTGCAAAACTGAAGAAGGTTTTAAAGTTCAAGTGAAATAAAATAAAATTTAAGGTATTAAAATGGGAAAAGAGAATTGTATTGAACAAACTGTATTTTGAATGTGTTATGTTGTCTGTATTGGTTGAAGGACTTACATATGCGTTGTAGGGCTTAATTTCATAACATAAATTATATAGAAAGAAAACAAAACATGGGTTGCCTTAGGTTTCTTTCTGGTTATGAAACTGAATTAAGTATGATTCCTATTTTCACTTGGAAGTAATCCCTTAAACTGGAAATTTCCTGTGTCTTTTGAACGACGGCCTACCTTGTATATTGTTACTTGTACTTGATAAATGCATTGCTGTATTGTTGGGTCACCGAGGCAAACATTCTTCCTATGTAGGTATACGTATAGGAGTACCCTATAATTAACTGACTGTCATTTGTTGCATACCGCTGTCTTGTATCGTTTGAGAGGTGAACCTGATTGAGTGTATACATGTGGTGGCTACGCATGTGTGCATATATATATATATACACACACACACGTTTTGGTATGTGTATATACACATTGTTAGCATACATATATACATCATGTCTGTCTGCCATGCTATGTTATGTAACTTACATATATGCTTGGTTAACTGACTGGGTATGGGAAGGGAAACACAATTTACTCGTTGTCGATTTATTAGGAACCGGAAATCATGTCTTGTAGGAAACTGAAGCCCTGTTTACTTTTCCTTTTATTTTGGCATGATCTCTCAGAGTTTTTTTTGTTGTTGTAGTGTGCTATATTGCCTAGTCTTATATGGTTATCATCTACTGTATGGTGCATAAATTTTATGAGATTTTGATACCTAGTTTATGTCCATCAAATGCCAAGTTTTATGAAAGTTGATACTCCATTCGTTTTATTGAAAGCCGATACATGTCTGTTGAGTAAATATTGAGTTTTGGTTGCTTCCAGACGGACTTACACTTAAATAATATTGCAACTGTATATATACTGGTAGCTAAACACTCCATTTACAGTTTTTACTTATTTAATAGAAACCATGCCCACTCATTTGTTTATTGGAAAACGTGTTCATTTGTTACTTGATAACATGTCACCCATTTGTCCACCTGAAACCATGTTACTCATTAGTCTATTTGGAAACAATTTTACCTGGAAACATGTTTTGCTTATTTGTTACTTGAAAACTTGGCATTCCATTATATTTGTTCTTCTTGCTTATTGTGTGATCATTAGACCTGGTTGTTGGATTATGAAATATTATAATCATTGGAAATACTGTTCATTGTACACTTGGATTTGTTAAAAATGTGTCATACCCTTAAGGAGTAGGATTGCTCACCTATATTTACATACACGTTTCGGCCATTAGATTCATTTTGCAAGTGTCATTTAAACTTATACTCTGGCCAACTGGAAGCATGTAATGACCCGTATTCTACACATCATAGGATCGTAGAATATTTATTTCTTTCCCATGTGAAGTCGTATGGTCATGTAACTTTGGGAAACATTCATTAGAGTCATTTCCCATGCTTACGATTTTCGTCGATTTTTTTAAATGACCATTTTGCCCCTAGTTGGTACTGTTTTGGCCATAACTTTTGATTGGAAAGGAATTTTGACCTGAAACCACTTCCATTTGATTTGTTTGATGGTTTACCTTTCCGTAAAGTGGTTACATTAGCCAAACGGACTTACCGTTTGGGAGATATGGCTGAAACAAGGTTTGGAGGGTGAAAAACTGCTTAACCGGGCCAAATCGGGTGATTAGTGAGTAGGCCCATAACCCATTTCGGGATTAGGGTTATGGGAGGGCTGAAATGAGATGGAGAATCATTCCATTTCAGTTTTCTAGCCTCCACTTATCACCAAGGATCCCTAAAAATGGCCTCCAACCTCTAAATCACCTCCAAATCATCTTTTGGTCAAGGATTTGGTTTAGCAACCCCTAACCAAGGAAGATCTTCACCAAATCAACATAGGAGATGCTGTTGGCATTGAGATTCACATCAAATCAGAGAATCATTTCAGATTTTAGTTTATTTTGTGGCTAAGGTGAGTGATTTGCATAGTTTTACACTAATTATGGCTAATTAGGGGTGATTAGTGTTAATTAGCGAATTTAAGCATGATAAAATTCGGGAAAAATGTTCATAAATTCCTAAATGATGTTTTAGACCTCTGATATGAATTTGGGTCAATTTGGTTAAGTTTTGCTAATCCTATCATTAGTTTCACCTAAACATGCTTAAGGGGAAATATGGGATTTTGGGTATGTTTGATCCATTTTAACCTATGATATTGATGTGAATGATGTTTGTGGTTGATTATGCATGTTGCTATGACTGTATGGTATGCTTTGTGATTGATTGGAATAGTTAGAATGGTCGAAAACGCCGTCGAATGGCGTAAACTGCTCGCTGGAAGAACTGCAGGTATCTGTCCGAACCGGACCGGATCGGTGGGCATAGGGGCGATCCGATCCGAAGACCACGATCCATATGGCCACCCCGATCGCGAATCCTCTCCACGATCCGATCCAACTTGATGAGGCGCCACGATCCGAAGGGAGGAGCACGACTCGATCCACTTCAGAAGCTCACGAGCTGACGACATGGGAAGATGCACCCGACCCGACCCGACCAGTGGGGGAACATGAACTGACGAGGAGGAGGAACCCCGTTCCGATCCGAATGGGTGACTACGACCCGATCCGAATGGGTGACTACGACCCGATCCGTATGGATGACCACGAGCTGATGATGTTACTCGACCCGAACCGTGGTGACGAGGGGAACGAGACTCCGAACCGATCCGATGAAGGATGTTGAAGGCCGATCCGATCCGATTCGATGGTGATGACCAATAACCCGAGATGCAAAGGTAGTCCAAATGGAAGTTAGAGCTCAGGACCCCGGAACCAGTTGGGAACCAATGAGTTCACTTCATGGTTGGGCTTTGCTGCGGGACGTGTGCTAAGGAGTTGTCGACGTTCATAACTTCGATTCACCACTAAAAAGGAATGATGGGCTACTTATCAGTGCAGTAGGGTCATTATGACCTGAGGGGCAAAGTGATGGTAGCAAGACTACGTTATCAGTGCAGTAGGGTCATTACGACCCGAGGGGCAAGGTGATGCGTAGTAAGACTATGAGCCAGTGCAGTGGGGTCCTTATGACTCCATGGGGCAAAGTGGACATAGTAAGGATTAGTAAGGCTATGAGCCAGTGCAGTGGGGTTCTTGTGACTCCATGGGGCAAAGTGGACATAGCAAAGGATTTGCGGCTACGTTATCAGTGCAGTGAAGCCATTTATGACTTCAAGGGGCAAAGTGATCGTAGCAAGGAATGTTGGGTGATCGAAGTGGTGAATATCGTATACTTTACGCACTGAGTGAGAGATGTGAGGATGGATTCTATGCTTGATTGTTTGCCATCATTATGACATGCACACCTCCCCCACCTCCGTATCCTTACACTGTTTGATGTGGTACCTTAGAGTGTTGTACAGTATGTAGTGCTAACTCTTTGGTTGCAGGTCCAGGTTCAGGTATGTTTTAGTCTACCTGTTATTGTTCACTTTAGATGCTTATCGCTCATACCAGGATTTATGTCTGACCCAGAGTTTTATGTCTCCTCTTATTACTCTGGGTGCTCACACGAGCAGACTAGAGACAGGTTAGCTGGTGATGTGCGAGTAGCTGATTCGGAGGCGGGCAGGAGGCTTCCACGTATGATATATATATATATATATACACACATTCTCCCTGTGTCGTTGATGGTCGCTACTTGGGCATTAGTAGTGTACCTCATTTATCACTTTGCTTTGAGACAATTTGAAAGTTGTAATAAGCTGTATTCTGAATTTCCGCTGCTATGATGTTTAGTTCTGATTTTCAGCTTATGCACTGTCTCTCCTGTTTTATGTCAAGTATGTTATTGTTATATTTTGTTCTATGCGCTGTGAGACATTCTACAGGTTCTTTGTATGTTCATTCTCTTCTTCCTTTTTCCCTTCTGGCGACCCGTTCTGTGCTAACTGGACATGTGAACAACGCACTTTTGGAGTAAATGTCGGTTGGTGCGGGCGGGCCGTCACACTTGGTATCAGAGCTCTAGGTTGCGTAGTTAACCTAGGGAAAGACACTAAGGAGAGATAGTACGTATATGAGAGCGCGTATTTGTGATTACTTTGGTTTTCAAAAGCTATGTATGTATGTACTATTAGTAGTATAAAGATGAAGTCGCACTGCACTGGCACCACTATGGGGTCGTTAATCGTTTCCCTTTTTACAGATTAACGATGAGCCGAGAGACGAGGGGTGCTGGTAGAGGGACCAACCAAGGGAATGCCGCTGACATGAGGGCGATGTTTACTAACCTCATGAGAGACATGCTTAGAGAAGTGCAAGGGGCAATTCCCAATCCCGGAGTTGGTGTTGGCCCAGTAGTGCAGGCGCCTAGGGTCGATTTCGCCAAGTTGTGCAAAGATTACACTAATCTTGGTGGGAAGCCATTCCACGGGACGGAGTCGGCCACGGATGTTCAGGACTGGATGGATAGCTGTGACCGTATCTTTAATGACTTAGGTCTTGAGGATGCGATGAAGAGAAGGCCATTAGCGAGAAGTTTAGCGAGAAGTTCAATTGGTGGAATGCCATTAGAACAGCTACTCCAGAGGATCAAGTTACTTGGGATCAGTTCAAGGCTCGCTTTAGCGAGAAGTTTATTCCAGCTGCCTAGAAGTCAGTGTTGTTTAAGAGGTTCTTGGAACTCAAGCAGAATGGAAGGGCAGTTTCTGATTATATTGCTGAGTTCGACACCTTGTCGAAGTATGGACTGTCTCTCATTGATACTCCTGAGAAGAAGAATGAGAAGTTCATTACTGGCCTGGATGGGTACTTGGGGGAGAGGCTTATTAACCACATCGATGAGACTTTTGAATCGATTGTGGGGAAAGCTTTGAGATCAGAGAGTCTTTACCCTAAGTCAAAGACTGAGGCTGCATCTGCAGAAGGGCCAAAGCCGCAAGCAGGCGGTGGAGGCAAGAATAATTCTCAGAATAAGAGGAAGCAGGACCAATCAAAAGGTGGCCAGAAAAAGAGCAAGAAGGATGTTGAGTGCTTCAGCTGTGGTAAGAAGGGCCATTATGCTAAGGAATGTCGGGCCAAGCCAGCGGAAAGGAAGTGCTACAACTATGGTCAAGTGGGACATCAGAAAGATAAGTGTCCGCAACCTCTTAAGGAGAAGCAGATTGTGAAAGCATATGCTATTGATGTTGTTCCTTCTTCGTCGAATGCCCCAACTGCGGCGGAGAAAGGAAAGAATGTTGTTATTCAAGGTATGCTTTCTATTTATGATATACCAGTTTGAGTTTTGTTTGATACTGGGGCTTCCCGTTCCTTCATATCTAGTGACCTGGTAGATAGGTTGGGACTGGAACCCGAGATAGTCGATAAACCATTGGTTGTGACGAACCCGATTGGTGGTTCGACTAGCCTTAGTATGATTTGCAGGAATTTGGTCTTATCGAGTCATGGATGTATGTTTGTATGTGATTGCTTTGTTTTGGGCTTTACTGGGTATGGCATTATATTGGGAGTCGATTGGCTCCAAAGATACGGGGTGGTGGTAGACTGTGAGGGCTTTTTGGTGACAGTGAGGGCGGATGATGGGCGGAGGGTAGTGTTTGGTAGTCTACCTAGTGATGGGGTTATGGCTAGTTTTGTAAATTCCCTCGACATCCTGCAGGATGAGTTGTCAGATGTGCCCGTGGTTGGCCAGTATCCGGACGTCTTCGAGGAGGTGACCGGGCTTCCACCACACCGAGAGATTGAATTCCGTATTGATTTAGTGAAAGATGCCAGACCTATAGTGATGCCACTTCGTCGTATGGCACCAAGGGAGCAGCGAGAGCTCGGGGTGCAAGTCAGCAATCTTTTGAAGAAGGGATTAATTAGAAGGAGTGTCTCCGAGTGGGGAGCACCAGTTGTGTTTGCCACTAAGGCAGATGGTTCCCTTCGTTTGTGTGTGGACTATCGCGAGTTGAATAAGGTGACGAGGAAGAATAAGTATCCTCTACCGCGGATAGATGACTTGTTTGATCAGCTGGAAGGAGCTAGAGTGTTCTCCCAGTTGGACCTCGCGACAGGATTTCATCAGCTTCGAGTAGCAGATGAGAGTGTTCCGAAAACGGCATTTAGGACGTCGTCTGGATTTTATGAGTGGTTGGTCATGCCATTTGGGTTGACCAATGCACCAGCTTATTTTGTGGATCTTATGAATCGAGTATTCAGAGATCAGTTGAATAAGTTTGTTCTTGTGTTCGTGGATGATATCCTTGTTTATTCAAGGACAGAGGAGGAACACAAGGGACACTTGAGGATAGTGATGGAGGTGTTGAGGAAACACCAATTGAAAGCGAAATTCTCTAAGTGTCATTTTTGGAGAAGGGAAGTAAGATTCTTGGGTCATGTTGTTTCAGAGAGTGGTATTGCCGTGGACCCTGCGAAGGTGGCTACGGTACAGGATTGGCCTACACCCAAGAATGCTACAGATGTAAGAAGTTTCTTGGGATTAGCTGGATATTATCGTAAGTTTATCCAGGACTTCTCCAAGATAGCAGCACCGTTGACTCAGTTGACTAATAAGAATCAGTCCTTCGTCTGGGACGGAGTGTGTGAGGATGCCTTCAAAAGTCTAAAGGAGAGGTTGACGCGTGCGCCAGTGTTAGTCATTCCTAAAGGGAATGAAGAGATGACGGTATACACGGATGCTTGTGGTACCGGACTGGGTGCAGTATTGATGCAAGGAGGTAGGGTTGTAGCTTATGCTTGTCGACAGCTAAAGCCGCATGAGAAGAAGTATCCTACCCATGATTTGGAATTAGCAGCGATCGTGTTTGCGCTGAAGATGTGGAGACATTATCTCTTGGGAGAAAGATTCGAGTTGTTTACCGATCATAAATCATTAAAGTATCTCTTCTCCCAGAAAGATTTGAATCTCCGTCAGCAGAGATGGTTAGAGTTCTTGGCTTCGTATGATTTTGATATCGCATACACACCTGGGAAGGGTAATGCGGTAGCCGATGCCTTGAGTAGGAGACATGCCAGCTTAGGGGCAATGTTTCTTGAATGGAAGCAACTGGAGTATATCGCGGGGTTTGATTTCAGACCAAAATGCGAATTGGATCCAGTTATGCTAGCTAGTTTGACGATCAGACCCACTTTGATAGAGCGGATTGGTTCTAGTCAGAGGGACGATCCTAATCTATTAGAAATCATCCCCAAGTTAGAGATGGGTATTGATGAGGGGATGAATGTGTATGGGCTTGATCGAGATGGATGGCTTCGAAAGGATGGAAGACTAGTTGTGCCCAACGTGAATGGTTTGAGAGATGAAGTGCTTAGAGAATGTCATCACTCAAAACTGACTATACATCCCGGTGGCAATAAGATGTATCGAGACATGAGACAGACTTACTACTGGGAAGAGATGAAAAGAGACGTTGGGAAGTTTATATCCAAATGCATGAATTGCCAGCTAGTTAAAGCCGAGCAAAAAAAGCCTAGTGGATTATTGCAACCATTAGAAATTCCCGAATGGAAATGGGAGCAAGTTTCGATGGATTTCATCGATGGTTTACCAAGGACTAGATCGGGATATGATAGCATTTGGGTGATTGTGGATCGATTGACTAAGAGCGCAAGATTTATACCAATCAAATCGACCAGAACGGCAGCCAAGTTGGTAGAATTGTATATGAAGTGGGTAGTGAGATTTCATGGAGTACCCAAAAGCATTGTGAGTGACTGAGACCCGTTGTTCACTAGTGGGTTTTGGAAGAGCTTACAAGAGGCTCTAGGGTCAGGATTACATCTCAGTACCGCATATCATCCTCAGACCGACGGTCAGACGGAGAGGGTGAATCGTATATTGGAAGATCTCTTGAGAGCGTGTACATTGGATTTTGGTGGATCATGGGATGACCATTTGCATCTAGTAGAGTTTGCATATAATAATAGCTACCAATCCAGTATCGGTATGGCTCCATATGAAGCTTTGTACGGAAGACCGTGCAACTCACCATCATGTTGGATAGAGACTGGCGAGAAGTTTGTGCTTGGACCAGATGTGGTGAGGGAAACTTCAGATAAGATTAGGATCATTCAGCAACGAATGAAAGCTGCTCAAGATATGCAGAAGAGCTACGCTGATAAGAGGAGAAGAGACTTGAAATTCTCCGTTGGTGACTTGGTGTTTGTAAAGATCTCTCCGTTAAAGAGCGTGATTCGATTTGGCAGGAGAGGCAAGTTGGCACCAAGATTCGTTGGCCCATTCCCTGTTCTTGAACTAGTCGGGAATTTGGCATATAGAGTTGGCTTACCAGAGAAAATGGCGGGAGTTCACAATGTATTTCATGTTTCCCAACTAAGGAAGTTCGTTCACGACTCAGATACGACTATTTCACCTGAACAGTTAGAGGACTTCGAAGTAGAACCCGAGGCGGTTGGGAACCGCAAGCCGATTCGTATTGTGGGGCATGATACGAAGCAACTTCGAAGGAAGGCGGTGAAGCTAGTCAAGGTTCAGTGGGGCGAGAACGAGAATGATTGTACTTGGGAGACAGAGGAGAGCATTAGGAAGGCATATCCAGAACTCTTTGTCTGGTAAGATTTACTTCGAAATTTAGTTTTCCGCATGCTAGGATAGACTTGCTTTGCTTGTTTGCATGTTTGATTGTTCTTTTATGAATGATATGCATGCGGGACTTTTATGTGTGTTTGGATTAGGGAATTTCGGGGGCGAAATTTCTTAAAGGGGTGAGAGTGTAATGACCCGTATTCTACACATCATAGGATCGTAGAATATTTATTTCTTTCTCATGTGAAGTCGTATGGTCATGTAACTTTGGGAAACATTCATTAGAGTCATTTCCCATGCTTACGATTTTTGTCGATTTTTTTAAATGACCATTTTGCCCCTAGTTGGTACTGTTTTGGCCATAACTTTTGATTGGAAAGGAATTTTGACCTGAAACCACTTCCATTTGATTTGTTTGATGGTTTACCTTTCCGTAAAGTGGTTACATTAGCCAAACGGACTTACCGTTTGGGAGATATGGCTGAAACAAGGTTTGGAGGGTGAAAAACTGCTTAACCGGGCCAAATCGGGTGATTAGTGAGTAGGCCCATAACCCATTTCGGGATTAGGGTTATGGGAGGGCTGAAATGAGATGGAGAATCATTCCATTTCAGTTTTCTAGCCTCCACTTATCACCAAGGATCCCTAAAAATGGCCTCCAACCTCTAAATCACCTCCAAATCATCTTTTGGTCAAGGATTTGGTTTAGCAACCCCTAATCAAGGAAGATCTTCACCAAATCAACATAGGAGCTGCTGTTGGCATTGAGATTCACATCAAATCAGAGAATCATTTCAGATTTTAGTTTATTTTGTGGCTAAGGTGAGTGATTTGCATAGTTTTACACTAATTATGGCTAATTAGGGGTGATTAGTGTTAATTAGTGAATTTAAGCATGATAAAATTCGGGAAAAATGTTTATAAATTCCTAAATGATGTTTTAGACCTCTGATATGAATTTGGGTCAAGTTGGTTAAGTTTGGCTAATCCTATCATTAGTTTCACCTAAACATGCTTAAGGGGAAATATGGGATTTTGGGTATGTTTGATCCATTTTAACCTATGATATTGATGTGAATGATGTTTGTGGTTGATTATGCATGTTGCTATGACTGTATGGTATGCTTTGTGATTGATTGGAATAGTTAGAATGGTCGAAAACGCCGTTGAATGGCGTAAACTGCTCGCTGGAAGAACTGCAGGTATCTGTCCGAACCGGACCGGATCGGTGGGCATAGGGGCGATCCGATCCGAAGACCACGATCCGTATGGCCACCCCGATCGCGAATCCTCTCCACGATCCGATCCAACTTGATGAGGCGCCACGATCCGAAGGGAGGAGCACGACTCGATCCACTTCAGAAGCTCACGAGCTGACGACATGGGAAGATGCACCCGACCCGACCCGACCAGTAGGGGAACATGAACCGACGAGGAGGAGGAACCCCGTTCCGATCCGAATGGGTGACTACGACCCGATCCGAATGGGTGACTACGACCCGATCCGTATGGATGACCACGAGCTGATGATGTTACTCGACCCGAACCGTGGTGACGAGGGGAACGGGACTCCGAACCGATCCGATGAAGGATGTTGAAGGCCGATCCGATCCGATTAGATGGTGATGACCAATAACCCGAGATGCAAAGGTAGTCCAAATGGAAGTTAAAGCTCAGGACCCCGAAACCAGTTGGGAACCAATGAGTTCACTTCATGGTTGGGCTTTGCTGCGGGACGTGTGCTAAGGAGTTGTCGACGTTCATAACTTCGATTCACCACTAAAAAGGAATGATGGGCTACTTATCAGTGCAGTAGGGTCATTATGACCTGAGGGGCAAAGTGATGGTAGCAAGACTACGTTATCAGTGCAGTAGGGTCATTACGACCTGAGGGGCAAGGTGATGCGTAGTAAGACTATGAGCCAGTGCAGTGGGGTCCTTGTGACTCCATGGGGCAAAGTGGACATAGTAAGGATTAGTAAGGCTATGAGCCAGTGCAGTGGGGTTCTTGTGACTCCATGGGGGCAAAGTGGACATAGCAAAGGATTTGCGGCTACGTTATCAGTGCAGTGAAGCCATTTATGACTTCATGGGGCAAAGTGATCGTAGCAAGGAATGTTGGGTGATCGAAGTGGTGAATATCGTATACTTTACGCACTGAGTGAGAGATGTGAGGATGGATTCTATGCTTGATTGTTTGCCATCATTATGACATGCACACCTCCCCCACCTCCGTATCCTTACACTGTTTGATGTGGTACCTTAGAGTGTTGTACAGTATGTAGTGCTAACTCTTTGGTTGCAGGTCCAGGTTCAGGTATGTTTTAGTCTACCTGTTATTGTTCACCTTAGATGCTTATCGCTCATACCAGGCTTTATGTCTGACCCAGAGTTTTATGTCTCCTCTTATTACTCTGGGTGCTCACACGAGCAGACTAGAGACAGGTTAGCTGGTGATGTGCGAGTAGCTGATTCGGTGGCGGGCAGGAGGCTTCCACGTATGATATATATATATACACATTCTCCCTGTGTCGTTGATGGTCGCTACTTGGGCATTAGTAGTGTACCTCATTTATCTTACTTTGCTTTGAGACAGTTTGAAAGTTGTAATAAGCTGTATTCTGAATTTCCGCTGCTATGATGTTTAGTTCTGATTTTTAGCTTATGCACTGTCTCTCCTGTTTTATGTCAAGTATGTTATTATTATATTTTGTTCTATGCGCTGTGAGACATTCTACAGGTTCTTTGTATGTTCATTCTCTTCTTCCTTTTTCCCTTCTGGCGACCCGTTCTGTGCTAACTGGACATGTGAACAACGCACTTTTGGAGTAAATGTCGGTTGGTGCTGGCGGGCCGTCACAAAGCATCCCCTCCAATACATCTTGTATATTTTATATTTACCTTTCTTGAAATCTAGAACGCGCGGGGCTGAACTTATTGTTTGCTCTGCCTTGACCCTGATATATGCTTCTGTTTTCGTATTCTTTTTAGAAAGTCTATATTTTGGCTTATCTTCACATCATTAACTTACAGATAGTTAAATGTTGATGACCACTAACGAAGTTGACACATATTTACCTTAATTGTTAGCTTCTAATACTAAGGGACATTTGCATCAAAAGCCTCCTAACTTTGAGGTGTTGCATAATTTAGTATTATACTAATTAAAAGGAATTTGTAAACTCACCAGTTTTAGTGTACTATAATTTTGTGTTGTACGAATGCCAAAGAACTTGCTAGCCTGCTAGTTTTAGTGAGTGTTGTGTTAATGTTAACCAACTTGCAAACCTTCCTGTTGATATTTTGTCATATGATGCCTTAGGAACCTGTATAAGGTTCGAATATAGTTGTCTCACTGTTTTGAGCGCCTTTACAGTTACTGTGTAGATAATGTGTTGCTGGTGACAAGGATGTGCATGTTTCCACATACTCGTGTACACTTGAAATTTTCTTGACTGCGGAATGCTGAGCAATGCATGCGTGTAGCTGTACACGTGTGTACATGTAGGCTTTCACGATCATTTTGTTCCTAAAAAAAACCGATATGCATAGAAACTATACTAGATACCAGATAGATACTATACCAGTGTGTATATGACATTTTATTCGATGTTAAGATTAATTAATATACTCAATTTCTATTGAAGTTAATTTACTTGAACAAATGATTAATCCAGACTCAAGTTCTTTATGTTTAGCATGAAACGCTCGGGTCAGACCCGAGTGTTGAAGAATTAAATATTACAACTTATGCTTTGAAGACCGGCGAAGATGGAGATTCCAAAGATAGCGCACTCTGAAGATTTTAAACTAGTAAATACTTCGTTTTTTTTAAATTGTGTTTTGATACCGCTATATATGAATATCTTGTATTCAAAATTCTGATTAATAATAAAAGTTTTATTCCGCTGTTCAATCATTGTTTCTGTGTTGATTCTGTTGTTAAACTAAATTACGATCCATCGATTTGGACGTTTTAAGTTGGTTTAATTACCAGTTTGAAGCGGTCAAAAAGATAGGACGTTACAAGTGGTATCAGAGCTTTGGTTTATTCAAAGCTTGGCTTATCGATTCGAAATGAGTAGAATCGACACTGGAAAAACGGATTTTGAAAATAAAATGGTTTCGTAATATAAATTTTGGAATGTAAACAATTTAAGGTAAAATTTGAAAAAGAGATATTATTTCGGAAATATTTTATATTTTGAAAATTAGAAGTTTAGAACTGATATAGCGGAAACAAAAATTTATTTTTAAGATTAAAATTCTTTTCGGAATCCCCGGTCTTCGGAATCTAGATTTGGTAGGTTCAGTTCTTCGATAAGGTCTCCTTAAGTTTGAATCTCGAATCCATTATCGAACGGTATCTAAGGAGAATAAGTATAAGAGAATCGACGAGACAATTTTTGTAATCGTGTATTTTAGAAATCAAAGACGATTAAAATTTATTGGAAATAAATTTCGTGTGAGAAACTAAATGAAAAGGGAAATTTGAAATCGTTTCAAAAATGAAACGATGAATATTATATCGATATTCAGAATCTAAATTAATGAAATAAAAATCGAAAATGGTATAATTGGAATTTGATTGTGTCGGATTGTATCACTAAATTATTTAAGTTATTCAGAATTTAGCAAGATAGTTTATGATTGGTTTCGAACCAGTAATGTATAATCAAATATATGAATTCGATAGTGAATTATAAACTAATTAATAAGAAGTGAATTGTAAACGGGAACTGTAGATGAAGCGGTATATGAATGAAGATTGTGAAGAGATTTAAACCGATATTTAATGGAATCAAAACTGATTTGATGTGACGAGTTTAGATTCCCATAAAAGGAATGATATTTATTTTTAGAAGCGAATGTCGTTTGAAAGCAAATATGTCGCGAATAAAATTGGAAATATAGTTAACTAGTACGGGGAGATTATTCTAATGTTCAGAATACTAGTCAAATGTGATTTTCCAAAATTCGGAATATATTATCGTATAGGAAATTATTCTATAGGAAGTTATTTTTGGAAGTCAACTATGATGAATTTCAGAAAGGTGTTTACTTTTTGTTTTAATCAATGTTTAATATATTAATTAATTATGTGTTCAAATAAATAAATAAACTATATTTTTAAAGTTAAATATTTTGAAGGCGTGAATTATTGTCAACAATTTTTGTGAATCCATAACTTGAATTCGGAAGTTACAAGAATGAGTGTTTTATTCGAAGTTATGAATTTTATCTGTTTTAAAGTTAATAATGTTGTTCAATTAAGGTTTGAGAGGTAAATATACCCCAACTTGATTGACTTCATTATTGACTAAAAAATAATTAAGATTTGATAACAAGAGTTTGTTAAGTGAAGTAAGTAATAACTGTCAACAGTTGAGTGGGAATAACGATGTTTTATTAAACATCTATTTTAATCCAAATAACAATTTTAAAAATGTTTTCCCATGAGAATAAAAATGTATTTTCTGTAGAAAATAAAGGTTTGCGAATATTTGGAAATGTTTTCTAATGGTAATAAGTGATTTTCTAGAATTATATAATAATGTTGTTCAAAAGATCGGGAGAGACTAATGGGTTTTGATAAATTATAATGGCAAGAACTGAAGAACAAAAAGCCACACGTCGAGAACGAAGGGCAGCGGAACATAAAAGAAGGGAAGAATTAATATTGGAATATGAGGAAAGGATTAAGGAAAAATAGACAACTGACCCCTATGATAATGTCTCTGTTATAGATCTCAGAAAAAGGGACATTATGCGGCCACGTGCGGAGAGGGAGACAAGATAAAGAAGAAAGAAGGAAAAAATCCACCGAACTGAGATTTTCTGTTTTAAATGTTGAGAGATGGGACATTTCCCCGGTTGTTGTCTTAAGATGAAAAAAAAGCTTGCCATCCCTGAGAAGTCCGATGAACCAATCGTTTGTTAATATTGTAAACAAGTTGGACATATAGCACGGAACTGTTCCGAGAGACAACAAGGAAGACAGACAGTGTTGCACCCCGCTAGAGAGAAAACAATGAAGTACGTAGATGACGATGGCTCCATCTCATATTACTGTAAGAACCGCAAGAAGTGGGGTCAGGTGAAGGAGGAATGCATTAATCCTTTTGTGGAAACTACAGAATGATGAACAAGTGAAGCAATCGATTTGGATCGAAAAGCAGACAATCATCGATGATTGTGGATCCTAATTAAGTTAACTTTGTACTATCCTTTGTAGTCTCCTATGTACGGGTTTTGAATAAGTTGAGGCTTTGTATAATTATTTAACTAAAATGGTATGGAAATTTTTGATTAGTGTTTTAATCGCATTATATGAAGTATTCGAGAATCTTAAATAGGGAAGACCAGTATTTATTTGATAAACCAAGTTGGTAAATAAGTTAATATTGCTGAGATGAGTTTCTAATTAAATTTAAATATATATATATAATAAATAAAAGGGAATTAAGGAAATTAAGAATGCAGTTAAGAAATTTAGAAACTGATTGGAGATTAGTTATGTTGAATAATTTCCTGTGTATTGCTCTAATGTTGGTTTCGGCCTTCGGGGTTGATACCTAGGAAGTTGTCCACTTGCTAATTGACGATCGGATGATGTGAAATATATATAGATATAATAATAATAATAATAATAACAACGTGAATGAGAATGAAAGAATTCTTGAATTTTGGGAGTGTAAAAATTTGAATTAAGTGATGAATTGAATGGTTGAGAAATTTGAGTAACTGGAAATTTGGATTTATAACCAATAGATTTGAAAATCTGAGTTCGAAAGGATATTATATACCTGAATTAATTACGAGTTCAAAACTGAAATTTTGAATTGGAATGAAATTTGAGGATATTCGATTTTAATTATTGAATATAGAAGTTTTCAAAATTTATATGAGAAATAAAAGAATATGATGAATTTGAAACCACTAGATTGGAAGGTAAGCGAATTGAAATGAAATCTTATATAACAAAATTTATATAAGAATAAGATATTTGAGAAGATGATTTAGAAAGAATTTTTTTTGTATGATTTATGAGGAGTATGGAATGAAATACTATATGTAAATAGTATTATATGTTTTCAATGCAAAATAAGGAAAGTACTTTCCTTCGCCTTTGAATTTCGAGCTTAGTTGAGATGTGCTGCTGGTGGGAGTAGGTTGTCCAAACATAAAACTAGAGTTGTCATTGTTCCTTGAAGAACATGACCATGTAGTGAAATTCACAGGGCTATAGATGGCCTACGACGGGCGGATGTTTCTTGGGGGAACCAAGTGTAACCATTGTGTTTGTTGCGATCTACAGTCGTGATAATGGCGTAATCCGCAGAGTTGTGAAAGCTTACGGGTATAAATGTTTCCTGAGGGAATCAGGCGTAATCAATATGTACCTACGGTCCACATGGCATCTCTACAAGTGAAAGAGATGTAACCATTAGAGTTACTAATGGTAGAATGGAGCCATGAAATGTGTAAGATATCTTAGTAATGGTGAGCCACCTGGTTGATGCAGCATTGTGTCTACGTGACTTGATTCGTCTTCGTGACGTGAATTTTCCGTGTGACTTGATTGATCCTCGTGTCTTGATCTATTTTGATGATTTGTTTGTGATTCCGAGATAGAGCAATCAACGCTCAATGACCTCACTTTTTCTTTTGATTCTAAAATATTTTTTGTTGATCTGTCTATGACGAAATTCGTAGGGAAGTGATTTCCTACGGATACAGATGTTTTCTGGGGATCCAGATGAAACCGTTGTGTATCTGTGATTCATGAACAATCAACATATCAATATTACATTGGTACTTTCCGTATCTGTTTTTAAAAACAATTTTTGTTATATTTTTCACTTGGAGTTGAAGCAAGGATATTTAAGTTCTTGGAGATTTTAGTCGTGTGCCTGGCCAATACATGCCTAACATCTGTAAGAACAACGATAGACTTGTCTGACTTCGAGTTATTAAATATTTTCAAATAAATAAATTGAAATGTAATATATCTAATTTAATATATTAAGAAAAATATTTCGGAGTATTTTCAAGTCTATAGCTTTGGAATAATAATACGAATATTTTTCCATGCATTTCATTATATATATAAAAGTTATAAAAAATATAGGATTTTGGAAAATTTTCAAGTCGAAAATTTGTGACTTGAAAAAGTGATGCTATTTACACTCTTCAATGAGTGTTGGAAAAGATTAAATGGGTTGAATATAAGGAGATTGGGTTGAGGGTTGCTAAGCCTAGACCCATTATAGTGCAAAGATGGGTAAGTAAAAATTGATGTATAAAGAAAATTGGAATAATTTGAGATACATAAATCAAACTTGTATAGAATTTGAAATTTAAGAAGAGATTGGTTTTGTGATGAAATTGGATTTTTCGAATTAATTGAATATGGTGGATAACAAAGTGGATCGATGACTTAAATATCAATATTTAAAATTAACTGTGGAAAAATTGGAAGTACACATTGGTATAACTCTAACAGTCTCTCCTTTTCGAGGACGAAAAAATTTAAAGGGGGGAGGGGATATTGTAACGTCGTAGAAATTTTGACAATTGGAATTTGAAATTAATTAAAGATTCAATTATTAATGTTGGTTTTTATATTGATACTGGAGGTAGAAATTTAAAATCAAATATATTGTTGGTGTATGAATTGAATGGTTAGTGGAAAATCAGATACTTATTTGAATTGAATTTGATTGGATATTTGAATTTGGAATTCAATTAGGAAAATATGAACAGTTGAATTTAAAGATAAACGTAGTTGATACTAATCAGATTGGAAATCTTATGGAAATTCAATTTAGAAATATAGATGGTTGAGTTTGAAAACAAAATGTTATTAAAATTAGATAAATTGGAGTTTTAATTTGTTAAAATATATGAAGAAATCGACTTGAATATGTGTATTCGTGTATATAAAGAAAGTGAAATTTAACATTTCGAAATCTATAAACAAACAGAATTATTTGTGAAAAACGGAAAAAAATGAGTGAACTGGTAAATAAATTAAAAATAACGTCAGATTACAAGCAGATAAATTTTATTGATTCAGAACGCTGAAACGAAGGGGTACATATAATTTTTGTCACATTTGAAGATTGTTTGTGGTATAAATTTAGAGCATCACACGGTAGTTTGCGGTACAATTTCATCATATAACTAAACATAAATAAAAATCGTCCCTAGTAAGGAACCGCACAGACCTCCCACCTACATCTGAAACATACCACTAACCTATGATTACAGATTGTTCTTATCCTAAAATCCTTCTTCTATAAGAATCACATGAATGCCAAAATCTCATCAGCAAAAATCATTTCTTCCAATTGTAATGGCCGAAGCCCTAAATCGGCTTCCTCACCAAAAATCAAATCTTGTCCCTTTTAGCAAATCGGTCGCTGCCTTCTCCTGGCCACCGCGTCAATCTTCCTGAGTCACTCTCGGGCCACCATTAACTCGTGTGCTTGGCCATCGTTCGTCGCCATTATACACCGGCGCCCAATCAAAACAGAGCATGTTTCTCTCCATCATCGGTGTAGGTTTGTGTTAACTCACTCACGATTAGCTAACTTCAAGTAACTTGCCTTGTAACGTCCCGTGTTTTCTGGCCAATTATTAGAAATATTTTATTTATTTAAAATATTGGTTTGAGTTTAAATAATCGATTTAACCATTTTCTTTGAATATTTATTTATTATATTAATAATATAATAATATAATAATATTTAATTTTGGGATATTTGGAAAATGTTGAATTTGCAGTATAAAGTGATCGGGCAAATTAAAATGGTTCGATTTGTTTATCTTGAAATTATAGAAGCGATTTCGTTATTAAAACGACGTTATAACGTTTAATTTATAATTTAATTATAAAACGAGCTGCAACGGCGCGATTGTTCGTAATTTGGCGTTTTGAAATTTAGAAGGCTGTATAGGGCCCAATATGAGTCGGATTTTCTCGAAACAAGAAAAAGACCGAATCTGTTGGATAATATTTTTCAAATGGAAGAGAAAAATCGAGTTTTCGTGTTGTAGATTTTGTTTTATGGCTAAATCAAATTTTGAAAAGGTCGACGTGGAATTCCTTTATTAATTATAACGCTTATTTATATTAAATAAAGGGTTTTTAAATTTTTATAATATCATTTGGCTTCAAACTCAACCCAAGATATTTTATCTTGGTATTGTATGAAATTCTGGTCGTGTATGGCCCATTTTAATATTTTAATATTATTATATCGAGGTATTTTAAAATTGGTTTATTTTATTTGAATTGGGCAGTTATAAAAGGGCCTTTATTCAAACAACCTTCGTTTTCGACGAAACAAATTTTATTGAGACCGTAACAGTAAATTATTGCCAGATTTCATGTTGCGCGTCAATAGGGGTTAATTTGTGAGCGTGGCAAAAATAAAATATAAATAAAAACGACCATTTGAACGTGAACGAGCGCCATTCGAGCAAACGAACTCGGAATTCAACGAAACAAGTTTCATTAGGACCGTATCGTCAAATTATACTATGTCGTCCATTCGCATCTCGAACGGGGTTTGTACGTGAGCGCAGGAGCCAATAAACGATGTTCTGAATTGCGATAGACACGAAATAAAAATCGCTAGTCAACATCGCTCGTCACGTCAACTTAAATTATATAATTTTCACTTATATAAACACCTAAAATTCAGCCTAAACCCATCTCCTCCAAACCAAAGCAAACAAATTTGCGGAAAAGCCCTCAAACACAAATCAATTTATTTCTCTCGATCCGTGAAGAATTTGTTATGGCAACCTGAAGTAAACTTGTAGATCAGGTCAATATCTACCCGTTATAAAAAGTTGGGCCTGATTGGAGCATTGTGGTGGCCGGAATCGGCCAAGAACAGTGAGAAATCAGTTTCGTTCTTGGCTGATTTGGAGGAGTTGTGGTTGATTTTAGAAGTCCAAACTAGGGGGAACTGAAGAGGGAAGAAAAAGCTTTCGTTTGACACTGGTCTCGAGTTTTCTGGTGGATGGAGGAGGTCGGAGGAAGGAGTTGAACGGAGGGCTTGATTTTAGGGTTTTTCGGTGGATCTGTGATCGGAAATCACTAATTTCCGGCGGCTGTAGTGTCCGAGGAGGTTCGGGTCTGAAACAAAATCGAAGGTGGTGGCGAGGTTGATTGATGGATGGTGGTGCGGTGCCCTGAATCGAGGCGTGGTGGCGGCAATTCGAGGTTAAACGGAGGTTGTTCAAATGGGTTTTCTAGTACGATGGTGAAGCAATCGGGGTCAGCGTTCTCGGCAAGTAGGGGGCTCGGTCTGGCGATGTCGGCGCGGTGGTCGAGGTCATCTCCGGTGGTCGACGTTGACGGTGGCGGGTGGATAATGGATCTGTGCTTTTCAACGTTGAAGGAAGGATCAGGTTTCAGCCTGAAGGGGAAAAGGAAAACACGTGAAACCATTTTAAGATGCTGACGTGGCATCTATTAACAGTAATTAAAGGTATTTATTTAATTAATAAATTATTAGTTTAGTTAATTATCGTTTAAACTTTATAAACTTGAAACGGTCATAACTTACTCGTACGTTAACGGATTTCAGCGAAATTGGATCCGTTGGGATCGCCGGGACGAGACCTAGGCAATGACACTGACTAGGAGTCGATTGGACATAGTTGAAATTTCAACAAATTTTGAATGTTCGTCTCAAATTAAATGCAGCAAACACGTCAACCGTCGACTGAATAATCTGGTGAGTTAATTCTCACATCTTCTGGAATTATGTGATGTGGTAAAATCATATTAAAATATAATTTACCTCTAAAAGTATAAATTAGTTGATTGGCTGCTCTGGATGCCGCTTGTTGTTTGATTGATTGTTGTTATTTAAACTCGTCAGTTTAAATCATAGATTATTGGAATTTAATTCGTATAACTATTATCTGTGATGCAGAGAAGGACAGATTGGAGAGATCCGACCGGATTCCTCAAATAAACTGTATTTTATTTATGGTGCATTTGGTTCATATATGAATTGATCACCCTGATTGACACCAAAACGTGTTTGATCTTGATGGTTGACTTGATATTCATCATGGTTATGTTTAAAATCAATCGACAGTATTGATTTGGTAATTGGCAGTGAATGGCCTAAAATACGTTGTCTTAGACTTAAGTTTTACTCTTAGGTGAATCGACGCAGTTTTAAAGTTATAAATTATTTTATAACTGAATTGAAGATTTCGGTCATTTTGTTTTAATAATTAAATTATTAATTTATAAATAAATATTTTAATTGGGTTTATATTAGAAATTATATAGACGATTTTATGTAGTAAGACCTTATGGTTGTACATGTGCTGAAAGCTAGAAAACCAGAGATTTTACCTACGTTTTAATAAAGTGGGATAATTGTATTTTTATACAATTAAATAGTGATTTTTAATTAATTAAGTTATTTAATTAATGTAAAAAGGGGATTTGACAAATGAAAATCAGTTAACTTCTAACTGATATGTACGGTTGACAAAATCAACCGTTTTGAACTGAAATTGACAAATGGGATTTAAATTTCACAATATTCGTTAAATTTAACGAATGGTGGGGGATATTAGTTGATCTTTGATTAACTAAAATTCAAAGTAATTCTTGTATCGTTTAGTGGTAACAAAGTTAATTATTATTTAATAAGTTTTAAAAACGATAAGGATCATGTTCGTAGCAAAGTTAACTATTTTAATATAGATAATATGAAAGTTTAGTATTATAATTAAATCAAAGACTTTTAGTTAGACATCGATTAAGAAATGTTGAGTAGCGATAAGTTTTGATAAAAGGAGCGATAAGAGTTATATAGAGATTTAAAATCCAAGTTTTAAACTAGTGTTGTAAATGGGATTTGTAAGTGTAGGCAGGGTATTTAAGTAGGATTTTTCTCAATCAATAAATTAAGTAAAGTGAATTCAGTTGAATAAAATTATTAGGGAAAAGTAAATAAATTTGTAATAGGCTGAAAGATGAAATTGGTTTAGAGTGAAATCTAAGATAAACTGCAAAAAGATGGTAAATGGATTATTATAGTTATTTAGGAAGAAAGGCAAGTGAGGTTTAAAAAGGGTTCTTTAAACCAAAAGTGATGACTTTAAATGTTAAGGAAGAGATTATCGAACGAAGATTTCAAATGTAAGAAACGGGTTATAAACCCAGATTTGAAATCAAGATTGTAAATAAGATTTTATTATCAGTGGTTAAGTGACAGACTAATATTATTCTAAGGTAAGAATGTTGTCGATCAAGGTCTGAGAGGCAATAAAATACTCCAACTTGAATGGCTTCACTATTATCGAGGAATGATATTCGTTTGTGGTGAGTGCAAAGTGTTGGAATTTGGTTAATTATTCCATACGAGAAGTATTGAAATGAGTACGTGGTTTCTGAATAGAAATGTGGGTGACAAGATAAATAAGAATATTTGGTTTTAAATTATATAAATTTGACATTTGATTTGTCATATCAAAATTGGTAATTTTGTTAATACCATTAAGTAATATATTTATGTTATATATATTGAGATGCCGAACTTAAGGGAATATGGGAAAACGGTTTGAAAATATATCGATGTTTCCAATAGAAATGGAAATGGAAAGTTGGGTATATGACCATACCCTAAAACATATGAAACATATTTTGTTATAATAAACGAGGAATAAATAAAATGTTTTAAATATATTTGGAAAAATTAGAATTTGATTAACCATTTGGTTAAAGATATTTTAAGAGGCCAAGTTATGCCAAGTACCGAATCAATGAACTCATTTTTACACATTTGTTATTTGATAGTTAAATCACCGACTATCAAAACCTGACCAATACGATTGTTGGTATGGAAAGACCGGGATCGAATTTATATTCGAAAACCATTCCGACCAACAAATACGTGAAGACGTCGATTGAAGACGGAACAATTGAAGACCGTGGATCTTCATAAGCGGAAGGATTACTTGACGAATATTCTCTGTGTTGCAACGCAGAGATATTCTTACATGATTCGGTCGTGGCTGAGATTTTATGGATTTGCAAGGACTACTCGCTACTGATCCTTGGGGTGATTCCTATATAAGGATGCAGTAGGAGGGTGCCTTCGGTTCAACCTGTTCCTGGATGACTTGAATGGATGAATGTCCGACAGATCATTTCCAATGGGCCACGTACATTGATTTCTTCAAACGTGTCATAGTTGGTTAGCTCCCAACTAGGTTACTTTTGTGGATGTCAATTAGTGAAATCCATAGGATCTGACAACGTGGCATTCAAAGTGAATGATGACCAGATGTTCTAAAGATAAATTCTAGCCTCAAGCCTCACAACCGGGAAATGACAAAAATCGGGCAGGCAGCATGGCTATGTGGGTCGCTCCCATTAGGGTGTATAATCACCTATCTAGAGAAATTCCTTTTGCTTCTTTAATCTATATTCGATGATGTCCCTTTCCGAGAAACGGTGGTTTGAGCCCAACCGTTGGTGATATACATTCGATACACTCAAGCAAAAAGAGTGGTCGGTCATGTATGGGCCGGGTTGTAAGACGTTCTTGTTGAACCCAGTGTATTCGCCTCTAGAGATACACAATCAGAAGGTGGTCCCATACCTTGTCATAGTTGGAATCCAATCTCCAATAAGCGTCCGCGGTTTTGATTGTATACTATATATGTGGAGCGTGAGATGCAAGTGTTCCACTAGATTGTAATTATTTGTATTTAGACATTATGATAATATCAGAATAAGTTATGGTTTCAAAACGCTTTGGGTTATAGTAAAGTAAAAACCGTCCGTGTTTATGTGTGAGCTGGTCTTACTATTATCCTTTGATTTCAGAAAGGATTTTCCAAAGTTAAACAAGTTGACTGTTCTGTGAATTTATCATTGAAAGTATTCCAGACTGACCCGGTGTAATTTGCTTTTCCTCAAATGTGCTCGGGTCAGACCGAGTATATTTCCAGGTCAGGTTTCGCTTGGAGTTTCAGGAGCTGGAAGCAGGAGGCTTCACCGCTAGTTACACACAGTTATTTCCGCTGTGACAGATATATGTTGTACTCTGATGATTGGTATGTATATACAGTTCTTTTATATAAAGAGATTTGATATTATATTTTATCTGTTCCGCTGTGAGATTCTGATGTGGTGTTCTTCTTCTTTCTTCTATTCTAATATTCTTTCTTTCTATTCTCACCCTCTAATTTCTTTCTATAAACAATATTGGACTCGATTCTTGGGTTTTTGGCAAGAAATATGGGTTTATATATTATTATCGAAAATTCGAGCATCGATTTTTTTCCCAGGTCGTTACAGTGGTATCAGAGCTTTTGGTTTAGTGATAACCTTGGCTCTGTGGCGTGACTTAATAGAGATAGGGTTAGTAATACCCTAGATTGAGTTTGATTATATCTATGAGAGCGCGTATTTGTAATTTCATATAAAATTATTTTTGAAATTATTTTTTCTCAATTTATTTTATAATAAAATAAAATTAAAGGTTATTATAGTATGGGCAATCGATCGATTTGTTAATGCTGATTTGTATGATACATTTGGATGGTGTGCTCGATCTCATGGATATAAACCTGAACCTGAATCGACTTGGTTAAAACCAATCCGAAATAAATAATTCGAATAAATCAATCCAGGTAAATAAATATGAATGGATAATTAAAGAAATAAATGAAGTGATTATAAATAATTATAACCTCGTATGGATTGAATTGTGTGTAAACTGGGTTAATATGAATGGTATGGATGTTTTGAACATAACTGGCATTGTTGTGATGACTGATGAATTTATTTGAGTTGAGAACAGGTGCAGAAGTGCCAATTCAGCTTTAAAATTCACCCAAGTGAAAATTCTGGAGTTAATTGAATCCAGTTTGAATAGAGTTACGTTATAATTAGGCAAGCTCGAGTATAGATTATCGCATAATAACGCCCGCAAAAAGGTACACCTTCAAAAATATGAAATTTTGGTTTTTAATTGGGTTTTGAGTTTGGTTTTTGATTTTTCCGACTATGTTGGTCGACGTATATTTATTTCTTGAACCTGCGATATTGCAGATGTCCTCCGTACAGGGGAGACTCTGCCAAATTTTTTCCAAAATTTAAGGTGTTAGAAATTTTTGAAGATTTTTGGAAAATTCCTTTATTTGAGTCAAACTGGTTTTAAAACCAGTTAGATTAGTTTTGAAAATAAAAATCGAGTTTTAAATTTTATTATTTTTATAAAGATAATGGGTTGTAACGTTCTTTCTATCATAGCAATTTCGAGGACGGAATTATTTTTAGGGGGAAGGAATATAACGTCCCGTGTTTTCTGGCCAATTATTAGAAATATTTTATTTATTTAAAACATTGGGTTGAGTTTAAATAATCGATTTAACCATTTTCATTGAATATTTATTTATTATATTAATAATATAATAATATTTATTTTCGGGATATTTGAAAAATGTTGAATTTGCAATATAAAGTGATCAGGCAATTTAAAATGCTTTGATATTGTTTTTCTTGAAATTATAGAAGTGATTTCGTTATTAAAATGACGTTATAAACTTTAATTTATAATTTAATTATAAAACGAGCTGCAGCGGGGCGACAGTTCGTAATTTGGCGTTTTGAAATTTAAACGGCTGTACAGGGCCCAATATGAGTCGGATTTTCTCGAAATAAGAAACGTCCGAATCTGTTGGATAATATTTTTCTAATGGAAGAGAAAAATCGAGTTTTCGTGTTGTAGATTTTGGTTTATGGCTAAATCAAATTTTGAAAAAGTCGCTGTGGAATTCCTTTATTAATTATAACATTTATATTAAATAAAGGGTTTTTAAATTTTTATAATATCGATTTGGTTTCAAACTCAACCCGGGAAATTTTATATTGGTATTGTATGAAATTCTGGTCGTGTATGGCCAATTTTAATATTATTATATTGAGGTATTTTAAAATTGATTTATTTTTTTGAATTGGGCAGTTATAAAAGGGCCTTTATTCAAACGACCTACGTTTTCGACGAAACAAATTTTATTGAGACCGCAACAGTAAATTTTTGCTAGATTTCAAGTTGCGCGTCAATCGGGTTTAATTTGTGAGTATGGCATAATAAAATACAAATAAAAACGACCATTTGAATGTGAACGAGCGCCATTCGAGCAAACGAACTCGGAATTCGACGAAAGAAGTTTCATTAGGACTGTATCGTCAAATTATACTATGTTGTCCATTCGCATCTCGAACGGGGTTTGTACGTGAGCGCAGGAGCCAATAAACGATGTTATAAATTGCGATAGACACGAAAAAAAATCGTTAGTCGACCTCGCTCGTCATGTCAACTTAAATTATATTATTTTCACTTATATAAACACCTAAAATTCAGCCTAAACCCATCTCCTCCAAACCAAAGCAAACAAATTTGTGGAAAATCCCTCAAACACAAATCAATTTATTTCTCTATCCGTAAAGAATCTGTTATGACAACCTGAAGTAAACTTGTAGATCAGGTCGATATCTACCCGCTATAAAAAGTTGGGGGTGATTAAAGCATTGTAGTGGCTGGAATTGGCCAAGAACAGTGAGAAATCAGTTTCGTTCTTGGCTGATTTGGAGGAGTTGTGGTTGATTTTAGAAGTCCAGACCAGGGGGAACTGAAGAGGGAAGAAAGAGCATTTGTTTGACACTGGTCTCGAGTTTTCTAGTGGACGGAGGAGGTCGGAGGAAGGAGTTGAACGGAGGGCTTGATTTTAGGGGTTTTCGGTGGAGCTACGATCGGAAATCACCAATTTCCAGCGGTTGTGGTGTCTGAGGAGGTTCGGGTCTGAAACAAAATCGAAGATGGTGGCGACTTTGATCGATGGGTGGTGGTGCAGTGCCCTGAATCGAGGCGTGGTAGCGGCAATTCGAGGTTAAACGGAGGTTGTTCAAATGGGTTTTCTGGTACGATGGTGAAGAAATCGTGGTCAGCATTCTCGGCAAGTAGGGGGCTCGGTCTGGCGATGTCGGCGCGGTGGTCGAGGTCATCTCCGGTGGTCGACATTGACGGTGGCGGGTGGATAATGGTTCCGTGCTTTTCAACGTTGAAGGAAGGATCGGGTTTCAGCCTGAAGGGGAAAAGGAAAACGCATGAAACCATTTTAAGATGCTGACGTGGCATCTATTAACAGTAATTAAAGGTATTTATATAATTAATAAATTATTAGTTTAGTTAATTATCATTTAAACTTTATAAACTTGAAACGGTCGTAACTTACTCGTACGTTAATGGATTTCAGCGAAATTGGATCCGTTGGGATCGCAGGGACGAGACCTAGGCAATGACACTGACTAGGAATCGATTGGACATAGTTGAAATTTCAGCAAATTTTGAGCGTTTGTCTCAAATTAAATGCAACAAACACGTCAACCGTCGACTGAATAATCTGGTGAGTTAATTCTCACATCTTCTGGAATTCTGTGATTTGGTAAATTCATATTAAAATATAATTTGCTTCTAAAAATATAAATTGGTTGATTGGCTGCTCTGGATGCCACTGGTTGTTTGATTGATTGTTGTTATTTAAACTCATCAGTTTAAATAATAGATTATTGGAATTTAATTCGTATAACTATTATCTGTGATGCAGAGAAGGATAGGTTGGAGGGATCCGACCGGATTCCTCAAATAAACTATATTTTATTTATGGTGCATTCGGTTCATATATGAATTGATCACCCTGATTGACACCAAAACATGTTTGATCTTGATGGTTGACTTGATATTCATCATGGTTATGTTTAAAATCAATCGATAGTATTGGTTTGGTAATTGGCAGTGAATGGCCTAAAATGCATCGTCTTAGACTTCAGTTTTACTGTTAGGTGAATCGACGTAGTTTTAAAGTTATAAATTATTTTATAACTGAATTGAAGTTTTCGGTCATTTTATTTTAATAATTAAATTAGTAATTTATAAATAAATATTTTAATCGGGTTTATATAAGAAATTATTTAGACGATTTTATGTAGTAAGATCGTATGGTTGTACATGTGCTGAAAGCTAGAAAACCAGAGATTTTACCTACGTTTTAGTAAAGTGGGATAATTGTATTTTTTTACAATTAAATAGTGATTTTAAATTAATTAAGTTTTTTAATTAATGTAAAAAGGGGATATGACAAATGAAAATCAGTTAACTTCTAACTGATATGTACGGTTGACAAAATCAACCGTTTTGAACTGAATTTGACAAATGGGATTTAAATTTCAAAATATTCGTTAAATTTAACGAACGGTGGTGGATATTAGTTAATCTTTGATTAACTAAAATTCAAAGTAATTCTTGTATCATTTAGTGGTAACAAAGTTAATTATTATTTAATAAGTTTTAAAAACGATAAGGATCATATTCATAGCAATGTTAACTATTTTAATATAGTTAATATGAAAGTTTAGTATTATAATTAAATCAAAGACTTTTAGTTAGACATCGATTAAGAAATGTTGAGTAGCGATAAGTTTTGATAAAAGGAGCGATAAGAGTTATATAGAGATTTAAAATCCAAGTTTTAAACTAGTGTTGTAAATGGGATTTGTAAGTGTAGACAGGGTATTTAAATAGGATTTTTTTCAATCAATAAATTAAGTAAAGTGAATTCAATTGAATAAAATTATTGGGGAAAGTAAATCGATTTGTAATAGGCTGAAAGATGAAATGGGTTTAGAGTGAAATCTAAGCTAAACTGCAAAAAGATGGTAAATGGATTATTATAGGTATTTAGGTATTTTTCCCTGGGTCGTTACATTCCTCTAATGACAACTCAAGTAAAATCAGTAGTTGGATTTATTTGGTTTGCTGTCTTTATCTTTATATTCCTGTCACCCTGACTACTGTTATTCTATTTGAGTATTTTGCCTTGTTGGCTTGAGCTTGCACTTGGTTTTCTATTTGCCTGCATTTACATTCCTATTTCGCAAGTTTTGAACAAAGGAAATTCGTATTTTGTTTACCTACAGTAAAGTGTAACAGAAAGGTACACTATTTGTTTATTTTAGTTCAAATATGGGGCACCCTTGATAAGTATATTTACATGGATATTTTGGTAACCTGGAACCATACACCAAGCCTTATGTTACTGGATATTTAGGACTAATCTATTGAAAACAATTTTTATGTCTATAAAGAAGTTTATGATGAGTGCAAAACTGAAGAAGGCTTTAAAGTTCAAGTGAAAAAGGAATTTAAGTTATTAAAATGGGAAAAGAGAATTGTATTGATTAGATTGTATTTTGATTGTGTTATGTTGTCTGTATTGGTTGAAGGACTTACATGTGCGCTGTAGGGCTTAATTTCATAACATAAATTATATAGAAAGAAAACAAAATATGGGTTGCCTTGGGTTTCTTTTTGGTTATGAAACAGAATTAAGTAAGATTCCTATTTTCACCTGGAAGTAGTCCCTTAAACTGGAAACTGCCTGTGTCTTTTGAACGACAGCCTACCTTGTATATTGTTACCTGGACTTGATAAATGCATTGCTGTATTGTTGGGTCACTGAGACATACATTCTTCCTATGTAGGTATATGTATATGAGTACCCTATAATTAACTGACTGTCATTTGTTGCATACCGTTGTCTTGTATCGTTTGAGAAGTGAACTTGGTTGAGTGCATACATGTGGTGGCTATGCATGTGTGCATATATATACGTTCTGGTATGTGTATATACACATTCTTAGCATACATATATACACTCATGTCTGTTTGCCTTACTATGTTATGTAACTTACATATATGCTTGGTTACCTGACTGGGTTTGGGAAAGGAAACACAATTTAGTTGTTGTCGATTTAATAGTGTAAAGACCCGGAAAATTCGAACACTTAATCTTTGAATAACATAACAATTTGTAATATTATTAAGTGTTATAAATATGATTTTATAACCTTGTTAAACATCATTTAATTAGTAATTTATAATTCTAGACTCGTTTTGGAAAAATGTTTTCAAAAATATTTTTTTGGTAAAATATTGATAAAATGACCGAAAATCATTTTATCAATAAATGACTATTTTCTCAGTAAAAGTTGTTGAAAATTTTAGTGAATGTCTAATTAATCATTAGGGAAGTAGTTAGCTAATAAAAATATTTTTCATATTTATGGTTAACTATTTTGATGATGTCATCATTTTCAAAAATGAGCATTTAAGGAAAGTTTTTGTATGTTGGGTATTTAAATATTCAAATAAATTCTTTATAATTTGAATATGCTTGTTTTAATTGTTTAAAAAAGTTAATGAATTTATTTCCAAGTTTTGTTTACTTGAATAAATCATTTGATAAAGAACTAAAAATATGATCGAGGTTCAACTTCCAGATTCACATCCTATCGTTGAATAGAAGTTGTTTCATATCGTTGCAACGTTGTTTGATATATTTGTATATATGCACATACACATATATATGTAATCATAATTAGTCACATCAAGAGTTTAGAAAATATCCTAAGTGTATGTATATAAGCTCCTTATATGTATACAAATGGAAGCCTAATCCTTAAGCTTTGAAAATGCAAACTTACCATCATCTTACACACCTCTCACATCAACTTACACACCTCTCACTTCACCTTACACACCATCCCATCACTCATTAATGCCATTAGGGTTTTAAGGGCATTTTGGTCTTTTCCCATTCACCTTCCTTTTCCTATATAAGGAGGGGTATGCCTCCTTATTTCTTACACAAAATTCCTAAGCTTAATGAAGCTTTTTAATGGTTTCTCTTCCTCTTCTTCCTCTTCCTTACTAACTTTCTCAAACTATACTCAAACCAACTCCAAATCAACTCAAACTTTGAGTGTAGCCTTCTTATGCCATTACAAGACCTTCTAGAAAGTTAGAAGTTGAAAATTCCAAGTCCTTCTCTATTTTCGTCTTTGGCCGTGAGCTTTATAAGAAGGGAAAGCAAGGAAAGGAAGGAGGTTGCTAGCTTGGATCTTTGTTCTTATTCTTGGATCTTTATTCTTATTCTTGGTTCTCGGATTTGCGAAGGATTAAGGTGAGTTTACTCACTATTTAGGATAACAAACATAAACCCTTTTGCATGTTTTTAACTATGCTTAAAGTTGCTTGAATGCTGGTAACTTATGTTAAAAATGTGTACTTGATTCTTATTTTAAAAGTAAGCGACATATGTGATCCACGTTAATGGATTGGAATGGAGTTGGAATTGTATTTGAATTTACTTGTATAACAAGTGGAATGGATTTGAAACAAAGCACATAAGAATTAGTATGGATTGACATATTATGGACTTGAACTTGAAAGTGCACTTATAGCGATGGTCGCTATAGATGCAATTTGAAATGTTGTGTTTTCAACACTTTGTATGAAACTTTGCAATGACATCCTTAGTGATTTCTTATCATATTAAAATGGTTGTTTAACTTATATGTTAAATTGAAGTAAGTTTGAAAGTGTGTAAAGCTAGAATAGTCATATAAGTGCACTTGCTAATTACTTGTTTATTGAATATCATGATTATTGTGCTTAATTCTAATAAGCCGACGAGTAGGCTTATCTATCTGTGAGTGTCAAGAATGGGGTGTCTAGGAAAGGGGTGATATGCAACCAGTGCTCTAACTTACCTGGCCTCACTCTTGACCGAGGGATAGTTAAGTTGATAATGTCGGAAACGAGTTAAGTACACGAAGTGTGATTTCTGTAAGCATAAAATGGTTTTGGGTTTGTCGTGACAATGTGTTAATTACATTAGTCTTTAACTCTCTCAGATTATATCATGGAAGTAAATATAATTGAATCTTTAAACAAACATTTAAAGATAAATTATAAAGGATTGTTTTGGGTTTGTTGTAAACATTGTTTTAGCAACACTTGTTTTGAAACCCTTGGAATGTAGTTAAACTGGAATATATGGTTTAATGATTTTGAATATACTTAGATCTTTAATAATTGATTTTAAAGATAGAAACAAGTATAGGAATCTTTCAGAATAAAGATATTGAATAAGATGTTTAACTTATAAAAGAGAAGTGGTTCTTTATTAAACAATGGTTTTAACCTCTTTGGTTATACTTTAAGAAATATTGAAAATGAATTGCAGTTATACTTATACCGGAGGGATAAGTATATGAATACGTTTTGAAGTATTGAAGTTAGAAAAGAATTCTTAAAATTGAATTGTAGATATACTTATACCGGAGGGATAAGTATATGAGTACGTTTTGAAATATTGAAGTTAAATAGGAAATCTTGGAATTGAATTGTGATTATACTTATACCGGAGGGATAAGTATATTAAAACCCTTTTTGGGTAGTAAGACTGTAACGGATTAGGTAATTCATAGAATATATACATATACACATTTTATATGTATAAGTTGAATATATACGCTAGTATATAAAGGAATATTAATCGAGTATGAGTTATTGATTAATAAGTGATGTCTTATTTGACAAAAGAAGTTTTATTAGTTAAAAGAAGTTTTAATAAAGGAATAATAATCGAGTATGAGTTATTGATTAATAATTGAAGTTGTATTTGACAAGTGAAGTTTTATTAGTTAAAAGGAGTTTTACTAATAAAATAAGTTTTAATTAATGAAATATTAATTAAATGGGAATGGGATTAGAAGTCGTTTATATGAGTTAACCGTGCTTCGACTAATTGTCATGTTGCGTGACTTTATAGTGATTTGGCTTTTATCATGCTTCGTGATCTTGATAGTGCCTTGAATATTTATTCGGTTGTTATGGAAATTAAGCAGGGTTGTTTTCCATATACAATCGTATATTGTGTGAAATGTAGTCAGTTAGTTGACTATAGAACTTGGCCTTAAATTTAGCGACTGGTTTTGAGGAGACCGGGATTGGTAAGTATTTTACTTATCGAAAACCACTTCAAAACTAGTATACGGGTTCTATGTTTTGGAAGCGGTTGTGAAGTGAAGGCCATATGGCGATTCGAGATCTGTTGAGATGCTCAAACACATATAGTGATTCTAAGATCTATGAAAGAATCTATGTGTGATTCCAAGATCTGTTGATGTATTGGAATCCATGTATGATTCCGAGATCTGTGAAGGAGTCTATGTGTGATTCCAAGATCTATTGAGCTGTGGGATTCCAACTGGAAATTCTTGTTCTGTTCGAGTGATGAAGACTCGTGTGAAAGATGCCGAACAAAACCTCGACATCAGAAATGGATAAAAACATAGTAGGAGCACAATCTGGGGTTTTGCTAACCTACGACAGGATATATTGACTCCATATCTAGTGTATGCTTATTATCGAATCGTGCGGGAGCTCTTCGAAGTTGTGCGCGGGAGTTGGATATATGTGGTTCCACGTGGTGCACTTCGGTGTTTCATGCGTGGGCCAGTTGTGTTTACCTTATGGTATATTTTATCTAGAGATATGCGACGCTCGGAGGTACTTTCTGACCCTTGTGCATGGAGTTTGGATCTGTATTGAGAGATCTCCGATGGAAAATCCAATATGCGAACGTGCCTTATCGGTTTTGTTTGTACACTTAATAGTTGTCGAATGTAACCAATGTAACCATTCCTTCTATGTGAGTTTATTTATATTCTACACCCTATACATTATTTATAATACAACTATACTTCTCCTAATAAATGGCTGGTTTCAATTGAGTGGAAATCTGGAGCGATTATCTGCACAGTCCTCTCAGTGTTATTACATGCAATGTGTATCTTGAGTTTCTCATATCAGACTGATGTATGACGCTTGGTTTTTGTTTTCCTTAAAATCATCATGTACTCCTTCGAGTAGGCTGAGTATGGAAGGTTTTACTTTGGATGCCTTGGAGCTTTTGGAAGAGAGTTGGAGTTCATCTTACCGTACTTTTTATATCCGCTGCATTCTGTGTTGTACATCAACATTTATGAGGACGGGTTGTTATAACTGTCCAAGTTGATGATAGGTTAGTCTTCTCTGATAGTTGTAATCATACAGTTTTATTAGGTAAAGATCATTCATTATATTATATGTTACCGTTCCGTTGTGAGATTCTGATATTGTGTCCTCTTCTTCCTCAGTCTATTTTCTTTTTATTTTATTTCACCCTAACTTTTCGTCTTTCCGGCACTTGGGTGCTCGGCACGTGAATACCGTGGATGTATTAGTGTCGACATTTGAGGGTCGAAAAGTCGGGTCATTACAAATAGGAACCGGAAATCATGTCTTGTAGGAAACTGAAGCCCTATTTACTATTCCTTTTATTTTGGCATGAGCTCTTACAGTTTGATGTTGTAGTGTGATATGATGCCTAGTCTTATATGGTTATCGGCTACTGTATCGTGCATAAATTTTATGAGACTTTGATACCTAGTTTATGTGCACCAAATGCCAAGTTTTATGAAAGTTGATACTCCATTCGTTTAACTGAAAGCTGATGCATGTCTGTTGAGTTAATATTGAGTTTTGGTTGCTTCCAGATGGATTTACACTTAAATAATATTGCAACTGTATATATACTGGTAGCTGAACACTCCATTTACAGTTTTGACTTATTTAATAGAAACCATGCCCACCTATTTGTTTACTGGAAAACGTGTTCATTTGTTACTTGAAAACATGTCACCCTTTTGTCTACCTGAAACCATATTACTCATTAGTCTATTTGGAAACATGTTTTGCTTATTTGTTACTTAAAAACTTGGCATTCCATTATATTTGTTCTTCTTGCTTATTGTGTGATCAGCAGGCCTGGTTGTTGGATTTATGAAATATTATAATCATTGGAAATATTGTTCATTGTACACTTGGTTTGTTAAAAATGTGTCATAACCTTAAGGAGTAGAATTGCTGAACTATATTTACATACACGTTTTGGCCAGTAGATTCAATTTGCAAGTGTCATTTAAATGTATACTCTGGCTAACTGGAAGCATCCCTTCCAATACATCTTGTATATTTTATATTTACCTTTCTTGGAATCTGGAACATGTTGCGGTGAACTTATTGTTTTCTCTGCCTTGACCCTGATATATGCTTCTGTTTTCGTATTCCTTTTTAGAAAGTTTATATTTTAGCCTACCTTCACATCATTAACTTATAGATAGTTAAATGTTGATGACCACTAACGAATTTGGCACATATTTACCTTAATTGTTAGCTCCTAATACCAAGCGACACTTGCATCAAAAGCCTCCTAACTTTGAGGTGTTGCATAATTTAGTATTGTACTAATTAAAAGGAATTTGCAAACTCACCAGTTTTAGTGTACTATAATTTTTTGTTGTACGAATGCCAAAGAACTTGCTAGCCTGCCAGTTTTAGTGAGGGTTGTGCTAATGTTAATCAACTTGCAAACCTTCATGTTGACATGTTGTCATATGACGCCTTAGGATCCTGTATAAGATTCAAACATAGTTGTCTCACTGTTTTGAGTGCCTTTACAGTTAATGTGTAGATAGTGTATTGCTAGTGACAAGGATGTGCATGTTTCTATATACTCGTGTACACTTGAAATTTTCTATACACGTGTGTACATGTAGGCTTCCGCGATCATTTTGTTCCTTAAAAAACCGTTAATCACAGAAACTATACTAGATACCGGATAGATACTATACCAGTGTGTATATGACATTTTATTCGATGTTAGGATTAATTAATATACTCAGTTTCTATTGAAGTTAATTTACTTGAACAAATGATTAATCCAGACTCGAGTGTTTTAAGTTTTGCATGAAACGCTCCGGTGTTCGGTGTTGCAGAATTAAAGATTACAACTTATGCTTTAAAGACTGGCGAAGCTGGGGATTCCAAAGATGGCGCACTCAGAATATTTTAAACTAGTAAATACTTTTCTTGTTTTTAAATTGTGTATTGATACTGTTATATATAAATATCCTGTATTCTAAATTCTGATTAATAATAAAAGTTTTATTCCGCTGTTCAATCCTATGTTTCTGTATCGATTCTGTTGTTAAATTCTATAAGCTAAATAACGATCCATCGATTTGGACATTTTAAGTTGGTTTAATTACCAATTTAAAGCGGTCAAAAAGACGGGACGTTACACCTGCAGTAAACTAGTAAAAAGGTGTGAAATCAGTGAATTTCACCAGATGCCCTTAGTGAAACTCGAAATTTGCCATTTTCAAATAAGTTTCTATCTTCCTTGGGTTGGGGTACAACCATGCGGCCTCATGAGGCGTGAGACTGGGGTGATGCACGAGAATGTTAGAAGCTCGAGGATGGGTCATTGAGAAATCAATGAAGAAAACTACAGATCCAGAGTATAAGAGGGCTAGATATAAGACGCAAGGGTTTTGGTGGTGAGTAGAAGAGGAACGGAGCTCAAACACCCAATTTTTGGGCTTGGAGGAGGTATGGGAAGTAGGTTCAACTGTTGGAAAAAGGAAGAAGACAGAGGAAATAAAATTTCGACTATTAGGAGCGATATATACATCGCTCCAGGCTCGGGTCGCACCCAAACGGGTGGAGCGATCGACCGTAATGAAGGAGGGCGGTGGACCGCCTTTCCTTTTTGGGGCGCGGCCTGAACCTTGACCCAATGGGCTGGTTCGACTTAGGAAAATTAGAATTAAAAAAAAATCGTATCGCCTTCTCAACTCCACCGAATCTCATGTCGATGTTCACTATCCATCAAGTCAACAAGTAATTTCCCCAACGATTCTGATGTTTATATTATGTGTGTTTAGTTGGGATTAATGTATATATTTCCATGTTGATTTTTGCACTATACACGTTTTCATAAATTGATTTCAAAATCAAAAAAATTCTTTATATTTATACAAACTTAGCCTTGAGACAATTGTTTTATATGTTTTTATTTTATTAAGAAAAAAAAAGAAATATGTTATAGGCAATAATACTATTGATATTTCTTTAAAACATAGAAATTTCAAAAAAAAAAATCCGAACGTTTTTCCAATTGATTTATAAACCGATTTCTCGAAACTAATCATTTTTCGTATTTCACCATTTTTTTTTGCACACTTCGAGGAAGTAAGAACGTGATTTAAACAATGTAATTAATCATATATTACGGCACACGTTGATTATTTATATCGGTATCGGAGATATTTGTTGTTTCTAAATGTGAAGTAGGTTGGCTTATAGTAAATTGATTAGTGAAATGTGCGGCATGGGACGTATTGTTTTCTCTTTTCGAGTTACTATTGGGTATAGTACTTGACCAGGAGGGTCAAGATACACTCAGCCGGGGGGTCATAGTGGCAGGACCTTAAATACATGTGTAGTACTTGGCATAAACTCGGGAGGATCTTAGTAGTTAAAGCATGTGAAATAATTTGATGTTTTGGATCCATTTTGTGATTTTGGTGCTAATGATATTTGGATCCATTTTATGTTTTGGTGATTTTGGTGTTGATGATGTTTGGATCCATTTTGTGGTTTTGGTGATTTTGTTGTTGATGGTGTTTGGATTTGTTTTGTGGTTTTGGTGATTTTGGTATTGATGATGCTTTAGATCCATTCTAGGTGACATATCATGCTGAATTTATATTCAGCATCATCAATATCAAAATCACCATGAATTTATATTATAGCCTCATGGCTAATTTGTGGGTTTAAAATTTAAAATCACTTTTGAGTTGATTGGACTCTTTTGAGTTTACTGCGCAGAATTTGTAGTACTTGGGTTTTAATTTTGGAGTATTTGTTTGATGACCTTTGGGGTTTTAAAAGATGATGCACATTAACACAATCTAACACTTGTTGATTGATATACATGTGAATGTGTTTATTTTATCTGCTTATTTATCTTGTTTAATCTTTAAAATAATTAATACGGTGTATTTATAGTTGTTTTTCTAGATTATTTATAATGAATGGATTGATGCACTTAATTGTTGAAAAGCTTGAAGAATTGATGCAAGAAAATTGTTGAGTTTTAGAGCTGGATTGAAGCTTGAAGACCTAAAGAAATGTTGCTGTTCAACCATCTTCTGCTGCATATTTTAAAGTCAAGATTCAATGCTTTTCATAAAGATAGCTTGTCTCGGATGATATGGAGTTCTCATTCATGCTCAAAACTATTGAAATTGACGCCATTTGATGCCTACAAGCTATTACAATCGCAAATCCATTCACACGCGTTCACATTTAGCTAATTAGTTTATTTGTTATTTTGGAAAACGGCTTTTGTTGCACATTGTGTAATTGGCCACTTAGTCTTGGCTATAACAACTATAAATACACTGTATCTCCTTCATTTGTAATTACATTAGGTTTTATTCTACAACTCTTCTCTGGAATAAAACTATTCTTCTCCTTCTTTTCTTAGCTGTTATTTTATTTTATTTATGTTGTTTATTTTATTTTCCCCTATTTCTCGTTTAGCTATGTCTAGCTAATCCCCTTTAATTTGGGGGTGATGACGCTTAGATTAGATTCAATATGAATCACATAGACAAAAATGATTAGGACTTTATTTATGTAGGTCTAGATCGGAACCCAAGTTTAGATCTGAGCCTTTATACTCTGTGTCGTTTAAGAGCTATGCTCCTTCACAGGGTATATTCGAGTTCGATCTAACGCTTATCAAATTTAGATCTAATTTTTAGGGTTTAGAAATAAAATAGTGAATTTGTCCTGATAGCCTATGGTTGTTTAAGAGCTTAGCTTCTGCATAGGCTATGCTTGTCGTTATTCATATATTTGTTTCTAGAAACCTAATTATCGTTGATTTATATTTGTGACAGAAACATGAATTAGATCTGTATTAATTTGTTTGGTTATTAATTCATGCTAATCTAGTTTATGTCATTGCTCCCTAATTGTTTTCATTTATTATTAAAAACACTCTTTTTGTTTATTTCTGTTATTTTCGAACAATCAAAATTTTGGAATAACTTGATTGGATTTATTAATAAAATAATTTTTGGTCCCAGAGTTCGACATCCTTTACAACAACCCTTGTTGTTTAGGAAAGCCGAACGAGTTAAATAATTGTTTACAGTTGTTAATTTGTAAGCAAACAAATTTTGGCGCCGTTGCCGGGGATCAAAATAATTTTTATTAGTAAATCCTTCGGGTTATATTTTTATTTTCTTATTTTTCCATTAAAAAAACAAGACAAAAATATTTGTATTTTATTCCTTTTGTTTTCTTTATACATTAAAAAAATCTCTTGATTAGTTTTGATCTGGTATTATTGATTGATACTATGATATTTTAATTAAGAGAGAAAAAAATTGCAATTTTCTGTTTAATTTCTTTCCCCGTTCATTTCCTTTTTAATTTCTTTCCCTTTCTTATTTTTCATTTCTTTTCAATTTTCTACAAATTCCTTTCCTTTCTTATTTTTACAAATTAAAAAAAGTTCATTCCTTTTCCTATGTCTATAATTATCTTTCCTTCTCAGTATAATTTTTTCTGACTGCCTTATTCTTCTATAAATACTGATCATTGTCCATCGTCTTCTGCCTCTCTCACCGAATTTCATAAACCAACCCAACATCAACAAACAACACCAAGCCACATTCACGTCCATCCTCTCTCGACAACCACAAAATTCCAACTGATCACTACACTGACCATCTCTCCTTCCAAACCAGCTACAACACCTTCCCTTTCTCCACTCTTCAACCAAGATGTCTGCTCAGTAAATCACACACAACAACAATCTACGACACAGCAGAATCACCCCAAAAGCCAAATACACAAACCACCAGCGCCTCTTCTGTCTGTCCGCTTGCCAACCCCGAACACTCTATTTCACCATTTCAATAAAGAACCAACCCACTTCCAAACAAAGTTTGGCAATCCATACCATCACCCTTACACAAAACATACCCTTCACCATCCTTTTCCTGCAATTCCAATCACCAAAACCCTTGTCAACCTCCTGTAAAAACAAATCATCACGCACCCAAATCAATCCGACAAAGTCCCCCTTCGAACTCCCATCGCATACCCCAATTTCAGACACCACGAAAACTCTGACAACCAATCAATGAACCCCCAAATTCCCAATCGACGTTCAATTAAAATCGCCATCACCAATTTCGAACAGCACCAAAGTCCAGACAAAACCGATATCGGAACCATTACTTCGAAAACCAATCCGACACACCTACAAGGAGCAATCGCTACCACCTAAATCCACCAAACGACAAACTCCCGAAACCCATTCAGACCAACTCGCAACCATCGAAAGATTTTCAGAGCAGTAAATCACCCATAATCTGAAGCTCCTCGAAACCCAATCACCATTGTCGAACAGCTGCAAAAATCTCGCTTTGGTCAACTATTATCACAATCGATTTTGCACCAAAAGACCAAAAATCACACTGGCTTGATTTCATCTGCCATCCATCGATCAACCATAGCTGCAAACCCCAGATTCACCGATTCGAACAGCCCAAATCTCGAAACACTATCCTTAATCGCACAACACCCGATTCGAATTCAGTCGGATCCCAAAAAAAAAAAAGAGAAACCGAGTGCCAAGCTTTTTCAAATTCAGGTGTGAAAGTTGCGGTTAAATTTGAGAAGAAAAGAGAGCAGTTTTTTTGTTTTCGAGAAAGGCATGAATTTATTTCCTTATAATAAGGAAGCTTGTTGACTTGATATGTTAATCTTGGATTCTTAAGGTTTATATCGTGGTGAACTAATGGCTTTATTTTAGCTTGGATTAGAGTTGAGCCAATTGTTTTCTGATTTACTTCTGCAGTGCACTGAAAAGCGCGGTTCTTTTGATTTTTTTAAGTTTAGTTTATTTAAAAAAAAATCCTTTTAGTCTAGTTTTTGTTTTATTTCCAATTTAGTTTTTTTCTTTTGTTTGTTTTATTTGTTTTTTTCTTAAAAAAAGGAAGATCATTTCAGTTCCTTTTGTTTTCTATTTTCTTTTGATTTTCACTCATCTTGTTTTATTTTTAGTTTCATTTTCTTTCTTTTTTCTTTTTTAAAAAAAGTGAGAGAGTTACAAATCAAAGGCCAACAGGACGTAAAGAGTTCAAACAATCAACAAATAGGGATTTCAAAAGAGAAGAATTTGAATTGTTGGAGCGGTTGCACACCAAGTGGGGTGTAACGCGCTAGCGCTACTCAATTGCACTGGACGGACTGCTGATCTAGGTGATAATTTTCTAAACTCTACAGGGTCTGTTGCTGCTTGAAAAATATAGAAATTTCTTTTAACAATCTTTTATTGGGGCAGCGCCTTGCTTGTAAAATCTATTAATTTCTATGATTATTATTTCTGCATCTTTATTCATTTTTCTAAGGGCACAACCCAATTCACATAAGGTATGGAAGTCATTACCCTTCCTTGGCCCAGAAAATTACATTCATACTAGGAAAAAGATGCATTAATAAATAAAAATTGTAGACTCTGGACTTAAGGGCATCACGAGCTCAATCAGGGTAAAGTTTATTTTCTTAATAACTAGGACTATACTAGCTAACTCTCCCACTGCCTAAGCAAGGGTGGAGTTTCAAACTCAATCAGCTTCTTAAACCTTCAGCCGCATTGCTACGGTGATTCATGGTGCACTGATAAATCCTATCCTGATCTGGCTGAGACTTGTTACTTGTGTATTTTGAAATTATTAGGATTATAAATTATCAATTAGGATCTATTAAGGACAGAAATTTTCATTGTAGCTAATTTCTGCATGTTTGATTGTTTTGTGAATTGCATTAAAAAAAATCATAACTCCTCAAAAATGAAAAAAAAATTGAAAAATAAAAAAAATTAACTTATTTTTATTCTTTAGCCATTGTTAGTTCTGTAGTTTTCTAAAAATCCCATTTTCAAAAAAAAAATCTCTCTCACCTCTTTTCGAACTTCCCCATTGTCTAAATTCCTTTGGCGAACTCGTTTCTTCTTCTTTCTGGTGCATGCCATCTTGGACCCGTGACCAAGAATATCGTTGTTTAGTTTGAGTCAGACCACTTTCTCTTTCCCCAAAACCCATTTTACTTGAACAATCCTTAGAAATGATTAACGAATCTGCATGTCTTACCCTGATGGACAGATTCCTTCCCGATAGAGCTTCTGTCCCTTCTTGCATTCAGTTACCCGATCCTGTGGGTAACCACTTCAAAATACGATCAAGTCAAATAAGCATCCTCCCCAAATTTGGTAATTTTTCTCCTGACGAACCGTATAGTTTCTTAACGAAATTTGAATATGCTTGTGCAACCTTTAAATTACAACAGTTATGTGAGAATGGTATTAAACTTCGTTTGATTCCATTCCCACTAGCTGACTCCGTAGAAAAATGGTTTCTCAGCTTGCCTCTGAATTCAATAAGAAAATGAAAAGAATTTACAGCAATTTTCCTCAAAAAGATTTACTCTCCAGAAAAAACAGTTAGAGTCAGAAATGAAATCACTAATTTTCACCAAAAAGGGAGTGAATCATTTTGGAAATATTTTGAAAGATTTAAATAATTGTTGTTAAGTTGTCCCCATCATGGTTACGAAACATGGTCGTTATGTCAAACTGTATACGATGGACTCGATAATGGTTCTAGGCAAATATTAGAGTCTATGTGTCAGGGAAATTTCTAAAACAGACTGACATAGAAGCTTGGGAATTTCTGGAAGATTCAGCAGAAAAATCGAAACCATAGGAATGAACCAATGAAAAATCTGTCTATTCGCATTCCAGTAGTAATTCTATCGAATCCTCTTCTTCTAAAGCTTTTGAAGATGTATTAGTGAACGTTGTTAGATCACACACTCGGTCTAATAACGTTTCCCAAGCTATGTGTCACATATGTCTTAACTCTGATCATATGGCCGATGGCTGTCCCGAATCCCTTGAGCAAGTGAATGCTTTCAATAGACTCAACAACCACCCAAATCTTTCTTATGGTTAAAACAACCCCCTGATGAATAGACCTTCGAATCAAGCATTTTCCAACAATGCTTCAAACAATCCCTTTAGGCAAAATTAGTACAATTCGAACCTGGCATCTTTCCAAAAATCTCATCAAACGGTCGCACCCTAAAATGAAAATCGCCTTTCTACTATTAAGGGGAGTTTATCTAAGGTGGTAAACTATTAGAGCAAATGACTGAGCGAAGTATTGAAAATAAAAACTCGTTACACTCATATATGCAAAACACGAATCAACAAATGAGTGAACTTCAAAAACAAATGTCTCAACTTAACGCTAGATTAAGTGAAAGGGAAAAGGGTATGTTTCCAAATCAACTAATCCAAAACCCTAAAGGACAAAATTCGAACTCCAAACAAATTCGCATCATTCAAGATTCAAACGTTAGTCACTTGAATGCGGTCAAAACTCTTAGATCCGGCGAAAAGATTGACAACCATATGGTCAACCCAAATGATTTACCGGACGATCTACCAAACCCTAACGAAAATTTGACCAACTCTGATCAAAACATTGAGCCAAATTCTGATTAGGACCATCCTCAAACTCAAGTAGGCCAATCTACCAAGTTGTCTGCTCCATTTCCTCATAGACTTCGACCTAGGAAAAAGACGGATCAACTAAAAAAGATCCTAGAAATATTTAAGAAAGTTAAAGTGAACATTTCTCTTTTAGATATTATACAACAAGTTCCACAGTACGCGAAGTTTCTAAAAGATTTGTGCACTCAAAAACGTCATACATAATTACCTAAGAAAGTTTTTCTAGCGGCAACTCTAAGTGAAGTCTTGTCCCAATCAATGCCGATGAAATACAAGGATCCTGGCTGCCCCACAGTATCCAGTACTATTGGGAAAAAGAAAATCAATAGATGCCTGCTAGACTTAGGTGCTAGTGTTAACTTGCTTCCATATTTCGTCTATCGCCAATTAGGACTAGGAGAACTAAAACCCACCAGGGTTACCCTTTAGCTTGCTGACCATTCAATTAAGAAACATGTGGGCAAAATCGAGGATGTACTGATAAAAGTAGGCGAATTCATCTATCCAGTCGACTTCATTGTCCTATAAACTCAACAGGTAAGCAATCCTATGAATAAGTTCCCTTTTATTTTAGGGTGACCCTTCTTAGCAACTTCTAATGCGCTTATCAACTGTAGAAATGGGTCTATGAAACTTTCTTTCAGTAACATGACCATCGAACTAAACATTTTCAGAACTGAAAACTCTTTTAACTCTTATGTGGACTAGTTTTCTGAAATCCATGCTGTCCACGACAATGAACCCTAGCTCGACCATCTGAACAACGAAATTGAATCAAATTACGAAACTTCATTTCAAGATATCCCTGAAAATGTCTCTGAGTCAATTCATGTCGAGCCGCTCACAACCGAGTCTATCCCTCAACCAATTTCTTTGGTTGAGTCACCTCCCAAATCTGAACTCAAAGTGCTTCTTGGTTATCTTAAGTACGCTTACTTAGGAGACAATGAAACTCTTCCTATCACTGTCGCTTCTGACCTTACTCTAGAGCAGGAATAATTGCTCCTTCCCATCCTTAAGAAAAATAAGGAAGCAATTGGTTGGTTCATTGCTGATATAAAGGGGATTAGTCCTTCGATAGTCCAACATCGAATCCACCTTATAGATGATGTCAAGCCCACTCGTGATCCCCATCGTCGACTGAACCCCATCATGAAAGAAGCAGTTCGTGCTGAAACTCTTAAATGTCTTGACAATGGAATCATCTACCCGATTTCCGATAGTCAACGGGTTAGTCCGATTCATGTCGTACCTAAGAAGTCAGGGATAACCATGATCCAAAATGAAGCTAACGAGCTTATCCCAACCCACACCTAGACGAGCTGGCGTGTTTGCATTGATTATAGGAAACTTAATGCTGCAACACGTGAGGATCATTTCCCTCTGCAATTATCGATAACGACTAGCCGGTCACGAGTACTATTGTTTCCTTGAAGGGTACTCGGACTATAATCAAATCCCTATTGCTCTTGAGGACCAAGAGAAAACCACTTTCACTTTTCCCTTCGGTACATTTGCGTAGCACCGTATGCCTTTTGGTCTCAGTAATGCTCCTGCAACCTTCCAAAGGTGCATGATTAGCATTTTTTCTGATATGATCGAGCGATTTTTGGAAGTTTTCATGAATGACTTTTTCATATTTGGGGACTCTTACACTAAATGTTTACATCACCTTGATCTTGTTCTTAACCGTTGCAAAGATAAACACTTAACGCTTAATTGGGAAAAGTGTCACTTCATGGTCAAACATGGCATTGTTTTAGGATATGTCATCTCTAATAAAGGAATTGAAGTAGACCAAGCCGAAATCGAAGTTATCTCTAATATTCCCATTCCCAAATCCATTAAGGACATCTGATCCTTTTTAGGTCATGCTGGCTTTTACCGTCGCTTTATAAAAGATTTTAGCAAAATCACTCAACCTTTAACTAATTTTCTTGGTAAGGATGTTCCTTTTGACTTCAATTCTGACTGTATTTCATCTTTTAAGCATCTCAAAAATGAACTTGTCTCTGCTCCCATTATCTGCTCTCCCAATTGGAAGTTGTCTTTTGAAATCATGTGTCATGCCTCGAATTTCGTTGTAGGCGCTATCTTAAGACAACGAATCGATAAAATTCTTCATGTCATTTACTACGCGAGTAAGACTTTGAACGACCTCAACTCAATTATACGACCACTGAAAAAGAACTCTTGGTTTTCGTTTTCACTCTAGAAAAATTCAGACCTTATCTAGTTGGCTCACACATCACTGTTCATACCGATCACTCCGCACTTAGGTACCTTTTCTCTAAAAAGGATGCTAAGGCTCGTCTCATTCGTTGGATCCTTCTACTTCAATAATTTGACAATACATTAAGGACAGAAAAAGGATCCGACGACGTTATTACGGACCACTTGTCTCGTCTTCCAAATGCCCCGTCTTCTTCTCTTCCGATCACGAGAATTTTCCGGATGAACTGCTCTTTTCTTTATCCACTGATCCTTGGTTTGCTGACATTGCCAACTACTTAGTTACCAAGCAGACCCCTTCTTTTTGGTCTTAATAGGATAAATACAAATTCTTATCCCAAGTAAAACAATTTTATTGGGACGACCCTTATCTTTTCAAGAACTTCCCCGACCAAATCATTCGAAGGTGTGTTCCCGACACTGAAACTCGCAGTGTCCTCTCTTTGTGTCACGACGAAGCCTATGGTGGTCACTTTGCCCCAAAAAGACAGCCGAAAAGGTTCTCCAATCGGGTTTCTACTGGCCCAACCTTTTCAAAGACGCTTACGAATTTTGCAAAACTTGTGATCGATGTCAATTCTTAGGGAAAATTGGTAAACGAAATATGATGCCCCTAAACCCCATCTAGAGATCGAAATTTTTGATGTTTGGGGTATAGACTTCATGGGACCCTTCCTTAATTCTTTCAGGAACCTTTACATTCTCTTGGCTGTTGATTATGCTTCTAAATGGGTCGAAACTGTTTCATGCAAAACGAACGATAATAAGGTTGTTGTGCGCTTCATAAAAGAAAACATCTTTTCTTGGTTTGGCACACCTTACATAATAATCAACAACAACGGGACACACTTATGTAATCGTTCTTTTGAAGCCCTCATGAGAAAGTATTCGATAACCCACAAGTTATCCACTCCTTACCATCCTCAAACTTGTGGGCAAGTTGAAGTATCGTATAGGCAGATTAAAGAAATCCTTGAGAAAACGGTGAATTGAAATCGTAAAGATTGGTCCTAAAAGTTAACTGACGCTCTTTGGGCTTACCGCACCACTTTCAAACAAATTTCGGTATGTCCCCTTATCGGTTGATTTTTGGGAAGTCATGTCACTTGCCAGTTGAACTAGAACATAGGGCATTATAGGCAATAAAAACTCTAAATCTTAATTTAAAGCAAGCATGTGAACTTAGGAAGCTTCAACTTAATGAACTTGATGAAATTTGAAATCGTGCCTATGAAAATGACCGATTTTATAAGGACAAAACGAAATTTTTTCATGATAAATCAATTTTACGTAAAACTTTCATGTCAGGTCAAAAAGTTCTATTGTATGACTCAAAATTGCATTTATTTCCGGGTAAGTTAAAATCTAGATGGACATGACCTTACATTGTACGGACCGTTTTTTTGTACGATGCGGTAGAAATTGTGTATCCAACTGATGGATCATCCTATAAGGTCAATGGTCAATGCCTTAAACCTTACTTCGAACCAATACCCAACCAAGAGGAAGAGCTCATGGTCCTCCATGAGCCACATTACATTCGGTAAGACGCACTAACCCTCTTTTGTACATATGTAAGTATTCTCTTATTATTTTTTCCCTTTTACTAAAGATATCTCTTACTAACGACTATAAAAATACAGTCACACTGAAGTGTGGGGGGGGGATTTACAGTACATCAACAATCAAGTTTTATGAACTAGGTCATTCATTGAACAAGGATTAACTTAAAATTCATAAATAACACGTTGGTTCTTTATTGATAAGTTGAATTGTTGGGTGATGGGAATGAACATTTTTTATTCATTGAATCGTAATGTGTCTTTTTAAGATGCTAGCTTGAGACTGTGCAGATGTTAGTCGTGTTCTGGAGTAAGCGTGTCAACCCTTGTTATACATGTTAGAATGTGCAAGTAAAAAATAACAAAAAAAATCATCAAATAAAAAATGATTTTGCACCTACATTTGTTGGATTTTCTGATTTTGTTTTCATGCATAATATTTTTTCTCACTGAAATTTTCAAACTTGTAAGTTGTAAATTCCACTTGGCCCACTTAAGGAAAAATGACTCATTGTAGCATTCTTCTTCGATACCCCACATTATTCAAACCCAAGTTTTAGTCGATTTACATCCATGTTTCGACAAGTTTTTCTTATATTGGTGTACTTAAGAACCTTTTTATTGATTTATTGTTAAAGGTAAAAAAAAACGTCACTTCTTATACCAATATTACACTACCCACTCCGTACTTGTTTTAAGGTAGGATAACCATATACCACATCTTATTTCATATGGGTTATCTATCTTACGAAACTTTGCTTATCTTTTCTTTCAGCTCCTTATATAACATTAATTTAGACTTGTGTGTTGAATTAGGGTTATAGAAGTAGAGTAAATAGGGCACAAAACTTTTCTTTTATGAAGTGTTGGTTATGATTCGCTTAGTCGAGGAAGAATCAAATGAAATAATATACGGTATAATTCCATTCCATCTCCACTCATCATTCATCATGCAAAAAAAATGCAATGAAGAGAAAATCTCTAAGAATAAAATAGTCATCCATCATTCTTGACTATAAAGCATTCATTTCCATTCTATCCACATCCATCATACCGTACTTAGAAGCGAGGATTGTAGTAGAGGAGATGAAAGGAAACAAAACATCCATATAAGCCTTAGTATTATTTTATCTTTTGTAGCTTGAAGTTCAACTAATACACTTGCCCTCTTATCCATAATGTTTTTAGAACTTACAAAATTCTCCTTCATCTATGCATAACTCACATCCAATACATTACAGTTACACTGGTGCAAAATTATTCAAAGAAAAAATATGAATAAATGATTTGGTGCACATTGTCGATGTGTAGAACTTTGGTTGACACCATACTCATAACCTTCAAGGCAATTACAGTGTCATCAAGGAATTACGATTCAGCTTGAAGATTTTTGTTCATTTTTGCACCAATAATGGGATGGACAATTTAGGACTAAACCATTATTATTGAAGTTAGGTAAAGTCCTTGGAATTTGAAATACCTTAAATATATTGTTTGATTAATCCGTGTACATAAGAGACTTTGGATTTTGTGGGTAGTATCTGCTGAAAACCCTCATGAGACAACACTCGTCCTACTAGGGACACCTAGGGGTTTAACGGCTTGTTGCATACACTAAATGCAATCGTGTTTCCTACGAAAGTGTGACATATCTTAGTTTAGTTTATTCGAGACGAATAAAAAGATAAGTGTGGGGGTATTTGAGATATAATTAAATGTGTATATTTTATCCGCTTATTTATTTTGTTTAATCTTTAAAATAATTGATACTGTGTATTTATAATTGTGTTTCCAGATTATTTATGATGAATGGATTGATGCACTTAATTTTTGAAAAGCTTGAAGAATTGATGCACTTAATTTTTGAAAAGCTTGAAGATTTGATGCAAGAAGAGTGTTGAATTTTAGAGCTGGATTGAAGCTTGAAGACCTAAAGAAATGTTGTTGTTCAACCACCTTCTGCTGCATATTTTAAAGTCAAGATTCAATGCTTTTCATAAAGATCGCTTGTCTCGGATGATATGGAGTTCTCATTCATGCTCAAAACAATTGAAAATGATGTCGTTTGATGGCCGCAAGCTATGATAATTGCAAATCTATTCACACGTGTTCACATTTAGCTAATTGGTTATTTGTTATTTTGGAAAAGGGCTTTTATCCCACATTGTGTAATTGGACACTTTGTCTTAGCTATAGCAACTATAAATACACTGTATCTCCTTCATTTGTAATTACATTGGGTTTTATTCAATAACTCTTCTATGGAATAAAACTATTATTCTCCTTCTCTTCTTAGTTGTTATTTTATTTTATTTATGTTTATGTTGTTTATTTTATTTTTTCCTATTTCTCGTTTAGCTATGTCTAGTTAATCCCCTTTAATTAGGGGGTGATGACGCTTAGATTAGATTCAATATGAATCACATAGCCAAAAAGGATTAGGACTTTATTTATATAGATCTGGATCTGAACCTTCATACTCTGTGTCGTTTAAGAGATATTCTCCTTCACATGGTATATTCAAGTTCGATCTAACGCTTATCAGATTTAGATCTAATTTTTAGGGTTTTAGAAATAAAGTAATGAATTTGTTCTGATAGCCCATGGTTGTTTAAGAGCTCAGCTCTTGCATAGGTTATGCTTGTTATTCACATATTTATTTCCAAAAACCTAATTATCGTTGATTCATGTTTGTGACAGAAACATGAATTAGATCTGTATTAATCTGTTTGGTTATTAATTCATGTTAATCTACTTTATATCATTGCTCCCTAATTGTTTTCATTTATTATTAAAAAATCTCTTTTTGTTTATTTTCTGTTATTTTCAAACAATCAAAATTTCATAATAACTTATTGGATTTATTAGTAAAATAATTTTTAGTCTCAGAGTTCGACACCCTTTACAACAACCCTTGTTGTTTAGGAAAGCCAAATGAATTAAACAATTGTTTACAGTTGTTAATTTGTTCGCAAACATTGATTGTAGTCAATTACCTTTTATTGATATATATGTTGTTCATGTGATCCTATATTCTATATGATATATCAGCTTAATTTTCACTTAGTAAGAAGAGTCCCTTGTTTAACACTATATCATTATCATCTAATCAGCATTTTAACAAGATTAACCCGTGTATTAATTGCTCAGGTCAGACCGAGTTGTTTCATGTATAGTTATGGATTCGAGCATACATCGTGTAACTTTGGCTATATTTTTCTGGAGCTATGTCTTGAATCTTGTGTTAGAATGTTTGAGTTACTTGATGTATACTTTTTTTTAGACTCATTGTATTTGTACGTAGTCAATTGTACCATTTGAGTATGTGCACATGTATTGTTATGAATCCTTTATTTAAAACTCTATGTGATTTGTTATGTGGTCTGTTGTATGTGTTATATTTGTATTATGTTTTGAATATAGTCCTTAGTCATTGTAGTTTATATTTGACAAGATTAAATTCATCGATCCTCTTCAGGTAAGAAAGAAATATTCATACATCCAATCAACGTATTTGATACTCGTCTAATACGAAATTATGGATGGTCGCCCTAACCAGTTCTATTCTCTGCTCTAATAGACAGTGTTACTCGGTAATGCTCTTTATTAGGGTGGATCTCAGGGTAGTGAGTTACAACATGGTATCATAATTGGTATGGCAAATTCTATTCATACACCAAAAATTACCTTATGCCATTATTTTGCTAAAAAAATATTACTAAATTACCCTTCTTCTTTAATGTATACTTACTTTTTTAATCATAACCCATCAAACTAAAACATTGCAATTAACGATATTGACCCAACCTATGTAAAAACAATTGAAAAACTTAATGTGTTTTTAAACATAAAACCTAAAATTCGAATTATGGGAACTTTTACAAAAAAGCACTCAAATTTAAAATCATTTCGTTTAGAACTAGGTTTTCTTTTGCTAAAATTAAGAATTTTTTGTAGCATAATAAATTGGCTACCATAAATTCAAAAAATTGAAACTCATTTTACTAAACTTAAACTTTTTATTGCTATAAATTTCTTATTTTCTTTAAATAAGTTCAAAATTTTAAAGAAGGAAGATGATGCAGAATTATACGAGGCTAATATTGTAAAAGTGAGGGTGTATGTAAACTAATTTTTAATGTATGATGGTTTATTTTATTTTATGGAGTATGTTAATAGATTGTTGGTGTATGAATAAAATTAGCCAATTGGTATACCTCAAATCCATCGCTAATATTTCACGGAACTATTTGAAATGCAGTGAAATCATGTATATTGTTGTATTTTCGAAGAAGAAAAAAGATGATAAGACAAAGAAAATAGCAAAATAAATATTTTTCATTTTGACGTAGTGGACATCCTTGAAGAAGAATGAAGATGAAGAATAGGAACAATTCTTGGTTGGTCCTTGCCCTCAAACAATATGAATTAAAAGGCAGGTTGTTTATGCATAACATTACTACTAAAAAGTATATATCAACAAACACTTGTTACAAACCTAATTACACAAAGGCACGAAAAAAACAGGTAATTATATACGTAATGTGGAAGTTATTATATAACAAAAGAAGTATGGAACTATTACTATGCGTAAACGACATTCCAAATCATATTTATCTAAATAGGATGTGACTATTTTTTATAACTCTTCATATTTATCTAAATCTCATTGGTGGATCCAAAATTTTGCATTTTCTTTTCAGAAATCATGTATCAATTCTGTCCAAAGGATAAAATGTGAGAGACTAACTAATTAGTAGTCTTAATTAATTGTTTCTATTATGCTTTTTGGACCAAAAATTTCATAATAAGTCATTTATAATAGGGAAAAATCCCAAAAAATCATAGAAATTCCAGATTACACTCTTCATTTTATAAAAAATTAAAGTCGAGAAATTATGCATTTAACCATTTTAATGATTTAATACTCAAACTATGTCGTATTTCCTCCTTGGGAATTTCAGAAATGTTTAGAGAATTTATTTCTTATAATTTTCCAAGTGTTAAAATCTACATATGAGCAGGCAAAATGAAAGACACAAATACATGCACTTCAAGCCTTGAACTCAACCAAGGTAAATCAAGCCCATAGGCCTGGCCTGGTAAGGCAATAAACACCAGAGAACCGCAAACAGTGAAAAGCTTGAGATCTATACTTGTTGGGGTTCTTCTTATAAAAGAACACCCTCCAAGAAGTGGCGTGTGCTGCTTGATGTGGAGAGCACACGGTATTCTTTAGTAAAAGGCGAAAGAATAGTTCGCTCTGTGCTCACCACACAGCTGCGTTGCTTTCTCATTCCATTGCCCGTGCTTGTTTATAACTTAGCTCAACAATCCTATTGATATTTATGCCGATGTGGGACTAAAACGAACGAACTTCACTCCTCACCATCTCATAAATTATCCCTCATTCCTCTTTTTGCTTCTCTAAGGCTCCTGCCCAACTTTTATAATTGTGATTTCTCTGCTCTGTTACTTCAGTTTCCTTGCATTTTCAGTTTATTTTGTTGCTCCTAAACATTATATGGCGCTGCATCAAATACTCCAAAATTCATCATAACACATATGCCAAATTTCCTCCCCAACTTTATCCTTGTTTTGATGCTTTATGTTGACTGTTCCTATGTAAGTCTGCATTTCAGTTTTTACTTTAATTTATCCTTGTTTTAGTAAATTATAGTTAAACGGTCCATATTTATCAACATGCCTAAATTCCTCTTTTTATGTCATTCATTATTGCCCTAATTATACACACACTCTAATCGGGTATAGCCTAGGCTTCCAAAGGCCTAGGCTTAGTGTAAATAAAATGGGAAACAAAGGAAGAAGAATAGAATCAATTCACATAAGCATACAGGAAGGACTGGAAACAAACATAAAACATAGAAAATGGGAAAAGGAAGATAAATACATATAACTTGTTAATTATCCAATATCAAAGGCAAACGTTTTACTGATCATGACGGCATAGGTGATGAACAGTGAAAACATGTAAAACTGTTATCGTACTAACACTGTATATCCTAACCAAATTTTATTTATCTGTTATGTTCATAGTCTAAGAAATTAGATTTTTAAATGACAGGAACTCACAACGGGTCTTGGTGAAGAAGAGAATAAATCTCTTATATATATGTATATAACATTATACCGTAGAAAAGTCCAATCCAAGATGTATGTATGCAAGTCTTGATGTTGTCTCTGTTTGATCCAGTCCTCAGCGGCTTTCTCCCATTATATGTTTATGTTTTTAGAATAGATTCACAGAGGCAGAAGGTATGAAGAAATAGTGTAAATCAGAATGGGAGAAGCAACATATTTATAGATTCACAGAGTCAACCTCAGCCTTTAGATCTTAACGTTTTAATATTAATCGTACAAGTAGTGCTGAGTCAGCAACGAATATGGTCGCAAAACGGTCCAGATTCAGCGCATGAATCTCCCAGATCCGTAGTGGGTCGACCCACGCACAAAAGGGGTCGACCCAGCCGACCATGGGTTGACCCAGGACGAGTGTTAGTCGACCCACAACGGTCCTGGTTCCCGTTTTACTTTCCCGCTCCCTTCGTTTGAAAATTCAAGAATTATTATTTCATTATATTTACATGTAAACTCCTTACATGTATTACAAAATTCTAATGCCCATAACTTCTTCATACATTATCCGTTTTATGCAAACTTGGGGTCTGTCTGAACCAGAATTTTGAGACGAACGAAATTGTATTGCCGGTTTCACTTAGTTCTGAATATTTAATTAAGTTATTCCCAATTTTATTATCTTTAAACACGGTTATAGTGTATTGAATTTTGGAGTGTTACAATCGTCTTCATGGCTTCGGTATCGGCTTGTATCGTCTTCTTGGTTCGTCTTCCTGGTATCATCTTCTTGGCTTCGGTGTCGGCACCAAGTTGTTTGTTCCAACAGCTTGATACCGATAGCATATTTACACCAAACACAAGAGTATGTACATATTTACATATATACCACCTTTACTCACAACATGAAGCAATGCTTCGAGCGTATAGCTTACCCAGTTTAGTTCGAAGTGAGACAAAACAGGGCTTTGCACCTATCTATCAGACTTAGCTTGAAGCAAAAACAAAATAAAGGAGTTGCTCCATTCTCGACTTCCTGCCTAACAGGCTTCGAAGACAAACGATGCGACATCAACCCAATCGAAACCTAGTTAAAAGGAGTAGCATAAACACTTTTATGTTGTTGCATTATTTTTGGCTTTGAAGTAAAGTGCTTCGAAACAAAGCCTTCAAGATAAAGTGTTTCATAAGAAAACAAAAATAAGAGTTGGCATTGAATTTTAAACAAACGGCTCCCTAGTTCGGAGCAAAACAATGGGTTCGCACTATCTTACTTTGCATTTAGCATCACGATGAACCAGTCCATATAACTAACCGATGTCACATGTTTCACACGTTCGAAGGGAGATAAGACTATGTGAAACAAATCAAATGTCCTCGAAACAATAATTTAAGATAAAATCGATCTTTCTAAATAAGATGTAATTATTTTTGGTAACTCCTCATATTCATCTAAATCTTGGTGGATCCAAAAGTTTGCATTTTTTTTATTTTTTTTAGAAATCATGTTCCAATTTGTCTTTACCATCCAAAGGCTGAAATGTAAGAGACTAATTAATTAGTAGTCCTAATTAATTGTTTCTCTTAAGCTTTTTGGACCAAAAATTTCATAATAAGTCATTTATAATAGGGGAAAATCCCTAAAAATCATAGAAGTTCCAATTACATTCTCTTCATTTTGTAAAAAAATAAAGTCGAGATATTATGCATTTAACCATTTTAATGATTTAAAAACCCAAACTAGGTCGTATTTCCTCCTTGGGAATTTCAGAAATGTTTAGAGAATTTATTTCTTATAATTTTCCAACAGTCAAAATCTACGTATGAGCAGGCAAAATGAAAGACAAACACAGGCACTTCAAGCTCATAGGCTCCGCCTGGTAAGGAAATAAACACCACAGAACAACAAACAGTGAAAAGCTTGAAATCTATACTTGTTGGGGTCCTTTTTATAAAAGAACACCCTCCAAAAAAAGGCGTATGCTGCTTGATGTGGAGAGCACACGGTATTCTTTAGTAAAAGGCGAAAGAATAGTTCGCTCTGTGCTCACCACGCAGCTGCGTTGCTTTCTCATTTCATTGCCTGCGCTTTTTTATAGCTCAGCGTTGCAAACCTAATAATATTTAGGCTGATGTGGGACTAAAACAACCCATTCTCTTTTTGCTTCTCCAAGGCTCCAGCCGCCCAACTTTTGTGACTGTGAGTTCTCTGCTCTGTTACTTCACTTTCCTTTCATTTCCAGTTTATTTTGTTGCTCCTAAACATCATACGTACGGCGCTGCATCAAATACCCTAATTAAAATTCATTTTTCATTTTCAGTTTATTTTGTTGATCGCTCCTATTAACTTATTCTATTATAAGCACAAGTTTGGAGTCTACATTTCTGTTTTTACTTTAGAAATGGTTGCTTCAGTCATTCAATCATCGCTGCTCCATGTTTGATTTTGAAAATCCTTTGCTATGGTGGTAATAATAGCGTTGGGTAACCCAGCTGTACTTTAATGAAACTGAGGAGGTTTTGCTGCTGCTTTATTAATTATTAATGCTGTTTCTGCCTAAAGCTTTCTTCTGACTGATAGCAGCATACAAGTTTTATACGTCCTAAAAATTCATGTGCGTATGGATCGAACTACTCATCTACTACAACCATTTTATTTAGACAGCATAATTTCTCATACTTGAACTAGGTAGGCCCTGTCAATCAGTTCAACTAGCACACCAATTTTGTGATTGTCAGCTAGAAAACCTGAGGCAATCCTATACCCTAGCTCTTCGATATAGCGAATGAACCAAGAATTGAGCATTCAACTTCATCTCCTAACTCCTTCAATGGCGCAACTGATTGAAAGTTGAAATATTGTTTTGCAAGCTCTATGGCTAGCATGTATGAATATAGTTGCGCCCCTTTATTTTTAGCAGTCACTTCTCTCTGATGTAATTTGGCATCATCAAGCAGAGCCCATTCAAAGAACTTTTGGTACTAAAGTGGCCCTCGGTCTGAATCTCAACACATATTCTCATACTTACTGTTTTCAACTATTCATGTTTTTAACTCGAAACTGATCTGACACAGCTGAGGTGCAAAGTTTTGGTATCACATTTTGTAAGTTTTATGTTCTTTCGCGGATCGAATATACTGCAAGCTCGATCATTTGCAGTTCGTTTCCTTCCAACATTGTCTTTTACTGAGCTCAACTGAATGGATTTCTGTCGACATACAAAAGAAACCAAGAATCCTACTAAAATCTCTTCATTGGTTAACAAACTACCCTATATATTGTTTCATTGGTTAGAAAGAGCTATTGGCATTCCTTTGAGCAACCTGTAATCGTTTAAAATACGTATTCTGTTCTATCCATATAGCTTTGTATCCTTCTCTCCTATATATTGTTTCTGTTTCACTCGATATGCTCTTGTATAATAGTTGGTCATGAGATGTCAATTGATTACCCATTTTGCGAGAATCAAATAAAATCATAGCTGTTGAATTGTAAATCATGTACTGGTACTATGATGGTGTTGAATCAAATAAAACCATAGCTATTGAATTGTAAATCATGTACTGGTACTATGATGGTGTTGAATCCCCGGCCAATCTTTCTAGACAAAAAGGCGTGTAACCCTTTTCCTATCAGCTTTTGCACATGCTTATTCATTACTGTAAAATATACAAACTGTTGTGACTGCCACGGCAAGAGCATATGGCAACACACTTATTGACATTGATATGATTGTTTTTCAGACTTAGACTACTGGAAGGCTTGAGTAAAGCTTTGACATGACATGAATAACTTAGCTTAATGGAGTTTTCGAGCTTATAAAGGTGAGGAACATCAAATGATTGTTTTTTTAACATTCCAGAGTGAATTACTAAATCTTGGATGATGGTAGCCAACTCGATTACCAGTTGTAACAAAACTGCGTTATAGGGGTATATGTGTTGTTTTATAAAATTTCTCAAATATTCACTGCCATTAAAAACAGGAATTTTATGTGTAATGTGTGAATATAAATATGATCTAATATCACATTTTTGGTTGTGTTAGTCGGATAATATCAATATGTAGAAATTGATGGTTGTAAGCTGCCAGTTACAGCTGTAACTGTATGCTGAGTCCATAGAGTACATGAGGGATAATGATTCTTGGTTTGAGAGAGAATGGAACAGATGGAAGAAGTAGATATTTGTCAATAATTAGTTTTGTGGGTTCTTGAAGGAATGAGCCGGGTATAGGTAAGTATAGATAATCAAATCAAACCACCGTATTAATGACATCAAGTCTTGTTTGAACTAGTTGCCATCATCAACTTCCAAATATACAGTAACTCATCTTCAACTTCCCATGTCTACCCATCCTGTCCATCTTTTATCTTAGCTTTAAATCATTTCTTACCGGTTGCTCTGAAACTAATCAAACACGTCCCAGAGAATACATCAAGGCAGAAGCAGATCATCTACGCCCAAACAGTGATGGCCAGATGTGCACAGCCATTTAATGTATGACACAATATCATCATTTATTTTAATCACACAAAAGCATACTGAATTTCATTTCGTAGAATTTCAAACATTGTGAATAGTTGGACATACTAAAACATCAAATTTTGGATCCTCATAATTACCTCCTCATTATGACAAAAAAAATTGTATCTTTCAACAATTGGGATCTATGCATAAAATCAAATCATAAAAATTAATAACAGAAACGACGCTAAAACGAAAAGAACAGAAAACTTTACATTCGTTGACCCAATAAATGTATATATCAACTGTTGCTCATTTCTTATTCTTTATAAACCTCGGGTACAAGAATATAATGATTTGTTTGTCTAAAAATCCAGAATAAAGTTTATGCAAATCGGTTCAATGGTAATCAGAATGCATTATTCGATATGTAGTTTTATGAGTAGAAATCTAGCCCCTGATATAGTGGATTACAATGAGAAGTGAAGATTGGTTCTGACTACCTCTTGACTACCTAACGATTTTCGCAGCCCAATAACATTTGATTGGTGTCAAGCCATGAAATAGTTCAACACTTAATCAAGTCTTCATCGGTTTTGTCATGGCATTGAGTTCAAGCTAAGGGTCCAAGAGGGCAAGAAATGGGTTAGATTGTATCCACCAAATCGAATTTATTTTATTGGCGTATTACCGTTCTTACTCGTGCTTATACGTGTCTTTTAAAATTTACTTTATGCTTTTGCATTGTTTAAATGTGCGTTACAGGTTTATAGAATGTCGTTTTCTTGGAGATGGAAGGAGGTGACTCTTTGCATTTCGAATATCACAGAAGTAAAGCGCTCCAGCCTCCAAAGGTTTATGAGATTGCGGCGGAGTCATACAATTGATGAGGCTTTGTTGAAAAATTAAACTTGATTTTGGGCTATTGGTTTGGGCTACAAATAAAGAAGAAGAGCTAAAGAGAAATCTAGAGCATGAGATTTATCTAGATATATATTGATGTGGAAGAAAGATCTAGAATTATCTACTCTCATGTTGTAATAAAATAAACAGAATATAGAGTTTTCTTCTCTAGAGACATGAATGGAAAAATCTAAGATATTTTGTATGAAAGTTTTAGAGAGGAATTGTGTACCGTAGGGTCAAATACATCTCAACTATACAATTGAGATGTAAACTACTATAAATAGTAGTGAAGTATTTCATTTGTAAGCAAGCAAAAAAAAAAATTATAAGCAAAGTTTAAGTTTGTAACAAAGTTTCACTTCCTCTTTCAAAATTAATCTCTCATTTCATACTTGCTATTATATTCACTTTCTACTTGTTAAATTTTTGCTAACATTGGTATCGGAGCTAGGTCGTTGGTTAAAAATATGGCAAGCGGCATGACTCCATTTCAAGTTCCATTGCTAAAGAAGGAGTACTATGATAATTGGAGCATTCACATGAAGGCGTTGCTTAGATCACAAGATGTGTGGGATATCGTTGAAAATGGGTATGTTGAACCCGCCGACATCACCACTTTATCCCAAAATCAAAGGGATAATTTGATGGATTCAAAAAAGAAGGATCGAAAGGCTCTTACTCTCATTCATCAAGGTTTGGATGAATCAATGTTTGAGAAAGTGGCAAGTGCAAAAAGTAGTAAGGAAGCATGAGAGATTTTGGAAAATGCATTCAAGGGCATTGGTAAAGTGAAGAAAATAAGACTACAGACTATGCGAGGTGAGTTTGAAGCTTTACATATGAAATCAACCGAATCGATTGATGATTATTTTTCACGAGTTTTATCTTTAGTAAATCAAATGAAAAGATATGGTGAAAAATTGGAAGACTCTAGAATGATTGAAAAAATTCTATGATCTTTAGATTCAAAATTCGATTATATAGTTGTAGCTATTGAAGAATCTAAAGATCTAGAATGCATGGCCATTGATCAACTCATGGGATCGCTTCAAGCCCATGAAGAATAATTAAAGAAAAGGGTTAAGGAAGAGCCATTAGAGCAAGCTCTTCAAACTAAACTCACCTTGAGCGAGAATGAAAGAATTATAAGAGGTCGTAGCCAAAGAGGAAGAGGTCAAGGCCAAAGCTATGGAAGAGGTGGTTACAAATCTTTCAATAAAGAGGAGAGAAGCCAAAACATATATGCTACAAGAGGTCGAGGAAGAGGAGGAAACATGAAACAAAATGGAAGGCCAAGGTATGATAAATCACAAATTAAATGTTATAATTGTGATAAATTTGGGCATTTTGCTTCCAAATGTAGATCTACTTCTAATAAAGTTCTAGAGAGATCCAACTTTGCTAAAGAAGAGGAAGAATATGTGTGGAAAGTGGTGATACTAACACATGGTATTTGGATACGGGGGCAAGCAATCATATATGTGGAAGAAGGAATATGTTCGCGGAGCTTGATGAATCGGTAAGTGGAAACATTCATTTTGGTAATGAATCCAAAAATCCCATTAGGGGAAAAGGAGAAATATCAATTTTCTTGAAAAATGGAGAACATGACTTTATCTCTAATGTATATTATGCGCCTAATATGAAAGTAACATTCTAAGCATAGGGAAACTTTTAGAAAAATGATATGATATTCATATGAAAAACTATAGCCTTTCCATGAAAGATGCTAAAGGAAATTTGGTTGCTAAAGTACAGATGTCGAAAAATAGAATGTTTTCACTCCATAATTCAAACGGTATTGCGAGATGTTTAAAATCGTGCTATAAAGATTCATCGTGACTTTGGCACTTAAGATTTGGACATCTTAATTTTGGGGGTTTGAAGTTGTTAAAGAATAAAAACATGGTAAAAAGCTTACCACGAATTGATAATATGAATCAACTATGTGAAGGGTGCTTATTTGGAAAACAATCAAGGAAAAGTTTTCCAAAAGAGCCTAACACAAGGGCTAGAGAACCATTAGAGTTGATTCACACTGATATTTGTGGTCCAATAAAACCGTGTTCACTTGGGAAAAGTAATTACTTTGCTTTATTTATTGATGATTATAGCAGAAAAACTTGGGCCTATTTCCTTAAACAAAAGTCTGATGTATTTGATGCTTTTAAGAAATTCAAAGCTTTTGTAGAAAATGAAAGTGGTTATAAGATAAAAGTCATGAAGTCCGACCGAGGTGGGGAATTTAACTCCAAAGAATTTGAGAAATTTTGTGAAGAAAATGGAATTCATCGTCCCTTAACCATCTCGTATACTCCATAACAAAATGGGGTTGTGGAAAGGAAGAATAGATCTCTTCTCAACATGGCACGAAGCATGTTAAAGAGCAAAAATATTCCTAAAGAGTTTTGGGCCGAAGCCATCGAATGCGCAGTATATTTAGCAAATCGCTCACCAACTCGGAGTATGTGGAATAAAACCCCTGAAGAAGCATGGAGTGGTAGAAAACCATGTATATCTCACTTGAATGTAACAATTGAGAATTTCGCTCGATCTGAATCGATCGCTAAACCGACCATGACCGTTCGAAATCCCTGATTGTTTTGAGAACACGACAAATTAGAACATAAACAGAAGAACATTTCATTGCTTATTACAATAATTCCATTAGAATACAAGAATATACAGAGTGAATAAATAAAATACATTTGATAAATATCAGATATTACAATACATTACATAGCAACAGAAAATAATAAAAAAACACAACTGAAGGAGATATGCGGATACAAAGCTTTCCGAATATCATTCCAGCTGTAAACCAGGATCCTGTGAATATAAATCTGCAAAACCAAAACTACTAGCTGCCCGTGTCGAAAATAAGGGCACCAAGAGTTTAGGTTAAAAAAATAAACTCCAGGCCAGTCATGTGACTGGTGTGAGAACTAAAACAGTTATTTAAAGCTTTACTTTAAATCAGATATATCAAGGGACCACGCCGTATAACACGGAATGGGTTTCCTCCCAAGAATACCAGTGCATATAACAAAACAGCGCAATGCTTTTTGAAAAAATGAAGCTATTATAAGACCCAGGTCCCATCACACAATGCAACACAAGACGGAGGATAGGGTTTTCCCTTATAATAGTCAAACATGCTTGGTACGTTAAAAACAAATCATTTGATACTATTATAAGTGCATAGTGTATAAAACAACTTCAAATATAAATGTATCAATCCTAGACGGCATGGGTACCATATATCATGTCGCCAATACTAGGCTCTACAATCAAAACCGCAAATGTCACGTATCGGAAGTTGAATTTCCATCTGTGAACCAAGGCAAGGGATCGTCCTTACTGAATTCGAGACACTCTAGCCCAAGCCTCAGGACCCAGACACAGGTAGGCCCTTGGAGCGACAGGGCCAGTCCACCGATTTGGATTAAAATGCCTGAACACTGCGTTTCCCTGCCCTTTGGGGCGTAAATGAGCCAAATGACTCCATCGGCTCCACATAGTCACCGATATATCCGAGGCGCCTCGCAATCCAACAACCACACAGGTGAAAATAATATAAATGTCAGGGCAGGTAGGTCATTGACACCACCCAAGCTAGAAGGAAACGCATGCCCTCCCTGAGGTCCTCTCCCGTTTCTGGTTCACACCGGGGTGTGAGGCTCGCGAATTAACGCTACACAAAGCTACGCCACAAAGGTCGTGCTTTGATCATCAACCAAAAGGCTCTACTTTTCAATAGAAGCCTTGATCATTTGCATCTCAGCATGCCACACAGGTAAACCACTCCATGCCACCGATATTCATCAATCACACAGAATGATATCCAGTGTCAGACACATGGTCCATTTACAAGTCCGTTCTGGGTCTGAACGAAACCGGAGGCACCATGTACCTCGCATATCCATCGATCTCCAAGTACGTCTGGACGATCACCAACTGATTCCCTCCTCTTGGGTGTACAACCCAATCAAGATCATCAGTAATTATCCAAACGATGTGAAGACCTCTGGTCTTCGACCACCATCTTCATCCTCGACACATCGTCGAATCAGTTATTCAGAATGGAATAAACCCGGTCTTTCTGAATAACTCGCGTATATAATAAACAAGTGTTACACAAACACAACATACGCCTCATTCCAATTCAGAATATTCTTTTATTCAAATATTCTTATACTTTGGGAAAGGTTTCCATTAATTTTATCAAAGATAAATTCTTTAAATTTATTCTTTAATCTTCCTTTGAATATCAATTCAAACCAAATTATGGTTTATCCAAACTAGTCGGGATTAAAGAACCTTACCGAAGTAATCATTTGTTTTAATTTCCCAATCCTAACCTATTCATCCCATGAAGTAAAACTGGTAATACTTCATATCTAACACCACGGTGTTATCGGTAAATTCAATCACCATTTCACGTTCAAATCTAATTAAAGATTTAACTATCGCCGGGAGCAAAACTGGTGATACTCCATTCTCGATCATTTCAATCTAATTAAAGATTCATTAAAACTCCACTTGGTTTTAATCTTCCCAAAAATCAATATTAATGATTGTTTAACTTGGGAAATCATATCCGGTCTTTAACTGGGTTAAAGAACCAATGTCATTTAAAACACGGTTCACTATAAACCCAAAATCACATTCCATTCCATCAGTCTTTAACCGTAAATTAGCAAGTGAACAATTCCCTAAGTATTAACCCCGAAGGCCGAAAACAATATCAGATCAATACTCAAGAAACCATTCAACTTAACTAATCTCCAGTTAGTTTCTGATTTTCTTAACTCCATTGGGTCTAAGAACAGTATTATTAAAGATACCGTTCACGACAACCCAAAATCACATTCGATTTACAATGGAATCTTCATGGAAAACAAATCGATATATATAATCGATATAAACTTCCATATCCAACTAATAATATAGATGGAATAACGGCAACGCCTTTTAAATTCCAGATATACTAGCAGTCTTCCTCCACAGAAATTCACTTCGATTATTACCAAATTGAATTCCATTCCATTCCAATTTATTTTATTAAATTGGAAAACTTTACTTTGGAAAATCTCCTTTAAATCTTATCAAAAAGATTTATAAATTCCAAATCTCATTTCACTGTAAATCGGGTTAAAGAACGAATGTCGTTAAAACACAGCTCACGATAAACCCAGATCCCATTTGATATTAAATACAAGGCTCTGAATAGAAAATATATCGGCTTATATTCAATATCAAATTCTACGACCAACAAATATCATATTGGAAATAACGATATAAATATATCTTTCAAATTTCCATAACAATATCTGTATAATCACGAAATCCAACATCGAAATATTCTAAAGACAATTTCGATTCAAATCCATTCCAATTCAATTATTGGAAATTCTGGTTACTTTTAAAACCCTTTCAAATCCAATTTATTTATTTCAAAAATGAATGGATTATAATTCTAGTTCAAAACTAGTTCATTTCGATAAAAATCTATTTTTATCTTTTCAAATATGGAATTTTTTCATCCCAATTCTTTCCAAATCATTTCTCATGATTTTACACAAATTATTACTATTTTTAATAATTTTATCAAGGCCCGTACAGTCGATTTCCATCAACGGTCATCGAACTGCACTTACAGCGACATTTTTCAAATTTGATTTGGTCATAATTCCAAGTCCAACTGTTAGATTTCAAATCTCTAATATTCATTAGAAAGCTCTTTTCGATACGAACCCAACGGTTCCGGTTTTAGGAGAATCCGACGGTCGGATCTCCCGTAGTGTCCATTCGAAGTCAATGGTCGAAATTCGCGAACTGCCGCAGCGCGGCGCGTTCTATTCAGACCATTATATATATAATATATATTATATATATTACGTCGATTTCCTTTCAAAACGTATTTTATAAATCGTTTTAAGTTCGTTTTCAAAATGATTTCAACTTCATATTCAATTTCAGATCGAAATTGAATATTCCATATCATTAATATATAAATGATAATATTTTCAAAACGTTATATTTTGGAATCACTTCCTTTTCTATATTCAGTATAAAAATGAATATAATCGATATAAATATCGTTCGTGTCAAAATGGCGCATATCTAATCAACACAGCTTTATATATTTCAATAACTTCGTTATTATATTCAACAAATGAATATTTTCTTCAATACATAAATATATATATTTTATTCAACACATGAATATTCTTTTATTCAACACATGAAATTCTTTTATTCAACACATGAATATTCTTTATTTTCCAAATTGGAATGAGGCCCAATCAATTACCATATAATGTTAATTATATGGATTCCCTACAACACATGTATATAATAGCAACGATAAATAATCAACCATCATCCAGAGTGCACCACACAACTGCATAAGCATTAAATATAAATAATTAACGCTTACACAGTCTGTCAACCAATCGATCGACATACAGCTAAATAATTGGGATTAGTGTACGCCAAATATCATCCCAACACCCGTGTGGGGTTTCAAATCAATAAACACAGATTTTTATTTGTGTAGTTGGGCGATGTGTAAAATTTATCATCCCAATCAATATCAGTCAAATGGGTGTACATAAACAAATCGTCTGATTTGTTTATTCATATTTATTTTATATACACGTTAAAAAATATATTTTTAACTATAAAATATTTATTCATTCCATCTCACATCACACAATCAATTTTCACAACACATCAATCAAACAACCAAGTCATCCATGGTCTGTGGACGACGGGTGTCGGGTGCTGCTAAACACCGTCTGCATCCTAGTATATATTTCAACTAGAAAATAAAATAAAATTGAGAAGTTCTCACCGAGGGTTCCACTTCTCCAAATGTCACACCGACTACACTCAAGCGAACTCGGTATCCTACATGATTGATTTTCGTCAATAACATTCACACGATAAAAATTATATTTTTATCTAACTAGAAATCATATTTTTCTATAATGAAGAATCCTATCTTTGTATTAATAAAAATCTTAACTTTTTAGTTCTAAAAATATAATCTTTCTATATTTTTGAAATTCATATCTTTATATTTTTCAAATTCACTTCTTTATTTTTCAAATTAAAAATCATTCTTTTCAAATTAAAAATCATATCTTTTCAAATTAAAAATCATATAATAAAAATTATATTTTTATTACAACTCTTCATGTATAACGGTTTCATCTTTATATTTATAAAAATCATATCTTTCTAAATATAAAAATCAAACCTTTATGCGAATAAAAATCTAATCTTTTTTTTATAGATAAAATCTAACTTATATAATGCTATATATAAATAAAAACTGAAAATAGAAATCAATATAAACTTACTTACATAGGAAATGAGGTGGGGGGGTCTACTATGATGATGGGAGGTCGGAGGTGGGGAGAGGCTGCCTGACAGTCGTCGGAGGGGGCTGGACTTGCAATGGCGGCAGAGGATGGCTCTTATTTGGGGCTAGGGTTTAGGGCATAATGGTGGAGAGGAAAAGAGGGGCAAGGGAGGGAGACAGGAGGACGTCGACGATGGCGGGGGGGCATTGGCGGACGGCGGCGTGGTTGGGAGGGACGCGGTGGACGGTGGAAGCGCCTGGAGTGGCAGCGACCGGGGGGGTGGTTTCGTGAGTTTTGTTTTCTTTTTATTTTTCATTCGATTTTGAAAGGGGGGTTTGACTGAGAAGGGAAAGTAAGAGAGAGAGAGAATATATATATAAGTATATAATTATTTTAACTAATTCCCATTAAAGTTGACTTTCCATTCAAACTCCAAACGAAACCCAACGACTGTCGTCCCTAGCTAATTATCCTCATTCCAAACTCAATGGGACATGTTTCGTAACCCAATTCGGCTGTTACGAGTAGTTTCCGCTAAAATTAAAATATAAATCAGTATATATTCAATTTGAACGTACATTTCAAATTACCGAGGCCACATACAGACTCTAAAAATTCTAGAAAATTTATTTCTAGCCTCGTATTGACGATACGGTCCTAACAAAACTAATTTCGTCAAATTCTGAGACCGTTTGTAAAATGGCTACTTTTAAGGGCTATATTTCCATAGCGACTATTCTGAATTTTCAACTGGACATAACTTTTTTCCCGCTATGAAATTTTGATTTTTCGGATTCGTTGGAAAGATACTTTCAAATAGATTCTAATATTTTGGTTTCGCTAAAATCCGCTTTATTTTGAATCCTGTACATCCATTTGAACTTTGAAATCGAATTTTTGAACTACCTCGCCATTTTCAATTCCTTTTATAATTAAAAATAATTATTTATATTCTAATGACTATTCAAATAAATATATACGTTCTAATTCTATTCAAAATAAATTTCTCGTCGTCGTTATTTAAAATAATTCATTTTAAATATTCAAAATTTACTAAAATTGCCAAAATAAAAAATTTTAAATTGCCTTAGATTTTCCGGGTTATTACAATCACCCCAACTTAAAACTTTTCGTCCCCGAAAAGGAACGAAGCTGAAAGTTGTTTACTAATCAACTCAACTTTCATTAATTTCATTATGGCCCAAGTTCTTCAACTTTTCAGTTTCTAAGAACTTTTCAAATTTTTCAAAAATTTGGCTAACACCCTAAATTTTCGAAAATTTTCGCTATAACCTCCCCTGCACGGGAGCACCGGGAAAATCCCGAAATTGCCATACAGACCTCTCCAATCCAAAAAGAAAAAGAAACAGCCAAGCGGCTAGCCAATCGGCTCATAAAATCATCCAAAACCCAAGAAATACAACAAACATGTACCTATTTGTCGGGCAAACAATTTTATTCTTCTTCTCTAGCCTCCATGCTATGACCTTTTCAATGGATACACATGTATATGCATGCAATTTCAAACAATTTTCAATTCAGTCCAATATTTGATACAATTTGGCTAAATGGTTCAAATTTTAATTAATCAACCGATAATCAAACAACACAATCAACAATCAATTAGTTGATTAGCTTTTCAAATTCATAACTTTGATACATAGTCCAAAAATCATATTTTTGATGCCAAGTCACAATAATATATTCTAACTATATTTTGGTTCTCACACCAGTCAATTGGAATCATATAGAAATCCCACTTGCGAAACTCGAACACAAACACTGATGATGATGCATCATCATCAGAATCATTCCCGGGCGACTACAGTGTGATTCTATATCTATCCAGTATATTAAAACTTCAAACACACGCGGATCAGACGTATATGCAAAATCTTTATATACTGGATTGTCCAAATTCAATATAAATAAATATTCAAATACGTTGAATAAGGTTTAAATTTTTAAAACAAAACTTGTTTTCAATTTTATTTTAAAAACATCACTCTTCACACTCGTTCCAGGATACTACTGATCCTATCTCTAACGAGTCATTCTCGTTGGATATTACTAATCCAATCTCTGATGAATTCTTTCGTTCGGTTCTAATATGTCTTGTTCTCGAGCTCTGTAAGCCAAAGCTCTGATACCACATGTAGCAATTGCGTGAAATCCGGTAGGCTTTGCAACCATCCCTTCATCCTCCACAACAGCAGGTAAAACCCACCGTGGCTTACACTGGTTCCCTAGTACGCTTGTTTTACGGCGACCCTTACGAACCTCCCGGCCACTGCCTAACCAACCCTCAAGAGGGACATGTGGGGGTAAGAGTCTCCCGTTCGCCACCAAACTGCGAAGCGAGAACCCCCCCATCATTACTGCAACAAGAACTGGTGATACTCCATTCTCGATCATTTCAATCTAATTAAAGATTCATTAAAACTCCACTTGGTTTTAATCTTCCCAAAAATCAATATTAATGATTGTTTAACTTGGGAAATCATATCCTGTCTTTAATTGGGTTAAAGAACCAATGTCATTTAAAACACGGTTCACTATAAACCCAAAATCAAATTCCATTCCATCTGCTTTTAACCGTAAATTAGCAAGTGAACAATTCCCTAAGTATTAACCCCGAAGGCCGAAACCAACATCAGATCAATACCCAAGAAACCATTCAACTTAACTAATCTCCAGTTAGTTTCTGATTTTCTTAACTCCGTTGGGTCTAAGAACAGTATTATTAAAGATTTCACGACAACCCAAAATCACATTCCATTTACAATGGAATCTTCACGGAAAACAAATTGATATATATAATCGATATAAACTTCCATATCCGACTAATAAAATAGATGGAATAACGGCAACGCCTTTTAAATTCCAGATATATTAGCAGTCTTCCTCCACAGAAATTCACTTCGATTATTACCAAATCGAATTCCATTCCATTCCAGTTTATTTTATTAAATTGGAAAACTTTACCTTGGAAAATCTCCTTTAAATCTTATCAAAAAGATTTATAAATTCCAAATCGCATTTCACTGTAAATCGGGTTAAAGAACGAATGTCGTTAAAACACAGTTCACGATAAACCCAGATCCCATTTGATATTAAATACAAGGCTCTGAATAGAAAATATATTGGCTTATATTCAATATCAAATTCTACGACCAACAAATATCGTATTGGAAATAACGATATAAATATATCTTTCAAATTTCCATAACAATATCTATAATCACGAAATCCATCATCGAAATATTCCAAAGACAATTTCGATTCAAATCCATTCCAATTCAATTATTGGAAATTATGGTTACTTTTAAAACCCTTTCAAATCCAATTTATTTATTTCAAAAATGAATGGATTATAATTCTAGTTCAAAACTTGTTCATTTCGATAAAAACCTATTTTTATCTTTTCAAATATGGAATTTTTTCATCTCAATTCTTTCCAAATCATTTCTTATAACTTTACACAAATTATTACTATTTTTAATAATTTTATCAAGGCCCGTACAGTCGATTTCCATCAACGGCCATCGAACTGCACTAACAGCGACCTTTTCCAAATTTGATTTGGACATAATTCCAAATCCAACCATTAGATTTCAAATCTCAAATATTCGTTAGAAAGCTCTTTTCGATACGAACCCAACGGTTCAGGTTTTAGGAGAATCCGACGGTCGGATCTCCCGTAGTGTCCATTCGAAGTCAATGGTCGAAATTCGCGAACTACCGCAGCGCGGCGCGTTCTATTCAGGCCATTATATATATATATATATATATATATATATATATATATATATATATATATATATATATTATATATTACGTCGATTTCCTTTCAAAACGTATTTTATAAATTGTTTTAGATTCGTTTTCAAAACGATTTCAACTTCATATTCAATTTCAGATCAAAATTGAATATTCCATATCATTAATATATAAATGATAATATTTTCAAAACGTTATATCACTTCATTTTCTATATTCATTATAAAAATGAATATAATCGATATAAATATCATTTGCGTCAAAATGGCGCATATCTAATCAACACGTCTTTATATATTTCATAACTTCGTTATTCTATTCAACAAATGAATATTTTCTTCAACACATGAATATATATATTTTATTCAACACATGAATATTCTTTTATTCAACACATGAAATTTCTTTTATTCAACACATGAATATTCTTTATTTTCCAAATTGGAATGAGACCCAATCAATTACCATATAATGTTAATTATATGGATTCCCTACAACACATGTATATAACAGCAACGATAAATAATCAACCATCATCCAGAGTGCACCACACAACTGCATAAGCATTAAATATAAATAATTAACGCTTACACAGTCTGTCAACCAATCGATCGACATATAGCTAAATAATTGGGATTAGTGTACGCTAAATATCATCCCAACACCCATGTGGGGTCTCAAATCAACAAACACATATTTTTATTTATGCAGTTGGGCGGTGTGTAAAATTTATCATTCCAATCAATATCAGTTAAATGGGTGTACATAAACAAATCGTCCGATTTGTTTATTCATATTTATTTTATATACACGTTAAAAATTATATTTTTAACTATAAAATATTTATTCATTCCATCTCACATCACACAATCAATTTTTCACAACATATCAATCAAACAACCAAGTCATCCATGGTCTGTGGACGACGGGTGTCGGGTGCTGATAAACACCGTCTGCATCCTAGTATATATTTCAACTAGAAAATAAATTAAAAGTGAGAAGTACTCACCGAGGGTTCCACTCCTCCATTCTTCCAAAATGAAGAAGAGAAATGTCACACCGACTACACTCAAGCGAACTTGGTATCCTACATGATTGATTTTCGTCAATAACATTCAGACGATAAAAATTATATTTTTATCTAACTAGAAATCATATTTTTCTATAATGAAGAATCCTATCTTTGTATTAATAAAAATCTTAACTTTTTAGTTCTAAAAATATAATCTTTCTATATTTTTGAAATTCATATCTTTATATTTTTCAAATTCACTTCTTTATTTTTCAAATTAAAACTCATTTCTTTTCAAATTAAAAATCATATATTTTCAAATTAAAAATCATATAATAAAAATTATATTTTTATTACAACTCTTCATATATAAAGATCTCACCTTTATATTTATAAAAATCATATCTTTCTAAATATAAAAATCAAACCTTTATGCGAATAAAAATCTAATCTTTCTTTTTATAGATAAAATCTAACTTATATAATGCTATATATAAATAAAAACTGAAAATATAAATCAATATAAACTTACTTACATAGGAAATGAGGTGGAGGGGGGGTCCACTATGATGATGGGCGGTCGGAGGCGGGAAGAGGCTGCCTGACAGTCGTCGGAGGGGGCTGGACTTGCAATGGCGGTGGAGGGTGGCTCTGATTTGGGGATAGGGTTTAGGGCATAATGGTGGAGAGGAAAAGAGGGGGAGGGAGGGAGACAGGAGGACGTCGACGGTGGCTGGGGGGGCATTGGCGGACGGCAGCGCGGTTGGGAGGGACGCGGTGGATGGTGGAAGCGCCTGGAGTGGCAGCGACGGGGGGAGGGGGGTTTCGTGGGTTTTGTTTTGTTTTTATTTTTCATTCGATTTTGAACGGGGGGTTTGACTGAGAAGGGATAGGAAGAGAGAGAGAATATATATATATATATAAGTATATAATTATTTTAATTAATTCCCATTAAAGTTGACTTTCCATTCAAACTCCAAACGAAACCCAACGACTGTCGTCCCTAGCTAATTATCCCCATTCCAAACTCAATAGGACATGTTTCATAACCCAATTCGGCTATTACGACCAGTTTCCGCTAAAATTAAAATATAAATCAGTATATATTCAATTTGAACGTACATTTCAAATTACCGGGGCCACATACAGACTCTAAAAATTCTAGAAAAATTATTTCTAGCCTCGTATTGACGATACGATCCTAACAAAACTAATTTCGTCGAATTCTGAGACCGTTTGTAAAATGGCTACTTTTAAGGGCTATATTTCCATAGCGACTATTCTGAATTTTCAATTGGACATAACTTTTTTCCCGCTATGAAATTTTGATTTTTCGGATTCGTTGGAAAGATACTTTCAAATAGATTCAAATATTTTGGTTTCGTTAAAATCCGCTTTATTTTGAATCATGTACATCCATTTGAACTTTGAAATCGAATTTTTGAACTACCGCGCCATTTTTCAATTCCTTTTATAATTAAAAATAATTATTTATATTCTAATGACTATTCAAATAAATATATACGTTCTAATTCTATTCAAAATAAATTTCTCGTCGTCGTTATTTAAAATAATTCATTTTAAATATTCAAAATTTACTAAAATTGCCAAAATAAAAAAAATTAATTGGCTTAGATTTCCCGGGTTATTACAATCACCCCCACTTAAAACTTTTCGTCCCCGAAAAGGAACGAAGCTGAAAGTTGTTTACTAATCAACTCAACTTTCATTATTTTCATTATGACCCAAGTTCTTCAACTTTTCAGTTTCTAAGAACTTTTCAAATTTTTCAAAAATTTGGCTAACACCCAAAATTTATGAAAAATTTCGCCATAACCTCCCCTGCACGGGAGCACCGGGAAAATCCCGAAATTGCCATACAGACCTCTCCAATCCAAAAAGAAAAAGAAACCGCCAAGCAGCTAGCCAATCGGCTCATAAAATCATACAAAACCCAAGAAATACAACAAACATGTACCTATTTGTCGGGCAAACAATTTTATTCTTCTTCTCTAGCCTCCATGCTATGACCTGTTCAATGGATACACATGTATATGCATGCAATTTCAAATAATTTTCAATTCAGTCCAATATTTGTTACAATTTGGCCAAATGGTTCAAATTTTAATTAATCAACCGATAATCAAACAACACAATCAGCAATCAATTAGTTGATTAGCTTTTCAAATTCATAACTTTGATACATAGTCCAAAAATCAGATTTTTGATGCCAAGTCACAACAATATAATCTAGTGAAAATTAGTCTCACATCCTTAAAACTAAAGTTAATTAGGCTCACATCCTCCCCTTTTGAAACATATAAATTTCATCCCTATTTTTAAAACGCAGCTTTTTTCCCGGAAATGCCCTCATTCGATTTTAACGGTGTGGTTTTCACTATATGTTACGTATTAGGGTTTTATTTTCTACAGAAACAAAATTTTCTAATCCATGGCGGCGGCGGCGGCTCCATCTTTCACTCATCTCAGTAACTCTCGTCCTCTACTGTTACTCAAGGCATCTTCCTCATCTCAGCAACCTCATCTACAGCATCTTCCTCATCTCAGCAAATGCATCAATTATCTCGCGGCATCAACCAGACAGCGACATCATTCCAGGCGGCTTCCATAAATCTTGGTGGCTTCCACGTATCTCCAGCGGCGTCAGGCATCGGCGTCAGTTTTCCTCCTCAGCTTGTCAGCGCAGGCATCGGCGTCAAGCACTGGAGGTCGATGGCCTCTCAAACCGTCCACAGCAAACCATTGTGAGTTTTTTTTCTATTCTTTCTGATTTTACTTGCAGGATAAATATTAGGTTTTTATTAGCATAAAAATACGATTTTTCATATGACAAGGACTTGTAAAAAACATAAATTCACGAAACCATTGTTAAAACTCGTGGAATTTTGCTGAATTTCTGATAAAAAGTGGCGGACAAGTATGCATTTATTCTTAATATATGCATATATGTATGCAATTTTTTATCAAACAAACAGAAAAACATATTATTATACAAATATATTCATATTTTTGTGCATATATCTGGAATACTTGCATATAAATATTCAGAAATTGTTGTTTTTTGCTGAATTGTACGCATTAAGCTTATTAATGTGATAAAGATCTGGAAAATAGGAATTTGTAAATCGTGGATTGATTATGGTGTTAGTATGGTTATCGAGGTGAAGAAATGCTTGAGTAAGTGGACTGTGCCAGAATTACAAATTTGATAGATTTGGAATTCAAGTATTTCTATAATCAATTTGTTTCAAGATCTGGCTTTTACTCTGTATTTCAGCAAACAATGTAAAATATCCTTTTGATTTTTTACATTTAATTGGCGCAGCAGGTTTTATTACATTTAAGTTGCGGACAAGTATGCATTTATTCTTAATATATGCATATATGTATGCAATTTTTTATCAAACAAACAGAAAACATATTATTTTACAAATATATTCATATTTCTATGCATATATGTAGAATAATTGCGTATAAATATTCAGAAATTATTGTTATTTTGCTGAATTGTGCGCATGTATTTATATAATTCTGAAGCAGTTTTTGTAATTTAGGTTACTGCACATTAATCTTATTAATGTTGATTATTTTTTTTATAACAGTGTTCCGGCGGATATTGGTGTTATCGTGTTGTTGAAGATTGGTCGTCCATCCTTTTCCAAATGATTGAAATCTGCATGTATTTCTACAGAGACTACTAGATGTGGTTTGCGCAATAATCTAGGTCTTAACAAAATTATTTGTTCTTCAAAAGACCATCAACTCTGCTTTGTAAATGTTCTGAAATTTTTGATGTAGTACATGTAAATGTGGTATGTACTTATTTTTTGATGTAGTACATGTAAATGTTATGAAATTTTTCATGTAATTATGCACATATTTCTGTTATTTGCATATATATATATATGCATCTTGTTATAATTATCTGTATTTACTTTTTTGTCATTTCTTTTGTTTCAGCAATTATGCAGTACAGTTCTGTATATGTATGCGATTATTTCACTTAGTTGCGCAAAACTAATAATTTATTTTCTGCATAATATAAATATATGTATGCAATTATTACACTTAGTTGCATAAATGTATGCAATTTTAAGTAATATATGTATATAATTGTCCAGTTTTTCGTAAAAATAAAAAAAACTAATAAAAAAAATCATTTTACGTAATATATGTATATATTTGTCTAGTTTTTCGTAAAAATCAAAAAAAAATCGCTGTTGGAGTGATCGACTGTTTTCCAGAATTGTTGGATTAGGTTTATGAGCGAGATAATAGGAGCGATAGACTGAGTAAATGAGGACAAACAATTGTTGGATAGTTTTTTAGGTGTGTAAGGGTAGATCTGGAATTTTTTTAGCGGAAATTCAAAAATAGGGATGTTTTCTATATTATTTTTATCACCGGGTTTTTTTTATATTTTGAAACTTAATAGGGGCCTATAAAAAACGCACCCTATATTCTAACTATATTTTGGTTCTCACACCAGTCAATTGGAATCATATAGAAATCCCACTTTCGAAACTCGAACACAAACACTGATGATGATGCATCATCATCAAAATCATTCCCGGGCGACTACAGTGTGATTCTATATCTATCCAGTATATTAAAACTTCAAACACACGCGGATCAGACGTATATGCAAAATCTTTATATACTGGATTGTCCAAATTCAATATAAATAAATATTCAAATACGTTGAATAAGGTTTAAATTTTTAAAACAAAACTTGTTTTCAATTTTATTTTAAAAACATCACTCTTCACACTCGTTCTAGGATACTACTGATCCTATCTCTAACGAGTCATTCTCGTTGGATATTACTAATCCAATCTCTGATGAATTCTTTCGTTCGGTTCTAATATGTCTTGTTCTCGAGCTCTGTAAGCCAAAGCTCTGATACCACATGTAGCAATTGCGTGAAATCCGGTAGGCTTTGCAACCATCCCTTCATCCTCCACAACAGCAGGTAAAACCCACCGTGGCTTACACTGGTCCCCCAGTACGCTTGTTTTACGACGACCCTTACGAACCTCCCGGCCACTGCCTAACCAACCCTTAAGAGGGACATGTGGGGGTAAGAGTCTCCCGTTCGCCACCAAACTATGAAGCGAGAACCCCCCCCATCATGACTGTAACAAGAACTGGTGATACTCCATTCTCGATCATTTCAATCTAATTAAAGATTCATTAAAACTCCACTTGGTTTTAATCTTCCCAAAAATCAATATTAATGATTGTTTAACTTGGGAAATCATATCCTGTCTTTAATTGGGTTAAAGAACCAATGTCATTTAAAACACGGTTCACTATAAACCCCAAATAACATTCCATTCCATCAGCTTTTAACCGTAAATTAGCAAGTGAACAATTCCCTAAGTATTAACCCCGAAGGCCGAAACCAACATCAGATCAATACCCAAGAAACCATTCAACTTAACTAATCTCTAGTTAGTTTCTGATTTTCTTAACTCCGTTGGGTCTAAGAACAGTATTATTAAAGATTTCACGACAACCCAAAATCACATTCCATTTACAATGGAATCTTCATGGAAAACAAATCGATATATATAATCGATATAAACTTCCATATACGACTAATAAAATAGATAGAATAACGGCAACGCCTTTTAAATTTCAGATATATTAGCAGTCTTCCTCCACAGAAATTCACTTCGATTATTACCAAATCGAATTCCATTCCATTCCAGTTTAATTTATTAAATTGGAAAACTTTACTTTGGAAAATCTCCTTTAAATCTTATTAAAAAGATTTATAAATTCCAAATCGCATTTCACTGTAAATCGGGTTAAAGAATGAATGTCGTTAAAACACAGTTCACGATAAACCCAGATCCCATTTGATATTAAATACAAGGCTCTGAATAGAAAATATATCGGCTTATATTCAATATCAAACTCTACGACCAACAAATATCGTATTGGAAATAACGATATAAATATATCTTTCAAATTTCCATAACAATATCTATATAATCATGAAATCCAACATCGAAATATTCCAAAGACAATTTCGATTCAAATCCATTCCAATTCAATTATTGGAAATTCTGGTTACTTTTAAAACCCTTTCAAATCCAATTTATTTATTTCAAAAATGAATGGATTATAATTCTAGTTCAAAACTAGTTCATTTCGATAAAAATCTATTTTTATCTTTTCAAATATGAAATTTTTTCATCTCAATTCTTTCCAAATCATTTCTTATAATTTTACACAAATTATTACTATTTTTAATAATTTTATCAAGGCTCGTACAGTCGATTTCCATCAACGGTCATCGAACTGCACTTACAGCGACCTTTTCCAAATTTGATTTGGACATAATTCCAAATCCAACCATTAGATTTCAAATCTCAAATATTCTTTATAAAGCTCTTTTCGATACGAACCCAACGGTTCCGGTTTTAGGAGAATCCGACGGTCGGATCTCCCGTAGTGTCCATTCGAAGTCAATGGTCGAAATTCGCGAACTGCCGCAGCGTGGCGCGTTCTATTCAGGCCATTATATATATTATATATATTACGTCGATTTCCTTTCAAAACGTATTTTATAAATCGTTTTAAATTCGTTTTCAAAACGATTTCAACTTCATATTCAATTTCAGATCAAAATTGAATATTCCATAACATTAATATATAAATGATAATATTTTCAAAACGTTATATTTTGAAATCACTTCATTTTCTATATTCATTATAAAAATGAATATAATCGATATAAATATCGTTTGCGTCAAAATGGCGCATATCTAATCAACACGTTTTTATATATTTCAGCAACTTCGTTATTCTATTCAACAAATGAATATTTTCTTCAACACATGAATATATATTTTATTCAACACATGAATATTCTTTTATTCAACACATGAAAATTCTTTTATTCAGCACATGAATATTCTTTATTTTCCAAATTGGAATGAGGCCCAATCAATTACCATATAATGTTAATTATATGGATTCCCTACAACACATGTATATAATAGCCACGATAAATAATCAACCACCATCCAGAGTGCCCCACACAACTGCATAAGCATTAAGTATAAATAATTAACGCTTACACAGTCTGTCAACCAATCGATCGACATACAGCTAAATAATTGGGATTAGTGTACGCCAAATATCATCCCAACACCCATGTGGGGTTTCAAATCAACAAACACAGATTTTTATTTATGCAGTTGGGCGGTGTGTAAAATTTATCGTCCCAATCAATATCAGTCAAATGGGTGTACATAAACAAATCGTCCGATTTCTTTATTCATATTTATTTTATATACATGTTAAAAATTATATTTTTAACTATAAAATATTTATTCATTCCATCTCACATCACACAATCAATTTTTCACAACACCTCAATCAAACAACCAAGTCATCCATGGTCTGTGGACGACGGGTGTCGGGTGCTGCTAAACACCGTCTGCATCCTAGTATATATTTCAACTAGAAAATAAATTAAAAGTGAGAAGTACTCACCGAGGGTTCCACTCCTCCATTCTTCCAAAATGAAGAAGACAAATGTCACACCGACTACACCCAAGCGAACTCGGTATCCTACATGATTGATTTTCGTCAATAACATTCAGACGATAAAAATTATATTTTTATCTAACTAGAAATCATATTTTTCTATAATGAAGAATCCTATCTTTGTATTAATAAAAATCTTAACTTTTTAGTTCTAAAAATATAATCTTTCTATATTTTTGAAATTCATATCTTTATATTTTTCAAATTCACTTCTTTATTTTTCAAATTAAAAATCATTTCTTTTCAAATTAAAAATCATATCTTTTCAAATTAAAAATCATATAATAAAAATTATATTTTTATTACAACTCTTCATGTATAAAGATCTCACCTTTATATTTATAAAAATCATATCTTTCTAAATATAAAAATCAAACCTTTATGCGAATAAAAATCTAATCTTTCTTTTTATAGATAAAATCTAACTTATATAATGCTATATATAAATAAAAACTGAAAATAGAAATCAATATAAACTTACTTACATAGGAAATGAGGTGGAGGGGGGTCCACTATGATGATGGGCGGTCGGAGGCGGGAAGAGGCTGCCTGACAGTCGTCGGAGGGGGCTGAACTTGCAATGGCGGTGGAGGGTGGCTCTGATTTAGGGATAGGGTTTAGGGCATAACGGTGGAGAGGAAAAGAGGGGCGAGGGAGGGAGACAGGAGGACGTCGACGGTGGCTGAGGGGGCATTGGCGGACGGCGGCGCAGTTGGGAGGGACGCGGTGGATAGTGGAAGCATCTAGAGTGGCAGCGAAGGGGGGAGGGGGTTTCGTGGGTTTTCTTTTCTTTTTATTTTTCATTCGATTTTGAACGGGGGGTTTGACTGAGAAGGGATAGTAAGAGAGAGAGAATATACATAAGTATATAATTATTTTAATTAATTCCCATTAAAGTTGACTTTCCACTCAAACTCCAAACGAAACCCAACGACTGTCGTCTCTAGCTAATTACCCCCATTCCGAACTCAATGGGACATGTTTCGTAACCCAATTCGGCTATTACGATCAGTTTCCGCTAAAATTGAAATATAAATCAGTATATATTCAATTTGAACGTACATTTCAAATTACCGGGGCCACATACAGACTCTAAAAATTCTAGAAAAAATATTTCTAGCCTCGTATTGACGATACGGTCCTAACAAAACTAATTTCGTCAAATTCTGAGACCGTTTGTAAAATGGCTACTTTTAAGGGCTATATTTCCATAGCGACTATTCTTAATTTTCAACTGGACATAACTTTTTATTCCCGCTATGAAATTTTGATTTTTCGGATTCGTTGGAAAGATATTTTCAAATAGATTCTAATATTTTTGGTTTCGCTAAAATCCGCTTTATTTTGAATCCTGTACATTCATTTGAACTTTGAAATCGAATTTTCGAACTACCGCGCCATTTTCAATTTCTTTTATAATTAAAAATAATTATTTATATTCTAACGACTATTCAAATAAATATATACGTTCTAATTCTATTCAAAATAAATTTCTCATCGTCATTGTTTAAAATAATTCATTTTAAATATTCAAAATTTACTAAAATTGCCAAAAAAAAAAAAAAAATTGGCTTAGATTTTCCGGGTTATTACATTGAAAGTTTTCGAAAGCATTGCATATGGCCATGTGCCGGACCAAAGACGCTCCAAGTTAGATGATAAAAGTGAAAAATACATCTTCATTGGCTATGACCCACGGGCAAAAGGGTATAAGTTATATAATCCAGTTAATGGAAAAGTTGTTATTAGTCGAGATGTGGAGTTTGATGAAGAAAATACTTGGAATTGGAGCACACAAGAAGATGGTTATAATTTCCTCCCCTTTTACGAAGAAGAAGAAATCAATTATGTGCAAGAAGAGCCAACTAGTCCAACACCGTCATCTTCATCATGCACTCAAGAAGAATCTCCACAAGAAGAAAGCTCAAGTGAAAGGGTCCCATGTATGAGATCATTACAAGAAATATATGAGGTAACACCACTTTCTGATGATATTACTTTATTTTGTGTTTTTGCAAATTGTGAGCCAATAGATTTCGAAGAATCAAAAGAAGACAAAAGTTGGAGAAGTGCTATGAATGAAGAAATCAAAGCCATTGTGAAGAATGATACATGAGAGCTAGCTAATTTACCAAAAGGATACAAAGCTATTGGAGTAAAATGGGTGTACAAAGTAAAGAAGAACGCTAAAGGAGAAGTTGAAAGATACAAAGCCAGATTGGTAGCCAAGGAATACAAGCAAAGATCTTGTATAGATTATGAAGAGGTATTTGCTCCCATTGCCCGCTTAGAAACTATAAGATTACTAATCTCTTTAGCAGCCCAAAACAAATGGAAAATATATCAAATGGATGTGAAATCAGCTTTCTTAAATGTAAATTAGAAGAAGAAGTTTATGTGGAGCAACCACCTGGCTATAAAATTAAAGGACATGAAGGTAAAGTTTTAAAATTGAAAAAAGCACTTTATGGTTAGAAACAAGCCCCTAGAGCATGGAATACTAGAATTGATAAATATTTTCTAGAAAATAACTTTATAAAATGCCCTCATGAACATGCTCTTTACGTAAAAACAAATCAAAGTGGAGATATCTTGATCGTATGTTTGTACGTGGATGATTTGATTTTTACTGGCAATAATCCAAATGCATTTGAGGATTTTAAGAAGGAGATGAGTTTAGAATTTGAGATGACGGATAACGGACTCATGTCATATTATCTTGGCATCCAAGTAACTCAAAGTGAACACGACATATTTATTTCACAAGAAGCATATGCAGAGGAAATATTGAAGAAATTTAAGATGGATGGAAGTAATCCAGTAAGTACCCCCATAGAATGTGGAACAAAGCTCTCAAAATACACCAAAGAAGAAGAAAAGAATCCTACATTATTCAAGAGTCTGGTTGGTAGCTTGAGATATCTCACATGCACAAAGCCGGATATACTTTATGGTATTGGACTCATTAGCCGCTATAGGGAAGCTCCTACAACATCACACTTGAAGATTGCAAAAAGGATTTTTCGATACATGAGAGGTACCACTGATTTTGGTCTACTATATTCAAGTTCTAACGAATTCAAGTTGATTGGTTACAGTGATAGTGATTAGGTTGGAGATGTTGATGATCGTAAAAGCACAATTGGATTTATCTTTTTTATGGGAGATACAGCCTTCACCTGAAGTTCAAAAAAGCAACCAATCGTGACGCTTTCCAGTTGTGAAGCTGAGTATGTTGCTGCTTCAACTTGTGTTCGTCATGCTATTTGGCTTCGAGATTTGTTGAAGGACTTGCACATGCCACAATATAATGCAACAGAGATTTACATGGATAACAAGTCGGCTATCGCTTTAGCCAAGAATCTTGTTTTCCATGAACGGAGTTCACACATCGATACACGTTATCACTTTATTCGAGAGCGGATTGCCATAAAGGAAGTACAAGCAAAGTATATCAACTCAAAGGAACAAGTAGCAGATATTTTTACAAAGATGTTGAAGTATAAAGACTTTCAAAGACTACGAGAGATGCTTGGAGTGACAAAGTCAAGTTTACGGGGGGGATGTTGAAAAATTAAACTTGACTTGGGCTATTGTTTTGGGCTACAAATAAAGAAGAAGAGCTAAAGAGAAATCTAGAGCATGAGAAATATCTAAATATATATTGATGTGGAAGAGAGATCTATAATTATCTACTCTCGTGTTGTAATAAAATAAATAGAATCTAGAGTTTTCTTCTCTAGAGACATGTATGGAAAAATCTATGATATTTTTTATGAAAGTTCTAGAGAGGAATTGTGTACCGTAGGAACAAATACATCTCAACCATACAATTGAGATGTAAACTACAATAAATAGGAGTGGAGTATTTCATTTGTAAGCAAGCAAAAAAAAAATTTGTAAGCAAAGTTTCACTTCCTCTTTCAAAATCAATCTCCCATTTCATGCTTGCTATTTAATTCACTTTCTACTTGTTAAATTTTTGCTAACATTTATCACTGCGTCAACTACAATAATGCTGATAAGGAGCCAACACGGTTCTTGACAATGATGCACTTTTTGATGCTAGCTTTGCCAATCTTAAAGCTGTGTACTTGAAGCTGTCTTGAACTTAATACGTGTTTGGTTATGGTTTTTAATATAATAGTTCGGCATAAAATATATGAATAAATAAATCTCTAACATGACTAACATGATAGATAATGGAACTAGAAAGTGTACAGAGTTGTTTGCAAATATATTATTAACACTCACATTTCATCACGGTGTTAATGTACGATCAGTCTTCTTTGTTAATCTAATAAAATAAAACTAGTGATAAATATGCTTCATTATGTCATTCATATTACCTAGTTTTCGTTATACTTATGTGTATTCTTCTGTCTACTTCATAGTATTGAAATTTACATACCTGGTTGTGCCTGTGTTATCCTATCGATCAATACGATGAAGTTGACCAAGTGCATTGAATTTTGATGTCATATTACTGTAGTTGTATTAATAATGCTTCTATCTGCAATGATATAACAATCAGTCGCATATCGCAAATCTATAGTGGCTTGGTGGTTTTTTATTTTTCCAAGAGTTATAACAATGTCTGGGTTGGGATGCATTTAGCTTTACTCTAAAATAATTTTGTAGAATTTTAGCTAGATTGGTTGGTTAAAAAGTCTTATTTCAATATGATCTTGCAAAACAAGCTTCCATAATGAATAGCATCGACATTATATTTTAAGACAATGTACTAGGACATATGCATAGTATCTGGCCAAAAATTGTTTTTATATAGGTTAGCTTACTTAACATTTGTATATCATAGTTATCTATAACAACTCGTATACACACACATGTTAAGATTGTCTCGCATGTTGTTAAGGAGGAATGATGGTTTGAACACAAAAAGTCTCACATCACGAAATAAATTGAAGGAGTTGGGTACAAATATGAGTTGGTAGGCACGTAACATCAGAGATCGTTACATAACATTTTTGTGTCTAACTCATTTTTGTATGATGTTACGTGTCTACCAACTCATATTTGTACACAACTCCTTCAATTTATTTCGTGATGTGGGACTTTTTGTGTCCAAACCATCGTTCATTCTTAACAATATGCGTGACAATCCTATCAACACAAACATATATAAATATATAATATTTGTATTTAGTTGAATCATGATTGCTTATTTTTCCTAAAAATTTAGCTGAGTAGGAATGTGTACCACAATGTGAGCAAATCAAATTCCCTGTACCCAAAATTCTCTACCTCCTATCTCCAAAGAATCAAAGCCCCTTGAATTCACCTTTTTGTAATTAAGTTTTCTTTCTTTTTCCGACTTAATTGCAAAAAGATGAAAAAACAAGTGTCATGATTGGTTGAGAACAGGGGAATAGAGAATTTTGGGTACAGAGGATTTGCTCTTGTGATAAAAATTTTGCATTTACAATGTCATGACATGCATGTTACTTAAATGATAACATTAAGCTTTGTATCTCAGTAGGCATTTATGGTAATTCAAAAAATTGGTATAGTGAACTAAGAACATGTGTAAGAAGAATGTTTGACTTGAAGCATGGTAGTAATTAAAAAATCGAGCAAAATTCATCCTTAATTAAATAACAACATGATAAAACCAATGTCATTTAGTAATACAGTTTTGTACACTATTCTGCATTTTTTCCTCTAGTTATTAATAACGTACTGTACTATAACTGTGTTAACTTCTTTTCCACTCAAATATTACTGACGTGTTACTCCACTTTATATTATGTCCACATTTGGAGCATTTTTCTTTCTTGGTCCTATTTTTTTTAATCCCACTTTTAGCCTTCTTTTGCAAAAAAATGCAAATATAGTCCCTTTTGGCCAACTCAGCGCTGAGTTGGTCAGCATTGACCAAAATGCACTGGCGCAATTTGGGATTGCGCTGGTACACGTGTACATTGGCGCAATTCGGGATTGCGCCGATAAAAAAGAGAAAAAAAATTGTACTAGCGCAATTTGAAATTGCACCAGTCCAAATGCATAAAAAAAAATGTTATTCAAAGTAACAATAATTTGTAACATATAAATATACATAGCACAACTGTATGATTCTTCTTTCCTGGCTTACCTATTCCAGTTGAACCATGCTTGCCAATCTCAGGTATATACAGAAGCCTATACTTGTCCTTGCATAAGATGTCACCCATATAATTCTTCTTTCCTGGCTCGATCAAGTGGAAATTACATAGCAATATTCTCATCTCGACTGCCTTTAAAGCTCGATAAATACAGAAGGTGCGAGGGTTATGGAGTGTGGGGATAACGACTTCTAGTTGGAGTGGTGAAGTTTCTGTTATTAGTAATTGAATACAGTGGTTCTTGTTAACTTTTTACCTGTTACATCTCATAATTCAATAGATCAAACCGAGCTCGAATGTACAAGAAGGAGACGTACCCGTTGGATGCGGATGTCGGGAGTGTACAATAAGGAGACGTACCCATTGGATGTGGATGTCGGGAGTGTACCCATTGGATGCGGATGTCGGGAGTGTACCCGATGTATATGTTTACGATGTTTCCCTCGAGCTCGACGTGGGTTTGCATCCAACGCATATATGTTTACGAGGTTTGGATCCAACGCGTATATGTCGAGTGTGTACCCGATGTCGGGAGTGTACCCGATGTCGGGTGTGTACCCGATGTAAATGTTTACGAGGTTTCCCTCGAGCTCAGGGCGGGTGTCAGAATACAGGTGGACTCAAGTGTAGACAACATGCAGGTGGACTCAAGTGTAGACCAAATGCAGGCAGAGCTGGATCGGAGGAGGTGACTTGGAGATGTGGCGCAGGCGGCACGTCAAGCTGGCGAAAGGGTTGAAGTGGTCAGCGTTTGGACTAAATTCAAAAGCATGCTTAGATTATTACATGCATCACTCATGATATCAAAAAATTATTGAGTAAGCAAAGTGGTGTCATAGGATTTGAATTTTGTCTTAGTTTGAAAATCTCCAAGTCTTCATTCGGAGCTACAGAAGTGGCATCAAGCGTAGCATGAATAAGGTTTTGCTTTGTTTCAACTACACACATAAGCTGGACTTGAAGGAGCACCAGTCATGTTTTTGATTATTATTTTTGTTCTGTGCCCTGCAAATGAGATCCTCTTGCTATATGTTACAAATTATTTAATATTACGAAGGTGGCGCCCTACAAATGAGATCCTCACGACACCGGTGTTGAACCTAGCGGTCGTCTTCAGACCCGGCTACCGACCATGGTGCCGACGACAACACCATCTGGATTAGGGTTCAGATCGCTGGGTTCATCGACTTCAAGCTCCAATCCATAGTTTGTTGCTTGTCATTTTTCAAGAAGAAGATAAAGCAAGGCTAGTACAAGGAACATGATAACAATTGAAGCAAATCATTTTCAGGAAGAGTTTAAGGCAGACTTGGGAAAAAAATGTTAACATTGGATTGGCGCAGTTTCAAATTGCGCCAATGCAATGATCATTTTTTGTCAGAGTTTTTTCTCTTTTTACAACTGGAGCAATCCTGGATTGCGCAAGTGTACACGTGTACCGGCGCAATCCCAGATTGCGCCAGTGCATTTTAGTCAGTGCTAACCAACTCAGCGCTGAGTTGGCCAAAAGGGGGCTATATTTTTAATTTTTTCAAATGAAGGCTAAAAGTGGGATAAAAAAATAGGGCCAAGAATGAAAAATGCTCCCACATTTGACCTGCAATGCAGCAGGTTTTCGTACTAGATCGACTGAAGGTTAAAATGGTACGTTGTTGCATTGTCTGCCGATTAGTACTTCTGTCATTTCCACTGACATTGATCATCACACTCTCCATCTGTTCTTTTTATTTACTGCATTTCTACAAGACAAAGAGTGCGATCAGATGGAGTTTTTAGTACTCTCGGTATGATGATAATGCATCACAAATGGAATTTGTGATGATGGAGTGATTGGCAACTCATGTTTAGTCAACTCATGTTTGTATTCATGGCCCAATATTTTTTAATTCCACTTTTAGCACCCTTTTACAAAAAATTGCAAATATAACCCTGTTTTGGTCAACGCTGAGTTGGCCGGCGCTGGCCAAAATGCACTGTCGCAATCTGGGATTGCGCCGGTACACGTGTACACTGGTGCAATCCGGGATTGCGCCTGTTCACTAAAAAAAATAAAAAAATTGCTATCACCTTGGCGCAATTTGGAATTGCGCCAACAGGTGAACAAAATATATTAACTCACAGGGCGCAAAAAGAGAAACTTTCACTCTCAAATTCATATCATATTGATCTACAGCAGGATCACAACTAACCAAATAAATTAACTCACAAAATGATCCAGCTAAGACTCATATTACCTTCGATCATCGCTTTTATTTTTCGGACCGGTTATTCTTCACATCTCGTTCCTAAAACCACTGCCTTCTGGAAAGTTAGCCTCATTACGGCTCACTTTAACAAGCTCCAAAGTCCATCACATAGGTATGTTTCTATAACATAAACTTGACTGATACATATGTTTCATTCAAGAAAAATAAAATTGAATTATATCACACTAAGCAAAACAATAATGGAAACCTGCATGGGGGCTATCATGAACACCATAAACCACTCCTGCACAAGAGAAAGCACCATCCCATACAATGCAAACTTCACATGCCTAATGCAAGTTGTCCATGCATAATGCAAGCTGCTCTTTGCATGGTGCAATTAACCTTGCTCAATATTGGGCCATGGTAACATCATCAAGCTTGCCGCCAGTAAAAACTTGTTCCTACAAGCCTGTGATGCCACCGTTTTCAAAACGAGCAAGGTAGTCGTGGACGTTTGGTGCAGATGCAAAACCGAACCCATCAAAGATGGACATGTCAGAGTACCGAAGGAGACGTCGATGAACTGGAGGACGGGCAGAGGTAGTTCGCTTTGGCTTTGCTTATAAGTACACCTTCAATTGTCTGGACTAATATATGTTATATTAGTGTTTCTCCAGAATTGCACTTTCAACTAATATATGGTGATAGCTATATATATGTTTTTAGTGAACAATTTATATGCATGCATGATAAGTACATTGTTAGATCCAAAAGTGGCTCTAACACCCAAATTATCTGAATAGACAGAGATTTATATTTAGAAATGCAAGAAAACGCAGAAAACACCCAAGATTTATAGTGGTTCGGCGTTAACGAGCCTACGTCCACTTTATATCTATGATTATACATTATATTCGAGTACAATCAATGATTTTTCTCTCAATCTCACTTGTACAATGATGATTCACTGAATAATTTCGGGCTAAGACTGATAAGAAATTGCAAGATAATAATAATGGTGGAAACAGTACTTAGAAATGCCAAAAGATCCTGAAAATGTCAAGCACAGGGCTATTTATAGCTGATATCTGCAGGTAGATTGTGGTCACACGTGGCACAAATCCCGAGGATCTCGGACTGGTTCGTAGTTTGATGGAGAAATGGTCAATATGACGGTTGTAGACAGGTGTCCTTAGATCCTGTGTTTTTTGATCGTGGAAGACCAGGTCGCTGCTTTCACTCTCTGGCTTCTGGGATCGGATCGTGGAAGACCAGGTCACTGCTTTCACTCTCTGGCTTCTGGGATCGGATCGTAGAGAACTAACGTGGAGGGATCAGATCGTGATAGGGAGTCACGATCATTGATGGGCGCCACGAGTCAAGGAGGACAATGTGACCACGATCGAGTATTTAAGGGTTTTGACATGCGAGGCTTCATATTTCCTTTGTGTGTGAACCGGTGGATTGGTCCAAAAGCTAGCCAACATTTTGCCCCCTCGATGTATGTTTTATCATGGATGGAACATGCTTCGAAGATTCTGAGTGGACCTTTTCACGAAACAATATGAATCAATAGTCACATCCATTTATAGCGTCACACTGTTTCAAATGGTTACACCTCTTGAGGAGTATAAATATTAAATTAATACTTTAACCACTTCTTTATTCGTCGGTTGATTCCCATCTCCCAAACTTCCAGAAAATATTGCAATCATTCAGTCGAGTGAGTTTTTAGATCTTTATAAGTATTTCTATTTCTCTTATTTCGCGATCATTCTCGAGTCTAGGCCTTTGGAATTCCACACGGTTCGTGACCGTGGTACGTGTCACGGACCAATCAAGTGAGAGGACCGTCATCTAAGCTTCGATGGGCCTTCACGAACACTCGTGGCCCGTGGATCTTCGTGGACCGAGTCGCAACAAGAAGGGGGAGACCAAGAGCCATCTCCATATCTATATAAGCCAGGCTCCCCCATCCGCTCCCTTCTTTCTCCTTTTACTTTTTCACTCTTTCTTTTCTCTCATCATTCTTGCTGCTTTTACCCAATCCCACAAAACCCTAGCCTGCGATTTTCCTCCCAAACCGTGAGATCCGAAGACTATCCATCAAACTCAAAAAGGTAATTATAGCAAATAGTTAAGCTTTTCCTTCGCCCTCTCTTGGTTTCCACAGATTTCATCTTGGCTGATGGTCTCGAGATAGTAGGCGATGGCATAGGGGTTCGAAGGTACTATAGGGAATTGGTTGAAGGAGGTCGCGGAAGAGAATTAACTGTCAGATCGAATTGTAGATAAAAAGGGAATCGGGCTCGTGATGAAAAGGAGCGAGGTCATGATGCGAATCGTGTGGTGTGGGTTTGCAGAGAGTAGAGGAAGGGAGATGAAAATGGAGTGTTAAATTGGATGGCGAATCGGGTCGTGAGAATGGGGGAGCTTCGGTTCGTGGAAACAGGAAGTAAAGCGGATCGGGGGGGTCTGTCTTGATCCATTCAAGTAAAGCAGAATGGGTTAAGAGCTTAAGTGTCCCACAATACGATGCCTTTCCACGGGCTGGTGCTTTCCCATGAACCAGGACTTGCTTCACGAACCAATGATGTATCACGAGCCAAACCCCGTCTCACGAGCCAGCTTGACCAATGATCCGATATACATGTTGACTAGAAAATACAATGTAATTGTGATATACCAATGGACAGTTAGGTTAGAGCCTTCGAGATGAACCTTTTGAACTGGACAACAACATAATTCAACAGCATACAACGACCAATATCTCGTTTATCTAACTAACTTCATGTTTTTCTTTAATGTATGCATAGGCACACACTTGCACTTACACACACGGGGAACGGGTAATTGTATTCTAACTTCTCACGTTTTCTCACCAACACAGTTATGTCAGATATGCAGTCAACTGAAATGTCAGAGAGAGATACAGAATTTGAGTCATCAAAGCATTATGATCCCGACGTGCTTCCCACAGATTCAGATTGGGAAAATTTCGACCCCGAATATGAGATCGACACCGATATTGAATCGACGACTTCTGAAAGTACATCTCTTGAAGACGAGGAAGAAGAAGATGATCGGGCTCCTGATGAGATCCCAGGTGTTGAGGAAGTGGAGGAGGAGAAGCTCAGTGATTTCCTGGCTTCCAAATTAGATGACATAAAGCTTAAGAAAATATGCATAAGACACGGGATCCTCTGGGACGATGTTAAGACTCCAGGAAGTGAGGATAGACCTCATTCTGCCCCGCCAGGGTATATGACTGTCAGTAGGCTAATGTTCTGGGTAGGCGCTATTCCTCCATTTCCACCAATTGTTGTTGAGACCTTAAGACGATTGCGCATTGGCCCTATGCAGCTTCATCCTAACGCTTACACAACCTTGTATACTTTATGCATTGCGTATGCGGAGATTCTACAAACTGAGCTCACTCTCAAAGATTTGAAATTCTATTATCTCTTCAAACACCGTTCCACAGCAACTCCAAACTTCTCTTTCTTCGAATCGGTAGCCAATAGGAAGGTTTTATCGGAGGGTCACAGCAGCATAGGGGATCCCAAAGTCGATTAGTTCTATATAAAACACTAAGTCGGGTGTGCAAGGAAGTGGCTAAAAACAAGTAAGCTTTAAGCCTCTAGATGTGTGACCTGATTACGTAATTAAAGCACTGACGTATTTATTTTCTCTATATAGATCATAGCTTCCCAAAAACGGAAGGCTCGGTATATGATGATCGACTGTCCCGCCTTCTCAAGAGAAAATCAGACTTCTTAAAAATCAAGAAATGTATCACCGACGAGAATCTTCACAAGCACCGTCTTCTGGATATAAGGTTCGGACGTGGTGCGGGTGGTATTCCTTATGAATATGTGCCCCCGACTGAAGGTGAAGGGACCTCGGGGGTCACGAAAACCACTGAACTTCGCAAGATCCCCTCACCAATGATCGATCAGGATGATGAGGATTTGAATGTATATAAAGGAGGTGAGGTTCTAGCTGATGAGCCAAAGGAAATCCCAACTTCTAAGGAGAAATCTTCCTTCGGGACTCCGTCACCGATTGAGCTCGTCACTCATGATGAATTGACAGAAGAGCAGATATTCGGAGAACTAAGCAAGATTCCTCTACCAGACGACATTTACACATAAGAAGACTTCAAAGGGGAACCATTCTTTCCCATCTCTGAGGAAGTGAATGTTCCAGTTGGGAAAAAGAAAACATACAGACGAGCCAGACTCTGGGCCTTGGTCTGTTAAAGGGGATTATACGGGATGCATGAATCACTTGCACCACTCGGCACAACACTTCTACACCACCAGTATTCATGATTTTGATACACATTTATTTTCTTTTTAGGGAAAATGCCTCGTAAACAATCCTATTCTTATCGCTCTCTCCGAGCGAGCATACCGAGGCTCCTTTCTGATCCTGAGCATGCTCGCAGTGACAGTCGAGGGAGAGATAGTTACCGACCTCGTGACTCTTATCAATCTCATTCTACACGATCTCGTTCTCCCTCAAAGCAAGATCCTGGAAAGCCCCACGGTCGTCCAGTGCCACCGTCGGGGGGTAAGCAACTTACCAAAGACTTGACTCCTACGAAAAGTACACCCTCTCATAGCAAGTCTTCCAAGAAACACCATGAGCCGAAAGATAAAAGCAAAGATCCAAACAAGTATTTAGAAAAGGAGAAAATAGCTATTGTCCCCTCTAGCCAGCGCGATTTGGATACTACCGCTGCGCAGGATGTTGTCTACACTTCTGAGAATCAGGTCAATCTAGAGCATTTGCGGAAGCAGTTTCTTGATATTTTCTTCGAAATGATGATGTTTGTTCCAGATCTTGAACCGGTTCCCGAAGACTGAGATGTAGAAGTGATAGGGCAGGTGAGTCATGTGGCCAAACAATATAGGGCAATGAAGAAGCATGCCGCCACTCTTTCTGCTGCCATCCGTGACCTGGAGACGGAAGCAGCCAGAACCAGAGTGAAGATTGATAATGATGGTAGGGCCAGAAGCAGAATGGAAAAGGAACTAGAGGATACACATGCTCAGCTCGGTTGTGGATGCCAAGGCCTCCGAAATCGAGGAATACAATCCTGATGATCCGTTGATTCCCTTGGCTCCCACCCCCTCAATTGTCATAGCTGTTATCACAAACTTGGACAAGGAGTCGGCTGAAGGTATCTCCATATTCTCTCCACAATTCGTCAAAGCAGTTATAACTTGTCATCGTATCGTGGGACAGACAACTGAAATGACCACATTATCTCCCAAATCACTAACATTTGCTTCTCATGACATAGGTGGCAAGCCGACCGAGAAAGATGCGGAAGAGAAAGCAGAGGCGGAGAAAGCTAGTGTCCCCTCAAGTGCTGGTGCTGAAATCTCTGAGGTTCCAAAGCAAACCAAGGATACAACAAGTGAGAAGGCTATTGTGGTACCCAGCACTGATGCTCCTGTAGATGCCAAAGTCATTGGGGGCTTTGCCAGACACCGATGGTGGTCATGGAAATGAAGAGGATGACGTAGTCATCACAGAAGAAATCAAGGATGACGATAGCGAGACCTTGGCTGGTATGCATGCGAGGAAAGAGAAATAATTGGCTTTGAAGAAGGAGGAGCAGGACCCTTTATATGTGCCTCCTATCTCAGAAGTCGATCCCAAATCTGGGTTGGTTATAAGATGCTCTTCCAAATTAATAACTACACAGCTTGCCTCCCAGCCTTCTAATTCTCCCCAGGGGTCTCTTATTGATAAGAGGAAGAGGAAGAAGGGTGACCGCTCTGATGCTGATAAGGAGGAGTTGGAGAAACAGAAGAAGGAGAAGAAAATCAAAACCGTCTCCCAAGCGTGAATAGGATGCACTTATTAGCTCATATTCTTGCTTTTAGGCTTTCCACTAGCCAAGAAATGTAGTTGTGAGAATGGCCCTCACTTTTGTTTAGCTTTTTGGTCTTGAAAACCTGCTCTTAGTGAATGAAAAATTGTTTCTTTTGCACCATTGCGTACCTGCAAGTTTAACTTATTGTACTTAGTCATAAACCTTCAGATCCTAACTAAGTTAAAATCGAACCATGAAGCATTGCAACAAAAATTTCAAACAACAAAAAATTTCAAAGTTTCCGTGGCTACACAAGTATGTGTGTATATATGCCCCCAATCAATCATTAACATGATGCCTGGCCAGGGCTCATTGAGGATTGATTAGAGTCATGTGTGCGGTGTCCCTCATTTTCAGAAATAAAGGGTTTGAGTTATTCGACGGCATATGTTGTTGCGCCTTTATACTTTTCCGATCCTTTGGTTGGGATAGGAATTCTCGTGGTGCTAAGTCTCTAGCACCTTTATACTCTCCCGATCCTTCAACGGGTTAGAGTTCGAGCTCGGTTCTTAATCTGCTCACCGATCCTTCAGCGGGGCAGAAGTTCTGGGGGCGCTAAGTCTCTAGCGCCTTTATACTCTTCCGATCCTTCAGCGGGTTAGAGTGTTATCAAGGCGGTTTTATCATGGTGCACCTTCACGCCTTGGGGACGTTATCTTTGAGCCCTTTATACTCTCTCTCCAATCTCGAGAGTTAGAGTGCAAGTAATAGTGCGATTTACCTTGCTGCACCTTTTGGAACTTTGGTTATCGCTAGCCTTCCAATTTGATAGTGGAACTTTGAACTAGGTGTTTCGAAATCATTGCATAGTTTATAACAAATCTCGAAATGATAATGATTGATGTTAGTAAAAAATAAAAGAGCAGATAAGAAACGGTGCAGTAAAGGTAAATGACACGTGGTATTTTTATAGTGGTTCAGTCGAATCATGACCTACGTCCACTTTATAATCTTTTCCTCAAGTAACCAGACTGTTCTAGGCAAGTCGTGCCTTTTTACATGGTCCTAAAACAAAAGAGTAAAACTGACAATTTCACGTCAGATAAGGCCGCAGATGCTGGGCATTCCACACTCTGGGGATTTCATCTCCATCCACGGTTGCTAGCTTGAAGGTTCCATTATCAAGCCTTCGTAAAATGGAGTACGGTCCTTCCCATTTCGGGCCCATATGTACTGGGGGTGTAAAGACGCGTTTCAGAACCACATCTCCGAGTTCAAAGGTTCGAGCTCGGACTTTTTGGTTGTAATACCGAAGTTCGACTTGTGTCTCAAGGCGCGTAGATCGGCTTCGTCCCTCTTTTCTTCAACCATATCCAGAGACTCAAGGAGCAGCTCATTGTTGGTCATCGGGGTCATAATAAGTGATTCGATGAGATGGTACTTCTAACTCAACCGGGATGACCACTTCGGCTCCAAAAGCGAGGGAAAAGGGTGTGTGACCCGCTGCCGACTTGTATGTTGTCCTATAGGCCCATAGTGCCAAGGGTAATTCATCAACCCACATGGCTTTGGCCTGCTTCAATCTTTTCTTCAGAATAGACTTAATCGCTTTGTCCGCCGCCTCGACCCGCCCGTTCGATTGCGGATGTGCCACGGAGGTGTATCTTTTCTCGATATGATACTTCTAGCAGAAATCTCGAAACTCGGTGCTATCAAACTGAGTTTCGTCATCGGTTATGATGACTTTCGGAATCCCAAATCAGCATATAATGTTCCTAACGACAAAGTTGATCACTCGCTTGGTTGTGATCGTGGTCAATGGCTCAGCCTTGACCCATTTTGTGAAGTAATCCACGGCCATAATGGCGAATTTTGCTCTGCCCTTAGCTATGGGGAGGCATCCAATAATATCGATTCCCCAAACAACAAAGGGCCACGGGCTCATCATCGTCTTCAACTGGCCAGGAGGTGCCCTGGGGATCTTAGAAAATTTCTAACACGCATCACAACGTCGTGCATACTTGGCTGCATCCTTATTTATGGTGGGCCAAAAATAGCCATATCGCAATATCTTCTTTGCCAATGTTTGCCCTCCAGTGTGGTCGCCACATTCACCTTCGTAGACCTCTTTCAGTACACGCTTGATGTCGTCATGGGCGATGCACCGAAGGAAGGGCATCGAGAAACCCTGTCTGAACAGGACTTCACCTTGCAACACATATTGGGAAGCCTTCTGGATAACTGCACGCCTCTCACTTTTCTTTGTTGGAAGCGTTCTATTCATCAAAAAATTCTTTAGAGGGGTCATCAATGACTCTCTCTCGGATTCAATCTCTAGCACCGGATCAGTTTCCATCTAATCTACACTAGGGGACTGTAGCACTTCAATCGGGACTAGCTCCGTATCTTCAGGATTATCAGAGCTAGCCATCTTCGCTAACTTGTCTGCCTTTTGATTCTCCGTTCGAGGAATATGAGATATGCTGTGGTGATCAAAACCGTCCAGCAACTTCTTCACTTTTTCCAAATATGATATCAGCCTTAGACTCTTGGCCTGAAACTTTCCAGTGACCTGGTTCACGACTATCTTGGAATTGCAAAAGATGTCCAGCTTTGTGATCTCCCACTCCTTTGCGAGCTTCAGCCCGACAATTAGAGCTTCGTATTCGGAGTCGTTATTAGTGGCGTGGAACTCCAATCTAAGAGCATAGTATATTAGCTGTTTCTCTGGAGTTTCAAGGACCACTCCGGCACCAGATCGCCTATCGTTCTTAACTCCATCAGTGTACAATTTCCAAGCACTGGGGTCAAGGAGTAGTTTTCGTGGGTCGGCTTCTTCACTTACTACATCATCCTCCGAGAGAGTGAATTCTGCTATAAAATCTGCCAGTACTTGCCCCCTTATCGACCTTCGGGGCTGGAAGTTCAAATCGAACTAACTCAGCTCAATGTTCCACTTGAGCAGTCTTCCTGATGCTTCTGGCCTTTGCAGAACTTGTTTGAGTGGGTGATCAGTGTACACAGTAATGGGATGAGCCTGGAAATAATGGCGAAGTTTCCTAGATGCGATCAACAAGCTATACGCAAGCTTTTCTATTCTTGGGTAGTTTCGCTTGGCCGCCGCCAATTTCTTACTCACATAGTACACTGGTCTCTGCACCTTATCTTCCTCTCTCACTAAGGCTAAACTGATCGCATGGGATGACACTGCTAAGTACACAAACAAATCCTCGTGATCCACGGGCTTAGAGAGTATCGGGGGTCTTTTCGGATGATTCAGAAGGTTTTGAAATGCTTCTACACAATCAGGAGTCCATTTGAAATTGCACTTTCCTCACTTTATTAATTCAAAGAAAGGAATACATTTGTCCGTAGCTTTGGAGATGAATCTGCTTAGCGCAGCTACTTTCCCTGTGAGGCTTTGCACATCTTTGATTTGTCTTGGTTTCTAGATGTCTCTGATTGCCGCAATTTGATCTGGGTTGATCTCGATCCCAAGTGAGCTGACGATGAACCCTAGCAATTTACCAGATGCTACCCCAAATGAGCATTTCAAAGGATTTAGTTTCATTCCATATTTCCGGAGAATCTCAAACATGTCTGCTAAATCGGCCGTATGGTCGGATGATCGTCTGGACTTTACCAACATGTCATTGACGTATACCTCCATCGTTTTCCCAATTTGGTTGTAAAACATCCTATTCACCAATCGCTGATACATAGCACCGGCATTCTTCAGACCGAAAGGCATCACTACGTAACAGCATAATCCCAGATCTGTAATGAAGCTGGTATGCTCTTGGTCCGGGACATGCATGGGGATTTGGTTGTACCCTGAGTAGGCATCCATAAAAGAAAGAAGCTCATGACCCACCGTTGAATCCACCAGCTGATCGATTCTAGGTAACGAAAAGCTATCCTTTGGGTAGGCTTTGTTTAGATCTGAGAAGTCAATGCATGTGCGCCACTTTCCATTGGCCTTTTTCACCAAAACCGAGTTTGAAATCCAGTCAGGATATGTCGAATCTTTAATGAACCCATTACTTCTCAGCTTTTCAACTTCTTCCTTCAAGGCAGCGGACCTCTCTGGGCCAATCATTTGCCTTTTTTGTTTGACGGGAGGATGCTTCGGGTTGATGCTTAATGAATGACTCATAATCGAGGGAGATATTCCACACATGTCCGCATGGGTCCAGGCGAATACATCCAAGTTAGCTTTCAAGAAATTTGTTAATTCTCTGGCTCGAACAGCGTCCAATTGGGATCCAATCTTAAGGACCTTCTCTGGGTCACTATCGTCGATTGGTACATTCACAGTCGTTTCATTGGGAGTCGCCATTCTGCCCCCAGGCTCTTCATCCTCTCTGGGATCTATGTCCTCGGGCAACTCTCTGGGTGACTCTCCCAGAGTTACTTTCTTTAATTGCTATGACATTTCCTTCCTTGGAGGGGAAGAAGCGCCCTTTGTTTTTACATCTCTTCCTTTGCGGAGCAACTTCAGCTCCGCTATGTAGCATGCTCGTGCAACAACTTGATCTCCTCTGACTATACCTACACCGGCATCCGTCGGGAACTTCAACAATAAGCACCAGGGTGCGATGCAGGCCCTGAATTTGGCTAGGGCCGGTCGACCCAAGAAGGCATTGTACGACGACTCCATATCCAGAACCACGAAGGGGAGGATCCCCACTCTCTGGCGTTCTCCTTCCCCAAGGGTTACTGACAGTTCCACGTATCCCATCGGAGCAGTTGAGGCTCCATTAAATCCACGTATCCAACCCTCGCATGGTTTCAAATCCTTTGGCTCGAGTTTCATTTGGTTGAATGTTTTCTTAAACAGAATGTTAACCGAACTCCCGTTATCCACTAGAACTTAATGGACTATAGCTGGACCGATGGTGACGGTGATCACTAATGGGTCTTTAGTTGGTGAGTGGACTCCAATACTCTCTCGATCACGAAATATGATATCATCAGACATCGTCTTCTGTTGCTTAATTGGGGCATTATCCTTGGGATTACTACATTCTCTCACTTCAAAATGCTGTTTAGCCGCGTTCACGTACTGATCCATAGCCCTGAAACTGTGCCCTGCCAGATGAAGCCCACCAACTATGGTATTGATAACGATATTTTTTCCTTTTTGCTGAGCTGTTGGTCTGGCAGCAGGTTGGCTTTGGTTCGGGGCTTGTGCGGCTTGCCCCCTATCTTTGGGTGTCACCTTATGCTCATCGAGCTTTCCTTCCTGGAGTAGCTTTTCAACCACATCTCTCAAGTGACGACATTCGTTTGTGGAATGGCCATGAGTCTGGTGGAAAAGACATAATTTCCCAGTCTCACGTTCCTTTTCTGTCGAATCTCTCGGAGGAGGCCTCTTATACTGGAGAACGTTGTACGTATCCAGGAAGATATTCTCCAATGTATCGTTTAACAGTGTAAAACTCTCAAATGGCCTAGGACGAGATCTTCTCTGAGAGTCATTCGCTCGATTTCTCTTCCGATTATTGTTATTATTATTCCCCGATTGGCGATCGCTGCCTTGATTCTTGTTCCCGACATTAACTTCAACCTTTCCTGAGCTATCTCCCATCTGCTTGATGGCCACATTACTTTGGATATCCTCCTTATCAGCAGCCTTCCTCTTTCGGTTGGCGTATATTTTCTCTCGACGCAGACGAATGTTGGCCTTTTCGTAAAATATTTCCCTGGTCAACGGTGGTTTACCGGCCAAGTATCTTCCAAACTCAGTATCCTTATCTACTCGTCAATCAAGGCCATCAAAACAGTTTGTTCATAGGGATCTCTAACCTCCATGACTTCTAGATCAAAGCAATCTAGATAGGACCTCAAAGATTCGTCCGGACGTTGCTTAATGAGGGATAATTTGATGACATTCTTAGATCTCTGAGTATGCAGTCGGAACTGATTCACGAACTGTTCACTTAATTCCCTGAAACTGGAGATCGATCGCGCTGGCAAACGAGTAAACCACATTAACGTCGTATCCTCCAGAAATATCGGGAATGCCTTACATTTTACAGCGTCGGAGGCAGCAGCTGCATTCATGTACCATGAATATCTCATTAGGTGCTGGACTGGATCCGCCCTTACTGCATAGCGGTTTATAGGTGGCATGTTGAATTTCCTGGGGAATCGAACCTCTAATATATCATCTGTGAAGGGCGTATGACCGCGGCCTATACCCTAATCCTCATTTCTTTGTCTGCAGTTTTCTACCATCACTCGTCTACTCATGGCCTCAACATTTGCATGGGTCAGGGTGGATTCGGGATCAGCACTTCTTGCCTTGCGGGCCTCTCCAACATTTCTTTGACGTGCTGCTGCAAGGTCTGGGGCTTGAGAAGAACTCCCTTGCCCCCTATTGCCGCGGTCAGTCACGCGAACGAGCAGGAGGAATGGGTTGATTTTGAGCAGGGCCAATGACGTCTCCATTCCTATGTGGTAGGACGGGCTCATTTAAGTTATGATTATTAGTTCCCTGATTAAGCGCCTCTTCTTCTCGAGAAGGAAGTGTCCCAAATTGAAGCTGCTCTATATTCTCAGTCCTTTCTAACGGAGGCCATCGCCGGTTTCTTCGAGGTTCTTCAGACGAGGATGTGTGTTCCGGGGAATAAGGGTGAGCTGGCGGTGGCGAAACCTACATTTGAATATCGTCAATTCGTCTGCCTAGGGCAGTAATATTCCGACGCACCAACGAGCTCTCCCGCCTTTGAGCGGCCAATTCATCATTTTGTCTGTCTAATGCTTCAATTATGCGAGAGAGATCTCCTTCCGTAGCTGGGGCAGATGGGTTGAACTGGTCATCATCATCTTCTCTTATACGCAAGGAACTTGAGCCAGGTCGAGCAGAAGTACCAGCACGGGCGGAACGAGCCATAATCTCCTTCCCAGGTCGAGTAGTGGTCTGATTGTCATTTCAGATCATGGTCCCCCTGGGCTGATGGCTCGTGGTACCCTCTTGGCGTCAGTTCGTGGTGGTCCCCTGGGCTCGGATCGTAGGAGCATTGGCAGGAAGGAGGGTGGCGTTATCTTGAGAATGAGTCATTCGTGGTACCTCCAGCGGGTTGGATCGCCCCCTTCACGTCACGATCCGGAGAATCAACCTCGCCCCGCTCCTGAACGCTGTCGTCACGAGCTTCGTTTGTAACTTCATCGGCCTGCGAAGCTCGTAGATCCTTGGACTTCTTTCCAGCCATAATACTTTGGATTTTCTGAAATCTTCAAGGATCAAAACAGTACGGTTTTGGACTGTTTTCTTCGGACCTGACTATCCAAACAATAGAACAACAATCCAATATGCTGAGACTTCGTTCTCAGTGAAAGCACCAAAATGTTAGATCCAAAAGTGGCTCTAGCACCCAAATTATCTGAATAGACAGAGATTTATATTTAGAAATGCAAGAAAACGCAGAAAACACGCAAGACTTATAGTGGTTCGGCGTTAATGAGCCTACGTCCACTTTATATCTATGATTATACGTTAGATTCGAGTACAATCAATGATTTTTCTCTCAATTTCACTTGTACAATGATGATTCACTCAATAATTTCGGGCTAAGACTGATAAGAAATTGCAAGATAATAATAATGGTGGAAACAGTACTTAGAAATGCCAAAAGATCCTGAAAATGTCAAGCACAGGGCTATTTATAGCTGATATCTGCAGGTGGATCGTGGTCACACGTGGCACAAATCCCGAGGATCTCGGACTGATTCGTAGTTTGATGGAGAAATGGTCAATATGACGGTTGTAGATAGGTGTCCTTAGATCTTGTATTTTCGGATCGTGGAAGACCAGGTCGCTGCTTTCACTCTCTGGCTTCTGGGATCGGATCGTGGAAGACCAGGTCGCTGCTTTCACTCTCTGGCTTTTTGGATCGGATCGTGGAGAACTGGCATGGAGGGATCAGATCGTGATAGGGAGTCGCGATCGTTGATGGGTGCCACGAGTCGGGGAGGACAATGTGACAACGATCAAGTGTTTAAGGGAGGCTTCATATTTCCTTTGTGTGTGAACCTTGGTGGCTTGGTCCAAAAGCTAGCCAACATACATGAACTATTATGCCTAAATAATCTCATGCATCTACTGTCCAGACTCCGACATAGATACTGCAACTTCTTCTAGTATGACTGTGTCCAAACCAACTACTAGTGCTTCATCATCTGCCTCAACCAAGTTCACGTTATCCGGCGCCCCCGCTATGTCCAAGCATCTCAAATCGCTCCCACTGCTCTGTATCATCACGTTCTCCACCAGCAGCATCATGTTCATCCCCGCAAACTCGAACGTCACCGCTGGCACCGTCGCCGCCCCACTGTAGCACATGTCAAACCCTCCCAGCGTCGTCACCGGCTTCCCCACCCTCCGCCTGACTAGGTTCACGTAGTACAACGACAAACGTCACGGTTCGACAGCAGCGACGTCGTGATTAAGACAACGGATTAAATTGGAGGGGTGTTGCAAATGAGATAAGAATTTTTGTTGTTGGGTTCATTGCTTCTCTTCTTCCTGGATTTCAACATCATAATGATTGAACTTCGTTAATTTATCTTGTCTTATTATAATGTAAATTTCAACAGTCTCTGTTTTTCTACATTGCTTGTGTTGTTCACTCATTTTTTCATGCAATCTTGTTTACAAAATTTGTTTTTAATGCATACGCAGCGAATGGAATGAAGGCTTGTCTAGGTTTAGCAAGTGCTAAGAATGATAGGTATGATAGGCAGGCTTGGTCGTTGGAGAGTTGGGTTGTCCATGATGTGGGATTAATGGTTTTGGAATGTATGATTTGGAGGGTGTCTGCATTGGAAGAGGTTGGAGAAAGGAGTAGTGTTGTGAAGAAGAGTAATGGGAGAAAGGAGAAGAAGGAGACATAGCTGGTTTTGAATGAGTGAGGATGAATGGAGGTATGGGTTTTAAATAGAGGGAAGAATGTGAAGTTACATAGTGTAATCCATGTAATGTTACCTGTGATGTTTAGTGGAGAAGTGGAGTTTGATTTTTGGCTTGACTTCTTATGATGGTTTTCTCATTGAACCGGGGTGCAATTTCGAATTGCGCCCCAGACAAAAGCAATTTTTTTTCCTCTCTTTAAGTGCTGCTGGCGCAATTTGGGATTGCGCCACTGAACACGTGTACAGGCGCGATCCCAAATTGTGCCAGTACATTCTGCCCAACTCACGTCAGCTCACCGCTGAGTTGGCTAAAGGGGGCTATATTTGCAATATTTTACAAAAGGAGGCTAAAAGTGGGAAAAAACGGGCTACAAATGAAAAATGATCTTTTATATACTGGATTTCTACAAGACAAAGAGTGCGATCAGGTGGAGTTTTCAGTACTCTCAGTATGATGATAATGCATCACAAATGGAAATGTGATGATGGCGTGATTGGCAACTCATGTTTGGTTGCAGAATCTGAAATTATAACGGAGCAGTAAAGTATTAGGACAATATAGAACTCAACAATGTAAAAATACAGAAGTTGAAGAGAGACATGCTTTGGTCAAATACATTTATGCACACGTCCATCGGGCGTGCATGCATACTAGTAAATTATAAAACAAAACTAATTATTCTATAAGATAATTAATCACATTTATGATTTTTAAAATAAAATAATTGATTAATTTTAAACCTTTATTAATTTAGTTAATTAAGTTTTATATCCTTTTATAAATGAGATAATTGGTCTTAAATAATTTTTAGTTGATAAATTAATCTGGATTTTCCTCATTTCATTAAAATCAAATTTAATTACTTCTAAAAACATTTAATGAAAAACAATTATATTAAGTTCAAATTTCATAAGTTAAAATAAGAATTTGAACTAAGACTTCATTCATTAAAAACAACTATTAACGTTAACATCATTAATAAAGAATTTGAACTAAGATTTCATTCATTAAAACAACTATTAACGTTAACATCATTAATAAAAATGATTATTAATTTTCAATTAATCATTAACTAAAATGATTATTAAATTTCAGATGATCATTAATTAAAATAATTGATTAAATTTAGATTTCAATAAATAAATAAATAATTAAATCCAATTGTCATTGCTTAAATAAATAGTCAGATTTCAATTCATTAATTAAATGCATACTTAAACTCAATTATTATCACATAAGATAAATAATTGAATCTCATTATTATTAAGTTGAACAATAAATAAAGTTATAAATATTATTAATTAAAATTATACTTTTATTAAAACATAGATTTTGTGAAAACTCATGCTTAAATTAAACAGGATGTCTAATTTATTTCAATCGTTGAAATATAAGCAACATGAGAATATGCATAGGTAAATAAGAGCAATGAATGAATATAAGCATATACATGCGAAGATGATGTCCAAATTATTAAAATACCCGAATGGTGGTTTTTTCTGCTAACATGATGGCAATTAGAATAAGTTCAAACAGATAAAACCAAGCATGTGATTTAAATTAATTACACCAAAATTCAATAACATAGTAAAATCAGTATTCTTCAACAATCCATGCATAATCAAATACTTGCAATCAGTTTAAATATAAAATAAACCCAAAATGTCTAATAGCAGTTCAAGATGCTATCGTGATATCCTATAATGATTTTAAACAATCGAACCATTGAACAATGCAAATATGAGATCGATGATATAATAATATCAACCAAACCAATGAACTAATAACACAATCAAGTGGATAATAATATTTGAATCTACTATATACCATACTTATTAAACAGAATGGTGAGTTTTACTCACTTTTGGTCTAGTTGTCATTTCCGAAATCTGGCTCCGTAGAATTTCGAACGACGTTCGAAATTTTCTAAAATTCACATTAGCTCCAAATAATACCAATCCATTTTTAACGCGAAGCATATGATGATACGAGTCCAACGCAACTAATGGCAGGTGAATCTGACCTCGTATGAGTTATAGATTCAATTTATAATAAATTGAACATCTTAAGCATAAGTAAATATTAAGTACCCTAATAACTCACTAATCCATCTTCTCCCTTACTTCCCCGTACATGGCCAAGGACTCAACCCATCTTCCATACCTTCTCTCTCCTCCTAATTCTCAACACGCACCATGAAATCTCGACTAACCTCGCCATCATCCTCCGTTTCGCGCAAGCTTCTATCCTTACGTCGTCAAGCCGAACTCGGCATCACCGGGAAAAACGCACGCTCTAAGGTCATGTACTGGTGATTTCGCACAAGCCAAAATGGCTTCACATCCCTCAAAATTTGAGCCTAAGTTGCTGAACGACACGCTCAACTCAAATCCAAACTCCATTTTGCCTCAAATCTAACTAATTAAAAGGAACCACAAACGCTGCTTCACAAGTTTACACGATATTACTGGTTGAGTGTCCAAAACACCTATCACACTCATCATGATGCACACCAAATTGAAGATCTTGCTCCAGGGATTTCAAAGATACTAGTTTTAGATTTTTCTGATTTTCAATTGAATTGATTTGGATTTTAAAATGGAGGAGGAAGTTGATCTCGGAAGCCATTATATTTTTACAGTTATTTTTCTTACAAAAGATGAAAAGAGGGAGAGAGGGAGAATGAATGTTGTGTTGGCTAATTGTAGGTGGAAGGTTTAGGTTATCATATATTAATAATTTCAGGTTAGGCATTGCACGGAATGGAATTTGCAAACGGACTCCAATTGATAAAATAAAAATATAGTCAAATTTAGAATAATGGCACGATCACTAATAAATAATAATTTACACTTGTTACTAAAATTTGAAAAATCATAAAAACGTCGTTGTTTCACTGTAAAATCAAGTAATAACACTATAATTTAAATTGCTTAACGATATACATTTGTATGAAACACGATCGCATAATATGTCTTGTCATCGTGGAATTTGACATCTTACAATAATTTATTATTTCTAATCCAAAGAAATAGGTTTCATCGAAATCCGAGATAGTTTAGAAGAAATGATATTTTTCGTATTAAATTATTAGTTTACAATACAATCAAATATCGATTCAAATCCAAATAATTTATTATTGTCTATAATTTTATAAAATGGATTTATAATCGATATTAATTAACTAAAAGGAGTCAAAGGAGATTATTGAATCTGTTTAATTGATATTTTAACACCAACTCAAATACCTAGTTAATCATTAAATCGAAAGTCAAGTTAATAAATTCCAAAAATCCAATCATTTAAATAATTTAAATTAATTTAAATATAAAATCTAATAACTGAATTTTGGGTTGTTACAAACATAATAATATACAATTAAGTCTGAAGGTTCATATTTGAGAATGGATTCCAAGTATGAAATGTAAAGAAATAATGATTTGAAAACGTTTATTTAAAAATGAATTTAATGACTGAAGTTAGGCGATGGTTACATCTGTATCTTAGAGAAACCATAAGAAATTGAAGCCCAAAATCCATAAATTTGAAATATTTATTTAATAGGACTTAGTAGTCATAATGGTGAAAAGAGTGCTAGAGTAGTATTGAGTAATATGGATCTGAGTGACTTAACGGAAGTGTTGATAATATGATATACTATACTTTGATATAGTTATGCAAGTAAAAATTTAATGATATAAATATTAAGATATCACAAATAAGCAATATGTAAATGCAGTAAAAAACGACACCAGAAATTTTTATACTGGTTCGGAGCACCGTCCTACGTCCAGTCCCAAACTCCTTCTGGAATTTCAACTATAGCAATACCCTCACTTCACCCGAAGGAACATGTTTACAAACACCCGAGCAGCAAAACGAGGACCTGAGCAGTAGAACATGATTTTAGTTCAGCAGCCAAAGAGGACTTCAGACCACCTCCATTACCGCAATCGATATATCTCAAACCCTGGAAAACTGGGGCCTTGTCCCATCATCCCTAGAAAACTTGATACTCGTGGAGCTAGGCGAGGTGACAAAGTATTTTTTCGAGGGAAAGGTGCGGGCTCTTGTATCTACATAATACAGGGGCCATACCATCTCCAGAATTAATATACTTGGCCCCATAATTAATATACTGGAGGTGATTGAACAGTTTCCACTCTAATCGCTACGCTCGTTTAGTCTTTCCTGTTCCAATAGGTCGCTTGAAAGATCATATCTCAATATTTATACCGGGCAATTAAGATACTGGCTGTAACACGAAAATATTAGTTATGCTATCTCTAGTTCGTGAATAGTTGAAACTAGCTACTACCAATGGTTATACTCTGGCGTTTGTTCTTCCACTTCCCAGTAAATAGGGGAGGCTCCTTTCACTTGAAAGAGGTTTGCCCAAGCAGTGGAATAGGACTTCACAAATACAACAGTAGCTTTGACTATATATGTATTCTAAGTAACACAGATCAGTCACACTTTGAGTACACTCTTTCTGTAATCTTATCCTCAAATATATAAAGTGTATGTGAAAATTTCGAGGAAGTATATAGCTTTAGAATTAGAAAGTAAGTGAATGGAATCAAGGATTCAAGCGATGAAGATGGTTTTAGAACTCTTTTGAATTCACAAAATATAGAGATATTAGATTCAGAAGTTCGATCAAAATTTAGTGATTTGGAAAGTGATGTTTGTAGTGTATAAATAGTAATTGAAGAGTAGTAATTATTCATGAGAAGTTTCAATGAAAAGAAGCAACAATTTCTCTTGAAATTGGATTGAAAACTCTTGGTGAAAGGAAGTGTCTCTTCGCTGGAAATAACTGTTGGGAATAATCAATCGACATGTAAAAAATAACTAGTCAACTGGTCGAAAAACATATATATATAAATATATAGACAAGTGCTCAAAACTGTGTGAATTTTTGTGCACTACCAATCGGCTGGTCAGTGGCAAAAGCCACATTTTTGGCACTTGTGTGCCACTATTATATATGTATATCATTTTTCTTTTTGTGTTGTGATATTTGTGAATAAATTTTAACAATATTTAACACAACTAATTCACAAATAAATAATCACACTATATCACTTTCCTTTGATCATGAATCAAAAATTCATGAATCAACATTCTCCCCTTTTTTGATTGATGACAACCTCTTGCAGTCTCTTGTAGATATTTTGAAATGTATATTTCTCCCCGTGAATATGTGTTGTATGTGATTTTGCTCCCCTTGAGTATATGGCTATATTTATTCTGCAACCATTTGTTAGTGTACTTACCTCTCTCCTTTTAGCATCGATAAAAAAGGATCAAATAACATGAAAAATAGCACACATAAGAGATATTAGATGTTCATAAGTTAAAATATCAAATAGTGTTCAAAGAGCATACAAGTCTATTTTTTACAAGTCTAATAAAAGTTATAGAGATACCGAAATAACCTTCTCTTTGTTGTGGTGTACCTGCAAAAAATATGATATATATATATATACATACTTTGGTACCCACTTGCTTCGTTAGGGTCTAGGGGTTAGGTGGAAGGTAACAATACCTAAGAGGGTTTAATGGAATCTTTAAAAATAAAAATTGCATTATTAACTACTAAATCAAAATAATCATCGATTTTTGTTTTTGTTTTTCCAATTAACAGGAAGCCAAATACTTAAATATCTTCTATTGGTATTTCCTTTGTAGTTCTAGATTTATTATAAATATCTCTAGTCATAGAAGAATTTGAATTTCTATAAAAACTGGATCTTGAATTTACTAGTGCTTTAGTACTAGCAGTGGTATTTTTATTATACTTAAAGGCATATCTAGTATTTATGATTAGTTTTATTATATCATAAACCACTTTTGTCGTGTAAAGCTCGAGATCAAGGTAAAATCATATTTAAATCATGTTAACCTTTATTAAATTTCACGAACTTACTTGTACAATTTTCAAATTTGATTCCAAAGTCGCGGTTGACATTTTCAAAAGAAATTTTGTTACTTTTTGAGTCATTAATTTCCTTGCTTAATTCAGAATTCTTCCGTTTCAAAGTACTATTCACGTTTTTGAGTCGAAATTCTGAGTTATCTAAAGATGATTGTAATTTTCAAAATTTTCTTTTGATTCAGGAATTTCTTTTTGCAAAATATTGTTACTAACTTTTAAAATCTCATATTCTTTAGCCGATTCCAAATTCTTTTCAGTTAAAATTTCATTCTCTTTTTCAAAATTTAAAGAACCAGAATTATTTGAAGAATCTTCTAAAGATGTATTTTAATTTTGTAAAAAGTCTATTTCCTTTAAAAGATCGTCGTTTTTATCTATTAGCCACTCATTTTCTTTTTGAAGGAAATTCTTTTGAAAAACAAGCTCTTCTAAGGTATTTCAAAATAATTAGTTCGTTTTACTAAAAGTTTATTCTCCTCTTTTAACTTTGAATTTTCTTGCTCACAATCTTTTGACTTAACTAAAATAACTGTATTAAGTTTATTCAAAGTTTTAAAATCTTTCAATAATTTTCTGTGGTCTAACAAAAGATATTTGTATAATGAATCTACACATATAGATTGTGATCTGACTTTAGCCATGAGGTACATTTTCTTGCTTGCCCCTTTGATTTTGCTTTGTTGTTCTTCCACTTTCTAATTCCTTGACTATATTTCTTTATTGCCATATATTCTAGGATGTTATTACGATCTCTAGAATTCCTTGCTCTGATTCCAAATGAAAAGAGTGCTAGAGTAGGATCGAGTAATATGGAACTGAGTGATTTAATGGAAGCGTTGATAATATGATATATTATACTTTACTATAGTTATGCAAGTAAGAATTTAATGAGATAAATATTAAGATATCACACATAAGCAATATGTAAATACAATAAATAAAAATACACAACACCAGAAATTTTTATACTGGTTCGGAGCACCGTCCTACATCCAGCCACAAACTCCTTCTTGAATTTAAACTATAGTAATCCCCTCACTTTACCCAGAGGAACAGGTTTACAAACACCCAAGCAGCAGAACGGGGACCTGAGTAGTAGAACAAGATTTCGCCTCAGCAGCAGAAGAGGACTTTTTGCTTGAGCAACCACAAGACTTCGCAAATACAACAATAGCTTTGACTATATATGTGTTCTAAGTAACACGGATCAGTCACACTTTGAGCACACCCTTCCTATAATCTTATCCTCAAATATATAAAGTGTATGTGAAAATTTTGAGGAAGTATATCGCTCTAGAATCAGAAAATAAGTGAATGGAATCAAGGATTCAAGGGATGAAGATGTTTTTAGAACTCTTCGAATGCACAAAATATAGAGAGATTATATTTATAAATTCAATCAAAATTCGGTGATTTGGAAAGTGATGTTTGTAGTGTATAAATAGTAATCAAAGAGTAGTAATTATTCATGAGAAGTTTCAATGAAAAGAAGAAACTATTTCTCTTGAAATTGGATAGAAAACTCTTGGTGAAAGGAAGTGTCTCTTTGCTGGAAATAACTATTGGAAATAATCTGTCGACTGGTAAAAAGCAACTAGTCAACTGGTCGAAAAACATATACACACACACACACACACAAATGCTCAAAACTGTGTGAATTTTTTTGCACTACCAGTCGACTAGTCAGTGGCAAAAGCCACATTTTTGGCACTTGTGTGCCACTATTATATATCATTTTTCTTTTTGTGTTGTGATATTTTGTGATATTTGAGGATATATTTTAACAATATTTAACACAGGCTATAGTTAGTTCCTTTCTGCTCGGCTACATTCCCATGCTCCTATCCTTCTTTGAATACTGGCAACATAACCCCCATGACAACGACTTGATTCCCTTCTAGCTGTCTTCGGCTGGGGCATATGGAAAGAAAGGAATGTGCATGTTTTCAACAAACCCAAAAAACGCTTTTATGGAGTTTGTAATTACATCATATACTTTGTTTGATCTTTGGACCGGTTGTGCTCGGCCTGCACGCTTCAGTTTTACCCTTCCTGCACCACCATCTCCTGGCACTCAAGGGAGCAGTTCGGCCTTCCCACTCTGATGGCTTACAACAGTTCTTCATCAGCTTTATGTATTATCATGATTTTGTTCTCTTATGGTAGAATTATGTATTTTGGTATATATATTGGACTAGCTCTGTCCTAGACTTTTATGCCACTAGTTGGGTCTGTCAACCAGACTATTATCGTATTTATGTTATTATGTTAATCATCTGTGTAGCTGCATGCTGCACATCTGTCTCTCTAAAAAAACAATATTTAACACAACTAATTCACAAATAAATAATCACACTGAATCACTTTCCTTTGATCTTCTTATCTTCCTTGTCATGAATCAAAAATTCGTGAATCAACAAATGGTACTTAAATAAGCAACCATATGTTCTATTTACCATCCAATCAATATGGTATTTACATAAACATGTATATGTAAATAAATAAATAGCATTTAATAGCTATTATAAGACTTATTTAATGAAATTTAATTAGCATAAAAAATATCCAAATTAATATAATAGCAAAATGGTGGTTTATTTTGTTAACAAATGCCAATTAGAATAAGTTCATCCAATAATTTAATTTGGCTAAATAGATAACACTAGATATTTGATATAATTTATTTCGTAATAATCAAATAATGAAATCAAAGAAATTTCTTCAACAATTCACATAAGACCAATTACTTGGTATAAGTTTAGATATAAAATAGACTTAAAAATGTCTAATATCAATTCGAGATGCTATATCATAATCCTAAATCATATTCAAATAATATAATAGCATTTCAAGATAATATATCTCAATCCTAGATTTAATTCAAACAATATATCATTTTTATCAATCGCAATAGACAATTGATAATATGATAAAAAATTCCAAGCCCAACAACAAGCAAATTCCATAATTAAGCAAATAATAAATATTTAAAACTATTTAATACTGCATTAGTTAATCCAAAAGGTGGGTTTTACATATGATTGTTTTTGTTATCACTTCACGTTATTTTATCAAATTTCAAATAGGCATTTAAAATTAGATAAAATTCAAAATAGCATAGAGTTCAACCAATCCAGTTTATACGCGTAGAATTTGCAGATATGTTGTCGCAACTAAATCCTGCCTCATACGACATAAATATAATGTGTGTACATTTTTATATAATTAAATCGTCATTAAGCTAATTAATGAATTAACTAACTTGCAAACCCTCGTTAAACTGTCTTCCCCAATTCAAAATTTGAAATCCTGCCTTCTACCTAAACCCTTGACCAACGTTTTAACTATCATTCCTTTCTTCCTTAGCCATTGGTTAGCCATCGTAGAACCAACAGAGGCAGCATCAACCTCTAGCGAACCCTTGACACCACTTTACCCAAGCCGACCACCTATAGCCAAAATAAAAACCAACAACGCCCAACTCCACTTTTTCCCATTCAACCCTAACTATATACTGACCATTGTTGTTCGCCAAACCACCACCCAATGATGCGGCGTCACCCCCTCTGGGTTTTCCAGCCGCGAAGAGCCTCCAAGTGCCACTAATGGTCGGAAATTGGTGAAAAAATGATTTCCATACGATGACAAATCCCATCCACCTCGCTCCTCCTTACCCCAATCAATTCCTACCGATAATTTACCCTTTCCAATCTGCTCAACTTTCACGTATTAAATTCTATGATTTAGCCTAGAGTAGAGGATTAAATTTTGGTCCTAGGATGATGACTTGAGAAAATAGTGGCTAGTGGAAATAAGATTTGTGTTTAGAGTTATGGAATTAAGTTTTGAGTGCTTATATAGACATATAAAACACTATTAACCACTATTCATCTCAAATATTTTCCAAGCTAAAATATACGCATGTTGACTGATGTTCCTAGCTGGCTACCCCTATTCCAGAATCAATGGAATTAGTTTCGAGACTCGGTTCTATCATATTTAACAATTCTGCTTTTATAATTTTAAATCATTTAATGTTATTCATTTATATCACGTACGATAACATAATAAATTTAGTCGCTACTGAACTTGGAATCTTACAATAATTTACTGTTCTAGATCCTATTAAACTAGTTTCATTGAATTGCGATACTATTTGCAAAATAGTTATTTTTATATGCAAATAAAATCAATTTATTATCAATCAATTTCAAAGCGCTCTAACTCATTAGTAAAGATTTATTATTATCGTACATATTCAAGTACGATTTTACATAACTTCAACTCAATTTAAATTCAATATTTACAGTTTAAAGTCAATACAACATTCTAATTCTCAATCAAATTAAATTAAATTCATTAAATGCCAAAATAAATCATTTTTAACATATAAATTAAATAAATATTCATGTGTTAAAAATTCGGATAGTTACAGTGGATAAAGTAGTGCTTAAATCATCAGCAAGTGAAAGCCTAACATTAGAAGCCGAGTGGATTGCTTCGGCCTTTAGACATTTCAGTTTGGAAATAAGATTCAATATCCTTGGACTTCATCTACATTTGCCAAGGTTAAGGTAGGGGAATTAAAATATATGGGTTATGGTGGATAAACTAATCAAGAGTTCTCATTTCATTCCCATATAGTCAACTAGGACAACAACTATATCGGCTGAGTTGCTCGAAGAACATAGTTAGACTGCATGGAGTTCCTAGTAGTATTGTTAGTGATAGTGAAGCACTGTTCACTAGAAAGTTCTTGATGAGTCTGCAGACTACAGTAGGTCCTAAGCTTAACAAGAGTACCATATATTTTTCATAGGCAGACAAGCACACAAAGAGAGTCAATAACGTACATGAGGATTTATTGATAGCTTATGCAACAACCACTATTTTATGTCATAGTAATTAATGAATCAATTAATTAATAAAATAAGTGGATGAAGTCATTATCTATGGGTTGTAACATTGTACCCATAGGGATTTTATGATTAATTTGCGCATGTAGTTTGTAAGAACCAAAGTTAAAACAAAAAAGATATCAATTTAAAAAAACATAAAAAAATAATAATATAAGGCATGGGTCGACCCCCAAAGGGTATGGTCGACTCGTGAAAGTGCATAAGCAAAAAATCGCCTAGGTTTAATGAATCCGAGAATTTTAATTTTAGGCCGATGTGGCCTATTCCGGTGCGTTGGATTTGAGATTCGACGGTCCTAATCCTATTAGTGACGTGGCTATCTTGGACTAAATCTGTAAATTCAACGGTTTGAGATCCCTAGATTACATTATGAATAGACCCCTAGACTTAGGTATTCACTCACAACACAATCATTTCCTTTCTTTGGGTTCTCTTTTCTGAGACGAACCTAAACTTAATTTTTTTTGGGAAAATGATTTATAAAATAAAATATTTATAATCCACTTAGGTGGCGAGATCCATGAAGAAATAGTTTAGGACCATAGGTGAGTATACTAATCATTTAGATTATAACTAGTTTAAATTTTTAGGGTTTTTAATAGCTTAGTTATAGTTTTTCCAATAGTTTTTAGTGGCTCTTTTCTGTTAGTAGTTTATTATTTATCTTATAGTTTCTTTACTTTATTTAAGTTTTATAAGTTTATTTTTTTAGTCTTTTTCCTTAATATCTACTTCTCTCAGTTATTTCAGTATTTATGCAATTTTTTTCTTAGAGTTGTAAATGTTAGTTTACAGATGTAGTTTTTAATCTGTTACTTACGCGTAAAATAGAATAATGACACAAAACTTCACAAATATGGATTAGATTAGAAGGAACTTAATTTAAAGTAAAAACATGTAGAAATTGATGATTTATAGTAAAAAGGAATTAGACTAAATTAGGTAGATTTACAAAGATTTGCAATGAATTATGACCAACAATGTAATTCATAAGAAGCAGAAAGATAAGCATATTATTATGATAATAAAGAACAAAAAGACCATAACAAAAATAAGAATAATAAAACTGATTATGACACTAGCAATAGCATTGCTTAGTTAGGAACTAGGACAATATGTTAGGCCTAAATCTAGGATTAGGCCGAGAAAAAGAGAAAACACAACTTATCAATCAGGACCTGTACCGGCCACATTCATTTTCAGACAAGATCTGATGTTATTAGGAAGACCTGGCACAGTGATGCAAAATTGAGGTAAATAAGAGGTTAAAAGAATAAAATTGGATTGGGGCGCAAAATCATTGTTTGTTTGTTAGGACCCGTCAGACCACCTCCTCTTTAAAATGGGATCGGATGAACTCGGGAAAATCGGGCATGCTTAGTTGACATAGCAATATAAGAGGTCAATAGAGTTTGATTAGCAGGTCATTTTCTATTTTTTGAGCGTTTAGACTTCGATTAAGGACTGCTATGACATGCGCTAGTTTACATGTCTTCATTCCAGTGTGCAGGACCTACTGGTGGCACGTTACCACGATGATAGGTCACAAGATGGCAACAAAAAAAGGGTAAGAGTCGATCAAAGAGCAAAATTAGGAAAGCTAATTCAAACCAAATGAATTCAGAATAGTAAAGTGCAAATGATTAAAGAAGAAACTCAGTTTATTAAAATCCATCTTATTTGTACGCATACATATAACCGTTACTAATTCTATCATTTTACCTTACTTGTCATGCTAGTAATTACTTTATTCACCGGACTTTACGTATGATATACTCCTCTTTCTTCTCTTTTCCCCCGTTCAGGCTCATAGGGTTGATATTGATTATTCTGGATTTCTCGACGAAGCGTGCTTGTTGGATTTCATTTCTAATTACAGATGTATTCCTTTTTCTTTTATCGCCTTCAATTGGTTGGTTTGTACTATTACTTAAGAGGAGAATTTATGTTATATATCAAATATTCGTTTGAGGCTGAGTGCAACATGTGATTTGTTTCACGACATGGTATTATTATTATAACTTGATGTTGGTTTCTGAAATAAAGAATATTTTTCTAAAATAAATAATAAGTTATGCTTTCTTTATTTTTTTCGCTATATCTAGTTTACATGTCTTGTATAATTTTTCCTTTGTGATGTTTATGCTACACCTACAAACGCTGCGCATTCTTTAGTGTTCCTTCTTGGTGTAAAGGGGTATGAGGTGTCTAATTTAGTATCAGAGCCAGTATCAAAGCCTAAGATTAATGGATTCCTAAAAAAACTTATTTAAAAAGTGAATGATTTCTAAAGAAAATATATTTTCAAAACTCCTTATTTTAAAATTATTAAGAGTTTTATTCCCTTAAGTCGGTAAAACCTTCATTTTACTCCTTTGAATCTTAATTTCTATTTTTTACTCTTGCATAGTATGACAGATGCCTCTATTCTTTCAGAGGGCATAACTATGCCTGCCTGGTTCCGTAGATACCTTCAAGCCATGACACTAGTAAATCAGCCACATAAACCAGTGTAAGATTCAGAACTAGCTGGTGGAGCTTCGGGCTAACCACCAGCGATAACTTATTTCCATCGACTTTGGAAGGATTTTTTTAACCTTGCCAGTAAGACATTTTTGGAGACTAAGACTCTTGCTGAGGCTCAAACATGGTTATGTAGTATAAGGAGATTTTCTACCTTACTAGACTCATAGATCAAGACAAAGTTCAGCTTACCTCACGGCAATCGAAGGAGGAGGCTTTCTATTGATGAGACGTCACGGAGACCGAGGCTAGAGCTATGGATTGGGATTGAGTCAAGGAAAGGTTCAAGGGGAAGTTCTTATCTCAAGCAGAGGAAGGAGTGCAATTAGAAAGGTTCATTCGATTGAGATAAGGAGTCTTATACATCAAAGAATACATCAACCAATTCAATAAGTTGTCTTTGTTTGGGTTAGATATGATTAATACACCCCATGAGAAGGCTATTCAGTTTGCGAAGGGCTTAAACCAACCCCACCAAGGGTTAGCGCATTGTCTTATGTGCCCATTGGGGCTGCGTTTGAGTCCTTAGTAGAGATGACATTGATATCAAATAACAGTAGTGAGGAAGTTAAGGAAGTGAACGAGATTCCAAAGGCAGTTGAGACCAAGAAGAAATGGTGGAAGGATAAAAAGAATAAGTAGAAAGGCAGTGGTATGTAAAAGGGGCAGATGTAGAAAGACAAATAGTGCCATAATTGTGGTTTGGAGGGTTACTATGGTAAAGATTGTAAGAGGGATACCATGAGAGGAAGTGCTGCAATTGCACTCAAACTAAACATCTTAGTAGAGCATGCCCTCAGAAAGTGGGGCACAGAGAAGTAGTGCACATATTGCGCAGGTTCAACCGTCAGACAAAGCACCATCAATTAGTGAGCAAGATAAAGGTAGGAAGATATTATTTGAAGGTTTTATTACTCTTTCTAATTTTCCCATTCGATCATCTTTTGATTTGCGAGTGTCATACTTCTTTATTTCTAACTCTTTAGTTGATCATTTGCACTTGAGTATATCATTAGTTTCAGACCCAATAGTAGTCTCAAACCCCACAAAAGGATCGATACACTTGTCTATAATTTGTAGGGTTTTTAAGGATTTTCATATTAGGCTTAGAGTTGAATGTAATGCCTATATTTTGGGATTTTCTAGGTACAGATTAATACTTGGTATGGAATGGCTAGCATTGTATGGAGCTATTCTACGAGAGGAGAGTCATCATATTAGAGAGTTGTTGTGGCCGAACACTCAAGATATCTTGTGACCTATAGGGGTCATTTATTCCCTCGATTCATCTTCAATCGATATAAATTTTGTTCACTGAGAGAGTTTCCAGACGTCTCCGAGGAGTTAGGGGTTTACCCCTAAGTGAAAGATCGATTTTATGATCTATTTGAGTGATAATGCTAAGCCTGTAGCATCAGCCTTTCGTGATATGACCCTTAAGGAGAGGAAGGAATTATGTAGGAAAATCAGTGAGCTTGTAGAGAAGGGTTTTATTCGATGTTACATTTCTGAGTGCGGAGAACCAGCCGCCTTTGCTATATAGGTGAATGATTCCCTCAGGCTTTGCATTGATTATAGAGAGTTGAATAAGCTCATGGAGAAGAATTGTTATTTACTCCTTAGGATCAGTGATCTTTTCGATCGATCAATTGGCACCTCCATGTGATCTCAACTAAACCTAGCTATTAGGTTTCATCAACTCCGAGTTGTAGATGATAGTATTGATAAGACAACATTTAGGACACCATACAGGTTTTTAAAGTGGTTGACCATGTCGTTTGGACTGACCAATGCCCCGACATACTTCATTGATTTGATGAGTCGAGTCTTCCGGGAAGTTTATTGTAACTTTGTTGTGGTGTTTGTGGATGAAATTTTTGCTTCTCTAATAGTAGAGAATAGCATGTTGTTCATCTTAAAAAGGTTTTAGGCACCCTTAGAAAGCATAAGTTGAAAGCTAAATTTTCGAAGCGGCAACTTTAGCGACATGAGGTGCGATTCTTAAGGCACATGGTATCAACAGAAGGGCCAGTATGGTTCTCATTAAAGTAGTTGCAGATCAAGATTGGAAGGCCTTCAAGAACTCCATCGAAGTAAAATGATTTTTAGGTTTGGCCGGATATTGTAGAAAGTTCATTAAAGATTTTTCTATGATACCAGCACTGCTTATTCACTTGACCAAGAAGAACTTAACATTGGTATGTGGCATAGCATATAAGGATTCCTTCATAATGCTTAAGTGAGCCCTTATTAGTGCATCAGTGTTGATGTTACCTGATAGAGTTAAGCCTTTTACTGTATACACTAATACATGTGATACTGGCCTTAGGGAGGTGTTGATGCAAAAGGGGAGGGTATTGTGCTATGAAAATAGACAATTGAGGACCCATGATAAGAAATATCATACGCACAATCTAGAGTTAACTACTATATTTGTTTCTATTAAGCAGTGGGGGCATTAATTATTAAGAGAGAGGTTCGAGTTCTACACGGACCATAAATTGCTGAAGTACTTATTATCTCGGAAAGGTTTGAACCTAAGACAACATCTTTGGATGAAGTTCCTTGCATCATATGACTTTATGATATCTTATACCCTTGAAAAGGCTAATGTAGTTGCCGACACACATAGTAGGAAGAGGGCAGACCTTCGCCCAATATTTGAGGGTGGAAGAGCTTAGAGTTCATTTCTACTTTTGATTTCAAGCCTTCTGTGGACTTTACCCAAGGATTGTTAGCATCGCTTGAGATTTGGCATATGCTCATAGATTGTATTGGCTCGAGATAATGTGAGGAACATGAGCTAATGGATATTTTCAAGAGGATTTACTGAGGAGAAGCCTTATGACATCTCCAACGTTACTCCGTAGATGATAGATAATGGCTTAGAAGAGATGGTAGACTTTGCATCCCCCGCACTGGTGACTTGGTGAGCGCAGTATGAGAAGAGGCACATCACTCTCAAATGACAATTCAATCAGATGGTGAAAAATATATAAAGAGACATAAAGAGAGTGTTTTACTGGATCAGTATGAAGGACATAGTTGATTATGCGACTAAGTGCTTGGTTTGCCAAAGAGTAAAGAAGGAATGAAAACCTGGCGGAACGATCCAACCATTAGAAATGCCACGATAGAAGTGGGAGATTGCATCTATGGATTTCATAGACGGGTTGCCTTGATCTCAGAAGCGCAATACCAGTATTTGGGTAATATAGATAGATTAGCAAAGAGTAGCCACTTCACTCCAGTCAAGAGTAAGAGGATGATATTTTGGTTAGCATCAATGTACGTCAAAGAGATTGTTCGACTCCATGGAATACCTACCAGCATTGTGAGAGATAAATATCCTATTTTCACTAGCGAATTTTAGAGAAGCTTGCAAAAGGCACTAAGAACTCATCTTAGATTAAGTATGGACTATCACCATCAGACTGGTGAATATTCTAAAAGGGTGTATGGGAACCTTTTGAAGGACTTTATGGACGACAATTGTAACGACCGGATTTTCAGCCGTTGAATTCTGAATGTTTAAATTTGTTTTAAATAATTTATTTGAATTATATATAGGAATTTGTTTAATAAAAACGATATTTAAACGTATAATTTATAATATAATTTAATTCGAGTTTAAAATGGCGCGGTAGTTTGAATATTCGATTTCAAATTTCAAATGAATGTATAGGATTCAAAATATATCGAATTTTAGCAAAACAAGAAATATTTGAATCTGTTTGAAAATATCTTTCCAACGAATGTGAAAAATCCAGATTTCATAGCGGGAATAAAAAGTTACGTCTAAATCAAATTTTCAAATAGTCGCTATGGAATCGTATATAAGCCATAACGGTTATTTAAATATATTTAAATATTGGTTATGAATTTGGGCAAGGTTCTTTTGAGGTGTAGTTATAACTTAATTTTTAGAATTTTACTATAATTTTTAATTAATTAAATACGCAACTTTTTATTTGGAGTATTTTGCACTCTATATCGATATTTTGGGGTTTCATAATATAAGTTGAACTACCGATATTATTGTATTTTTGAGATCATAGTACCTCGCTGGATACGACCGTATTTTTATTTCTGTCCATAAGGGTTCATATATATAAGCGATTTCTTTTATAACGGTACGCTGAAACTTAAGAAGAAAAATAAAATATAAAGGAAACCACCTTACCCTATATGCTTCAGAACATCGTTCCTTGCAAGCCATCTCAACACCGTGCCCCCCAAGGCATTTCAATTCCGTGTAGATCAAGCCACTTCATTCACGTGCGTGCCAAGCCATTTTGTCCTATAAATATACCCTGCTCCATTATCGTTTCTTAGCAAGGAAAAATCAAACCAAAAGCACCCCTTTCTTTTCCATTATTCAAAATCCAATACAAAGTAATATCAGTCTTCCCGTCCATTTCAGTAGACCTTCCTTTTTCTTTCAAAATTAAACTCGAATCCAAATCTCCATGAAATCAATGTTTAATTTGTTAAAATCCGAAGACTTAGAACTTCGACCTAGTGTTTTTATTAAGGGTTCGTTGTTGGAGTTTCTACCGTCGTTCTGATCTAGGCTAGGGGCCATTACTATTGTCAACGGGAAGGGGGGAGGCGGAGCTGTCTTCCTGGTGGGTGTAGCAGCCTCTAAATCACCATAGGTGGCAGGATTGTGATGAGGAGCGTGATGTCGAGTTCGGTAGAAGGAGCATCAGTTCGAACCCTTGACAGTGCTGATGCCATGTCGGAGTAGATGAGGGCTAAACGTTGGTAATGATGTTGGTTGGTTTTGGGTAATGCGGAAGTACAGTTGTGGTAGGAAGTTTGGTGATGATGGAAGAGGGAGTTTGCGGTGAGAGTTGTTGGAAGTGGGAGGCTGAACCGATATTCATGAAGAAAGAGGAAGAGCTGTATTTGTTTAAATGAGAAGTTGGTTTTGTTTTGCTAAGGGATGAAGTGGTGCTGCGGTTTACAGAAGGAGATTTTGGTCCAAACATGATTAATAAGTTTAAAGCATGGTTTAATATTTATAACCACGGCGGAGAGATAAAGCAACAGTGTGGAAACAATAATTGGCAATGGGATAAGGTTTCGTATTCTTATATTGATGCCTGAAGGAAGAAGAGAAAAAGGATTTTAAATGAAGGTTAAGGAATGTTATGCAAGGCATTTAAAGGTTTGGTGGTTGGTTTTCATATGATGGGGATTAACGTTTAAAAAAAAAATTAGCGGAGCAAGTTAGGCATCTGGATTGGCACAGTAGTGGGTTGCTACATGAATGGCAATGTGGTTTTGCTGCTTCAAGAGGGCGTCACGGCTACCTTGGTAAACGAATGAAAGAAAGGTAGTTAGGCCATAATTTAATTTCATTAATTATGGTAATTAAAAGTCTAATGATATATTAGTCAATTATAAATTAATCTAATTCATAGTAAATGTATAATAACTATGACTAATTCGGTTTTGATTAGAATTGGATGAACAAAACTACGTTGGAAGCATAACGACAAGATCTTCGTTGTGGAACCATTGTGGTGGAGAACAAAAATACTAGAATTTCGTGTTAAAATCAATCGCTTGTTTGATTATAAACGAATGAAAGCAGAACCTCAACTGCAAGCCGAGGTGAGTACATTCACTAACTCAAACTCGTTAATATTTTTTATAAACGAGTTTTAAATTTATTTATAGTTATTTTATTCTGTGTGATGGTTGTTTGGATGAATTGGTTGAAATGGTTGATCGTTGATCGATTTATTAATACGGTTTACTATGATATTTCACATTTTATGTGAAATTAATATTATTGATGTTATTAACGTTTGTGGATGCAGGGAAACAGGTTGGAGGAATCCAACTGGATTCCTCAACATTTATATTACTGTTTTTGTTTATTTGTTATATGGTGTGTGATATAGCCTGTGATTGATCATGTTGTGTTTGACTACCATTGGCCCTAGAATTTTGGGTATTTTAAATACGTAAAATATTTTTTAAAAATGGAAGAAGAACTTGAGTTTTTAAAAGAGAAATTTATTTCCAAGATATAAATAAAATTCAAATAAACTTAATAGTAACTTGTTTAAATCAAACAAGAAGTTGTTTATAAACGATGTTTATAAATTAGTAAAGGTATTATCTTGAGATAAAATAAAATATAAATTCAAGTTTGAATTTATAAATGGGAAGTGGGAACCGGTTTTGAAATCGATAGGTGTAACTGGATTTGAGTGTAGCGATTTTAAAGGGAAATATAAGGAGTTTTAAATTAGAAGGAATAGAATTAAGATTTTATGAATGATTTTACCATTTGAAGATAATAAAGAGAATTTAGACTTTTAAGATATGAAGCCAAATGAATTTATATATAGAAGAAATATTATTTACATTTGAAGTGAACAATGGTTTAAAGTAAATATTTTACAAATAAAATATCTGTAAAGGAAATTAGATTGGAAATATGAATACAAACTAGAATTTGAGTGAGAAAGGGAAATGGTTAATCGGTTCAAAAGAAACGACGAGTTTTATTTCAAAGTTCAAAATATATAGTGTGATAACGTTTTTAGATTGTAATGGTTATAAAGGAATTGAAAGGATAAATTCAATGGTGAATTAGAAATTTGAATTTACCTGAAATGGTAAATAAAAATTCTGAAGTTCAGAATATAAATCGAATATAGAGTATTCGATTGAGAGTTGTTTATTGGAATTCAATTATATCGAATTTAGGGAAGTAGTTATTTTACTTTCCGTTTGAAACAAATTTAATAACAATTATTTATTTATTTACTTAAATAAATAAATACAAGTTGCATTTTGATAAACCAAATATTTTTAAATAGCGATTTTAAACGCTGCTGTTATAATAAATGTTTTGGTAAATCTAAATAGAAATTTTAACCCTGCCGTTATAATAACTGTTTTAACAGCAATCTTAATGCTATTGTTATAATAAGTGTTCTAAAATTCTAAATAGCGATTGTAACGTTGTTGTTTAAAGAAATGTTCTATAAATCAAATATTGGGAGACAACGATTGTAACGCTGTTGTTAAAAATGAAATGAATTGGTTAATGAGGAATTAAGAAATGGAATGTGGAAGTATTTTCCGATATTAATAATGTATATTTTCTGAATATAGAAAATAAGGATTTGTGAATATTTAGAACTGTTTTCTAACTGGAATAAGAGATATTTTTCTCGAATAGAGAAATTATAATATTGAAAATGTTTTTCAAAGAATCGAGAGGGGAAATCGAGCTTCAAAAAAATACGAAAGATAGGAAATAGGAATTGTAGATGATAATATAATAAGGAATTGATTTAAAGGGGCCGATGTTGATTGATGATTGATCGATCGAATTCCTACCTGGAAATAAGATCGTTGGTTGCACACTTATTTTTCTTTGATAGTAAAACCACTGACTATCGAAATTTTTGAACATTTTTCCGTCGTCAATACGGGGAGACCGGGATCAGATTCATTGTCTGAAAACCACTCTGTATGGGCGTTAGCGTTGCGACCAAATATGATGAAATTAATTGAAGACGGAGTTACGCAAGGGCGATCCTGTTGACGGGGTAGTACCTTCGGTTTGTCCAGTCCCAGGACAACGTGAATGGACGAATGTCTGACAGAGTATATCTAACGGATCGCGTAAGTTGATCACTTCAAACGTACTTACGTTTGGTGGCGGAGGAATTCGTTTCTCTTAACTTTATACCCATGGTATTTTTTGGGGAAATCAATTTGTGATTTAGCGGGTATGACGATGTGGCATTCAAAGTGAATGGTGGTCAGGTGTTCTAAGAGATACGTAATGACCTCAAGCCTCATCAACCCGGAATTGACAAAAATTGGGCAGGAAGCATGGCTATGTGGGTCGCACCCATTAGGATGTATAATCACCTATCTAGAGAAATTCCATTTGATTCTTTAATCTATCGATGTTGTCCCTTTCGGGAAAACGGTTGCTGATCCCAACCGTTGGTGATATACATTCGATACACTCAAGCGAAATGAGTGGTCGGTCATGTGTGGGCCGGGTTGCAAGACGTTCTTGTTGAACCCAGTGTATTCGTCTCTAGAGATACACTATCGGAAGGTGGTCCCATACCTTGTCATGTTGGAAATCCAATCTCCAAAAAGCGCCCTGCAGTTTTTGATTTTATATTATATATGGAGCATGAGATGCAAGCGTTCCACTAGATTTATATTTATTTGATGTAGACATTATTATAATATCACTGGATTTGATATCAAAAATATTTTTGGTTATCGTAAGGTAAAAACCATCCGTGTTTATGTGTGGATCAGTCTTACGATTATCATTTCTTTCGAAAGGATTTTAAAAGTTAAACCAATGGTTGGAGTTTACTCACACCAGTCCCATGACTGACCCAGAGTTTATTTGTTTTGTTTTACCTAAACTCTTGGGTGCCCAAATTCGTACGGGCAGTCAAGTAGTCGGGATTGTACAGATTCACTTGAAAGAGCTTGAAGCAGAGGGCTTCACCAGTTAGCTATAGACTATCATATTTTCCGCTATGTACTATGTTGTATCTGGAAACAGGTGTTTATAACTGTTCCAGAGATAGTTGTTGTGCTCTGATGATGGTATGTATATAAAGTTACTGGTTTGTGTTTCAAAGTTTATGTTATCTAAGATATTTTATTTGTTCCGCTGTGAGTTTGTGATCTTCGTTTTTCTTCATTCTAACTTTTCTTTCTTTCTATTTCTCATCCTCTAACTTCTTTCTAAAAATGATTCGTATTTCTTTGCAATTTGGGTTGGACGTATGGTATGATTAGTCGACTCAAAAGGTACGGAAGTTCAGGTCGTTTCATTTGGTATTAGAGCTGAAGGTTGAGTAGTAACCTTGTCTCTGTGGCGTGACTCAATAGAGATGGGGTTAGTAACACCCTAGATTGAGTTTGACTGTATATATATGAGCGCGTATTTGTAAATTTGATATAAAATTGTTTTATTGTGTTGGTTGGTTTGTTGAGTGGTCTATGAATTCTGGTCGATACAAGATGTACAACTGTATCGATAGGTGTTTCTAAACTCTCGAACAGAACAATTCGATACAGTATTGTTTTAAAATGGGTAAATGAAGTAATTTGCCCAAAAACTATTTTCATATAAAAGGAATAATTTCTGAATTATTATATATGAATGTGTTGATTGTTATTATAATCAAATGGAATTATTAAATATTGAAATGGTTATATATATAACCAAATGTAACTTGTATATGGGAAGCATACATAAATAAGATGAACTGAAATTTAATTCAAACCAGAATTTGGAATTTAAATTCCGGGAATTTAGAAATATTTTTTGAAGTATTTTTAAAAAGTAATATAACATTACTTTGAAGAATTTTTGAATAAGAATGATTTTAAATGGATTTTTAAAGGGATTAAGTACTGAAATCACTTAGTGGCAAGAAAATAATTCTGATAATGGGTCGCGACATTATCGGTGTTCATTTTCAAGTTTCTGAGTGATGGATTGCTACCATGAAAATTTGTTGATTGGAATTTAGTTTTAAAAGAACAAGTTATTTATATAAAATCCAAGTGTTTTGGATTTGCAAAAGATTATAAATATGTGTATAAATATATATGATTTCATACTAATTTGAAATAAAACCCAGGAATTTGAATTCTGAAATTAAAATTTAACTAACACAAGTTGAATAGATTGAAATGGCAAAAATGTACCTTAAGTTAAACAAATTGGACTGGATTGAAAATAATCCCGAACGAAATTAAATAAAGAGAAATGTTGATTTTCGAAATATGAATATAAATTCGACCTATGTATAAACAAGTTGAATATATATTGGATGCTGTTGTTTGGAATTAAACTGTGATCTCAAGCAGAATAAGAGGGTTGGTTTTTGGAAATAGAACTCAGTTTGGATTAGTGAATAGGAGTGAACTAATCAGAAAGTTAAAGACCGAAGGTTGGATTGATTTGGAACCAATTGGGAATATGTATGTATGCTGAGCAGATATTGGATGGAAGCAAATGCAAGAGATAGAAGTATGCCCGACAAAAAGATACATGTTTACAATATTACTTGGGTTTGATGGTTTATGGGCCTATAGGGCAAGCCACTTGGCTTTTTGATTTTCTTTTGGATTGGAGAAGGCCTAGAAAGGCGAGTTGTGGTTGTACCGATTGAGCCGTGCAGAGGAGATGCTGTCGAAATTTTTTAGAATCTAAAGTGTTAGAAAATTTTCAGAATTTTTGAAAATTTTCGTTAGTAAGAATAAATTAATATTTTAAATGGAAATAAATTGGTCCAGTTAAACTGAAATTAAGAAGTGAACAAAAATGATTTTTAGACCTAGTTAATAGGGTATGTAGCATTTTTCCTAACTTAGCAATTTCAGGGACGAAATTATTTTTAGGGGGAAGGAATGTAACGACCGGGATTTTCAACCGTTGAATTCTGAATATTTAAATTTGTTTTAAATATTTTATTTGAATTATATATAGGAATTTGTTTAATAAAAATGATATTTAAACGTTTAATTTATAATATAATTTAATTCGAGTTTAAAATGGCGTGGTAGTTTGAATATTCGATTTCAAATTTCAAATGAATGTATAGGATTCAAAATATATCGAATTTTAGCGAAACAATAAATATTTGAATCTGTTTGAAAATATCTTTCCAACGAATGTGAAAAATCCAGATTTCATAGCGGGAATAAAAAGTTACGTCCAAATCAAATTTTCAAATAGTCGCTATGGAATCGTATATAAGCCATAACGGTTATTTAAATATATTTAAATATTGATTGCGAATTTGGGCAAGGTTCTGTTGAGGCGTAGTTATAATTTAATTTTTAGAATTTTACTATAATTTTTAATTAATTAAATACGCAACTTTTTATTTGGAGTATTTTGCACTCTATATCGATATTTTGGGGTTTCATAATATAAGTTGAACTACTGATATTATTATATTTTTGGGATCGTAGTACCTCGCTGGACACGACCGTATTTTTATTTCTGTCCATAAGGGTTCATATATATAAACGATTTCTTTTATAACGGTACGCTAAAACTTAAGAAGAAAAATAAAATATAAAGGAAACCACCTTACCCTGTACGCTTCAGAACATCGTGCCTTGCAAGCCATCTCAACACCGTGCCCTCCAAGGCATTTCAATTCCGTGTAGATCAAGCCACTTCATTCACGTGCGTGCCAAGCCATTTTGTCCTATAAATATACCCTGCTCCATTATCGTTTCTTAGCAAGGAAAAATCAAACCAAAAGCACCCCTTTCTTTTCCATTATTCAAAATCCAATACAAAGTAATATCAGTCTTCCCGTCCATTTCAGTAGACCTTCCTTTTTCTTTCAAAATTAAACTCGAATCCAAATCTCCATGAAATCAATGTTTAATTTGTTAAAATCCGAAGACTTAGAACTTCGACCTAGTGTTTTTATTAAGGGTTCGCTGTTGGAGTTTCTACCGTCGTTCTGATCTAGGCTAGGGGTCGTTACTGTTGTCAACGTGAAGGGTGGGGGCGGAGCTATCTTCTTGGTGGGTGTGGCGGCCTTTAACTCACCGTAGGTGGCGGGATTGTGGTGAGGAGCGTGATGTCGAGTTCGGTAGAAGGAGCATCAGTTCGAACCCTTGACAGTGCTGATGCCATGTCGGAGTAGATGAGGGCTAAACGTTGGTAATGATGTTGGTTGGTTTCGGGTAATGCGGAAGTACAGTTGTGGGAGGAAGTTTGGTGATGATGGAAGAGGGAGTTTGCGGTGAGAGTTGTTGGAAGTGGGAGGCTGAACCGATATTCATGAAGTAAGAGGAAGAGCAGTATTTGTTTAAATGAGAAGTTGGTTTTGTTTTGCTAAGGGATGAAGTGGTGCTGCAGTTTACAGAAGGGGATTTTGGTCCAAACATGATTAATAAGTAAGGTTAAAGCATGGTTTAATATTTATAATCACGGCGGAGAGATAAAGCAACAGTGTGGAAACAATAATTGGCAATGGGATAAGGTTTCGTATTCGTATATTGATGCCTGAAGGAAGAAGAGAAAAAGGATTTTAAATGAAGGTTAAGGAATGTTATGCAAGGCATTTAAAGGTTTGGTGGTTGGTTTTCATATGATGGGGATTAACGTTTAAAAAATAATAATTAGCGGAGCAAGTTAGGGATCTGGATTGGCACAGTAGTGGGTTGCTACATGAATGGCAATTTGGTTTTGCTACTTCAAGAGGGCGTCACGGCTACCTTGGTAAACGAATGAAAGAAAGGTAGTTAGGCCATAATTTAATTTCATTAATTATGGTAATTAAAAGTCTAATGATATATTAGTCAATTATAAATTAATCTAATTCATAGTAAATGTATAATAACTATGACTAATTCGGTTTTGATTAGAATTGGATGAACAAAACTACGTTGGAAGCATAACGACAAGATCTTCGTTGTGGAACCGTTGTTGTGGAGAACAAAACTACTAGAATTTCGTGTTAAAATCATTCGCTTGTTTGATTATAAACGAATGAAAGCAGAACCTCAACTGCAAGCCGAGGTGAGTACATTCACTAACTCAAACTCGTTTATATGTTTTATAAACGAGTTTTAAATTTATTTATAGTTATTTTATTCTGTGTGATGGTTGTTTGGATGAATTGGTTGAAATGGTTGATCGTTGATTGATTTATTAATACGGTTTACTATGATATTTCACATTTTATGTGAAATTAATATTATTGATGTTATTAACGTTTGTGGATGCAGGGAAACAGGTTGGAGGAATCCAACTGGATTCCTCAACATTTATATTACTGTTTTTGTTTATTTGTTATATGGTGTGTGATATAGCCTGTGATTGATCATGTTGTGTTTGACTACCATTGGCCCTAGAATTTTGGGTATTTTAAATACGTAAAATATTTTTAAAAATAGAAGAAGAACTTGAGTTTTTAAAAGAGAAATTTATTTCCAAGATATAAATAAAATTCAAATAAACTTAAAATAGTAACTTGTTTAAATCAAACAAGAAGTTGTTTATAAACGATGTTTATAAATTAGTAAAGGTATTATCTTGAGATAAAATAAAAATATAAATTCAAGTTTGAATTTATAAATGGGAAGTGGGAACCGGTTTTGAAATCGATAGGTGTAAGTGGATTTGAGTGTAGCGATTTTAAAGGGAAATATAAGCACTTTTAAATTAGAAGGAATAGAAATAAGATTTTATGTATGATTTTACCATTAGAAGATAATAAAGAGAATTTAGATTTTTAAGATATGAAGCCAAACGAATTTATATATAGAAGAAATATTATTTACGTTTGAAGTGAACAATGGTTTAAAGTAAGTATTTTGCAAATAAAATATCTGTAAAGGAAATTAGATGGGAAATATGAATACAAACTAGAATTTGAGTGAGAAAGGGAAATGGTTAATCGGTTTAAAAGAAACGACGAGTTTTATTTCAAATTTCAAATTTCAAAATATAAAGTGTGATAACGTTTTTAGATTGGAATGGTTATAAAGGAATTGGAAGGTTAAATTCAATGGTGAATTAGAAATTTGAATTTACCTGAAATTGTAAATAAAAATTCTGAAGTTCAGAATATAAATCGAATATAGAGTATTCGATTGAGAGTTGTTTATTGGAATTCGATTATATCGAATTTAGGGAAGTAGTTATTTTACTTTCCGTTTGAAACAAATTTAATAACAATTATTTATTTATTTACTTAAATAAATAAATACAAGTTGCATTTTGATAAACCAAATATTTTTAAATAGCGATTTTAAACGCTGCTATTATCATAAATGTTTTGGTAAATCTAAATAGAAATTTTAACGCTGCCATTATAATAACTGTTTTAACATCAATCTTAACGCTATTGTTATAATAAGTGTTCTATAATTCTAAACAGCGGTTGTACCGCTGTTGTTTAAAGAAATGTTCTATAAATCAAATATTGGGAGACAGCGATTGTAACGCTGTTGTTAAAAATGAAATGAATTGGTTAACGAGGAATTAAGAAATGGAATGTGGAAATATTTTCCGATATTAATAATGTATATTTTCTGAATATAGAAAATAAGGATTTGTGAATATTTAGAAATGTTTTCTAACTGGAATAAGAGATATTTTTCTCGAATAGAGAAATTATAATATTGAAAATGTTTTTCAAAGAATCGAGAGGGGAAATCGAGCTTCAAAAAAAAACGAAAGATGGGAAATGGGAATTGTAGATGATAATATAATAAGGAATTGATTTAAAGGGGCCGATGTTGATTGATGATTGATCGATCGAATTCCTACCTGGAAATAAGATCGTTGGTTGCACACTTATTTTTCTTTGATAGTTAAATCACCGACTATCGAAGTTTTTGACCATTTTTCCGTCGTCAATACGGAGAGACCAGGATCAGATTCATTATCTGAAAACCACTCTGTATGGGCATTAGCGTTGCGACCAAATATGATGAAAATAATTGAAGACGGAGTTATGCAAGGGCTATCCTGTTTACGGGGTAGTACCTTCGGTTTGTCCAGTCCCAGGACAACGTGAATGGACGAATGTCTGACAGAGTATATCTAACGGATCGCGTAAGTTGATCTCTTCAAACGTACTTACGTTTGGTGGCGGAGGAATTCGTTTCTTTTAGCTTTATACCCGTGGTATTTTTTGGGGAAATCAATTTGTGATTTGGCGGGTATGACGATGTGGCATTCAAAGTGAATGGTGGTCAGGTGTTCTAAGAGATACGTAATGACCTCAAGCCTCATCAACCCGGAATTGACAAAAATCGGGCAGGCAGCATGGCTATGTGGGTCGCGCCCATTAGGATGTATAATCACCTATCTAGAGAAATTCCATTTGATTCTTTAATCTATCGATGATATCCCTTTCGGGAAAACGGTTGCTGATCCCAACCATTGGTGATATACATTGGATACACTCAAGCGAAATGAGTGGTCGGTCATGTGTGGGCCGGGTTGCAAGACGTTCTTGTTGAACCCAGTGTATTTGTCTCTAGAGATACACTATCGGAAGGTGGTCCCATACCTTGTCATGTTGGAAATCCAATCTCCAATAAGCGCCCTGCAGTTTTTGATTTTATATTATATATGGAGCGTGAGATGCAAGCGTTCCACTAGATTTATATTTATTTGATGTAGACATTATTATAATATCACTGGATTTGATATCAAAAATATTTTTGGTTATCGTAAGGTAAAAACCATCCGTGCTTATGTGTGGATCGGTCTTACGATTATCATTTCTTTCGAAAGGATTTTAAAAGTTAAACCAATGGTTGGAGTTTACTCACACTAGTCCCATGACTGACCCAGAGTTTATTTTGTTTTGTTTTCCCTAAACTCTTGGGTGCCCAAATTCGCACGGGCAGTCAAGTAGTCGGGATTGTACAGATTCACTTGAAGGAACTTGAAGCAGAGGGCTTCACCAGTTAGCTATAGACTATCATATTTTCCGCTGTGTACTATGTTGTATCTGGAAACAGGTGTTTATAACTGTTCCAGAGATAGCTGTTGTGCTCTGATGATGGTATGTATATAAATTTACTGGTTTGTGTTTCAAAGTTTATGTTATCTAAGATATTTTATTCGTTTCGCTGTGAGTTTGTGATCTTCGTTTTTCTTCTATTCTAACTTTTCTTTCTTTCTATTTCTCATCCTCTAACTTCTTTCTAAAAATGATTCGTATTTCTGTGCAATTTGGGTTGGACGTGTGGTATGATTAGTCGACTCAAAAGGTACGGATGTTCGGGTCGTTTCAACAATGCAGATCAGCCTTTAACGGTGGAAGATGACTGACAGATTGCTACTTGGACCAGATATGGTGAGAGTGACCACAGAAAAGGTCGATTTAATTAGAATAAGGATGACAACCAAAGATCAGCAAAAATCTTATGCTGATAGGTGGAGGATAGACTTGAAATTCGAAGTTAGAGATTTGGTTTTTCTGAATGTGTCACCACTTAGAAATGTGGTGAGGTTTGGTTTAATAGGGAAGCTTGCCCCTAGAATCGTTGGACCATTCCCTATTGTAGCCAAGTTTGGAAGTTGGTGCACAGAGTTAGACTACTCGATAGACTTTCGGGTGTTCATAACACATTTCATGTCTCACACTTGTGAAAGTACTTGCATGATTTAGCTAAGGTATCGAGTGCAGTCTACTTGAGGAGGTAGAGGTTGAGCGAGAGGTGTTTGTTCGTCGCATGCATACATGGATTCTAGGTCATGAAGTGAAGAGGCTCAGGAACAAAGAGGTGAGTCTTGTTATGATTAAGTAGGGAGACGAGGCAGATAAAGCTACGTGGGTGGCGGAAGGGAAAATGCATATTTCATTTCTCTTTCTTTTCGATGGTAAGCTTAGAATCATTCTATCTTTATCATTTCCTTAGGTTCTTTCATGTCCTTAGTTAGACTTAGGAAAAACCTATGGATGATAGAAGTGATTGCAATATTTTAATAGAATATGTTATGTATGGTGTGTACGAATGTATTGCAAGTGTTTTCTATTAGATTCAATGGACACATAACACACACTAAGCACTATTAGAGATCAGCTAACTAAAGTACCAACATATTGAATTGTTTGATCGTCCTTCTCCGACGAAGAAGCGAAACATAATCAACTTGAATTCGGGACAGCTATTCGAAATCTTAGGGAAAGACTTGATTTGTTATCTCATGTCTGCTTTTCATGAAAAAAGACCAATTGAAGGGGTGGGTTTCTTCAAACAACAAGGAGTTGAGGCAACTATTCAATCAAATGATATTGAGCATGTTTCCCATCTCTTCTCGAGGAACAAGTGGGGTATTTCTTTGCAAAATTGTGCTCAATTTCATATATGGAAATTCCGCCAAGATCTCTTCGTTAGTTAAGGGAAGAATCAGCACGAATCGGATTTTTTGAGGAACGTATCGAGAGTGGCTTTGATACATTACTCACAACAATCGGATTTTCGCCGTGGTATAATCAAAGGATCTATGCGTGCTCAAAGACGTAAAATAATTATCTTGAAAATATTTCAAGCAAATGCGCATTCCCCACTTTTTTTGGATCGAATAGACAAAACATTTTTTTCGTTTTTTAATATATTTAAAATTAGGAATTGGTTAGGAAGAACCTCAAGATCTCAAATTTATTATTTTGAGCAAGAACATACAAAAGAAAATGAGAAAACGAATAAAGAGAAAAAAGAGGAAAATGCTCGAGGCCCCTTACGAAACTTTCGTTATTGGGTTAGTCGTACACTTCGCATGTTTCTAGCGATTCACATGGTATCATCAAATGATACAAGTCTTAGATAAGAATCTACAACGCACTAATGATGCGAATCAGGCTTTAATGAGTTCTAATATGCAGCGCCAAGCAGTTCCTCTTTCTCGATCCAAGAAGTGCATTGTTGGAACTGGGCTGGAACGCCAAACAGCTCTAGATTCGGGAGTGTCTGTTATAGCTGAATGCGAAGGAAAGATCATTTATACTGATACTCGCAAGATCATTTTATCAAGAAATGGGGACACTATACATATGAAGGTGTGGGCATTTTCATTTCAATTAGATGGTTGACACATTGGACGACTAACATATAATTGTTGCAAATGAATGATGATTGCAACACACATGTAGGATTATCAGTTATTAGTAGGAAACTTGAATATATTTGGATACATGGCATGAGCATATTTGCATAAAAAGGGGGTTGACTGAATTAGTAGACCGCCTAATCTTTTGCATTAGTTAGGGATATACACACTACACTATTGCATAATTACATGAATTACATTAGAAAACTTAAGGATGATGGGTGCTAGTGGATGTTTTTTGAGTAGACGGTTATAGGTATTTGGATGGAAATACTTATCCAATTCTTCTGTCCCTAGAGATTTCGGGTACGAAATCTTTTAGGGAGGGGAGAATGTAATAACTAGGGTTGTTACGGTTGGACCGTTCAACCGTCGAACCGCACTAACCGTTCACACGGTTGTCGTCTACTACGGTAACGGTGATGGTGACAGTTGTAGATTTTGATAACCACGGTAAACCGTACCAACCACACATGATTTTTTTTGTAGTATTTCATAAAAAAGTATATGTTTTTCAATAACTTAAGCTAGAGAAATAACATATATATAAATTATTTGCGTCTTTATTTATAGACAACATGTACATGGATGGTTTGTTTCATAGATAAATAAACTAATTCTAGAATTAATGTTAAAACTTGAATTATTTATGGATAACAATGTAAATTTACAGTAATGGTTGCGATAACGGTTAGATGGTTACGGTAACGGTTATAAAATTTATCAACCGTCAACAACGGTTGCGGTTACGGTTGGAGGTAAAATTGATGGTTGTCGTAATCGTTACACCCGTACTCAAGGCTACCCTCTTAACAATAATTTTAAAAACAAATTTTGTGTCACCCCAAAAAGAGACAATCATGGAAAATAATTCATGGAAAACGCAAGAAGGAGACAGAGGCGGAGATGCTAGAGGGGTTGCGGGTTTGGTTGCGGTGAACATGGCACGAGCGAACTGGTGCGGTGGTAGACGTCTAGATCTGCAACCTGGATGACTGTGCTTGTGTTCGAACTGAAATGAGGGTATACGCGGTTACCGTTTACTACGGTAACGGTGGTGGTAACGGTTGTGGATTTTGATAACCGCGGTAAACCATACCAACCGCACATGATTTTTTGTAGCATTTCATACAAAAATATATGTTTTGTAATAATTTAAGCTAAAGAAATAACATACGTATAAATTGTTTGTGTTTTTATTTATAGACAACATGCACATGGATGGTTTGTTCCATATATAAACAAACTAAATCATAAAGAAAAAAGTTAGAACTTGAATTATTTATGGATAACAATGCAAATTTACGGTAATGGTTGCGGTAACGGTTAGACGGTTATGGTAACGGTCATAAATTATGCTAACCGTCAATAATGGTTTCGGTTACGGTTGGAGGTAAAATTGATGGTTGTCACAACCGTAACACCCCTAGTAATAACCATAGTTTTAAGTCGCACAACTAATTAAAGAGTTAATTAGTTAAATAATTTTATGAAATTATCATAATTAAGCTACGGGAGTTATATCATTGTATATGTGGCAATTTTATGATCAATTTACATATATAGTTGGTAAGAATCATTGTTAAAACGAAAAAGATATCAAACAATCAAAGATTAAAATACAAATGACACGGGTCGACCTACAAAAGTGTTTGGGAGAAAAATAGTCCAAGTACATAACAAATTCAAGAGTTTTAATTTTAGGCCGACATGGCTAGGGGTGAGAATTTATTGATTGAAACCAATTAAACCAACCAAAGCAGTTAAGTTTTGGTCAGTTTGGTCTGGTTTCGTAAGTTAATTGGTTGGTTTTTATTATTATCTTACTTTTGTTTATTGGTCGGGTTTGGTTTTAATATTTGAAAACCGAACCAACCAATTAAACCAAACTTAAAAGCTAATTTATTTAAAAATTATAAAATTGCAACTAAGAATGCTATTATTTACAGTATTTTCATAATGATATTATTTTTTCTTTAGTTTTTGTATTGACGTTTTTAGAATAAGAGTTTGATTTCTAAAATATTTGCATCATATGAACTTAATTATTTGTTTTAATCCTATGTTGTATCAACAACTAGAAAATTTATTTCATTTCAAGATAAATCAAACAAAACAACCAAATATTATAGGTTCGGTTGGTTTGGTTTCAAAAAATATCGATTTGGTTTGGTTAGGCTTATGTTTCTTGAATGGTTATTTTGGTTTCAACATTTTTGATCGATTTGAAACTGAACCAACCATTTGCTCACCTCTAGACCTGGCATATTCTTGTGTGTCAAATTTGAGATCCGATGGTCCTAATCCTATCGGTAACGTGGCCGGCTTGGATTGAATCTGTATCTCCAGTGGTCTAAGATCCCTAGATTACACTATAAATTGAACCTTAGAAATGGCTATTCACTCACAACGCAATCTTTCCCCTTTTGGGTTCTTTCTTCTGAGACGGACCTGAACTTAGATTTTTCTATGGAAAAGTTTTATAAAATAGAATAATGACATAAAACTTCGGAAATATGGATTAGATAAGAAGGAACTTAATATACAATAAATATAAGTAGAAATTGAAATTTTACAATAAAAAAGAATTTGACTAAATTAAGCAGCTTTATTGAGATTTATTGTAAATTATGACCAGTATTGTATTTGTAATTCATAAGAAACAGAAAGATGAGGAAATTATTATGATAATATAAAACAGAAAGATCATAACAAGTAGAATAATAATAAAACCTACTATGATACTAGTAATTTCATTTCTTTTTGTCAGTAACCGAGCCAATAGGTTGGGCCCGGTTCTAGGATTGGGATAAGAATAAAAGTAAATATATATTATCAGTTAGCACCCATTCTAGCTGCATCCCTTTTAAGAAAGCATTTGATGGTCTCAGGAAAACCGAGCATGCTAATGCAGAATCGAGTTAAATAAGAGGTCAAAAGAATAAGATTGGGTTAGGCACAAAACCTTGTTTGTTTGTTAGGATCCGTTCGACCGCTTCCCTTTTAAGGCAAGATCTAATGGTCTCAGGAAGATCGACCATACTTAGGTGACATAATAGTATAAGAGGCTAACAGAGTCTGATTAATAGGACATCTGGTGTTTTCTAAGCATGTATACTTCAATCAAGGACCACTATGATATGGACTAGTTTACATGACTTTTTGCAAGCAGGCAGGACTGACTAGTGGCACGTTATCCTAGGATGGTAGGCCATAGGATTACAACAAAAGAGGGTAAGAATCAATCTAAGGGTAGAATTAGGAAAGCTTATTCAGAACAAAAGAATTTGTAATAGTATAGTGCAAATGATGAAAGAAGAAACTCAGTTTATTAGAAACCATCTAATATGTACATGTACACAAAATTGTTACTATGTCTATCTTTTTACCTTACTTATCATGCTAGTAATTACTCTATTCACTAGATTTTATGTTTGATATACTCTTCTTTCTTCCCTTCCCCTCTTTCAGGGTCACATGATTGATATTGATTGTTCCAGATTTCTTGGAGGAGCGTGCTTATTGGAGTTCATTCCTGATTGCAAATGTATTCCTTTTTCTTTTACACTTTTAGTTGGTTAGTTTGTACTATTACTTGAGAGCGGATTTATGTTATGTACTCTAATGTTCTAATGAGGCTGAGTGATACATGTGGTTTGTTTCATGACATGGTATTATTATTACTACTTGACGTTGGTTTCTGAGATGAAGAATATTTTTTGAAATAAATCATGAGCTATGTTTACTTCATGTCTGCATTGTATCTATTTTACGTGTCTTGTATACTTTAGTCTCCAAGATGTTTCAGTTATACTTACAAACTACACATTCTTTAATATTCCTTCTTGGGTATACTAAGGGGTGCAGGGTGTTTTGCCTTATGTGTTATACTTTGGTGGTTCAAGGATGGACCATTTGCATCTAGTTGAGTTTTCCTATAATAACAACTATCATGCTTATATTTGAGTGGAACCTTCTAGAGCTTTATATAGAAGGTCGTTCTAATCCAACATCTTGGCTAGAGATCGAAGACAGATTAGTCCTAAATCCATATTTGATGATCTAATTCACAAAGAAGATTGAGTTGATCTGGAGTAGGATGAAGGAAGCTCTAAGGCAAAAAATTATGCGAATAAGAGGCGTATGAATCTTGAGTTCTCATTTAGAGATTATGTTTTTATCAAGGTATCATCGGTGAAGGGTTTAATTCAGTTCGGAAGGTTGAGGAAACTGGCACGAAGGTTTGTTGGATTGCATAGAGAGGATAAAAAACTCGTGTATCGAATCAAGTTGGCAAACAAATTTTCCGGTCCAATGCATTTTTCATGTTTCTCAATTTTGGATGTATGTGCACGATCCAAAGACTACTATAAATCCAAGGGTACTGGAAGATTTAGTAGCGTAGCTGAATTTGACTATTGTGAGACAACCAATCTATGTTATGATCAGAGATAAGAAGAGCCTAGGAACAAGATAATCAAATTAGTTAAAAATCTAGTGGAGCGACATGACGAAAGGCTGCATGTGAGGAACATAAAACATGATTACATATACTTTTCCTACGTTGTTGAATGTTATTTCTATATTGTTTTATAGACTAGATTGCTGGTAGGATGTTAGAATTGTTGCATGATTACTATGTATGTTTGTCCTTGTCGAATTTCAAAGGAAAAATTCTTTTAAGGAGGGCAGGATGCAACATCATTAATTTTTAATAAAGCATTATTCAGATTATTTAATTGGATAGATTGAATTTAATAATGTACACAACACCATATCAGCCAATTTGGCACAGATGGATGCGGACATGTAATACGAGTAAAAGCCGTATCATATTTAATGGTGCTCAGATCCGTATCAAATTGCATTTTGCGATCCGCGTCACCCCAAACGCCCTAAATCTAACCGTCCATCAACGAAGCCCCGGATTAGTTATTTTGATACGGCACTGGCCCAAATTGAATCCGTATCATATTGTGCATCCCATTGGGCACTCCGAATAAAAGTTTTGGCCGCTCCCTTTTCCATTGCTTTTACTTTAATGGTGACCGAAAAACCAAATTAGGGTTTTCGGTCACCAAATCGTGCCACCACCTTCGACAGGGACGAACAACCCTGTCCTTCGCCAGAAACACAGCAACCCTACGTCTCCCTAGCCCTCCTTCGACAACGCAGGTATGTGTTTCAATTGAATTTTGGCATGCATGACTGATAGTAGGGAACAAATTGAAATCTTTGTGTGATAGTTGATTGCTACTTTGTGTTAGTACTTCGTGTGTTAGCTGTTTCGATTGAATTGGTTTGTGTAAGTGTGTTTGTGTAAGTGTGTTAGGGACGGATCTGTGGTTATACCCTAAAATCAGAGAAATCAAATTTGAATCATATTTTGTGATAATGTAAAAAATATCTGAATGTTTGTTAGATTGCGGTATAATTTTTGTTAGAATTGTCATTGGATGTATGGTATAATTTTAGATTGCGGTATACAGTGGCGGAGCTAGGACTAGAATTTGGCGAGGGAACTATCTAAATAGTCAGGGTTTTACGGGAGGTAGCCTAAAAAAAATGGTATTCTGTAGGCAGTCTGCAAATCTGGATATAGACTTAATGTTGGTAAATGTTCGATATATGTTCTGATACAACATCTCGATGCAAAATACATACTAGCAAAAATCAATTTTTTTAATGGTGATTTATGCATCATCTATATTCTTTAACAAAAGAATGCACTCATTTATAACCCTGTTATCTGATGTTAATTTAAGAGGTTTGTTGAAAAATTTGGTCGATGGAATATTACTAGACTTTCTGGTTAATATTTTAATAGGCGATCCACCTGGTGGATGCATTTTAGCTCACGTGTAGGGTCGGGTATCCACACTTATTAGCTTTATCCAAATGTCGGATGCTTCTGCACTTAACCTTAGTAACAAGCTGCTTTCACTAGCAACTTTTCCCTTACTTTGTAGCAGAGACTTTAGTGTAAGTAATCTTGCACTACACAGTCTGCTTCAAAGAAACTGAAAGTTGCAAGTGAAAGCAGCTTTTTCCAAAGGTTAAGTGAAGCGGCATTCGACATTTGAATAAAGCTAATAAGCATGGATTACTGACCCTGCGCATGAGCTAAAATGCATCCACCTGGTGGATCGCCCAGTAAATTCTTAATCAGAAAAGTCGAGTATGTGTGTCATCCTACGATGATGATTCGATATCTTTAGACGTTAGAGCAGGTATATATTCTTTTACATTTATCTCTACGTAGTATCTTACATAAGAATTGAATGGACATGTACTTGTGTGCACATCTTGAATATTATTTTCGTTTATTTGTTTCTTTTTGTGTGTATAGGAGGATGTTCTGTATGCTAGGGTACGAACTACCAGTGTTGCACCATGGACTACACTTCATGTGATTCTTCTTTTGGGTTTGCATTTTTAATGACTATCAATTTTCCACTCCTATGTAGTATGTACAGTTAATTTCATTTAAACAATATGGTCACATAGCAAAATCAGTTTACAATGTGTATTCATTAATTTTTGAGACATATACTGATCGACTACACAAACACATGGACGACGCTCGACTAGTCGCGACTAGTCGTCGACTAGTCTACTAATCGAGATCAAACCATCGACATGAAGTCTAGACTTGCTTTTTGTATGAATTTAGGCCGTATGGGTAGAAATTAGTCGACTAATCGACTAGTCGATTCGACTAGGTTGTTATTGGGCCAGTGAAGTATTCGTACACAAACACACTGATCGACTACCATTAAATTACACAAACACACTGATCGATTACCGTCAACTATACATCCAACTCTGATTCCCTCAACTATATACCCTGCGACATTGATTTTTTGTTACCATTGTTGTTATCACTTTTTCTACCAGAATTAACATTCAATGGCGCATTCTGAACGTACTCTGCTGAATACAGATCTTGTAAAGAAGAGTCCTTGTAAAGAAGAGTTCTTGTATTTCATATTTTGGACTGATTCTACAACATGATAAATCTTTGGAAAACAAAACTCAATTAGTTTCATTTTATATCTGTATTAACATACAATACTTAGCTCTTTATTTATCTTTGTATCTCAGTCACAGTGAGTTACAATGTCGATCTACTGTCCAACTGTGAAGTATTTGTAACTTGTTTCTTGTATTTTATAGGCAGTCCTGTTGGAGAGTATGGTGCTTTTGTGTTGCTGGAACTCAGGCTGCAGGCTATATATCACGATTCAGTTTTGCTGCCAAAGGAAACTTGAACTCCAGGCCGCTGACTATCACGCTCAATCTTCCCGGCCGTGACTAGAGTTTTATCAGACTGTTATCTTTTTACTTCATTTTTGTTACTACGTAATGTGATGGAAATCTTTGAAAGTTTCCTTTTATTGTATATGTTGTATGTACATCGTGTTATATGACAAACCTTGTAAAGCTTTAAGTATATATATATATATATATATATATATAAATTGTGTTATTCTTGTGTATACTTTGTGGTATGTATGCTCTGTGTTATGAAACATATGCGATACAATTTCTGTTTTATATATATACACATATATGATATATATATATATATATACATGGGTATATATATATATGCACACACACATATAATTAGACACGGTCAAAGACCGTGTCTTATTAGACTTTAGAAACGACTAAAAGCCGTATGATAATATATTGAGATACGGTTGGTAGTCGTATCTAATAATTAGACACGCCACTTTTTGATACGGCTTTTTACCGTGCCCAATGGCTTTAGATACGGCTAAAAACACAGCATAATCAGCATATATGGTGTAGTGTTAGTAGGACAATAAGAGAGATTTGGTAAGTAAAATGGTTCTTGGAAGTTAATTAATTGCCTCAACATAAAAGATGGCTTATGGGAAAGTGGATATACTAGCGCCACAACCTTTCATTGTTATATTTCTTTCATTTTACAAACAAGTGTAAAAGTAACCACCTTGGAGGTCGACCATTAACATCATAAAAATGAAGGAAAACTAATGAGAATACAGAGGGAAGAAATTTAGGAAACCAAGCTACCTTAAATCCCAAATTGTTCATCCATTTTAATGTGAATAATACACTCATCCATATATGTTTTCCTTATTTTGATTCAGTTATGGATAATAATTGAATTATCTTTGTAGTTTTGGATGTTTTGTTGTTACTGGAATAGAACATTAACATAATTAATTTGTTTTGAATATATATGATCAAGGTTTTGGTCAAAAGCCTTAGGTCTTGGATAAAAACCAAAGTTTAATTTTTCTAATGTTTTGAAATTTTAGTATGACTTGTTAATATGATTATGAAGGAGGGTTATAAGTTTTTCTAAATGTTTATGAATATTTTATGAATTTTCTAAGGAGGATATATGATTTAATTTGGGTTTTAAATTATTAAAATGATCAAATAAACAATTTCAACTTCAAATTTGTATAAAATGAAGAGAAGCTTTTTCTCAAATCTCTATGGTTTTTCGGAATTTTTCTATTATATATGATTTATTATGAATTTTTTTACTCCAAAAAGCTTAAGAAAAATAACCAATTAAGATTATTAATTAGTTAGTCTCTTACATTTTAGCCTTTGCATAGAACCGTTCTTTTACCCATTAGTGAAGTAAAAAGCCTACCAATAAAATTTATTTATTTTATAGAGATAGAAAAATTATATATCACTAAGTATAGGCTTTTTGGATTTATTTATAGCATTAGATTATTAAAATATATTTTAATATATTCCCGTTGGGCTAGGTTTTATCTATCAATTATGTTTAATAACTTAATTAATAGTAAACCATTGAGCTGTTATTAATATGGCTAGCCCTCCGACTATCAATCAATATTAATATTTCTAGCTATCCTAAAATATTTATTATTCAATGAATATAATTTTTTCTTATATAAAATTAAAAGAAATATATAATAATTATAAGTTTTATATGCTCGATGATAATATTAAAAATAATGATGAATTAATATAACCGTTAAATTAATTTTTTATGTTAATGATTTATAGTTTTTGTAAATTATTTTAGTAAATTATTCTTAGTCAATTACTAAGAGTTGTGATTATGTGACCCTTAGCTGTGAGTTCGACCCCTAGTAATATTTAAACATATTATATTAATACGTATAAGAATTTGCTGAAGCATATTAGTGGATATGAGTTCAGCTGCTTATCAAATTTCTTATCTTTTAAAGTGACATCATTAAGCTGATATATTGTGCATGTTTTCTCCTCCTTTTCACTATATCACTTAAATATTTAGACCTCAGTCAATGGTCAAACTCTAATAATATTTATATTTAATTGTGAAGTCCAACATAAAGTCCACAGTTCAATCTAATAACTATTATCTATAACTTAGTTTGTTTATCAATTTCCTTTTAGGGTTTGTATTGCTGAGGGGAAGAGGTTTTGTATATGTTGACTATACTTGGAAACCTGATATTTGCATGATCTGTTATTCCTTTAGTCACATTGCAAATTCTTGTAAGCATGTTCCTGTGGGTTCCCTCTTGCCTGCTGTAATGAAGATCCGTGTAACAACACTTGCTATAGACGATTACCTATTACTGCGATTAATGAATTATAATTTATTGATCGAGATTTAAATGCCAATAAAAGAGATAGTTGGACTTAACTATTTAAGTTGAGATTTAAATGTGAGTTTTTGAATCTTATTTGGGAAAATTTGGAGAAGAGGTTATTAAATCATTCTAAATGATTAAATAAGAAGCTTGGTGGTACTAAAATGTAATTATGGTAAAATAGGAAGACAATGAAATTAAATGATGATTTTGTGCAAATTTGAGAAAGATTGAGTAAAACTATAATATGATGGGTTTTAAGAAAATGAAAACGTGACAGGAAGTTAAATATGTTCCCCAAGGTTAGATTTTTTCGACATTGATCGAGTTTGTGCCTCATCGAGGTAAGGACTTTTTCGTGTCACTAACCACTCCTTGTTCATTCTTTCTAAGGTTCACAGCTACCATTTTGGCTATAAATATGCTTTTATACTGGTTGTCTCAGTGTTATGCACTGTGCCCCCCCCAAGGCGAGAAGCTTTCTGTAACACCCCGTATGTTGAATAACTTGTTATAATATAAATCAGGGCAGAATTAAATTTTAAGATCTGAATCAGGGGAAATGGGCTATGCCATTGCGTTCGTCTCGGAAAAATACGCGAAATAGAGTCCGAGTTTTCGAAAATCGGAGTCCGTATGACCCAGTTAAGGCCCAACGAAGTTTTCAGAAAATTCAAATTTCGAAAAACAGATTTCAAATGCAGAAATGGGGGTAGGCGGGAAAATTCCCGCCAGCACCAGGTCGACCCCCGTGTCGACTGGGGAGTCGACACACAGGGGGTGGTGTCGACTGTAGTGTCGACACCCCTGTCGACACAGGGTGCAACCTGGCTTGCTCGGCCAGATTGGCCTGGGTGCACTATTTTGGGGTTTGGGCTGTGTTTGGTGGCTTGTGACGAGATCTGATGGCTCTAAACTATCCTAGGGTTAATCCTATGGCCTAAAACACTTAACTAATCTATAAATACACCCTAAGACTACCCTAATCCATACTAAAAATAGATACAATGCCATCATGCCGTCAAAATGCAACTTGAAGGAGCCTCCATCAAATTAAAGAGGAAGATAGCTTCTCAAATCAACTTCTAATCAACTCTAGCAGCTTAATCTCCTTCATAGGAGTGCTAATCAACAAGTTGTGAGTTTCTATGCCTTTAGCAAGCAATTGCTAAACTAATTATGATAGGATATAATGAGGTTATGGTTATGTATGTGGATCAATGCAAGTTATGTTATCATATGCTATGTGTCCATGATGTTAGTTATGCAAGTTTTATGCTATATGTTCATGATGCTAGTTATGCAAGTTGTATGCTATATGTTCATGATGCAAGTTATGCAAGTTTGATGCTATGTGCCCATGAAGCTAGTTATGCAAGTTGGGTGTAATTTATGCTATATGTTCATGATGCTAGTTATGCAAATCACTATGATAAACATTGATCCATTATGACACCATGTTATGCAAGTTTGGTGTTTGATTATATGCAAGTTAACATATGACATGTTATGCAAGTTTGGTGTTTGATTATATGCAAGTTCATATATGACATGTTATGCAAGTTTGGTGTTTGATTATATGCAAGTGACATGTGCAAGTTTACACCTTTGTATGACATGCATACATATGCAAGTTAACCACTTTATATGTCATATATTCATATGCAAGTTTACCCCTTTGTATGACATAAGTAACTTATGCAAGTTACCCTCTTTATGACATATGTGATTCATGCAAGTTTGGGTTGATTATTTATGCTAGTTGGGTTTGATGCTATGGTCATATATGCATGTTGACACCTTTAAAACCCATGTTGATGCTAATGTTATGCAAGTTGAACCCATTGTGTTTGTGATGAACCTTCCCTTTTAAGTATGTCATGTCAACGAATTACGTGGGGAACGATGGGGTTAATATTCATGTAACAAAATGGTGTGAAGTTGGTATGATTATGCATACCATAAAGTGGATGGACATAATTGAGTCAATTATGTACATCGTTAAATTTGTAATTAATTAGGGATAATTAATACAAATTATGGGGGTGATTAATTAGGTGTAATTAATCGACTAAGACACGAGGTTGGACCCTTTTGTAGCATAAGACTGCCCGGAACCGCCCGACAAATCCAGCGGCTACAAATGATTGGCCCAATGTGAGAGGTCTTAGGCATAAACTAAATACGTGACAAGTGTAAAGACACGAGGTTAGACTCTGTTATGGCGTAAGGCTGCCCGGAACCGACCGACAAATCCAGCTGCCATAAAAGACAGTCTAATGTGAGAGGTCTTTACAAAGGTTACGTTCTTAATCAATTAAGAAACACTTAACCAGATAAGCATGTAGTGGGGCATGAGGGGTTAAGTGGGTGCCTTGGGTGGCATGTGGAGATTAAGTAAGTGCCTTGGGTGGCATGAGGAAATCTAGTGGGTTGCCTTGGGTGGCAATAGAAAATACGATTAGAATACTTAACCAAGTGGAAACATGTAATTAAACATGATTAAAGGGTTAAGTGGGATGCACTAGAAAAAGGGACAAGCTTAGGTGGGTAGCTTGTGGGGGCCCATTTCAACCAGTAACCCATATGTATCTTATTGGGCTCGACCCATGTCGAGGACGGGACACGCGTACTGGGCTTGACTATAAGAGGCCAAAACGGGTTAGCGGTGGCAACGCAAGTCTAACGGGTTTCATATGCGTGTGTGGACCCAGGCTGGTAGGTAAGACGTTGTTGCATCGTGTAGATATAAGCCGTGCACCATTGATAGTATCGGATTGCCACTTTGGGGAGTGATACACCCCACTGTGGGGCCAACACGGGTATCTACGGTAGGGAGCCGATCACTTGGGGAGTAGTGGGTACACCTAGTGGAGATAGGGGCAGACGGCATGTAACACCCCACGTCCATTAATGTCACTCACAAAGGGAATGCATTAACTTCCATGGAGGTTTTAAGTGAATATAGAACAGTAAAATTACAACAAGACAGATATAAAATAGTACTTGGAAGTTCAAAAACTTTATTTCATTGTAGCAGAAGTCAAAACATGTTTGATTACATCATAACACCATATTCAATGTCAAGTACAATATCTATCTTGATAAAACAAGTACATAATCCCATTACATGAATAGCCATTAAAAAGAAAGATAACAAGCTGGACTTTACTTCAGCAGTCCAAGCTTTCCAGAAGATAAGCGATCCAACTAGACTCCACTAGAACTTGGCCCAACCTGCGGACCTGAAGGGAGAAAAAGGATGGAAAAGAGGGGGTCAGACATAAAGTCTGGTGAATATGATAATTCTACAATACTATTACCAAAATAACTGGACTAAGGCATAAGCTGGAAAACAAGAAAATGTCTATGAAGAGCAGATTAAGGACATAGACAATCGCTAAAGGCAACGTTATAGGCGCTCCTAAATACTAAAGGATAAACACTATACTGCACCACACCAGTCACCCTAAAGATTCATCCCACTTAGCTTCACTTAGAAACTTTCCCAATGGCTTTACGTACCCCTAGCTGACTACATAGGTGCCGCCTGCCCCTATCTCCACTAGGTGTACCCTACTTCCCATTATTCGATCGGCTCCCTAACTCGTAGATACCCGTGCTGGCCCCACAGTGGGGTGTATCACTCCCCTAAAGTGGCAACCTGATACAACGGACATGCACGGCTTATACCTACACGATGCAACAACGTCTTACCTACCAGCCCGGGTCCACACACGCATATGAAACCCGTTGGACTTGCGTTGCCACCGCTCCCTGTTTTGGCCTCTTATAGTCAAACCCAGTATGCGTGTCCCGTCCTCGACTTGGGTCGAGCCCGCAAAGATACGTTTTGGGATACCGGTTGAAATGGGCCCCTACTATTTACCACAAGCATTCCACCTAAGCTTGTCCCCATTAGTCCATCCCACTTAACCCACTTAGTCATGTTCATTTACATGTGTGTTTGGTTAAGTCTAATCGTATTTCAAATGCCTCTAAAGGCAACCACCAGATTCCTCATGCCACCCAAGGCACCTACTTAACCCCCATGTCCCACCTTACATGATTATCTGGTTAAGTATTTCTTAGTTCATTAAGGCCATAACCTCATAAAGACCTCTCACATTAGACTGGCATTTATGGCAGCTGGATTTGCCGGGCGGGTCCGGGCAGTCTTACACCATAAAAGAGTCTAACCTCGTGTCTTTACAACTGTTATGCTTTAGTTTGGGCCTAGGACCTCTCACATTGGGCCGACATTTGTGACTACTGGATTTGCCGGGCGGGTCCGGGCAGGTTTACATCACAAACGGGTCCAACCTCGTGTCCTAAGCATTGATTATTAATAATAATCCACTTTCCCCCAATTTTAATAATTCCCTACTTGAATTATTAATTACTTCCAATTTTTAACAATGTCCATAATTGACTCAATTATGGACATCCATTCATGGTATGCAAAATCTTACAAAATTGCACCCAATTTATTAATTCCTAATATTACCCCTACCCCACGTTTGAACGTTTATTCGCAAAATATATGTTAGACTCGAATAGCCTAACTCATAGCATAAAAGAGATTATCATAATAACAACATGTATATGTGACCAAATGAATCATAATAAGGGGTGAAACTTGCATATGTCCAACTTGCATAGATTATACATGTCATGGATCTAAAGGTGTCAACTTGTTCAAAATTCACCTAATATGATCTCAATCAATTTTCATAAACTTACATATGAACATGTGTGAATCAACATCATCTAATTTTTTTTAACAACATGGTTTTATATGGGTACACCTAACTCAATAGGCAAATTCCCATAATCAAGTTTTATTTAATTATAGTTTCAAGTTTATGGGTACACCTAACCTAATAGGCAAATTCCCATAAACAAGATCCATTTAAATTAAGAAGAAAAAAAAAACATAACTTTAAGCATGATCCAACAACATCATGATTTTTCAACATAATATAGCATGATTTATAACCTGGCATAGTATGATAGTATAACATAGCTTGACATGATTCTCAACATAGCACGACATAGCATAAGAGAATTTACAACATAGCATGACATAGCATATATAATTTACATCATACGACAACATAATAACATAATAAGAGAATCCACAATATATAGAATTTACAATTACAAATCACATCACTTTCTTGTGATCCATTCATAACTGAGTCAAATTAGTTTGTAATAGTCTTGTGAGAATCATCATACTCACAGTTTAAAGAAGAGGATTAGAGAAAGAATCTTTTGATTTGTTTTGTTGAGAAGAATTTAGTTGTAGTAGATTAGGCTTCTTCTTCTTAGATTTGTGACGGCTATGCTGAATTCCATGGCAGCAGCATGACGGTAGTCTTCTCTAATTTTACAAGTGATTTAGGTCTAAGGTCTACCCACTTATTTATAGATTTTAGAATGCGTTTAGGCCATTAGATTTAACCTAGAAATAACCGCAGCCGTCCAGACAAGATGGGGTTTATCTTGTTGACTCAGCAATGAGTCAGAAGTGACTCAGCAAACGCTCAGCATATAAATAAACTTCTATTCATGTCATAAATATATATATATTTTCTACAATGTACATATTAGATACATCCCCCTTTACTTATTATTGTTTTTATATACATATTAGATACATCCCCTCTCTCACACACTTATTAATATTTTTATATTCATATTAGATACATCCCCTCTCTTACACACTTATTAATATTTTTATATTCATATTAGATACATCCCCTCTCTTACATACTTATTAATATCTTTATATTCATATTAGATACATCCCCTCTCTTACACACTTATTAATATTTTAGCAACTTTAGTGTTAATAGAAAATTCGGGGTGTTACATTCTCCCCTCCTTTTAGGATTTCGTCCCCGAAATCTTCAAGTCTGGAAGAATGTATATCCTACCATCCAAACGTCCATCTACTCATCCATCATACACAGGCATCCATTGTCCTTACAGACTTCTAATGCTTTCATGTTTAAATGCACAGTGTGTGTATATGTCCGTATCTAATGCAAAATCAGGCGGTCCACTGATTCAGTTGACCTCCTTAATGCAACTATGATCGTGCCATGCATCCATTATGTATGCAAAAGATTCTTAATGCTATATAATACTTCTATATGCGTGCACAACCATCATCTGAATGCAGCATCCATATGATAATACAACCATCGTTCATCCATTTTACTAAATACATCCATATATATGCAATATGCAATATGTAGTGACTGAGCCGATCTAGTGCCTAAAGTGTGTGTATATATGCATCCACGAGCAAACACTTGCATCCATTTTGCATCCATCATACATAACATGTCTCAAACACATGTTTCAACCATAGGATTATCCTAACTAAAGGTCAAAGATACTAATGAGAGGACATACTAAAGATAAGATAAGATAAGCTAAGCGATAAAGGAGAAATTAAAAGACATACCCTCAAAAAGAAAAGGGTACAACGAACGCATCTTCTCTTCTGTCTCCCAAGTTGCGTTGCTCTCATCATCTCCCCATTGCACTTTAACCAGTCTGACCTCTCGATTCCTCAACTTTTTGATCTCCGACCCAAGAATGCATGTAGGAGCTCGTCTAATTGTTGCATCACGCTCTATTTCCACCTCTTTAAGCAAGCTTGGCTCTACCACCTCCGCGGTCTTGTGCAAACACTTCCTCAAATGTGATACATGGAATACGTCGTGTACTCCACTAAGTTTCTCAGGCAACTCCACCCTATATGCCATCTTCCCAATCCTGTTTTTTTTACAGGAAACGGCCCTACAAACCTTGGTGCTAATTTCCCCACGGACCCAAAGCGAACAACATTCTGTAACGGAGACACTTTGATAAAAACCATGTCCCCAATGTCAAACTCAAGATCTGTTCTCCTCTTATCAGCATACGATTTTTGCCTATCTTGTGCTGCTTTCATCCTCCTTCGAATCAACTCAATCTTCTCCGAGGTTTCCCTAACCATATCGGGCCCAAGTAGGATTTTATCGGTAGATTCCCACCAACATGTAGGCGAACGACAAGGCCTTCCATAAAGAGCTTCGAAAGGTGCCATGCCAATACTAGACTGAAAGCTATTATTATATGCGAATTCTACTAACGGAAGGTGCTCTTCCCATTTACCCCCAAAGTCTAGGATACAAAGCCTTAAAAGATCCTCTAGAATGCGATTCACCCTCTCGGTCTGGCCGTCTGTCTGAGGATGATATGCGGTGCTCAAACATAGCTGAGTCCCTACCGCCTCTTGTAAACTCTTCCAAAATTCGCTAGTAAAGATGGGGTCACGGTCGCTTACTATACTAGAAGGAATACCGTGCAAACGAACTATCTCCTTAATGTATACAGAAGCCAACCACGGAGCAGTTCTCTTACTTTTCACGGGAATAAAATGGGCGCTTTTAGTAAGTCTATCTACTATAACCCAAATCCCCGTGTTACCCTTCCTTGATCTTGGTAATCCATCCACAAAATCCATTGAGATGCTTTCCCATTTCCATAGTGGAACTTCTAATGGGTGAAGCAACCCACCGAGTTTCTTTTGTTCTGCTTTAACTCGTTGGCACACCAAGCATCTAGCGACGTACTCGGCCACATCCTTTTTCATACCGGCCCAAAAGAAAACCCGCTTCATATCTTTGTACATCTTATCCCCGCCGGGATGAATGGTCATTTTTGAGCGATGAGCATCATCAAGAATGGCCTTCCTTAAGTCTTCGTCTTGTGGTACACAAAGTCTATTATCCCTTCGTAACCAACCCTTATCGTCTAGGGTATACCTACGAAGATGGCTTGACGACTCTCCCCCTTTGAGCTTTTCTACTATCTCAACCAACTGTGGGTCGTCTCGCTGTGCCTCACCAACCCGTCCTAGAAGTGTAGGTCTAACCTCCAAGGATGCTAACAGACCGGGTACTAAGTCAACGGAGGGTCTAAAGTCAAACATAGAGATGAATTCTAAGCTTTGTCGTTCAACAAACAACGGACTCAAGGACAACCTTTTCCTACTTAAGGCGTCTGCCACCACGTTACCCTTGCCCGGGGTATATGCTATTTCAAAATCGTAGGAGGCTAAGAATTCCATCAACCGTTGCTGCCTTAAATTCAAATCCTTCTGAGAGAATAAGTATTTTAATGATTTGTGGTCAGTGAACAGTTCGAATTTCTCACCAAGAAGATAGTGACGCCAAGACTTAAGCGCGAAAACAATTGCGGCTAGCTCTAAGTCATGCGTGGGGTAATTCTTTTCATGAACCCTCAACTGCCTTCCACCATAGGCTATTACTCTTCCCTCTTGCATGAGGACCGCGCCAAGTCCCGTCCCACAAGCATCAGTATAGATGGTAAACGGTTTATTCCCGTCTGGCAGCACTAAGACTGGGGCTGAAGTTAAGGCTCTCTTTAAACGTTGGAACGCATCATCGCAATCTTTGTCCCACGTAAAAACCAGGTTCTTCTTCGTTAACCGTGTTAATGGAGCTGATATTTTTGCGAAGTCTTTGATAAACTTCCTATAATAGCCAGCCAACCCCAAGAAACTTCTTACTTCGGTTGCATTTTTAGGGACCTTCCAATCTTGGATGGCCACCACCTTTGCGGGATCCACTGCTATCCCTTCTTTGGAAACCACGTGCCCCAAGAACCGTACCTCCTTCCTCCAGAAGTGACACTTAGAAAATTTTGCCTTAAGGTTATGCGCTCGAAGGGTTTCCAACACTTCCCTAAGATGTAGGGAGTGCTCTTCTTTATTCTTAGAAAAGACTAAGATGTCATCCACAAAGACTACCACGAATTTGTTAAGGTATTCCCTAAACACCCTACTCATCAAATCAACAAAATATGCAGGGGCGTTTGTCAAACCAAAGGGCATCACTAGCCATTCATAGAATCCGTCAGGAGTCCTAAAAGCAGTCTTATCTATACTATCCTCAGCCACTCTCAGTTGATGAAAGCCAGTGGCTAAGTCCAACTGCGAAAACACTGAGGCGCCAACTAACTGATCAAAGAGATCGTCAATCCTCGGCAGTGGGTGTCGGTTCTTTTTAGTAAGCTTGTTTAGTTCTCTATAGTCCATACAAAGTCTAAGAGACCCATCCGCCTTTGTGGCAAAAACTACTGGAGCACCCCACTCCGATATACTACGTCTTATGAACCCCTTCTCAAGCAACTCCTTTACTTTCTTATTGAGTTCCCTCCTTTCACGAGGAGCCATGTGGCGCACTGGCAAAGATACGGGTTTAGCATTATCCACAAGATAAATTCGAAAGTCTATCTCCCGCTTTGGAGGTAAGCCCTTCACCTCCTCAAACACATCCGGATATTCCCAGACCACTTCTACCGATCGCAGGTTCTCTACAGACGCGTCAAGCGATTCAAGATAACTTAGCATAACGGAATTTATGGGATTACAAAAGATGTCGAGAGCATTACCAAGGCGAGTCACAAGCCTAACTACTCTCCTTTCACAATCAAGAATGGCCCTATTTCTAGACAACCAATCCATTCCTAAAATTAGCCCATAGCCCGTGAAGCCCAATACATAAGCATCACATCTAAATTCAACGCTAAGTATAGAGATTTTCAAATCCAAACATATCATGGTCAAATGAGCCGAACCCCCAATTGGATTTGAAACGACCAAGGGATCCTCTACTAAACTGGTGTTCAAGTGCAGTGATTCAACTAATGATGCAGAGATAAACGAATGAGATGCGCCAGAATCGAATAAGGTACGGACAGGATGATCAAACAGAAAAACTAAGCTTTCAACAGAAATTGTTCTACCTCTTTCTTACAGCGGTGGGGCCGCAATAGCCTGAACTTGCCCCCTTGCCTGCCCTGGTGCCATAAGAGCCTGCACCTGTCCTCCCGAGGTAGACCCTGCCCTCTGCCCCTTCTTTGGACAGTCCTTCACTAAATGTCCTGCATCTCCACAATGAAAACAACCAGTCTTCTTTTTCTTTCTACAATCTTTGCTGAGATGGCCAGGCGTCCCACAATTGAAGCATTTCTTCTTCCCTTTGCCATTATTGTTTTACCACCCTTCTTATTTTGCTGTTGGGGTTTCTTCTGATCCCCTTTCTTTTCAACTGCCTTATCCTCATGCATAAGTGCCATTTCTACTAGCTTTTCAAAGGTGGCTCCCATAGGGATGTGGGTCATAGCCAACCCTTGCAACGGTTCATTCAAGCCTCTAACGAACCTCAAAGCTTTCTTCTCTGGCGTGTTCACCAACTCCAAGCCAAACCTTGCTAACTGATTAAATTTATTGACATATTCCTTTACTGATGAGCTCCCTTGCTTTAGTGCCAGGAATTTTTCCATATTTAAGTTCTCCTCTGCCCTTGAAAGAAACTTTGCCTCAAACCTTCGTCTGAAATCCGCCCATGAATCAACTGGACGTTCCCCGTTAGTGACCTCCCACCAAAACGAGGCCTCTCCCTTCATTAACCAAGCAGCTAAACGGACTTTCCTCCCATCTTCCACTTCAAAGATATCCAACAATTCCTCAGTCTCCTTAAGCCAATCTCTGGCCTCCACAAACGTCTCAGTCCCTTGAAAAGTTTTTCCTCCCATAGCCTTGAATTCCTTGCACGTCTTTGCAAAAGTGTCAACACGAGGAGGAGGAGGAGGAGGAGGAATGGGTGCAACTAGGGGTGGAGGAGTATCCGCTGGGCCTGCAGTGGTGGCCCTAGCCTCCAAGTATCTCCTAAACCACCCTGGAATCGTCACACCTTCTGGGAGATTAAGATCTTCAGCCATGCTGAAACGAAAAAGGAAAGATTCAAAATAGAGAATTCGAAAGATAAAGATAAGGATGTGGCTATTTGGGATTATGTTTTTCATAAAAACTCTCTTTAAATAACATGTTTTTTTTTTTTTTTTTTGAAAGCACTTCTTCCAAAAATACTTTAGAAAAAAAAATATTTTTCTAAATTTTTTTTTATCTGTTCTGGTAACCTTATGCTCTGATACCACGTGTAACACCCCACGTCCATTAATGTCACTCACAAAGGGAATGCATTAACTTCCATGGAGGTTTTAAGTGAATATAGAACAGTAAAATTACAACAAGACAGATATAAAATAGTACTTGGAAGTTCAAAAACTTTATTTCATTGTAGCAGAAGTCAAAACACGTTTGATTACATCATAACACCATATTCAATGTCAAGTACAATATCTATCTTGATAAAACAAGTACATAATCCCATTACATGAATAGCCATTAAAAAGAAAGATAACAAGCTGGACTTTACTTCAGCAGTCCAAGCTTTTCAGAAGATAAGCGATCCAACTAGACTCCACTAGAACTTGGCCCAACCTGCGGACCTGAAGGGAGAAAAAGGATGGAAAAGAGGGGGTCAGACATAAAGTCTGGTGAATATGATAATTCTACAATACTATTACCAAAATAACTGGACTAAGGCATAAGCTGGAAAACAAGAAAATGTCTATGAAGAGCAGATTAAGGACATAGACAATCGCTAAAGGCAACGTTATAGGCGCTCCTAAATACTAAAGGATAAACACTATACTGCACCACACCAGTCACCCTAAAGATTCATCCCACTTAGCTTCACTTAGAAACTTTCCCAATGGCTTTACGTACCCCTAGCTGACTACATAGGTGCCGCCTGCCCCTATCTCCACTAGGTGTACCCTACTTCCCATTATTCGATCGGCTCCCTAACTCGTAGATACCCGTGCTGGCCCCACAGTGGGGTGTATCACTCCCCTAAAGTGGCAACCTGATACAACGGACATGCACGGCTTATACCTACACGATGCAACAACGTCTTACCTACCAGCCCGGGTCCACACACGCATATGAAACCCGTTGGACTTGTGTTGCCACCGCTCCCTGTTTTGGCCTCTTATAGTCAAACCCAGTATGCGTGTCCCGTCCTCGACTTGGGTCGAGCCCGCAAAGATACGTTTTGGGATACTGGTTGAAATGGGCCCCCACTATTTACCACAAGCATTCCACCTAAGCTTGTCCCCATTAGTCCATCCCACTTAACCCACTTAGTCATGTTCATTTACATGTGTGTTTGGTTAAGTCTAATCGTATTTCAAATGCCTCTAAAGGCAACCACCAGATTCCTCATGCCACCCAAGGCACCTACTTAACCCCCATGTCCCACCTTACATGATTATCTGGTTAAGTATTTCTTAGTTCATTAAGGCCATAACCTCATAAAGACCTCTCACATTAGACTGGCATTTATGGCAGCTGGATTTGCCGGGCGGGTCCGGGCAGTCTTACACCATAAAAGAGTCTAACCTCGTGTCTTTACAACTGTTATGCTTTAGTTTGGGCCTAGGACCTCTCACATTGGGCCGACATTTGTGACTACTGGATTTGTCGGGCGGGTCCGGGCAGGTTTACATCACAAACGGGTCCAACCTCGTGTCCTAAGCATTGATTATTAATAATAATCCACTTTCCCCCAATTTTAATAATTCCCTACTTGAATTATTAATTACTTCCAATTTTTAACAATGTCCATAATTGACTCAATTATGGACATCCATTCATGGTATGCAAAATCTTACAAAATTGCACCCAATTTATTAATTCCTAATATTACCCCTACCCCACGTTTGAACGTTTATTCGCAAAATATATGTTAGACTCGAATAGCCTAACTCATAGCATAAAAGAGATTATCATAATAACAACATGTATATGTGACCAAATGAATCATAATAAGGGGTGAAACTTGCATATGTCCAACTTGCATAGATTATACATGTCATGGATCTAAAGGTGTCAACTTGTTCAAAATTCACCTAATATGATCTCAATCAATTTTCATAAACTTACATATGAACATGTGTGAATCAACATCATCTAATTTTTTTTAACAACATGGTTTTATATGGGTACACCTAACTCAATAGGCAAATTCCCATAATCAAGTTTTATTTAATTATAGTTTCAAGTTTATGGGTACACCTAACCTAATAGGCAAATTCCCATAAACAAGATCCATTTAAATTAAGAAGAAAAAAAAAACATAACTTTAAGCATGATCCAACAACATCATGATTTTTCAACATAATATAGCATGATTTATAACCTGGCATAGTATGATAGTATAACATAGCTTGACATGATTCTCAACATAGCACGACATAGCATAAGAGAATTTACAACATAGCATGACATAGCATATATAATTTACATCATACGACAACATAATAACATAATAAGAGAATCCACAATATATAGAATTTACAATTACAAATCACATCACTTTCTTGTGATCCATTCATAACTGAGTCAAATTAGTTTGTAATAGTCTTGTGAGAATCATCATACTCACAGTTTAAAGAAGAGGATTAGAGAAAGAATCTTTTGATTTGTTTTGTTGAGAAGAATTTAGTTGTAGTAGATTAGGCTTCTTCTTCTTAGATTTGTGACGGCTATGCTGAATTCCATGGCAGCAGCATGACGGTAGTCTTCTCTAATTTTACAAGTGATTTAGGTCTAAGGTCTACCCACTTATTTATAGATTTTAGAATGCGTTTAGGCCATTAGATTTAACCTAGAAATAACGCAGCCGTCCAGACAAGATGGGGTTTATCTTGTTGACTCAGCAATGAGTCAGAAGTGACTCAGCAAACGCTCAGCATATAAATAAACTTCTATTCATGTCATAAATATATATATATTTTCTACAATGTACATATTAGATACATCCCCCTTTACTTATTATTGTTTTTATATACATATTAGATACATCCCCTCTCTCACACACTTATTAATATTTTTATATTCATATTAGATACATCCCCTCTCTTACACACTTATTAATATTTTTATATTCATATTAGATACATCCCCTCTCTTACATACTTATTAATATCTTTATATTCATATTAGATACATCCCCTCTCTTACACACTTATTAATATTTTAGCAACTTTAGTGTTAATAGAAAATTCGGGGTGTTACACGGCACCTATGTAGTCAGCTAGGGGTACACGAAACTACTAGTTAAAATTTCTAAGTCCTTGGGTGGGATCAACCTTTAAGTAGGAATGACTGGTGTGGTGCAGTGTAGTAATTACCCTTGGGTGGGTAGATGCGTCCTTACCGATATCTTAGTTCATCCTATGTCTAGTTGGCTGCTTAGTTTAGTCATTTATCCCCAGTCATTACCATACCAAGTTTATATCATACCCTAATTACTTTAATGATTGTATTGTTAAAGTTATAGGGCTCACTCAGACTTATGTCTGACCCCGTTGCTTTTATCTTTTCCCCCTCAGGTCCTCAGGTTGGGCCTAGTACTAGTGGGCTTTGATCAGATCACTTCATCTATCTTTTGGAGCTTGGACCGTGATGTAAAGCTCAGCTTATCTTTTCTATTATGGCTATTAGTTATGTAGTGGGATTATGTACTTATGTTTTATCAGGATGGATATTTAGTACTTGACTCTTGATTAGTTGGTTTTGTTATTGTAACCAAACATGTTTATCTTCTGCTGCAATGAAATGATGTTTTAGATTTTCAAGTATTATTTATATCTGTCTTGTTGTAATTTTTCTGTTCTATATTCACTTAAAATGCTCCACCGAAGCTAAGGCATTCCCTTAGTGAGTGACCTTAGCGGGTGTGGGGTGTTACACATGGTATCAGAGCCTGGTTACCAGAACAGATAAAACTTTTAGAAAAACTATTTTTCTAAAAACATTTTTGGAAGAAGTATTTTCAAAAACATGTCTTTTGAGAGAAAAGTTTTTGAAAGAAAAGCATAATCCCCAATAGCCATATCTTTATCTTTCGAATTCTCCGTTTTGAATCTTTCCTTTTTCGTTTCAGCATGGCTGAAGATCTTAACTTTCCGGAGGGTGTAACGATACCAGTATGGTATAGGAGGTTGATAGAGGCTAGGGCCGCCACTGCGGGTCCAGCAAATGTTCCTTCACCAACAGTAGCACCCGATCTTCCTCCCCCTCCTCCTCCTCGCACGGATACTTTTGCTAAGACTTGCAAAGAATTTAAGGCTATGGGAGGGAAACCTTTTCAAGGATCAGAAACTTTTGTGGAAGCTAGGGATTGGCTTAAGGAGACGGAAGAGTTGATAGACATCTTTGAGATGGAAGAAGGAAAGAAAGTCAAGTTAGCTGCTTGGTTAATGAAGGGAGAGGCCTCGTTCTGGTGGGAGGTCACTAATGGAGAGCGCCCTGTTGACTCTTGGGCGGATTTCAGACAAAGGTTTGTAGCAAAGTTTCTCTCAAGAGCGGAGGAAAACTTGTATATGGAAAGGTTCTTGACTCTAAAGCAAGGAAACCTATCAGTGAAGGAATATGTCAACAAGTTTAATCAATTGGCAAGGTTTGGCATAGACATGGTGAATACACCGGAGAAGAAGGCTTTGAGGTTCGTTAAAGGCTTGAATGAACCGATGCATGGATTGGCTATGACTCACATCCCTATGGGGGCCACCTTTGAGAAGCTAGTAGACATGGCACTCATGCATGAGGAAGAGAAGGGTCCCAATGCTAATAAGGCACCCGAGAAGAAAGGAGATCAGAAGAGACCTCAACAGCAACAGCAAAACAAGGGTGGGAAAGGCAACGGTGGCAAGGGAAAGAAAAAGTGCTTCAATTGTGGGACACCAGGCCACCTAAGCAAAGATTGTCGGAAGAAGAAGAAGACTGGCTGCTTCCACTGTGGCGAAGCAGGGCATCTAGTGAAAGACTGCCCTAAGAAGGGGCAAAGGACGGGATCTACCTCAGGAGGACAGGTGCAAGCTCTTATGGCACCAGGTCAGGCAAGGGGGCAAGTTCAGGCTCTTGCAGTTCCACCGATTCAGGAAAGAGGTAGAACTATTTCCGTTGAAAGTCTGGTTTTTCTGTTTGATCATCCTGTCCGTACTTTATTCGACTCTGGCGCATCGCATTCGTTTATCTCATCATCATTAGTTGAGTCACTGCACTTAGACACCAGTCTAGTAGATGATCCCTTGGTTGTTTCAAACCCAATTGGGGGCTCCACTTATTTGTCCATGATATGTTTGGGTTTGAAGATTTCTATACTTAGCGTTGAGTTTATATGTGATGCTATTGTTTTGGACTTCACAGGCTATGTGTTAATTTTGGGCATGGACTGGTTATCCAGTAATGGTGCCGTTCTTGATTGCGAAAGGAGAGTTGTTAGGCTCATGACCCGCTTGGGGAACACTCTCGAGATCTCTTGTAATCCCATGGATTCTGTTATGCTAAGTTATCTTGAATCGCTTGACGCTTCAGTCGAGAGTTTGCGATCTGTTAGAGTGGTCTGGGAGTACTCGGATGTGTTTGAGGAGGTGAAGGGCTTACCTCCGAAGCGGGAGATAGACTTCCGAATATATCTGGTGGACAATGCTAAGCCAGTATCATTTCCAGTGCGCCACATGGCTCCTCGTGAGAGGAGGGAACTCCATAAGCAAGTAGGGGAGTTGCTTGAGAAGGGGTTCATAAGACGAAGTATATCGGAGTGGGGTGCTCCGGTAGTTTTTTCCACGAAGGCGGATGGGTTCCTCAGACTTTGTGTAGACTATAGAGAACTCAACAAGCTCATAAAGAAGAATAGACACCCATTGCCGAGGATCAATGATCTCTTTGATCAATTGGTTGGCGCCTCAGTGTTTTCGCAGTTGGACTTAGCCACGGGGTTTCATCAGTTGAGAGTGGCTGAGGATAGTATAGAGAAGACTGCCTTTAGGACTCCGGATGGTTTCTATGAGTGGCTTGTGATGCCATTTGGTTTGACGAACGCCCCCTCATACTTTGTTGATTTGATGAGTAGAGTGTTCAGGGAGTACCTTAATAAGTTCGTGGTGGTCTTTGTGGATGATATCTTAGTCTTTTCTAAGAGTGAAGAAGAGCATGCCCTACATCTTAGGGAAGTGTTGGAGACTCTTCGAGCGCGTAGCCTTAAAGCTAAATTCTCTAAATATCACTTTTGGAGGAAGGAAGTGCGGTTCTTGGGGCACGTGGTCTCCAAAGAAGGGATAGCTGTGGATCCCGCGAAGGTAGTGTCCATCCAAGATTGGAAGTTTCCTAAGAATGCTACCGAGGTGAGGAGTTTCTTGGGGTTGGCTGGCTACTATAGGAAGTTTATCAAGGACTTCGCGAAGATATCAGCCCCATTAACTCGCTTGACGAAGAAGAATCTAGTCTTCACATGGGACGTAGATTGTGATGATGCGTTCCAACGGTTAAAGAGAGCTTTAACCACAGCTCCAGTCTTAGTGTTGCCAGATGGGAGTAAGCCATTTGTTGTCTATACCGATGCTTGTGGGACAGGACTGGGCGTAGTCTTAATGCAAGAGGGAAGGGTAATAGCCTATGGTGGAAGGCAGTTGAGAGCGTATGAGAAAAATTACCCTACCCATGATCTAGAGTTGGCCGCTATTGTTTTTGCGCTTAAGACTTGGCGCCATTATCTTCTTGGCGAGAGGTTCGAATTGTTCACTGACCACAAATCATTGAAGTACTTGTTTTCTCAGAAGGATTTGAACTTAAGACAGCAAAGGTGGATGGAGTTCTTAGCATCCTATGATTTCGAGATAGCGTATACCCCTGGCAAGGGTAACGTGGTGGCGGACGCCTTAAGCAGAAAAAGGTTGTCCTTGAGTCCATTGTTCATTGAACGACGAAGCTTGGAATTTATCTCGATGTTTTATTTCAGACCTTCCGTTGACTTTGTACCCGGTTTGCTAGCAACCTTAGAGGTCAGACCTACTCTTTTGGGACGGATTGGCGAGGCACAGCGGGACGACCCACAGTTGGTTGAGTTGGTAGAGAGTCTCATAAGGGGGGAGTCGTCCAGCCATTTGAGTAGGTACAACCTAGATGATAGGGGGTGGTTGCGTAGAGACGGTAGACTTTGTGTACCACAAGACGAGGGTTTGAGGAAGGCTATACTTGATGATGCACATCGTTCTAGGATGACCATTCATCCCGGTGGGGACAAGATGTACCAAGACATGAAGCGAGTTTTCTTTTGGGCCGGTATGAAGAAAGATGTGGCCGAGTATGTCGCTAGATGCTTGGTGTGCCAACAAGTGAAAGCGGAGCAAAAGAAACCCGGTGGGTTGCTTCACCCATTGGAAGTTCCGCAATGGAAGTGGGATAGCGTCTCGATGGATTTTATTGATGGGTTACCGAGATCGAGGAAGGGTAATACGGGAATTTGGGTTGTGGTAGACAGACTTACTAAGAGCGCCCATTTCATACCCGTGAAGAGTAAAAGGACCGCTCCATGGCTAGCTTCAGTTTACCTTCGAGAGATAGTTCGGTTACATGGAGTACCTTCGAGCATAGTGAGCGATCGAGATCCTATCTTCACTAGCGAGTTTTGGAAGAGTTTGCAAGAGGCGGTAGGGACTCAGTTGTGTTTGAGCACCGCATATCATCCTCAGACGGACGGCCAGACCGAGAGGGTGAATCGTGTTCTAGAAGACCTTTTGAGACTATGTATCTTAGATTTTAGAGGTACATGGGAAGAGCATCTTCCATTGGTGGAGTTCGCATATAATAACAGCTTTCAGTCTAGTATTGGCATGGCTCCTTACGAAGCTCTTTATGGAAGGCCTTGTCGATCACCTACATATTGGTGGGAGTCTACGGATAAGATCTTGCTTGGGCCTGATATGGTTAGAGAGACTTCGGAAAAGACTGATTTGATTCGAAGAAGGATGAAAGCGGCGCAAGACAGACAGAATTCTTACGCGGATAAGAGGAGGACAGATCTTGAGTTTGATGTTGGGGACATGGTCTTTGTTAAAGTATCTCCATTACGGAATGTCGTTCGCTTTGGGTCCGTTGGGAAGTTAGCACCAAGATTTGTAGGACCGTTTCCTATTAAGGAAAGGATTGGACGGATGGCATATAGAGTGGATTTACCCAAGAGACTTAGTGGGGTACATGACGTATTCCATGTGTCACATTTGAGGAAGTGCCTACATGAGACCGCAGAGGTGGTAGAGCCGAGCTTGCTTAGAGAAGTGGAGGTAGAGCGTGATGCAACTATTCGACGAGCTCCTACCCGCATCCTTGGGTCAGAGATTAGGAAGTTGAGAAACAGAGAGGTTCGACCAGTCAAAGTGCAATGGGGAGAGGATGAGAGCAATGCTACTTGGGAGACAGAAGCGAAGATGCGTTCACTATACCCATTCCTTTTTGAGGGTATGTCTTTTAACTTCTCCTTTATCGTTTGTCTCGTACTTATCTTATCTTTAGTATGTCCTCTCATTAGTATCTTTGACCTTTAGATAGGGTAAACCTATGGTTGAAACATGTGTTTGAGACATGTTATGATTGATGGATGCGTGTGGATGCAAGTGTTTGCTAGTGGTTGCTCGTGGATGCATATACACACACTTTAGACACTAGATCGGCTCAGTCACTTCATATTTCATATTGCATATAATTGTGTGTAGGTAGCTATATTAATGGATGTATAATGGTTGCGTTATCATATGGATGATGCATTTTTGGTGTATGATTGTGCACTCATGTAGAGATAGTATGTGTCGATAGGGTTCTTTCGCATACATATTGGATGCATGGCACTATCATGGTTTGCATTAAGGGGGTCAACTGAATCAGTAGACCGCCTGATTTTGCATTAGACAGGGAACATATACACACACTCTTTGCATATGTTCATACATCATTAGAAACTTTAAGGACAATGGATGCCAGTGTTTGATGGTTTAGTAGATGGTTGTTTGGTTGGTAGGATACGTTCTTCTTGACTTAGAGATTTCGAGGACGAAATCCTTTAAGTAGGGGAGAATGTAACACCCCGTATGTTGAATAACTTGTTATAATATAAATCAGGGCAGAATTAAATTTTAAGATCTGAATCAGGGGAAACGGGCTATGCCATTGTGTTCGTCTCGGAAAAATACGCGAAATAGAGTCTGAGTTTTCGAAAATCGGAGTCCGTATGACCCAGTTAAGGCCCAACGAAGTTTTCAGAAAATTCAAATTTCGAAAAACAGATTTCAAATGCAGAAATGGGGGTAGGCGGGAAAATTCCCGCCAGCACTAGGTCGACCCCCGTGTCGACTGGGGAGTCGACACACAGGGGGTGGTGTCGACTGTAGTGTCGACACCCCTGTCGACACAGGGTGCAACCTGGCTTGCTCGGCCAGATTGGCCTGGGTGCACTATTTTGGGGTTTGGGCTGTGTTTGGTGGCTTGTGACGAGATCTGATGGCTCTAAACTATCCTAGGGTTAATCCTATGGCCTAAAACACTTAACTAATCTATAAATACACCCTAAGACTACCCTAATCCATACTAAAAATAGATACAATGCCATCATGCCGTCAAAATGCAACTTGAAGGAGCCTCCATCAAATTAAAGAGGAAGATAGCTTCTCAAATCAACTTCTAATCAACTCTAGCAACTTAATCTTCTTCATCGGAGTGCTAATCAACAAGTTGTGAGTTTCTATGCCTTTAGCAAGCAATTGCTAAACTAATTATGATAGGATATAATGAGGTTATGGTTATGTATGTGGATCAATGCAAGTTATGTTATCATATGCTATGTGTCCATGATGTTAGTTATGCAAGTTTTATGCTATATGTTCATGATGCTAGTTATGCAAGTTGTATGCTATATGTTCATGATGCAAGTTTGATGCTATGTGCCCATGAAGCTAGTTATGCAAGTTGGGTGCAATTTATGCTATATGTTCATGATGCTAGTTATGCAAATCACTATGATAAACATTGATCCATTATGACACCATGTTATGCAAGTTTGGTGTTCGATTATATGCAAGTTAACATATGACATGTTATGCAAGTTTGGTGTTTGATTATATGCAAGTTCATATATGACATGTTATGCAAGTTTGGTGTTTGATTATATGCAAGTGACATGTGCAAGTTTACACCTTTGTATGACATGCATACATATGCAAGTTAACCCCTTTATATGTCATACATTCATATGCAAGTTTACCCCTTTGTATGACATAAGTAACTTATGCAAGTTACCCTCTTTATGACATATGTGATTCATGCAAGTTTGGGTTGATTATTTATGCTAGTTGGGTTTGATGCTATGGTCATATATGCATGTTGACACCTTTAAAACCCATGTTGATGCAAATGTTATGCAAGTTGAACCCATTGTGTTTGTGATGAATCTTCCCTTTTAAGTATGTCATGTCAACGAATTACGTGGGGAACGATGGGGTTAATATTCATGTAACAAAATGGTGTGAAGTTGGTATGATTATGCATACCATAAAGTGGATGGACATAATTGAGTCAATTATGTACATCATTAAATTTGTAATTAATTAGGGATAATTAATACAAATTATGGGGGTGATTAATTAGGTGTAATTAATCGACTAAGACACGAGGTTGGACCCTTTTGTAGCATAAGACTGCCCGGAACCGCCCGGCAAATCCAGCGGCTACAAATGATTGGCCCAATGTGAGAGGTCTTAGGCATAAACTAAATACGTGACAAGTGTAAAGACACGAGGTTAGACTCTGTTATGACGTAAGGCTGCCCGGAACCGACCGGCAAATCCAGCTGCCATAAAAGACAGTCTAATGTGAGAGGTCTTTACAAAGGTTACGTTCTTAATCAATTGAGAAACACTTAACCAGATAAGCATGTAGTGGGGCATGAGGGGTTAAGTGGGTGCCTTGGGTGGCATGTGGAGATTAAGTAAGTGCCTAGGGTGGCATGAGGAAATCTAGTGGGTTGCCTTGGGTGGCAATAGAAAATACGATTAGAATACTTAACCAAGTGGAAACATGTAATTAAACATTATTAAATGGTTAAGTGGGATGCACTAGAAAAAGGGACAAGCTTAGGTGGGTAGCTTGTGGGGGCCCATTTCAACCAGTAACCCATATGTATCTTATTGGGCTCGACCCATGTCGAGGATGGGACACGCGTATTGGGCTTGACTATAAGAAGCCAAAACGGGTTAGCGGTGGCAACGCAAGTCCAACGGGTTTCATATGCGTGTGTGGACCCGGGCTGGTAGGTAAGACGTTGTTGCATCGTGTAGATATAAGCCGTGCACCATTGATAGTATCGGGTTGCCACTTTGGGGAGTGATACACCCCACTGTGGGGCCAGCACGGGTATCTACGGTAGGGAGCGGATCACTTGGGGAGTAGTGGGTACACCTAGTGGAGATAGGGGCAGACGACACCTATGTAGTCAGCTAGGGGTACACGAAACTACTAGTTAAAATTTCTAAGTCCTTGGGTGGGATCAACCTTTAAGTAGGAATGACTGGTGTGGTGCAGTGTAGTAATTACCCTTGGGTGGGTAGATGCGTCCTTACCGATATCTTAGTTCATCCTATGTCTAGTTGGCTGCTTAGTGTAGTCATTTATCCCCAGTCATTACCGTACTAAGTTTATATCATACCCTAATTACTTTAATGATTGTATTGTTAAAGTTATAGGGCTCACTCAGACTTATGTCTGACCCCGTTGTTTTTATCTTTTTCCCCCTCAGGTCCTCAGGTTGGGCCTAGTACTAGTGGGCTTTGATCAGATCACTTCATCTATCTTTTGGAGCTTGGACCGTGATGTAAAGCTCAGCTTATCTTTTCTATTATGGCTATTAGTTATGTAGTGGGATTATGTACTTATGTTTTATCAGGATGGATATTTAGTACTTGACTCTTGATTAGTTGGTTTTGTTATTGTAACCAAACATGTTTATCTTCTGCTGCAATGAAATGATGTTTTAGATTTTCAAGTATTATTTATATCTGTCTTGTTGTAATTTTTCTGTTCTATATTCACTTAAAATGCTCCACCGAAGCTAAGGCATTCCCTTAGTGAGTGACCTTAGCGGGTGTGGGGTGTTACACTTTCAATGCCGATCGTTCTCCTTATTTAGTCTTTCCTGCATTTTTGTTTCTAGGATTAGTAGTAGTTGCCTCGGACTACACCCTTCGATGTACGAATTTCCAAGCATCGGTGAGTTCGATGGCACTTTAGAAAGGTCATTTTGGGATCTTGTTTTGTGCTTGATAACTTCCAAATTTTCTTTGCGTTTGGAGTATGTGTTGTATTGAAGTGTCTGGCTACCTTCTTTTAATGTGTTGCAACTCTAAAACTTCACTTCTCTTCTTTTCTCATCGATTTGATCAAGGGCTTCGAGTAGTGGTTGATCATTCTTATTGATTGTCAAGTGGGAGCTCGTTGACATCCTTCAGACAATGTTATCTCTATGCGATGACAGTAACCTTTAGATAACAATGACTTTATCATAATGTTGACAGTCATAGGACAACATTTCTGATTGCTACACCAATATCTAGGATAATAAGGGTTCGATCAACTGTTGTAAGCTTGACGGTTTCACCCAAGAGGTTTCAATCAAATGCACGAGGCATTTCCCATATCGATCTGAATGTTGTGATATTTGTTATGACTTGCATGAGATGGAGATCATCGACCTTGGAGGTTTGGTGGTGAATCTTAGCATTGAATTGCCTTGTCTCCCTTCAGTGATGCGCTATTACTATCAGTTTGCTTCATTGTTGGGTATGGGAGGACTTGATTGAGTTGAAGGTCCCTTTGGTCTGGTGCTGCTTTATCCTTTAGCACATCTTCGACCATTTACCAAAGTTTTCTCTAGAACATTGGTCCTACCTCGTTGCATTGGTATCGAAGCTCGTAGTATTTGATGTGATATGGTTTTGCATTTCCTCCCTCGGTTATTCAGCGTCGGGTACGTTTCAACTTGTCCATGTCAATTGGTTTTTCCAATCTTGAATGATTCATGAGGATCTTGCTGTAATCATTGTGATTAATCCAACTCAAGACCACTCGAATCCGATATCTAAACCACAAAGCGCTAGCGAAAGACTAGATCGTTGTTAGACTTGCAAAAACAACCAAAACAATAACTCTAGTCACCAAACAAAGATCAACCAATCATGAACAATCCAAATCTCAGTCACAAGCAAGAAACTAATGACAAAGTAGCAAAAATAAATCACACAAGGATTTATAGTGGTTCCACTAACTTCTTATTAGTGTACATCCACTTTGGAGAGAGTATTTTATTACCACGATGAAAGGAATACAAGAGATTGATCTAATGATCACTATATTTCAATATAGAAAAGAGTTTGAGGAGAATAGAATTGAAGAATTGGAATTAGGTTATAAACCCTAATTCACCCTTGAGAATAAACCTTGATCCCAAATCAAGTTTCCAAGCTCTGCCACTGACACACCTGAAAATAGCTTATATAGAGATAGGCCAATTATCCAAATTGCCCCTGTGTCTTCACAAATTAATTTGTCAAGTTTTCAGCCCGAAATAGCCCAAAACACTCATCAGACGTCTGTCGTGGGAGGTGACAGACGTCTGTCCCTCTCAGGGAATTATTTGGGCTTCAGCACTCAGCTCAGACGTTTGTCCCTAATATGACAGACGTCTTTTCCTCTCTCAGACGTCTGTCGTAGGGATGACAGACGTTTGTCAGAACTCTCGGGAAAATCTACCCTGACAACTCAGACGTCTGTCGTCCCCTACGACAGATGTCTGTCGCACCTGCACACTAAAAACCTGCACCTTTCAGCTCATAACTTTCTCGTGCGAACTCCGATTTGCGAACGGTCACCTCCGACCCGAAGCTATCTTTATCCTCTTCAATCCAAAATATAGTATCGCATACTTCAACACTCCACCTCGATACTATAACCATCTCAACTCCAAACTCCAATGCCCCAAGCATTTCCTTCTACCTTCGACCAAGCAAACTTGAATGTTTCTCCAATGAGCTCCGGCATGGTCACCGCCCATTGCACTACACCAACGAGTTCAAGCAATGCCCCCACCCGCTAATGTAGTGTTGAAAAAATTCAAACCAAAAACCGTCTCGCCAAAAGACAATGTACTCAGGAGTGTAAAGAGTACTTACCATGAAGATAGATTTCCAATCTCTCACCGCTATTCCTTTCCATCATTAACAAACAAAATCACTCTCTCCACCCCATGCCTCCCCGTGGCACCTAGCAACTCAACAAGAGAATTAAGTTCGAGCAATGCTCGAACTTCCCATACGGCAATGCTTTAGTAAACATGTCTGCTGCATTATCCTTTGTGTGCACTTTCGGAAGGTATACTAGCTTACCCTCATCCATGGCTACAAGAAATGACTCCCTCACCTCAATATGCTTGGTCCGTGAGCTAAACGCCAAATTCTCCGCCAAATGGATAGCACTTTGGCTATCACATTGAACATCAACACTCTCATATTCGAAACCCAAGTCACACAACAATCGCTTCAAGTAGAGTGCCTCCTTGGCTGCTTCCACAGCGGCAATCAACTCCTCTTCCGTAGTGGATAAAGCAACTACGGTTTGCAATCTTGATCTCTAACTAATGGTTGTCCCGCCAAGTGTGAAGACATACCTGGAAGTTGATTTCCTTTGATCCCTATCACCGGCGTAGTCCGAGTCACAATAACCAACCAACTTGCAACTCTTCTCATCCCTACTGCCAAAGACAAGTCCATGAGATGCTGTGCCTTTCAAGTATCTCGTAATAGCCTCCACGGCTTCCCAACGCGATTTCCCCGGATTAGCCATATACGGACTAACCACCCCGGTGACATTTGCAATATCGGGCCTTGTACACACCATTGCGTACATTAAACTACCAACTACACTTGCATATGGCACCTTTGCCATATAAGCCTTGTCTTTATTCTCGATAGGCGATCACTTTTCCGAAAGCTTCATATGCAAAGGTAAAGGTGTATTTAACGCCTTTGCATCCTCCATGCTAAACCGGCAAAGCACTTTCTTAATGTATTCCTTTTGAGTCAATCTCAACTCAAAACGTTCTCGGTCCCTTCCAATTTCCATGCCCAAGATTTTCCTTGCTTCTCCAAGATCATTCATCTCGAATTCCGATTTCAAAAGCATCTTCAACTTGTTGATTTCATTTTGATCCTTGGAAGCAATGAGCATATCATCCGCATACAAGAGTAAATACACCCAACAATCATTTCCCAACCTCTTGAAATATACACAAGCATCCTTGATGCTTCGATGGAAGCCACTTTCAAGCATGAAATGATCGAATCTCTTGTACCATTGTTTAGGCGATTGCTTTAACCCATGTTGTGATTTCTTCAACTTGCAAACCATTTTAGACTTACCATCTACAACAAACCCTTCCGGTTGCTCCATGTAGATGTCTTCATCCAAGTCTCCATGCAATAAGGAGGTTTTCACATCAAGTTGCTCCAACTCCAAGTCATGGATATCAACTATGGCTAGTAAAACCCGGATAGAAGTATGACGTACCACCGGTGCAAAAATTTCATCATACTCCTTTGATTTTCTTTGTGCAAACCCCTTTGCCACTAGCCTTGCTTTATACCTTCCATCATCCTTCACCTTGTAAATCCATTTGCACCCTATAGCATGGTTTCCTTGAGGAAGTGGAACCAAATCCCAAGTTTGGTTCTTCATTAACGATTGCATCTCTTCCTCCATGGTGCAAATCCACTTCGAGCTCTCTCTCGACTCCATGACGTCATCAAGGTCCATCGGCTCAACTTGGACTACATTGAGAGCATAATCCAAATGATCGCAAAAGCTAAGGTAGTTCCAATCACCATATCTTTTGGGAGGTCTTATTGCACGTCGACCAACCCGAGTAGCAATACTATCACCCAAACCCCTTTCGACTCCACCTTGAGTCGAAATTTCTCTAGTGGAACTATGTGGACTATGTGATGTTTCATCAACCGCTTCTACCCCACGAGCTTCTTTAACTCTACTACCACTTGGACGGAATGTGGGAATGACTTCCTTCTCCTTTAATTCACCATGAACCAAATCCGGAACATCCGATGAACTCTCATTCTCCTTGAATAAAGCCGACTCATCAAAAGTGACATGACGAGAATTTACAACCTTTCTTTGTTTCCGGATTCCAAATCCGATAGCCTTTCACACCGTCCGTGAAACCAAGCAAAACCTCCTTGAATGCTCTAGCTCCAAGCTCATCATTTCCCGGATCATGCACATAAACAGGGCTACCAAACACACGAAGATGTCACAAGTCAACACTCTTCCCTTTCCACACTTCCTCTGGAATTTTGTTACCAATGGCTGAGCACAGAATTCGATTCACAATATGCGCCGCGGTTGACAAAGCTTCGGCCCAAAATCCCTTAGACAAACTCGATGTCAATCTCAAGCATCGAGCTTTTTCAAGTAGAGTTCGGTTCATTCTCTCTGCTACTCCATTAGATTGCGGATCTCCCGGTATAGTAAAATGTCTCTGGATTCTGTGATGCTTACAATACTCCAAGAATTCCCAGGAAACATATTCGCTGCAATTGTCGGTCCTTAACACCTTCAAAGTCTTACCACTCTCATTCTCAACAAGAGCCTTTCACACTTTGAACTTAGCAAATGCCTCCGACTTGGCCTTCATTACATACACCCATACCTTTCGAGACAAATCATCAATGAAAGAAATATAATACCTTGCTCCTCCCAAAGAAGCAACCGGTGCTGGTCCCCAAACATCCGAATGAACATACTCAAGAACCTCCTTTGAGTCATGTTTGCCTTCATCGAATGATACCCTTGTTTGCTTTCCAATGACACATTCTTCGCAAAACTCTAGTTTGTTGAAACTTACACCCTCGATCATCTCCCGCCTCCAAAGAATATCCATACTCCTCTCCGAGACATGACCCAATCTCAAATGCCACAAATGTGTCGCATCCAAGTCACGAGAACTATCAACACCCACACAAGTCTCACCTCCTACGGTCCCACCTTGAAGCAAATATATACCATGAGTCCTAGCACCCTTCATAACCACAAGCGCCCCCTTCGAAACCCTCAAGCAATCCTTCTCGATAGTGATCTTGCATCCTAGAGAATCTAATTCCCCAAAGATATAAGTGACTTCCTAAGTCCTGGAACATAACGAACATTGGTGAGTGTGCGAACAACTCCATCAAACATCCTTATTTGCACGGAGCCACTACCCATCGACTTGCAAATAGCACCATTTCCCACAGCAATTGCATTTCCCTCTTTGACCTCAAAGGACGAAAAACAATTTCTATTTGGTGTCATATGATACGACGCACCCGAATCGTGTACCCATTCGTTACCCGAAACACTCGATGCCACCGCCATCAACACAATCTCATCTATCTCACCATCTCCACTCTCCATCGCCACGGATGAAGACGCTACTTCCTTCTTATCTTTGTCCGGACATTCATTCTTCCAATGTCCCGTTTTCTTGCAAATAAAGCACTTGCCATTTCTCTCTTTCGATTTACCTTTTCCACCGGGCTTTCTTGATTTAGAACACCCCCGGTTTCCTTTCTTCACATTCTTTTCTTTCTCCACAAACAACCCATGACCACTACTAGCTCCACTACTACCCTCACTCATCTCCTTCATTTGATCTCTCAACTCCTCACTAAGAAGACCCGTCTTGACATCATCTAGAGTCAAGGTATCCCGACCATAGATCAAACTATTTGAGATACCCGTATAGCGGTCCAACAACGAACACAATAATATCATCGCCTTTTGCTCTTCCTTAATCATCAAATCAACAGCCTTCATCTTCATGAGCAAGTCATCAAAGGCATTCAAATGTGCCTTAAGCGAATTACACTCCTTCATCTTGAAGGTTAAAAACATTCGCAACAAGATCAAACGGTTAGTGAGTGACTTCTTCATATAGAGCTCTTCCAGCTTGTCCCAAATACCTTTAGCGGTAGTCTCACCACTAATTTCAGAGATCACATTCTCCCCCATAGCAAGTTAAAGAGTAGTGTAAGCCCATTCCTCTATCTCCCCTCTCTCAACATCCGAGATATCACTTGGCAATAAGTGAGTATCAAATACTACTCGGTGCACCCTATTCCGCCTAAGAACTGCTTTCATTTTCCATTGCCACTTCTCAAAGTCATTATCACCATTCCACTTTTCAATAACCAATTGAGAACCCGACGCCGCATATGAACCCCGTACATAAGGCGCCACACTATTCAGACTTCCGGTTGAAGGACTTACCGAGCTACTATCCGTCTCCAGCATTTTCACAAACACCTAAGAAGCACCAAACAGCTCTGATACCAACTGTTGTAACCGTTGTGATTAATCCAACTCAAGACCACTCGAATCCGATATCTAAACCACAAAGTGCTAGTGGAAGAATAGATCGTTGTTAGATTTGCAAAAACAACCAAAACAATAACTCTAGTCACCAAATAATGATCAACCAATCACGAACAATCCAAATCTCAATCACAAGCAAGAAACTAATGACAAAGTAGCAAAAATAAATCACACAAGGATTTATAGTGGTTCCACTAACTTCTTGTTAGTGTACATCCACTTTGAAGAGAGTATTTTATTACCACGATGAAAGGAATACAAGAGATTGATCCAATGATCACTATATTTCAATATAGAAAAGAGTTTGAGGAGAATACAGTTGAAGAATTGGAATTAGGTTATAACCCCTAATTCACCCTTGAGAATAGACCCTTGATCCCAAATCAAGTTTCCAAGCTCTCCCGCTAACACACCTGAAAATAGCTTATATAGAGATAGACCAATTACCCAAATTGCCCCCGTGTCTTCACAAATTAATTTGTCAAGTTTCTAGCCTGAAATAGCCCAAAACACTCGTCAGACGTATGTCATGGGAGGTGACAGACGTCTGTCCCTCCCAGGGAATTATTTGGGCTTCAGCACTCTGCTCAGACGTTTGTCCCCAATATGATAGATGTCTGTCCCTCTCTCAGACGTCTGTCGTGGGGATGACAAACGTCTGTCAGAACTCTCCGGAAAATCCACCCTGACAACTCAGACGTCTGTCGTCCCCTACGACAGACGTCTATCGCACCTGCACATTGAAAACCTGCACCTTTCAGCTCATAACTTTCTCGTGCGAACTTCGATTTGCGAACGGTCACCTCCGACTCGAAGCTATCTTCAATCCAACATACAGTATCGCATACTTCAACAGATCTTGCATTGGACTGAAGTAACTGTCATTGCTTTAGCCATGGTCCTGCTATACCGACACAAAGGAAACAGTTTTGGATTAGCTATATTGCTATAGGAAGGAACTGCTAACATAGTTGAATATCATGTTTTCAGACTTATTAGTGAACGGAAGTCAGGGTGGCATTAATCTCATTATTCATCCCTTCTTTTCATTCTTTCTTGGATCTTTATCATGACTCTAGGGACGTTAGTCAAGGTATCCGTTTCACCCATTCATGTTCTTTTAACCTCATTCTCACCTTCGTCTTTATATAGTCATTTATTTATGTAGTTCTTCGATGGCAGTCTTACTCTACGTAGAGGAGTTCAGGGCTAGGTTGCTCAATTCCTTGAAGGGAAGATTTCCCTTCTTTTCTTAGCCTACCATTGTAGAGTACTTCCTATGTCTTTGTTCGAATGTTCCTTGAACTGATTATGTCCCACTTCAAATGACCTAAACGGTGGACAATGCCCTGGTTTGGGGGATTAGGAGAGCAATGCGGCCCCAAGCTTATGGCACATGTCACGGAGCATAAAGGAAGGCTAAAGCTGGGTAGAATCAACATGGAGAGATGCATGCCAATATGAGCTAATTTGATGGAGTAGTGTCGATTCATCACCCATGGATCGGTACTAGTCCATAAAGTTAGAATATTTTTGCATTACTTTTTTCTGGAAGCAATGCAGTGAAGTGGGAGAGCCAACCCATGAAGTCGAAATCACCATTTCTTTTGTCTTTATGGATAGCTACTGGCCTATGGATATGGATCGGTACCGGTCCATAGAATATGGACAAGCACCAATCCTTCTACTTAGGAGATTTTTTAACTTTTTCCACTTCAAAGCAATGTTGTAGTTTTGGGTAGTTGACTTAAGAAGTTGGATGTGACATCTGGTAGACTTATATGGACCAGTGTCAATCCCTAGGGGATGGACCCGTGCCAGTCCATAGGGGATGGATCGATGTCAGTCCATCTACTTAGCATATTTTCCACCCAAATTTTGGTGCTTTTCTTTTCATGTTGCTCTAAGAGCATATGTTAATTTTCCTGATAATCCGACATTATATGGTCCCTCAAAAGTTTTATCTTCTATAGGCAAGAGTTTCTACTCAATTTGGAAGTAGAAATCAACCTTCTCTCGGCTTGAGTAGTAAATCCAATTTACAACCTTTTCACCGCTTTAACAATAGATCTGTCTTCTAGATCATGAGGATCTATAGTAGATGGTCCAGATCTTCTCCTTTATTCGATTCTCAGTTAAAGCACAAAATGTTAAAGTAAAAAATGATACTAATGCCTGAGTTTAGTGAAAGCACCATCCTTTTATGGGGAAAAACAAAACAAAACAAATAGAAATAAATGAAAAATAAAAGAAACGGAAAGTAAAGAGAGAAGACACAAGTTTTATATTGGTTTACCAATTATTTAGACCTACATCCACTTTGAATATCTTTATTATCATATTTTCCACGCCAGATGCTATGCTTTGATTACAATTATTATGAATATGAGTACAGTTATCTCTAAAGTAAGCAAGTGTCACAATTTATTGGAGTATATCTCGATGATTAGTTTAGGTGAATAGTGCTTGTTGTCCTTGGAGTGTAGAAGTGATCGAGGATGGATTTTGGCAGGTTCCAATAAACAGAGATTGAATCTCTATTCTATAGAAGGGAAGAGGTGTTATACTAGTTATGGAGGGTATTGGGCCAAACCCATTTGCTAGAAGGTCCAACACAACATCATAAGACGACGCACCAAGATTTAGTGCCAGCGAATCAAGTCTGATGGACCGGTGCTGGTCCATGGCCTATGAACCGATGTTGGTCATAGACTTAGGCAAGATTGCAGTTCCAACATCTTATCTCACTTCCTTAAGTTCTCGTGATCCTTTATGTAAAGTTTGACTCAACTTGGTCTTCATTAGCTTGTACTTGTAGGTCCTTCATCCCAATATGTGCAGTTTTCGTTTAGTCAATCAAGTTACGATAGCTAAGTGAATCCAATTGACTTGGAACTTCATCGCTAGGGTAGTTAAGCCATATGAATCAGAGTGGTATGGGCCTTGAAGGGCCACAATACATATCCATATAGACCGGTGTCAGTCAATGTACTTAGTTCAATCTAGCACTAAATTTCCTGTATCTTGTCTTTTCTCCGTCCTATTGAGTCCGAGGTTGCGTCATCTTCATTCCTTATGAGTTTCTTCTTGGGGTCCAAAACCAGGTTAACAGAAGGAAAATTCAATATATTTTTTGAAACTTTTAAAAGATATTTCATGTAACTTTCCTATTATTATGAGCATTCAAATAAAAGTTTGTCTTGTGGGGTCACATTAGAATAATATTTTTAACCGGTCGGCCTTGGTAAAAATCTACAAAGTTATTTTAGAGTTAAGCTAGATGCATCCTAACACGAATATTGTTATAAACATAAAAAAATAAAGAAAATCCATCGTGCTATTATATATCTGCAATATACAACTGATTAATACAGCATATTGCAGATACAAATATTAATGAGACATCTATGATAATACGACATCGAAATCCAATGCACTTTGTCGATCACATTGTGTCGATCTGTAGGAAAACCCAGGCTACTACGAAGTAAATAGAAGAATACACATATGTAAAACGAAAACTAGGTAATAGTGATTATATAATGAAGCATATTTATCACAAATTTATTTTATATCCTAAAGTAGAAGACTGATTGGATAAAACATATAACCAAAGTTACAAAATACACATTAAGTTCAAGACAACTTCGACGTGAGCTTTAAGATTGGTGAAGCGAGTATTAGAGAGTGCGTCGTTGTCATGAACCATGCTGCTCCTTATCAGCATTTATGTAGTCGACACAGTGATATTGTCGCATTGATTTTATGGGTTCAATGCAATCTCGTAATCCTTTGGAGATTGGAACGCTGTACTAGTCTGACATTTGAGACGCCACTCCTTCCATCTTCAAGAAAATGGCATTCTCTAAAACCTTTAATGCACATGTAAACCATACACAAACATAAAATAAAATCTATCATGTTTGGAGCCAATATACTTAGCATTGCTTGTGTATTCTCTATCTCATGTGTTGCCAACGTGGTTTAGCGAACAGTAAAGGCTTAATGATGGGTTCATTGATCTCATTGTGACTAAAGGCTTGTTCTTACTGCTCATTTAGGTGCTGACAATTGCACAAAAAATAGACCTAGGCTTTCATCTCATTGTGACTAATATCCATTTATTTTACCTGTTATATTCAACGAAATTCAAAATGGTAGAGGAAAGTCCTTTAAAACGTACGTTTTCCTTACAAATATGTATAATTTGATGGTTTTGCATTCTACTTGTTTTTTGAGCTATTACGAATAACCATTAATTTGTTCATATTTTCTAATCAACACAGCCAAAAATGCGATATTTGATCACTGTTGTATCCTAACATCGAGTTCCTTATTTTAAATGGACAATGGCGGTGACTATTTGATAAATTTTAAAACACTTGGTCTCGAACAGAACGCATATACCACTCGGTGATTTACTAAGTATAGCACAGTTTGTGTTGCGACTGGTAATTGAGTTGGGGCTAACATCATCCAAATTTTAGTAATTTATTCTAGAACATAAGAAAAGAACCATTTGATGTTCCTCACCTTTATAAGCTCATAACTCCAGTAAGCAAAGTTTTCATTTCATGTCAAAGCTTTTAAATCAAACCAAGCCTTCCAGTAGTTTAAGTCCTAAAAACAATAATATCAAAGTCAGTAAGTGTAACCGTACACCTTAATTGCCATGGCGGTCACAATACAAATAACCACCCACCTCGAACCAAAAATGACTCAGATGAAACATACCATTAACAGTTCAAATGGCATTCGAGAGGGGGTTGCTTATTGGTCATTAAAATATCTATACATCTATATCTGAGGCGTTTATTTTGGGATAAACTATGTTTAAAATGTGTTTTCTTTTCCTTAGAGCATCAGACTGACAACATGGAAACATGTTTACACCTAGGCTAGTCTCCTAGTTTGTAGTTTTTTAGTAAATACGGAGATGGACATTATTTTCCATTTCTTTTCTGCCTCAAATTGAAATTAGTTAATAATTTTGTTATTTTTAATCTCGTACGCACAGAACACAATAGTTCTTACAGTTGGATTCTATTTGTTTATATGTTTCGAAAGTGTTTTGAAAGTAATTACAAAACACAAATCATTATAATTTTTTTCTTAATATATTGCACAGAAATTGAGTTTCTCGTGTTTCATTCATGAGTACATACGTTTTACAACAATTATTAGGCACGTGCGGTAGCTGGTAAGGAAAAGGTTAAAGAATACAGCCAATTTTTTGTTTAAAAAGATTGGCCAGAGATTCAATATCATCATAGTACTACTACTAGTACAAGGATTTGCAATTTAAGAGCTATGGTTGTTGTGCGAGAAGATTGCGCGAATGCGGAAGCACAATAAACATGATCTAGATTTGCCAATTGAACATCAAACTAATCTGATAGCAATTATTCTATTACATCAACTAAATAGTAAATAAATATAACAGAGAAACAAAGAGACACACAATATTTATACTGCTTTCACTATCATCGAGATAGTGTATGTCCAGTCCAAAAGAGAGAGATTTTATTCCACATGAGAGAATTACAAGAGATTACAAATATAAGAGTTTACATATCTTAACAAGAAGAGACACCATTGGGGATCACTGGCTCCACGTCAGGATGAGTTTACACTAAAGTCAATCCCTCAATATATAGCCAATGAAATGTATGTGAGTCATCAATCAAATTACCAACATATGGTAATAATATAATGGAGGTAAATTACCATAGCAACAATTGTGCAAACATGGGAAGTAAATCAATCCGTTTCTTTAGCGTAGATAGAAGAAATTAATGTCCGCCTTTATTTCTTTCCATCTCATGAAAAAGCAATTAATTGATTCATGCATTTCCATATTAACCAAATATTTACTTCCCATATATTTGTGATTTTGTATCACCTAAATTTAACAATGGTTTTATTTGATTCTCACATAAATGGGTAATAAATCTAGTACATATCATGACTAATTAACTATCATACAAGAGCATATCGGGTGAAATAGAGACACTTTATAGGAGAGAAGGATATAAAGCTATGGATAGAACAGAATACATACTTTAAAAGATTACAGGCTGCTCAAAGAAATGTCAATAGCCCTTTGTACCCACTGAAACAATATATAGGGTGGTTTGTTAACCAGTGAAGAGATTTTAGTAGAATTCTTGATTTCTTCTGCATGTCGACAAAACTCCATCCAATTGAGCTCAGTAAAAGACAATGTTGGAAGGGAGTGAACTGCAAATGAGCCCGAGGTATCAACGATAAGATCACACAACAACAAATATTCTGCAAAAGAACAAAACCTTGTACCTCTGTGTCAGATCACTACTTCAAGTTGAAAACGTGAACATTCAAAAACAGTAAGTATGAGAATATGTGCTTGCTAGCGTCTGGTGCTGCAAGCCAAATTACTTTGGAGGGAATTGACTGCTAAAAACAAAGGGCAGTTATAATTAGTTTGCGTCATTGAAAGGAGTTAGGGACTGAAGTTGAATGCTCCATTTTTTGGTTCGTTTCGACTGGAGAGTTAGGGCAGATCAATTGCCTCAGTTCTTTTAGCTGAGTATCACAAAATACATGCACTAGTTGAAGTGATTGACTGGGCCTAGTTCAAACATAAACATTTATATTTGCCGTCAAAATGGTTGTATTAGAATGGGGCTTGTTTATATGAGATGGCGAGGAGTGAAGTTCGCTTGTTTTAGTCCCACATCAGCCTGAGTATTATTAGGTTTGCAAAGCTGAGCTATAAAACAGCGCAGGCAATGGAGTAATAAAGCAACGCAGCTGCGTGGTGAGCACAGAGCGAACTATTCTTTCGCCTTTTACTAAAGAATACCGTGTGCTCTCCACATCAAGCAGCATACGCCACTTTTTGGAGGGTGTTCTTTTACGAAAAGGACCCCCAGCAAATTTAATTTGAAACGTTTCATTATCCGGTGTTATATTTGCTGTTGGTCCTTTTGTTTGTATATTTTAACTGTGATGATGTTCCTTTGTTTGTATAAAGCAAGATTACTACTGCTAATAAGGTGAATCAACGGTGCAGGTCTTGGTTGCAAGACTTACGAACTCACCATCTTAATACATGTACAGATGTTTGCTTTGGCTGTGCATTCTCGATCCGGGCCAGAACCAATTATTCTTAGAACTGGCTACGGTCTAATCATTTTCTATCCCGATTCAAGATAGATTTGAATATTACTATCGATACCGTTTCCAAGATAGAACACAAAAAATGATACACATTCCATATACGAAAGCAGGAATAATTGGTGCAAACTGTGTAAATCGTCAAATAAGTTGAATTTAAATGTAAAGCAAAACGCTGAAAATAAAACATACAAAGAGCATATAACAATACCACTGAAGTTGTAGATTAATAAACAAAAAACAAAGATACTTGCTATTCGTCCAGGTTGGGACCCACGACTTATTTAAATACTTGTTTTGCTTAAGAAATCAAGCTACATCAAATATCAACTTGTTCACACGTTTAACGAGAATAATATAACCAAATATCAACTTGTTCACACGTTTAACGAGAAAACAAAGATCCAACGTTAAGATTTTGACATATATAATGAACTAGTAAAATAATTACATCTTATTTAGACAGAAATCAGTTTTATCTTGAATTATGGTTTCGTCCACATCATTGGATTTGTTTCACATAGTCCTATTTCGTTTTGTATGGGTGAAACATAGGATATCAAATAGTTGGTGTGGAGTGGATCACCGTAAAGTTGAGTACGAAGTCGGATAGTATGAAGCCATTGTTTCGCTTCGAACTGGGGAGCCATTTGCTTTAAATTCAATGCCAACTCTTATTTTTGCTTTGTTCCAAAACATTTTTTCTGGAAACACTTTGTTTCGAAGCACTTTATTTCGAAGCCAAAAGTAGTCCTTCTGATAAATAAAAATAACATAAAGGAAAGAGGGTAAAAGGAAACATAACAACAAAAATGACGGCTGGATAGTAGCTTAGGGTCTCCCTATGCCCAATCGCATCTCTCACTTTATATATTCATGACTTTTGGATCCATATTCTCCGACCGCCTATGGTGAGGCACAAGGCTCTATGTGACGACCGCCCGGTACTAGCCAACACCCCACAATGCATGGAATAAAGTATAATAATAACGTAAGACACGATATAAACAGGCAAAGACAGTATAAGCTAAATGAATCATAATTTCAGAGTGGCAGATCCATATCGTAGCAAAAGTACCAAATAGTCAAATACAGACACATTCCAAAATATCATCTCTACATAAAATACACTGTTACCCCCAAAGTAGTGATACAAAGAAATAAACAGGGATACAAGTATTTATATAATAAGTGGAAGCCTCCTGCTCGTCTCCAGTCAGCTACTCGAGTACACCAACTGCCTCTAGTCTGCTCATTTAAGAGCACCTAGAGTAACAAGAAGCAATGCATAAAACCCTTAATCAGACAAAGTCTGGTGTGAGCGATAGTAATATCAACCAGTATACCGGGTAATACAATATGTATGAAGAATCATACCTGACCTTGCCCGACATCCAAAGAGTTAGCACATATAATCATGTTATTTGCTTTAAAGCTAAATGATTTGCTTCACACGAAGCATTATTTTATTGTTTTGCCTTGGTAACCCGACATGGTTTACGGCCAAACGGGGATCGCTTTGTACCAGAGTTGTTTTATTAAAATGGTAGATACAAGTTTGCTTCGCATTGCTAGGCTATAGTAAATAATCATGCCTAATTTTCTTGGAGTGGACGAAGCCGTGCACATGGGCTATATGGTATTTCCATTCAGTGGAGATACCATTACTTTAGCACACATTGTATGATTTTTGTTGTTAAATACACGTTAAATGGGGACAAATATGAGAGATAAACCAAGGAGATGGGTAATCTAGATGGTAGGAGATTGGTAATTCCATGACTTTATGATAGGTTAATCATTAAGAATATGATGGGTAATCATATAAACGTTATGATGAATAATCACTTGAACATGATGACTAATCATATAAATTTTAAGATGGGTAATAACTTGAATATGATGGGTAATCATACGATATTAAGATGGATGGTTACTTTATTATGATGGGTAATCATAAATATGTTAAGGTAGATAGTCACTTGAATATGAACTGTAATCATAAATACATTAAGAAGACTGTCACTTAAATATGATGAATAATCATAATTATGGTGAGATGGATAGTAAAAGTTAACGGTGATGAGTTATCCATTATATGTTGCATGCATGCACATGATTTACTACTATTGTAACCATAGTGAGTGCTCAACACATGATTGTTGTTGTGTTATCAAAGTATTAGTCAGAGGAAAACCGTTTCGCCGAGGGGTGTGTTCTCCTTAGATGTCATCAATTTGTTTTGATATGGTAGATTATTATTCATAGCAAACATGTATATGACTCGAAGTTTTTATTTCTCCCCTTAAACTCTTGGGTACTCGTCTACGTTAGAATGTGCAAATGGATTTCTCAAATATCCAAGTTAGACGCTTTCAGAAATACGTTGGATGAAATTCCAGCTAATTTATGAATTTCGTTGTGCTTCTATTGTTGATGTAAGGGCAAAGTTGTATTACTACCTAATATTTACACTCCGATCAACCAGGAGGCATCTTCATATGTTACTCTTAGGGATATTTTGCAATTGTTATATTTCTTTGAGCATGGATTTGCAAATGCGAATATGTAATGGAAAATATTAGTCAATGAAATGAGTTTTTTTTTCATTTTTCCGTGTATTTTGATATTTTCATCTAAATCCTATTTTCATGCTAGAGGATAATACTATCAATGATTGCAACAGCAGTAATTCTTATTTTTGTGTGCCTTAGAATAAGGGATGTTATAGTTTGGTATCAGAGCATATGTTTAAATTACTAACCAAAATGTTCCGATTAAATTCACGTTCGATGCATTCGTATACCTGTATTTATGGGAACTAGCTATTTTATAATAAAAATATTCAACTTATATGGTAGCTATAAATGCTACATGCATATTGTATCTAGGACTAGATTTCTACTTGTAAAACCAATGAATAGAACATTAGGATTATCATCGAACTGATTTGCATAAACTTTATTCTAGATTTTTATACAAAAAATCATTGTATTCTTGAACTCGAGATTTATAAAAACCAAGAAATGAGAAACAATTGATATATACACTTATTGGGTCAACCTATGTAAAATTTTCTGTTCTTTTCATTTGTTTCTTTTATACTAATCATTTTTTGTCATTTTTTTTTATTTTTTGATTTGATGCATAAATCCTAATTATTTAAATATACAAACATTTCTGTCATATTGTGGAGGTAATTATTAGGATCTAAAGTTTGATGTTTTAACATAAGTACATCCGTCTATTCGTAGTGTTTGAAATTCTATGAAATGAAATTAAGTACGGTTTGTTTGATGATTGATTAAGACAAATGATGATGTGTCATACATTCAATGGTCGTGCACAACTTACCATCTATGTTTTGGCGTAGATGATCTACTTTTGTCCTGATCTATTCTCTACGATGTGTTTAATTATTTTCAGAGCAAATAGTATTTAATAATTTAAAGATAAGATAAAAGGTGGACATGATAGGAAGACATGGTTTAACGACTTGCCTTTACGTACCAGTTAAGTCGATAATAAAACCAACTCAAATCGTACGAAACAATACATTGTTTTAACTATGGATTTAAAAAAATACCGAATCACAGAATATAGATAGATCACATATACAATATAGTGGAATAACTCACAGTGAAAAAATAACTTAGTAGTTCATGAAGCTACTAATCTCTAAATCTCAAATATAATTAACTTTTACTATCCATTCTGAGTTTTCGTGGGGTATGATTTTATCATGCTTAACTTCCTAAGAGTCATTAGGGAACCTGATCTGTACCAGTAGCCTGTAAATATCTGAATACTTCTGATAAGATTTCCAGTTTTGACATTGTCTAAAGAGGGTAATCCTCTGAGTGTCAATCAGATATTGATTTCGGTCTTTGGGGTTGATACTTAGGGGAATTGTTTTCTCAACCCATGTCTAATGGGAACCAAGTCTTCATTCTATCTGTACTCGCTTCCATCATTCGACTGTATCCTATCGATCGAATCTTCGAACTTTAGGTAGAAACTAATGGGTGTAAACATGTGTTTGAGACATGTTATGTTTGATGGTTGCAAGTGAATGCAAGTGGTTGCTAGTGGTTGCCCGTGGATGCATATACACACACTAGGCACTAGATCGGCTCGAAAACACTCTCATACTGCATATGGATGTGTGAGCATTTTAAATTTTTATGGATGCAAAATGGTTGAATCAGCACATGGATGTTGCATATGAGTGGATGGTTGTGCACTCATATAGAAATGATATGTATCAAATAGGAAAATTGCATACATATTGGACTCATGGCACTGACATAATTCGCATTAAGGAGGTCAACTGAATCAGTAGACCGCCTGATCTTTGCATTAGATAAGGAACATATACACGCACTTTTGCAAATGTTCATACAGCACTAGAAATTTCTAAGGACAATGGACGCTTGTGGATGATGACTAAGTAGATGAGTGATTGGATGGTAGGACACATTCTTCTTAACTTGAAGATTTCGGGGACGAAATCCTTTAAGGAGGGGAGAATGTAACACCCCGTATTTTCTATGAACTTAAGAATTACAAATCTGAGTATAATTAAAATATAAAATCAAAATTAAGGGAAACGGGTTTCGCGGTTGCGTTCGTCTCGGAAGAATACGCGAAATAGAGTCCGAAATTTCGTAAATCGGAGTCAGTATGACCGAGATATGGCCTTCAGAAGTTTCACGAAAAATCAGAAAAAACGAAACAAATTTCAAAAATGCAGAAAACGAGCCAGGCGGGAAAATTCCCGCCCAGACCAGGTCGACCTGGGGGTCGACCTGGAGGGGACCAGGTCGACTTGGGAGTCAACCCTAGGGTCGACCTGGGGGTCGACCTCCCTGGTCGAGCTAGGTCGGCCTGGGTGCACCTGGATGGGTTTTTGGGCTGTTTTGGTGAGCCTGTGACGAATTCTGACGGTTCTGATCTGTTTTAGGGTTTATCTAAAGGCCTAAAACAACTAAACACGCCTATAAATACATCCTAAGACCTAGCCTCCTCTACACACAATTCTATTCTGCTTCTTCTCTGCCTCTGTTCTAGTAAAAATAAAAATGGCGTCGCTACTCTGCTGGAATCAAAACTAGAAGCTAATCAACATCAACCTAAGCAATTCAATTCAAATTTGAGATAAAAGCTTCTGCAGCAATTCTGTAACAACTAAAATTCTTTCTTTAATCCAACCAAGGCAAGTACAGTTATTTTCCGCTATAAACGTTAATTCTGATATGAATTGTGAATCTGAATCTGGGATTATATCTGTTCTGATTTAATTTATCTTATTCTGTACCTCTTTCCTCTTTCTGTTCTATAGCCAGGCTACTACGAGCCTGAGCCAATCTCATAAGAGATTAACATGCGCTAAAATGTTTGGGATAGTAAAACGAATGATGCATAAATTGGGCATGACCAATAGGTGACTAATTTGAGGAAAGAACATGGACTGTAGCTAGAACATGAATCCGAGACATATGATTGGACATGTTATATTTATAACATAAAAAGGCATTGAACATATGATTTGTGGACATGACATAAAAAGGTATATAAGTTAAATTTAGGCTGTATTGAACACATGATTTAGGATAAAGAGAATATGGCCTAGGTATAAAGATTTACATGATAGTAGGATATCTATTAATGTACATAAACACCTAAGTAAGGGACCTTTGGGATATTTGACATGCATAGTAATCTGTGGCTATATTTCGTATAAATTATATGGATCTTCTGTACTATGCAAGTTTAATGAAAATTTGGAACATATGATATATGGTAAAGTTATGACCATAATCTGTGCTACAAACATATGGTATATGATAATATTGTGAATCAAGACTATTATTTATGCACGTGAACTTAGGCAAGATTTATAATTAGGCAAGGTATGAAATTTTAAGAAATGAGTAAATTTGTTATATTTGCCTAATTTGCTAGTTGTGTTACATTGCCTAATCTGCTAGTTCCGTTACATTGCTTAATCTGCTAGTTCCGCTCTATTGCCTAGTCTGCTAGATTTGTTCATCTGCCAAATCTGTTATCTGCTAGGTCTGTTGAAAATACTAAATCTGCTAGTATGCTTAATCTGTTGAGTCGCCTAATCTGAGAAATCTGTTATCTGCTATATCTGTTGAGTTGGTATAATTAGTCCGCTATTGACATAATCTGAATTGGCTATAGTTGAGAATAATTGACATGTATATTAGGCGTGGGTATAAACGGTAAATCATTAATTAATTGGCCGCAAAGATAAACATGGCTAACTCGATGTTAGAATGAGTTTGCGGCGTAATTTTGTCCGGAACCGCCTGGCATAATCCAGTGGCCGCAAACAATAGGTTCTAATGTGAGAAGTTAGTCATAATGTGCTAGAAACCCGAGGTTAGACTCAGTTTGCGACAGAAACCTGCCCGGAACCAACCGGCCTAACCAGTAGCCGCAAACTGTCAGTCTAATGTGAGAGGTTTGGGCATTAATATTTAATTAATGAAAATCTGAGATAATTATGATGTCTAAAACGTGTTGGGTAAGGTTAAACCAATTGACCAATGAGTCTGATAAACCCGTTCCGTGAATCTGTAAGCCCAATACAAAGTTCGACAAATCTGAAAAATCTGTACATCTGATCCGTTAGTCTGAAAACTTGTTAACTTAATTTGTGAACTAGTAAATCTGAATTCTGTATGACTGAACTTGTAAACAAGTTAATCTGAAATCTGTTAGTCTGGGGACACAAGGTTAGGAGGGGAATTACTTGTGTCATCTGTTGTTTGGGACTCATATTAGTCAGTAACCCTTTCTGGTATCAAAACTTTGACCCAACAGTAGGTAGGGTCCGGGCACGCTTACTGAACTAATTATAAGTGGTTCATTCTGATAATGGCAAGGGGTGTTGATGGTGCGTTCCAACCGGGTCATGTGCGTGCATGGATCCCGGTCTGCCTCTGAGGATGTAAGACGTCGTGACATCTGTAAATAGGTTTGTGCCAATTGGTTGTCACTTTAGGGAGTGATACACCCTACTGTGGAGCCGACACAGGATATTTATGTATTAGGGAGCCGATCGCTTGGGGTAGGGTTTTAGGGTACACTTAGTTCTGTCTGTTTCTGTTGGTACCGTCTGTTTCTGTTGGGTGGTAACACCTGTCTGTTTCTGTGTGGTACCGTCTGTTCGGGTGGTAAAGGCCCATAACTAGTGTACACCTAATTCTACATTCTGTTTCCGTAGGGATTAATCTGTTTCTGCTTCTGCTTGTTTCTGATCGGGTAGTAAAGGCCCATTATTAGCATTCTGTTTCTGTTAAATTATTATGTACCCGATCCTGCTTCAGTTTAGACATTAGGTTGACACCTAATTCTGTTATACTAGTATTAGTGCAGAGAAGTGTAAAGCAATAGCTTATATCATTCAGTCTTCTGTTATATCTGCTACACCTGTTACAGTTATCTCTCATCCAGTTTTATCTTCATGTCATAATATTATTATCTGTTCATATGCTGAAAGTCACTGGACTTGCCAGACTTTATGTCTGACCCTTGTTGTTTCGCCTCTTTTCTTCCGTCCCCCCCCCCCAGGTTTTCTAAGGAGGGAATACTCTAGCTAGATCCGAATTTCTTCTGCTTGAAGTGCTTAGAGTATGGCTTGTCTTCTTCTGTGGGGATTATGATTTTAAACTATGCATTCTGAAGGCTTTTGTACAAGACTGATATTTTGTACTTGAATTCTGAGATTTGAAAGGATGTAACTATACTGATTTCTGTTTCCGCTTTTATAAAGTTAAAATTTTTCAAGTACTGTTTTTATCTGTCTTGTAAGTTTCTGTTCTGTTTACTAAAATGCTCCACCAAAGTTAAGGCATTCCCTTTGTGAGTGTCCTTAACGGAGGTGGGGTGTTACAGAGAGAGTGATTTTGTCAGAACATCAGTTCGTTGATATAAAGCTGGTATATGGTTAATACAAACATTCCCCTTTGCTACTTGCTCCCTCACAAAGTAAACATCAAGCTCAATGTGTTTTGTTCTCGAGTGCAATACAGGATTTGCTGCAAGTTGAACTGTGCTGGAATTATCACACCATACCGTCGCTGATTCACTGTCACAACTGAGCACCTCAGACAGCAAGGATTTAAGCCATATAATCTCTGACACAACTCCTGCCACCCTGTGATACTCCGCTTCAGCACTTGATCGCGACACCGTAGGCTGCTTCTTGGAGCACCAAGACACCAAATTCCTTCCAAGGTAAACGTAGCGCCCGCTGACAGATCTTCTATCATCTCTATCCACAGCCCAGTCCGCATCAGCAAATGCACTGATTTTTAGTGTTTTAGTGGGATAAACTTTAAGTCCATGACTCAATGTTCCTGCCAGGTACCTCAACACCCTCTTCACCGCCTTCTAGTGCTCGCTCAAAGGACTTTGCATAAACTGACATATCTTGTTCACACAAAAAGATATTTCTGGCCTCGTGATGGTGACGTATTGCAAAGCTCCAACAATGCTCCTATAATGTTGCGGGTTGTCTATTGGTTCTCCAGAGCTTTTGGACAGCTGCAGGTTAGTAACCATCCGTGTGATTGAAGCTTTTGCCTTGTCCATGCCAGCGTTCTTCAGTACACTTTGGATGTAATTGGTTTGACTAAGATGAAGTGCCCTATCTTCTGTCCACTTCACTTCTATTCCTAAGGAGAAATTAAGTCTGCCCAGATCTTTAAGTTTGAACTGTCCATTCAGGTCCCTATTAGTTGATCAATCTCTGCATTACAATTCCCAGTTATGATAAAATTGTCCACGTATACAAGGACATATATTGTACAAGTGTTACTCTTCCTAATGAACATCGAGTTATCCGATTTAGTAGGAGTAAAGCCAAGTTTTGTTTGCGTTCCCTTCAACTTTTCAAACCATACCCTCGGCGCTTGTTTTAAGCTGTATATCGCCTTGTTCAACCTACATACCATCTGACACCTGCCATTATCCTCGAACCCCTAAGGTTGATCCATATAAACCTCCTCTTCTAGTTCTCCATTCAAGAAAGCATTTTGTACATCTAATTGTTTCACTGACCACCGATTATGCAGGGCTATGGAGAGTATTACTCTAATTGTGGTGGGTTTTACTACCGGCGAGAATGTTTCTTTGAAGTCAAATCCAGGCTGCTGCCTGTACCCTTTTGCTACAATCCGAGCCTTGTGCTTAGCTACTGTCCCGTCAGCATTGTATTTCAATTTGTAAGTCCACTTACACCCTATTGTTGTTTTGTTCCTGGGCAGCGTCGTCAAGCTCCATGTCTTATTATTCATTAGAGCTCTATATTCTTCTTCCATAGCTCTCCTCCACTCAATACACTTCACTGCTTGTTCATAGTTTGAAGGTTCTTCCAATGCACACTTAGCCATATATATCTTCGGTTTAAAAATTCCATCCTTTATTCTTATTACCATGTGATGCTGTTGATGCTTCTCTTCAACTCTGGTCAACGACGTCCCGGTCTGTGTACGATTCATTTCACCATTTGTTGTGTTTCTTGATGAAGATAAATCATGCCCGCTGTTAAGGCATCCATCATTCTCTTCTGCCTAACCTTCGGTATTGTAATCACTCTCATTACTACTTGTTTCTGATGTACGAGACCTGAATGATTCCTGATCTTCTGCCCTCACTGCTAGTGAACTAGAAGAGTGGTCATGAATTGTATATAGCGGTATGGAAGGTATTGGTCTCCGTATCTCCACTGTCTTGTTTGTAGCCTTTACTTCATCATTAGCGAAGGGAAAAACTCTCTCATTGAACATGACATTTCTCGATACTATGAACTTTCCTTCACTTGTCAAACATTTATACCCTTTCTGCCTTGTTCCATATCCAATGAAGGTGCAGGGGGATGATCTGAATTCAAGCTTATGACGATTATATGGTCTTAACAGTGGGAAACATAGACAACCGAACACCCTTAATCTCTTGTAGTCTGGTTTTATTCCGTATGCAGCTTCATGTGGACTGATGTCCCTCAGCACTTTGGTAGGTAAGCAATTGATTAAGTATACTGCAGTCGAAAAAGCCTCCGGCCAGAACTTTAAGGGCATCGATCCTTGAGCCAGTAGTGTTAATCCCATTTCCACCACATGTCGGTGTTTTCTTTCTACCATTCCATTTTGTTGTGACGTATATGTGGATAAGTGTATCTATGAATTATTCCCTTTTCATTGAAGAAATGTCTCAAAGGCTTAAATAACTCGGCTCCTCCATCTGTTTGAAATATCTTTAGCTTTCGTTCAAACTGTCTTTCAACTTGCAAAATGAACTGCTTCACAGCTTTAGTAGTTTCAGATTTGAGTTTTAGAAAATAGATCCAAGTACACCTCGTATGTGCATCAACAAAGGCCACGTAATACTTGTAACTGTGGTCAGAATTCAGAGGTGCTGGACCCCATAAATCACATTTAACCAATTCTAACAGATGACTGTACTTGGTTTTAGACGGATCAAAAGACAATTTATGACTCTTGCCTAGTTGACATTGAGTACAAACATGTGATACTATATTTTACAAATGCAACAAATTCTCTTTACTCAACACGGTTTTCATTACACTTACATTCGGGTGACCAAGTTTTATGTGCCATACACTGTATTCATCCTCTATATTATTAACTAAATTGCAACATACCATTTTACCTTCAACTTTCTCATTAGATTTGAGATTGAACCTGTATAGACCGTCATGCAGAGCCCCCTGTTACAAGATTTCTCCACTCAAATCATCTTTAACCAAACATATATTAGAATGAAATTCAAAGTATACTCGGTTATCTTTTGCAAACTGCGAGACACTGATTAAATTCTTTTTTATTTGAGGCACTCTCAACAAGTTTCTTAGCAGTAGTGTTTTATTTCGATCAGTAGACGAAAATTGGGCATGTCCAACATGTGTTATGTTTAATGGCGTACCATTTCCCATGTAAATTGAATTTTTACCTCGATATGTTGTTCCTCCTAGATTCAGATTTTGAAGATCTCTTGTCACACGATGAGTTGCCCCAGAGTCGGGAAACATAACATCATCTTGAATATCTGCATCTTTGGCTAAAATTTCTTGTTGTTCAATAGGTGATGTCTGGCTTCTCGGATTCTGTCTGATACAGCCTTGAACTTGACTCGGATTGACATTATACGGATAAGATCTCAGCATGTTTCGAGTTGCAGAATTCTGCTGATTGCTGGAGAAATTTGAATCAAACCTGAAATAACATCTAACTGCGGTATGACCGATCTTTTCGCATACTTGACATTTTGGACGGTTGTTTGAGAACCGTCCTCTTCCTCTACCATATGATCCACCTCTTCCATACATCTGACTTCCTTTTGCAGCTTGTATTTCGTGATTGTTGTTTAACTGATCAGATCTGGGATGATTCAGTGTGCCCTTACTCTTTGATTTTACAACATAGTTAATAGAAAATTCTTGCGTCGAGTTGGTTGCCTTCTGCTCCAATCTTCCTTCATGCCCAAGTAATACTGAGCTGACATATTGCACAGATGGAGTTGACTCTTTTGAAGTAATCACAGCCACAATGGCTTCAAAATCATCACTCAACCCATTTAGAATACTGAGAACATGTTCTGTTTCACTCACCTTGTGTCCTGAAGACTCAAGTAAATCACATAGGTTTCAATCAAATGCACGAGGCATTTCCCATATCAATCTGAATGTTGTGATATTCGTTATGACTCGCATGAGATGGAGATCATGGACCTTGGAGGTCTGGTGGTGAATCTGAGCATTGAATTGCCTTGTCTCCCTTCAGTGATGCGTTATTACTATCAGTTTGCTTCATTGTTGGGTATGGGAGGGCTTGATTGAGCTGAAGGTCCCTTTGGTATGGTGCTGCTTTATCCTTTAGCACATCTTCGACCATTTACCAAAATTTTCTCTAGAACGTTGGTCCTACCTCGTTGCATTGGTACCGAAGCTCATCGTATTTGATGTGATATGGTTTTGCATTTCCTCCCTTGGTTATTCAGTGTCGGGTACGTTTTAACTTGTCCATGGCAATTGGTCTTTCCAGTCTTGAATGATTCATGAGGATCTTGCATTGGAATGAAGTAACTGTCATTGCTTTGGCCATGGTCCTGCTATATCGACACAAAGGAAACAATTTTAGATTAGCTATATTACTATAGGAAGGAACTGCTAACATAGTTGAATATCATGTTTTCAGATTTTATTAGTGAACGGAAGCCAGGGTGGCATTAATCTCATTCTTCATCCCTTCTTTTCATCTCTAAGGACGTTAGTCAAGGTATCTGTTTCACCCGTTCATGGGTTTTTAAGCTCATTCTCTCCTTCGTCTTTATCTAGTCATTTATTTATGTAGTACTTCGATGGCAGTCTTACTCTACGTAGAGGAGTTCAGGGCTAGGTTGCTCAATTCCTTGAAGGGAAGATTTCCCTTCTTTTCTTAGCCTACAATTGTAGAGTACTTCCTATGTCTTTGCTCGAATGTTCCTTGAACTGATTATGTCCCACTTCGAACGACCTAAACGGTGGACAGTGCCCTGGTTTGGGGGCTTAGGAGAGCAACGTGGCCCCAAGCTTATGGCACATGTCACGGAGCATAAAAGAAGGCTAAAGCTGGGCAGAATCAACATGGAGAGATGCATGTCAATATGAGCTAATTTGATGGAGCAGTGTCGATTCATCACCTATGGATCGGTACTGGTCCATAAAATTAGAATATTTTTGCATTACTTTTTTCCGAAAGCAATGCAGTGAAGTGGGAGAGCCAATCCATGAAGTTGAAATCGTCATTTCCTTTGTCTTTATGGATCGGTACCGGTTCATAGGATATGGATGGGTACTGATCCATAGAAATATGGACTGGTACCCATTCTTCTACTTAGGAGATTTTTTAACTTTTTCCACTTCAAACCAATATTGCAGTTTTGGGTAGTTGACTCAGGAAGTTGGATGTGACATCCGGTAGACCTATATGTACCAATGTCAATCCCTAGGGATGGACCCGTGTCAGTCCATAGGGGATGGATCATTGTCAGTCCATCTACTTAGCATATTTTCCATATTTTGGTGGTTTCCTTTTCATGTTGCTCTAAGTGCATATGTGAATTTTCCTGATAATCCGACGTTATATGGTCCCTGGAAAGTGTTATCTTCTGTAGGCAAGAGTTTCTACTCAATTTGGAAGTAGAAATCAACGTTCTCCCGGCTTGAGTTGTAAATCCAATTTACAACCTTTTCACCGTTTTAACAATAGAACTGTCTTCTAGATCATGAGGATCTGTAGTAGATGGTCCAGATCTTCTCCTTTATTCAGTTCTCAGTTAAAGCGCAAAATGTTAAAGTAAAAAATGATACTAATGGCTGAGTTTAGTGAAAGCACCATGGGGAAAAACAAAACAAAACAGATAGAAATAAATGAAAAATAAAAGAAACGAAAAGTAAAGAGAGAAGACACAAGTTTTATATTGGTTTACTGTAACGACCCAGATTTTTGAATAATTTATTTTAAATATTTAATATTGTTTTAAATATTTAGTTGATAATATAAATGATATTTTATATTGAATTATCAATTTAATATGGCCGTTTAAATTTACATTCGAATTTAAATTTCAATATCAGATCACAGAGTTCAAAATAACGTTGTAACATTGGAACGATGGTCGATACGTTAAAATACGGTTCGTGGTTTAAATTAATGAACCCCAAAATATCTGATTTGTGAATAAGCTTGAAATCACATCAGAATCCATTTAAAAGAAATAAAAATCTCTTTATTTCACATCAAATTAATAACAGTGTACATTATACACTGTAAACGCCTTAGTCCCCAAGTATCACCATTTATAAAAATCGCGTTCTTCTGTTACCATTTTCATTCATCCTCAAGCAAAGAAAAATCACAGTGACCTTTTTATACCACAAATCAAACCGCTACTGCCCTTATATAAATCAAAAACCCCAAATCAGTTTCCAAAGGAACCGAAAGCAAATCCAAGCCGATTCCTCTAATTGAAAATCCAGCGTTCTTGCTCTTCAAACTCCTGCGATTCGAATCTGACGCGAGTGCCAATTGGAGGGACGACGTTCAACGTCGATTGATTTTTGGGTATGGGGCCAACGCTCGTCGCGATGAAGCAAGGAGGGGTCTCGGGGCTCGAACTGAGGTGCGATGCTCACCTCCGTGCTCGAATTCGAAATGGGAAATTAGGGCTCGATCTAGCTCGCAATTTAAGAGACTGCGATGATTTAGGGTTCAAGTTATTGGAGGGGATGACGGCAGTATAAGAGTTCGAACTTGGTAAACTATTATGGGGTGCGAATTGTTTTTGGGGAAGAGGAGTTCAGTAGGATCGGTAACAAGTGATTTCGTGAATCAGGGAAGGAGTAGTGCGATGGTTGTTACTTGACTTGGTATTGGGTTAAAACTGATGTGCTCGAACTATGATTTTAGAAGCAGGAATGACCCTTTTGTGAAGGCAGTTGTTTGGACAATGATGTAGTGATGGGAATGAACCATTATTCGTAGAAGTGGGTCTGGTCAGTGAAATCAAAGCACTGCAGTAATGGTGGTTTTGGGTTGTTTGCCGTGTAGGTGATCGAAGACAAGGTATACGTTTTAATTAAAATTTAAAATACTTAGTTATTTATTTTAGTAGTCCGTAAATAGTTAATCGATTAAATTAAAACTAAAAATATTATAATGCAAAGTATTTAATTTATACAAGGTCAAGAAAATTTCTAGCGCAAGTTGGACACTTCAGGAATTGTATATGGATTTTCCCGAGACAAAGGGAATATAAATCAAGCGTCTTCAATTTAATTCCGGCAATTAAATTCACGGTGAGTAAATCTCACTCACCTTTTATTTATAATTATTTTTACTTCGTAAAAATAATTGTTGTTGCTTGTTGGGATTTTTCTGCTTGTTTTATATATATTAGTTATTTAGGCTATTATATATATATTGGTTGATTGATTGGTTGGATTCCCGCAGTCTCATTAGCGGATGCCCGCAGTTTCATAGCGGATGATTACCCTATACGCCCCACGCTATGATTAGTGGATGACCTTCTATACCACGATATTCTGCCACGAAGCAGAATGGGTATTATTTATGTGCTAACATCTGTGGATGCAGGTAAACAGGTTGGAGGAATCCAACTGGATTCCTCAAAAATATATTATCTGTTTGTTTGTTGGTTTCATATATATTCTCATATATGATGTGTTAAAAATCCCGTGATTGATAACTGATTGTTTTGGGGTGTTTAAATATCACTGAGGCTCGAATATTGATTTATAAAAATATCGGAAAAGGATAATAGAGATTTGAAAATGGAATTCTATTTTTATAAATAGAATTTGAATTTTTAATGAAGTATAGAAAATATTAACTGTTTTAAATATATAAAACAAGTGAATTTATAAACTTGGTTTATAAATTAAAATACGGGATTTGAATTGGATTTATAAACTTTATTTATAAGTTTATAATGTGAAAATTTAAGGGAAGTTATAAACGTTGTTTATAAATTAAATAATACAAATAGAATTTGAATATGAGAAATTAGAATGAAATTTGAATATTTGAATTCAAAGGAATTAAAATAAAATTTGAATTCAAATAAAGAAAATTCAAATAGAGATTTTGATATAAAATTTGAATAAAGAAATTCAAATAGAGATTTGAATGTAGAATTTCAAAATAGAATTTGAAGTAAACTTTGAAGATAGGATTTTCAAAGTAGAATTGGAAATAGAATTTCAAAATAGGATTTCAAAATAGGAAATCCAAATGGTTTTGAAATGGAATTTGAATTCAAGGGAATTCAAATGGATTTGAGTGAAGAAATTCAAATGGGATTTAAATAATGGGTTTTAAATAAAGAGGATTCAAAAATAAGAATTTAAATAAAACTCAAATGGAGTTTAAATATAGGATTCAAATAGAATACAAAAAGAATTTGAATAAGAGGAATTCAAAAAGAATTAAAAGGTGGTATTTGAAATTCAAATAGTATTAGAATGGAGTTTTGGATATTTGAATTTAAAATAGAAATTCAAAATGGAGTTTGATTATTTAAATTCAAGTATGAAATTTCAAATATAACAATCCAAAAGGGAGTTGATTATAGAAATTAATGTGGTTTTTAAATTCAAGGAGATTAAAATGTGGTATTTGAAATCAAGAAAATAAAATATGGTATGTGAATTCAAGAGAATTAAATTTGAATATTAGAATTCAAATGGTGTTAAAAATGAGTTTGAATATTAGAATTCAAATGGTGTTGGAAATGAATTTGAATATTAGAATTCAAATGGGGATGGAAAATGAAATTTGAATATAGGAGATTCAAATTGAATTCAAATAGAATTTAAACTATGGGATTTGAATATGGAATTCAAATGGAATTTAAACTATGGACTTGAATATATTAATATATATCAGAATGGAGTTGAATTTCATTCAAACGAAGTTTAAACATATATATATATATATTAAATATAATTAAAATGAGCTCGTCGCAGCGCTGCAGTTCGTAAATCGGCGTTTCGAACTTCAATTGAGTATACAGGACTCAATTGAAGTCGGAATTCTTTGAAACAAGAATCGTCAGGACCGGTTGAATACTAGTTTTCTAATGGAAGAGAAAAATCTGGATTTCGTCGAATAGATTTTGAGTTATGTCAAAATCAAATTTTTAAAAGTGCAGCGCCAGAAACCATTAAAACCATAATGGGTTTTATATAATAAATATAGGGATTTTTAAGCAAATAAAAATCCGAATTTCCATTTAAAAACCTGGTCTTGAGTTAGAACATAAAGGTGAACTCAAGTGAAGTAAGAAAAGTGATTTTTGAAACAACAATCATATTTTTGATTATTGAATAGAATTAACTAAATCAAAGAAGAATTAGTTAATCGAGTGGTGAATTGAAGTCGAACCTTGAAAATTGAATTTTTGAATTGTAAACATATATTTGAAATCGAATATAGAACTTAAATTAAAATTTGAATTCAATTAGTTGATAAGTAAGTTGAAATATATTTGAAACGTGATATATTCATATATACAAGCGAAATGGGCAAAGAGTTAGTTAAAGAGTTACTTTAACGAATTGAGTCAAAACGAGTGTATGAAGTAGGAAATGAATTGTACAGGTATAGATATACCGGAGACAGTTATGGGATAAAGTGATGAAGGTATATAATTAGTGTGCTCGACAATAAAGGTACATGTTTAATTCATATATGAGATTTCATGCGCCGTATCGGCAAGCCGCTTGGCTTTTTCTTTTTCTTTTTGAAATGAGAAGGTACCGGGAAGCTATTTGAAATTTCCCGATGCTCCCGATACAGGGGAGGTTATGGCGAATTTTTCCGGGAATTTAAGGAGTTAGAATATTTTTAAGAAATTTGACAATTAGAAATCTATATATCGATATATATAGAATTCGATAAGGAAACGAAATCAAAAATAGAATATTGTAAACAAAAAGGGAAATCTATAAATTAGAAATAGAAAGAAAACCATACACGTGTTTTAGAATGAACAATTGGGTTTTATAGTGTGTTTATTCGAGGTTAGTGGTTTTGCCGTTTTGAAGTTGAGGATGTTTTCAGTCAAGGTCTGAGAGGTAATTTTACCCCAACTTGATTGATTTCATTTTAAATGGAGAAATAGCAAGATCCAATCTCGAAGAGAAGTGTTGGATAATAGTTAGTTGAATAGAATATTTTGGGTTGTCGTACGATGTTTTATACCGCTTTCGTTTTAACCCAAGTAATGTTATTTTGGAAATATAAAAGTAAATATTTCCTGAGGATAGTTAAAGTAGTCGAGAAAGAGATAAGTGATTGAAATTGTTTTCAATTTCAAATAAAATATATTTCCTAAGTATAGGAAATAAGAGAAGGCGATATATGGAAATGTTTTCCAAATAGCGTAAGAAGCCGAGATGATTATTGAAAATATTTGGTTAACAAATACTGATAAGAGAATGTAGAAGAGATTTAATTAATGAGATATTAATTAAAGAGCCCAGTGATTTGTTTGATATGTTTGGATGAACACTTGTTTTTATTCGATAGTTAAATCACAGACTATCGATGTTTTGATCATCGTTGTCAATATGGGGAGACCGGTTGGATTATTATCCGAAGAACCACTCCGTATTGGCATAAGCGTTGCGAACCAAGTATGCTGAATACATTGAAGACAGAGTAAAGTGCAAGGACTCTTTCTATTAATAGAAATAGTGCCTTCGGTTTCGTTCAGTCCTAGAACGAATGTAAATGGACAAATGTCTGACAAAGTATTTCCAATGATCAAAATGGTTGGTCTGTATAAATATATATATGGTTGCAACGGATTTATTCCCTTAGCATAACATCCAGAATATTTGTGCAAACTCAACTAGTGATTAACGGATCTGACGATGTGGCATTCAAAGTGATTGTGTTATAAATGAATGGTAAGTATTCGTAGCCTCAGGCCTCAACAACCGGGAAGTGACAAAAATCGGGCAGGCAACATGGCTATGTGGGTCGCACCCATTAGAATGTATAATCACTTATCTAGAGAAATTCCAATTGCTTCTTAAATCTATCGATGTTGTCCCTTATCGGGAAACAGTTGCTGATCCCAACCGTTGGTGATATACATTCGATACACTCAAGCGAAATGAGTGGTCGGTCATGTGTGGGCCGGGTTGCAAGATGTTCTTGTTGAACCCAGTGTATTCGTCTCTAGAGATACACTATCGGCAGGTGGTCTCATACCTTGTCAAGTTGGAAATCCAATCTCCAATAAGCGCCCTGCGGTTTTTGATTTAATATTATATATGGAGCGTGAGATGCAAGCGTTCCGCTAGATTTTATTTATTTGATTTAGACATTATTATAATATCACCAGATTTTGATATCAAAATGTTTTGGGTTATCGTAAGGTAAAAACCATCCGTGTTTATGTGTGGATCGGTCTTACAATAATCTTTTCTTTCGAAAGGATTTTTAAAAGTTAAACCAATGGTTGGAGTTTACTCACACCAGTCCCATGACTGACCCAGAGTTTATTTTGTTTTGTTTTCCCTAAACTCTTGGGTGCCCAAATTTGTATGGGCAGTCAAGTAGTCGGGATTTTACAGATTCACTTGGAGGAGCTTGGAGCAGGAGGCTTCAGCGTTAGTTATCTAGTGTTATTTCCGCTGTATTGTAAGTGTGTACTCTGATAATGATGTATGTATATACAGTTAAAATTTTGTATTTCAAAAGCTGTTATATATTATATTTTGTTCCGCTGCGATGTGAGGTTCTGTGTTGTGTTTATGTTCTTATTCTTCTTCTATTCTAAGTTTCTATCTTATCTATTCTCACCCTCTAACTTCTTTCTATTAATGGTTCGTATTTCTGTGTTATTTGGGTTGGACGTGTGTTGTGTTTAGTCAACTCAGATAGCTCGGATTTGCGGGTCGTTACATTTACCAATTATTAAGACCTACATCCACTATGAATATCTTTATTATCATATTTTCCACGTCAGATGCTATGCATTGATTATAATCATTATGAATATGAGTACAGTTATCTCTAAAGTAAGTAAACAAGTGTCACAATTTATGGAGTAGATCTCGATAATTAGTTTAGGTGAATAGTGCTTGTTGTCCTTGGAGTGTAGAAGTGATCGAGGATGGATTTTGGCAGGTTCCAATAAACAGAGATTGAATCCCTATTCTATAGAAGGGAAGGGGTGTTTATACTAGTTATAGAGGGTATTGGGCCAAACCCGTTTGCTAGAAGGCCCAACACAACATCATAAGACCACGCACTAAGATTTAGTGCTAGCGAATCAAGTCTGATGGAGCGGTGCTGGTCCATGGCCTATGAACCGATGTCGGTCATGGACTTAGGCAAGATTGCAGTTCCAACATCTTATCTCACTTCCTTGAGTTCTCGTGATCCTTTATGTTATGTTTGACTCAACTTAGTCTTCATTAGCTTGTATTTGTAGGTCGTTCATCCCAATATGTGGGATTTTCATTTAGTCAGTCGAGTTAAGATAGCTAAGTGAATCCAATTGACTTGAAACTTCATCACTAGGATAGTTAAGCCATATGAATCACAGTGGTATGGGCCTTGAAGGGTCACAATACATATCTATATAGACCGGTGTCAGTCAATGTACTTAGTTCAATCTAGCACTAAATTTCCTGTATCTTGCCTTTTCTCCGTCATATTGAGCCCAAGGTTGCGTCATCTTCATTCCTTATGAGTTTCTTCTTCGGGTTCGAAACCAGGGAAAATTCAATATATTTTTGAAACTTTTAAAGGATATTTCATGAAACTTTCTTATTATTATGAGCATTCAAATAAAAGCTTGTTTTGTGGGGTCACATTAGAATAATATTTTTTTAACCGGTCGATCTCGATAAAAATCTTCAAATTTATTTTAGAGTTAAGCTAGATGCATCCTAACACGGATATTGTTATAAACTTTAAAAAATAAAGAAAAACCATCGTGCTATTATAGATCTGCAATATACAACTGATTAATACAACATATTGCAAATACAAATATTAATGAGACATATATGATAATACGACATCGAAATCCAATGCACTTGGTCGATCACATTGTGTCAATCTGTAGGAAAACCCAGGCTACTACGAAGTAAATAGAAGAATACACATATGTAAATCAAAAACTAGGTAATAGTAATTATATAATGAAGTATATTAATCCCAAATTTATTTTATATCCTAAAGCAGAAGACTGATTGGATAAAACATATAACCAAAGTTACAAAATACACATTAAGTTCAAGACAACTTCGACGTGAGCTTTAAGATTGGTGAAGCGAGTATTAGAGAGTGCATCGTTGTCATGAACCATGCTGCTCCTTATCAGCATTTATGTAGTCGACACGGTGATATTGCCACATTGATTGTATGGGTTCAATGCAATCTCGTAAACCTTTGGAGATTGGAACACTGTACTAGTCTGACATTTGAGACGCAACTCCTTCGATCTTCAAGAAAATGGCATTCTCTAAAACCTTTAATGCACATGTAAACCATATACAAACATAAAATAAAATCTATCATGTTTGGAGCCCATATACTTAGCATTGCTTATGTATTCTCTATCTCATGTGTTGCCAACGTGGTTTAGCGAACAGTAAAGGCTTAATGATGGGTTCATTGATCTCATTGTGACTAAAGGCTTGTTCTTACTGCTCATTTAGGTGCTGACAATTGCACAAAAAATAGACCTAGGCTTTCATCTCATTGTGACTAATATCCATTTATTTTACCTGTTATATTCAACGAAATTCAAAATGGTAGAGGAAAGTCCTTTAAAACGTACGTTTTCCTTACAAATATGTATAATTTGATGGTTTTGCATTCTACTTGTTTTTTGAGCTATTACGAATAACCATTAATTTGTTCATATTTTCTAATCAACACAGCCAAAAATGCGATATTTGATCACTGTTGTATCCTAACATCGAGTTCCTTATTTTAAATGGACAATGGCGGTGACTATTTGATAAATTTTAAAACACTTGGTCTCGAACAGAACGCATATACCACTCGGTGATTTACTAAGTATAGCACAGTTTGTGTTGCGACTGGTAATTGAGTTGGGGCTAACATCATCCAAATTTTAGTAATTTATTCTAGAACATAAGAAAAGAACCATTTGATGTTCCTCACCTTTATAAGCTCATAACTCCAGTAAGCAAAGTTTTCATTTCATGTCAAAGCTTTTAAATCAAACCAAGCCTTCCAGTAGTTTAAGTCCTAAAAACAATAATATCAAAGTCAGTAAGTGTAACCGTACACCTTAATTGCCATGGCGGTCACAATACAAATAACCACCCACCTCGAACCAAAAATGACTCAGATGAAACATACCATTAACAGTTCAAATGGCATTCGAGAGGGGGTTGCTTATTGGTCATTAAAATATCTATACATCTATATCTGAGGCGTTTATTTTGGGATAAACTATGTTTAAAATGTGTTTTCTTTTCCTTAGAGCATCAGACTGACAACATGGAAACATGTTTACACCTAGGCTAGTCTCCTAGTTTGTAGTTTTTTAGTAAATACGGAGATGGACATTATTTTCCATTTCTTTTCTGCCTCAAATTGAAATTAGTTAATAATTTTGTTATTTTTAATCTCGTACGCACAGAACACAATAGTTCTTACAGTTGGATTCTATTTGTTTATATGTTTCGAAAGTGTTTTGAAAGTAATTACAAAACACAAATCATTATAATTTTTTTCTTAATATATTGCACAGAAATTGAGTTTCTCGTGTTTCATTCATGAGTACATACGTTTTACAACAATTATTAGGCACGTGCGGTAGCTGGTAAGGAAAAGGTTAAAGAATACAGCCAATTTTTTGTTTAAAAAGATTGGCCAGAGATTCAATATCATCATAGTACTACTACTAGTACAAGGATTTGCAATTTAAGAGCTATGGTTGTTGTGCGAGAAGATTGCGCGAATGCGGAAGCACAATAAACATGATCTAGATTTGCCAATTGAACATCAAACTAATCTGATAGCAATTATTCTATTACATCAACTAAATAGTAAATAAATATAACAGAGAAACAAAGAGACACACAATATTTATACTGCTTTCACTATCATCGAGATAGTGTATGTCCAGTCCAAAAGAGAGAGATTTTATTCCACATGAGAGAATTACAAGAGATTACAAATATAAGAGTTTACATATCTTAACAAGAAGAGACACCATTGGGGATCACTGGCTCCACGTCAGGATGAGTTTACACTAAAGTCAATCCCTCAATATATAGCCAATGAAATGTATGTGAGTCATCAATCAAATTACCAACATATGGTAATAATATAATGGAGGTAAATTACCATAGCAACAATTGTGCAAACATGGGAAGTAAATCAATCCGTTTCTTTAGCGTAGATAGAAGAAATTAATGTCCGCCTTTATTTCTTTCCATCTCATGAAAAAGCAATTAATTGATTCATGCATTTCCATATTAACCAAATATTTACTTCCCATATATTTGTGATTTTGTATCACCTAAATTTAACAATGGTTTTATTTGATTCTCACATAAATGGGTAATAAATCTAGTACATATCATGACTAATTAACTATCATACAAGAGCATATCGGGTGAAATAGAGACACTTTATAGGAGAGAAGGATATAAAGCTATGGATAGAACAGAATACATACTTTAAAAGATTACAGGCTGCTCAAAGAAATGTCAATAGCCCTTTGTACCCACTGAAACAATATATAGGGTGGTTTGTTAACCAGTGAAGAGATTTTAGTAGAATTCTTGATTTCTTCTGCATGTCGACAAAACTCCATCCAATTGAGCTCAGTAAAAGACAATGTTGGAAGGGAGTGAACTGCAAATGAGCCCGAGGTATCAACGATAAGATCACACAACAACAAATATTCTGCAAAAGAACAAAACCTTGTACCTCTGTGTCAGATCACTACTTCAAGTTGAAAACGTGAACATTCAAAAACAGTAAGTATGAGAATATGTGCTTGCTAGCGTCTGGTGCTGCAAGCCAAATTACTTTGGAGGGAATTGACTGCTAAAAACAAAGGGCAGTTATAATTAGTTTGCGTCATTGAAAGGAGTTAGGGACTGAAGTTGAATGCTCCATTTTTTGGTTCGTTTCGACTGGAGAGTTAGGGCAGATCAATTGCCTCAGTTCTTTTAGCTGAGTATCACAAAATACATGCACTAGTTGAAGTGATTGACTGGGCCTAGTTCAAACATAAACATTTATATTTGCCGTCAAAATGGTTGTATTAGAATGGGGCTTGTTTATATGAGATGGCGAGGAGTGAAGTTCGCTTGTTTTAGTCCCACATCAGCCTGAGTATTATTAGGTTTGCAAAGCTGAGCTATAAAACAGCGCAGGCAATGGAGTAATAAAGCAACGCAGCTGCGTGGTGAGCACAGAGCGAACTATTCTTTCGCCTTTTACTAAAGAATACCGTGTGCTCTCCACATCAAGCAGCATACGCCACTTTTTGGAGGGTGTTCTTTTACGAAAAGGACCCCCAGCAAATTTAATTTGAAACGTTTCATTATCCGGTGTTATATTTGCTGTTGGTCCTTTTGTTTGTATATTTTAACTGTGATGATGTTCCTTTGTTTGTATAAAGCAAGATTACTACTGCTAATAAGGTGAATCAACGGTGCAGGTCTTGGTTGCAAGACTTACGAACTCACCATCTTAATACATGTACAGATGTTTGCTTTGGCTGTGCATTCTCGATCCGGGCCAGAACCAATTATTCTTAGAACTGGCTACGGTCTAATCATTTTCTATCCCGATTCAAGATAGATTTGAATATTACTATCGATACCGTTTCCAAGATAGAACACAAAAAATGATACACATTCCATATACGAAAGCAGGAATAATTGGTGCAAACTGTGTAAATCGTCAAATAAGTTGAATTTAAATGTAAAGCAAAACGCTGAAAATAAAACATACAAAGAGCATATAACAATACCACTGAAGTTGTAGATTAATAAACAAAAAACAAAGATACTTGCTATTCGTCCAGGTTGGGACCCACGACTTATTTAAATACTTGTTTTGCTTAAGAAATCAAGCTACATCAAATATCAACTTGTTCACACGTTTAACGAGAATAATATAACCAAATATCAACTTGTTCACACGTTTAACGAGAAAACAAAGATCCAACGTTAAGATTTTGACATATATAATGAACTAGTAAAATAATTACATCTTATTTAGACAGAAATCAGTTTTATCTTGAATTATGGTTTCGTCCACATCATTGGATTTGTTTCACATAGTCCTATTTCGTTTTGTATGGGTGAAACATAGGATATCAAATAGTTGGTGTGGAGTGGATCACCGTAAAGTTGAGTACGAAGTCGGATAGTATGAAGCCATTGTTTCGCTTCGAACTGGGGAGCCATTTGCTTTAAATTCAATGCCAACTCTTATTTTTGCTTTGTTCCAAAACATTTTTTCTGGAAACACTTTGTTTCGAAGCACTTTATTTCGAAGCCAAAAGTAGTCCTTCTGATAAATAAAAATAACATAAAGGAAAGAGGGTAAAAGGAAACATAACAACAAAAATGACGGCTGGATAGTAGCTTAGGGTCTCCCTATGCCCAATCGCATCTCTCACTTTATATATTCATGACTTTTGGATCCATATTCTCCGACCGCCTATGGTGAGGCACAAGGCTCTATGTGACGACCGCCCGGTACTAGCCAACACCCCACAATGCATGGAATAAAGTATAATAATAACGTAAGACACGATATAAACAGGCAAAGACAGTATAAGCTAAATGAATCATAATTTCAGAGTGGCAGATCCATATCGTAGCAAAAGTACCAAATAGTCAAATACAGACACATTCCAAAATATCATCTCTACATAAAATACACTGTTACCCCCAAAGTAGTGATACAAAGAAATAAACAGGGATACAAGTATTTATATAATAAGTGGAAGCCTCCTGCTCGTCTCCAGTCAGCTACTCGAGTACACCAACTGCCTCTAGTCTGCTCATTTAAGAGCACCTAGAGTAACAAGAAGCAATGCATAAAACCCTTAATCAGACAAAGTCTGGTGTGAGCGATAGTAATATCAACCAGTATACCGGGTAATACAATATGTATGAAGAATCATACCTGACCTTGCCCGACATCCAAAGAGTTAGCACATATAATCATGTTATTTGCTTTAAAGCTAAATGATTTGCTTCACACGAAGCATTATTTTATTGTTTTGCCTTGGTAACCCGACATGGTTTACGGCCAAACGGGGATCGCTTTGTACCAGAGTTGTTTTATTAAAATGGTAGATACAAGTTTGCTTCGCATTGCTAGGCTATAGTAAATAATCATGCCTAATTTTCTTGGAGTGGACGAAGCCGTGCACATGGGCTATATGGTATTTCCATTCAGTGGAGATACCATTACTTTAGCACACATTGTATGATTTTTGTTGTTAAATACACGTTAAATGGGGACAAATATGAGAGATAAACCAAGGAGATGGGTAATCTAGATGGTAGGAGATTGGTAATTCCATGACTTTATGATAGGTTAATCATTTAGAATATGATGGGTAATCATATAAACGTTATGATGAATAATCACTTGAACATGATGACTAATCATATAAATTTTAAGATGGGTAATAACTTGAATATGATGGGTAATCATACGATATTAAGATGGATGGTTACTTTATTATGATGGGTAATCATAAATATGTTAAGGTAGATAGTCACTTGAATATGAACTGTAATCATAAATACATTAAGAAGACTGTCACTTAAATATGATGAATAATCATAATTATGGTGAGATGGATAGTAAAAGTTAACGGTGATGAGTTATCCATTATATGTTGCATGCATGCACATGATTTACTACTATTGTAACCATAGTGAGTGCTCAACACATGATTGTTGTTGTGTTATCAAAGTATTAGTCAGAGGAAAACCGTTTCGCCGAGGGGTGTGTTCTCCTTAGATGTCATCAATTTGTTTTGATATGGTAGATTATTATTCATAGCAAACATGTATATGACTCGAAGTTTTTATTTCTCCCCTTAAACTCTTGGGTACTCGTCTACGTTAGAATGTGCAAATGGATTTCTCAAATATCCAAGTTAGACGCTTTCAGAAATACGTTGGATGAAATTCCAGCTAATTTATGAATTTCGTTGTGCTTCTATTGTTGATGTAAGGGCAAAGTTGTATTACTACCTAATATTTACACTCCGATCAACCAGGAGGCATCTTCATATGTTACTCTTAGGGATATTTTGCAATTGTTATATTTCTTTGAGCATGGATTTGCAAATGCGAATATGTAATGGAAAATATTAGTCAATGAAATGAGTTTTTTTTTCATTTTTCCGTGTATTTTGATATTTTCATCTAAATCCTATTTTCATGCTAGAGGATAATACTATCAATGATTGCAACAGCAGTAATTCTTATTTTTGTGTGCCTTAGAATAAGGGATGTTATAGTTTGGTATCAGAGCATATGTTTAAATTACTAACCAAAATGTTCCGATTAAATTCACGTTCGATGCATTCGTATACCTGTATTTATGGGAACTAGCTATTTTATAATAAAAATATTCAACTTATATGGTAGCTATAAATGCTACATGCATATTGTATCTAGGACTAGATTTCTACTTGTAAAACCAATGAATAGAACATTAGGATTATCATCGAACTGATTTGCATAAACTTTATTCTAGATTTTTATACAAAAAATCATTGTATTCTTGAACTCGAGATTTATAAAAACCAAGAAATGAGAAACAATTGATATATACACTTATTGGGTCAACCTATGTAAAATTTTCTGTTCTTTTCATTTGTTTCTTTTATACTAATCATTTTTTGTCATTTATTTTTATTTTTTGATTTGATGCATAAATCCTAATTATTTAAATATACAAACATTTCTGTCATATTGTGGAGGTAATTATTAGGATCTAAAGTTTGATGTTTTAACATAAGTACATCCGTCTATTCGTAGTGTTTGAAATTCTATGAAATGAAATTAAGTACGGTTTGTTTGATGATTGATTAAGACAAATGATGATGTGTCATACATTCAATGGTCGTGCACAACTTACCATCTATGTTTTGGCGTAGATGATCTACTTTTGTCCTGATCTATTCTCTACGATGTGTTTAATTATTTTCAGAGCAAATAGTATTTAATAATTTAAAGATAAGATAAAAGGTGGACATGATAGGAAGACATGGTTTAACGACTTGCCTTTACGTACCAGTTAAGTCGATAATAAAACCAACTCAAATCGTACGAAACAATACATTGTTTTAACTATGGATTTAAAAAAATACCGAATCACAGAATATAGATAGATCACATATACAATATAGTGGAATAACTCACAGTGAAAAAATAACTTAGTAGTTCATGAAGCTACTAATCTCTAAATCTCAAATATAATTAACTTTTACTATCCATTCTGAGTTTTCGTGGGGTATGATTTTATCATGCTTAACTTCCTAAGAGTCATTAGGGAACCTGATCTGTACCAGTAGCCTGTAAATATCTGAATACTTCTGATAAGATTTCCAGTTTTGACATTGTCTAAAGAGGGTAATCCTCTGAGTGTCAATCAGATATTGATTTCGGTCTTTGGGGTTGATACTTAGGGGAATTGTTTTCTCAACCCATGTCTAATGGGAACCAAGTCTTCATTCTATCTGTACTCGCTTCCATCATTCGACTGTATCCTATCGATCGAATCTTCGAACTTTAGGTAGAAACTAATGGGTGTAAACATGTGTTTGAGACATGTTATGTTTGATGGTTGCAAGTGAATGCAAGTGGTTGCTAGTGGTTGCCCGTGGATGCATATACACACACTAGGCACTAGATCGGCTCGAAAACACTCTCATACTGCATATGGATGTGTGAGCATTTTAAATTTTTATGGATGCAAAATGGTTGAATCAGCACATGGATGTTGCATATGAGTGGATGGTTGAGCACTCATATAGAAATGATATGTATCAAATAGGAAAATTGCATACATATTGGACTCATGGCACTGACATAATTCGCATTAAGGAGGTCAACTGAATCAGTAGACCGCCTGATCTTTGCATTAGATAAGGAACATATACACGCACTTTTGCAAATGTTCATACAGCACTAGAAATTTCTAAGGACAATGGACGCTTGTGGATGATGACTAAGTAGATGAGTGATTGGATGGTAGGACACATTCTTCTTAACTTGAAGATTTCGGGGACGAAATCCTTTAAGGAGGGGAGAATGTAACACCCCGTATTTTCTATGAACTTAAGAATTACAAATCTGAGTATAATTAAAATATAAAATCAAAATTAAGGGAAACGGGTTTCGCGGTTGCGTTCGTCTCGGAAGAATACGCGAAATAGAGTCCGAAATTTCGTAAATCGGAGTCAGTATGACCGAGATATGGCCTTCAGAAGTTTCACGAAAAATCAGAAAAAACGAAACAAATTTCAAAAATGCAGAAAACGAGCCAGGCGGGAAAATTCCCGCCCAGACCAGGTCGACCTGGGGGTCGACCTGGAGGGGACCAGGTCGACTTGGGAGTCAACCCTAGGGTCGACCTGGGGGTCGACCTCCCTGGTCGAGCTAGGTCGGGCTGGGTGCACCTGGATGGGTTTTTGGGCTGTTTTGGTGAGCCTGTGACGAATTCTGACGGTTCTGATCTGTTTTAGGGTTTATCTAAAGGCCTAAAACAACTAAACACGCCTATAAATACATCCTAAGACCTAGCCTCCTCTACACACAATTCTATTCTGCTTCTTCTCTGCCTCTGTTCTAGTAAAAATAAAAATGGCGTCGCTACTCTGCTGGAATCAAAACTAGAAGCTAATCAACATCAACCTAAGCAATTCAATTCAAATTTGAGATAAAAGCTTCTGCAGCAATTCTGTAACAACTAAAATTCTTTCTTTAATCCAACCAAGGCAAGTACAGTTATTTTCCGCTATAAACGTTAATTCTGATATGAATTGTGAATCTGAATCTGGGATTATATCTGTTCTGATTTAATTTATCTTATTCTGTACCTCTTTCCTCTTTCTGTTCTATAGCCAGGCTACTACGAGCCTGAGCCAATCTCATAAGAGATTAACATGCGCTAAAATGTTTGGGATAGTAAAACGAATGATGCATAAATTGGGCATGACCAATAGGTGACTAATTTGAGGAAAGAACATGGACTGTAGCTAGAACATGAATCCGAGACATATGATTGGACATGTTATATTTATAACATAAAAAGGCATTGAACATATGATTTGTGGACATGACATAAAAAGGTATATAAGTTAAATTTAGGCTGTATTGAACACATGATTTAGGATAAAGAGAATATGGCCTAGGTATAAAGATTTACATGATAGTAGGATATCTATTAATGTACATAAACACCTAAGTAAGGGACCTTTGGGATATTTGACATGCATAGTAATCTGTGGCTATATTTCGTATAAATTATATGGATCTTCTGTACTATGCAAGTTTAATGAAAATTTGGAACATATGATATATGGTAAAGTTATGACCATAATCTGTGCTACAAACATATGGTATATGATAATATTGTGAATCAAGACTATTATTTATGCACGTGAACTTAGGCAAGATTTATAATTAGGCAAGGTATGAAATTTTAAGAAATGAGTAAATTTGTTATATTTGCCTAATTTGCTAGTTGTGTTACATTGCCTAATCTGCTAGTTCCGTTACATTACTTAATCTGCTAGTTCCGCTCTATTGCCTAGTCTGCTAGATTTGTTCATCTGCCAAATCTGTTATCTGCTAGGTCTGTTGAAAATACTAAATCTGCTAGTATGCTTAATCTGTTGAGTCGCCTAATCTGAGAAATCTGTTATCTGCTATATCTGTTGAGTTGGTATAATTAGTCCGCTATTGACATAATCTGAATTGGCTATAGTTGAGAATAATTGACATGTATATTAGGCGTGGGTATAAACGGTAAATCATTAATTAATTGGCCGCAAAGATAAACATGGCTAACTCGATGTTAGAATGAGTTTGCGGCGTAATTTTGTCCGGAACCGCCTGGCATAATCCAGTGGCCGCAAACAATAGGTTCTAATGTGAGAAGTTAGTCATAATGTGCTAGAAACCCGAGGTTAGACTCAGTTTGCGACAGAAACCTGCCCGGAACCAACCGGCCTAACCAGTAGCCGCAAACTGTCAGTCTAATGTGAGAGGTTTGGGCATTAATATTTAATTAATGAAAATCTGAGATAATTATGATGTCTAAAACGTGTTGGGTAAGGTTAAACCAATTGACCAATGAGTCTGATAAACCCGTTCCGTGAATCTGTAAGCCCAATACAAAGTTCGACAAATCTGAAAAATCTGTACATCTGATCCGTTAGTCTGAAAACTTGTTAACTTAATTTGTGAACTAGTAAATCTGAATTCTGTATGACTGAACTTGTAAACAAGTTAATCTGAAATCTGTTAGTCTGGGGACACAAGGTTAGGAGGGGAATTACTTGTGTCATCTGTTGTTTGGGACTCATATTAGTCAGTAACCCTTTCTGGTATCAAAACTTTGACCCAACAGTAGGTAGGGTCCGGGCACGCTTACTGAACTAATTATAAGTGGTTCATTCTGATAATGGCGAGGGGTGTTGATGGTGCGTTCCAACCGGGTCATGTGCGTGCATGGATCCCGGTCTGCCTCTGAGGATGTAAGACGTCGTGACATCTGTAAATAGGTTTGTGCCAATTGGTTGTCACTTTAGGGAGTGATACACCCTACTGTGGAGCCGACACAGGATATTTATGTATTAGGGAGCCGATCGCTTGGGGTAGGGTTTTAGGGTACACTTAGTTCTGTCTGTTTCTGTTGGTACCGTCTGTTTCTGTTGGGTGGTAACACCTGTCTGTTTCTGTGTGGTACCGTCTGTTCGGGTGGTAAAGGCCCATAACTAGTGTACACCTAATTCTACATTCTGTTTCCGTAGGGATTAATCTGTTTCTGCTTCTGCTTGTTTCTGATCGGGTAGTAAAGGCCCATTATTAGCATTCTGTTTCTGTTAAATTATTCTGTACCCGATCCTGCTTCAGTTTAGACATTAGGTTGACACCTAATTCTGTTATACTAGTATTAGTGCAGAGAAGTGTAAAGCAATAGCTTATATCATTCAGTCTTCTGTTATATCTGCTACACCTGTTACAGTTATCTCTCATCCAGTTTTATCTTCATGTCATAATATTATTATCTGTTCATATGCTGAAAGTCACTGGACTTGCCAGACTTTATGTCTGACCCTTGTTGTTTCGCCTCTTTTCTTCCGTCCCCCCCCCCCAGGTTTTCTAAGGAGGGAATACTCTAGCTAGATCCGAATTTCTTCTGCTTGAAGTGCTTAGAGTATGGCTTGTCTTCTTCTGTGGGGATTATGATTTTAAACTATGCATTCTGAAGGCTTTTGTACAAGACTGATATTTTGTACTTGAATTCTGAGATTTGAAAGGATGTAACTATACTGATTTCTGTTTCCGCTTTTATAAAGTTAAAATTTTTCAAGTACTGTTTTTATCTGTCTTGTAAGTTTCTGTTCTGTTTACTAAAATGCTCCACCAAAGTTAAGGCATTCCCTTTGTGAGTGTCCTTAACGGAGGTGGGGTGTTACAGAGAGAGTGATTTTGTCAGAACATCAGTTCGTTGATATAAAGCTGGTATATGGTTAATACAAACATTCCCCTTTGCTACTTGCTCCCTCACAAAGTAAACATCAAGCTCAATGTGTTTTGTTCTCGAGTGCAATACAGGATTTGCTGCAAGTTGAACTGTGCTGGAATTATCACACCATACCGTCGCTGATTCACTGTCACAACTGAGCACCTCAGACAGCAAGGATTTAAGCCATATAATCTCTGACACAACTCCTGCCACCCTGTGATACTCCGCTTCAGCACTTGATCGCGACACCGTAGGCTGCTTCTTGGAGCACCAAGACACCAAATTCCTTCCAAGGTAAACGTAGCGCCCGCTGACAGATCTTCTATCATCTCTATCCACAGCCCAGTCCGCATCAGCAAATGCACTGATTTTTAGTGTTTTAGTGGGATAAACTTTAAGTCCATGACTCAATGTTCCTGCCAGGTACCTCAACACCCTCTTCACCGCCTTCTAGTGCTCGCTCAAAGGACTTTGCATAAACTGACATATCTTGTTCACACAAAAAGATATTTCTGGCCTCGTGATGGTGACGTATTGCAAAGCTCCAACAATGCTCCTATAATGTTGCGGGTTGTCTATTGGTTCTCCGGAGCTTTTGGACAGCTGCAGGTTAGTAACCATCCGTGTGATTGAAGCTTTTGCCTTGTCCATGCCAGCGTTCTTCAGTACACTTTGGATGTAATTGGTTTGACTAAGATGAAGTGCCCTATCTTCTGTCCACTTCACTTCTATTCCTAAGGAGAAATTAAGTCTGCCCAGATCTTTAAGTTTGAACTGTCCATTCAGGTCCCTATTAGTTGATCAATCTCTGCATTACAATTCCCAGTTATGATAAAATTGTCCATGTATACAAGGACATATATTGTACAAGTGTTACTCTTCCTAATGAACATCGAGTTATCCGATTTAGTAGGAGTAAAGCCAAGTTTTGTTTGCGTTCCCTTCAACTTTTCAAACCATACCCTCGGCGCTTGTTTTAAGCTGTATATCGCCTTGTTCAACCTACATACCATCTGACACCTGCCATTATCCTCGAACCCCTAAGGTTGATCCATATAAACCTCCTCTTCTAGTTCTCCATTCAAGAAAGCATTTTGTACATCTAATTGTTTCACTGACCACCGATTATGCAGGGCTATGGAGAGTATTACTCTAATTGTGGTGGGTTTTACTACCGGCGAGAATGTTTCTTTGAAGTCAAATCCAGGCTGCTGCCTGTACCCTTTTGCTACAATCCGAGCCTTGTGCTTAGCTACTGTCCCGTCAGCATTGTATTTCAATTTGTAAGTCCACTTACACCCTATTGTTGTTTTGTTCCTGGGCAGCGTCGTCAAGCTCCATGTCTTATTATTCATTAGAGCTCTATATTCTTCTTCCATAGCTCTCCTCCACTCAATACACTTCACTGCTTGTTCATAGTTTGAAGGTTCTTCCAATGCACACTTAGCCATATATATCTTCGGTTTAAAAATTCCATCCTTTATTCTTATTACCATGTGATGCTGTTGATGCTTCTCTTCAACTCTGGTCAACGACGTCCCGGTCTGTGTACGATTCATTTCACCATTTGTTGTGTTTCTTGATGAAGATAAATCATGCCCGCTGTTAAGGCATCCATCATTCTCTTCTGCCTAACCTTCGGTATTGTAATCACTCTCATTACTACTTGTTTCTGATGTACGAGACCTGAATGATTCCTGATCTTCTGCCCTCACTGCTAGTGAACTAGAAGAGTGGTCATGAATTGTATATAGCGGTATGGAAGGTATTGGTCTCCGTATCTCCACTGTCTTGTTTGTAGCCTTTACTTCATCATTAGCGAAGGGAAAAACTCTCTCATTGAACATGACATTTCTCGATACTATGAACTTTCCTTCACTTGTCAAACATTTATACCCTTTCTGCCTTGTTCCATATCCAATGAAGGTGCAGGGGGATGATCTGAATTCAAGCTTATGACGATTATATGGTCTTAACAGTGGGAAACATAGACAACCGAACACCCTTAATCTCTTGTAGTCTGGTTTTATTCCGTATGCAGCTTCATGTGGACTGATGTCCCTCAGCACTTTGGTAGGTAAGCAATTGATTAAGTATACTGCAGTCGAAAAAGCCTCCGGCCAGAACTTTAAGGGCATCGATCCTTGAGCCAGTAGTGTTAATCCCATTTCCACCACATGTCGGTGTTTTCTTTCTACCATTCCATTTTGTTGTGACGTATATGTGGATAAGTGTATCTATGAATTATTCCCTTTTCATTGAAGAAATGTCTCAAAGGCTTAAATAACTCGGCTCCTCCATCTGTTTGAAATATCTTTAGCTTTCGTTCAAACTGTCTTTCAACTTGCAAAATGAACTGCTTCACAGCTTTAGTAGTTTCAGATTTGAGTTTTAGAAAATAGATCCAAGTACACCTCGTATGTGCATCAACAAAGGCCACGTAATACTTGTAACTGTGGTCAGAATTCAGAGGTGCTGGACCCCATAAATCACATTTAACCAATTCTAACAGATGACTGTACTTGGTTTTAGACGGATCAAAAGACAATTTATGACTCTTGCCTAGTTGACATTGAGTACAAACATGTGATACTATATTTTACAAATGCAACAAATTCTCTTTACTCAACACGGTTTTCATTACACTTACATTCGGGTGACCAAGTTTTATGTGCCATACACTGTATTCATCCTCTATATTATTAACTAAATTGCAACATACCATTTTACCTTCAACTTTCTCATTAGATTTGAGATTGAACCTGTATAGACCGTCATGCAGAGCCCCCTGTTACAAGATTTCTCCACTCAAATCATCTTTAACCAAACATATATTAGAATGAAATTCAAAGTATACTCGGTTATCTTTTGCAAACTGCGAGACACTGATTAAATTCTTTTTTATTTGAGGCACTCTCAACAAGTTTCTTAGCAGTAGTGTTTTATTTCGATCAGTAGACGAAAATTGGGCATGTCCAACATGTGTTATGTTTAATGGCGTACCATTTCCCATGTAAATTGAATTTTTACCTCGATATGTTGTTCCTCCTAGATTCAGATTTTGAAGATCTCTTGTCACACGATGAGTTGCCCCAGAGTCGGGAAACATAACATCATCTTGAATATCTGCATCTTTGGCTAAAATTTCTTGTTGTTCAATAGGTGATGTCTGGCTTCTCGGATTCTGTCTGATACAGCCTTGAACTTGACTCGGATTGACATTATACGGATAAGATCTCAGCATGTTTCGAGTTGCAGAATTCTGCTGATTGCTGGAGAAATTTGAATCAAACCTGAAATAACATCTAACTGCGGTATGACCGATCTTTTCGCATACTTGACATTTTGGACGGTTGTTTGAGAACCGTCCTCTTCCTCTACCATATGATCCACCTCTTCCATACATCTGACTTCCTTTTGCAGCTTGTATTTCGTGATTGTTGTTTAACTGATCAGATCTGGGATGATTCAGTGTGCCCTTACTCTTTGATTTTACAACATAGTTAATAGAAAATTCTTGCGTCGAGTTGGTTGCCTTCTGCTCCAATCTTCCTTCATGCCCAAGTAATACTGAGCTGACATATTGCACAGATGGAGTTGACTCTTTTGAAGTAATCACAGCCACAATGGCTTCAAAATCATCACTCAACCCATTTAGAATACTGAGAACATGTTCTGTTTCACTCACCTTGTGTCCTGAAGACTCAAGTAAATCACATAGGTTTCAATCAAATGCACGAGGCATTTCCCATATCAATCTGAATGTTGTGATATTCGTTATGACTCGCATGAGATGGAGATCATGGACCTTGGAGGTCTGGTGGTGAATCTTAGCATTGAATTGCCTTGTCTCCCTTCAGTGATGCGTTATTACTATCAGTTTGCTTCATTGTTGGGTATGGGAGGGCTTGATTGAGCTGAAGGTCCCTTTGGTATGGTGCTGCTTTATCCTTTAGCACATCTTCGACCATTTACCAAAATTTTCTCTAGAACGTTGGTCCTACCTCGTTGCATTGGTACCGAAGCTCATCGTATTTGATGTGATATGGTTTTGCATTTCCTCCCTTGGTTATTCAGTGTCGGGTACGTTTTAACTTGTCCATGGCAATTGGTCTTTCCAGTCTTGAATGATTCATGAGGATCTTGCATTGGACTGAAGTAACTGTCATTGCTTTGGCCATGGTCCTGCTATATCGACACAAAGGAAACAATTTTAGATTAGCTATATTACTATAGGAAGGAACTGCTAACATAGTTGAATATCATGTTTTCAGATTTTATTAGTGAACGGAAGCCAGGGTGGCATTAATCTCATTCTTCATCCCTTCTTTTCATCTCTAAGGACGTTAGTCAAGGTATCTGTTTCACCCGTTCATGGGTTTTTAAGCTCATTCTCTCCTTCGTCTTTATCTAGTCATTTATTTATGTAGTACTTCGATGGCAGTCTTACTCTACGTAGAGGAGTTCAGGGCTAGGTTGCTCAATTCCTTGAAGGGAAGATTTCCCTTCTTTTCTTAGCCTACAATTGTAGAGTACTTCCTATGTCTTTGCTCGAATGTTCCTTGAACTGATTATGTCCCACTTCGAACGACCTAAACGGTGGACAGTGCCCTGGTTTGGGGGCTTAGGAGAGCAACGTGGCCCCAAGCTTATGGCACATGTCACGGAGCATAAAAGAAGGCTAAAGCTGGGCAGAATCAACATGGAGAGATGCATGTCAATATGAGCTAATTTGATGGAGCAGTGTCGATTCATCACCTATGGATCGGTACTGGTCCATAAAATTAGAATATTTTTGCATTACTTTTTTCCGAAAGCAATGCAGTGAAGTGGGAGAGCCAATCCATGAAGTTGAAATCGTCATTTCCTTTGTCTTTATGGATCGGTACCGGTTCATAGGATATGGATGGGTACTGATCCATAGAAATATGGACTGGTACCCATTCTTCTACTTAGGAGATTTTTTAACTTTTTCCACTTCAAACCAATATTGCAGTTTTGGGTAGTTGACTCAGGAAGTTGGATGTGACATCCGGTAGACCTATATGTACCAATGTCAATCCCTAGGGATGGACCCGTGTCAGTCCATAGGGGATGGATCGTTGTCAGTCCATCTACTTAGCATATTTTCCATATTTTGGTGGTTTCCTTTTCATGTTGCTCTAAGTGCATATGTGAATTTTCCTGATAATCCGACGTTATATGGTCCCTGGAAAGTGTTATCTTCTGTAGGCAAGAGTTTCTACTCAATTTGGAAGTAGAAATCAACGTTCTCCCGGCTTGAGTTGTAAATCCAATTTACAACCTTTTCACCGTTTTAACAATAGAACTGTCTTCTAGATCATGAGGATCTGTAGTAGATGGTCCAGATCTTCTCCTTTATTCAGTTCTCAGTTAAAGCGCAAAATGTTAAAGTAAAAAATGATACTAATGGCTGAGTTTAGTGAAAGCACCATGGGGAAAAACAAAACAAAACTGATAGAAATAAATGAAAAATAAAAGAAACGAAAAGTAAAGAGAGAAGACACAAGTTTTATATTGGTTTACTGTAACGACCCAGATTTTTGAATAATTTATTTTAAATATTTAATATTGTTTTAAATATTTAGTTGATAATATAAATGATATTTTATATTGAATTATCAATTTAATATGGCCGTTTAAATTTACATTCGAATTTAAATTTCAATATCAGATCACAGAGTTCAAAATAACGTTGTAACATTGGAACGATGGTCGATACGTTAAAATACGGTTCGTGGTTTAAATTAATGAACCCCAAAATATCTGATTTGTGAATAAGCTTGAAATCACATCAGAATCCATTTAAAAGAAATAAAAATCTCTTTATTTCACATCAAATTAATAACAGTGTACATTATACACTGTAAACGCCTTAGTCCCCAAGTATCACCATTTATAAAAATCGCGTTCTCCTGTTACCATTTTCATTCATCCTCAAGCAAAGAAAAATCACAGTGACCTTTTTATACCACAAATCAAACCGCTACTGCCCTTATATAAATCAAAAACCCCAAATCAGTTTCCAAAGGAACCGAAAGCAAATCCAAGCCGATTCCTCTAATTGAAAATCCAGCGTTCTTGCTCTTCAAAGTCCTGCGATTCGAATCTGACGCGAGTGCCAATTGGAGGGACGACGTTCAACGTCGATTGATTTTTGGGTATGGGGCCAACGCTCGTCGCGATGAAGCAAGGAGGGGTCTCGGGGCTCGAACTGAGGTGCGATGCTCACCTCCGTGCTCGAATTCGAAATGGGAAATTAGGGCTCGATCTAGCTCGCAATTTAAGAGACTGCGATGATTTAGGGTTCAAGTTATTGGAGGGGATGACGGCAGTATAAGAGTTCGAACTTGGTAAACTATTATGGGGTGCGAATTGTTTTTGGGGAAGAGGAGTTCAGTAGGATCGGTAACAAGTGATTTCGTGAATCAGGGAAGGAGTAGTGCGATGGTTGTTACTTGACTTGGTATTGGGTTAAAACTGATGTGCTCGAACTATGATTTTAGAAGCAGGAATGACCCTTTTGTGAAGGCAGTTGTTTGGACAATGATGTAGTGATGGGAATGAACCATTATTCGTAGAAGTGGGTCTGGTCAGTGAAATCAAAGCACTGCAGTAATGGTGGTTTTGGGTTGTTTGCCGTGTAGGTGATCGAAGACAAGGTATACGTTTTAATTAAAATTTAAAATACTTAGTTATTTATTTTAGTAGTCCGTAAATAGTTAATCGATTAAATTAAAACTAAAAATATTATAATGCAAAGTATTTAATTTATACAAGGTCAAGAAAATTTCTAGCGCAAGTTGGACACTTCAGGAATTGTATATGGATTTTCCCGAGACAAAGGGAATATAAATCAAGCGTCTTCAATTTAATTCCGGCAATTAAATTCACGGTGAGTAAATCTCACTCACCTTTTATTTATAATTATTTTTACTTCGTAAAAATAATTGTTGTTGCTTGTTGGGATTTTTCTGCTTGTTTTATATATATTAGTTATTTAGGCTATTATATATATATTGGTTGATTGATTGGTTGGATTCCCGCAGTCTCATTAGCGGATGCCCGCAGTTTCATAGCGGATGATTACCCTATACGCCCCACGCTATGATTAGTGGATGACCTTCTATACCACGATATTCTGCCACGAAGCAGAATGGGTATTATTTATGTGCTAACATCTGTGGATGCAGGTAAACAGGTTGGAGGAATCCAACTGGATTCCTCAAAAATATATTATCTGTTTGTTTGTTGGTTTCATATATATTCTCATATATGATGTGTTAAAAATCCCGTGATTGATAACTGATTGTTTTGGGGTGTTTAAATATCACTGAGGCTCGAATATTGATTTATAAAAATATCGGAAAAGGATAATAGAGATTTGAAAATGGAATTCTATTTTTATAAATAGAATTTGAATTTTTAATGAAGTATAGAAAATATTAACTGTTTTAAATATATAAAACAAGTGAATTTATAAACTTGGTTTATAAATTAAAATACGGGATTTGAATTGGATTTATAAACTTTATTTATAAGTTTATAATGTGAAAATTTAAGGGAAGTTATAAACGTTGTTTATAAATTAAATAATACAAATAGAATTTGAATATGAGAAATTAGAATGAAATTTGAATATTTGAATTCAAAGGAATTAAAATAAAATTTGAATTCAAATAAAGAAAATTCAAATAGAGATTTTGATATAAAATTTGAATAAAGAAATTCAAATAGAGATTTGAATGTAGAATTTCAAAATAGAATTTGAAGTAAACTTTGAAGATAGGATTTTCAAAGTAGAATTGGAAATAGAATTTCAAAATAGGATTTCAAAATAGGAAATCCAAATGGTTTTGAAATGGAATTTGAATTCAAGGGAATTCAAATGGATTTGAGTGAAGAAATTCAAATGGGATTTAAATAATGGGTTTTAAATAAAGAGGATTCAAAAATAAGAATTTAAATAAAACTCAAATGGAGTTTAAATATAGGATTCAAATAGAATACAAAAAGAATTTGAATAAGAGGAATTCAAAAAGAATTAAAAGGTGGTATTTGAAATTCAAATAGTATTAGAATGGAGTTTTGGATATTTGAATTTAAAATAGAAATTCAAAATGGAGTTTGATTATTTAAATTCAAGTATGAAATTTCAAATATAACAATCCAAAAGGGAGTTGATTATAGAAATTAATGTGGTTTTTAAATTCAAGGAGATTAAAATGTGGTATTTGAAATCAAGAAAATAAAATATGGTATGTGAATTCAAGAGAATTAAATTTGAATATTAGAATTCAAATGGTGTTAAAAATGAGTTTGAATATTAGAATTCAAATGGTGTTGGAAATGAATTTGAATATTAGAATTCAAATGGGGATGGAAAATGAAATTTGAATATAGGAGATTCAAATTGAATTCAAATAGAATTTAAACTATGGGATTTGAATATGGAATTCAAATGGAATTTAAACTATGGACTTGAATATATTAATATATATCAGAATGGAGTTGAATTTCATTCAAACGAAGTTTAAACATATATATATATATATATTAAATATAATTAAAATGAGCTCGTCGCAGCGCTGCAGTTCGTAAATCGGCGTTTCGAACTTCAATTGAGTATACAGGACTCAATTGAAGTCGGAATTCTTTGAAACAAGAATCGTCAGGACCGGTTGAATACTAGTTTTCTAATGGAAGAGAAAAATCTGGATTTCGTCGAATAGATTTTGAGTTATGTCAAAATCAAATTTTTAAAAGTGCAGCGCCAGAAACCATTAAAACCATAATGGGTTTTATATAATAAATATAGGGATTTTTAAGCAAATAAAAATCCGAATTTCCATTTAAAAACCTGGTCTTGAGTTAGAACATAAAGGTGAACTCAAGTGAAGTAAGAAAAGTGATTTTTGAAACAACAATCATATTTTTGATTATTGAATAGAATTAACTAAATCAAAGAAGAATTAGTTAATCGAGTGGTGAATTGAAGTCGAACCTTGAAAATTGAATTTTTGAATTGTAAACATATATTTGAAATCGAATATAGAACTTAAATTAAAATTTGAATTCAATTAGTTGATAAGTAAGTTGAAATATATTTGAAACGTGATATATTCATATATACAAGCGAAATGGGCAAAGAGTTAGTTAAAGAGTTACTTTAACGAATTGAGTCAAAACGAGTGTATGAAGTAGGAAATGAATTGTACAGGTATAGATATACCGGAGACAGTTATGGGATAAAGTGATGAAGGTATATAATTAGTGTGCTCGACAATAAAGGTACATGTTTAATTCATATATGAGATTTCATGCGCCGTATCGGCAAGCCGCTTGGCTTTTTCTTTTTCTTTTTGAAATGAGAAGGTACCGGGAAGCTATTTGAAATTTCCCGATGCTCCCGATACAGGGGAGGTTATGGCGAATTTTTCCGGGAATTTAAGGAGTTAGAATATTTTTAAGAAATTTGACAATTAGAAATCTATATATCGATATATATAGAATTCGATAAGGAAACGAAATCAAAAATAGAATATTGTAAACAAAAAGGGAAATCTATAAATTAGAAATAGAAAGAAAACCATACACGTGTTTTAGAATGAACAATTGGGTTTTATAGTGTGTTTATTCGAGGTTAGTGGTTTTGCCGTTTTGAAGTTGAGGATGTTTTCAGTCAAGGTCTGAGAGGTAATTTTACCCCAACTTGATTGATTTCATTTTAAATGGAGAAATAGCAAGATCCAATCTCGAAGAGAAGTGTTGGATAATAGTTAGTTGAATAGAATATTTTGGGTTGTCGTACGATGTTTTATACCGCTTTCGTTTTAACCCAAGTAATGTTATTTTGGAAATATAAAAGTAAATATTTCCTGAGGATAGTTAAAGTAGTCGAGAAAGAGATAAGTGATTGAAATTGTTTTCAATTTCAAATAAAATATATTTCCTAAGTATAGGAAATAAGAGAAGGCGATATATGGAAATGTTTTCCAAATAGCGTAAGAAGCCGAGATGATTATTGAAAATATTTGGTTAACAAATACTGATAAGAGAATGTAGAAGAGATTTAATTAATGAGATATTAATTAAAGAGCCCAGTGATTTGTTTGATATGTTTGGATGAACACTTGTTTTTATTCGATAGTTAAATCACAGACTATCGATGTTTTGATCATCGTTGTCAATATGGGGAGACCGGTTGGATTATTATCCGAAGAACCACTCCGTATTGGCATAAGCGTTGCGAACCAAGTATGCTGAATACATTGAAGACAGAGTAAAGTGCAAGGACTCTTTCTATTAATAGAAATAGTGCCTTCGGTTTCGTTCAGTCCTAGAACGAATGTAAATGGACAAATGTCTGACAAAGTATTTCCAATGATCAAAATGGTTGGTCTGTATAAATATATATATGGTTGCAACGGATTTATTCCCTTAGCATAACATCCAGAATATTTGTGCAAACTCAACTAGTGATTAACGGATCTGACGATGTGGCATTCAAAGTGATTGTGTTATAAATGAATGGTAAGTATTCGTAGCCTCAGGCCTCAACAACCGGGAAGTGACAAAAATCGGGCAGGCAGCATGGCTATGTGGGTCGCACCCATTAGAATGTATAATCACTTATCTAGAGAAATTCCAATTGCTTCTTAAATCTATCGATGTTGTCCCTTATCGGGAAACAGTTGCTGATCCCAACCGTTGGTGATATACATTCGATACACTCAAGCGAAATGAGTGGTCGGTCATGTGTGGGCCGGGTTGCAAGATGTTCTTGTTGAACCCAGTGTATTCGTCTCTAGAGATACACTATCGGCAGGTGGTCTCATACCTTGTCAAGTTGGAAATCCAATCTCCAATAAGCGCCCTGCGGTTTTTGATTTAATATTATATATGGAGCGTGAGATGCAAGCGTTCCGCTAGATTTTATTTATTTGATTTAGACATTATTATAATATCACCAGATTTTGATATCAAAATGTTTTGGGTTATCGTAAGGTAAAAACCATCCGTGTTTATGTGTGGATCGGTCTTACAATAATCTTTTCTTTCGAAAGGATTTTTAAAAGTTAAACCAATGGTTGGAGTTTACTCACACCAGTCCCATGACTGACCCAGAGTTTATTTTGTTTTGTTTTCCCTAAACTCTTGGGTGCCCAAATTTGTATGGGCAGTCAAGTAGTCGGGATTTTACAGATTCACTTGGAGGAGCTTGGAGCAGGAGGCTTCAGCGTTAGTTATCTAGTGTTATTTCCGCTGTATTGTAAGTGTGTACTCTGATAATGATGTATGTATATACAGTTAAAATTTTGTATTTCAAAAGCTGTTATATATTATATTTTGTTCCGCTGCGATGTGAGGTTCTGTGTTGTGTTTATGTTCTTATTCTTCTTCTATTCTAAGTTTCTATCTTATCTATTCTCACCCTCTAACTTCTTTCTATTAATGGTTCGTATTTCTGTGTTATTTGGGTTGGACGTGTGTTGTGTTTAGTCAACTCAGATAGCTCGGATTTGCGGGTCGTTACATTTACCAATTATTAAGACCTACATCCACTATGAATATCTTTATTATCATATTTTCCACGTCAGATGCTATGCTTTGATTATAATCATTATGAATATGAGTACAGTTATCTCTAAAGTAAGTAAACAAGTGTCACAATTTATGGAGTAGATCTCGATAATTAGTTTAGGTGAATAGTGCTTGTTGTCCTTGGAGTGTAGAAGTGATCGAGGATGGATTTTGGCAGGTTCCAATAAACAGAGATTGAATCCCTATTCTATAGAAGGGAAGGGGTGTTTATACTAGTTATAGAGGGTATTGGGCCAAACCCGTTTGCTAGAAGGCCCAACACAACATCATAAGACCACGCACTAAGATTTAGTGCTAGCGAATCAAGTCTGATGGAGCGGTGCTGGTCCATGGCCTATGAACCGATGTCGGTCATGGACTTAGGTAAGATTGCAGTTCCAACATCTTATCTCACTTCCTTGAGTTCTCGTGATCCTTTATGTTATGTTTGACTCAACTTAGTCTTCATTAGCTTGTATTTGTAGGTCGTTCATCCCAATATGTGGGATTTTCATTTAGTCAGTCGAGTTAAGATAGCTAAGTGAATCCAATTGACTTGAAACTTCATCACTAGGATAGTTAAGCCATATGAATCACAGTGGTATGGGCCTTGAAGGGTCACAATACATATCTATATAGACCGGTGTCAGTCAATGTACTTAGTTCAATCTAGCACTAAATTTCCTGTATCTTGCCTTTTCTCCGTCATATTGAGCCCAAGGTTGCGTCATCTTCATTCCTTATGAGTTTCTTCTTCGGGTTCGAAACCAGGGAAAATTCAATATATTTTTGAAACTTTTAAAGGATATTTCATGAAACTTTCTTATTATTATGAGCATTTAAATAAAAGCTTGTTTTGTGGGGTCACATTAGAATAATATTTTTTTAACCGGTCGATCTCGATAAAAATCTTCAAATTTATTTTAGAGTTAAGCTAGATGCATCCTAACACGGATATTGTTATAAACTTTAAAAAATAAAGAAAAACCATCGTGCTATTATAGATCTGCAATATACAACTGATTAATACAACATATTGCAAATACAAATATTAATGAGACATATATGATAATACGACATCGAAATCCAATGCACTTTGTCGATCACATTGTGTCGATCTGTAGGAAAACCCAGGCTACTACGAAGTAAATAGAAGAATACACATATGTAAAACGAAAACTAGGTAATAGTGATTATATAATGAAGCATATTTATCACAAATTTATTTTATATCCTAAAGTAGAAGACTGATTGGATAAAACATATAACCAAAGTTACAAAATACACATTAAGTTCAAGACAACTTCGACGTGAGCTTTAAGATTGGTGAAGCGAGTATTAGAGAGTGCGTCGTTGTCATGAACCATGCTGCTCCTTATCAGCATTTATGTAGTCGACACAGTGATATTGTCGCATTGATTTTATGGGTTCAATGCAATCTCGTAATCCTTTGGAGATTGGAACGCTGTACTAGTCTGACATTTGAGACGCCACTCCTTCCATCTTCAAGAAAATGGCATTCTCTAAAACCTTTAATGCACATGTAAACCATACACAAACATAAAATAAAATCTATCATGTTTGGAGCCAATATACTTAGCATTGCTTGTGTATTCTCTATCTCATGTGTTGCCAACGTGGTTTAGCGAACAGTAAAGGCTTAATGATGGGTTCATTGATCTCATTGTGACTAAAGGCTTGTTCTTACTGCTCATTTAGGTGCTGACAATTGCACAAAAAATAGACCTAGGCTTTCATCTCATTGTGACTAATATCCATTTATTTTACCTGTTATATTCAACGAAATTCAAAATGGTAGAGGAAAGTCCTTTAAAACGTACGTTTTCCTTACAAATATGTATAATTTGATGGTTTTGCATTCTACTTGTTTTTTGAGCTATTACGAATAACCATTAATTTGTTCATATTTTCTAATCAACACAGCCAAAAATGCGATATTTGATCACTGTTGTATCCTAACATCGAGTTCCTTATTTTAAATGGACAATGGCGGTGACTATTTGTTAAATTTTAAAACACTTGGTCTCGAACAGAACGCATATACCACTCGGTGATTTACTAAGTATAGCACAGTTTGTGTTGCGACTGGTAATTGAGTTGGGGCTAACATCATCCAAATTTTAGTAATTTATTCTAGAACATAAGAAAAGAACCATTTGATGTTCCTCACCTTTATAAGCTCATAACTCCAGTAAGCAAAGTTTTCATTTCATGTCAAAGCTTTTAAATCAAACCAAGCCTTCCAGTAGTTTAAGTCCTAAAAACAATAATATCAAAGTCAGTAAGTGTAACCGTACACCTTAATTGCCATGGGAGTCACAATACAAATAACCACCCACCTCGAACCAAAAATGACTCAGATGAAACATACCATTAACAGTTCAAATGGCATTCGAGAGGGGGTTGCTTATTGGTCATTAAAATATCTATACATCTATATCTGAGGCGTTTATTTTGGGATAAACTATGTTTAAAATGTGTTTTCTTTTCCTTAGAGCATCAGACTGACAACATGGAAACATGTTTACACCTAGGCTAGTCTCCTAGTTTGTAGTTTTTTAGTAAATACGGAGATGGACATTATTTTCCATTTCTTTTCTGCCTCAAATTGAAATTAGTTAATAATTTTGTTATTTTTAATCTCGTACGCACAGAACACAATAGTTCTTACAGTTGGATTCTATTTGTTTATATGTTTCGAAAGTGTTTTGAAAGTAATTACAAAACACAAATCATTATAATTTTTTTCTTAATATATTGCACAGAAATTGAGTTTCTCGTGTTTCATTCATGAGTACATACGTTTTACAACAATTATTAGGCACGTGCGGTAGCTGGTAAGGAAAAGGTTAAAGAATACAGCCAATTTTTTGTTTAAAAAGATTGGCCAGAGATTCAATATCATCATAGTACTACTACTAGTACAAGGATTTGCAATTTAAGAGCTATGGTTGTTGTGCGAGAAGATTGCGCGAATGCGGAAGCACAATAAACATGATCTAGATTTGCCAATTGAACATCAAACTAATCTGATAGCAATTATTCTATTACATCAACTAAATAGTAAATAAATATAACAGAGAAACAAAGAGACACACAATATTTATACTGCTTTCACTATCATCGAGATAGTGTATGTCCAGTCCAAAAGAGAGAGATTTTATTCCACATGAGAGAATTACAAGAGATTACAAATATAAGAGTTTACATATCTTAACAAGAAGAGACACCATTGGGGATCACTGGCTCCACGTCAGGATGAGTTTACACTAAAGTCAATCCCTCAATATATAGCCAATGAAATGTATGTGAGTCATCAATCAAATTACCAACATATGGTAATAATATAATGGAGGTAAATTACCATAGCAACAATTGTGCAAACATGGGAAGTAAATCAATCCGTTTCTTTAGCGTAGATAGAAGAAATTAATGTCCGCCTTTATTTCTTTCCATCTCATGAAAAAGCAATTAATTGATTCATGCATTTCCATATTAACCAAATATTTACTTCCCATATATTTGTGATTTTGTATCACCTAAATTTAACAATGGTTTTATTTGATTCTCACATAAATGGGTAATAAATCTAGTACATATCATGACTAATTAACTATCATACAAGAGCATATCGGGTGAAATAGAGACACTTTATAGGAGAGAAGGATATAAAGCTATGGATAGAACAGAATACATACTTTAAAAGATTACAGGCTGCTCAAAGAAATGTCAATAGCCCTTTGTACCCACTGAAACAATATATAGGGTGGTTTGTTAACCAGTGAAGAGATTTTAGTAGAATTCTTGATTTCTTCTGCATGTCGACAAAACTCCATCCAATTGAGCTCAGTAAAAGACAATGTTGGAAGGGAGTGAACTGCAAATGAGCCCGAGGTATCAACGATAAGATCACACAACAACAAATATTCTGCAAAAGAACAAAACCTTGTACCTCTGTGTCAGATCACTACTTCAAGTTGAAAACGTGAACATTCAAAAACAGTAAGTATGAGAATATGTGCTTGCTAGCGTCTGGTGCTGCAAGCCAAATTACTTTGGAGGGAATTGACTGCTAAAAACAAAGGGCAGTTATAATTAGTTTGCGTCATTGAAAGGAGTTAGGGACTGAAGTTGAATGCTCCATTTTTTGGTTCGTTTCGACTGGAGAGTTAGGGCAGATCAATTGCCTCAGTTCTTTTAGCTGAGTATCACAAAATACATGCACTAGTTGAAGTGATTGACTGGGCCTAGTTCAAACATAAACATTTATATTTGCCGTCAAAATGGTTGTATTAGAATGGGGCTTGTTTATATGAGATGGCGAGGAGTGAAGTTCGCTTGTTTTAGTCCCACATCAGCCTGAGTATTATTAGGTTTGCAAAGCTGAGCTATAAAACAGCGCAGGCAATGGAGTAATAAAGCAACGCAGCTGCGTGGTGAGCACAGAGCGAACTATTCTTTCGCCTTTTACTAAAGAATACCGTGTGCTCTCCACATCAAGCAGCATACGCCACTTTTTGGAGGGTGTTCTTTTACGAAAAGGACCCCCAGCAAATTTAATTTGAAACGTTTCATTATCCGGTGTTATATTTGCTGTTGGTCCTTTTGTTTGTATATTTTAACTGTGATGATGTTCCTTTGTTTGTATAAAGCAAGATTACTACTGCTAATAAGGTGAATCAACGGTGCAGGTCTTGGTTGCAAGACTTACGAACTCACCATCTTAATACATGTACAGATGTTTGCTTTGGCTGTGCATTCTCGATCCGGGCCAGAACCAATTATTCTTAGAACTGGCTACGGTCTAATCATTTTCTATCCCGATTCAAGATAGATTTGAATATTACTATCGATACCGTTTCCAAGATAGAACACAAAAAATGATACACATTCCATATACGAAAGCAGGAATAATTGGTGCAAACTGTGTAAATCGTCAAATAAGTTGAATTTAAATGTAAAGCAAAACGCTGAAAATAAAACATACAAAGAGCATATAACAATACCACTGAAGTTGTAGATTAATAAACAAAAAACAAAGATACTTGCTATTCGTCCAGGTTGGGACCCACGACTTATTTAAATACTTGTTTTGCTTAAGAAATCAAGCTACATCAAATATCAACTTGTTCACACGTTTAACGAGAATAATATAACCAAATATCAACTTGTTCACACGTTTAACGAGAAAACAAAGATCCAACGTTAAGATTTTGACATATATAATGAACTAGTAAAATAATTACATCTTATTTAGACAGAAATCAGTTTTATCTTGAATTATGGTTTCGTCCACATCATTGGATTTGTTTCACATAGTCCTATTTCGTTTTGTATGGGTGAAACATAGGATATCAAATAGTTGGTGTGGAGTGGATCACCGTAAAGTTGAGTACGAAGTCGGATAGTATGAAGCCATTGTTTCGCTTCGAACTGGGGAGCCATTTGCTTTAAATTCAATGCCAACTCTTATTTTTGCTTTGTTCCAAAACATTTTTTCTGGAAACACTTTGTTTCGAAGCACTTTATTTCGAAGCCAAAAGTAGTCCTTCTGATAAATAAAAATAACATAAAGGAAAGAGGGTAAAAGGAAACATAACAACAAAAATGACGGCTGGATAGTAGCTTAGGGTCTCCCTATGCCCAATCGCATCTCTCACTTTATATATTCATGACTTTTGGATCCATATTCTCCGACCGCCTATGGTGAGGCACAAGGCTCTATGTGACGACCGCCCGGTACTAGCCAACACCCCACAATGCATGGAATAAAGTATAATAATAACGTAAGACACGATATAAACAGGCAAAGACAGTATAAGCTAAATGAATCATAATTTCAGAGTGGCAGATCCATATCGTAGCAAAAGTACCAAATAGTCAAATACAGACACATTCCAAAATATCATCTCTACATAAAATACACTGTTACCCCCAAAGTAGTGATACAAAGAAATAAACAGGGATACAAGTATTTATATAATAAGTGGAAGCCTCCTGCTCGTCTCCAGTCAGCTACTCGAGTACACCAACTGCCTCTAGTCTGCTCATTTAAGAGCACCTAGAGTAACAAGAAGCAATGCATAAAACCCTTAATCAGACAAAGTCTGGTGTGAGCGATAGTAATATCAACCAGTATACCGGGTAATACAATATGTATGAAGAATCATACCTGACCTTGCCCGACATCCAAAGAGTTAGCACATATAATCATGTTATTTGCTTTAAAGCTAAATGATTTGCTTCACACGAAGCATTATTTTATTGTTTTGCCTTGGTAACCCGACATGGTTTACGGCCAAACGGGGATCGCTTTGTACCAGAGTTGTTTTATTAAAATGGTAGATACAAGTTTGCTTCGCATTGCTAGGCTATAGTAAATAATCATGCCTAATTTTCTTGGAGTGGACGAAGCCGTGCACATGGGCTATATGGTATTTCCATTCAGTGGAGATACCATTACTTTAGCACACATTGTATGATTTTTGTTGTTAAATACACGTTAAATGGGGACAAATATGAGAGATAAACCAAGGAGATGGGTAATCTAGATGGTAGGAGATTGGTAATTCCATGACTTTATGATAGGTTAATCATTTAGAATATGATGGGTAATCATATAAACGTTATGATGAATAATCACTTGAACATGATGACTAATCATATAAATTTTAAGATGGGTAATAACTTGAATATGATGGGTAATCATACGATATTAAGATGGATGGTTACTTTATTATGATGGGTAATCATAAATATGTTAAGGTAGATAGTCACTTGAATATGAACTGTAATCATAAATACATTAAGAAGACTGTCACTTAAATATGATGAATAATCATAATTATGGTGAGATGGATAGTAAAAGTTAACGGTGATGAGTTATCCATTATATGTTGCATGCATGCACATGATTTACTACTATTGTAACCATAGTGAGTGCTCAACACATGATTGTTGTTGTGTTATCAAAGTATTAGTCAGAGGAAAACCGTTTCGCCGAGGGGTGTGTTCTCCTTAGATGTCATCAATTTGTTTTGATATGGTAGATTATTATTCATAGCAAACATGTATATGACTCGAAGTTTTTATTTCTCCCCTTAAACTCTTGGGTACTCGTCTACGTTAGAATGTGCAAATGGATTTCTCAAATATCCAAGTTAGACGCTTTCAGAAATACGTTGGATGAAATTCCAGCTAATTTATGAATTTCGTTGTGCTTCTATTGTTGATGTAAGGGCAAAGTTGTATTACTACCTAATATTTACACTCCGATCAACCAGGAGGCATCTTCATATGTTACTCTTAGGGATATTTTGCAATTGTTATATTTCTTTGAGCATGGATTTGCAAATGCGAATATGTAATGGAAAATATTAGTCAATGAAATGAGTTTTTTTTTCATTTTTCCGTGTATTTTGATATTTTCATCTAAATCCTATTTTCATGCTAGAGGATAATACTATCAATGATTGCAACAGCAGTAATTCTTATTTTTGTGTGCCTTAGAATAAGGGATGTTATAGTTTGGTATCAGAGCATATGTTTAAATTACTAACCAAAATGTTCCGATTAAATTCACGTTCGATGCATTCGTATACCTGTATTTATGGGAACTAGCTATTTTATAATAAAAATATTCAACTTATATGGTAGCTATAAATGCTACATGCATATTGTATCTAGGACTAGATTTCTACTTGTAAAACCAATGAATAGAACATTAGGATTATCATCGAACTGATTTGCATAAACTTTATTCTAGATTTTTATACAAAAAATCATTGTATTCTTGAACTCGAGATTTATAAAAACCAAGAAATGAGAAACAATTGATATATACACTTATTGGGTCAACCTATGTAAAATTTTCTATTCTTTTCATTTGTTTCTTTTATACTAATCATTTTTTGTCATTTATTTTTATTTTTTGATTTGATGCATAAATCCTAATTATTTAAATATACAAACATTTCTGTCATATTGTGGAGGTAATTATTAGGATCTAAAGTTTGATGTTTTAACATAAGTACATCCGTCTATTCGTAGTGTTTGAAATTCTATGAAATGAAATTAAGTACGGTTTGTTTGATGATTGATTAAGACAAATGATGATGTGTCATACATTCAATGGTCGTGCACAACTTACCATCTATGTTTTGGCGTAGATGATCTACTTTTGTCCTGATCTATTCTCTACGATGTGTTTAATTATTTTCAGAGCAAATAGTATTTAATAATTTAAAGATAAGATAAAAGGTGGACATGATAGGAAGACATGGTTTAACGACTTGCCTTTACGTACCAGTTAAGTCGATAATAAAACCAACTCAAATCGTACGAAACAATACATTGTTTTAACTATGGATTTAAAAAAATACCGAATCACAGAATATAGATAGATCACATATACAATATAGTGGAATAACTCACAGTGAAAAAATAACTTAGTAGTTCATGAAGCTACTAATCTCTAAATCTCAAATATAATTAACTTTTACTATCCATTCTGAGTTTTCGTGGGGTATGATTTTATCATGCTTAACTTCCTAAGAGTCATTAGGGAACCTGATCTGTACCAGTAGCCTGTAAATATCTGAATACTTCTGATAAGATTTCCAGTTTTGACATTGTCTAAAGAGGGTAATCCTCTGAGTGTCAATCAGATATTGATTTCGGTCTTTGGGGTTGATACTTAGGGGAATTGTTTTCTCAACCCATGTCTAATGGGAACCAAGTCTTCATTCTATCTGTACTCGCTTCCATCATTCGACTGTATCCTATCGATCGAATCTTCGAACTTTAGGTAGAAACTAATGGGTGTAAACATGTGTTTGAGACATGTTATGTTTGATGGTTGCAAGTGAATGCAAGTGGTTGCTAGTGGTTGCCCGTGGATGCATATACACACACTAGGCACTAGATCGGCTCGAAAACACTCTCATACTGCATATGGATGTGTGAGCATTTTAAATTTTTATGGATGCAAAATGGTTGAATCAGCACATGGATGTTGCATATGAGTGGATGGTTGTGCACTCATATAGAAATGATATGTATCAAATAGGAAAATTGCATACATATTGGACTCATGGCACTGACATAATTCGCATTAAGGAGGTCAACTGAATCAGTAGACCGCCTGATCTTTGCATTAGATAAGGAACATATACACGCACTTTTGCAAATGTTCATACAGCACTAGAAATTTCTAAGGACAATGGACGCTTGTGGATGATGACTAAGTAGATGAGTGATTGGATGGTAGGACACATTCTTCTTAACTTGAAGATTTCGGGGACGAAATCCTTTAAGGAGGGGAGAATGTAACACCCCGTATTTTCTATGAACTTAAGAATTACAAATCTGAGTATAATTAAAATATAAAATCAAAATTAAGGGAAACGGGTTTCGCGGTTGCGTTCGTCTCGGAAGAATACGCGAAATAGAGTCCGAAATTTCGTAAATCGGAGTCAGTATGACCGAGATATGGCCTTCAGAAGTTTCACGAAAAATCAGAAAAAACGAAACAAATTTCAAAAATGCAGAAAACGAGCCAGGCGGGAAAATTCCCGCCCAGACCAGGTCGACCTGGGGGTCGACCTGGAGGGGACCAGGTCGACTTGGGAGTCAACCCTAGGGTCGACCTGGGGGTCGACCTCCCTGGTCGAGCTAGGTCGGCCTGGGTGCACCTGGATGGGTTTTTGGGCTGTTTTGGTGAGCCTGTGACGAATTCTGACGGTTCTGATCTGTTTTAGGGTTTATCTAAAGGCCTAAAACAACTAAACACGCCTATAAATACATCCTAAGACCTAGCCTCCTCTACACACAATTCTATTCTGCTTCTTCTCTGCCTCTGTTCTAGTAAAAATAAAAATGGCGTCGCTACTCTGCTGGAATCAAAACTAGAAGCTAATCAACATCAACCTAAGCAATTCAATTCAAATTTGAGATAAAAGCTTCTGCAGCAATTCTGTAACAACTAAAATTCTTTCTTTAATCCAACCAAGGCAAGTACAGTTATTTTCCGCTATAAACGTTAATTCTGATATGAATTGTGAATCTGAATCTGGGATTATATCTGTTCTGATTTAATTTATCTTATTCTGTACCTCTTTCCTCTTTCTGTTCTATAGCCAGGCTACTACGAGCCTGAGCCAATCTCATAAGAGATTAACATGCGCTAAAATGTTTGGGATAGTAAAACGAATGATGCATAAATTGGGCATGACCAATAGGTGACTAATTTGAGGAAAGAACATGGACTGTAGCTAGAACATGAATCCGAGACATATGATTGGACATGTTATATTTATAACATAAAAAGGCATTGAACATATGATTTGTGGACATGACATAAAAAGGTATATAAGTTAAATTTAGGCTGTATTGAACACATGATTTAGGATAAAGAGAATATGGCCTAGGTATAAAGATTTACATGATAGTAGGATATCTATTAATGTACATAAACACCTAAGTAAGGGACCTTTGGGATATTTGACATGCATAGTAATCTGTGGCTATATTTCGTATAAATTATATGGATCTTCTGTACTATGCAAGTTTAATGAAAATTTGGAACATATGATATATGGTAAAGTTATGACCATAATCTGTGCTACAAACATATGGTATATGATAATATTGTGAATCAAGACTATTATTTATGCACGTGAACTTAGGCAAGATTTATAATTAGGCAAGGTATGAAATTTTAAGAAATGAGTAAATTTGTTATATTTGCCTAATTTGCTAGTTGTGTTACATTGCCTAATCTGCTAGTTCCGTTACATTGCTTAATCTGCTAGTTCCGCTCTATTGCCTAGTCTGCTAGATTTGTTCATCTGCCAAATCTGTTATCTGCTAGGTCTGTTGAAAATACTAAATCTGCTAGTATGCTTAATCTGTTGAGTCGCCTAATCTGAGAAATCTGTTATCTGCTATATCTGTTGAGTTGGTATAATTAGTCCGCTATTGACATAATCTGAATTGGCTATAGTTGAGAATAATTGACATGTATATTAGGCGTGGGTATAAACGGTAAATCATTAATTAATTGGCCGCAAAGATAAACATGGCTAACTCGATGTTAGAATGAGTTTGCGGCGTAATTTTGTCCGGAACCGCCTGGCATAATCCAGTGGCCGCAAACAATAGGTTCTAATGTGAGAAGTTAGTCATAATGTGCTAGAAACCCGAGGTTAGACTCAGTTTGCGACAGAAACCTGCCCGGAACCAACCGGCCTAACCAGTAGCCGCAAACTGTCAGTCTAATGTGAGAGGTTTGGGCATTAATATTTAATTAATGAAAATCTGAGATAATTATGATGTCTAAAACGTGTTGGGTAAGGTTAAACCAATTGACCAATGAGTCTGATAAACCCGTTCCGTGAATCTGTAAGCCCAATACAAAGTTCGACAAATCTGAAAAATCTGTACATCTGATCCGTTAGTCTGAAAACTTGTTAACTTAATTTGTGAACTAGTAAATCTGAATTCTGTATGACTGAACTTGTAAACAAGTTAATCTGAAATCTGTTAGTCTGGGGACACAAGGTTAGGAGGGGAATTACTTGTGTCATCTGTTGTTTGGGACTCATATTAGTCAGTAACCCTTTCTGGTATCAAAACTTTGACCCAACAGTAGGTAGGGTCCGGGCACGCTTACTGAACTAATTATAAGTGGTTCATTCTGATAATGGCGAGGGGTGTTGATGGTGCGTTCCAACCGGGTCATGTGCGTGCATGGATCCCGGTCTGCCTCTGAGGATGTAAGACGTCGTGACATCTGTAAATAGGTTTGTGCCAATTGGTTGTCACTTTAGGGAGTGATACACCCTACTGTGGAGCCGACACAGGATATTTATGTATTAGGGAGCCGATCGCTTGGGGTAGGGTTTTAGGGTACACTTAGTTCTGTCTGTTTCTGTTGGTACCGTCTGTTTCTGTTGGGTGGTAACACCTGTCTGTTTCTGTGTGGTACCGTCTGTTCGGGTGGTAAAGGCCCATAACTAGTGTACACCTAATTCTACATTCTGTTTCCGTAGGGATTAATCTGTTTCTGCTTCTGCTTGTTTCTGATCGGGTAGTAAAGGCCCATTATTAGCATTCTGTTTCTGTTAAATTATTCTGTACCCGATCCTGCTTCAGTTTAGACATTAGGTTGACACCTAATTCTGTTATACTAGTATTAGTGCAGAGAAGTGTAAAGCAATAGCTTATATCATTCAGTCTTCTGTTATATCTGCTACACCTGTTACAGTTATCTCTCATCCAGTTTTATCTTCATGTCATAATATTATTATCTGTTCATATGCTGAAAGTCACTGGACTTGCCAGACTTTATGTCTGACCCTTGTTGTTTCGCCTCTTTTCTTCCGTCCCCCCCCAGGTTTTCTAAGGAGGGAATACTCTAGCTAGATCCGAATTTCTTCTGCTTGAAGTGCTTAGAGTATGGCTTGTCTTCTTCTGTGGGGATTATGATTTTAAACTATGCATTCTGAAGGCTTTTGTACAAGACTGATATTTTGTACTTGAATTCTGAGATTTGAAAGGATGTAACTATACTGATTTCTGTTTCCGCTTTTATAAAGTTAAAATTTTTCAAGTACTGTTTTTATCTGTCTTGTAAGTTTCTGTTCTGTTTACTAAAATGCTCCACCAAAGTTAAGGCATTCCCTTTGTGAGTGTCCTTAACGGAGGTGGGGTGTTACAGAGAGAGTGATTTTGTCAGAACATCAGTTCGTTGATATAAAGCTGGTATATGGTTAATACAAACATTCCCCTTTGCTACTTGCTCCCTCACAAAGTAAACATCAAGCTCAATGTGTTTTGTTCTCGAGTGCAATACAGGATTTGCTGCAAGTTGAACTGTGCTGGAATTATCACACCATACCGTCGCTGATTCACTGTCACAACTGAGCACCTCAGACAGCAAGGATTTAAGCCATATAATCTCTGACACAACTCCTGCCACCCTGTGATACTCCGCTTCAGCACTTGATCGCGACACCGTAGGCTGCTTCTTGGAGCACCAAGACACCAAATTCCTTCCAAGGTAAACGTAGCGCCCGCTGACAGATCTTCTATCATCTCTATCCACAGCCCAGTCCGCATCAGCAAATGCACTGATTTTTAGTGTTTTAGTGGGATAAACTTTAAGTCCATGACTCAATGTTCCTGCCAGGTACCTCAACACCCTCTTCACCGCCTTCTAGTGCTCGCTCAAAGGACTTTGCATAAACTGACATATCTTGTTCACACAAAAAGATATTTCTGGCCTCGTGATGGTGACGTATTGCAAAGCTCCAACAATGCTCCTATAATGTTGCGGGTTGTCTGTTGGTTCTCCAGAGCTTTTGGACAGCTGCAGGTTAGTAACCATCCGTGTGATTGAAGCTTTTGCCTTGTCCATGCCAGCGTTCTTTAGTACACTTTGGATGTAATTGGTTTGACTAAGATGAAGTGCCCTATCTTCTGTCCACTTCACTTCTATTCCTAAGGAGAAATTAAGTCTGCCCAGATCTTTAAGTTTGAACTGTCCATTCAGGTCCCTATTAGTTGATCAATCTCTGCATTACAATTCCCAGTTATGATAAAATTGTCCACGTATACAAGGACATATATTGTACAAGTGTTACTCTTCCTAATGAACATCGAGTTATCCGATTTAGTAGGAGTAAAGCCAAGTTTTGTTTGCGTTCCCTTCAACTTTTCAAACCATACCCTCGGCGCTTGTTTTAAGCTGTATATCGCCTTGTTCAACCTACATACCATCTGACACCTGCCATTATCCTCGAACCCCTAAGGTTGATCCATATAAACCTCCTCTTCTAGTTCTCCATTCAAGAAAGCATTTTGTACATCTAATTGTTTCACTGACCACCGATTATGCAGGGCTATGGAGAGTATTACTCTAATTGTGGTGGGTTTTACTACCGGCGAGAATGTTTCTTTGAAGTCAAATCCAGGCTGCTGCCTGTACCCTTTTGCTACAATCCGAGCCTTGTGCTTAGCTACTGTCCCGTCAGCATTGTATTTCAATTTGTAAGTCCACTTACACCCTATTGTTGTTTTGTTCCTGGGCAGCGTCGTCAAGCTCCATGTCTTATTATTCATTAGAGCTCTATATTCTTCTTCCATAGCTCTCCTCCACTCAATACACTTCACTGCTTGTTCATAGTTTGAAGGTTCTTCCAATGCACACTTAGCCATATATATCTTCGGTTTAAAAATTCCATCCTTTATTCTTATTACCATGTGATGCTGTTGATGCTTCTCTTCAACTCTGGTCAACGACGTCCCGGTCTGTGTACGATTCATTTCACCATTTGTTGTGTTTCTTGATGAAGATAAATCATGCCCGCTGTTAAGGCATCCATCATTCTCTTCTGCCTAACCTTCGGTATTGTAATCACTCTCATTACTACTTGTTTCTGATGTACGAGACCTGAATGATTCCTGATCTTCTGCCCTCACTGCTAGTGAACTAGAAGAGTGGTCATGAATTGTATATAGCGGTATGGAAGGTATTGGTCTCCGTATCTCCACTGTCTTGTTTGTAGCCTTTACTTCATCATTAGCGAAGGGAAAAACTCTCTCATTGAACATGACATTTCTCGATACTATGAACTTTCCTTCACTTGTCAAACATTTATACCCTTTCTGCCTTGTTCCATATCCAATGAAGGTGCAGGGGGATGATCTGAATTCAAGCTTATGACGATTATATGGTCTTAACAGTGGGAAACATAGACAACCGAACACCCTTAATCTCTTGTAGTCTGGTTTTATTCCGTATGCAGCTTCATGTGGACTGATGTCCCTCAGCACTTTGGTAGGTAAGCAATTGATTAAGTATACTGCAGTCGAAAAAGCCTCCGGCCAGAACTTTAAGGGCATCGATCCTTGAGCCAGTAGTGTTAATCCCATTTCCACCACATGTCGGTGTTTTCTTTCTACCATTCCATTTTGTTGTGACGTATATGTGGATAAGTGTATCTATGAATTATTCCCTTTTCATTGAAGAAATGTCTCAAAGGCTTAAATAACTCGGCTCCTCCATCTGTTTGAAATATCTTTAGCTTTCGTTCAAACTGTCTTTCAACTTGCAAAATGAACTGCTTCACAGCTTTAGTAGTTTCAGATTTGAGTTTTAGAAAATAGATCCAAGTACACCTCGTATGTGCATCAACAAAGGCCACGTAATACTTGTAACTGTGGTCAGAATTCAGAGGTGCTGGACCCCATAAATCACATTTAACCAATTCTAACAGATGACTGTACTTGGTTTTAGACGGATCAAAAGACAATTTATGACTCTTGCCTAGTTGACATTGAGTACAAACATGTGATACTATATTTTACAAATGCAACAAATTCTCTTTACTCAACACGGTTTTCATTACACTTACATTCGGGTGACCAAGTTTTATGTGCCATACACTGTATTCATCCTCTATATTATTAACTAAATTGCAACATACCATTTTACCTTCAACTTTCTCATTAGATTTGAGATTGAACCTGTATAGACCGTCATGCAGAGCCCCCTGTTACAAGATTTCTCCACTCAAATCATCTTTAACCAAACATATATTAGAATGAAATTCAAAGTATACTCGGTTATCTTTTGCAAACTGCGAGACACTGATTAAATTCTTTTTTATTTGAGGCACTCTCAACAAGTTTCTTAGCAGTAGTGTTTTATTTCGATCAGTAGACGAAAATTGGGCATGTCCAACATGTGTTATGTTTAATGGCGTACCATTTCCCATGTAAATTGAATTTTTACCTCGATATGTTGTTCCTCCTAGATTCAGATTTTGAAGATCTCTTGTCACACGATGAGTTGCCCCAGAGTCGGGAAACATAACATCATCTTGAATATCTGCATCTTTGGCTAAAATTTCTTGTTGTTCAATAGGTGATGTCTGGCTTCTCGGATTCTGTCTGATACAGCCTTGAACTTGACTCGGATTGACATTATACGGATAAGATCTCAGCATGTTTCGAGTTGCAGAATTCTGCTGATTGCTGGAGAAATTTGAATCAAACCTGAAATAACATCTAACTGCGGTATGACCGATCTTTTCGCATACTTGACATTTTGGACGGTTGTTTGAGAACCGTCCTCTTCCTCTACCATATGATCCACCTCTTCCATACATCTGACTTCCTTTTGCAGCTTGTATTTCGTGATTGTTGTTTAACTGATCAGATCTGGGATGATTCAGTGTGCCCTTACTCTTTGATTTTACAACATAGTTAATAGAAAATTCTTGCGTCGAGTTGGTTGCCTTCTGCTCCAATCTTCCTTCATGCCCAAGTAATACTGAGCTGACATATTGCACAGATGGAGTTGACTCTTTTGAAGTAATCACAGCCACAATGGCTTCAAAATCATCACTCAACCCATTTAGAATACTGAGAACATGTTCTGTTTCACTCACCTTGTGTCCTGAAGACTCAAGTAAATCACATAGGTTTCAATCAAATGCACGAGGCATTTCCCATATCAATCTGAATGTTGTGATATTCGTTATGACTCGCATGAGATGGAGATCATGGACCTTGGAGGTCTGGTGGTGAATCTTAGCATTGAATTGCCTTGTCTCCCTTCAGTGATGCGTTATTACTATCAGTTTGCTTCATTGTTGGGTATGGGAGGGCTTGATTGAGCTGAAGGTCCCTTTGGTATGGTGCTGCTTTATCCTTTAGCACATCTTCGACCATTTACCAAAATTTTCTCTAGAACGTTGGTCCTACCTCGTTGCATTGGTACCGAAGCTCATCGTATTTGATGTGATATGGTTTTGCATTTCCTCCCTTGGTTATTCAGTGTCGGGTACGTTTTAACTTGTCCATGGCAATTGGTCTTTCCAGTCTTGAATGATTCATGAGGATCTTGCATTGGACTGAAGTAACTGTCATTGCTTTGGCCATGGTCCTGCTATATCGACACAAAGGAAACAATTTTAGATTAGCTATATTACTATAGGAAGGAACTGCTAACATAGTTGAATATCATGTTTTCAGATTTTATTAGTGAACGGAAAACAGGGTGGCATTAATCTCATTCTTCATCCCTTCTTTTCATCTCTAAGGACGTTAGTCAAGGTATCTGTTTCACCCGTTCATGGGTTTTTAAGCTCATTCTCTCCTTCGTCTTTATCTAGTCATTTATTTATGTAGTACTTCGATGGCAGTCTTACTCTACGTAGAGGAGTTCAGGGCTAGGTTGCTCAATTCCTTGAAGGGAAGATTTCCCTTCTTTTCTTAGCCTACAATTGTAGAGTACTTCCTATGTCTTTGCTCGAATGTTCCTTGAACTGATTATGTCCCACTTCGAACGACCTAAACGGTGGACAGTGCCCTGGTTTGGGGGCTTAGGAGAGCAACGTGGCCCCAAGCTTATGGCACATGTCACGGAGCATAAAAGAAGGCTAAAGCTGGGCAGAATCAACATGGAGAGATGCATGTCAATATGAGCTAATTTGATGGAGCAGTGTCGATTCATCACCTATGGATCGGTACTGGTCCATAAAATTAGAATATTTTTGCATTACTTTTTTCCGAAAGCAATGCAGTGAAGTGGGAGAGCCAATCCATGAAGTTGAAATCGTCATTTCCTTTGTCTTTATGGATCGGTACCGGTTCATAGGATATGGATGGGTACTGATCCATAGAAATATGGACTGGTACCCATTCTTCTACTTAGGAGATTTTTTAACTTTTTCCACTTCAAACCAATATTGCAGTTTTGGGTAGTTGACTCAGGAAGTTGGATGTGACATCCGGTAGACCTATATGTACCAATGTCAATCCCTAGGGATGGACCCGTGTCAGTCCATAGGGGATGGATCGTTGTCAGTCCATCTACTTAGCATATTTTCCATATTTTGGTGGTTTCCTTTTCATGTTGCTCTAAGTGCATATGTGAATTTTCCTGATAATCCGACGTTATATGGTCCCTGGAAAGTGTTATCTTCTGTAGGCAAGAGTTTCTACTCAATTTGGAAGTAGAAATCAACGTTCTCCCGGCTTGAGTTGTAAATCCAATTTACAACCTTTTCACCGTTTTAACAATAGAACTGTCTTCTAGATCATGAGGATCTGTAGTAGATGGTCCAGATCTTCTCCTTTATTCAGTTCTCAGTTAAAGCGCAAAATGTTAAAGTAAAAAATGATACTAATGGCTGAGTTTAGTGAAAGCACCATGGGGAAAAACAAAACAAAACTGATAGAAATAAATGAAAAATAAAAGAAACGAAAAGTAAAGAGAGAAGACACAAGTTTTATATTGGTTTACTGTAACGACCCAGATTTTTGAATAATTTATTTTAAATATTTAATATTGTTTTAAATATTTAGTTGATAATATAAATGATATTTTATATTGAATTATCAATTTAATATGGCCGTTTAAATTTACATTCGAATTTAAATTTCAATATCAGATCACAGAGTTCAAAATAACGTTGTAACATTGGAACGATGGTCGATACGTTAAAATACGGTTCGTGGTTTAAATTAATGAACCCCAAAATATCTGATTTGTGAATAAGCTTGAAATCACATCAGAATCCATTTAAAAGAAATAAAAATCTCTTTATTTCACATCAAATTAATAACAGTGTACATTATACACTGTAAACGCCTTAGTCCCCAAGTATCACCATTTATAAAAATCGCATTCTCCTGTTACCATTTTCATTCATCCTCAAGCAAAGAAAAATCACAGTGACCTTTTTATACCACAAATCAAACCGCTACTGCCCTTATATAAATCAAAAACCCCAAATCAGTTTCCAAAGGAACCGAAAGCAAATCCAAGCCGATTCCTCTAATTGAAAATCCAGCGTTCTTGCTCTTCAAAGTCCTGCGATTCGAATCTGACGCGAGTGCCAATTGGAGGGACGACGTTCAACGTCGATTGATTTTTGGGTATGGGGCCAACGCTCGTCGCGATGAAGCAAGGAGGGGTCTCGGGGCTCGAACTGAGGTGCGATGCTCACCTCCGTGCTCGAATTCGAAATGGGAAATTAGGGCTCGATCTAGCTCGCAATTTAAGAGACTGCGATGATTTAGGGTTCAAGTTATTGGAGGGGATGACGGCAGTATAAGAGTTCGAACTTGGTAAACTATTATGGGGTGCGAATTGTTTTTGGGGAAGAGGAGTTCAGTAGGATCGGTAACAAGTGATTTCGTGAATCAGGGAAGGAGTAGTGCGATGGTTGTTACTTGACTTGGTATTGGGTTAAAACTGATGTGCTCGAACTATGATTTTAGAAGCAGGAATGACCCTTTTGTGAAGGCAGTTGTTTGGACAATGATGTAGTGATGGGAATGAACCATTATTCGTAGAAGTGGGTCTGGTCAGTGAAATCAAAGCACTGCAGTAATGGTGGTTTTGGGTTGTTTGCCGTGTAGGTGATCGAAGACAAGGTATACGTTTTAATTAAAATTTAAAATACTTAGTTATTTATTTTAGTAGTCCGTAAATAGTTAATCGATTAAATTAAAACTAAAAATATTATAATGCAAAGTATTTAATTTATACAAGGTCAAGAAAATTTCTAGCGCAAGTTGGACACTTCAGGAATTGTATATGGATTTTCCCGAGACAAAGGGAATATAAATCAAGCGTCTTCAATTTAATTCCGGCAATTAAATTCACGGTGAGTAAATCTCACTCACCTTTTATTTATAATTATTTTTACTTCGTAAAAATAATTGTTGTTGCTTGTTGGGATTTTTCTGCTTGTTTTATATATATTAGTTATTTAGGCTATTATATATATATTGGTTGATTGATTGGTTGGATTCCCGCAGTCTCATTAGCGGATGCCCGCAGTTTCATAGCGGATGATTACCCTATACGCCCCACGCTATGATTAGTGGATGACCTTCTATACCACGATATTCTGCCACGAAGCAGAATGGGTATTATTTATGTGCTAACATCTGTGGATGCAGGTAAACAGGTTGGAGGAATCCAACTGGATTCCTCAAAAATATATTATCTGTTTGTTTGTTGGTTTCATATATATTCTCATATATGATGTGTTAAAAATCCCGTGATTGATAACTGATTGTTTTGGGGTGTTTAAATATCACTGAGGCTCGAATATTGATTTATAAAAATATCGGAAAAGGATAATAGAGATTTGAAAATGGAATTCTATTTTTATAAATAGAATTTGAATTTTTAATGAAGTATAGAAAATATTAACTGTTTTAAATATATAAAACAAGTGAATTTATAAACTTGGTTTATAAATTAAAATACGGGATTTGAATTGGATTTATAAACTTTATTTATAAGTTTATAATGTGAAAATTTAAGGGAAGTTATAAACGTTGTTTATAAATTAAATAATACAAATAGAATTTGAATATGAGAAATTAGAATGAAATTTGAATATTTGAATTCAAAGGAATTAAAATAAAATTTGAATTCAAATAAAGAAAATTCAAATAGAGATTTTGATATAAAATTTGAATAAAGAAATTCAAATAGAGATTTGAATGTAGAATTTCAAAATAGAATTTGAAGTAAACTTTGAAGATAGGATTTTCAAAGTAGAATTGGAAATAGAATTTCAAAATAGGATTTCAAAATAGGAAATCCAAATGGTTTTGAAATGGAATTTGAATTCAAGGGAATTCAAATGGATTTGAGTGAAGAAATTCAAATGGGATTTAAATAATGGGTTTTAAATAAAGAGGATTCAAAAATAAGAATTTAAATAAAACTCAAATGGAGTTTAAATATAGGATTCAAATAGAATACAAAAAGAATTTGAATAAGAGGAATTCAAAAAGAATTAAAAGGTGGTATTTGAAATTCAAATAGTATTAGAATGGAGTTTTGGATATTTGAATTTAAAATAGAAATTCAAAATGGAGTTTGATTATTTAAATTCAAGTATGAAATTTCAAATATAACAATCCAAAAGGGAGTTGATTATAGAAATTAATGTGGTTTTTAAATTCAAGGAGATTAAAATGTGGTATTTGAAATCAAGAAAATAAAATATGGTATGTGAATTCAAGAGAATTAAATTTGAATATTAGAATTCAAATGGTGTTAAAAATGAGTTTGAATATTAGAATTCAAATGGTGTTGGAAATGAATTTGAATATTAGAATTCAAATGGGGATGGAAAATGAAATTTGAATATAGGAGATTCAAATTGAATTCAAATAGAATTTAAACTATGGGATTTGAATATGGAATTCAAATGGAATTTAAACTATGGACTTGAATATATTAATATATATCAGAATGGAGTTGAATTTCATTCAAACGAAGTTTAAACATATATATATATATATATTAAATATAATTAAAATGAGCTCGTCGCAGCGCTGCAGTTCGTAAATCGGCGTTTCGAACTTCAATTGAGTATACAGGACTCAATTGAAGTCGGAATTCTTTGAAACAAGAATCGTCAGGACCGGTTGAATACTAGTTTTCTAATGGAAGAGAAAAATCTGGATTTCGTCGAATAGATTTTGAGTTATGTCAAAATCAAATTTTTAAAAGTGCAGCGCCAGAAACCATTAAAACCATAATGGGTTTTATATAATAAATATAGGGATTTTTAAGCAAATAAAAATCCGAATTTCCATTTAAAAACCTGGTCTTGAGTTAGAACATAAAGGTGAACTCAAGTGAAGTAAGAAAAGTGATTTTTGAAACAACAATCATATTTTTGATTATTGAATAGAATTAACTAAATCAAAGAAGAATTAGTTAATCGAGTGGTGAATTGAAGTCGAACCTTGAAAATTGAATTTTTGAATTGTAAACATATATTTGAAATCGAATATAGAACTTAAATTAAAATTTGAATTCAATTAGTTGATAAGTAAGTTGAAATATATTTGAAACGTGATATATTCATATATACAAGCGAAATGGGCAAAGAGTTAGTTAAAGAGTTACTTTAACGAATTGAGTCAAAACGAGTGTATGAAGTAGGAAATGAATTGTACAGGTATAGATATACCGGAGACAGTTATGGGATAAAGTGATGAAGGTATATAATTAGTGTGCTCGACAATAAAGGTACATGTTTAATTCATATATGAGATTTCATGCGCCGTATCGGCAAGCCGCTTGGCTTTTTCTTTTTCTTTTTGAAATGAGAAGGTACCGGGAAGCTATTTGAAATTTCCCGATGCTCCCGATACAGGGGAGGTTATGGCGAATTTTTCCGGGAATTTAAGGAGTTAGAATATTTTTAAGAAATTTGACAATTAGAAATCTATATATCGATATATATAGAATTCGATAAGGAAACGAAATCAAAAATAGAATATTGTAAACAAAAAGGGAAATCTATAAATTAGAAATAGAAAGAAAACCATACACGTGTTTTAGAATGAACAATTGGGTTTTATAGTGTGTTTATTCGAGGTTAGTGGTTTTGCCGTTTTGAAGTTGAGGATGTTTTCAGTCAAGGTCTGAGAGGTAATTTTACCCCAACTTGATTGATTTCATTTTAAATGGAGAAATAGCAAGATCCAATCTCGAAGAGAAGTGTTGGATAATAGTTAGTTGAATAGAATATTTTGGGTTGTCGTACGATGTTTTATACCGCTTTCGTTTTAACCCAAGTAATGTTATTTTGGAAATATAAAAGTAAATATTTCCTGAGGATAGTTAAAGTAGTCGAGAAAGAGATAAGTGATTGAAATTGTTTTCAATTTCAAATAAAATATATTTCCTAAGTATAGGAAATAAGAGAAGGCGATATATGGAAATGTTTTCCAAATAGCGTAAGAAGCCGAGATGATTATTGAAAATATTTGGTTAACAAATACTGATAAGAGAATGTAGAAGAGATTTAATTAATGAGATATTAATTAAAGAGCCCAGTGATTTGTTTGATATGTTTGGATGAACACTTGTTTTTATTCGATAGTTAAATCACAGACTATCGATGTTTTGATCATCGTTGTCAATATGGGGAGACCGGTTGGATTATTATCCGAAGAACCACTCCGTATTGGCATAAGCGTTGCGAACCAAGTATGCTGAATACATTGAAGACAGAGTAAAGTGCAAGGACTCTTTCTATTAATAGAAATAGTGCCTTCGGTTTCGTTCAGTCCTAGAACGAATGTAAATGGACAAATGTCTGACAAAGTATTTCCAATGATCAAAATGGTTGGTCTGTATAAATATATATATGGTTGCAACGGATTTATTCCCTTAGCATAACATCCAGAATATTTGTGCAAACTCAACTAGTGATTAACGGATCTGACGATGTGGCATTCAAAGTGATTGTGTTATAAATGAATGGTAAGTATTCGTAGCCTCAGGCCTCAACAACCGGGAAGTGACAAAAATCGGGCAGGCAGCATGGCTATGTGGGTCGCACCCATTAGAATGTATAATCACTTATCTAGAGAAATTCCAATTGCTTCTTAAATCTATCGATGTTGTCCCTTATCGGGAAACAGTTGCTGATCCCAACCGTTGGTGATATACATTCGATACACTCAAGCGAAATGAGTGGTCGGTCATGTGTGGGCCGGGTTGCAAGATGTTCTTGTTGAACCCAGTGTATTCGTCTCTAGAGATACACTATCGGCAGGTGGTCTCATACCTTGTCAAGTTGGAAATCCAATCTCCAATAAGCGCCCTGCGGTTTTTGATTTAATATTATATATGGAGCGTGAGATGCAAGCGTTCCGCTAGATTTTATTTATTTGATTTAGACATTATTATAATATCACCAGATTTTGATATCAAAATGTTTTGGGTTATCGTAAGGTAAAAACCATCCGTGTTTATGTGTGGATCGGTCTTACAATAATCTTTTCTTTCGAAAGGATTTTTAAAAGTTAAACCAATGGTTGGAGTTTACTCACACCAGTCCCATGACTGACCCAGAGTTTATTTTGTTTTGTTTTCCCTAAACTCTTGGGTGCCCAAATTTGTATGGGCAGTCAAGTAGTCGGGATTTTACAGATTCACTTGGAGGAGCTTGGAGCAGGAGGCTTCAGCGTTAGTTATCTAGTGTTATTTCCGCTGTATTGTAAGTGTGTACTCTGATAATGATGTATGTATATACAGTTAAAATTTTGTATTTCAAAAGCTGTTATATATTATATTTTGTTCCGCTGCGATGTGAGGTTCTGTGTTGTGTTTATGTTCTTATTCTTCTTCTATTCTAAGTTTCTATCTTATCTATTCTCACCCTCTAACTTCTTTCTATTAATGGTTCGTATTTCTGTGTTATTTGGGTTGGACGTGTGTTGTGTTTAGTCAACTCAGATAGCTCGGATTTGCGGGTCGTTACATTTACCAATTATTAAGACCTACATCCACTATGAATATCTTTATTATCATATTTTCCACGTCAGATGCTATGCTTTGATTATAATCATTATGAATATGAGTACAGTTATCTCTAAAGTAAGTAAACAAGTGTCACAATTTATGGAGTAGATCTCGATAATTAGTTTAGGTGAATAGTGCTTGTTGTCCTTGGAGTGTAGAAGTGATCGAGGATGGATTTTGGCAGGTTCCAATAAACAGAGATTGAATCCCTATTCTATAGAAGGGAAGGGGTGTTTATACTAGTTATAGAGGGTATTGGGCCAAACCCGTTTGCTAGAAGGCCCAACACAACATCATAAGACCACGCACTAAGATTTAGTGCTAGCGAATCAAGTCTGATGGAGCGGTGCTGGTCCATGGCCTATGAACCGATGTCGGTCATGGACTTAGGCAAGATTGCAGTTCCAACATCTTATCTCACTTCCTTGAGTTCTCGTGATCCTTTATGTTATGTTTGACTCAACTTAGTCTTCATTAGCTTGTATTTGTAGGTCGTTCATCCCAATATGTGGGATTTTCATTTAGTCAGTCGAGTTAAGATAGCTAAGTGAATCCAATTGACTTGAAACTTCATCACTAGGATAGTTAAGCCATATGAATCACAGTGGTATGGGCCTTGAAGGGTCACAATACATATCTATATAGACCGGTGTCAGTCAATGTACTTAGTTCAATCTAGCACTAAATTTCCTGTATCTTGCCTTTTCTCCGTCATATTGAGCCCAAGGTTGCGTCATCTTCATTCCTTATGAGTTTCTTCTTCGGGTTCGAAACCAGGGAAAATTCAATATATTTTTGAAACTTTTAAAGGATATTTCATGAAACTTTCTTATTATTATGAGCATTCAAATAAAAGCTTGTTTTGTGGGGTCACATTAGAATAATATTTTTTTAACCGGTCGATCTCGATAAAAATCTTCAAATTTATTTTAGAGTTAAGCTAGATGCATCCTAACACGGATATTGTTATAAACTTTAAAAAATAAAGAAAAACCATCGTGCTATTATAGATCTGCAATATACAACTGATTAATACAACATATTGCAAATACAAATATTAATGAGACATATATGATAATACGACATCGAAATCCAATGCACTTTGTCGATCACATTGTGTCGATCTGTAGGAAAACCCAGGCTACTACGAAGTAAATAGAAGAATACACATATGTAAAACGAAAACTAGGTAATAGTGATTATATAATGAAGCATATTTATCACAAATTTATTTTATATCCTAAAGTAGAAGACTGATTGGATAAAACATATAACCAAAGTTACAAAATACACATTAAGTTCAAGACAACTTCGACGTGAGCTTTAAGATTGGTGAAGCGAGTATTAGAGAGTGCGTCGTTGTCATGAACCATGCTGCTCCTTATCAGCATTTATGTAGTCGACACAGTGATATTGTCGCATTGATTTTATGGGTTCAATGCAATCTCGTAATCCTTTGGAGATTGGAACGCTGTACTAGTCTGACATTTGAGACGCCACTCCTTCCATCTTCAAGAAAATGGCATTCTCTAAAACCTTTAATGCACATGTAAACCATACACAAACATAAAATAAAATCTATCATGTTTGGAGCCAATATACTTAGCATTGCTTGTGTATTCTCTATCTCATGTGTTGCCAACGTGGTTTAGCGAACAGTAAAGGCTTAATGATGGGTTCATTGATCTCATTGTGACTAAAGGCTTGTTCTTACTGCTCATTTAGGTGCTGACAATTGCACAAAAAATAGACCTAGGCTTTCATCTCATTGTGACTAATATTCATTTATTTTACCTGTTATATTCAACGAAATTCAAAATGGTAGAGGAAAGTCCTTTAAAACGTACGTTTTCCTTACAAATATGTATAATTTGATGGTTTTGCATTCTACTTGTTTTTTGAGCTATTACGGATAACCATTAATTTGTTCATATTTTCTAATCAACACAGCCAAAAATGCGATATTTGATCACTGTTGTATCCTAATATCGAGTTCCTTATTTTAAATGGACAATGGCGGTAACTATTTGATAAATTTTAAAACACTTGGTCTCGGACAGAACGCATATACCACTCGGTGATTTACTAAGTATAACACAGTTTGTGTTGCGACTGGTAATTGAGTTGGGGCTAACATCATCCAAATTTTAGTAATTTATTCTAGAACATAAGAAAAGAACCATTTGATGTTCCTCACCTTTATAAGCTCATAACTCCAGTAAGCAAAGTTTTCATTTCATGTCAAAGCTTTTAAATCAAAGCAAGCCTTCCAGTAGTTTAAGTCCTAAAAACAATAATATCAAAGTCAGTAAGTGTAACCGTACACCTTAATTGCCATGGCAGTCACAATACAAATAACCACCCACCTCGAACCAAAAATGACTCAGATGAAACATACCATTAACAGCTCAAATGGCATTCGAGAGGGGGTTGCTTATTGGTCATTAAAATATCTATACATCTATATCTGAGGCGTTTATTTTGAGATAAACTATGGTTAAAATGTGTTTTCTTTTCCTTAGAGCATCAGACTGACAACATGGAAACATGTTTACACCTAGGCTAGTCTCCTAGTTTGTAGTTTTTTAGTAAATACAGAGATGGACATTATTTTCCATTTCATTTCTGCCTCAAATTGAAATTAGTTAATAATTTTGTCATTTTTAATCTCGTACGCACAGAACACAATAGTTCTTACAGTTGGATTCTATTTGTTTATATGTTTCAAAAGTGTTTTGAAAGTAATTACAAAACACAAATCATCATATTTTTTTCTTAATATATTGCACAGAAATTGAGTTTCTCGTGTTTCATTCATGAGTACATACGTTTTACAACAATTATTAGGCACGTGCGGTAGCTGGTAAGGAAAAGGTTAAAGAATACAGCCAATTTTTTGTTTAAAAAGATTGGCCAGAGATTCAATATCATCACAGTACTACTACTAGTACAAGGATTTGCAATTTAAGAGCTATGGTTGTTGTGCGAGAAGATTGCGCGAATGCGGAAGCACAATAAACATGATCTAGATTTGCCAATTGAACATCAAACTAATCTGATAGCAATTATTCTATTACATCAACTAAATAGTAAATAACTATAACAGAGAAACAAAGAGACACACAATATTTATACTGGTTTCACTATCATCGAGATAGTGTATGTCCAGTCCAAAAGAGAGAGATTTTATTCCATATGAGAGAATTACAAGAGATTACAAATATAAAAGTTTACATATCTTAATAAGAAGAGACACCATTGAGGATCACTGGCTCCACGTCAGGATGGTTTTACACTAAAGTCAATCCCTCAATATATAGCCAATGAAATGTATGTGAGTCATCAATCAAATTACCAACATATGGTAATAATATAATGGAGGTAAATTACCATAACAACAATTGTGCAAACATGGGAAGTAAATCAATCCGTTTCTTTAGCGTAGATGGAAGAAATTAATGTCCGCCTTTATTTCTTTCCATCTCATGAAAAAGCAATTAATTGATTCATGCATTTCCATATTAACCAAATATTTACTTCCCATATATTTGTGATTTTGTATCACCTAAATTTAACAATGGTTTTATTTGATTCTCACATAAATGGGTAATAAATCTAGTACATATTATGACTATCATACAAGAGCATATCGGGTGAAATAGAGACACTTTATAGGAGAGAAGGATATAAAGCTATGGATAGAACAGAATACATACTTTAAAAGATTACAGGTTGCTCAAAGAAATGTCAATAGCCCTTTGTACCCACTGAAACAATATATAGGGTGGTTTGTTAACCAGTGAAGAGATTTTAGTAGAATTCTTGATTTCTTCTGCATGTCGACAAAACTCCATCCAACTGAGCTCAGTAAAAGACAATGTTGGAAGGGAGTGAACTGCAAATGAGCTCGAGGCCAACCATAAGATCACACAACAACAAATATTCTGCAAAAGAACAAAACCTTGTACCTCTGTGCCAGATCACTACTACAAGTTGACAGCGTGAACATTCAAAAACAGTAAGTATGAGAATATGTGTTTGAGATTCAGACCAGAGGCCACTTTGGAACCGAATGCTGTGGAGCCGCTACCGGAATGGTGTCTGCTTGCTAGCGTCTGGTGCCTGCTTGGGTAATAAATTACTTTGGAGGGAATTGACTGCTAAAAACAAAGGGCAGTTATAATTAGTTTGCGTCATTGAAAGGAGTTAGGGACTGAAGTTGAATGCTCCATTTTTTGGTTCGTAAAAATACATGCACTAGTTGAAGTGATTGACAGGGCCTAGTTCAAATATAAACATTTATATATGCCGTCAAAATGGTTGTATTAGATGTGTAGTGCCATCAATCTGAAAGCTGTACGCAGAAACTACATTAATAAAGCAGCAAAGCCGCTTCAATTTCATTATTGTACATCTAGGTTACCCAATGCTATTACGGCTGCAACAAAACATTGGCAATGATGACTGAATAACTGAAGCAACCATTTTTAAAGTAAAAACAGAAATGCAGACTTACATAGGAACAATCAACATAAAGCATCAAAACAAGGATAAAGCTGGGGAAGAAACTTGGCATATGTGTTATGATGAATTTTGGGGTATTTGATGCCAGCGCCATATGATGTTTAGGAGCAACAAAATAAACTGAAAATGCAAGGAAACTGAAGTAACAGAGCAGAGAAATAATCACAGTTATAAAAGGTGGATAGGAGCCTTAGAGAAGCAAAAAGAGGAATGGGGGATAATTTATGTGATGGTGAGGAGTGAAGTTCGTTCGTTTTAGTCCCACATCGGCATAAATATCAATAGGATTGTTGAGCTGAGTTATAAACAAGCACGGGCAATGGAATGAGAAAGCGACGCAGCTGCGTGGTGAGCACAGAGCGAACTATTCTTTCGCCTTTTACTAAAGAATACCGTGTGCTCTACACATCAAGCAGCATACGCTACTTTTTGTAGGGTGTTCTTTTATAAAAAGAACCCCCACAAATTTAATTTGAAACTTTTCAGTGTCTGTGCTTCTCCGCTTCTTTTTGCCTTTCCGGTTCCTGGGCTTTGGGCTTGATTTCCTTCGGCTAAAGACTGTTTTTGTCTTCACCAGTAAGTATAAATTCGCCAGCAAGTATATGTTCTTGAAAGACTGTTTTTGTCTTCGCCATTTTTTATGCTGCCAAGTAGAACTCCCTATCGTACTTTGCTTTATGTCATTTTGCACAAAACAGTACATGTGTGTATATAATAATTAACTCATAATATCTCTTCAAAATTATCTTAGCACTGCAGGAGTAACAAAGCGAACTATTCTTTCGCCTTTTACTAAAGAATACCGTGTGCTCTCCACATCAAGCAGCATACGCCACTTTTTGGGGGGTGTTCTTTTATAAAAAGGACCCCAGCAATTTTAATTTGAAACGTTTCATTGCCTGGGTTTCTCTGGATCGTATTTTCTTTGCCAGGCCAGGGGTTTAGGGATGATTTATCTTTGTTTTATTCCTTTTTTTGAAGCTGCCTGTTCTGGTGTAATGCTTGCTGTACGTCCTTTTGTTTCTATATTTTGACTGTGATGCTGTCCGTCTCTCCACCCTTCTTCCCTGAGCCGCATTTCATTTCAAAGGAGATGTACAACACCTCTCAAATTATCAAGTATATAAAGCAAGATTATTACTGCTAATAAGGTGAATCAATTAATAATAAACCATTGAGCTGTTATTAATATGGCTATCCCTCTGACTATCAGTCAATATTAATATTTCTAGCTAGCATAAAATATTTATTATTCAATGAATATAAATTTTTCTTATATAAAATTTAAAGAAATATATAATAATTATAAGTTTTATATGCTCGATGATAATATTAAAAATAATGATGAATTAATATAACCGTTAAATTAATTTTTCATGTTAATGATTTATGGTTGAATCGCCAAAGATGAGCTCCTCGGTTGGACTCAAGCATCAAGTCCAAGAAAAACACTTGAGTCAGGATTAACATTCTCAGTAATAAATCAACTCAAGTGAAATGCTCAAATGAAGTGCACAATTTAACTCAATGATACATGCTCCTCGCCATGGCTGGGAATCATGACCGATTTATATGCTAGTTCCCTAATAAATATTGAATTTCTAAATGGATTTATGCACCAACTCTGGAATCATGGGCTTGTAAACTTTTTCTTACAAATATTAAGTGGCTTCGAAGGATATGGATGCCTGATGAGGTAATTAGGACAATGCGTATTCATGGTTTTCTGTTCATTCGACCAGGAGAATATTTTGTCCCAATTTTTTTTTTTTTTTAGTATGGTTAGATTATAGTGGTGCAATACCCCTAATTTTTAGTAGGACATTGTTAAGGAAATTAAATGGGATAGGTTGTATAAAATAACGTTGTGGGATAATAAGTTGTGATTTGATAAGTAAAGTGGTTTGGTCTTAATAATTAATCAATTGAATGAACCTAAAAGAGGACTTACGGGGGATGCAAAAATGAAATAATCCAATGCCATAATTTTTCTCCTTCATGTTTTTTCTTTCATTTTACGAGTAAACCTATATCTAGCTACCTAGGACGCTGACCATTAATAATGTGCAGCTAAAGCGCTCGACAGATCCAATGCGGCGGAGGTGCAAAAAGTTGTAGTGGAGATAAAGTGAGGGAATAGCGGAAGAGTCCAAAGTAGCATATAAAACTCATACATAATACTTTCACAAATATAAAAATGATAAATAAATGGAAAATTAACATTTAACTTAATCATAGTCAGTACATTCTTAATTTTAAATACAAGCATTAGTAAATATTATTGAATAAATGTTAACTTTTATTCAACTTGATTAAATTCAATAGAATATTATATTATTTATATTTTAAAAAATACATGTTAAAAATTATATTGAAAAACTAATTTTATAACGTATAAATATCATTTTTAAATTATTTTCTTTTACAGAAGATAAAGCGAGAATAACAAAAATAATGGGATATATTGAGAATATCGGGGATTAAAACGGAAAGTCTATTTGGAAACAGTGTTGCGGTAGAAATCCGTTACACGATATAGTGGGGATATGTCGGGGTAACAACGGGGCATTAACTTCATAGCATCAACAACATCAAAGAGAAGGGAAACTGAGGGAAAATTAGAGAGAAAACACTTAGGAAATTAAGCTACATCAAATATCAACTTGTTTGTCTGTTTTAAGGAGAATGGCATATTCACACACACATAGTTTGCTTATTTTGATTCAATCATAGCCTGTACTTTAATTATCTTTGTAGTTTTGAGTGATTTGTTGTTGTTTGGATAAAACAATAACATATTTACTTTGTTTTCTACAAAGATAATTTTGATTTTGGTCAAATTCTTAGGTTTTGGATATAAACCAATGTTTTACTTAATATGACTTGCTTAATATGATTCCAGAGGTGAATCCTAAGTTTATAATTTTTTGAACATTTTTGAAATTCCTAAGGAGGAAACGGGATTAAATTTGGGTTTTAAAGTACTAAAATGATTAAGTGAATAATTTCAACTTTAAATTTTTATAGAATGAAGAGAATGTTAATTGGAATTTCTATGATTTTTGGGTATTTTCCCTGGTTTTTTTCCAATTTGTTCAAAAGGGAAACCGATCGGAGTCGTAAAACCCTCCCTAGTGCACCTAGCCCGGTCCGTGAGCACCATATAAGTGGCTGATCTTAGCTTACGCACATGGTAAGATCTTAGCATATCGTTCTGGGTTTTGAACCCGCACCACTGTTACCATGGTGCAAGTCCTTAACAACTGGGCTACTGTTGCGGACGGATTTTTCCTTGTTATAAATGATTTATTATGAAATGTTTGTTTCACAAAGCTTATGAGAAATAATTAATTAAGACTGGTAATTAGTCAGTCTCTTATATCTCAGCCTTTAGATAATTTTCTTCACATGATTTTTGTAAAGAAAATGTAAACATTTTGATCCGACGTTAAGATTTTGATAAATATGAAGAGTTAGTAAAATAATTACATCTTATTAGAAAGATATTAGTTTTATGTTAAATTACAATTTTGCCCAAGACATTTGATTTGTTTCACATATTCCTGTTTCGTTTCGAATGGGTGAAACAATGGATATCAAATAGTTGGTATGAATTGGTTCATTAAGAAGCTGAATGTGAAGTAGGATAATGCAAGGCTTGTTTTATTTTGATTCTCTTTGCATTAAGTATGATAGGTAGGTGTTAAGCCCTGTTTTATTTTACTTCAAACTAAGCTGGATATGCAAGGCTTAAAGCGCCACTTCGCATAAGCTGGATAAGCACGTGCGGAACACTCCTTTCTTTGTTGTTTCACTTCGAAATAAGTCAGATAGGTAGGGCTCGAAGCATTGTTTTGCTTTCCGTAGGCTAGATAAGAGGATGCGAAGCACTCCTCACTTTTGTTATTTTTATTCGCGCTACGTCGGCTAAGCGAAAGTGAATCACTTTTTGAAGGCTGCTATTTTGATGTTGTTTGCTTTAAAGCTAAATGATTTGCTTCACAGAAAGCATTATTTTGTTGTTTTGCCTTGGTAACCCGACATGGTTTATGGCAAGACGGGGATTGCTTCGTTCTAGAGTTGTTTTTATTAAAATGGTAGATACAAGTTTGCTTCGCATTGCTAGGCTATAGTAAATAATCATGCCTAATTTTCTTGGAATGGATGGCTATATGGTATTTCCATTCAGTGGAGATGCCATTACTTTAGCACACATTACATGATTTTTGTTGTTAAATACATGTTAAATGGGGACACATATGAGAGATAAACCAAGGAGATGGGTAATCTAGTTGATAGGAGATTGGTAATTCCATGACTTTATGATAGAGTAATCATTTAGAATATGATGGGTAATCATATAAACGTTATGATGAATAATCACTTGAACATGATGACTAATCATATAAATGTTAAGATAGGTAATAACTTGAATATGATGGATAATTATATGATATTAAGATGGATGGTTACTTTATTATGATGGATAATCATAAATATGTTAAGGTAGATAGTCACTTGAATATGAATTGTAATCACAAATACATTAAGAAGACTGTCACTTAAATACGATGAATAATCATAATTATGGTGAGATGGATAGTAAAGTTAATGGTGTTGAGTTATCCATTATATGTTGCATGCATGCACATGATTTACTACTATTGTAACCATTGTGAGTGACAAACACATGATTGGTTGTTGTGTTATCAATGTACTAGTAATAGGAAAACCGTTTTGCTGAGGGGCGTGTTCTCCTTAGATATCAATTTGTTTTGATATGGTAGATTAGTATTCATAGCAAACTTGTATATGATTTGAAGTTTTTATTTCTCCCCTTAAACTCTTGGGTACTCATTTACGTTAGATTATGTAAATGGATTTCTCAAATATCCAAGTTAGATGCTTTCAGAAATATGCTGGATGAAATTCCAGCTAATTTATGAATTTCGCTTCTATTGTTGATGTAAGGCAAAGTTGTATTACTACCTAATATTTATACTTCGATCAACCAGGAGGCATCTTCATATGTTACTCTTGGAGATATTTTGCAATTTTTATATTTCTTTGAGCATGGATTTGTACATGCGAATATGTAATGGAAAATATTAGTCAATGAAATGAGGTTTTTTTCATTTTCCTTTGTATTTTGATATTTTCACCTAAATCGTATTTTCATGCTAGAGGATAATACTATCGATGATTGCAACATCAATAATTCTTATTTTTTTGTGCCTTAGAATGAGGGATGTTATAGTTCGGTATCGGAGCATATGTTTAAGTTACTAACCTGAATGTTCCGTTTAAATTCACGTTCGATGCATTCGTATACCTGTATTTATGGGAACTAGCTACTTTATAAAAAAATATATATTCAACTTATATGGTAGCTATAAATGCTACATGCATATTTTATCCAGGATTAGATTTTTACTTATAAAACCAATGAATATAATATTAGGATTATCATCAAACTGATTTGCATAAACTTTATTCTATATTTTTATACCAATAAATCATAGTATTCTTGTACTGGAGATTTATAAAAGCCAAGAAATGAGAAACAATTGATATATAAACTTATTGGGTCGACCTATGTAAATTTTCTGTTCTTTTCATTTGTGTTTGTTATACTAATCATTTTTGTCATTTATTTTTATTTTTTTGATTTGATGCATAAATCCTAATTATTTAAATATACAAATATTTTTGTCATATTGTGGAGGTAATTATTCGGATCTAAAGTTTGATGTTTTACTATAAGCACATCCGTCTACTCGCAATGTTTGAAATTCTATGAAATGAAATTGAGTATGGTTTTGTTTGATGATTGATTAAGACAAATGATGATGTGTCATACATTCAACGGTCGTGCACAACTTACCATCTATGTTTGGGCGTAGATGATCTACTTTTTTCCTGATGTATTCTATACGACGTGTTTAACTATTTTCAGAGCAAATAATATGTAATAATTTAAAGCTAAGATAAAAGGTGGACATGATAGGTAGAAATGGTTTATCGACTTGCCTTTTCGTACCAGTCAAGTCGATAATAAAACCAAATTAAATTGTACGAAACAGTACATTGTTTTTACTATGGGTTTTAAAAAACATGGAATCACAAAATATAGATAGATCACATATACAAAATAGCGAAATAACTCATAGTGAAATAATAACTTAATGGTTAATGAAGCCACTAATCTCAAATATAATACATAATATCAGAGCTGTAATTTAACACATCAGAAAACATCAAATACATAATTTCTTAGTACATAAGCAAATGACAGAAATGGAATTATCAAATGACCAAGGTAGCAATAACAGATAGATAATAAGCTGAATCTTCAATAGTTCTCCAGCTCCCAAAGGATGAATCGCCAAAGATAAGCTGCTCGGTTGGACTCAAGTATCAAGTCCAAAAAAACACTTGAGTTAGGATTAACATTCTCAATAATAAATCAACTCAAGTGAAATGCACAATTTAACTCAAAGATACATGCTCCTCGTCATGGCTGGGAACCATGACCTATTTATATGCCAGCTCCCCAAATAAATATTGAATTTCTACATGGATTTCTGCACCAATTTTGGAATCATGGACTTGTAAACCTTTTCTTACAAATATTAAGTGGCTTCGAAGGATATCGGTACCTGATGAGGCAATTAGGACAATGCGTATTCATGGTTATTTGTTCATTCGACCAAGAGAATATTTTGTCCTAATATTTTTTTTTAGTATGGTTAGATTATAGTGGCGCAACACCCCTAATTTTGAGTAGGACATTGTTAAAGAAATTAAATGGGATAGGTTATATAAAATAATGTTGTGGGATAATAAGTTGTGATTTGATAAGTAAATTGGTTATCAACTAAACGAATCTAAAAGAGGACTTACGGGAGAGGCAAAAATGAAATAATCCAATGCCATAATTTTTCTCCTTCATGTTTTTTCTTTCATTTTACGAGTAAACCTAAATCTACCTACCTAGAACGCCGACCATTAATAATGTGCAGTTAAAGAGCTCGACGGATCCAACGCGCGGAGGTGTAAAAAGTTAGAGTGGAGATAAAGCGAGAAAACAGCGGTTGAGTCTAAAATAGCATATAGAACTCGTACATACTACTTTTTACAAATATATAAATGATAAATGAATGTAAAATTAACATTTTACTTAATCATAGTCAGTGCATTCTTAATTTTAAATATAAGCATTTGTAAATATTTGTAAATAAATGTTAACTTTTATTCATTTTGATTAAATTTAATAGAATATTATATTAGTCTATATTTTGAAAAATACATGTTAAAAAATTATATTAAAAAGTTATTTTTATAATGTATAAATATCATTTTTAAATTACTTTCTTTTTTAGATGATAAAGCGAGAATAACAAAAATAACGGGATATACTGGAAATATCAGAGATTAAAACAGAAAGTCTATTTGGAAATAGCGTTGCGGTAGAAATCCGCTACACGATATAGTGGGGATATGACGAGGTAATAGCGGGGCATTAACTGCATAGCATTAACATTGTCAAAGAGAAGGGAAACTAAGGGAAAATTAGAGAGAAAACGCTTAGGAAATTAAGCTACATCAAATATCAACCTATTTATCTGTTTTAAGGAGAATGGCATGATCACACACACATAGTTTGCTTATTTTGATTCAGTTATAGCCAATACTTTAATTATCTTTGTAGTTTTGAGTGATGTGTTGTTGTTTGGATATAAAACAATAACATATTTAATTTGTTTGTACAAATATAATTTTGATTTTGGTCAAAATTTTAGGTTTTGGATATAAACCAATGTTTTACATTTTAAAATATTTTGAAAATTTAATATGGCTTGCTTAATATGATTTTAAAGGTGAATCCTAAGTTTAAATTTTTCTTAACATTTCTGAAATTCTTAAGGAGGAAATGTGATTTAATTTGGGTTTTAAAATACTAAAATGATTAAGCGAATAATTTCAACTTTAAATTTTTATAGAATGAAGAGAATGTTACTTGGAATTTCTATGATTTTTGAGGATTTTTCCCTGTTATAAATGATTTATTATGAAGTGTTTGTTCCACAAAGCTTATGAGAAATAATTAATAAGACTAGTAATTAGTCAGTCTCTTACATTTCAGCCTTTGGATAATTTTCTTTACATGATTTTTGAAAAGAAAATGCAAACATTTAGATTCAACGTTAAGATTTTGACAAATACGAATAGTTAGTAAAATAATTACATCTTATTTAGAAAGATATCAGTTTTATCTCAAATTACAATTTCGCCCGAGACATTTGATTTGTTTCACATATTCCTATTTCGTTTCGAATGGTTGAAACATATGATATCAAATAGTTGGTATGAAGTGGTTCATTAAAAAGCTGAATGCGAAGTAGGATAATGCAAAGCTAGTGTTTTGCTTCAAATTAGGGAGCCGTTTGTTTTTAATTCAATCCCAACCCTTATCTTTGATTTTTTACGAAACACTTTATTTTGAAGCATTTTGTTTCGAATCACTTTACTTCATAGCCAAAAATAGCATGGCAGCACAAACGTGTTTCCATATTCTTTTTGACTAGGTTTCGATTGGGTTAATGTAGCATCAGTTTGCTTCGAAGCCAGCTAGGCAGGTAGTAAAAAATGGAGCAAACCCTTTTTTGACTCGCTTTGCACTAAGTATGATGGGTAGGTGCAAAGCCCTGTATTTATTTACTTCAAAGTTAGCTGAATAGGCAAGGCTTGAAGCACCGCTTCACATAAGCTGCATAAGCGGGTGCGGAATACTCCTTTCTTTATCGTTTCACATCGAATTAAGTTGGATATGCAGGGATCAAAGCATTGCTTTTCTATCCATATGATAGATATAGAAAACAGTAACCTATTTATCACCGACTCAATCCTCGAATACATTGATATTGAATGACTGGCTCTTGCTATCTGCTAAGGGCTAATGGAAAACCCAGGTTCTAGTCAGCCTGCAGCACGTCCCGCATATGTTTTCCTCCTAGAGACAACTATATAACTCTTCGAGCAATCCAAGGTACTCGATCTCTCATATCCTTATAGGCGTCCCTCGCGATACCTCTGCTTTGAATCTGTTAGAACCTTTGACACTCGACGATTCCTTAGCGCTTCCAACTTCATAATCCATCCTCGATGATTCCACCCTTTAGTACGTGTCTCACTCGAATAAATAATTACCTTTCATGATCGAGTACCTCCCGAGTCAATCCATCATATTACGAGCTCAAGTCTCACTCAAGTCGATCCATCATCTTACTGCTTCGTCCCACGATCGGCTATCTATCAACTGCACTTCGACCTTTCATGCTTTGAGTTCACAGTCAAAGGATATACACTTCTCAAGTGTATTACTTCCACCCCATGTAAGTGATGTACGAACCACAACCTCTAACATCACCTTGGAGATCCCGTTATGTCATTCCATAAATGACCGCATCCGTCTCTATCTTTTCATGAAACATTCGTTTGGTCTCACACCAAAGTCACTACAATGAAGATCCAACGTCGTGAAATTGCCATCTAACGAATCCTCATATCATGCTCCTCGAAACGAAATCGTCATCAACCTCGAATTGGCCAAAATGGAAAATCAACAGTAGTAGTCAATATCGATCAATTCATAGAAATCGTTAATGACCACTCAGATCGTGTGTTTAACCAAAACTGGTTAAATACACATCCAACGAAAACATATGGCATCTATTTGGAGATGCAAGCTCGTCGTCGAATTGATTCTTTGTCTTCGGATTAGCCACCAAAGTCCAATACTGCTCTATACTCCGGTCGGTCACCATGCTCCGACGCACATCCATTAACAAATCGGTCTACATGTTCTAATACTTTTTCGTGAATCTATTTCACCCGTTCGAGTTTGGTGCGCCCAAACAGTGCACGCTAACTTGTGCGTTCGATTTATGACACTAAACTCTAGTGGATAAGATTTCCTAGTCCTATTTCGCTATTAAATAGCGTTTACAACCAAGCTAAGCAAACAACAACCATGCAACCAATAATCCTAAAATTAACTAAAATAGCACGAAAACTCCATTATAGAATTCATAACATAAGTAGAACATATCTAAAATAATATGTGCGAATTTGGTGTCAAAATAGTTCAGTCGGGTAATAATATCAAAATAGCGCATAATAGCGCGCAAATAGTTAAAAATGTTTTATTTGGATTTAAACTAAACAAATTATTTTTCAATTACCTATTTATTAATTACTAGGTTCAACAATCCAACAATTTATTTTTTCAAGTTATAAGTCAATTTAAAGTTTCGAATTTTCACTATTTAAATAAATAGAGTTTAGTGAAAGATAATATCATTCAACTTAGCCAAATAAGCTCAAACTAATGTCAAAACGTGGAGCTCACCAACATGAGTCCAACGCTAGAAACCATGCCCAAATCTGATGTCGTATGCTAAAGTTATCGCATATATAAGTTTGTGGATTATTTAAAAAACAAAAATGTCATTAACACTTATGCTAATTTATTAATTACCTTAACCTCCATTCTCATAATTACATCTTCCCCAAACTAATACCTGTACATGCACAACAAAGAAACTCATTCTCATAATTACATCTTTTCTCCCTCGTTTCTCAACGAAATCTGGAACCGTTTACACCAACGAACTTCTTTGCGAACGAGCTTTGTGACCATTACCACCTTCGCTACTAGAAAATTGGTCTGTTGATTCGCTTTATTTGCACTGGTTGTATCAACAATCGGTGTAAATATAATTTTTGCACTGGTTCTAGGATAACAATCGGCGCAACTGGTACAAAAAAAGCAATTGATAAGAGAAAACAATAAGTTGCAGTTGTTTTAATTGAAAACCAGGGCAAATAAAAAGAAGTAGACAAATTTAGTTGCACTGGTTACTTGTATAACCCGTGAAAATCCTATGTTTGAATCGTCTTATTTCACTAACTGATGCAATTTCAACTCTAAAATAATCAACAATTCACGGTATACTTTCTTCCCGCCTCCGATAATTTCTGCCGCTTCCTTCCCCAAAAAATTTCCAAACCCTAAAATAATTTCTGCCGCTTCGTTTTGCATTTGTTTTTTATTTCTATCCGCCACACCCCCCCCCCGCGCCATTTTCTATCGTAAGGGACATAACCCTAGTTTTAAATAGATTTTGATTAAATCATCTTTCCTCAATAATTATATTTGTACCCTTTTCTTTACTGACCGATTCTGTTCGATCTCAGTTGGGCATTAGAAGGAGAGGTTATCATGGATGTTTTGAGAATCGTGAGCTCATCAAATTCTGGCGGCCATAAGCAGGACGAGGAAAGAAGACTTCATTTTTAGTGAGTAATTACTTAGTTAATATGTCTGTTCTAGTTATTCTGCTACCTATTACTTCAAAGATGTGTTTTTTCTAAGTCTTCGTATGTTCAATTCCCCAACATTTTTTTTGTGTGAATTGCAAGAGATCAGTAAATCAACTATTATTGAAATCAAATGTTGTTTGACTATTTTACATCAGTAAACCAACTATTATCTGTATTGCATTCGTCAGGATTGTTATTTTTTATTGCTTCTATTCTGAGCTTTGGATATTTTTTTCTGAACATAAACCCTATAGTTAAAGATCTCTCTCTTTTTCGTGCAAATACTTCCTCTCTGTTTTTATGATGATTTATGCAGATCCTCTATTTGAGTAATTGCAAATGTTATCATGTGAAATTTCCATGCTAAAGCTTGGCTGAAACCATCTACCGTTATATATCTGCACGTATTGTGTTACCATGTTTCTTGAGTATTAACATTATGATTAAATACACTGTTTCTCATGTACGTATAGAAACCAACAACCATGTGTTTGACTAATCCATAAGCAAAAAGCAAATAACTAAAACCCAACAATAGCAAGTCGTAAATGGGCATGTTACGGCGTGAAGTCCTCCTATTTGCCTACAATAGCATGGGTCATCTACACTGCAAAATATCATCCTATTTTGTCAGAGTACGAAATAGCATTTTGTTTTGTTTTTTAATCAAGTTCATTGAAGATAACGCCCAAAACTTGCCCATTTAGAGCAAAACAATTATGTAGCAGGACTATGCATTTTCTAATTCCTGCCGCTGTAACTCATTTTTTTTAATCTAGCTTGAAAATTCCAGTCCAAGGCAATATCTAATGAGAATTCAGCAATATCCAGTCCAAGTCACAATTATGTAATGTGGATAATGAGACTTCAGAAATATCCAATGAGAATTGATCTCATTAAAACGAGATGGTACTTGAAATGGAAAGGAAATTAGAGCGGCTGATATGAGAATCTTTTTACCATGTTTCGGTTTGATTTTTTTTACATAGGTTATAATGTAATAAAATAAAGCTGCTTAGCTTTTAGTTTTGATGGATTTGCACACTAAACATGGATGTGTACTTGGATTGCGCTAAATGCGCAAGAACGGATTGTAGTGTATGCATTTGTTGACTGAAATATTCAACTATGTATACATGCTAGAAATGATATTATCTCATCTTGTTTGTACATTTTACAGTCAAATTCTGCAAAAATTTAAAAATAATATTTTTATTTTGAAATCTTATTTTTGATTTTTAGTTTGAAAACAGATTTCTAAAACAATAGAACCAAATGTATTTTGTCGTGTTTTATAGTTACGTCTTATAGAGCATTTAGAAGAGGCGTTGATACATGGAAGAAAGAAACATTCTAGTAATAATACATTGTACCCTTTTTTAGGTTTCTCTTGCTTTTGGTCTTGACATACTTGCTGACTATTCGTTTTCTATAAACAGGAGGGAACTAAGGAAAGAGATAACAGGGCGGTTTATATGTTCCTCCTTGATCTTTTCTTCTTCTAGTTTTCTATCAGATTTACAAATATTCATTAACTTCTTTATGTATACAATCTACAAGTGAATATAGTGCTATATCTATTGGTCTCGTTCATCGTGAAGATGTACAATCAAACTTAGAAGTAGAGGAAATTCAAATATTCATCATGTATACAAAACCATTCTTAAATTGCATGTGTACGTAAGGTATAACACATTATAACTATAATATTTCAGTCCCCACATAAAATTTAGTTTGGGTCAAGGCATACTGTTTGTGTGGAAATATATGTAATCAAGTTTAGGTATAACTTGGCCTTCATGTTAATGTGTGGATGGTTTTTCTAATCTTGCAGCTCGCCAAGGTAATCCAGTCTTCAAAAAGAAGATAAATTCAACTCACGGTTAGTCTTCATCTACTAACAATTTATAACTATAATATAACACATTCTTAAATTGCATGTGTACGTAAGGTATAACACATTATAACTATAATATTTCGGTCCCCACATAAAATTTAGTTTGGGTCAAGGCATACTATTTGTGTGGAAATATATGTAATCAAGTTTAGGTATAACTTGGCCTTCATGTTTTTGTGTGGATAGTTTTTCTAAACTTGTAGCTCGCCAAGGTAATCCAGTCTTCAAAAAGAAGATAAATTCAACTCACGGTTAGTCTTCATCTACTAACAATGTATAACTATAATATAGCACATTATTAAATTGCATGTGTACGTAAGGTATAACACATTATAACTATAATATTTCAGTCCCCACATAAAATTTAGTTTGGGTCAAGGCATACTATTTGTGTGGAAATATATGTAATCAAGTTTAGGTATAACTTGGCCTTCATGTTTTTGTGTGGATGGTTTTTCTAATCTTGTAGCTCGCCAAGGTAATCCAGTCTTCAAAAAGAAGATAAATTCAACTCACGGTTAGTCTTCATCTATTAACAATGTATAACTATTATATAACACATTCTTAAATTGCATGTGTACGTAAGGTATAACACATTATAACTATAATATTTCAGTCCCCACATAAAATTTAGTTTGGGTTAAGGCATACTATTTGTGTGGAAATATATGTAATTAAGTTTAGGTATAACTTGGCCTTCTTGTTTTTGTGTGGATGGTTTTTCTAATCTTGCAGCTCGCCAAGGTAATCCAGTCTTCAAAAAGAAGATAAATTCAACTCACGGTTAGTCTTCATCTACCAACAATTTATCTTCTATTATGATTATAAACAGAATTACACAACAACTTATTCGAGTTGGTACCGGTAGTTTATTTTCATCAAAAAATGTTGGTGTTGTATTAATGGGTGATGGTTTGATGATACAAGAGGGAAGTTCTATAAAAGCAACAGGAAGGATTGCTCAAATACCAGTAAGCGAGGCTTATTTGGGTCGTTTTATAAATGCTCTGGCTAAACCTATTAATGGAAGAGGTGAAATTTCTGCTTCTGAGTCTCGATTAAAAACATTGGCCCTGATAAACCCCAATTTATTGCCTCCTCTCCACCAATAATGCCCACTCTTTCAGCGTGTTCCAAAAAATAGAGGTAGCACCCCGAATGATGGGCAAACCAAGGCTGATTTAGTAGATCTCAACGATCTCACACTAAAACAAGAGAAAGTAAAACGAATTGGATTCACAAACCACTGCCTTGATCCCCTTGGCTACATCCTCCCCTTATCTAGCTTACGGATTTTCTCTTTTTTCCATTCATCATTATTGTATTTATTCTTATCGTTCAAGTAAAGGATTCTAGCCAATCGAAAGGATCCTCTGATCAATCCAGAGATCATTTCGATTCCATTAGAAATGGGTATTCAGAATATCACATATTGATCGATCAAACAGAGATTCAACAACTAAAAGATAGATCGATTCTTTGGGATCCTTCCCAGAGGATCAGACTAATGACGTATACAATACTTGAATTATCGATGTAGATGCTACATAGTTGGTTCTCATCCTTTAGAGACTACGAGTGTAATAAGGGTATCCGTTGACAAAAGGATCACCCTAAGATGATCATCTCATGGATATTGAGAACGAATCAAATCAAATGATTCTATTTTTCGATCTTTCTAACTTGTGCTCCTACGGAACCAAGGAAAGGGCTAGAAAAAATTACTTGCTTTTCGATACCCTGTTATAAATTCTATCCATATATGTTTTGATCGCCAGTTCATACTATATTAGATCCGATTGCATTCGATTGGAATTCAAAAAAAAAAAATCTTGATGCCAAAATAACTTTCATCAACTAAAACTATTCTGATATGAACCCTTATGTTTGGTGGAAAAAAAAAGATTTTTTAGTGGAATGCGTCATTCCATTTCTTTTAGAGAGAGGTTCCGTTAAAGCAAGTAAATATGACATGTTTACAAAAATCTGTTTATCGCGTATATGCTTCAAGGGGAATAATGACATAGCCATCAAGGTAAGTAGGGACCTAAAAAAAATGTTTTATGAAACTCTCTGACCCTCGAATTTGGAGTATCCTACTTTCACGTGATTCACTGGGTTCAACAAGCAATCGATATTTCACGATCAAAGGTGTAGTACTGCTTGTAGTAGTGGTCCTTATAACTCGTATTACCAATCGAAAGAACCGATGACTTATGTCTTACCATGGCGTTACTCTACCATTGAGTTAAAAGGGCCTGCTCAATTCATGACTTAACCATTCTCTTTTATGAGTCTACTGCATATATACATATATGCAGTAGACTCGTAAGAGAAATAATGGGAAAATAAACTCTATTTACCTAGAAAAGGGAAAAAAAAATTCTCGTATATGATTCATGTAACAGGGGAAAGATTTCCCATTCCTTAGCCGTAAAGGTATATGACCATGAAAAGGGGATTAAGTGGAACAGAATTAGCCGGGTGGTAGAGTCGTGGAAACACTTTTTTATTCCATGAAGATTTCCTCTCATCCGACTCAAGTAGTTATACCAAATAAAGAAGGGAGTTTTTTTTTACTTTGTTCGATAAAAAGAAAAGCCTACAAAGAACTACTCTTTACTTAAGTTCTCCATCCAGTAAGGAATTTATTAATTCATTTTTTTACTTTCACTTTTGAACTTTCTGAATTTATTATTTGTCCAAAAAAAGTGGGGAATACACATTTGCTTGAAATATTTTCAAGATAATTGTTTTACGTCTTTGAGCACGCATCGGTCGCCTTTCCTGCGACTCCCGCAGCTAGCTTTGCTAATGCTCCCGGGTTTCGAGAAGCACCAGTAATTAAAATTTGTCATGGGCAGAGATGTTATTGCTGATATAATAACTTCTATAAGAAATGCAAACATGAGTAAAAATGGAACAGTTCGAAAAAAACAAGAAAAATAGAATTGAACGACGAACCGTACAGGCACCTTTTGTGCGTTGCATACGGCTCTGCAATGGAATTTCCTTTCTTTATCCATGGGCGATGAGTTTTGATGTATTGGGTGTATCCGTATTTATAGAAACTTTAATTTTCGTGCTTATCCCAATTGTTGGTTAGTTTATGACTCGGTTATTATCAAACTGACAACAATCCTTTTCTGTCCTTAAGGATCCTACCAGAGCGCCTTCTACTTCTAATAGGCGGAAAAAACCAAGACTTATACTTATAGGACCATCCACCATGAACATTAAGGACCGTATTTATCACTTCTTGGATAGTAATTGCTATCTTATTAGGGTCAGTGTAACACCCCGTAATTCTGTTAATATAAATATTCACAAATTAAAGAATAACTAATCTCAGACGTGAGAATTATGGGAAACAGGTTGCGGCATTGTGTTCGTCTCGGAATTCTGGTTGAAACAGAGTTCGAGTTTGCGTGATTTGGACTTCGTATGAAGGAGATATGGCCATCGGAAGTTTCAGAAAATTCAAAATTCGAAGTCAAACAGGTCAGGCGGGAAATTTCCCGCCCAGCACCCCAGGTCGACTGGGGAGTCGACTGGGCAGTCGACACCCCCAGGACCAGGTCGATTGCGCAGTTGACTTGGGTGTCGACCTGGTCAAGTCGGCCAGGTTTTGGCAGAGCCCAATCTTGAGCTGCTGATGTGTCTTTAGGGATGAGTTGGCTAATTTAACGGTTCAGGTTAGTTTTGAGTTGATCTGACGGTCTAAATAAATCCTAAACTCTATATATACCTAGGCAGTCTCTCACTCTAAAATCACATGAAAAATAGAATAGCCGCCGTCATGCCATCGCTATGGAACTCAGTGTAGCCGCCGCCAACTAAGAAGGAAGAAAGCTAGTCAAAACTCTAATTCTACTCAACTCTAAAGCAAATCAAGACTCTCTTTCTTTTCTAATTGTGAGTATGATGATCTTAATAAGATTATTAGCAAACTAATTAGATTAAGATGTGATATGGATCATAAGGAAATGATGTGAATTGTCATATATGTTGTTGTAAACCTTATGCTATCATGTATGTTGTAAATCGAATGTTATGTGATGATGATATCCTATATGTTGTAAATCATGCTATGATGATATTATATATGTTGCAAGTTTCTATGCTAAGTTGCGATGTTACAAAGCCATGATGTTATTATGTTGTAGTTAGCTTATGAATCATGATGTTGATTATATATATTTGGGCTATGATGATTCACATGATAAATCACATGTACCTATGCAAGCTTAGATTTATTAGTATGTATAATCTCACAAATTGTATGACATCTACTTAGATCTAGAATTATGACATTTATTTAGATCTAGAATTATGCTATGACATGTGTGAGTCATATGTGTTAGATGCTAGTTCACACCATCATTATGTTGCATAAACCACATATGCAAGTTTATACATGAACTTGGGTTATGATCATATTATGTAAGTTGTGACATTTAACCAAACAAGTTGACACCTTTAGATCCATGACGTGTGTAGTTTTATGCAAGTTTCACCCCTATTATGATTTGATCTATTTTATTTGTCTATATGTTGTGATAATTTATCTTTGTGCTATGAGTTAGACTATTCGAGTCTAACGTATATTTTGCGTTGAATAAGCGAACGTATAACGTGGGGTAGGGGTAATATTAAGGATTTAATATTAAGAAATTGGGGTGCAATTGATATGATAAGTCTTGGCGCCATTATCTTCTTGGCGAGAAATTCGAATTGTTCACTGACCACAAATCTTTAAAATACTTATTCTCTCAGAAGGACTTGAACTTAAGGCAGCAAAGGTGGATGGAGTTCTTAGCGTCCTACGATTTCGAAATAACATATACCCCTGGCAAGGGTAACGTGGTGGCAGACGCCTTAAGTAGGAAAAGGTTGTCCTTGAGCCTATTGTTTGTTGAGCGGCGAAACTTAGAATTCATCTCTAGGTTTGACTTTAGACCTTCCGTTGACTTTGTACCCGGTTTGCTAGCATCCTTGGAGGTCAGACCTACGCTTTTGGGACGGATTGGTGAGGCACAACGAGACGATCCACAGTTGGTTGAGTTAGTAGAAAAGCTCAAAAGAGGGGAGTCATCAAGTCATCTCCGTAGGTACACCCTGGATGATAAGGGATGGTTACGTAGGGATAGTAGACTTTGTGTACCTCGTGACGAAGGTTTGAGGAAGGCTATTCTTGACGAAGCACATCATTCGAAGATGACCATTCATCCCGGCGGGGACAAGATGTACAAAGACATGAACCGAGTTTTCTTTTGGGCCGGTATGAAGAGGGATGTGGTCGAGTATGTTGCTAGATGCTTGCTGTGCCAACAAGTAAAAGCGGAGCAAAAGAAACCCGGTGGGTTGCTTCACCCATTGGAGATTCAACTATGGAAGTGGGAAAGTGTCTCGATGGACTTTGTGGATGGATTACCAAGATCAAGGAAGGGTAATACGGGGATTTGGGTTATAGTAGACAGACTTACTAAGAGCGCCCATTTCATTCCCGTGAAGAGTAAGAGGACTGCTCCATGGTTAGCTTCTGTATACGTCCGAGAGATTGTTCGTTTGCATGGTGTTCCTTCTAGCATAGTAAGCGGCCGTGATCTTATCTTAACTAGCGAATTTTGGAGGAGCTTACAAGAAGCGGTAGGGACTCAGTTATGTTTGAGCACTGCATATCATCCTCAGACGGACGACCAAATCGAGAGAGTGAATCGTATTCTAGAGGACCTTTTGAGGCTATGTATCCTAAACTTTGGGGGTACATTGGAAGAGCATCTTCCATTGGTGGAGTTCGCATATAATAATAGCTTTCAGTCCAGCATTGGCATGACACCTTTCGAAGCTCTTTATGGACGACCTTGTCGTTCACCTACATGTTGGTTGGAATCTACCGATAAGATCTTACTTGGGCCCTATATGATTAGAGAGACTTCGGAAAAGATCGACTTGATTCGAAGGAGGATGAAGACGGTGCAAGACAGGCAGAAATCTTATGCAGACAAAAGGAGGACATATCTTGAGTTTGATGTTGGGGACATGGTCTTTATCAAAGTGTCTCCATTACGGAATGTTGTTCGCTTTGGGTCCTTTGGGAAATTAGCACCAAGGTTTGTAGGGCACTTTCCTATTAAGGAGAAGATTGGACAGATGACGTATAGAGTGGAGTTGCCTGAGAGACTTAGTGGTGTACACGACGTATTCCATGTGTCACATTTGAGGAAGTGCTTGCACGAGACCGCGGAAGTGGTAGAGCTGAGCTTGCTTAGAGAGGTGGAGATTGAGCGTGATGCGACAATTCGACGAGCTCCTACGCGCATTCTTGGGTCGGAGATCAAGAAGTTGAGGAATCGAGAGGTCAGACTAGTCAAAGTGCAATGGGGAGATGATGAGAGCAACGCTACTTGGGAGACAGAAGAGAAGATGCGTTCATTTTACCTTTTTCTTTTTTAGGGTATGTCTTTTAATTTCTCCTTTATCGCTTAGCTTGTACTTATCTTATCTTTAGTATGTCCTCTCGCTAGTATCTTTGACCTTTAGTTAGGATAATCTTATGGTTGAAACATGTGTTTGAGACATGTTATATATGATGGATGCAAAGTGGATGCAAGTGTTTGCTAGTGGTTGCTCGTGGACGCATATACACACACTATTAGGCACTAGATCGGCTCAGTCACTTCATATTGCATATTGCATATATATGGATGTATTTAGTAGAATGGATGTATGAGGATTCTTTTTATTATATGGATGCTGCATTTAGATGATGATTGTGCATGCATATAGAGATAATATGTAGCATTAAGGAACCTTTGCATACATAATGGACGCATGACACAATCATGATTTGCATTAAGGAGGTCAACTGAATCAGTGGACCGCCTGATTTTGCATTAGATATGAACATATACACACACTGTGCATTTAAACATGAAAGCATTAGAAGTCTATAAGGACAAAGGATGCCTGTGTTTGATGGTTGAGTAGATGGACGATTGGATGTTAGGATATAAATTCTTCTTGACTTGAAGATTTCAGGGTCGAAATCCTTTAAGGAGGGGAGAATGTAACACCCCGTAATTCTGTTAATATAAATATTCACAAACTAAAGAATAACTAATCTCAGACGTGAGAAATGTGGGAAACGGGTTGCGTCATTGTGTTTGTCTCGGAATTCTGGTTGAAATAGAGTCCGAGTTTGCGTGATTTGGACTTCTATGAAGGAGATATGGCCATCAGAAGTTTCAGAAAATTTAAAAATTCAAAATTCGAAGTCAAACAGACCAGGCGGGAAATTTCCCGCCCAGCACCCCAGGTCGACTGGGGAGTCGACACCCCCAGGACTAGGTCGATTGCGCAGTCGATTTGGTTGTCGACCTGGTCAAGTCGGCCAGGTTTTGGTAGAGCCCAATCTTGAGCTGCTGATGTGTCTTTAGGGATGAGTTGGCTAATTTAACGATTCAGGTTAGTTCTGAGTTGATCTGACGGTCTAAATAAATCATAAACTCTATATATACCTAGGTAGTCTCTCACTCTAAAATCACATGAAAAATAGAATAGCCGCCGTCATGCCATCGCTATGGAACTCAGTGTAGCCGCCGCCAACTAAGAAGGAAGAAAGCTAGTCAAAACTCTAATTCTACTCAACTCTAAAGCAAATCAAGACTCTTTCTTTTCTAATTGTGAGTATGATGATCTTAATAAGATTATTAGCAAACTAATTAGATTAGGATGTGATATGGATCATAAGAAAATGATGTGAATTGTCATATATGTTGTTGTAAACCTTATGCTATCATGTATGTTGTAAATCCAATGTTATGTGATGATGATATCCTATATGTTGTAAATCATGCTATGATGATATTATATATGTTGCAAGTTTCTGTGCTAAGTTGTGATGTTACAAAGCCATGATGTTATTATGTTGTAGTTAGCTTATGAATCATGATGTTGATTATATATATTTGGGCTATGATGATTCACATGATAAATCACATGTACCTATGCAAGTTTAGATTTATTAGTATGTATAATCTCACAAATTGTATGACATCTACTTAGATCTAGAATTATGACATCTATTTAGATCTAGAATTATGCTATGACATGTGTGAGTCCTATGTGTTAGATGCTAGTTCACACCATTATTATGTTGCATAAACCACATATGCAAGTTTATACATGAACTTGGGTTATGATCATATTATGTAAGTTGTGACATTTAACCAAACAAGTTGACACCTTTAGATCCATGACATGTGTATTTTTATGCAAGTTTCACCCCTATTATGATTTGATCTATTTTATTTGTCTATATGTTGTGATAATTTATCTTTGTGCTATGAGTTAGACTATTCGAGTCTAACGTATATTTTGCGTTGAATAAGCGAACGTATAACGTGGGGTAGGGGTAATATTAAGGATTTAATATTAAGAAATTGGGGTGCAATTGATATGATTTTGCATACCGTAAGTGGATGGCCATAATTGAGTCAATTATGGACATCATTAAAATTGGAATTAATTAATGATTTGAATAGGGATATATTTAAAACTGGGGTAAAAGATTATAAGTGTTAATCAATGCTTAGGACACGAGGTTGGACTCGTTTGTGATGTAAAACTGCCCGGACCCGCCCGGCAAATCCAGTAGTCACAAATGTCAGCCCAATGTGAGAGGTCCTAGGCCCAAACTAAAGCATAACAGTTGTAAAGACACGAGGTTAGACTCTTTTATGGTATAAGACTGCCCGGACCCGCCCGGTGAATCCAGCTGCCATAAATGTCAGTCTAATGTGAGAGGTCTTTATAAGGTTATGGCCTTAATGAATTAAGAAATACTTAACCAGATAAACATGTGAGGTGGGACATGGGGGTTAAGTAGGTGCCTTGGGTGGCATGAGGAATCTAGTGGGTGTCTTTAGTGGCATTTGAAATACGATTAGTAAAACTTAACCAAACACACATGTAAATGAACATGACTAAGAAGAGGGTTAAGTGGGATATACTAGTGGGGACAAGCTTAGGTGGATAGCTTGTGGTAAGTAACTGGGGGCCCATTTCAACCAGTAACCCAACCGTATCTTTGTGGGCTCGACCCAAGTCGAGGACAGGACACACATACTGGACTTGACTATAAGAGGCCAAACGGGTTAGCGGTGGCAACGCAAGTCCAACGGGTTTCATATGCGTGTGTGGACCCGGGCTGGTAGGTAAGACGTTGTTGCATCGTGTAGGTATAAGTCGTGCATCCTTAGGCTGTATCGGGTTGCCACTTTAGGGGAGTGATACACCCCACTGTGGGACCAACACGGGTATCTACGAGTAGGGAGCCGGTCGAAAGTGGGTAGTGGGGTACACCTCGCGGAGATAATGGCAGGCGACCCCTATGTAGTCAGCTAGGGGTACACGAAGTTATTTATAAATATTCTAAGTGAAGCAAGTGGGATCAACCTTTAGGGTGACTGGTGTGGTACAGTGTAATAATTATTCGTTAGTATTAGGTGTGCCGTTAACGTTATCTTTATCTGTTCTTCCATACCCAATAGTTCATAGACATTTCCTTGTTTTCCAGCTTATGCCTTAGTCTAGTTATTTTGATAATAGTATTGTTAGAATTATCATACTCGCCAGACTTTATGTCTGACCCCCTCTGTTTCTATCTTTTGGCCCCTCCAGTCCTCAGGGTGGGCCCAACTCTAATGGAGCTTGATTGGATTACTTTCTCTCTTTTGGAAAGCTTGGACCGTTGAAGTAAAGTCCAGCTTGTTATCTTCTTTAATGGCTATTTATGTAATGGGATTATGTATTTTGTTTTATCAAGATGGATATTGTACTTGATTTTGATTTATGGTTTTATGATGTAACAAACATGTTTAATTTCCGCTGCAATGAAATAAAGTTTTAGATTTCCAAGTACTACTTATTATCTGTCTTGTTGTAATTTTTCTGTTCTATATTCACTTAAAACCTCCATGGAAGTTAATGCATTTCTTTTGTGAGTGGCATTAATGGAAGTGGGGGTGTTACAGTCAGTTATCATAACTGTTCGGAATCCACAAATTATTCCTACCGACGGGCAGAATTTCCGTATCAATAAGTCTTGATTGTTACAAAGGACAATGCTACCACATTGAGGCCGTTGTTGGGGCTGACCAGAGGTACTTGAAGTCGAAGAACAGAAAGTAAAAAAAAAACTTTTTTAGTTAAAAAATTAATAACTAAAAAATTACTCTATATCAAGCTATTTGGACAGAGCATTTTAACAACAATTTATAACTTTTTCAAAAAAAATAAATATCTGAAAAAATAAGAAAAATGTAAAAATTATTTTATTTTATTAAATTTGAATTTTTTTAATTAAATTTAGTAATTTTAGTAAAAGCATATGCGTGAGACACAATCTATTAATTGGGTTTATTTCAGATATCGTACTAGAACAATATCCTAATTTGATCTATGACAATGAGTCTTTTAAAGAATAAGAAATATGGGGCGGGTAGCGGGAATCGAACCCGCATCGTTGGTTTGGAAGGCTAGGGGTTACAGTCGACGTTAATTTATCATTCTTAACGTCTCTAATTCAAAACCGAACATGAAAATTTTGTTTCATTTGAAGATGTTTTATTTTTCCATAGAAATGTATTTGCTCAATAAAAGTTCTAAAAGAAGTTAATCGTAAAGAAAAGGATTGTTTACGAACAAGCGCTAATAAAATTTCGCATTCAAATACATAAGAATTATATAGGAACCAAAAAATGTCTTTTATTTTCTTTTGAAAAAACATAAATAGATTTCTTCTGAGTAATGGAGAGATTACTCCCAAACTTTGTTGATTCACCCCAACATTACCCACTTGTCCGCCTGTTGCTAAGCAGTTTTTAGATATCAAACGGACCTCCCCGGATGGTAATCTTAATGTGGCTAATTTACCCTCTTTTGCGATCATTTTGGCTACAGCGTCCGCCGCTCTAGCTAATTGTCCACCCTTTCAATCCGGGGTTGTAAGTGGGTAATGTTGGGTTTTCAAATATCTCAATGGGATAAATATGAACAAATAGGTCAGTTGAAGGGGAAGTAAAAAAAATGAGGAATTCGTCGTGGTTATAGCCCAGCTTCAATAATTCCTTCAATTTTAGACTGTCAGTAATGACTTATAACAAGTGAAAAATGAGACTTTTTGCTTTATTTCTAACTGTATTGATACTACTGAAAGGTATTCTATTTGCTCGCAGTTCCCGTTTAATACCCGATAAAGCAAATCTCGGTTTTCGTTTCCCTTGCGATGGGCCTAAAAGAGGGGGTACGTGTCAAGTATTCGCCTGAGATCATGTTAGTTTAGGGGAGAATCAACATGAATCGTATTTTTTGAGGAACGTATCGAGAGAGAATTGGATTTGGTTAGACAATGTGTGGGTTGTAAAAAAGGATTGATTTTTTAGCAAGGTACGGAATGTATTGTCAAATATTCAATATGATTCCACAAGATCTATTTTCGTTCAAGTAACGGATTATGTCTTTACATGATTTCCAATAAGATTAGCAAATAAAAGAGATTAGAAAGTAACATATATATATATATATATATATATATATATATATATATATATATCGAAAACAGAATAGAATCCCCCGGAGAATAGACTCCGGGAAGATGGAATTAGGATGAATATCAGAAATTAAAAGATAATTTGTTGTTTCTTATAACACACTAGATTCGAGGTTGATTCAAATTAGCCCCCACCGATCGTATTTCTATCGAGGTGAAAGAAAAGATAGGAAATTTTTCTTTTCTGAGTTATCGCCCTAATAAAAGAAATATTCTTGTGATAGATCCTGTTCCAGGTCAAAAATATAGTGAAATCGTATATAAATGGATATTCTGAGATAGGACGAGAAAAAATAAATTTGATTAATGCGACTTCTGAGAGTTTGGAACAATTAGAAAAATACAAAAATGAAACCCTTCATTTTGAAAAACAAAGAGCAATTAATCAGGTCCGACAACAAGTTTTCCAACAAGCCTTACAAGGAGCTATGAATGCCTTATTTTATTTCATTTTTATTTAATTGATCTCACTGAATTAATCTTTCCTTTCGTTACTGCCCCCTAGGATCAGTAATAGGTAGGGACGACAAGGTTTGAACCCGTGACATTTTGTACCCAAAACAAACGCGTTAGGGAAATGCATAGTAAAAATGCTACGCACCGGACTTATTAGCCCTGAACTCTTAGAAGAATGTCTAGGTTCAAATTTTCTTTAGCTTAAAGTCTCTTTTTACCTAGAACTCACGTTAGCCAGTTCGTTGGATGGAGTTTTCTGAAAAACTCTGCTAGTGGAGGAAGACCCCCTAGGGATAAGAGACACAGGGCTGAAGAGAGAGCCAAAAAAGGATCTTTCGTGTATAATCCTGCATAATCTTAAATGTTATCAGTTCCGGCAAGTTTCCATACTAAGGCTCAATCCAATCAAGTCCGCAGCATCTACCAATTTCGCCATATCCCCCTTTTAGACAAGGATCCAATTGTAATTTTACCTAACTTTTTCATTTATCTTGGAACCATTGAGTTCATTATATAATGATCCCTATATTAAAAAATTGTGTATGCCTATTTTATTTTTTCCGCTATCCCCGCTTGTTCCACCTTTATTGTATGGATCATCTTTGTTTCAATCAGATATGATTCTATCATTGATGGATAGCAAATATCTGGAGTTTCTTCTTTATCCTATACGGATAATCCGATCTGCATGGACCATGATTAGGAATTGTTTGATCGTCTTTCTCTGAGGAAGAAGCGAAACATAATCAACTTGAATTCGGGATAGCTATTCGAAATCTTAGGGATAGACTTGATTTGTTATCTCATGTCTGCTTTTCGTGAAAAAAGACCAATTGAAGGGGAGGGTTTCTTCAAACAACAAGAAGCTGAGGCAACTATTCAATCAAATGATATTGAACACGTTTCTCATCTCTTCTATATTGTTCCGATAGATAACTCTTATATTGAGTTCATTAATATCTAAACTCATTAGTTTACCGTCGTCTATCTGAATGATTGGCCTCAACTCAGGAGGAAGGACTGGTAGTAGACATAAAACCATCCATTCTGGTTCTACGTTTGTTCGGATAAAATATTTAGCTAATTCCATGCATCTAACCAAAAAATACTTTCTTCTTCGAATTTTTCTATCTTCCCATTCCTTTCCAACAGATTCTTTGTCTCCTAATACCTTCCATTGTACCAATGAATTTTCTATAATAATTCGCAAATCTGAATCGCTAACTAAACTATATATCTATATATAATTAGATATATAGAAAAGAAAATAAGGAACAACAATCAATGAAATCGTAATAATGAATCACGAGTTTGAATTTCATAGATTTAATCTAATCAAGTATAGATGGTATTTTGTATAATATAATGATAGAGAAATGAAACACACTTCACTTACTCGTGAATTAAGAATTCTTACAACAACAAGGTCTACTCGATATAGATTAGGCATGATTGAAAATTTGACAAAAATCTTTGAAATAGGATGAAACGAGATGACACTATATATATAGTATATTATATCATGCATATTATATATATATATATATATATATAGTATATTAGGTAGATACATCGAAACATATTTTCAATCCGGGAGGTTTCTACATAAAGGTATTTAGTGTATCATCTCATATGGTCATGTTTTATTCGTAGGAATAAAATGGAGATTACCTCTGGGAGATGTGGTTGAGTGGTTGAAAGCTCCAGTCTTGAAAACCGGTATAGTTTTGATACTATCGAGGCTTCGAATCCGTCTCTCTCCTTTTTCTTTATTGTGGGATTAAAAATTTTATTTATTCGTTTGGATTGACTTGTTTTCTTTCATAAAATAAAGAAGCATGGCTCAGCTAGGTGGGATAGCCGTGCCAGATTAGAAGTATATTGATTGTTCCCCAATAACCGAATACTTTTTCTGTAAATACTGCATATTTGATTCCATCCACAACTCCATTTTCTTCCCTATAAGTTCCAGTATCGATAAGAATTCTAGTTCTTACTGTTCATATGGTATGGTATGAATATACCATACCAATTCGTTATGTATGGATGATGAGATTCCATTGGTACAGAGCTATAGCCAGATTAGTCAACATTTATATGTTTCGATGCAACAACAAGATGTTATTTGTAACAAGTAGTTTTGTTGGTTAATTAATTGGTCACATTTTATTAATGAAATGGATTGGTATTATTTTGGATACGGCAAAATCATTCGATTCGATCTAATAAGTACCTTGTGTCAGAATTGACCCAACAAATCCCTAATTAGAATTATGGGATTAATTTTTTTTGTTGTGATGTTATATTTTGAACCATTGAATGGACATGGGCCAACTTGAGAACAATTGAATGATGCCAAAATTATCAAAGCCTTATTTTGATTCAACAATGTATCAATAGTTGTTTGATGCTGAGTAACTACTGTAATCTCCACTTTCGAAAAAAGGGTTGATATTGGTGCAATCTAATCCATTATCGGGGATCGATCCCGAACCCGCCGTATTGGAAGTTCTATTAAATTATAGAAAAAATTTCTTCTCGAACAAATAAACTCTAAATCTAATAAAGAACGACCCTATGGATTTCCCAATTTCGGAGTAAAATCAGTTATTAAAAAAATATAAACTATTCCAGTAACTCGAAAAAGTAATAAATTTCTCTATATTTATAATATGTTCGAAGTTCCATCTCAATAAGAGGAGTGTGAATAATCAATCTCGTTAACAATCAGTACCATCCTTAGTTTGTCCGGAACATCGAATTCGGTCTTGTTTGCATTCCAGGTTGGTTCCAAAGAAAGGGTTGGAAAGGAGAATCAAACTGATCTACTACTAAGGATGGGAGAATTCATAAAATTTCTTAAACTAATTCAACCCAACAAAAATGAATTAGATTTCTAATAAAAAATGGAAGTTCTTGGTAGGCAAGGCGTAGAAATCACTTCTATTTTTTCTAGATTTTAATATTTCTATATTATATATATATACATATATATATTTCAAAGGAAAAAAATTGTGTAACTGAAATAACTCACTCAGAACGCCTTTTAAAAGATTACGCGGTATGATTGGGTCGAATAAGCCCTTAGGGAATAAATACTCAGCTGCTTTTGAACCATCGGGTACTGTTTTATTCAATGTATGTACGGAATATGGAGGTACTTATGGCAGAACGAGCCGATCTGGTCTTTCACAATAAAGTGATAGATGGAACTGCTATGAAACGAATTATTAGCAGATTAATAGATCATTTCGGAATGGCATATACATCACACATCCTGGATCAAGTGAAGACTCTGGGTTTCCAACAAGCCATGACTATATCTATTTCATTAGGGATTGATGATCTTTTAACAATACCGTCTAAAGGATGGTTAGTCCAAGATGCTGAACAACAAAGTTTTATTTTGTTTTCGAGTTGGCCCATGTCCATTCAATGGTTCAAAATATAGCATCACAACAAAAGAATTTAATTCCATAATTCTAATTAGGGATTTGTTGGGTCCCCTAGGTACTATTATATCTAAAATAGTGAACTTTGTTTCTGGGAAGACATCAATTTTCCATAAAGGAGCCAAATGAAACAAAATTTTCATGTTCGGTTTTGAATTAGAGACGTTAAGAATGATAATTTAACGTCGACTATAACCCCTAGCCTTCCTAGTTAACGATGTGGGTTCGATTCTCGCTACCCACCCAATATTCCTTATTCTATATACATCATCCACTCGAATATGCATTTTTTTTAGTATGACAATAGAATTAGTTGTATTTGTGAATCTTTGATGACCCTGGAACGAAGATAGCTGCGTTGCTTTCTTTTTATATATTGCACAATCTGAAGTAATGAAGCCCTTAGATGAATTGGTGAGAAGATTATCCTAATTTTGAAATCGACTTGGAATCTTTTCTCCCGAAAATGGCGACGGTGACAACTCCTCCTCCCTCCTCTTTTGACGCTAATTTCCCTCCCCTTCCGTGATCTTCTCCGCCTCTTCCCCCTGATCCACCTCCTCCTCCTTCTGACAAACCTTATGGAAATCCCTCTTAAGCTAATCGTGCAGATCAATCAATGTTTCAAGATCCAAGATCTAGCAATTCCTCGAAAGCATCTCTTTTCCTTCTTTTACGAAGGTTAATTATGCCTCTCTCTTTAATTCTTTACCGAGAAACGCTGGAGCATACAAGCCTGTTCATTTCAATATTCCAAGAAATGGTGTTCCGCAATTGATTCCTAAAATAGTAAAGAGCGAGGTATGCAATATTGGAGTAATCATTTAGTCGGCTTCTTTTTAGATGGATCTCTTGCCTATCCGATTGTGGTAAACTTTTTGCTCAGATTGTGGAAACTTGACGGTACTGTTGATATTAAATCTGATGGTCTTCACTTTTATTTTAAATTCTCTAATGAATCTGGTAGATCTAATTTTTTTAGGTCGGATCCTATTTTCATTAGGGGCCATATGTTCATCATTACTACTTGGTATCCCTCTCTAGGTCTAGCGCAATCTCATATTAAAAAAGTTCCAGTGTGGGTACATTTCTATAGAGTTCCAACTCTATTGTGGACTCTTTTAGGCATTAATTGGTTAGCATGTCATATAGGAAGATTAATCTATTTTGATTCTAGTACTGAAAGAATATAGAGATCTCGTTATGCTAAAGCTTTGATTGAGATTTCTTCGGATTTTGAATTGTCGGACCTGATACCTTTAGGAGGTTTGGGTAAAAATTATCCTTCTGTTAAAGTTGGTTATGATTGGAGGCCATGTATTTGCAAAATTTGTAAAATGTTTGGACATAATATGAATAATTGTGAATTTAATGTTGAAGCAAAGGCAGTTCATACTGAGCAAGAAGCAGGTAACTCAGATTTCCAGTACAGAAAAGACAATGTTTTAGGGGGTAATTTTAAGTCTGGTCTTCAATCAACCAGAGATGTATGGAATACTGCTAGTATGAAATCCAAGAAGGTTTGGATGAGGAAATATGATCTTAATAATAAAGGAAATTTAGTTGATAAGAACAAGAGGGTGAATACTAATGGTAATGCTTTTGAGGCCTTAGCAACTGAAGACGGTGAAGTTGATGCTACTGTTGATGTTAATACACAAGAGATTGGTGAGGATCAGATTGTAGTACTGAACGATGTAAATGGTGATGATCATATTGTAGCGCAGACTAATGAGGTTGGCAATTATTTGAATGTGGCACAGAATAACGAATTTGGTGATGATCAGAATGCTGCATGATCTGAGGGTGGTGGTACTTTGTTTGGTGATCTATTTGACGAAACTGCCATTGCTGCTCCTCCTACTAACACCTTGTCTGCTAGTACATTACCTGCTAGTACCATATCTGTTAGTTCCCTGTCTGCAAGTTTCATGACTGCTTCCATGTCTTCAAGTTGTGGTTTCGCTTCAATTGTAAATACACTACAAGAATTGAACAGTATTGCAACAGACACTTCCAACGGCTGTTGACCAACGGCTTCCAACGGAAGCCAAAATACGTATATGTATTCCGTATGTATAATATACGCCGTTGGAAACTGTTTGCGGCCATTGGTTCAAAGCCGTTGGAAGCCGTTGCCCCCCGTTGCATGGATTGGAGCACAAATCAGCCGACGCTTCTTCTTCTTCTTCATTTCAGCAAAGCCACGGGTTTTACCCTAAATTCTCCAATATTCCCCCCTTCCATTTCTGAAATCGCCAATTTCGCTCCATCTTCCGCCTAGGGTCTCTCCTACTCTATCAAAGCACTCTCTCATCCTCTCTAATCTCTCATTCTCTCCGATTTTTAGGTATGTGTTTATCCTAATTTTTGTTTAATACCTTATGTTTAGTGTAATTGAAGCATAATTAGACTATGTTTGTGTGTGTAGTGCTGTTAATTAGTTGTTAATGTGGGGTTTAATCATTTTAGTTGCTAATTTAGGGTTTTTAGTAATAAATTACTTAGTTGTTATTATGATCTAGGGTTTGAATTAGTTGAAGTGGTTGTTGTTATTGAGATTGTGTTTATAGATTTTATTGATTATGTTTGTAATCTAGGGTTTGATTAGTTAAAGTTGACTATGTATATATGCATATATATAGTGTTATGTATATATATACACGTATGTATAGTTGACACTCTATGCATTTGTTTATTTGGTTAAGGCCCAATTCATCGAAAACAATATTTAATTTGTCGAAAACGTGTCGTGGAAATACATATATTTAAGTTTGTGTTTTTTGGGCTAAGGCGCACAACGGCGCTAAGGCGCACAAAGGTGTACAAAAAACACTTCAATCACAAAAAAAAGCAAATCATATAGTATGTTATATTCATAAAGCCTTAGAGAGTTTTTTTGGCCCCGTCTGATAAGTATTGTATATAATCGTGATATGATGTTCGTTTTATTAACGGAACAGACATTTATATTCATTGTATACAATATTTATTGGATTTGTCCTTTGTATTGGACAAGTTACGAATACAATAACGAAATTAAATCTCGTAAAGTATTTCATTTTTAACGGTTCTCAAAATTTCAAAAGCACTTCCTTTATGTTCCCTGTGTACACGCAATTGTGTACTATTTAGGAAACTAAAGCGAAGTGCTGCCGAAATTTTGTTGAATCGTTTAAATTGAAAAGATTTACGTGATTTAATTACGTTATTGTATTTGTAATGGGAGGTAGGATAACCCACCATTAAATGATCAATTGACATAACATGCATTAATCACTAAAATTATTTTAACACGTTGTCAATGCAAATTTTATCATCATAATTAATATGTAAAAGAAATGTTGTCATTAAAATACAATCTTAGCGTTTGAGCGATCGGACACAAAAATTATGAATCTAATTTTATATAATTCTTTCTAATTTTATATGTACTTAGAAAAAATGGACGATTATTTTAATGATCGAAGCTGGATGTACAAACGAAGAGAAACCGATGGCACAATAAACAAACATTTTATTAATGGTGTCAGCGTGTTTATTGATTTTGCTTTAAGTAACAATGGAAACGACGTCGAAATCCGTTGTCCATGTAGTAGATGCAAGTTATTGAAGCATTTGATACCGCAAATGGTCAGAGTTCATTTGCGTAAGTACGGTTTTGTGCCGAACTATTTAGTTTGGGATCATCATGGAGAACCGTTAGCATCTACTTCTATACAAGTTGAGGAGGTAGCGAATAATGAAATTGCCACGACGAATCTCGTAGAACAAATGGTTGAAGGTGCTGCAAGTTCTATGTTCCCGGTTCAACAATTTAATGAAAACGTTGGTAATGATGACGATGGTAATGATGAAGAAGAACCAAATATTGAAGCCAAAAAATTATATGACTTATTAGATGCCGCAAAAAACCCCTTTGGGAAGGCTGTGAAAGCGGAACTCAATTATCAGTAATTGCTGAATACATTGCGATGAAATCTAAATACAACCTCACAGAAGCTGGATTTACAGTTGTTGTACAAGCTGCGAAGCGGCGTATGCCTCCCAATAATTTAATGTGCGAAAACCATTATGAAGTAAAAAAAAAATCATGTCGGCCTTTGGTTTACCGTATCAAAAAATAGATACATGTCTAAAGGGTTGCATGCTATTTTGGAAGGAAGATATCAAGCTTAAGAATTGCAGAATATGTAATCAAGAAAGATACAAACCAAGAAAGAAAAAGGGAAAGGAAGTCCCGTATTAACGTATGCATTATTTACCGATTATTCCTAGACTTCAAAGGTTATATGCATCTTCTGTAACCGTGCAACATATGAGATGGCATAAAGTGAGAACACAGGAAGAAGGTACGTTAACACACCCATCTGATGGAGAAGCATGGAAGCATTTTGATCAAAAGTACCACAATTTTGCATCTGGGAGTCGCAATGTTAGACTAGGTTTATGTACGGATGGGTTTTCACCATTTTCTCAATTTGGTTCTAAATATTCATCCCGGCCAGTAATTGTAACACCTTATAATTTACCTCCGTGGATGTGTATGAAAACTCCTTATATGTTTCTTACAATTGTCGTATCTGGTCCTGATGATCCGACACAAGGAATCGATGTTTATTTACAACCGTTTATTGAAGAATTAAAAAAATTGTGGTATGAAGGGGTAGAAACATATGATATTTCTCAAAAGAAAAACTTTCGTATGCATGCTTCTCTATTATGGACAATTAGCGATTTTCCTGCTTATGCGATGCTTTCAGGTTGGAGTACGGCTGGTCGTCTAGCTTGTCCGTACTGTATGGAAGAAACAAGAGCATTTTCTTTACCTATTGGAAAGAAAATTTCATGGTTTGACTGTCACAGATGTTTTCTTCATATTAATCATCCTTTTAGAAGGGATAAGAAATTTTTTACAGCTAATAGACTTGAAACTTTACGACCACCTAAAGTATGGACAAGTGAGGAAATTTATGAACTTGTACAAGATTTTCCCAAGATTCATGAAATCGGAGTACAGACAGAAATTTAAGGTAAATCATCAATTCATAATTGGTGGAAACAAAGCATATTTTGGGAGTTTCCTTATTGGAAAGATCTTCTGATTCGTCATAATATTGACGTAATGCATAATGAGAAAAACGTGTTTGATGACGTAATCAATACAGTTTTGAATGTCAAAGGGAAGACGAAAGATGATTTGGAATCCAGACGTGATATTGAAGTAATATGTAATCGTCCGGAGCTTCATATAACGCCAAATGACACCAAAAAACCGAAAGCGTGCTATGAACTGGATACTAATCAAATAAAAATATTTTTAAAATGGATGGAAGGGTTAAGATTCCCGGATGGTATATCTTCCAATCTTCGTTGTTGTGTTGACTATAAAAACAGTAAACTTAGCGGGATGAAAAGCCACGACTGTCATGTTATGATGGAAAATTTATTGCCCGTCGCCTTCAAAGAACTATTGCCCGTGAAAGTTTGGACTGTTGTAACAGAGCTTAGTTTGTTCTATAAAGAGCTTTGTTGATCTACATTAAAAATTGACCATCTACGTAAACTAGAGGAAGAAATCCCCATAGTACTCTGCAAATTGGAAAAAATATTTCCTCCAGGGTTTTTCAATGTTATGGAGCATTTACCTATTCATCTTCCATCAGAAGCACGTCTTCGAGGGCTTGTGCAATATGGATGGATGTGTCCATTTGAAAGGTATATTAATATTCAGTTAATTAAATTTTGGTTAAGTGTATGAAAAAATAATTTACAATAATTCTAAACAGGTATTTAAATCATCTAAAAAAAAAGTGAGGCAGAAAGCTAGAGTTGAAGGTTCTATTTGCAAATCATACATTGAAGAAGAAGCTTCATTTTTTTCTCTTATTATTTTAGTGATCATGTGAACATCTCAATTGCAAGTACTGCACGTAATGGTGAAGGCATTGATCAAGATGACTGCCAAGCGACTTTATCTATTTTTTAAAAACATGGTCGGCCTTCTGGTAGATGTGTGGAGGAATGGATGAACGATAAAGATTACAATGCAGCACACACATATATTCTTCTCAATTGCACCGAAGTTGCACCGTTCGTTAGGTACTCTACTTATGCATCTATGTATACATGTATTGTATCTTTAATCATATATGTAACGTATGTCCTATGATTGCAGCATTTATGAATCACAGTATCCAAACGGCGATATCAGCAAAGAATTCGCTAGTTGGTTTACTAATTATGTTTTTGATCCAACAAATTGTATTGTGGATGAAGGATTGAAACATTTGGCATTGGGACCTAAAAGAAATGTGAAGACATATCCAATATTCTTTGTCAATGGATGTAAATTTAACACTAAAGAATATTGTGCTGAAAAATTAACTGACAATAGCGGTGTATTTGTTAAAGGTAGTGATGATCCAAACGACCATGTACACGATTTTTATGGCGTGCTAAACCAGATTCTGCAATTGACATATTTCACAAGACCCGCGGAAGAAGCATTTTTGTTTAAATGCAACTGGTTCAGCAATGTTCCAGGTTCTGGAATCAACGTGCACCCAAAATATAATCTTATAGAAGTAAGACATACATCCCATTATTATAAGTACGACCCTTTCTTACTTGCCAAACAGGCTCTTCAGGTATATTATGCTCCTTATCCTTCTATGAGAAGAGACAAAATAGATTGGTGGGCTGTTTTCAAAACAAAAGCAAGGTTTACATTTGACGGGCGTAATATTCCCGATGACCAAGCTTATCAAGCAGACGTCGAGGAAAATGCAGAAATAGTAATAACCGACGATCAAACAGATTTTGGACCTCTAAACGATGAATCGAATGCATTAATTGATGTATTTGAGACTACAGATGAACCATATATGGAGGAGGAAATAGAGTCGGAATCTGAAAGTGATGAGGACGACTAACTAATACTCCTCATTTTCAAAAGGTAATTTTATGTTATGACATTTTTATTATCAAGTAACCATATATTTATTTTTATGACATTTCTATGAATCAAACTCATATGTTAACTAGACATATCTATGAATCGAACTTATATTTAACCCTTCTATGAATCAAACTCGATCATATGTTAACTAGGCAAATCTATGAATCAAACTTATATTTAACACTTCTATGAAACAAACTTGTACTCATGTTATGACATTTCTATTATCAAGTACTCATGTTATCTAATACCATGTTTTTACATATAGTTCGTTCATGTTATGTTATGTTACGTTATGTTATGTTATGTTATGTTTTTGTTTGTAACAGGTATGGCGTCAGGTGGCGAGGAGGGTGGTCCATCGTCGGAGTTATCTCGTCCTGTGGTCTGGCTTAAGCCAAAAGCATCAAAAGGGTAAAAACTAAGTTTTTAGTATAAATTTAATTTAAGTACAATAAATTATTTAAATTGTTGTTCTAGCAACCATGTATTTTTTTTCCGTTTAACACAGGGGGTTTGAGTTGGAGCCGTCCAATACCGTTTTGAGGATATCAAAACGTGCTTATCAGGCCCGTATGACTGCATGTTGGCCCACTTGGAGCTCGATACCCGACTTAGTAAAGGAGACCATATGGCAGGATTTTTTGGTACATATGTATGATATAACATTTCTTATATTAAGTACATGCTCCTATTTGATAACTTTATATGTATGCTATTTATAAAAAAACGCAGGGTGCGGTGGATCTCCAGGAGACGGATTTGGATCTCGTTAAGCGCCATTGGAACAGTAAAGTGGCAGCAAATTACAGATAAACAATGAACACTTTAAAATCAAGTGGGAAAAGGCAGTCTTGGGTGAGCGAGTCAGTGTGGAATGATCTACTTACTTATTGGAATAATATTGAGGACTTTCTAGTAAATTTTACTGCATATTTTTAATTTAAATTATTCTATTCAATTAGTACGTGATTTAGACTAAGACATTTTTTTTTAAATTTAAATGTATAGGCCTCGTCTGAGAGAAATGCAGCTAATAGGAGCAAGAATCCGGTTACGCATCGAGGTGGGTCCAAGTCATTTCAGCATCATCGTGACGATCTGGTATATTTTGTAATTGCACAGTTTAAAATTTTAATTCATAACTAGTTAAAATTAATAGTTGATTTAAGTTTAAGTTTTAATTTACATGTGTGCATGCTTATTTCAGGAGAGAGCGCGTATGGCTCCTGTGTCGTACTGGGATGTTTTCGAGCATACACATGCATTGAGTCAGACTGACGACACAGGCTCAGTTTCGTACACTTGGGACCATGATGATAAGGCGTGTGAGAGATATGTAAGTATAAAATAGTTAAGTAGACTTATAATTTAATTAAAATAGTGTTATGTAAATTTATTTTATTTTTGTTTAACAGGAGAAATTTCAGGAGCAAATGGCGTAGGTACTGGAAGCTACAGGGAGGACTGAGCTGACCAAGGAAGATGAGGACAAGATATTTGATGCTGTCATGGATCCTGCTACCCGAAACAAACGATATGGTTATGGAAATCTAAAGGTAATACTAAAATTTATAATAAAAACTCAAATGTATTCGAACTACTATTATGAAATACTGAAAATCTGAAATTATATACAGATTACAACATCTCAGCAGATGTATCAGAAGGCTCAGGAAAAGGAAGAAATCGCACAATTGAAAGCACAGATTGCAGAGCTTCATGAACGTGATCGTCGCTGTGAAGAGCAGATGGAGTTGCTTAACCAGCGATTGGCGAAGTACATTGCCCAGCACGGTGCGACACCTTCATCTTCTGGGGGAGAGAGTTGATCAGGTTAGCTTGTTTTGATGTGTTTTGAGAGTTGGTGAGGCTTGCTACATGCATGGTATTTGTATATATTTTGTTATGATGGTTTGGACATGATGTTATGATGGTTTGGTGATGGTATGGTTTGGACATGATGTTGGTTATGTTGTTTGGAGATGGTTATGTTATTTTGGACATGGTGATGGTTTGGTGTTGTTTTGGCGAAATTTGGTGGTAATGTTATGTAAATATTGGTTAATTTATGTGTTTTGTGTTTGTTTTTTATTTCGTATTGTGTTTGAGTGTATATATGGTTGAGATTGTGAGTTATATGCTCGAAATGGAGCAGTTCAGAATGTTTTATATTTGTTGTGTGGCTTGTAGTGGTAAATCTAAAATCTGCCAAAAAAAAAACACCCAGATTTCCAACGACGACCAACGGCCTGTGACGGCTTACAGGTCATTCCATACAAACGGTTTCCAACGGCCTATTTGCTCAAAACATCATACACGTGTCCTTATTTATCAGTTGGAAGCTGTTGGAAATTAAGCGTCGTTTGCGTTGGAAGTCGTTGGAAGCCGTTGATCCGTATACCAACGGATTGACCAACGGCTTCCAACGGGGTTTCTAACGGCCGCCAACGGCCCCTGGCCGTTGGAAACCCCTGTTCCTCTTGTAGTGATACTTCTGGTTCTCGTTCATCCTCCTTTTCAACTACGTCATGTTCGTCTACTATCAGCTCCAGTTTACCTGTCATGTCATCCTTGAATGCTTCGCATTCTCAGACAAAATTGAAGCCTGTTTCGGGTGTAGGATTGACTTTTCCTAATATTAATTATGTTTCTCTATATTCTCACTTAAGTCTTCCCGATCATATTGTTTTGCCTCCACCTCCTCCGCCTTGCTCAATGGCATCTACATCTAGGCTTATTGGTAAGTTTTGGGAAGATGCTGTTGATATTGAGCCTCGTGTTAACACTTCTTTGAAGAGTAAGGGTAGAAGTAAGAAAAAGAAGACTAAGAAGGCTAATGTGAATGTTGATGATTTAGATGAGGGAATAGAATATGATATTGAGGATGTAATTCCTTCTAGAAGTCATTCAAAATCAAATAAGAGACGCACCAAAAAAATCCGCAGTATCAAAGCTTTGTGATATATGCAAGTTGTTTTTCCTGGTGCTCTTTGCATGAAGGTTGACTGATTCAAGTATGTTCATGGTGTCGGAATCTGAAGACATTAGAGGCTGAGTAAGGACCGTGGTTGCATGGTTTTTTTTTGTTTTGTTATGTAATAGTTTGTACATTGTTAATCAGTTGTATTGAGTTTTTTCCGAGCTGATTGATATACTGTATATAATTTTTTTCTCAATACCGCTTATAGAAGTGCTGAGTGATGTATAGTTTAGGATATACTGTAAATCTCTGTAATTGCTGTTGTGTGAAATAATAATACTTGCCTTTTAGATTATCCTAATTCATGAATGATTAGCCATAGAAATGTGCACTTGTAGGAATTTTGTTTCATGTTTATTCTTAATTAGTATTACTTTTTAGTTGTGTGTATATATGAATTATGCAGGAGTATGATCACATCTTTTCATTAATGCTTTTACTAAATTAAGAATGGACGTCATAATGTATAAATACTTAACAGTTAAACACGTTTACAGATATTATTAAAAGACTCAAAATAGAAAGAGACAAAAATCAAAATAAAAAAGTGGTGTTTCCTTTTTGATTGTGATGCCATAACTTAAGACGAGCAATTGCTATAAATAAAAGAAACATTGTGGAGTACATTTCCAAGCAATATAGCCATGGAAGGTCTTCAAATTAGAGGAAGCATTATCGAAGATACTGATCAGGTATGCTGTATTTTGGGCTAGTATTATTACTTCAACACAAAATATAATTGTTGTTATTCAAAAATGATATCCCCTATCTCGGATCACAAAGTTTATCAGAAAAATGTTTTCTTAGGATACAGTAAAGTAGATCAGTGAAGTTGATAATTAACTTGCACAAATAGGTTTAGAACTAATGTGCTTTATTTTTTGTTTTAATTTACAACAAGTAATATATAACAATCAAAAGGCAATCCATAATTGTGCTTGTATTAGTTATATATGTGAGATGAATGTTGACGCCCGTATATTTTTATTTGCAGGTACTGGTGAAAGCTAGAGGAGGTGCAAGAATACTAACGTTGAATATTCCTAAGCAGCTGAATGCTATCACCCCGGAGATGGTAATTTAACTTTTTTTTCTCTGTTGGGAAACAATGGCTGAGTCGCGGACCAGGTCGCTTTCTTGAAGACGATTCGGCGATCTGGTCGGTGGTGCAAAACCAGTTCGTACTTTCGCCGCTGCCTCTAGGATAAAACAGCCTCTCTGAAATTAATAACTGATTTGCTTTGCACTAACAAATCAGTGCAGATTTGCATTTTTTGAATTTAACTGCTCGAAAATTTTAAAGGCGGTGGAAGAGAAAAGAGAAAAAACATTTTTTTTATCTATATTAATCTCGTCTAATCTGAAGATAATAATATATAGACGAGGATTAGGTTATTCGAAAATACTGGTCAGTGGAGGAAAATAGGATCTGCGAAATACTTGGTCAAAAATTTACCGTTTCAAATTAAATTTGGTTCAGAAATATTTTCCGTAATTAAAAAACGGTTCGAAAAAATCAAGTTTCTCTGGTCTAAAAATATAAGTGTCTACACAACATAGCCAAGGCCAATACCGAACCGAGCCAAGCCGGGCCGGGTCGGGTCGGGTCGAGTCGAGTCGGTCGGTCGGTCGCGCGCGCGTGTGTGATGGTCATGATGCATGGGCTCCCTCCTCACAACAAAGCATGTATTGGGAGCCCCAAGGCCCCATCAAAGCTTCTTAGAAACAAGTATAAATACTTGCTTCTTTCATATAATCACATGATGTGGGAATATTCACATTAAGGAGCCACTTATACACTTATTCAAATATTTTAATAATTCACACAAATTTCCAACAATCCCCCACTTGAATTTTTAAAATATTATCGAGCAGTTTCTAAAAAACATAAGACTGTGCATAAACAAAGGTGTCATCCGACTTGAACCTTTGCGTAGTGAATAAGATTCAGTTTTTACTAGAGTGACACGTAGTCTTGAACTCTATTCCTGACATCAAACCACACACAATCTTTTCCATAGTGCAATCAAATAAGCCCGTGCGTTTATGGCCATGCACGTCTATCCCAGTTTAGTGAACGCTCTAGAAGTTCTGCCCAAAACTCCATAGGAAACGACCACATTTCCACATTCACATAGGTGAGTCTATCAAGAGTACTCCTGAAGGTAGGTACTCCACTCCAAATAGAGTATAGATCTCATTAAGAGTTTCTATTAACTCATCCTCTAATCACTTCAGGAATACATGCTTCTTAGTTTATTAAATAGCATGTTCTACTTCTATCACTACACAACTTGTTTTTACCCATTGAACCTATTTCTTGGGATCTCCAGTCATTTAGGTCGGGTTACCATTGTGCGTGATTCCACAATCTCAGGGCAATAGTCCCATTCTTTTAGAATTATTAAGGACTTTCTTTCTGGTCAGTCCTTTCGTCAAAGGATCTGCCAAATTATCATCACCTCATATGTGATGTTCTCTAACAATACTGTGTATACGACTATCATTTCTTACCGTTGTAATATCGGTTCTGTTTTCCTTTCAATAGTCGTCGAATTTTTCATCACTATGTATGTGATGTTCTTTTACAGTATTGTGCTTACGACGTCGTTTTCTACCATTGTTATAACAGTTCTATACCTTTTGTAATAGCCGCGGAACTATCACAATCGATTACACCACTGGTGTCTTTTTTTCCTTTATAGGGATCTCAAATAGCAGATTTCTTTAGTTCTCTGCTTCTTAACTAGCTGTAGCTAGTGCTATTATCTCAGTTACTATAGTATACTGAGTCAGGATATTCTGTTTCTTAGATTTCCAAGAAACAGTTCTTCCAGCAATGCTAAATATATAGCCACTGGTCGCAATAGAATCATCAGATAAAATATTCCAGTCAGCATCGGAATATCTTTCAAGTACAGCTTGAAACTTTTCATAATGTAATCCAAGGTTCATGGTTCGTTTAAGGTATCTCATGACCCTTTCAATATCATGTCAATGCTTTATACTAGGTCTACTGGTAAATCTGCATAATAATCCCACGACATAGGCAATGTCGGGTCTAGTACATTCAGTGGCATACCGTAGGCTGCCAATGATGCTCGCAAAATCAGACTGTCTTACACCTTCATCAGTGTTCTTAAATAACTTTACACTGAGACCATATGGTGTACATGCAGGTTTACGTCAAAATAATTGTATTTCTTTAGAGTATTCTCAATTTAATGAGATTGATCCAAAGAAAATCCCCTTTTTGACCCAGTAATCTTAATACCAAGGATTACACTCGCCTTACCTAGATCTTTCATATCAAAATTGGCACTTAATAAAGATTTGACTAAATTTATGGCATGAATGTTTGACCCAAAGATGAGTAGGTCATCTACATAAGGCATATAATAGTGCAAATGTCATTCTCAGATTTGTAATAAATGCATTTGTCACTTTCATTAACTTTAAAACCATGTTAAATGATTAAAATTCTCAAATTTTTCATGCCATTGTTAAATTTCTTGTTTTAAACCATATAATGATTTATCTAATTTGCACACTTTATGTTCTTGACCATGTACTACGATCCTTTAGGCTGGTCCATATAAATTTCTTCGTCTAATTCACCGTTTAAAAAGACGGTTTTAACATCCATTTGGTGTATTCATAAATTATGAATGGAAGCAAGTGAGATTAATACCCGAATAGATGTTATTCTAGTTACATGTGAGAAATTGTCGAAGAAGTTTATATTTTCTTTTTGTTTAAAAACATTTAGCTACTGATCGTGCCTTATATTTATTAACAGTGCTATCAAGTTTTAATTTTCCTTTAAGTACTCATTTACAGCCTATAGATTTACAACCAGAAGGTAAATCTGTCAAATGCCAAGTCCTATTGGATTCCAGAGAATCCATCTCATCATTTATAGCCTCTCGCCAAAAATCGGCGTCTAAATAAGATAAGGCATCTTGGAGGTTTAAGTGATCCTCCTCTATAGTAAAAGCACAAAAATCTGAACCAAATCTTTTACGGTTCTCGCTCTTTTACTTCTTCTAGGTTCAACTTCAGAACTTTTATTAAGTTCTGTTCTAATAGGCATACTTGTTGTGCCCCCACTATTCCTTAAATTAAAAGGAAATTTCGTTTCATAAAAATTGGCATCATTTGATTCAAATTATATTATGTGTATTTAGGTCATAAATTCGGTATGCTTTGCTATTAACAGTATAGCTTATAAATACACATTCGTATGATTTTCTTTGCCAATTTTATTCTCTTAGGGTCTGGAATGCGAATATATGCTAAACAACCCCAAGTTCTAAAGTATGATATATTGTATTTATATTTCTTTAAAATTTCATAATGCAAAATTTTATTCTTGGATTTGGGGATTCTATTCAGAACATAGCATACAGTCTATAAAATATCCCTCCACTAATGTTATGCTACACCAAAATTTAATAAAAATGACAATTACTAATTCGGTAAAGGTCCTATTTTTTTCAGCTTTACGGTTCATTTCATGTGAATATGGTGCAGTTCTCTTATGTACAATATATCTCATAAAAATCCAGAATAGAATTAGATTCATATTCTGTTCCTCTATCACTACGTAGTCTCTTAATTTTCTTATTAACTTGATTCTCAAATTTCAGTTTTGAATGTTTTAAACATGTCAAATGCATCTCATCTTTTAAGAATCATTGTCTTTCTAATTATAAGCTTTATTTCCACATTACCAATCTCTATAGCTTTAGTGGTGCGAGGATCTCACAACACACTTTCTGATCATCAACAACCATGTATATTGTGAATATATCACAATCATAGCAGACACAGCGAGAAACACCAATGTCTACCCACCAACCATCTAATCCACCAAAAAGTGAATCTCAGTAATCATAGCCATTAGAGTCTTCTTATTCAGGTTTGCCTGCGGTGCAGGGCCTTACCTGTTCCTACACTTTCGTGTCATATGATCTGGTTTTTCACAGTTGTAACATAGAAACAACTGTCCAGAATCACTCTTTTGGGTTGGTTGCTGTTATCCTTTATGGTTTCCTTGCGGATTCCCATTCTATTCTATACTGACTGGTCGTGGAAGCTTATTGATGTTAAAGATGTTCATATGTTTGAGAATTCATATTTTATCGTATAGAAAAATATACGTAAACTCAGAGACTAACGTAAGTGAATCTCATAAAATATTATTTTCTGCATTTTCGAAAAATTCAGCATGTTCTTTTGGTTTGGCTCAAGGAGTCACAATTTACATGCTGTCCTCCATATTAGGCTACAATGCAGTCTAACTCATGTAGAAATATTGAATACATATGTATGCAACAAAGATGTTCTATATTCTATCTTTTCACTTGTATGCATATAAACTATGTCAATTTATTTGATGCAAAAAACTTATTCATCCAATTAATGTCGATTCTTAAGGACATTATCAAATAACATACACATTCTATTAATGTCAAAAAATTTAGTGACATTTCCAAATAATATATGTGTTCTATTAATGTTAATTTTAATAACATTTTTATATAATCATATGTATTTCAGTAATGCCAAAATTTTGATGACATTTTCAACATAATTATGCACTTAAATAATGTTAATTTATAATAAAAACATTTTCACTATTTGCATTCAAATAGTGCCTCCTCTAATGACACTTTCAAAATAAAACTCATTAAATCATATGATTTAGCTCAAAATAGATCTGAAATAATCAGCTGAAAAGAAAGGCGAAAACATAGCCTGAGCATGTAGATCCATGGTCCACAGTTCAGATTTCATTGCGTTCAATCGTTGCAAAGTGATTTCAGTCGTTCGATATGCCTGGCCGCGGCGATGATGCGGTATCCAGCAGCAGCGAGATCTGTTACAATGGCTGATGACGCGCCAATGATCATCACGACTGTTCCATCCAGATCATTTTAGCGTCCTCCCATTGATTAATTGTCTGTAGGGTAGCAACCGCCTCCATCTAGGACTGCAACGAAGCCATTGTTTCTTTTCGTCTTCAAATTGTTGGAAAACAATGGCTGAGTCGCGGAGCAGGTCGCTTTCTTGAAGACGATTCGGCGATCTGGTCGGTGGTGCAAAACCAGTTCGTACTTTCGCCGCCGTCTCTAGGATAAAACAGCCTCTCTGAAATTAATAACTGATTTGCTTTGCACTAACAAATCAGTGCAGATTTACATTTTTTTGAATTTAACTGCTCGAAAATTTTAAAGGCGGTGGAAGAGAAAAAAGAAAAAACATTTTTTTTTTAATCTATATTAATCTCGTCTAATCTGAAGATAATAATATATAGACGAGGATTATGTTATTCGAAAATACTGGTCAGTGGAGGAAAATAGGATCTGCGAAATACTTGGTCAAAAATTTACCGTTTCAAATTAAATTTGGTTTAGAAATATTTTCCGTAATTAAAAAACAAAGCATGTATTGGGAGCCCCAAGGCCCCATCAAAGCTTCTTAGAAACAAGTATAAATACTTGTTTCTTTCATATAATCCCATGATGTGGGACTATTCATATTAAGGAGCCACTTATACACTTATTCAAATATTTTAATAATTCACACAAATTTCCAACATTCTCTATCTTTAATGTTTGTTCAAATTTGGTTTGAAGTTTACATCGTATGTGACTTCTTTGTCACTGTAGTTGCATGCTGTTAGGATGGCTGTATAATTCAGGTTCTGAAAATGCTGAAGCTTTACAGCGATCATAAAGAGGATTCTAAAGTCAAGATTATAATCATGAAGATCTGGTTCATTTCAATTCTTTATTCACAAAATTTATCTTTCCAGTTATTGTACGTCTTAGCTTGGGATCCCATAACATAATATATTACTGACTGATGCATTGCATCAAGGGAGAAGATAGAGCTTTTTGCACTGGAGGGGACATAACAGCTTTTGTGCTATTAGAAAAGGTCCTTCTACATTCAACATCATTTAATTTAAGGCTTTTCATTTATAACCACCCGTGGTCTGATCATACTCAATGAATTTTTTAAATAACTTGGAAATGTTGCAGGAACTAAATCTTACTGTTTTTTTTTTTTTTTTTTTTTTTTTTTTTTTTTTTTTTTTTTTTTTTTTTTTTGAACGAGTATATCTAAATTATATAATAGCAACTTATGGAATGCCACAGGTTTGCACGATTCACATATACTATTTTCTATATGTATCTTGTGAGATATAAGTAATTTTGAGTTGTTTTTCTTTAAGGTTTCTTTTCTCAATGGTATTGTAATGGGAGGTGGGGCTGCAGTTTCCATACCTGGAAGGTTTCAAGTTGTCACAACGAAAACTGTAATTTATCTTGGTCATATTACATATAAATAGTCTAGCTGTGTATTATATTTCAAAACAAGCCATTATATTGTCTTATTGTAGTTGTTTGCAATGCCTGAAATATTGTTTGGCTTGTATTCAGATATTGGTTCATCTTATTTCCTACCGAGAACCCCCAGATATTTTGGTATGCCACATTTTCAAGTGTGTGGAACTCCTGATTCAGCGTTAGGATGAAATGATCCATTCTGGACATCTACCATAGCCTTAGAAAGGAATCATTATCTGCTTTGCATAGACAATCAAGTATGAACAGTTTGGATCTTTGTGGAGTTAAATCGCTGATAATGTCATCCATTACTTCCCAGCGCAAGAATGTTATGTGCACTGTCTAAATACAGTTTGTAAAAATATTTTTCCTGTTATAATTAAAACATTGATTGCATCATGTAGTAGAGATAGGAACTTCCGCACTTTGATAGCATATTTTAATATAAATTAATGATATTTCTGTTTTGGATATAAGAAACGGCAAAGCTATTGAACACCACTCGGCATAGTTCATCAGTAGCTTTTACAACTACAAGCAAAACAAGAAGTATTCACTTTTAGGCTCATTCCATGTTAATGCAAGTCTTCCATTTTTCATGAAGCCTTTTTTGTAAACTCTATTTGACCCAAATAAATGTTATTTGCTGCAGAGGCCAAGGGGATCTCGAACTGTGTACCTTTAGCTCGTATACTATCACCTACAAGGGTGCTTTCAGTGCAAGTAAGTCGATGTGAGACGATGCATGAACTCTGTTTTTACCTGTTTGCACATGCTGTAATTCCGATTTTATTTGGAGTCATATGCACAACGAAGGTTGAAAATTTTCTCACCAGTCTGGAGTTTGGGTGGTTATTTCTTATGGAGGTGCTCCAATTAACCAGTAGGTATTGTCATACATCATTAATCTTGATAATATGGTTGCTTTCATGTTTTCTTCTATTTTATCCATGCACATCAATCCTTAATTTTTTTTTTTTTTTTTTTTTTAACGCTATATAGCTTAAATTCCATCACATTTCATGCATGGTTTGCCTTTAATATTTGTCACTATAATGAAATATAGATACTGGCAGCCAATTTTTTATTTTAACTAAATAATTACTCTTCTTCCATTTTCTCTATTGCATATGGACCTGAAACAGTTTATTTGAAATCAATGCAGTTCACATGTCTATTCAACTTCCGTTCTTTTTTTGGTCAATATCCTATCTTCCATGCATCCATATGCATAATACTAGTATACCAAGTCTTTGTGTTCAATAAACATGTTTGACTTGGTAGTCATGGGAACTCGAAAGAGGAGTTGATATTCATTTGGAAACACTCTAGCTAGTCAGATTAATTGTAATTTCTACAGCACTCTTGATTACTTACAATGTTATTCAACAGTCTATAGGACCTCGCAACATAACTAATACTGTCTTAAAATTTGCTAGATTTGTTGCATGAAAAAATGCTTTTCTTTTTAATTTATTTTTCATTATGCAATGGGAATAATATCTTAATTGATTTTTCATTTTGCATAAAGTTTATACATGTAGCTTATTCCTATTATATGCTTTGTAGTGTCGGTTTTGCATACCGAAGTTGTATGGTACAACCATTTCCACTAGGTGTTCATATTAGACACTTGGCTTGACTCCAAATTTGAAATATATTTATTATTTATGGATTCCTCTTTTTGGAGTATTTTTTGTATTGAGGAAATCGATAAATAACTACCGTCTAGATTTCAGTTCTGTAGTTGCAAGGCTTTAATTTCCTATTCTCCTGTGTGATTTTAGTAATTTAAAAATAAATGGGAATCTTACTAAGTTAAATCTTTGTCTTCTGTTAAATTTGGACAATAATTCTTTTCCTTTTTGGGCCAACGTAAAAATAAGTTTTTCTTACATGTTGAATTCAAGATTTAGTATATGTAGATGCAAAACGTGTGGTTCCTACCTTTTATGTTATATGTACTACATCTTAAAATTTTCTTTTTTTCTGTATGTTCAAGCCTGCTTATATTTGTTACTGTAACACCGTTTCTTTTAAGGATTTAGAGATATTTTTTTCTTCTGGTGTAACTAAAACTACCAATATTACTACTACTACAGCTACCACCATCGTTTCTATTACAGTAGTGGTCGTGCCGTCACCATTATCACCAAGACAATGACCATGATGACCACTTTGACTGCTGGTGCTATTTTTTTTATAGCTATACGTGCCAAAATAAAGGGAAAATTTATTGGTGTACTAACGTTTTAACTTTCAGTTTTAATGATGAATCCTTCGAGACAATGTTCCTGTCATAGCACTCATATTGCTATTTGTTATAGTATTTTTGTTAACAAGCTTGATGTTGCAAGGGAAAACTGGAATAGAAAGTTGTTAAATGTGTATATTTGTATATAATCGATGACTCCTTCGTCAAGCGTAGATTTTGACATGAATAGCTTGATAAAATCATTTAATTCATTGTAAATTATAGAAGGAAGATGAATCTCACCTATCGGAACTGAAAACTAGAGACATGGTTACAATTCTTTTGTAGGACATCGGCATAGCCCGGGCATGGAACATGCACTGTAGATGCTTATTTCTTCCATTTTATCAATATATGATGTTTGCCAGTATTAAATTTCATAAAGGCTTGAACTCATTGTATGTAAACAACTCTTGTTTTTTTGTCAGTTCTTATTTAACAACTTAGTTAGGATTAGTCTAAAGGTATACATTAACATGTTTTTTCTACGATAAGATTTTGTTTTAATAACAAGATGAAAATGTTAAAGGCGACTGTTTTCTGAAAGTAAAGTTTGATATCTATAACAATGTGAAAAATATATAATTTATCAAATTTCTTCATTTCTTTCGAAAGAATAAATTTATTTCTATCTAGTTCTATGTAATGCTAATATGATTTTTAAATTAATTGTTATTATTTACTTTGATATTTAAGATAATTGGTGGTCCGCATCCCACTTCCTCTAGACCTCATATCCATATCAAATACTTTTTATAAGAATTTTCCTTTGTATAATAGATGTTCATATTTGATAACGAGTTCAATCTATTATATTGCACAAGTGAGAATTACATGAACTTGAGTTACTTGGCGGTAGCCTCATGGTCAGTATTATGCTATATAAATGATTTTTGTTCCATATTCTAATCGGCTTTACACGTGGTCTGTTTTGGATGGTCATTAGTATGATTTGGCAGGTTTATTACTTCTTTCTTTGTAGTTGGTTTGGAGGCTGGCTGAAATCCAATCATACATGGATATGGTGGAATAGTTTGTAAGGTAATGTCCAATATGAGAAAATGGAATCCTATAATGAATTGCTTGATAAAAACATGCTTTGGCCATATGCCCAAAATGTTCGGTGATTGGCTGTTGTAAATTTTGAAGAATACATGCACATGTATGTGACCAACTTTCCACATAATTGCACCTATTATCATTAGTTACACACACACAAACACATATATATATATATATGTATATATATATATATATATGTATATATATATATATATATATATATATATATATATATGTGTGTGTGTGTGTGTGTGTGTGTGTTTTGTGTTTGTATGTATACATGAGATACGATCAAGAGCACCTTTTTAGCTCCTTACTACTTGGTTTGCAGCTGGGTAGTCAGATTTGCTCATAATATTACATATTTGTAATTTTTTAATTATTCTTAGCTGGTTATGAGGCATTCGTACTGCGAGATTATTTTTGAAAAAAAAAATATTTGGGCAGAGCTAAATGTATGTAAAGTATTTACCTTAAAAAACACTTCATTGTAGCAGTAGTTAAAAAATCATAGATTTTTTTGGGGGTACATGAATTTTGATTGCTTAATAAAAAGCTTTGTATCATTAGATGTATTTTGGCCTTATTTTTGTAACTTATCATATGTCTCTACGAATATTTATTTAATGCATCATCCGTTTGGTCAAAAAAAGGCAAAATAAGTGTTTATGTTAAATGCAGGCCTTAATGGACGCTTTGGATATTCGTACAAGACACTGAAGAATGTGCAAAAAATTTGGAGTGGATGATCTAGAATAGTTAGGTTAACTGTAAGTTAATTTTTTTTAGTGTTATTCGCAATTAATTTTTGTATAGGTTATGTTGTAATATTTGAATACATGACATTGCATTAAGTTTATATTTGTTTGTCAATGCATTTGTCAATCTTGTATAATATTTATTTGATTGTTGTTTGTTCAGTATATGATATGGTTTTATTGTTTGTTCGATATTTTTTTTAGCGGTAAGCATTTATTAAAATTTAATTTATATTGATACCTTTTCAGGTATTAAAACAAACTGAAAAGGTATCATTTCCTTCCTTTCTTTTTTTTTTTTTTTTTTTTTTTTTTTTTTTTTTTTTGCTTTATGTGGAATTTTCATTGGTTGTTTTTACTAATTAACAACCGGTGCTGTATTTCCATCTTTTGCATTGGTTGTAGAAAACAACCAAAGCAAAAATAAGTTTTCTTTAAGCAACAAAGCATTTTTTGTGTTGTTTTTTTTTAAAAGGCTATGCAAAAAACTCATTATTTGCATTGGCTGTTACTGATAATCGGTGCAAAAGAAAAAAGGTTCTTCCATCGCCTGCATTTGCAACGGTTGTAGAATCAGAGCAATAAGGGGCAAACAACGGGTGCAAATGACATGTTTTGTAGTAGTGTTGTAAAACTCGCACCACCATAGAAAAGACGTCCTCCAACATGCCATACGCAGGTCATGGCCCTGTTAGGATGCAATTTACGATTTTTGTGGAATCGCGCCAGATTTTGAAGGTAGTTCCTATTTTTCAATGAGAAATAAAACGATAATCTCGAATCCACCAATCGTTGCATGTAGCTTTGGAAATATCGAGCCCTAGGTCTTAGGAAATACGTGGTCATGACCGATATAGCGATCATGCATTTGAATTTGGTATAAGCTTGAAAAGGAAGAAAATCTAATAAATTAGAAACTAATTTTGTGATCTTTCGTGGTCTAGATCAACGAGAATTAATTTTTGAAGATGGATGTAGAATAGGCCATGAAGATACGAAGGATATGGTGGCTACAGTAGGTGGATAATGAAGTGATTAGGGTTATTGAGTGATTAGAGGGGCATTTATAACCACATAAGGCCCAATTGCCGAAAATTGTGTGTTCAGAACACACGCTTTTAAAGATTGCACGGCCAAACGGTACATCTGTTTGATACAAAACTTGACAGCATGAACCACTTTTTATTGAGATTCCAAAATTATAAATTTTGTCAAAATCCGACCCTGAGCCCGAACGACAATTTTTCGTGCGTATTTCGAAACATTTTTGCCCTTGGTGCATCAAATCTTGAAATATAATGATCCATACACTTTCTCTTCACGTAACAAACTATCCAAATTCAATGGAAATGGTCTTGCGTCCTGATTCGACCATTTATGAGAAATATCACTTTGGAGCTATTAGATGTTTGGCGATTAATATTTAATAAAAATTATTTAAATAATCAATCGTCAAAATGTAGGTTGTTACATTATTCCCTCCTTAAAGGATTTTTTTCCCGAAATTCTCAAGAATTGAACAACAAAACCCCACACTCCTACATAAATGACAACCCAACACAAATTGTCGCTCGGCGCTTTCACGCATAAATGACTACCTAAGACCAACCGTCATTCATTGCTTTTAAAAAAATAACTTCCAGTAGCAGTCACTACATGTGAATAGACTCGGAATATGGCGCAAAGCCATAATTCCCATTCCCATGTACAATCACCTTCAAAATTTCGAGATCTATCTAACTAAGCCACAACACCCACATTGTTCGCTTCTTTCCAAACGAACAAGCAACGGATGATATAAGTGATGAGATCTTAGTTGCAAGACAACTCAATTAAGAAATTACTCTCCTAATGCTGGCTTAGTTCACCAAAAAGTACTCTGACAACATCTCATCTGCGCAATTCGATCTGAGAAACTATACCTCGCCAAATCTGGCTCAATCCAGCAAAAGGGAATAAAAGCCCCAAAGCGACCTCCTATATCTAGGGCATTAAATCACCAAAAATGCACCTAGAGAGGAACCTGGACTCAAAACAACCCATGTTGCCAAGTCATGTATGGAAACAAAGAGACAAAAAGTCAAGGTTATCCCGCATGCCAAACAACCATAGAAGTATAAGCAACCATGTGAATATTAACAATTAGACAAACATATAAAAATAATCATGAAAGCACAATCAATCAAACATACATGGAAAAACAACTACAATCAACAAGATAACACGAAAGTCTATCCTAGCATACATGATACTGTCCTACCGATAAAGACATTGAATATGACATCTAATTTATAAATGACTCGACAAACCTGGTTGTCATCCCATCGTGAATAACAATCTAACTTCTCGCATCGACGAATCAGATATGACTCGAGTGTTAATGTGCTATTCTCCACTCCTTGGCGACCTATAGATGGAAAAATCGACGATTGTTTCCGCATCCTTTCCTAATTTTCGGGTTATTACAGAGAACTACTCGACGCTTCCTACTTAGCATTAACCAACTGATCATCCATCCATCTTGATATGAATGGTTAATCACTCTCTTTAACGATGCTGGGAACAACAACACCTCTTCAATACGGAATCAACCCTCATGGAAAAATCTGTATAATAATTATTTAAAACCCGAAGCCATGACCAGCAATAAAAGTGAGCAACACCCACTAGTGGTATAATGCTCCTAAACTAGTACATCTTTGGCACAACAATAACATTTGGAGGCGAGGAATCGAACCACCAACCCTGGCGAAGGTCAAGACTACATTCAAAGAGAGGTAATTTTCTAGATCTGGTCTATTCAACTTTCTTCCTCTTTCTTCCCTTTTTCTTTTAGTAAAATTATGAATCCGTGGTTGTTAGGTTCTTAATCCAATTAGGGAAAAACCATGGAATGCTAGATCTGGACCAGATCCAGGATTTGGAAAGCAAATGAGGTGAGTTGATTTAAGTTATATCATTTTTGATAATGATATATTATCATTTAACACTTCCCATTATTACACAATGTGAATTTGCTAGAATAATTAAAAAGCATTGAAATGTTATATATGACATGTTGAAATATGATATGTTGAAATGTTTAAACATATGTTAAAAAGATTAAAGTGACGAACATGACATGTTGGAATATTAATATGTTAAGTTATTAATATGTTGGAAAATTCATATGTTGAAATATAAACTTTTCAAAATATGTGTAGCGATTATTGTTGTTTCAATTTCATGTTAACTTGTGACATTTATGTACTTAGACCATTAACGGTAGAAATTGAGAAAATTATATGTTAGTTTGTTGATTTGAACAATTACGTGATTAAACGATATCATGTTAGAATAGAACTTATTGTATGTTTGAAAGAACATGCGACATAAAATGGGTTTAATATGATGACATGTAAAATATAGGAAATTTACAGTAAATAGTAAACTGTAACCGCGCTTAGACACGAGGTTAGATTACACTTGTGGTAGAAGTCTTCCCGGAACCACCCGACATATCCAGCATCCACAAGTAGAAAATCTAATGTGAGGGGTCTAAGTGCATAAATAAAACATGTAGTGGTGCTAAGGCATGAGGATAAGTCAACTTGTGGTAGAAGTCTGCCCGGAACTGCACGGCAAATCCAGCATCCACAAGTGTAGGCTTAATGTGAGAGGTCTAATGCACATATATATGTATAGCAGGAATGATAAAAAAAAATTAATTGTAATTAATGGAAATAAATGGAATTGAATGAAAGATAATTACATCAGTAAAGGAATGGGAATGAAGGGGAATGATAATAAGCTATTATAAATAAATTACATTAATGAGAGTGTTATATAATAGGTAGACTTGTCATAGGGACAAGTGGATATTATAACTTAGGTTATAATAAACTAGTGAGAAAATGAGATAACTTGTGTAATGAGAAAAATGGTACTTAATTGTAAATTAAGTAATCAACAAATGGGGGAAAATTTATGAAATGAAAGAAGTTGTACTTAATTATAAATTAAGTAATTTGAAAACTTGGAAATCTGAAATATGCTGATAAGAATAACATGTTAAGGCTTGTCCTAGGGACAAGAGGAAATTATAACATAGGTTATAATAAATGGAAAGGAGACTTATTAGTAAACCTTAGTTAAGAGAACTAAGTTAATAAGTAAACAATGATAAGTTTTAGTGACAGTATAAGATGGAATTATGATTAAATAAGAAAGAATGAGGCAACTTATGAAATGAAATAAGTTATATTTAATCATAAATGATAGGTGACATGTTAAATAGAAAACATGTGAATTGAGATATACTTAAGTACGTATTAAGTAGAACATGTTATTGTAACCTTGAAATCAAACAAGAATATAAAGGGATTGTGTATTACAGACCTTAGATCATAATCTAGAGAATAACATGTTGTGGGATTATTAATAAACTTAAATGGGTTAAGTTATATGACATAAATTAATAAGCAAGTGGAACTTGGTAACTTGAATAAGAAGTCAATGTGAATGGAAATAACCAAATTAAATGGAAACCTGATGAGGTAAAGCAAGCGCATAAAGGAATGTTTAGACATAGGGTCGAATAACATATTAAAATCACTACAAGAAAAACGATTTTTTGTTGCAAAAATCAGTGGCGTTTATTATCAAATGCAAGCAAAAGTGTTATCATGACTAATGTAAGCGCGACTTTCGCCTCTTCGTAAACACAAGGCTGCATGTCCAAGGAGAAACGTAACCGACCTATTCTCTTTTCCTATTCCTTCATACTTAACATCTTTTAAGTTTTAACCCTCGTTCACTTTTCTTTCTTTTTCTGGAAAAAAACCCTAGCTTTTTACCCCTTTCAATCTCCCGCTTGTTATTTCTCAGTTTAATTCAAATTTGAAAAAACTATCTTGTTCAACATTGGAAAGGATACCAGTAGAGGCGGTTCATCTCAGCAATGCTAGAAAGCTATTCGATTCAATTCCTAATCATATTCAAGATTGTGAAATCGGTAAAGCTAGAAAGGTATAAAACCAAACTTGATTTATCTAATTTTGTTTGGATCCTATCGTTTAGGGTTTTGAACAGTTAAAGTTTGCTGAGTGTTGAGTTCTGCAACCACAAACCAAGTAGTTGATTTATGCGAACAGTGTTTGTAAATAGGGTTTATATCTGGGTTTTTAAGTTACTTTTGAGCTTTAGGTTTTGACAGTATACCAGATTTAATTACTTCTGAATCGAATGGGTTTTTAACTCTGGGTTTTGACAGTATACTCGAAAAAATTACCAAATAGTGTTGATTTCTAGTGTTTGCATCTGCATCGAATGGGTTTTGAACCTGTTTTGTACATATATGTTGATTCCCTGAACTATAGTCTATACTGATTGGAATTTAATTTGAACATTGATTTTAAATGTTTACATGTTCATTTAAATTGCTTGATTGAGTACTTGCAGCAAACATATTACATTGATATACATATATGTATGTATGTATGTGTGTGTGTGTATATATATATATAGGAACCTTGCAATGCATGAATTATATATGTGAGTTACTCAGTATACAAAATTGTGTAGCTTATGATTTGGGAGTTTATGAATTTTGCAATATGTGATATTATGCAAGTATATCAGAATGTGTTTATGTATGCTAATTTAATCTGTTTTCTTTAGTCTGATTTGCATGTATACGAGTATACATGAATACTGAAATTGTGCAGTATAAAAGAGTGACACTTAACTGATACATTTCATACAAAATTTCTCTGTAGGCTCAGGAGAACCCAAAGGGACAAAGACAATTTGTTTTGGGCTCTTGTCTCATTAATATCAATAATCGAGATTGCAAAATTTGTGTTAGGCTCTTGTCCCATTAATATCAATAATCGAGATTGCAAAATTTGTGTTAGGCCATCAACGTTCAAGTTGAACCGAAATCGTATTTGCAGTCTCGATGTTGATATTATGAGGGAGAAACGTGAATTAATGTGGGAAACTGAACAGAGAAACAGGCTCAAACAGGTATACCTACATTGCAATCAGAATGTGTTTATGTATGTTAATTTAATTTATTTTATTCCATTTGATTTGCATGTATAGGAGTATATATACGTGAACAATGAAATATGCCATATATCTGTTGCGGTTGAACATGTGAATCCAGGTGCCCCCCCTACATATATATGCAAGGTTTTCAAAATGGGATTTAAATCGTAAAGTTTATATTTCAAATCGAAACTGATTTTAAATCATATGTCATGATTTCCGAATATCATTACTTATGGGTTTCATATGCACTTTGAATTTGATTTAGATGTTTGATTTCTACAATTAAATTTAAAACTCAAAATTTTCCCCCCAATTTCATTCTTATTTTGTTTTAAAAGCATTGTCAAGTGATTGTGAATCTAAACAAGTATATTACATATGATAGTTTAAGTTGAATGTGTTTTTTTATAACTAAGTTTGAATCGTAATGTAAAAATCGAGTCGTAAACGGAGAGATTTAGGTTGGATCGGGATTCAAATCGCAAGATTTTAGGATTTTTGACAATAATGTGTGTGTGTGTGTGTGTGAGTATATATACATACATACACACACAATGATATACATTAGCACATGTATATATATAACATATAATGATTATGAGCATACAGACATAGATAGTGCAGGTGAAACTATGTTTTATATCTATGCAGAATGAGCACATATGTTTATGAGTGGTGTATATATCAAGTGTGTGTGAACATTTCGAGAAATCTCATAAATATGAGCAAGTTAATTTTGTGGCCCAAGAGGTCTAATTTATATGAGCTGACAACGAATCTGTCTTGCGAGTTACTAAATTAAGTTAATATGACTTGGGAGTTACTAAATTAAGTTAGTTTGACTTGAGAGTTACTAATTTAAGTTAATTTGACTTGTGAGTTACTAAATTAAGTTAAGTGACTACGTAAATTCAGTTTATCTTGGAGGTAAGAGAGGTATTGATCTCCTATCAATGGATCGACAATTAATTTGAAACGAAATACTTACATGGTAGGATCTCCTATCATAGTTCATTGTTAGTGTATAGTAGTGCTATCAGAAGAGATCCATGTCGGCTGGTGTTTAGTATTTTTAGGATATTACGACTTGTTTCCATGAAGGTGGAACATTCCAGTTATTAAGAAGCAAATCACGAGTTCTAAGCGTATACTTGGAGGTAAGAGAGGTATTGTTCTAGCTTTCTGTGGTCTGGTTGAGGAAACACTCTAGAATGGTGAACATTTTAAAATATTTTTTCAGTCATTAAAGAGCTTCAAAATTCGATAAATCAGATCCCATATACATATAACTCATGATTTAGGACTTATTAAAACGTGAATGTTCCATCTTCATGAAATTTGGTCGCAGCATCTTAAAATTACTGAACATCCAGTCACCATGGTTCTGAAATTTACTTTCTGGCAGTACTACTTAACCGTGTCAGGATCTTCAAAAGTTTGTGTTGGCTAATGAATGGTACATTAGTTAACATACCTATTTTCTATGCATAGGCAGATCACTCAAGGGTTATGTAATGGTACAAGGATTATGTAACATTCTGATACATTTCATACAAAATTTCCATGTATGCTCTGGAGAAGCGCTATGTTACGTAGGGGACAAGGACAATTAGTTTTATGCTCTTCCCCCATCAATATTAATAGTTGAGATTGCAAGTTTTCATATTAGGCCATCAATGACGAAGTTGAACCTGAACCGTATTTGTAATCTCGATTATTAAAATTGTTGAGGCTAGAGGAACTTAAATTGATGTGGGAAACTGAACAGAGATCCGGTCAACCATAATTGATGTTATAGAAGAAATGATTATACCGTACAATGGGAGCTTGAGATTCGGTCTTACATTTGTTCGGACAATTATGTCTCTTCTTATCTGAATATGCATGTAGTTCAAAAGGCTCTTCAAGTTTGTCGCATTGCTCGGAACTCTACAGGCATGCCTATTACTTACAAAAAGTTCGTCTATTTTGTTAATTTACCATTTTTATATGTCTTAACAAATTTTGATTGCTTATAGTACCTATTACTTACGAACTCTACAAGCGTGCTCTTGGATTTTTCTACGAGTAAACTGATATGATATGATTTCTTATTGCTGCATGTTAGCACATTTTATCCTAAAACTAATCCCATGTCACTGCTGTTTAAACTGGTTTGCGTTCTGTTATATTATGCAGATTAGCAAAGCCAAGAATATCTGCGAGAGCATGATTGCATGTGCATGTTAGGCCATCAACGTAAATAATAGGAGGTAGGAAAACAAGTAAACCTTAGGTATATCTAGGGTAATTCGAATCCCATATACATATATATACATGTTGTGTGTGTGTGTGTGTGTAATATATGTGTGTATGTATGCATATGTTTCAGCTAAGATCGTAGATCATGGAGAGAAATAACATGGCTATTTACGTGTACAGTTGACATGCTGAAATTGATCAATAAACATGGTTGAGTGATGCTAAAGGGTTATGTCTATATATATCTGCTCAGATTATAAAAATGGATCTTAAGGCAAGAAGTTTGCAACCAAGTGTTAAAGCTGTATTGTTGACAAAGCTGAGAGAGTACAAGTCCGATTTGCATAATCTGAAAGTTGAAGTTAAGAAAATTTCTTCAAGTAATTTGGATAAAGCTACTCGAGAGGCAGGATTGGCAGATACTTTAGCAGTATTGATTTGGAACTTTTTAGTTATGTTATGCATTTTACATTGAATTGTTTATTTGCAATCCTGTTTTACTTAATGTCAAACTTCAAATCAGTATTCATCGTGTTGTTGTAGTCGTTGTTTATGTGAATTGTGCCCTCCCCCCTCCCAACATGCACCCACACAAACTGTAACAACCCGAAAATCTGGGCCAGTTTAAATTTTTTATTTTGGCAATTTTAGCGAATTTTGAATATTTAAAATGGATTATTTTAAATAATATCGACGGGAGAAATTTATTTTGAATATATTTAGAACGTATATATTATATACGTCGTCGTTAGAATATAAATAATTATATATAATTATAAATAGAATTGAAAATGGCGCGGTAGTTCGATAATTCGATTTCAAACTTCAATTGAATGTACCGGGTGCAAAACAATCCGGATTTTGGTGAAACCGAAAACAATGGAATCTAATTGTGAATATCTTTCTAACGAATCCGAAAAATCAAAATTTCATAGCGGGAATTAAAAGATATGTCCAGTTGAAAATTCTGAATAGTCGCTATGGAATTCGGGCCCTTAAAAATGGACATTTTGCAAATGACCTCGGATTTCGACGAAACCACTTTTGTTGGGTCCGTGATGTCAAATTATTGCTAGGTTTCAAATTTCATAATTTTTCGAATCAATATGTGAGCGTGGCAAAGGAAAACGCGTTTGACGAGTTTCAGTTGATTTTAATCGACTGGAAAATGGCCATTTTTCCAACGGTCTCAGAATTCGACGAAACTAGTTTTGTTAGGACCGTATCGTCAATACGAAGCTAGAAAATATTTTTCAGCAATTTTTCTAGTTAGTATGTGACCCCAGTGATTTGAAATGTACGTTTAAAATTCAATATAGTGATTTAAATGTAAATTTAACAGAAACTGATCAAAACGATTGAATTGTCCTACGTGACATATCCCATTGTGTTCGGAATGGGGGTAATTAGCTATGGACGACAGGCGGTGGGTCTCGTTTCAAAGTCGAAAATAAAAGTTGCTTTTTAAAATTAAAATAAATAAATAATATATATAACTCTCTCCACTCTCTCTCTCCCCTCACTTCTTCCCCGTCACTTTTCAGAAAGAAAAAGAAATAAAAAAAAACCAATCGACGTTGCCCTTCCCCCGCCACCCTTGAAGCCGCCGCCACCCTCCACTCGTCAGCCTTCCCCCTCGCGTGAGCCCAAGAACCCCCAAACCCCCTCCGAATCGAGGAGATAAGCCGCGCCCCATCCCTAAGCCGCACCTCGACCACCGCAGCCTCCCCTCACCGCCAGCGCCGCCTGCTCCACCTCCCACGAGCGCCGTTCTTTCCCCCACCAGCGGCAAAGACCCAATCCCCTCAATGAATGTGAGTTTTAATTTGTTTCCATTTAGTTTTATTATTAAATCCAAATTTAATTTCTTTTATTTTCAGTTTTTTTTGTTATATGAGTTAAGAAAAAGGCGAGATTTTTAGTATGTAAAAGGCGAGATTTTTAAAATAGAAAAGGCGATATTTTGCATATGGAAAAGGCGATATTTTTCATATCGAAAAGGCTATATCTTTATACGATGAAGAGTTATATTTTTATAACATGAAAGTTGACATTTTTAATTAGAAAAGATGATATTTTTAATCAAGGAAAAACAAGATTTTTATGATGTCTTCATTTGGGTAAAGATGCGATCTTTATAAGGTTACCATTAGAATAAAAATGTGATATTTATATATTGAACATCGAAGTAAAAATGTGATTTTTATAAATTGAATAGCAAGGTAAAAATGTGATTTTTATATATTGAATAGCGGAGTAAAAATTCGATTTTTACATATGTAGAGAATACGGGTGAAGAAAGTGATAAGAGACGAGAACAGTGAAGATTTCCTGCATTAGAAGTGCCGTGGAGTTGGATAGCTATTGGTGAGAACTTCTCACTCTAAATTCTCTTTTTCTAGTTATATATATATACTAGGATGCAGACGGTGTTTAGTAGCACCCGACACCCGTCATCCACAGACCATGGATGGCTTGTTTGTTAAATTGTTTGATTGTGTAGTTGGTTAGAATATTTGGTTTGAATTGAATTGTTTGGTGAAATGAAATTGATTTGATTGATGTGTGAATGGCGGGGGCCTTCACTAGACCGGGGATAAGGCTAGGCCTCGTCCCGTTTCTAGTATCGTGCCGTTATGCCGCCGAAATTTTCTAAAATATGTTAGAAAAATAAAAATATCATTTTTATTGTGTAAATGAAATGAATAGAAATTCATGTGTTAAAATAAAATAAAATATATTATCGTTAAAAATATAATTTTTAACGTGAAAGTGAATAAATAAATATTTATAAACAAATCAGCCGATTTGTTTATATGCACTGATTTGACTGATATTGATCGGGTCGATAAATTTTACACATCGCCCAACTGCACAAATAAAAATCTGTGTTTGTTGATTTGAAACCCCACACGGGTGTTGGGATGATATTTGGATACACTAATCCCAATTGCTTAATTGTATGTCGATCGATTGGTCGACAGGCTGTGTAAGCGTCGATTGTTTATATTTGATGCTTATGCAGTTGTGTGGTACACTTTGGTTGATGATTGATTATTTTTCAATGCTATTATATACATGTGTTGTATGGAATCCATATAATTAACATTATATGGTGATTGATTGGGCCTCATTCCAATCGGGAAAATAATGAATATTATAAAAGAAAATTCATGTGTTGAATATAAAAAATAGTCATGTGTTGACGATGTTCATGTGTTGAGTGAAATATTTTATACAATGAAATTTACATCTTTATCATATTTAAAATTAGAACTACTTCCCAGTAGAAGTCTAATTAAAATCAAACGATAGATACCATAGTTTTATAAAATATTTTACATAACAAAAATAGTGATGTGTTGACAGTACTCATGTGTTGAGATTATTCGTGTGTTGAAAGAAATATAGATTCATGTGTCGAATGGGATAAATATTCATTTGTTGAATATAATAAAGAAGTTTTTTGAAAAATATAAAGCCGTGTTGATTAGAGATGCGTTATTTTGACGCGAACGATATTTATATCGATTTTATTCATTTTATAATGAATATGGAAAGGTGATTTCAAAATCTAATATTTTGAAATGAAATTCAAATTGAATTAGATAAAAACTGAAATTGAAATTTTATTGAATCAATTTGAAATGAATTAGAATCGAACATAAAATGAATTAGAATCGAACATAAAATGAATTCGATTCGAATTGAATAGAAAATGAACTCGATTCGAATTGAGTAGAAAACGAATTAGAATTTGAATTGAATAGAAAGTGAATTTGAATTTGAATTAAATAGAAATGAATTCAAATGAAATTAAATTGAAATTGAATTGAAATCGATTTGAAACGAATTCGAATTGAATCAAATAGAAGGTAAATTCAAATTGAATTAAATTGAAATGAATTCGAATTGAATTGAAATCAAATCGATCTGAAATTGAATATAGTGTTGAAATGGTTTTGAAAACGAATTTAAAACGATTTATAAAATACGTTTTAAAAAGGAAATCGACGAAATATATAATATATATATATATATATTATATATAATGGCCTGAATAGAACGCGCCGCGCCGCGGCAGTTCGTGAATTTCGACCATTGACTTCGAATTGACGTTGCGGGAGATCCGACCGTCGGATTCTCCTAAAACCGGAACCGTTGGGTTTGTATCGAAAAGAGCTTTCCAATGAATATTAGAAATTTGAAATCTAACGGTTGGATTTGGAATTATGTCCAAATCAAATTTGAAAAAGGTCGCTGTAAGTGCAGTTCGATAGCCGTTGATGGAAATCGACTGTACGGGCCTTGATAAAATTATTAAAAATATTAATAATTTGTGTAAAATCATAATATGTGAATTGGAAAGAACTGGGGTGAAAAACTCCAAATTTGAAAGGATAAAAATAGATTTTTATCGAAATGAACTAGTTTTGAACTAGAATTAAAATCAATTTATTTTTGAAATAAATAAATTGAATTTGAAGTGATTTTAAAAATAACCAATATTCCCAATACGTGGATTGGACTGGAGTTGAATCGAAATTATCTTCGGAATATTTCGATGTTGGGTTTCGTGACTATACAAATATTGTTATGGGGATTTGAAAGATATATTTTATATCGTTATTTCCAATACGATATTTGTTGGTTTCAGAATTTGATATTGAATATAAGCCGATATATTTTCTATTCAAAGCCTTGTATTTAATATCAAATGTGATTTGGGTTTATCGTGGATCGTGTTTTAGATGACATTGGTGCTTTAACCCAGTTAAAGACATAATATTGATTTTTGAAAAGATTAAAACTAAGTGGAGTTTTAATGAATCTCTAATTAGATTAAAAATGCGAATTGATAATTTAAATTATCAAATTTGAAAGGTGATCGAGCATGGAGTACCACCAGTTTTGCTCCAAAGCGATAGTTAAATCTTTAATTAGATTTGAACGGGAGATGGTAATTAATTTTACCGATAACACCGTGGTGTTATATATGGAGTATTACCAGCTTTTCTCCATGGGATATATAGGTTGGGATTGGGAAATAAACTAAATAATTACTTCGGTGTGGTTCGTTAATCCCGACTAGTTTGAAATGATATCCAAAGGAGGATTAAAGAATGAATTTAGAAGAATTTATCTTGGATAAAATTAATGGGAACATTTCCCTAAGAATGTGATTTTGTGAATAAAAGAATATTCTGAATTGGAATGAGGCGTTTGTTGTGTTTGTGTAACATTCGTTTATTATATACGTGGGTTATCCAGAAAGGCCGGGTTCATACCCATTCTGAATAACCGATTCGACGAGATGTCGAAGATGAAGACGGTGGACGAAGACCGGAAGTCTTCACATCGTTTGGGTGATTACTGATGATCTTGATTGGGCTGTACACCCAGGATGAGGGAAACAATTGGTGATCGTCCAGACGTACTTGGAGATGGATGGATATGCAAGGAAAGTGCCTCCGGTTTCGTTCAGATCCAGAATGAACTTGTAAATGGATTGTGTGTCTGACAGTGGATTTTATTCTATGTTGATTGATCTCTATTAAATATACATCTGTTTGGCGGCGGAGAATTTATTCTCTTGCTTAACGCCTTTCTCTGAGACGTACGAGCTCAGAGGTTGTATATCGATGGACATCAATCGCATGGAGTGAATTGCCAATGTGGCATGCGTAAGTGGCAATTGATCAAGGCTTCTGTTGAAAAGCAAAGTCTTGTGGTTGATGATCAAAGCACGGCCTGTGTGGCGTAGCTTTGTGTATAACGTGAATTCACGAGCCTCACACCTCGGTATGAGTCAAAAACGGGAGATGGACCGCTGGGAGAGCACGACGTTTCTTTCTAGCTAGGGTGGTGTCAGTGACCTACCAGCCCTGACATTTATATACTTTTCACCTGTGTGGTTGTTGGATACGAGGCGCCTCGGATATAGGTCTGTAAGGACCGGGAAACGTGTGTTCAAGAATTGCCAATCCTCAAAAGTAAGAGAGGACCGGCCCAGCCGATTCCAAGGATCATAGTGGGGTCCTGAGGCATTTGCTAGAGTGTCTCGAACGCGGAGAGGAGCTTGCCCCTTGCCTCGACTCATGATGGAATCCAATTTCCAATACGTGTATTGCGGTTTTAATTGTAGAACTAGTATGGCGACATGATATATGGTACCCATGCCGCCTATGATTGATATTTATGATTGAAATTGTTTTGACACTATATACACCTATGATAGTATCAAATGATTTGTTTTAAACTTACCAGGCATGTTTGGCTATTATAAGGGAAAACCCTATCCTCCGGCTTGCGTTGCATTGTGTGATGGGACCTGGGTCTTATAATAGCTTCATTTTTCTAAAGAGCATTGCGCTTTTTTGTTATATGCACTAGTATTCTTGGGAGGAAACCCGTTCCGTGTTATACGGCGTGGTCCCTTGAATTACTCTCTTTTAAAGTAAAGTTTTAAATAACTGTTTTAGTTCTCACACCAGTCACATTACTGACCTGGAGTTTATTGTTTTAACCTAAACTCTGGGTGCCCCTATTTTCCGCACGGGCAGCTAGTAGTTTTGGTTTTGCAGATTTATATTCACAGGGTCCTGGTTTACAGCTGGAACGATGCTCGGAAAGCTCTGTATCCGTGTATCACTTTCAGTTGTGTTTTGTATATTTTTCCGCTGCTATGTAATTTATTGTAATCTCTGATATTTATCGAATGTAATTTATTCATTTATACTCTGTATATTCTTGTATCTGATGGAATTGTTGTAATAACAATGAAATGTTCTTCCGTTTGCATTCTACTTTGTCTTGTCCTCAATTCTATCCGTGCTTTCCTTCACGGGGAAGTTCGGGTCGTCTCAGGTTTGGTATCAGAGCTTTGGTTTACAGAGCTCGAGAACAAGACACATTAGAACCATACGAAAGAATTCATCAGATATTGGATTAGTAATATCCAATTAGAATGACTCGTTAGAGATAGGATCAGTAGTGTCCTAGAACGAGTGTGAAGAGTATATTTTTCAAATGAAAACAATTTTGTTTTGAAAATTTAAATCTCTTTATACGTATTTGATTATATATTTATTTTGAATATGGATAATCGAGTATATATAGATTTCGCGTATACGCGTCATGAACGTATAGTCGAAGTTTTAATATACTGGATAGATATAGAGTCACATTCTAGACACCCGGGGATAATTCTGGTGATGTGGCCACATCATCAGTATTTATGTTCGTGTTTCGAAGGTGTGATTTTCTATATATTTCCATTAGACTGGTGTGAGAACCAAAACTAATATAGTTAGAACACATTGTTGTGAATTGGCATCAAAAACATGATTTTCTGTATATATATCAAAATTATGAATTTGAAAACTCTAATCTACTAATTGATTGATGTTTGTGTTGTTTGTTTATTTGTTTGATAATTTTGAACCATTTAGCCTAATTGAATCAAATATTGAATTGTATTGAAAATTGGTCGCATTTGCTTGCATATGCATATACTTACATTGAACAGGTCATAGCAAGGAGGCTAGAGCCGAAGAATAAAATTTGTTTGCCCGACAAATAGGTACATGTTTACTACGTAGTTTACTGTTTTGTTTGGGTGATGATGATTTTATGAGCCTATTGGCTAGCCGCTTGGCATTTTCCTTTTCTTTTTGAGATCTGAAGGACCGGGGAAGCTATTTGAAATTCCCCGATGCTCCCGGTGCAGGGGAGGTTATGGCGAATTTTTTCGAAAATTTAGGGTGTTAGCCAAATTTTTGAAATTTTGAAAATTCTCAGAAACTAAAAAATTGGAGAATGCAAGCCAGATCGAACGTAGAGTTGATTGATCAAACCACTTTCGACTTTGTTCCTTTTCGGGGACGAAAAGTTTTAAGTGGGGGAGATTGTAACAACCCGAAAATCTGGGCCAGTTTAAAATTTTTATTTTGGCAATTTTAGCGAATTTTGAATATTTAAAATGGATTATTTTAAATAATATCGACGGGAGAAATTTATTTTGAATATATTTAGAACGTATATATTATATACGTCGTCGTTAGAATATAAATAATTATATATAATTATAAATAGAATTGAAAATGGCGCGGTAGTTCGATAATTCGATTTCAAACTTCAATTGAATGTACCGGGTGCAAAACAATCCGGATTTTGGTGAAACCAAAAATAATGGAATCTAATTGTGAATATCTTTCTAACGAATCCGAAAAATCAAAATTTCATAGCGGGAATTAAAAGATATGTCCAGTTGAAAATTCTGAATAGTCGCTATGGAATTCGGGCCCTTAAAAATGGACATTTTGCAAATGACCTCGGATTTCGACGAAACCACTTTTGTTGGGTCCGTGATGTCAAATTATTGCTAGGTTTCAAATTTCATAATTTTTCGAATCAATATGTGAGCGTGGCAAAGGAAAACGCGTTTGACGAGTTTCAGTTGATTTTAATCGACTGGAAAATGGCCATTTTTCCAACGGTCTCAGAATTCGACGAAACTAGTTTTGTTAGGACCGTATCGTCAATACGAAGCTAGAAAATATTTTTCAGCAATTTTTCTAGTTAGTATGTGACCCCAGTGATTTGAAATGTACGTTTAAAATTCAATATAGTGATTTAAATGTAAATTTAACGGAAACTGATCAAAACGATTGAATTGTCCTACGTGGCATATCCCATTGTGTTCGGAATGGGGGTAATTAGCTATGGACGACAGGCGGTGGGTCTCGTTTCAAAGTCGAAAATAAAAGTTGCTTTTTAAAATTAAAATAAATAAATAATATATATAACTCTCTCCACTCTCTCTCTCCCCTCACTTCTTCCCCGTCACTTTTCAGAAAGAAAAAGAAATAAAAAAAAAACCCAATCGACGTTGCCCTTCCCCTGCCACCCTTGAAGCCGCCGCCACCCTCCACTCGTCAGCCTTCCCCCTCGCGTGAGCCCAAGAACCCCCAAACCCCCTCCGAATCGAGGAGATAAGCCGCGCCCCATCCCTAAGCCGCACCTCGACCACCGCAGCCTCCCTTCACCGCCAGCGCCGCCTGCTCCACCTCCCACGAGCGCCGTTCTCTCCCCCACCAGCGGCAAAGACCCAATCCCCTCAATGAATGTGAGTTTTAATTTGTTTCCATTTAGTTTTATTATTAAATCCAAATTTAGTTTCTTTTATTTTCAGTTTTTTTTGTTATATGAGTTAAGAAAAAGGCGAGATTTTTAGTATGTAAAAGGCGAGATTTTTAAAATAGAAAAGGCGATATTTTGCATATGGAAAAGGCGATATTTTTCATATCGAAAAGGCTATATCTTTATACGATGAAGAGTTATATTTTTATAACATGAAAGTTGACATTTTTAATTAGAAAAGATGATATTTTTAATCAAGGAAAAACAAGATTTTTATGATGTCTTCATTTGGGTAAAGATGCGATCTTTATAAGGTTACCATTAGAATAAAAATGTGATATTTATATATTGAACATCGAAGTAAAAATGTGATTTTTATAAATTGAATAGCAAGGTAAAAATGTGATTTTTATATATTAAATAGCGGAGTAAAAATTCGATTTTTACATATGTAGAGAATACGGGTGAAGAAAGTGATAAGAGACGAGAACAGTGAAGATTTCCTGCATTAGAAGTGCCGTGGAGTTGGATAGCTATTGGTGAGAACTTCTCACTCTAAATTCTCTTTTTCTAGTTATATATATATACTAGGATGCAGACGGTGTTTAGTAGCACCCGACACCCGTCATCCACAGACCATGGATGACTTGTTTGTTAAATTGTTTGATTGTGTAGTTGGTTAGAATATTTGGTTTGAATTGAATTGTTTGGTGAAATGAAATTGATTTGATTGATGTGTGAATGGCGTGGGCCTTCACTAGACCGGGGATAAGGCTAGGCCTCGTCCCGTTTCTAGTATCGTGCCGTTATGCCGCCGAAATTTTCTAAAATATGTTAGAAAAATAAAAATATCATTTTTATTGTGTAAATGAAATGAATAGAAATTCATGTGTTAAAATAAAATAAAATATATTATCGTTAAAAATATAATTTTTAACGTGAAAGTGAATAAATAAATATTTATAAACAAATCAGCCGATTTGTTTATATGCACTGATTTGACTGATATTGATCGGGTCGATAAATTTTACACATCGCCCAACTGCACAAATAAAAATCTGTGTTTGTTGATTTGAAACCCCACACGGGTGTTGGGATGATATTTGGATACACTAATCCCAATTGCTTAATTGTATGTCGATCGATTGGTCGACAGGCTGTGTAAGCGTCGATTGTTTATATTTGATGCTTATTCAGTTGTGTGGTACACTTTGGTTGATGATTGATTATTTTTCAATGCTATTATATACATGTGTTGTATGGAATCCATATAATTAACATTATATGGTGATTGATTGGGCCTCATTCCAATCGGGAAAATAATGAATATTATAAAAGAAAATTCATGTGTTGAATATAAAAAATAGTCATGTGTTGACGATGTTCATGTGTTGAGTGAAATATTTTATACAATGAAATTTACATCTTTATCATATTTAAAATTAGAACTACTTCCCAGTAGAAGTCTAATTAAAATCAAACGATAGATACCATAGTTTTATAAAATATTTTACATAACAAAAATAGTGATGTGTTGACAGTACTCATGTGTTGAGATTATTCGTGTGTTGAAAGAAATATAGATTCATGTGTCGAATGGGATAAATATTCATTTGTTGAATATAATAAAGAAGTTTTTTGAAAATATAAAGCCGTGTTGATTAGAGATGCGTTATTTTGACGCGAACGATATTTATATCGATTTTATTCATTTTATAATGAATATGGAAAGGTGATTTCAAAATCTAATATTTTGAAATGAAATTCAAATTGAATTAGATAAAAACTGAAATTGAAATTTTATTGAATCAATTTGAAATGAATTAGAATCGAACATAAAATGAATTCGATTCGAATTGAATAGAAAATGAACTCGATTCGAATTGAGTAGAAAACGAATTAGAATTTGAATTGAATAGAAAGTGAATTTGAATTTGAATTAAATAGAAATGAATTCAAATGAAATTAAATTGAAATTGAATTGAAATCGATTTGAAACGAATTCGAATTGAATCAAATAGAAGGTAAATTCAAATTGAATTAAATTGAAATGAATTCGAATTGAATTGAAATCAAATCGATCTGAAATTGAATGTAGTGTTGAAATGGTTTTGAAAACGAATTTAAAACGATTTATAAAATACGTTTTAAAAAGGAAATCGACGAAATATATAATATATATATATATATATATATATATATATATTATATATAATGGCCTGAATAGAACGCGCCGCGCCGCGGCAGTTCGTGAATTTCGACCATTGACTTCGAATTGACGTTGCGGGAGATCCGACCGTCGGATTCTCCTAAAACCGGAACCGTTGGGTTCGTATCGAAAAGAGCTTTCCAATGAATATTAGAAATTTGAAATCTAACGGTTGGATTTGGAAATATGTCCAAATCAAATTTGAAAAAGGTCGCTATAAGTGCAGTTCGATAGCCGTTGATGGAAATCGACTGTACGGGCCTTGATAAAATTATTAAAAATATTAATAATTTGTGTAAAATCATAATATGTGAATTGGAAAGAACTGGGGTGAAAAACTCCAAATTTGAAAGGATAAAAATAGATTTTTATCGAAATGAACTAGTTTTGAACTAGAATTAAAATCAATTTATTTTTGAAATAAATAAATTGAATTTGAAGTGATTTTAAAAATAACCAATATTCCCAATACGTGGATTGGACTGGAGTTGAATCGAAATTATCTTCGGAATATTTCGATGTTGGGTTTCGTGACTATACAAATATTGTTATGGGGATTTGAAAGATATATTTTATATCGTTATTTCCAATACGATATTTGTTGGTTTCAGAATTTGATATTGAATATAAGCCGATATATTTTCTATTCAAAGCCTTGTATTTAATATCAAATGTGATTTGGGTTTATCGTGGATCGTGTTTTAGATGACATTGGTGCTTTAACCCAGTTAAAGACATAATATTGATTTTTGAAAAGATTAAAACTAAGTGGAGTTTTAATGAATCTCTAATTAGATTAAAAATGCGAATTGATAATTTAAATTATCAAATTTGAAAGGTGATCGAGCATGGAGTACCACCAGTTTTGCTCCAAAGCGATAGTTAAATCTTTAATTAGATTTGAACGGGAGATGGTAATTAATTTTACCGATAACACCGTGGTGTTAGATATGGAGTATTACCAGTTTTTCTCCATGGGATATATAGGTTGGGATTGGGAAATAAACTAAATAATTACTTCGGTGTGGTTCGTTAATCCCGACTAGTTTGAAATGATATCCAAAGGAGGATTAAAGAATGAATTTAGAAGAATTTATCTTGGATAAAATTAATGGGAACATTTCCCTAAGAATGTGATTTTGTGAATAAAAGAATATTCTGAATTGGAATGAGGCGTTTGTTGTGTTTGTGTAACATTCGTTTATTATATACGTGGGTTATCCAGAAAGGCCGGGTTCATACCCATTCTGAATAACCGATTCGACGAGATGTCGAAGATGAAGACGGTGGACGAAGACCGGAAGTCTTCACATCGTTTGGGTGATTACTGATGATCTTGATTGGGCTGTACACCCAGGATGAGGGAAACAGTTGGTGATCGTCCAGACGTACTTGGAGATGGATGGATATGCAAGGAAAGTGCCTCCGGTTTCGTTCAGACCCATAATGAACTTGTAAATGGATTGTGTGTCTGACAGTGGATTTTATTCTATGTTGATTGATCTCTATTAAATATACATCTGTTTGGCGGCGGAGAATTTATTCTCTTGCTTAACGCCCTTCTCTGAGACGTACGAGCTCAGAGGTTGTATATCGATGGACATCAATCGCATGGAGTGAATTGCCAATGTGGCATGCGTAAGTGGAAATTGATCAAGGCTTCTGTTGAAAAGCAAAGTCTTGTGGTTGATGAACAAAGCACGGCCTGTGTGGCGTAGCTTTGTGTATAACGTGAATTCACGAGCCTCACACCTCGGTATGAGTCAAAAACGGGAGATGGACCGCTGGGAGAGCACGACGTTTCTTTCTAGCTAGGGTGGTGTCAGTGACCTACCAGCCCTGACATTTATATACTTTTCACCTGTGTGGTTGTTGGATATGAGGCGCCTCGGATATAGGTCTGTAAGGACCGGGAAACGTGTGTTCAAGAATTGCCAATCCTCAAAAGTAAGAGAGGACCGGCCCAGCCGATTCCAAGGATCATAGTGGGGTCCTGAGGCATTTGCTAGAGTGTCTCGAACGCGGAGAGGAGCTTGCCCCTTGCCTCGACTCATGATGGAATCCAATTTCCAATACGTGTATTGCGGTTTTAATTGTAGAACTAGTATGGCGACATGATATATGGTACCCATGCCGCCTATGATTGATATTTATGATTGAAATTGTTTTGACACTATATACCCCTATGATAGTATCAAATGATTTGTTTTAAACTTACCAGGCATGTTTGGCTATTATAAGGGAAAACCCTATCCTCCGGCTTGCGTTGCATTGTGTGATGGGACCTGGGTCTTATAATAGCTTCATTTTTCTAAAGAGCATTGCGCTTTTTTGTTATATGCACTAGTATTCTTGGGAGGAAACCCGTTCCGTGTTATACGGCGTGGTCCCTTGAATTACTCTCTTTTAAAGTAAAGTTTTAAATAACTGTTTTAGTTCTCACACCAGTCACATGACTGACCTGGAGTTTATTGTTTTAACCTAAACTCTGGGTGCCCCTATTTTCCGCACGGGCAGCTAGTAGTTTTGGTTTTGCAGATTTATATTCACAGGGTCCTGGTTTACAGCTGGAACGATGCTCGGAAAGCTCTATATCCGTGTATCACTTTCAGTTGTGTTTTGTATATTTTTCCGCTGCTATGTAATTTATTGTAATCTCTGATATTTATCGAATGTAATTTATTCATTTATACTCTGTATATTCTTATATCTGATGGAATTGTTGTAATAACAATGAAATGTTCTTCCGTTTGCATTCTACTTTGTCTTGTCCTCAATTCTATCCGTGCTTTCCTTCACGGGGAAGTTCGGGTCGTCTCACAAACCCCACAAAAAGAACATAAGGAATGAGAAATTGGCAGAATTGAAAGTCAGTGCTGTTTTTTCACCCATTGTTCTACACATAGATTAATGATTGTTTCCTACAACCTAAGTGAAATGTTCATCCTTTTGTAAGTAGAGCAGTATTTATTTCTTGTTCCTAAATTGCAGTTGTAAACGTCTATACATCACATATATATAGGAAACATGACCGAGTTTACCATTTCAATGGAAGTAAGCTATCACATAAACATTTGGTAGTATAATTTTGTTGTCTACAGTTTGACGAATGGGTCTTTTCACTATTGTATACAGTTATCACATAAACATTTCAATGGCTGAGTCCACCATTTCAATGGAACTGCCTGTGGAAGTACTTTCGGGTCTATTGCCCGTGGAAGTACTTTCAATGGCTGAGTTCACATTAATTTGTTGTATACTACTTTACTATTTACACGAATGGAATACATTAAAGCTGGCTTCAGCTGAGACTAGTATTTTGTATTGTCACTTGTGTTCATCTGTTGCTAAAGCTACACATTAGTATTCTGTATTTACACGAAGGTAACAAACATATGAACTTGCATTGCCTGGTATATCCAGTCATTTTTTGCGATGGCTCATAATCTGCCGGCTTGTTAACATAGCTTGTTAATATTTGTGTATCTTGTTGTGAAATTAGGGAGGAGCTGTCTGACTATATGTTGCATCACTTCAAAGAGCATAGTGGTTATTGTATTAGATGTGTACATAATGGGTATAACATTTTCTTTGTATAAATTGTATAAATTTGTATATCATAGTGGTTATTATATGTGAGTTTTTGGTCAGTTGTATGGAAAACTATTGTATTGAATCGGTTATCCATATTTTACTTGATTACATGGTTAACTGTTTTTCTGATTGTTTGGACATCATGAGTATGTGAATGATTATGGATTGATATTGTAGAAACAAAATAGACTGCTAGCAGGAAATAATGGCAGGGGAAAAAGAGCAAATTAATTAATAATTTTTAGTTGCGTTTTAAAAACACTACAGAAATATATTTAGTGGCTTGAATAAACGCAACCATAAACCAGGGGTAAAATTGGAAATTTTATTAGTAACATTATAAGCTTTTTTTATGGCGTTTATTTAGTGTGATGAAAATTATTTTGGTGGCGTTTAATAAACGTTACAACAAAAGAAATTATAATGGTGTTAAAAATAGTGCAACCAATTTGCAATGATTTTTAGTGGCATGTTTTCTCGTAACGATTATCGAAACGCCACCAAAAAAGATTGGTTGCGGTTTTTTAGCGCTACAAAAAAATCATTTTTCTTGTAGTGAATGAGGCGCTTGGACCAGTCCGCACATTTGAGGGTGAATAAACCAATGGGGGACATTATAATGGTGTCACCAGGCACGAGGGGAGCACATGCTCATCTGATTATTATGTCGGCTCCGAAAGACTGGAAGGGGAAGCCCGCGACTTCTTGAAATACATAAGGTGCTCCTGGTAGTCCTCTATATGGTGGCAGATGTTTAGGCTGTGCTTGCAGAGGTAAGGTCTGCACGTTACTAGCAGGTGGGTGGGACTTGACTACAAAAGTAGCCTTGCAGTCAGAATGATGTGATGAGGTGACACTAGGGTGATTCGGCGGTCGCCTCAACGAGGAGGCAGAGGTCAGGACCAACAGGGATAATAGATCGTCGGATACCCATCATCGGCAGCTAGTGGGATGCGAAAAGACTAGAGCTAAATCCACTAAACCATTCACCTTTCACTATCGAGGCATGACGGTTGAGGGGAGACACCGATTGGATGTTTAGATTGTTTGTTAGAGGCAAGTCGCTTAGCTCTTGTAGTCTTTACTAGTTGAGGTAGGGGCCGAGGTAGGTCCATAGCTACCATGAAAAACGGACCCTAGGAATATCTGTATTTTGACGCTTTAAAGGCGGACCTGTACAGATATGGAAAAGATCCCGACCGAGTTTCGTGTTTCTTGTATAGCCCTATCACGAAACTCGGTGCGCATTATGTGCGGTTAAGGCATTGAATACGATTGATGATACGTATGTGGAAAAGTCTAGATACATGCATGTTTGCTCTGGGAGGTGTATCGTAGTCTTGAGGGCATTACTCTGTTATGGAATCTGATTCGATCGAAGGTGGCAGTCCGTACGCTTACGTAGCACAGTAATGACATATATATATGGAACGTAACATTGTTATGTAGAGATCCGTATGTCACTCCGACATATGATGAGGGACTGCGTTCATTTCTATGGCATTACTGTGGAGACCGTGCAAGTGGGGTACCAAGGGGTGTACCTCACTATTGAGTGGTAGCTACATATATACTGTATTAGGTTAATCCATTGGGAAGTAAATGGGTACGACGTGTGTGTAAGCCTTGAGTGTTGTTAACCCAGCTAACCTAATAAACAAGAAAATGTGACTGAACGGTATATGTAGGATTATCCAAAGTGTATAGTTTAAATCCAGTCACTAGAAATAGTGTTCTGTAAGACTACACTTTTATTATATTATATTTTATCCATTCCGCTGTGAGATATTTTTCTGAGCTCTGACATATTTTATGTATATCTTTTCTGCAGGATATAAGAGCAAACCAACATGAGTTTCGATAGATTAAAAAAATCAGTCTGTCGGAATTTGGGTCGTTACAATTCAGGAAGCCTTGTCAAAGAGAGGGTGGTATAATGCAATGATAGAGGAGATAAATTCATTGAATCGAAATGACACTTAGGACTTAGTTCACTTACCAGAAAACAGAAAAGTGATAGGCTGTAAATGGGTGTCTACAGTAAAGTTGAATTCAGATGGGTCTCTTGAAAGGTTGAAAGCTTGATTGGTTGCAAAGGGGTATGCACAAACATATGGGATTGATTACTTTGAAACATTCTCACTGGTAGCTAAGATGGATTCAATAAGACTGTTTATATCTTTGGCAGCTAGGTATAAGTGGAAATTACATCAATTGGACATTAAAAATGCCTTTCTTCATTGTTATTTAGCTGAGGAAATGTATATATACCAACCACCTGGGTTTGTTGCTTAAGGGAAGCAAGGTTAAGTATGTAAACTGAAGAAGATTTTGTATGGTTTGAAGTAAAGCCTGAGAGCGTGGTTTGGTAAATTTAGTCAGGCAATCGAAAAAATTGGTTTATCATGGAGAAAAGCTGACCATTCAGTGCTTAACAGGAATGAAAAAGGTACTTTGATCTTATTACTTGTATATATGGATGATATTGTTATCACTTGCAATGATGATGAAGGAATTCTTTCACTCAAAATGCTTATTCATCCACGATTTTGTACTAAAGAACCGGGTAAGTTGAAATATTTTATAGGAATTAAGGTTGTTAGGAGTAGTGATAAGACATGCTTGTCACAGAGGAAATATGTACTTAATTTGTTGAAAGAGACTGGAAAATTAGGTACCAAACCGTGTAATACACATACGTAGTGAATACATGTCTCATAAAAGAAGGGGAGTTATTTGAAGATCTTGGAAAGTAAAGGAGACGGGCAGAGAAATTGAATTATTTGATAGTAACTAGGCCTGATATTGCACATCCAATTAGTATGATTAGTCAATTCATAAGCTCACATACAGTTGATCATTGTAATGCCTTAAAGCAAAATTTATGTTATTTGAAAGGAATTGTTGGATTATGTGTAGTGTATAACAATCAGGGACACAACAATATTGAGAGTCTTACTGGTCCGGACTGGGCTGGATCAAAGTCAGATAGGAGATCAGCCTTAGGCTTTTGTGTGTTTGTTGGTGTAATCTGGTCTCATGGAAGAGTAAGCAGTAGTGTAACGACCTACATTTTACTTATCGAAGGATCGTAAAATATTTTTATTTAATTCCCTATGGGTCGGGTCATTCTTATATTTTGATATGTTGTTTATGGGTATGTGAGAGATGTCCATAATTTTTACCAATTTTATTTGTAACCATTTTGCCCTTGTCAGTTTTGTACAGGGAATAACTTTTGACTGGGATCGAATCAGGTGCTGAGGTCGGTTTCATTGGAAAGGAAATGGTGTTTCCAATTCCATACCGGTTATATTAAAGATTTGGTTCAGTGGTTTGGGAGGAATCGCAGTTTTAGTGCTACATAATTTCTGGATAGACTAATTAGTCATAAGTGGGCTGATTAGTGAGGCCCATTAGTGGGCAGATGGCTTGGCTATAAATAGGGAGGTAGAGGCAAGGGGAAGGGGTTTCTTTCTTCATTTCTCATTTGGTTGAGCTCGTGATCCTCCTTGCTTAATCAAATACATCTCTCCTCAAATAAAATCTTAGATCTACATTAGAAGACTGAAGATCTACATCAAGGAAGGCTAGATCTACATCAAGTGAGAGTGACTCTCATCAAATTGAGAGGTTTGAAGATCGTTCTTCACTGTCCGGATTAGAGATTAGTTGTTTTCAAGCTACTTCAAAGATAAATGTGAATGATAAGCATCTCTCACATGGATTCAATCAAGTAAATAGGTTGTTTGACCTTATGTTCATCATTTCAAGTTGTTTTCACATAGATTTAATCGATGTATGTATGATTTCAATTCCAAACACCATAGGATCTAATCTAGCAACTTATAAACAGTAATTTCATATGCTGATTTTGTGTTTAGATCCATTTATTGATTTGGTCATTGGTGAATTGCTGTTTTAATGTTTGTTGAGTGATTGATTGATGATTGCGTGGTTTCGTTGTCAAAATGGTTGGTGAAATCATCATAAGTTTGAATCGAGTTGGTTTTGAGTTTGGATCAATGGTGATTTCGATGGATTGACCAAAGTATGGATCTGGCGTGATTGGCAATAGTTTTGGCAAGTGGAAAAAGTATGGATCGCCAAGAGAAAACGAGTGGATTCGGCATATTTCATGGATCGACCAAAATTTAGTTCAGGCGGATTGATAGCATTTGGAAAACGCTGTGGACATGTCCTGGATCAGGCGCGTTAAAATAGATGGTCGGCCCAACATTTTCTTATGGATCCATCAGAAATTCGGTGGCTTGGCAAGGTGATGGATCACAACTGATCCATCAAGATTGACAGTGGAAAAACGTTATGGAAAGCGATGGATCGAGAACAATCCATGTGAAGCGGATCAGCAATTTTTGATGGATCAACGTGGTAAAAACTGGGCTTGGCACCTGATCTGGCAGGTGGATCGAAACAGATCCATAATGGATCGAAGGGAGGAAATTATAGCGGTTCAGAAATGTTGTGAAAAGGGTTCAGAAATGTTGTGGTATAAAAATGGAGCCAATGGGTCTGGATCGATCCAGGGGATATGATAGCATTTCTGAAACGCTATAAAAGGCTGAATGAAACGCTGTGAATTGAACATCGACCAATCAACGTATGTTTTTGGATCGACGATGATCGTGGCTTCGATGTGAATTCAAGGCCAAATGTTCGAAGTGTTATGAAGTATTCGTTGATCGATGCAATACAACAAATGAGAAGATAACTCAAAGATGCTGAGTTTGTGGATAATGGTTGCTCGAGAAGGCGCTTGAACCATGGATAGTGACAGTGATGACGACTAGAGTTATGGAGGCCAAGGAATTATCATTGTCGTAGGTTCTAACGGACTCAAAGAAGGGGTATAACTGGGATGCCTAAAAGACCAGTTGAATGGTCGAGTACCCTGGGCAGTCATGATGGGCCTATAGATACGAGACACGATGGCATATGGAGTTTTGCTAGAACCAGGGTTTACCATTATCCCTCGATGGGTGGTTTGATGTTAAGCCAGTCATACGATCAATGATGGTTTCAAAGCTGGATCGGCGGTGATAGTCGAGTCATGGATGATGATTGTTTTGCCTGTATTATCTTGCGTAGATCATTCGACACCGAAGGAGATTTCTCTCGAGTGCTTGTCTGATGTTGGTTTAGGCCTTCGGGGCTTGTGCTTGGGTGATGTCAATATAGATTGGGATGATCTACATGCTTGATAACTGATTTCCATGATTGTATTATTTGTTTCTATCAGATCGTTGTAAAGGCTATCACTGTTGGATGTGGGGAAGACAGGTTTGGAAGTTCTTCTCTGTTGATATGTTGGTAGATTAGTTGATTAATCTGCATGTTCTCATATACTTCATTGATGACGTTATATAATTGTTTTATCGCTCATTAAGATTTTTGTCTGACTCAAGGTTTTTATCTTTACTCTTATTACCTTGGGCTATTCATCCATGTGTTGGATGGGCAGACTGAGTAATAGGTGACAAGTAGTTGATCTTGATGAGGACAATTCTGCTGAGCGATGACGAGCTAGAGGCTTACGTATTAGTTTCCTATTACCTACTATATGTTGTTTTCTGCTTCCATATTGATGTATTCTTTGAGTGACTTGTAGTAAGTCACTTTTTATAGACTCTTATAGCGTTATCCAATGTTGTATGGATATTTGATGGTGATATAAAAAGTTTAAGATTCTTCTCAGTTATGCTTCACTATTATTGCATGTTGTATATGTTTAATTATATTTTATCATTGTGTTGTGAGTTATACGACAGGTTCCGCTTGTGTTATTCTTACCTGATGATCGTCCATAGTTGTCTGGCACGTCTTTCATGCATTATTTCTGTTATTAAGTGCAGGAGTAATGGGCGGTCATCAAATTTGGTATCAGAGCTCCGGTTAATCGATTTTAGCCAAAGTTCGAAGACGTAATTACTTATGAGAGACTTATTTGTAGATTTTTGATGGATGTATAATATATATTAGTGTATAGTATAATAGCATTTGAACTCCATTTGCAGTTTTTCTCGTTTGTGGACAAATCATTACATTTTTCAGATTTAGAAGCTGTTCTGGTGCAATGACCCACCATGCGGAAAAGACAATTAGTAGACAAACCAACGTGACAAATCTGATATCGGTGAAGTATGAGTGCACAATCGCTTCCGAAAGCATAAATTGTTTGATTCTCGTTGTTTTTCTGTGAACATCCACTAATCCTATTCCTCCCTCTGGAGATCTTTGCAAAAGCACTTTTCCCATGTCTGATTAGTGTTTCTTCTAGTGGGGGTATTTGCAACGGAATCGAAAGCATTCAACCTTACTTTTGGATTTCCCTCCATATCTAAATCTCTGCTGTATAGCCTACCGTCAAGGGCCCGACAAACGGAACTTAGAGCTGCTCAATGCACCACCTGCCGCATAACGATCAAAACCACCAGGATTTTATTCATGTGATCCATCTACTTCGCCCGAACCAAGCAGGTAGGCTTTATTTCTCAACTGACCAGGGCCGTTCTGAAATGGGATGCTAAGGAAGCAAAGCTGGTGGACGATCTGTTATGGAAGAGGTTCTTAACCTTCCCGAAAAGAATCTCACTTCGATCACCTCACTACTAAAGCTTCCTGAAAACAACGTTTGACTTGCATGTGTTAAGCCGTGGGAATAATCAATTCAGATTTGGGACCAAAAGCGAGCATCTCTCTGTTTTATTGGACCCGAAAGAATCTAGTCTATGGGGGAAGTTCTAATGGATATGTCCATTATCAGAATCTCATCGACAACATTTTCAAAAAGAAAAAAGCTATTGAGCAAGTCCCTATTCAGATATCTATTCATAGGCATCGGTCTCAATCCGACATTCCAAATCCAGGAAAAAACTTCGAGTTGAGAGGGTCCCGGTGAACTAGCTGTACTCCAAACCGACACAGATGAACAAGTAGAGTATACTAGGGCACGTTGAGAGAACCATGTCGAAGGAACTCACGAAGTTCGGGACAAAGGAAAAAAGAAAAGTTTCTCTAAAGCCTATTTATTTTGAGACATCATTGCTTTGGCCCTGGTAACAAAGAAGGAATCCATAGAAACTTGGGATCCAACACCATGATAAAATACTACCCTCATGATCCTGTGCTGTCCTTTTCTTCTTTGACAGACAGGAGATTTTTTTTCATAGAAGAAGTCCGGTTGGTTGCCCCGGCAGAGTTGTCGAACGTCGAGACACACTGCTAGGGAGGAGACTGTTCCTATAGGGGGGTGACGGAGATATACCAAATTACCCAGCCATGATCGAGGCCATAATGGAAGCAATCATGAGGAGGGTACCCACTTAAGGGACAATCGAGGTAGATGTGGGAGTTCAAGTGCAAGTGCCTAGGGCCGTGGACTTCGTAAAGCTATGCAAAGATTTTACTACTCTAGGAGGGAAGCCGTCTAAGGGACGGAGCCGATTGTAGAGATTCAAGGGTGACTTGATACTTGAATTTTGATTTTTGGAGACTTGTGCATTGACGATGTGACTAAGAGAAAGCTTGCATCAAGACAACCATAGGGCAGAGCTATGGATTGGTGGAACTCTGTCACTCTCGAGACTCCAGAAGATGAGATTTCAAGGAAGCAACTCCAGGTTGAGTTTGAGACGAAGTTTATTTCTACCGCTCAGAAGTCAATTTTGTTTAAGAGGTTTGTCGAGCTTAAGCAGAATGGTCGACCAGTGCTGGAGTATGTTTCTGATATTGAAGCCTTGTCGAAGTATGCCCGTTCATATGTCGAGACTCCTTATCGGAAGAACGAAAAGTTTGTCATGGGCTTAGACAAGTACCTTGGGAATCGGTTGGTTGATCATTTGGATGACTCTTGCGAGAAGATCATAGAAAAAACATTGAGGCATAAGAGTTTGTTTCCCAAGGAAGAGACTGTTGCTGCAGCTAAAGAGGAACCAAAACCATGACAAGGTGGTAATGACAAAAAGAGGAAGCAACAAAAAAACGGATGGTCAGAAACAGTAGAAAGGCGAAGTGACTTGCTACAACTATTAGCTGAAGGGCCATTATTCCAAGGATTGCAAGAATGCAAAAACCAAGAGGAAGTATCACAACTATGGCAAGCTTGGGAATATCAAGAAGGACTGTCCAGAACCAACTATGGGAAATCAGATTGTGAAGGCGTATGCTTTGGAAGTTGTGCCATCATCTTCAAGGGATCCTACGGCGGAGGAGAAAGGGAATAGTGTCGTCGTTCAAGGTATTCTTTCCATTAGAGATGTTTTAGTTCGTGTGTCGTTTGACACTGGAGCATCTCATTCATTCATTTATAATGAGCTCACTTGGGTTTGGAACCAAGATTAGTGATAGACCATTGATCGTGACTAATCTAGTTGGAGGTTCGTCCAGTTTGTGTATGATTTGTTGTAGTCTAGTGTTGTCGATTCATGGTTGCTCCTTTGTGTGTGATTGCTTTGTTTTGACCTTCACTGGGTTTGTGATTATTTTGGGTATGGACTGGCTCAAGAGGTATGCGAAAAAAGTGGATTGCGAGAAGCTAGAGGTGACAATTGGGAATGTGGAAGGGCGAATGGTTGTGATTTGATGTAAGCTGAAGATGGATCACGAGATTGAGTTCAGAATCGATTTAATTATGTCTTTGACAAGGCCAAAGGGTTGTCGCTGCATCATGAGATTGAGTTCATAATCGATTTGGTCGAAGGTGTTAGACCAATCGCCATGCCTCTTAGCCAGGTGGAGCCTAAGGTACATCGAGAGTCATAGGTACAAGTACGTGAAATTTTGGGAAAAGGGTTTAATTGGTGAAGTGTATCCGAATAGGGTGCACCAGTTGTGTTTGCAAACAAGGCTGATGGATCGTTGAGATTGTGTGTCGATTATCGTGAGCTAAACAAGGTGACCAAGAAGAACAAGTATCTATTGCCGAGGATAGATGACTTGTTCGATCAACTTCATGAGGCCAAGGTGTTTTCTTAGATGTATTTGGCAATGGGATTCAACCAGTTGAGGGTGGCAAAGGATAGTGTGTCAAAGACTGCTTTTAGGACACCATCATGTTTCTTCGAATGGTTGGTAATGCCATTCAGATGACCAATCTGCCAGCGTATTTCATGGATCTTATGAATAGGGTTTTCAGAGATCAGTTGAACAAGTTCTTGCTTGTGTTCATGGACGATATTCAGGTTTACTCCCGGAATGAGGAAGAGCACAAGACACACTTGAGAGTTGCTTCGGTAATCTTGCAAAAGCATCATCTAGAAGCTAATTTTTCGAAGTATCACTTCTGGATGAGCGATGTGAGGTTCTTAGGCCATGTTGTTTTTGGAAATGGAATAGCGGTTGACCCCGCTAAGGTGGAAGCAATCCAGGACTAGGATAGACTTTATAATGCGATGGACGTGAGGAATTTCCTTGGGTTAGCCGGATGTTATCGCCGGTTTATCAAGGAGTTCTCCAAGATAGCTGGACCATTAACAAGACTGGCGAAGAAGAATCAAGTGTTCACATGAGATGCGAACTACGAGCAAACTTTTGGAACCCTAAGAGAGAGACTGACGAGTGCTCCTATTTTCTAAACGGAAATGAAGAGATGGTGGTATACATCGATGCATGTGGTATTGGACTTGGAGCAGTACTGATGCAGAAGGATAGAGTTGTGGCCTACATGAATCGACAGCTGAAACTGCACGAAAGGAATTATTCGACTTATGATTTGGAGTTGGCAGCGATCGTGTTTGCTCTGAAAATGTGGAGACATTACCTGTTGGGAGTTCGATTCGAGTTATTTATAGATCATAAGTCATTGAAGTATTTTTTTCCCCAAAAGGATTTGAATCTTCGACAACAACGGTGGTTAGAGTTTCCGGCGTCGTACGATTTTTGTATAGCCTATACCCCTGGTAAAGGGAATGCAGTTGCAGATGCGTTGAGTCAAAGACATGCAAGATTGGGTGCTATGTTTTCAGAATGGAAGCACCTCGAGTACTTGACAGGATTTGATTTCAAACCACAGTGGGAAACTGAAATATTGGCAAACTTATCGATAAGACCTACTCTCACTGAAAGGATTGGCGAGAGAAAGATGCATGATGCAAAGCTTGTTGAGATTATCTAGAAGTTAGAACCAGAGGATAAGGAATTCGAGGCTAACTAAGAGGGTTGGTTTCAAAAGAAAAGACGACAGGTTGTTCCTTATGTTGACGGATTGAGAGATGAGGTTCTGAGGGAATGTCATCACTTGAATCTGATGATTCATCCTGGTGGTAACAAGATGTATTAGGACATGAGGCAAGCCTTCTACTGGGAAGGGATGAAAAGGGATGTTGGAAAGTTCGTCTCCAAGTGAATTAACTGTAAGTTGGTGAAAGTTGAACAGAAAAAGCAGAGTGAATTGCTTTAGCCATTGGAAGTTCCTACGTGTAAGTGGGAGCAGATATCGATGGATTTCATCGAGGGACTACCTGGAACCAGGAAAGGAAACAAAATGATTTGGGTCTTAATGGATCGCTTGACCAAGAGTGCAAGGTTTATTCCTGTCAGATCGATTAGGACAACATTGAAGTTAGCTGTATATTAAATGGATAGCTCGATTCCATGGTATCCTGAAGAGCATATTGAGTGATTGAGATACATTGTTCACGAGTGGATTTTGGAAGAGTTTGCAAGAGACTTTGGGATTCGAATTGTATTTGAGTACGGCTTATCATCCCCAAAACGATGGTCAAACCGAGAGAGTTAACTGAAGCGTATTGGGAAGCTCACGTATAGATTGGATTTACCCGAGAAGATGTCGAGTGTGCCCAATGTTTTCCATGTGTCGTTTCAACGGAAGTGTGTGCGTGGTTCAAATGGGGTGGTCATCTTCAGAACAGTACGAAGACCTAGAAGTCGATTTCGTAGTTACGAAACCTCATAAGCCGCTTCGCGCTGTGGGGAATGACATGAAACAACTTAGGAGGAAGATAGTTAAGTTAGTCAAGGTGCAATGGAGTGAGGATGATGACGATTGTACGTGGGAGACAGAAGAGAGTATGATGACGACCTACCCAAAACTCTTCGTCGGTATGACCCATTAATGCTGTGTCACCTTACACCATTGTAACTTGTACTATTTCGTTAGAATTATGCATGCTAGGAAAATACTATGGATGTATGGCTTGATGGATTGTAGTTTGGATGGTAAATTGGCCAACTGTGGAAGATAGGCATGCCGAATTGTTTCAGTTGCTTATGTTTGCTTGGAATTTTGGGGGAAAAATTCCTAAGGAGGGGAGAATGTAACGACCCACATTTTACGTATCGGAGGATCGTAAAATATTTTTAGATAATTCCCTGAGGGTCAGATCATTCTCATATTTTGATATGTTGTTTATGGGGATGTGAGACATGTCCATAATTTTTACCAATTTTGTTTGTGACCATTTTTCCCCTGTCCATTTTGTACAAGGCATAACTTTTGACTAGGATCAAATGATGTGTTGAAATTGGTTTCGTTGGAAAGGAAATGGTGTTGCCAAATCCGTAGAGTGGTCACGTTAAAGATTTGGTTCAGCGGTTTGGGAGGAATCGGTGTTTTAGTGCAATTTCTGGATAGACTAATTAGTCATTAGTGGGTTGATTAGTGAGGCCAATTAGTAGGTTGATGGTTTGGCTATAAATATGGAGGTAGAGGCAAGGGGAAGGGATTACTTTCTTCATTTCTCATTGGGTTGAGCTCGTGACCCTCCTTGCTCAATCAAATACATCTCTCCTCCATTAAAATCTTAGATATTCATTAGAAGAATGAAGATCTACATCAAGGAAGGCTAGATCTACATCAAGTGAGAGTGGATCTCATCAATTGAGAGGTTTGAGGATCGTTCTTCGCTGTCCGGATCAGAGATTAGTTGTTTTCAAGCTACTTCGAAGATTTGGTGAGTGATAAGCATCTCTCACATGGATTCAATCAAGTATATGGGTTGTTTGATCCTGTGTTCATCATTTCGAGTTTTTTTCACTTAGATCTAATCGATGTAAGTATGATTTCAATTCCAAACACCATAGAATCTAATCTAGCAACTTATAAATGGTATTTTCATATGTTAATTCTATGTTTAGATCTATTTATTGATTTAATTATCTGTTGAATCATTTTTTAATGTTTGTTGAGTGATTGATTGGTGATTGCGTGGTTTCGTAATGGTTGGTTAAACCATCACAAGTTTAAATTGAGTGGGTTTTGAGTTTGGATCGATGGTGATTTCGATGGATTAATCAAAGTATGGATCTGACGTGATTGGAATAGTTGTGGCAAGTGGAAAAAGTATGGATCGCCATGAGAAAACGAATGGATCGGGCAAATTTTCAATGATCGAGTAAAAATTTAGTTCAGGCGGATTTACAGCATTTGGAAAACGCTATGGAAAGGTCCTAGATCAGCCATGATCCATTGTTGGACTGGGTGTGTTAAACAGATGGATTAGCCCAGCATTTTCCTTTGGATCAGTTAGAAATTCGGTGGCTTGGCAAGGTGATGGATCATAGTCGGGATTGACAGCGGTTGGCAAAACGCTTTGGAAAGCGATGGATTGTGAACAATCTATAGGTGGAGTGGATCAGCAATTTTGATGGATCGACATGGTAAAAACTGGGCTTGGCACGAGGTTTGGCAGGTGGATCGGAACCATTCCATGATGGATCGAACGGAGGAAACCACAGCGGTTCAGAAATGTTATAAAAGGGTTCAGAAATGCTGTGGTATAAAAATGGAGCCAATAGGTCCGGAATGATCCAGGGGATATAATAGCATTTCCGAAATGTTGTAAAAGGCTGAATGAAACATTGTGAATTGAATATCGACCAAACGACGTATGTTTTTGGATCGACAATGATCGTTGCTTTGACGTGAATTCAAGATGGAATGTTCAAAGTGTTATGAAGTGTTCGTTAATCGACACAATGCAACAAATGTGAAGACGACTCAAAGATGTTGAATTTGTGGATAATGGTTGCACGAGAAGGCTCTTGAGCTATGTATAGTCTCCGGTGATGACGACTAGGGTTATGGAGGCCGAGGAATTATTGTTGTCGTAGGTTCTAGCAAACTCAAAATAGGGGTATAATATGGACGCCTAAAAGACCTGTTGAATAGTCGAGTACCCTAGGCAGTCATGATGGGCCTAGAGATACGAGTCACGATGGCGTATGGAGTTTTGCTAGAACCGAGGTTTACCATTAGACCTTGACGAACGACATGATGTTGAGCCAGCCATACGATCAATGATGGTTTCAAAGAAGGATTGGTGGTGATAGTCAAAGTTATGGATGATGATTGTTTTGCTTGTAGCATCATGTGTAGATCATTCGACGCCGAAGGAGATATCTCTCGAGTGCTTATCTGATGTTGGTTTAGGCCTTCGGGGCTTGTGCTTGGGTGATGTCAATATCGATTGGGATGATCTACACTTGATAACCGATTGCCATGAATGTACTGTTTGTTTCTATCTGATTATTGTAAAGGCTATCACTGTCAGAAGTGGGGAAGATGGGTTTGAAAGTTCTTCTCAATTTATATGTTGGTAGATTAGGTAATTGATCTGCCTATCCTAATATACTTTATTGATGATGTTATATAGTTGTTTCATCGCTCATTAAGACTGTTGTCTGACTCAAGGTTTTATGTTTCTTCTTATTACCTTGGGTTGTTCATCCATGTGTTAGAAGGGCAGACAGAGTAGGAGGTGACCGGTAGTAGATCTTGATGTGGACGATGCAGTTGAATGATGACAAGCTGGAGGCTCACGTATAAATTTCCTATTACCTACTATTTGTTGTTTTCTGCCGCCATATTGATGTATTTTCTGAGTCACATGTAGTGAGGCACTTTTTACAGACTCTTATAGTGATATCCAATGCTGTATGGATATTTCATGGTGATGTGAAAAGGTTTAAGATTTTGCTCAATTCTTCTTCACTATTATTGCCTATTTTATATGTCCTATTATATTTTATTCTTGTGATGTAAGTTATACAGCAGGTCCTGCTTGTGTTTGAATCCTACCCTGATGATCGTCCACATCTACCTGGCATGTCTTTCAGCGCATTTTTCCTTTATTAAGTGCATGAGTTATGGGCGGTCGTCACAAAAAGAATGTAGTATCGCGATCAAATGCAAAGTCAGAGTATAGGGAAATGGCAAATACAGTTTTGAGTTTATGTGGATCAAGAATTTTATGAGTGAAATAGGAATGCAAATTGAAATTCTAGTGAGAATGTGGTGTAACAATCAAGCAACACTTCATATAACATTTAATTTGGTCTTTCATGAGAGAACGAAGCACATTGAAGTGGATTGCCATGTTATTTAAGAAAAGATAAAATAGAGGATGGTGAGTCAAGCTATGTAAAAATTGAGGAGCTGCTTGCTGACTTGTTCACCAATGCTTTGCATGGAACCCGAATCAGTTTTTTATGCAACAAGTTGGGCATGAACAATTTGTATGCTCCAACCCATGGGGGAGTGTTGTGAGTAGTGTGTAGTTTGGTTCTTGAATTCATTGCTGTTGTATGTATATGTAAATATAGGTGTTGATCTTCTTGTTTTGTTTTACTTTGGTTTCGTAGTTGGGCCTAATTTGCTTAGTTTGTTAGCTATTTATATATATTGCTGGGCTGAATAGAAAAGAAGTTTTTCTCCCTCTTCTCTGTATTTCATGCTATTTGTCTGCAATAAATAGTTATAAACATACGGTCTAACTAAACCCTCAACATAGTAAATCACAGTCAACAAAGATAGATCAATATTCCCAAATCCCAAATTCATTCCATTTATCACCTACTAGATAATATGGAATAGTGAAATCCTGACGTAAAAAAAAAACGTATGGAAACACCATTGGTGGAGAGCATATCTTAAGTGGTGACATCGTTTCCCATTTCTCCTCACAAAGGAGCACTCAAAAAAACTGAAACGAAGATCAATGCATACGTCTCCACGATTCATCCCTGCACAGAGGGTGACCACCAACACTGGGCATGGGCTTAAGCACCAAAGGCCCACTGACCAACCTTCTGTGTGAAGTATTCGCGGAAGAATGAACCATAGTTCAATTAATATATCGAATTTGGTTATACACTCCAACACTGACACATCACCTAAACCAACGAACCTCCATAAGATACAGACTTCTAAGAAGCCAAAAACAAACATTTTTGAAGTGGATCACGAGCTGGTCCTGAGGTAATTGATTTATAGGAAATTGAAAAAAGAACTCTCAACTAATTCGGATTCATACTTGGAGTTTCCAAAAGGTGTCCCCTAACCTTACTGCATTACCCAACTCCAAGTCTGTCGAAGAATGCCAAAGAGACTAAACCATATAGCTCTAGCACCACAAAAGCCGACTCCGTTCCAAAGAACTGTTTGACCCTATGGATAAACAAATATCCATAAAGCACAATATAATCGACCTCTACACTTAAGTACCAAAACCAATCGTAGAAATTTGGACACCCCAATAGTGACTCTCACCATTACTAGGAACACATTTTCGTAGATCGAAAACAACTGTCTCGATCTGCCCAACTTCCAACTCCACCGACAGAGTAAATGGTAGTATTCCTCGTTTGCTAGATCGTGATAAATAAAAAACGATCTATTGCTAATAAAGGAAATGACAAAACGGTACTCTTGCAAAGAACAACCCACAATGTATGTATACACTACTAATATATAGTTCAAAAACAAAAAATATAACATAAATACTTACTTCTTTGTATATAATAACTCACGATTCCGATACAACTTAGGTTAAACTATGCAACCCAAGCTCTGATACAACTTGTAACTACCACCATATTCAATCAGTGCTCATACAACCAAATACTAGCGGAACCTAATTGATGTAGAACGACTGTTAGGGGAAAGAAGTCGAAAGAAAGAAGGGAAGAGGAGGAGGAAAGGAAGGGAAGAAAATAGAAGAGAAAGAAATACAAGACTAAATATGGATACAATCGTACATCTCACAACACATCAGATAAAATATAATAGGACCATATATATAAAACATGCGAGATAGTAATAACTATATAATCAGAGTATACTAAAGATAATATACTCACCTATAAACTGTCTCAAGATAAGTAGCCAACACTGTCATGGCTCGACAATGTTGCATAACATAATAACCAATAATACAAATATAATACGAGAAGCCGCCACCTCCTGCTAATCCACCTGCGCAGCTCAAGATAAAGTCTACACCAGCTACTAGGCCTGCTCATCGATGTAATTGATTAGCCCCCAAGGTAATAAGTGGGAACATAAAACCTTGAGTCAAACAACAGTCCGGTGTGAGCGATAAAAGAATCTTAAAAACATTAAAACTTGCAATAGTATATGTTACAAATGGTATAAAGATTCATACCTGATCGTCCCTGCACCCACAGAGTCAGCATATATAATAAGATAACATATGCTATATAAACAATAACAACAAAAATAGATACCGCTCAGAATAGGATTCCCAATTTCCCCACTTATCTTCAGTATCCTAAGGTGATAGCCTACCCAGAGAAAATTGCAGAGAACGCACAAGCAACCATAGCAAGAAATAACCTAGCTATCACCAACTAAAGCCTCGAATACATTGATATCAAATGACTGGTCATTGCCATCCATCAAAGGCTAATAGAGAACCTTGGTTCTAGTCAAACTAAACCAGACAACGCTTTTAACAGCATTTAAAAAACATTGTGGTAGGCTATTACAACGCGGTGATAAACGCTGTATAACGACATGTAGTCGTAGGTATAGAATTTTCAACAACATACGAAAAAACATTGTATAAAACCCTATTTTATAGTGTTTATACTGACTTGTTAATAGTTTTGAAAATTTTTCTAGATTGTTGCTGCCCTTTACATCAACGAGTGATAAACGCTATTATTAACTTATAACAACGTTTACAAACTGTTGTCAAAAGCACATACAGTTGTATTATATATATATATATATATATCAATAACGCTTCGTAAACGCTGTTATTAAGTATTCAAAGTAGTGATAGCACTAGATAAATGTTGTTAGTAAATTTTAAGAGTAATGACAACATTAGATAAACGCTATCTTTTGTTTTTTCACAACATTCTCATTTTGTAGTATCAAAATATTTATGCACATACATATAACCAGCATTCAAATATATACATTAACCAACTAATATCAATAACACATTCGAATCTAACAAAAAAACTATCATATAAACACATAATTGTTGATCATTTACATAAATTATATAACACAATATTCATACACAGACATCATCAACAAACCAAATTTACAAAAATTCCATGAACAAAAATAACACCATAGCTAAGTTTACACAATGCTCGTCGAACAAAGTCACAATATCTTTAGATAGAACACAATATCCATAAAATAAGTTTACACCGAATACCAACAAAATGGATAACTAAAATGTTTCATTTGCTTACTTAAAAGGAAAAAAATGTTACCTTTTTATGCACCAACGGTCCTTAATTACCTACAATGAAGAAATTCAAAAGTCAATGAATCTGCTAGCAACACATGTCGCATTCTAATCTTGATTGCAAATAACATATTGATTCTACCATTAGTATACGACATAAAAAACATACGATTTATTTAATTTACCATCAATGATTTAATAATTGTATTGATGGCCACTTGGTCATTGTAAAACTTAAATTAATTTTGCTAAATATTTATAATATTTAGTTCGCTTTTATGAGCTTGTTTAGCTTTTATAAATCTCGATCAATTTTTATTAAATTTAATTAACTTGGTCAATTTATTATTATACTTTTATAATATTTAGTTATTTTTTTTATAAAAATTGATTAATTGATTACTATTATTTATTTTACTTAGTTAACTTTTAATTAATTTTTATAAATAGTTAACTTATTAATATTTTATAATTTAATAATATTATATTTATTATAAACTTAGATTATTATTACTACTATAAGCTTGTTAATTTTTATATATTAACTTGGTTAACATTTCATAATTAATAGTTTCATATCATTATTACAAGCTTAGTTCTCAAACATATTTACAATTATTATTTAAAAAACATGGTTAACTTCATTAAAATATTATTATTATTATAAATTTAGTTAATTTTTATAGAAATTAGTTGACTTTTTTAATATTTATAAGTTGTTATTATTATAAACTTATTTAACCATTAGTATTATTATTATTATAAATTTGTTAATTTTCATAAAGTTTGTTAACTTTGTTAATATTTTATAATTTATTATTATTATAATTTTAGTTAAGTGTTATTATTATTATCATTATTATTATTGGTTTTAACTTGCCATTTTTTGTAAAACGTAGTTAACTTAGTTCATTTTACATTTCTTAGTACATTTTTATGAACTTACCTTTTATACTATCTGTAAATTAACAAAACTATGGAAGTACAATGTAGTGGTACACAAATTTGGTGTCGTGGATAGCACCACTATAGTGGTGCATCTGCACCACTACTGTGGTGCAAATGCATCATAATGATGCAATGCACAACTATAGTGGTGCTGCTGCACCACTCTGTGGAACATTTGCACCACTGCAGTAGTGGAGTGCACCATGCAAACATAGCCACATGTGAACATGATTAGACATATTGTACAAATAAATATATCAGTCAACTAACTTATTTAAAAATTTATAATATTTAGTTAATTTTCACAAAACTTAATTAATTTTATCAAAATTATATTATATTTATAAATCTTAGTTAACAATTATTATTATAAATCTTAGTTAATTATTATTGTTACTATAGAATATATGGTTATATTTTATATTTTTATATACTAGTTAAATTTTATAGACTAAACTTCTTAATTTTTATAAAATTAGTTAACTTATTTAACATTTTATAATATTTGGTTAATTTTTATAAACTAATTTAATATTTATAAACCTTTGTTAATTTATTATTATTATTATAAATCTTACCATTATTATTATACAAGTTTTAGTTATATTTTATATTTTTATGTACTTAGTTAATATTTATAAACTACACTTGTTAATTTTGTAAAACTTAGTTAAAACTTTATAATATTTAGCTAATTTTTATAAACTTATCTACTATTTACAAGTTTTAGTTAACTAATTTTGTATGCATAGTTAGATGGGAACATAGTTAGATCGTGTGTTCAACCAAAATTGGTTAAATACACACCAAACAAAAAGTCTAGCATCCGTTTGGAGATCCAAGCTCACCATCAAATTGATTCTTCGTCTTCAGATTCCACCAAATTCTGATATTGTTCCATACTCCAGTCAGTCACCATGCTCCGACCCACATCCTTTAACAAATTGGTCTACATGTTCCGATACTATTTTGTGAATCTATCTCGCTCTTTCGAGTCTTGTGCGCCCAATCAATACCCACCAACTTGTGCGTTCAACTAATAACACTAAACTCTAACAGGTAAGGTTTCCAAGTCCTGTTTTGCCAATAAACGACATTTACAACCAAACTGCGAAAACACAACGATGCAACCAATAATCCAAAAATTGGCTAAAATAGTACAAAACGTCCATAATGGCATTCAGAACATAAGTAGAATCTATCTAAAATAATTGGTGTGAATTTGGTGTCAAAATAGTTCAGTCCCGGTAATAATGTTAGAATAGTGCTTAGTGGGGTGTAAATGGGTAAAAATGTGTTGTTTGGATCTAAACTAACCAAATTACTTTTTAGTTTACCTAGTTATTAATTACTAGGTTCAACTGTCGTACTTTTTATATTTTTGGCTTGTAAGTCAATTTAAAGTGTCAAATTTAAACATATAAAAAATATAGTTTAGTGAGAAATAATATCATTCACCTTAGCCAAATCAGCCCAAACTAATGTCAAAAGGTAGAGCTCATCAATACGAGTCCAATGCTAGAAACTGCATCCAAAACTGATGTTGTATGCAAAAGTTATCACATATATAAGTTTGTGGATTATTTAAATAACAAATATCATTAACACTTAAGCTAATTACTTAATTGCCTTCCGCCATTCTCATAATTACATCTTCCCCAAACCAATACTTGTACAAGCACAACAAATAAACCCACTTCCTCCAGTTCCTTCTCTCCTCTATTCTCCTTCGTTTCTCAATGAAATATGGAATCGTTTTCACCAACAAACTTCTCTACGAACAAGCTCTACGACATCACCAACTCATAAAACTTTCACCATCCTAGCAAAACCTATCCTCCATCATGCCACATGCAGGTCACGCACTCCGTAGGATGAATTTTGCGTTTCTCATTGGAAATGCGCCAGATTTTGAAGGTAGGTACTATTTTTGATGAGAAACATAACGGAAATATTGAATCCACCAACCGTTGCTTGTAGCTTTGGAAATTTCCAGCCTTAGGTCTCACTAAATACACCGTCATGACTAAGACGGTGATCATTCACTTTGAATTAGGTATAGGATTAAAGAGGAATAAATCTAGTAATTTAGAAACTAATTTCGTGATTTTTAGTGGTCTATATCAACGGGAGTTAAGTTCTGAAGATAAATGTAGAAGAGGCCATGAAGATACAAAAGAGATGGAGGCTACGGTAGGTGGATAATGAAGACATTAGGGTTAATGAATGATTAGAGGGGTATTTTTAACCATATAAGGCCTAATTGTCAAAAATTGTGTGTTCAAACACATACACGTTTAAAGAGAGCATAACCAAATGGTACGTCAGTTTGATATGAAATTTGATAGCATAAAATACTTTCTGTGAAGATTCAAAAATAAATTTCGTTAAATCCGATATTGTTCCCGAAAAGACAATTTTTCGTGCGTATTTCCAGACTATTTTCCCCCTGGAGCATCAAATCTTGAAATATAATGATTTATGCACTTTTTCTACACGTAACAATCTATCTGAATTCAATGGAAATGTTATCGAAAACTGATTCAATCATTTATGAAAAATACCACTTTGGAACCGCCAGATGGTTGACGATTAATATTTAAATAAAATTATTTAAATAACCAATCATCAAAATACAGAATGTTACAGCCACCTCGATGCCCTTTGATTCTTCTCCTACTTGTTGTTTCATATCCCATGATACGAAATTGCTTGTACCGATCCTAACATACTATCTAGGATATGAATTTTCTCTGTAAAATCCAGGATACGAAATTTACGGACGTAATCGAGGATACAAAATTGAGGATATGGAATTGGGAAGTATGAAACCAGAATACGAGCTTCTCTCTACTAATCTCTAGGTACTTGAACAAATTCTAGATGGAAGCTGATTCTTGTGCAAATACCGATCTAATCTCGGGATATGAAATCGTTAATACGGATCCTAGGAGTGTTGGACAAATTGTAGAGTTTCTTTGGTCATGTGGATACATACCGATCCCAATGGTTAGTGAATACCAATCCCCAAACACTTAGCCATTTCAGAGCATTTTTGACGAGACGAGACGACCATACTCTTGCGACTCTATCTCGCTTGATTCTTGAGTGCTTGGACTATACTTTTAAGTTCTTTAACCACGCGATGAGCCGAGTCATGCGGGCCTAAACTGCTTTTGGTAGTTGGGCCAAAATGCCAGGTAATAGTATATAGAACCATTTAATTCCTATTATAGTTAGTTAAATCTGACAAAGTTTAGTCAGGATTATTATAGTAATTTTATTTCTATTATAATTAAGTATAGTTTAATTATAGTTATTTACAGTATTTTAATTCCTACTGTAATTAGTTAAATTTGACATAGTTTATTAGAATTATTTGTTGTAGTTATTAACTGTATGTAAGGCTTTGAATCAAGAAGAATGTATACTTATATAAAACGAAATAAATTGTTGGAAAACAGAATTGAGTAAATACAAGTATCATAGGAAACAAAGAAATTTCAAAAATAAAGATAGGTTTAATTTGCTAAATTTACAGTAACTATGTCAGAAATTGGGAAATGAAATAGAACGGGAATTGAAATATACCAAATAAATTAGAAATAAAAATATAGCTTATTTTGTTTGATCAATAAAAAGGAATTTATTTCCATGTTTTGAATTTTAGAATGTTGGAAAAAGTAATTACAAGGGTAAAGGTAAAGGAAATTAGATTAGTGTAAAATTGGGACTCTACCAAATTTTGCACTATATAATGAAGTTGGAGACAAATAGAAGAAATACTTTGCAATCAGGAATTACTGTTTGTAGTATCATGTCAAATTATGGAAATAGATTTTAGCATAGTTACTGTAACAAACCAAATTAAATACATATAACTTCCAAAATTAAGATTTACCAAGACAGTAAATAAAAAGGGTAATGTAACTAAAAGAAGATATAAGAAAAGAAAAGAGTAAGAAATCAAGGTACGTACTTGATAGCCCATAAAAGAACAAGTAAAGTATTAGATCTTTTATTTTAGTGAAGAAAATAGGAAGTGATAATATTGTTATGATGTATATAATTTCTTACACAATTGAGATCGACATAAGACGAAATTAAGAAAAAGCAAGAGCAACTACACAATAATAAGATAAAAGCAGAGTAAGAAAGATAAGGGTAAGTGAATGCATAAAAAGAAGATTAGACATAAGTCTAATAAGAAATTTGAGATGCATTTGGAAGAGTCCAAAAGCAAATCTGAAGGTATGCCTAGCGATGCAAAGCACAACAGATTCATTAGAGTACGTTGATCTCATGAGGTGCGTTTATAGCAGCATTCTCAATCCGTCGAGAATTGATGATCTTAAGAAGATCAAGATCAAGACCAGCCATGCTGAAGATAGGAAGTGTAGTCTTCAAAGCGTGGAAACCTCGAGGATAGCCCTCTAATGTAGGCAATAGTTTAGGCTTTTCATTGGAGGCAGGTCTGTTAAGTTCCATCAAGAGGGTATGCCTTAACTGCATTCATGTTGAGGGAAGTCAGAGGTTAATGGGTGACTTTAGGACGCGGCGGTCTTAGCAGTTAGGACTAATAGAAGGTAGTAACCGCCGGATGTCTGTTATCGTCAACCAGTAGTGAGTACATGGAGATGTGGGTTAAGATGACCGGACAGTGGTCTTTTACTTGATGTAGCAATGACAATTGTTTGCATAGTTTTTTTATTTTAGGATGAGACCTTAACCAATTAGAGTATCTTCCACTAGTAGATGTGTGGTTGCGTTGGACCATAATCGCAATAGAAGAGACAGACCTAGTTTAACATCTATGGACCCTAGTAGTGCCTCTTTGCAGATTGTAGAAAATACCTTATTGAGTCTCGTAGTGAGCCCCAATCGTGCCACTTAGCAGCAGGACTCAAAGTACGGGCAAAACCCTCAATGTATGCACTAGGCAGTAGGGATGAGCATGGTGCGGTTTGGTGCGGTTTTGACTTAAAATCGCACTTGGAACCACTAGGGTGCGATTTTCAAAACTAGGAACCGAACCAAGAACCGTTGGTGTGGTTCGGTTTTAGAAGTGCTTTTTCGGCTTCAAAACCAATTAATAACCAAACCCGTACCTTACTTCATTCCATTCCATCTGAAAGGAATTAAACTCAAAGATGGCAGATAAAAGATGCAACATGACGAGCCTACTCATCATTACCCTAATATTATTGTCATGCATGGCTTGCGCTCAGTCGAACTATGCACCAACAATCACCCCCTAGTTTTCATGAGCGGGAATTCATTTATGCCTTCTACTTCTTGTTGTAACCAGTTTTCAGGTGCAGCTTAGACCCAAGCTCATTGTCTTTGCATGTTTGTGGATGGTACCCCTACCCAGCACCCTTTTTCCATTAACCAAACCAAAACTTTAAGTCTTCTTACTGCTTGCAAGGTTCAGGCTTCTCCACTTACCAGTTGTAAAGGTATGTTCTTTCACTAAATACTACTATGAAGGGTAGTCTGTGTTTGCCTATGTATGTACATATGTATGGATTTATGTACGTTTAGTTACACATACACTAAACCATATCGGTGCGGTTTCTGTTTTGCGGTTTGAAAAAAGATAAAAATCGAACCTGGACCATACTAACGGTGCGGTTTCATCGGTTTTGCGGTTTTAGTTTGGTGCGGTTTTTTAAGATGCGGTTTTTACTGGATTTATGCAGTTTCGGTTCGGTTTTGGTTTGTAATCGATTTTCCTGCTCATCCCTATTGGGCAGTACACTATGGATGTCTGAATTTTAATGTAGTCTAATACAGACATAGTTTCATGTTTTCTAAGTAAACGACGGAACATCTGAATTATAGGCATCACGGTGGAATCCATTACAAACATAGTGGAAACATTCTTTCGTAAAGAGACGATGAAGACCTGTTGAAGAGGGTACTTAGGTGGTAGCGAGATACATTGGATACGTAACTACATATATATTATTAGGTTTGGTCTACTGGAGAGTAGATGGGCACAATTTACGCACAGAGGCGAGAGTATTATGAACCTTAATAAACAAATAAAAAAATTAAAGGTAGAATGGTATACATAGTGTAATTCTTGAAAAGTATAATTTATCTGTTCACCAGAACTTTAGACCTGTCCCTCTCTCATAACAAATCCGTAGGTTAGATAGATGAAAGTGATTTTCCACCTTAGAGACACTTGCTTAGTTAAAGTCATTATTATGGTAAGTATTTACTTATTATCATATTTCATTTAGTTCGTGGTGGGATATTTATCCTAGTTGTGATATATTTATCTAAGCCTATATATAGGATACCAGACAACCAGCTCAGATTTCAGTGGACTTGGATTTTTAGCATTTAGCAAAAAAAAAAAATCCAGACACATTGGAATATGGATTGTTAATACAACTGTCATGGTATCGCCCAACCAGAATTAACAACCCTTTATATCACCCATGAAGTGGACAATCTTGAGTTTGCTTTTCTTAGCCTTTCCTCCATGAAGCCCTCTTTCCCTTGAAGAACTACCTCTTCGTGCCCTAATAACTCTGGGTTTCCACCTGCTTCTCACTTTCGTACAAAGAAAGCATATCTTCATTCCTGATGGTCATTTCAACCATAATCTTGCAAGGGTCTCTCAGATGCGGCATAGTCGCTCTAGCAATCTCTGACCTCATTCCTTGGATGTACTTTTCATTCCTCTTGATAAGAGTGTCAGTAATAGTAACCAAACCGAGAAAGTTCATCAAACTTTGTGGCATGCTCAATCATCGACATCTCGCCTTGCTTTAACTCGTAAAACTACCCCCACAACATAGACTTAACAAACTTAGACAAATGCCTTTCTCCGATTTCCTTTGAAAATTAGTATCCTCTGTCATTCCCATAGTCAGTCCATTCCATCAGCACAAATTAGCGCACCCTGCAACTTCTTAGAAGCCAACCTTCTCTTCTACTTGTCCTTCTAAACCAAGTTGATGAAGAACCTTTCATGGTGCAAGAGCTAATTCTCTACCTCAATGGCATCCTCCAGTCCAGAAAAGGCTTTCCTATGAGGCTGGCATAATCCCTAGGGCTGTCAATGGATACCCAAAAAATCCAAAATCCGTCCGCATCCATATCCGAAAAGCGAATAAATATTCGATATCCAGGAAAGCGGATGCAGATTCAGACATATCCGCATCCGAAAATTATCCATCCGTTTTTTTTTCAATTATAGCTTAAATTATATGTATTTTAACACAATTAAATATACTAATTTATTAATTTGCAGAATTAAAACTCTACTAAACGCATGTTAATTGCTTAAAATTATATATTTTTATCATATTTATTTATTTTTAGCACTTCAGTAATCAATTAGGTTGAAAAATATTAATATTAAGCTAAAAAAATTCATTTATGTTCATTGATTTACCGATTGTTAGCAGAGCGGATAATTATCCGATATCTGTCCATATCCGCGGATGCGGATATCCGATATCCGAAAATGGTTTCGAATGCGGATACGGATATAGCACTATCCGTATCCGAAAGTATCCGTTGACAGCACTTATAATCCCAACTAAGCTTGGCATAGTGTTTACTAACTTTCCACATGATTAGCTCCTTCAACATTAGTAGCGTTACCTCCCGTCGAAACTAGTAGTTGCTCAAGTTCGCATCGAATTGAAAAATACCTGATATATAGCCCCATGTATATTGGTGGGGTCACAGCAACTTCATTCACCCTTTTGTGTTATATTGAGCATCTCCATTAGTCGTGGCGCTTCTTCCACTTAGATTCACTCTTCCGCTCCATATCATACTTCCTTTAAATATGAATATGAGCCTTTTGTAGGATACTGAACGACGATTCAAGAGGGTGAGTAATATACATACTTATATATGAAAAATGCAAGTACGTTACTATAGCGTTAACACTACCCCAATCCTATTCTCCGATCTTTATGATTTTACTTTCAAAACACTTTTAAGTTTGAAAATCTTTTAAGTTAACACAAACATTAGCTGGAATTTCATCGAACATATTTTTGAAAGCATCTAACCTGGATATTTGAGAAATCCATTTAATCAAAGGTGAGAAACAAAAACTTTGAATCATACAAAAGTTTGCTATGAGTAATAATCTACCATATCAAACCAAGTAAGTATTTACTGAGACCACGCCACTCACTGAAATGGTTTTCCCCTCACTAGTACTTTGATAACATAAGAACAAAGCATGTGCTCAGTACTTACAATGGTTAGAGTAGTAGTAAATCATGTGCTTGCATGCAATACATAATGGATAACTCATCCGCATTTATTCCGACTACCCACGTCACCATAGTTATGATTATTCATAATATTTAATTGATAGTCTTCTTAATGTATTTATGATTACGATTCATATTCAGGTAACTATCAACCTTAACATATTTATTATTACCCATCATAATAAAGTAACTATATGTCTTAATATCTTATGATTACCCATCATATTCAAGTGATTACCTATCTAAACATTTACATGATTAATCATCATGTTCAAGTGATTATTCTTCATAATGTTTATATGATTACCCATCACTCTTTAAATTATTAGCCTAAAATAAATCATCGAGATCACCCTTACCCTACCATGTAGACTACCCATTTCCTTGGATTATTCATCGGAAGTATATAAACTACCCATCCATTATATATGGACTATCCATCGAACACCTCATACTCCTCTGTAACACCCCGTAATTTTAGCAACACTAAAGAATATAAATTAAATAATAATTAATTTAATAGTCAGAATTGAAAGAAACGGACTGTTCCATTGCGTCCGTCTCGAAATTCTGGTCAAGATAGACATTCGGTTTGCGCAAAACGGACACCGTATGAAGAAGTTATAATGGTTTGAAGTTTGTATATGCGCAAGATAATTTTATATATGTATATATATATATATATAAGGCCCATAAAACTAAATTTCAGTTCAAATTTCGAAAATTCAGTAGGTGGTAAAATTCCCGCCCCCGGGGTAATCAGTTAGAGATTCAAGTATGGATCCGAGATCCAACACCAACAATCTCTCTTCTAGCTTCTAAAATCCAAATATTGTGAGTCAGTTACTTTTGGATTTAAATGATTAAAAGTAAACGTGATATGACTGTGATTTGGATCTGTTATAAATTGTGAATCTATGATATTCTTGGATCTTAAACTTTGTTATGCTAGATCTACCTTTATAGATCTAATTCACTTGTGGTCTATTTATCATGTCACCTTTGTGGATCTTAACCTTTATCTATGTTTGTGGTTAATTTGGATCTGTCATTATTTGACAATTTAAACCCTATTTAGATCTAATTCTCCATCTAGATCGTTTTGCACCTATCGTGTGGTGGTTAAGTTAGATCTATCATTAATCGGACATATGAATCCTTATTTAGGTCTATTCATGCCTATTGGGACATCCTTATTATGTTAGATCTAGTTTTATTATCACTTATTCATTAGATCTGTTTTCATGTCCACCTTATTACTATGCCAATTACATGTCTATGCCAGTATATATATATTTATGACAATTATGTTAGAATATTCACTATTGTCATCTTCCCATCATCTTTCCCTTTTATTGTTTATGGCTAGGCTACTTTCTAGCCTAGGCATGATGCCAAATATATGTGAATGCGTTAGTTAAGGAACGGGGGAAAACATTAGAATTGGCATAACTTGAATGACGAGTATGAATTTGGACATATAATTCACTATGAATATAACTGGGTAAATGGGCATGAACACCTATAAAGACATAGGTATAATTAATTGGTTAATAGTTAAAATGCCTAGGATTACAGTAATTAAAAAATGCAACTGCACTTATGACACGAGGTTAGATTGCTTTTGTGGTAGAAGTCTGCCCGAACCCGACCGACATATCCAACAACCACAAGTGTTGAATCTAAGTGAGGGCTCTAAGTGCACAAATACGATACGGGCTAAGACATGAGGTTAGGCCCAACTTGTGGAAGAAGTCTGCCTTGAACCGACCGGCATATCCAGCATCCACAAGCTGTAGGCCTAATGTTGGAGGTCAAGCCCATTATAAACCATAAATGGACATGGTAAGGAATTGAAATACTTAACCTAGTTGAATCCATAGGGATTGGGTGAACATGAACATGAATAAGGGTTAAGTAAACTTGGTTGAACAATGGGAGGGTTAAGTTAAGTACATCTGAGATGGGTGGGTAATATTTAATATAGGCCCGCAAAACTTAACCAATTGGGTGTTATGTATTAAAGACACGTATGGGTAGGCATAACCAGTAGAAAGGTTGTGGTTATATAATTAAAGACACCTTTAGGGTAAATATAACCTGTGGAAAACCTAGTGGGGGATACAAGACAAAGGGGAGAGCTTGTATCATATTGTGTGGGACCCGTTTCATTCAGTAACCCGGAGTAGGTATCAAACAAAGTACTCCGAACTAGGTCAGAAAAGGGGCACGCTTACTGAACTGATTGTAAGAGATCCAAACTTGGAGGACGGTGTGGGTGGCGCAAACCGACCGGATCATGTGCATGCATGGGCCGAGCAGAGAGGGATAAGATAACCGTGACACCTGTAGATATGGGTTGTGCATATCAGCGAAGGGTTGCCACTTTAGGACGTGATACATCCTACGGTGGAGCCGGCACAGCGTATATTCGTGGATTAGGGAGTTGATCAATCAGGGTAGTAGTTAGGGTACATTTGGACGTATGCCTAAATCTACCACCTTATACTGAAAGGGATCATCTCATTCTGGTTATACTAGTAATAATGCAGAGAATCATAAGGGAAGCGTATACACTCTATCCTGTTTACCTTGCCATACCTGCCTTTTTTGTAGTTGTCTCTCTCTTATCCACTTTATATGCATGTCTTGCTACTTTTATTTATTTACTTGCTAAAAGTAACTGGACTCGCTAGACTTTATGTCTGACCCTTTTTATTTCCACTTCTTTCTTCCGCTTCCCCCTCCCCCTCCCCCAGGTTCTCAGGGAGGGAACACTCAGGCTTGACCGTGATTCTGCTTACTTTTGCTAGGGCTGCTTTGATGTATGACTCAAGCTCCTATCCTTGTTACTATGGCTACATTTTGTTTTGGGGAAATTTGCTTCTTTCATGTACTCTGATAATTTAAATTACAAGACAGTAGTTTTTATTATGTAATGGTTTTTTTGCATTTCAGACAAGAGATGTTTTTGAACCACGATGTTTTATGATAAATAAATTTTTAATTTTGCCATTATTTTATGTATGTCTTGTAATGTTTCTGTTTCTGTTTACCTATTACGCTTAATGAAACTTAATGCATTCCCTTTGTGAGTGACATTAACAGACGTGGAGTATCACACTTGTTATCAGAGCTGAAGGTTACCAGATTAGATAAAAGTTCTTGAAAATTATTTTCAAAATGGGTTTAAAAGAAAGCATTTTCAAAAAGAAAAGTCCGTTTTGAAAAACATTCCCCAAAAAACCATAACTAATATCTTTCTATCCCTTGTCTGAATCTCTTTCCTTTTCTTTTTCAGCATGTCTGGGAACCTAATACCTAGAGAGCGTTACAATACCAGGCTGGTTCCATAGGTATCTAGAGGCCACGACGCCTGCCGAAGGCCAAGAAAACGTTCCTCCCCAGCTGCACCCGTTGTTCCTTCTTTTTCGCCTCCGCGTGCAGACAACTTCTCTAAGATCTGCAAAGATTTCTGTGCTATGGGAGGGAAGCAATTCTATGGAACTGAGACATTCGTAGAGGCAAGGAATTGTCACAAGTAGACCGAGGATTTGTTTGTAATCTTTGAAGTGGAAGATCGAAGGAAGATTCAATTGGCTGTATGGCTACTGAAGGATGAAGCTTCGTTTTGGAGGGAGGTAACCCAAGAAGACCATCCAGTGGAAACTTGGGATGATTTTAGACAGAGGTTTGAAATGAAGTTTATTTCCCAAGCTGAGAAAAGCATGAAAATGGAGAGGTTCTTAGCACTCAAATAAGGAAACTTGACGGTTAAAGAGTATGTGAATAAATTCAACCGACTAGAAAGGTTTGGATTGGAACTGGTGAATACTCCGCATAAGAAAGCTTTGCGGGTTGCTAATGGGCTAAATGAACCCCTTCATGTGTTAGCTATGTCCTATATTCCAATGGGGGAAACTTTTGAAAGGCTTGTTGATATGGCCTTGATGTATGAGGAAGAGAAAGGAGAAAAGAAGGAGGTTAAAGTTGAGGAAAGAACACAAAACAAGAAGGTATGGCCCAAGAAATAACTACAACAGCAACAACAAAAGAAGGGAGGGAAGAATGACAAGGATAAGAGGAAGTGTCACAGTTGTGGACGTGAGGGTCACTTGGTGAAAGACTTCAAAAGAAGGAAGAATTCTTGCTTCAATTGTGGAGAGGTCGGACACTTTGCTAGGGAGTGCCCGAAGAAACATGGACAAGGTCAAAGGGCAGGAACTTCTGGAGGTAAGGTGCATGCTCTCTCGATCAGTGCTCCTGATAGAGGTAGAAAAATTTCTGTCGAAGGTTTAATTTCTCTTTCCAATCATAATACTATAACACTTTTTGATTCTGGCACTCCACGTTCATTTATATTTAGTTCTGTAGTCGAATCTCTGCACTTAATTACTAGTATGGTAGTGGATCTCGTAGTTGTCTCAAACCCCATTGGTGGTTCGGCTCATTTATCCATAATATGTCGGGGTTTGAGAATATCTGTGTTAGGCATCGAGTTTGAATGTGATGCGTAACTCGGTTTTATGGGCTATGGTTTGATTCTAGGGATGGATTGGTTAACCACATATGGTGCCATTCTAGATTGTGAGAAGACGGTCGTTAGACTTTTGACTTACCATGGGAGGACCCTCGAGATTTCTTGCGACCCCAAAGGGTCTGTTATGCTTAGTTTCCTAGAGACTCTTGATGCATCTATAGATGATTCGCAATCTGTTCTAGTAGTCTAAGATTATTCTGATGTTTTTGATGAGGTACGGGTTTACCTCCGAGGCGCGAGATCGATTTTCTTATATATCTAGTGGGCAATGCAAAGCCAATTGCACTGCCAGTGCACCATATGGCTCCGAGGGAAAGGAGGGAGTTGAGTAAGCAAGTATGGGAGCTACTTAAGAAAGGATTTATCAGACGAAGCATATCTGAATGGGGTGCTCCAGTTGTATTCGTGACTAAGGAAGATGGTTCGCTCTGTTTGTGTGTAGACTATAGAGAGTTGAATAAACTCACCAAGAAGAACACGTACCCACTTCCAAGGATAGACAACTTGTTTGACCATCTTTTTGGTGCCTCGGTATTCTCTCAGTCAGACTTGGCCACGGGGTTTCATTGGTTGAGGGTGGCTGAGGATAGTATAGGCAAGACTGCTTTTAGAACTTCAGGTGTTTACTTTGAATGTCTAGTTATGCCTTTTGGGTTAACGAATGCAGCGACGTATTTTGTTGATCTGATGAGTAGGGTATTTCGGGGGTTTCTAAATAAATTTGTCATAGTTTTTGTTTATGATATCTTGATCTTCTCCAAAAGCGAAGAAGCATGCCCAACATGTGAGGGAAGTTTTGAAAACTCTCCGTGCGCATCTGCTTAAAGCAAAGTTCTCCAAATGCCCTTTTTGAAGAAAAGAAGTGAGATTCTTAGGGCATGTGGCCTCCGAAGAAGAGATTGCTGTAGATCCCGCAAAGTTGGTTGCAGTGCAAGATTTGCAGATTTCGAAAAATGCAACAGAGGTGAGAAGCTTTCTTGGATCGACACGCTATTATAGGAAGTTCATAAGGACTTTGCAAAGATATCATCCCCTCTCACCAGACTGACGAAGAAGAACTTGGCATCTTCATGGGATATAGATTGTGATGTTGCTTTCCAACATTTGAAGAGGGCTCTGACAACAGCCCCAGTCTTGACTTTGCCCGATGGGAACAAAGTGTTTACGGTTTACACTGATGCATGTGGTACAGGGCTTGGTGCGGTTCTGATGCAAGAAGGAAAGGTAGTGTGTTATAGGGATAGACAATTGAGAGTTCATGAGTATAACTACCCCACCCATGATTTAGGGCTAGCTGCCATAGTATTCGCGCTAAAGACGTGGCGTCATTATTTACTTGGAGAGAAGTTCGAGTTATACACCGATCATAAATCTCTCAAGTATCTGTTCTCGTAGAAGGATCTTAATTTAAGGCAACAACGGTGGATGGAGTTCTTAGCTTCTTATGATTTTTAAATCGCTTATACCCCTGGTAAGGGTAATGTGGTGGCCGACACACTAAGTAGGCAGAGGATGGCCTTAAGTCCTCTGTTTGTGGAAAGGAAGAGCTTGGAGTTCATATCAACTTTTGACTTTAGACCCTCCATCGAAATTTTGCCTGATTTATTTGCATCGCTAGAGATACGACCGACTCTCATGGATTAGATAGGAGCTCACCACAAGGAGACCCAGAGATTTTAGACATCATGGATAAGCTCAGAAAAGGGGAGACTTCTAGTCACCTCAGTAGATATTCCATAGATGAAAAGGGGTGGTTGCGACGAGATGAAAGGCTTTGTGTTCCTCAGACTGGAAGCTTGATAAAGACAGTCCTAGAAGAAGCCCACCATTCTAAAATTACTATTCATCCAGGCGGTGATAAGATGTACAGAGATATGAAGAGGGTTTCCTTTTGGGCTGGAATGAAGAAAGATGTGGCAGAGTTTTCTTCTCAATGTTTGGTTTGTCAGCAAGTCAAAGCTGAGCAAAAGAAGCCCGGTGGTCTACTTCATCCTTTGGAGGTTCCACAGTGGAAGTGGGAGAGCATCTCCATGGATTTCATAGATGGTTTGCCTATATCAAAGAAAGGAAACACCAGTATTTGGGTACTAGTGGGCAGACTAACTAAGAGCGCTCATTTCATTCCAGTCAAGAGTAAGAGGACGACATCATGGTTAGTTGGGATTTACATTCATGAGATTGTCCGTCTTCATAGAGTACCTTCCAGCATCGTAAGTGATCGTGACCCCATCTTCACTAGTGAATTTTGGAGGAGCTTGCAAGAAGTATTAGGTACACAGTTATGCTTGAGCATCACTTATCATCCTCAGACCGATGGACAGACGGAGAGGCTGAACATAATTCTAGAGTATCTTTTAAGGCTGTGTATCCTTGACTTTGGAGGTACTTGGGAAGAGCATCTTCCTTTAGCAGAATGTGCCTACAACAATAGTTATCAAGCTAGCATTGGCATGGCACCTTTTAAAGCATTGTACGGACGACCCTGTAGATCACTAACTTGTTGGTGGGAATCTACAGAAAGATTCATACTTGGACCGGAAATGATTAGAGAAACGTCCAAGAAGATCGACCTTATTCGACAGTGCATGAAGATAGTCCAAGATAGGCAGAAATCCTATGCAAACAAGAGAAGGACTGACATCGAATTTGAAGTGGGAGACTTAGTTTTTATTAAAGTACCGCCTTTGAGGAATGTGGTTCGCTCCGAATCTGCAGGGAAGTTGGCACCCAGAATTGTGGGATCATTTCCCATAACCAAAAGGATCGGCCAAATGGCCTATAGAGTAAAGCTCCCAAAAAATATATCTGGCATTCATGATGTTTTCCACGTTTCTCATCTGCGGAAGTGCTTGCATGACACCGCAGAAGTTGTTGAGCCAAGTATTTTGGAGGAAGTGGAAGTGGAACGGGAGGCGACAATCAGACGAGTCCCTACCCGCATTCTTAGATCAGAAGTTAAGAAGCTACGAAATAAAGAAATAAAGCTGATAAAGGTTCAATGGGGAGATAACCCAGAGGATGCGACTTGGGAGACCGAAGGCAAGAATCGTGCTTCGTACCCTTTCCGTTTCGAGGGTATGTTCTTAACTCCTTTTCCAAAGTTTTATCTATGCTTGTTTCTATCATTTGAGTATGTCCAATCAATAGTATTTTCGACCTCTGGATAGGAATCCTATGGATGTAAACATGTGTTTAAGACATGTTATGTTTGACGGATGCAAGTGTTTGCTAGTGGTTTCCCGTGGATGCATACACACACACATTAGGCACTAGATCGGCTCAATCACTCTCATACTGCATATGGATGTGTGTACATTTTTCTTTTCTTTTAATGGGTGAAAATGGATGTACTATCAAATGGATGTTGCATTTGGACGAATGAGTGGTCACACATATAGGACTTACATGTTATAATAGGATAATTTGCATACATATTAGATTCATGGCACTAACATACATTGCATTGAGGAGGTCGACTAAATCAGTAGACCGCCTAATCTTGGCATTAGTATTGGGACATATACACACAACTTTTCATATGTTCATATACAAATTAGAAGTCTTTAAGGAAAATGGATGCCTGTGATTAATGGATGATAGATGGGCGATGGATGATAGGATCTACATTCTTCTTAATTTGGAGATTTCGGGGACGAAATCCTTTGAGTAGGTGAGAATGTGACACCCCGTAATTTTAGCAACACTAAAGAAGATAAATTAATGATAATTAATTTAATAATTAAAATTAAGAGAAATGGACTGCGCCATTGCATCCGTCTCGAAATTCTGGTCAAGACAGATATTTGGTTTACGTAAAACGGACACCGTATGAATAAGTTATGAAGGTTTGAAGTATGTATATGTGCAAGATAATTATATATATATATGGTCCAGAAAACAAAATTATAGTTCAAATTTCAAAAATCCCATAGGCGGTAAAATTCCCGCCCCAGGGATGTCGACACCATAGTAGGGGTGTCGACCTCATAAGGGGGTCGACCCCCCTAGGGTTGAGGTGGAAGTCGATTTCTGAGGGGATGGCAGCTATAAATAAAGGTCCAATTCTCTTGTTTTCTTCATTGGAAATCAATGGAGGCTAAACACTGCCGGTGTCTGAACTGAATCAAATCCTTTTCAATAACAATCAACAAGAGCTAATCAGTTAGAGATTCGAGTATAGATCTGAGATCTAACGCCAAGAATTTCTCTTCTATCTTCTAAAATCCAAACACTGTGAGTCAATTGCTTTTAGATTTAAATGATTAAAAGTAAATGTGATATGACTGTGATTTGGATCTGTTATAAATTGCGAATTTATGATATTCTTGGATCTTAAACTTTTTTATGCTAGATTTACCATTATAGACCTAATTCACTTGTGGTTTATTTATCATGTCACCTTTGTGGATCTTAACCTTTATCTATGTTTGTGGTTAATTTGGATATGTCATTATTTGACAATAAAAACCCTGTTTAGATCTAATTCTCCATCTAGATTGTTTTGTACCTATCGTGTGGTGGTTAATTTAGATCTATCATTAATTGGACATATGAATCCTTATTTAGATCTATTCATGCCTATTAGGACATCCTTATTATGTTAGATCTAGTTTTATTATCACCTGTTCATTAGATCTGTTTTTATGTCCACCTTATTATTATGCCAATTATATGTCTATGTCAGTATTTTTAAAAAAAATATATATATATATATATATATATGACAGTTATGTTAGAAAAATCACTATTGTCATCTTCCCATCATCTTTCCCTTCTATTTTTTATGGCTAGGCTGCTTTCTAGTCTAGGCATGACGCCAAATATATGTGAATGCGTTAGTTAGGGAACGAGGAAAAACATTAGAATTGGCATAACTTGAATGACGAATATGAATTTGGACATATAATTCACTATGAATATAACTGGGTAAATGGGCATGAACACCTATAAAGACATAGGTATAATTAATTGGTTAATATTTAAAATGACTAGGATTACAGTAATTAGAAACTATAACTGCACTTATGACACGAGGTTAGATTGCATTTGTGGTAGAAGTCTTCCCGGACCTGACCGGCATATCCAGCAACCGAAAATGGTCAATCTAATATGAGGGGTCTATGTGCACAAATACATGACGGGCTAAGACATGAGGTTAGGCCCAACTTGTGAAAGAAGTCTGCCTGGAACCGACCGGCATATCCAACATCCACAAGCTGTAGGCCTAATGTGGGAGGTCTAGCCCATTATAAACCATAAATGGACATGGTAAAGAATTGAAATACTTAACCTAGTTGAATCCATAGGGATTGAGTGAACATGAACATGAATAGGGGTAAAGTAAACTTGGTTGAACAATGGGAGGGTTAAGTTAAGTATATCTGAGATGGGTGGGTAATATTTAATATAAGCCCGCAAAACTTAACCAATTGGGGGTTATGTATTAAAGACATCTATGGGTAAGCATAACCGGTAGAAAGGTTGAGGTTATATAATTAAAGACACCTTTAGGGTAAATATAACCTGTGGAAAACCTAGTGGGGGATACAAGACAAAGGGGAGAGCTTGTATCATATTGTGTGGGACCCATTTCAGTCAGTAACCCGGAGTAGGTATCAAATAAAGTACTCCAAACTAGGATGGAGAAGGGGCACGCTTACTGAACTGATTGTAAGAGATCCAAACGCGGAGGACGTTGTGGATGGCGCAAATCGACCGGGTCATGTGCGTGCATGGGCCGGGCAGAGGGGGATAAGACGACCATGACACCTGTAGATATGGGGTTGTGCATATCAACAATGGGTTACCACTTTAGGACGTGATACATCCTACGGTAGAGTCGGGACAGAGTATCTACGCGGATTAGGGAGTCGATCAATTAGGGTAGTAGTTAGGGTACATTTGGATGTATGCCTATGTATACCACCTTATAGTGGAAGGGATCATCTCATTATGGTTATACTAGTAATAGTGCAGAGAATCATTAGGGAAGCGTATACACTTTATCCTGTTTACCTTGTCATACCTGGTTTTTTTGTAGTTGTCTCTCTCTTATCCACTTTATATGCCTATCATGCTACTTTTATTTATTTACTTGCTAAAAGTAATTGGACTCACCAAACTTTATGTCTGACCCTTTTTATTTCCTCTTCTTTCTTTCGTCCCCCCCCCCTTGGGTTCTCAGGGCAGGAACACTCAGGCTTGACCGTTATTCTGTTTACTTTTGCTGGAGCTGCTTTGATGTATGACTCAAGCTCCTATCCTTGTTGCTATGGCTATATTTTGTTTTGGGGAATTTTTCTTCTTTCATGTACTCTGATAATTTAAAGTACAAGACAGTGGTTTTTATGATGTAATGGTTTTTTTTTTTTTTTGTATTTCGAACATGAGATGTTTTTGAATCACGATGTTTTATGATAAATAAAGTTTTAATTCCGCTGTTGTTTTATATCTGTCTTGTCATGTTTCTGTTTCTGTTTACCTATAACGCTTCACGAACGTTCCCTTTGTGAGTGACACTAACGGATGTGGGGTGTCACATTCTCCGAGAATGACTATGAACTAGGGGTGGAATCAGTTCGATACCAGAACTTTGTATTTGAAACCATTACCGTACTGACTTTATATGGTAATAGGAAAATCATACCATTAACAGCCAAAGAAACCAGTTACCAACAGTTCGGTTTATAGTTGGTAATGGTTGGTAGAGGTCGGTAATAAGTTTTGCCATTCACTAGTATGAGATCTTTTTGTTTACAATATTTCATGTTAAAATATTAAATATTAAATTTGATTTTTTTATTACATTATTATTTATCTACTTATTTTATGTACTCAAACATGCATGAAAACTTTATGGATGAATGAAAACATCATATGATATATATTGTTTCTAAGATATATGATAAAAGTTGCATTCAATCTTGTATTGTAATAGTATTTTCCAAGGTATTTTATTAAATCATTACATATTAGAAGTTATTTTTATGTAATAAACATATGTGATGAAATATAAGAATATACATATGTATGGTAATATACTATATAATTTTATAACATTGATTTGAAACAAACAACTTTGGTTATCTACCATTTTAATAAAATACCTCTGGTATGAAGCAATGCCCATCTTTCCATCAACCGTGTCGGTTTACTAAAGCATAACAGAAAAATAATGCTTTGTGTGAAGCAAATACTTTAGCTTTAAATCAAACAGCTTCAAAGCAACAACCTTAAAAACAATGATGCACTTTCGCTTATCCAGCGTAGCGCGAATCAAAATAACAAAAGTGAGGAGTGCTTCGCATCCTCTTATCAATCCCATGGATAGAAAAGCAATGCTTTGATCCTTGCATATCCGACTTAGTTCGAAGTGAAACAACAAAGAAAGGAGTGTGCCGCACCCTCTTATCCAGCTTATGTGAAGCGTTGCCTATCCAGCTAAGTTTGAAGTAAAGAAATATGGGGCTTTGCACCTACCCATCATACTTAGTTGGAAGCGAGTCAAAAAAGGGGTTGCTTCGTTCTTGACTACCTACTTAGGTGGCTTCGAAGCAAATTGATGCTACATCAACCCAATCAAAACCTAGTTAAAAAGAATATGGAAACACCTTTGTGCTGCAATGCTATTTTTGGCTATGAAGTAAAGTGATTTAAAACAAACTGATTCGAAATAAAGTGTTTCATAACAAAACAAAGATAAGAGTTGGCATAGACTTAAAAACAAACGGCTCCCTAGTTTGAAGCAAAACACTAGCTTCGCGTTATCCTACTTCGCATTCAGCTTCTTAATGAACCACTTCATGCCAACTATTTGATATCCTATGTTTCACCCATTCGAAACGAAACAGGACTATGTGAAACATATCAAATATCCTGAACGGCATCGTAATTTAAGATAAAACCGATATCTTTCTAAATAAGATGTAATTATTTTACTAACTCTTCATATTTGTCAAAATCTTAACGTTGAATCTAAAAGTTAATATTTTCTTTTCAAAAATCATGTAAAAAAGTTATCTAAAGGCTGAAATGTAAGCAACTAACTAATTACTATTCTTAACTAATTATTTCTCTTAAGCTTTTTGGGACAAACATTTCATAATAAATCATTTTAACAGGGAAAAATCCTCAAATCAAAGTTCCAATTAACATTCTCCTCATTCTATAAAAATTTAAAGTTGAAATTAATCACTTAATCATTTTAGTAATTTAAAACCCAAATTAAATCACATTTCCTCCTTAGGAATTTCAGAAATGTTCAGAAAATTTTAAACTTAGGATTCACCTCCAAAATCATATTAAGCAAGTCATACTAAATTTTCAAAATATTTTAAGATGTAAAACATTGGTTAATATCAAAAACCTAAGGATTTTTACCAAAATATGAATTATATTTGTACAAAACAAATTATTGTTCTACCTAAACAACAACAAATCACCCAAAACTGCGAAGATAATTAAAGTATTGGCTATAAATGAATCAAAATAAGAAAAATATGTGTGTATGATTATGCCATTCTCCTTAAAACAGATGAACAAGTTGATATTTGATGTAGCTTAATTTCCTAAGCGTTTTCTCTCTAATTTTCCCTTAGTTTCTCTTCTCTTTGACGATGTTAATGATATGCAGTAAATTCCCCACTATTACTCCAACATATCCCCACAATATCTTGTAGTGGATTTCTACCGCAACGCTATTTCCAAATAGCCTCTGAAATAGCCTTTCCGTTTTAATCGCTGATATTCCCAATATATATCCCATTATTTCTGCTATTCTCGCTATATCTTCTATAAAAGAAATGAATTTAATAATGATATTTATACATTATAAAATTAGTTTCTTAATATAATTTTTTAACATATATTTTTTATAATATAAAATAATATAATGTTCTATTAAATTTAATTAAGTTGAATAAACGTTAACATTTATTTACAAATATTTACTAATGCTTGTATTTAAAATTAATACTAACTATGATTAAGTTAAATGTTAATTTCCCATTTGTCATTTATATATTTGTAAAAGTATTAAATTCGAGTTTTATATGCTATTTTAGACTCATTCGTTATTTCCTCGCTTTATCTCCATTACAACTTTTTGCACCTCCGCCGCATTGGATCTGTCGAGCGCTTTAACTGCACAGTATTAATGGTTGGCCTTCTAGGTAGCTGGATTTAGGTTTACTTGTAAAATGAAAGAAAAATCGTGAAGGAGAAAAATTATGGCATTGGAATATTTCATTTTTGCCGTAAGTCCACTTTTAGGTACATTCAATTGGTTAATTATCAAGACCAAACCAATTTACTTATCTATTCACAACTTATTATCCCACTACATTATTTTATATAACCTATCAAGGTTAATTTCCTAAACAGTGTCCTACTAAAAATTAGGGGTGTTGCACCATTATAATCTAACCATGCTAAAAAAAATTGGGACAAAATATTCTCCTGGTCGAATGAACAGAAAAACATGAATACGCATTGTCCTAATTGCCTCATCAGGTACTGATATCCTTCCAACCCACTTAATATTTGTAAGCAAAGGTTTACAGGTCCATAATTCCAAAATTGGTGTAGAAATCCATGTAGAAATTTAATATTTATTGGGGAGCTGGTATATAAATAAGTCATGGTTCCCAGCCATGACGAAGAGCATGTATCTTTGAGTTAAATTATGCATTTCATTTAAGCATTTCACTTAAGTTGAATTATTGAGAATGTTAATTCTGACTCGAGTGTTTTTTTGGACCTGATGCTTGAGTCAGACAGAGGAGCTCAACTTTAGCGATTCATCGTTTGAGAACTGTAGATCTATTGGAGATTCATCTTATTATCTATATGTTATTGCTACCTTGGTGATTCGATAATTCCATTTCTGTCATTTGCTTATGTACTAGGTAATTATGTATTTGATATTTTTCTGATTTGTTAAATTACGGCTCTGATGTTATGTATTATATTTGAGATTTTGAGATTAGTACCTTCATTAACTACTAAGTTATTATTTCACTGTGAGTTATTCTGCTATTTTTAATTTTTGATCTATCTGTATTCTGTGATTTGATATTTTTTAAACCCATAGTTAAAACAATGTACTATTTCGCATGATTTGAGTTGGTTTTATTATCGACTTAACTGGTACGAAAAGGTAGGTCGTTAAACCATGTCTACCTATCATGTCCACCTTTTATCTTAGCTTTAAATTATTACATACTATTTGCTCTGAAAATAACTAAACACGTCGTAGAGAATACATTTGGACAAAAGTAGATCATCTATGCCCAAACATTGATGGTTAGTTGTGCACGGTCGTTGAATGTATGACACATCATCATTTGTCTTAATCAATCAGCAAACAAAACCATACTTAAATTCATTTCTTAGAATTTCAAGCATTGCGAATAGACGGATGTACTTATGCTAAGACATCAAACTTTAGATCCTAGTAATTACCTCCACAATATGACAGAAATGTTTATATTTAAATAACTGGGGTTTATGCATCAAGTTGAAAAAATAAGAATAAATGACAAAAAATGATTAGTATAACAGACAAAAACGAAAAGAACAGAAAATATTATGTAGATCGACCCAATAAGTGTATATATCAATTGTTTCCCATTTCTTATTCTTTATAAATTTCGAGTACAAGAATACAATGATTTGTTTGTATAAAAATCTAGAACAAAGTTAATGCAAATCAGTTCGATGATAATCCTAATGTTCTATTCATTAGTTTTATAAGTAGAAATCTAGTCCTAGATACAATATGCATGTAGCATGTATAGCTACCATATAAATTGAATGTTTTTTTTAAATAGCGAGTTCCATAAATGCAGGTATACGAATGCATCTAACGTGAATTTAGTTGGAACATTCTGGTTAGTAACTTAAACATATGCTTTGATTCCAAACTGTAACATCCCTCATTCTAAGGCACAAAAAATTAGAATTATTTTGTTGCAATCATCAATAGTTAGCATGAGAATAGGATTTAGGTGAAAATATCAAAATACACAGGAAAATGGAAAAACAAAAACACATTTCATTAACTAATATTTTCCATTACATATTCGCATGTACAAATCCATGCTCAAAGAAATATAACAATTGCAAAATATCCCCAAGGGTAACATATAAAGATGCCTCTTGGTTGATTGGAGTATAAATATTAGTTAGTAATACAACTTTGCCTTTACATCAGCAATAGAAGCACAACGAAAACTCATAAATTAGCTGGAATTTCATCCAGCATATTTTTAAAAGCATCTAACTTGGATATTTGAGAAATCTATTTGCACAATCTAACTCAAATGAGTATTCAAGAGTTTAAGGGACAAAAAAAACTTCGGATCATACAAAAGTTTGCTATGAATAATAATCTACCATATCAAACCAAATAGATATCTAAGAAGAACACGCCCCTCAGCGAACAATTTTCCCTTCACTGGTACTTTGATAACACAACAACCAATCATGTTTTGGACACTCACAATGGTTAGAATAGTAGTAAACCATGTGCATGCATGCAACATATAATGGATAATTCATCACCATTAACTTTGACTATCCATCTCACCATAATTATGATTATTCATCGTATTTAAGTGACAATCTTCTTAATGTATTTATGATTACAATTCATATTCAAGTGACTATTTATCTAAACATATTTATGATTACCCATCATAATAAAGTAACCATCCATCTTAATATGGTATGGTTACCCATCATATTCAAGTTATTACCTATCTTAACATTTATATGATTAGTCCTCATTTTCAGGTGATTATTCATCATTGTTGGAGAATGGAGTTTTGATGACAACAACCTTATTTCAATAATAATTGATTATAAAATATATACTAACACTTTTGTCTAGAAGATATATATATATATATACACACAACAGGATTCATATACAGGAATTATTAATGAAGACTGTAAAATAAAGATATTAGAGATTCAGAATTCAGAGATGATTCAAGACTCATGCGTATTCAAGAGTTCAAGACAAATATAGTAATAGAATATAGATTATGTAAGACTGTGAATAGCACTCCAGATTCAAATTCAAATTATGTTTTTCAATTTCTGATTTCAAATTCTATTTTCAAATTCTATCTTTAATCTCTATCTTTTCTATTTTATTTTCTTTACTTTTTCTTTTGATTTCAAACTCAAGCTTTATAAGTTTTATATATTTATACTTTTATACACTTTATATTTATATAGTTTTAACTCTATAATTTAATAAATATGTTTATATAGTTTATATTTATGTTTTCATATGATTTCCTACTTTATAATATTCATTTATAACACTATATTTTAATTCAAGAATTTCCAGAATTATATGTATGTATATATATATATATCAAAGGGTGCGTTTTTTACAGGTCCCTATTAAGTTTCAAAATATAAAAAAAACCCGGTGATAAACATAATATAGAATACATCCCTATTTTTGAACTTCCGCTAAAAAAATTCCAGATCTACCCTTATACACCTAAAAAACTATCCAACAACTGTTTGTCCTCATTTACTCAGTCAATCGCTCATATTATCTCGCCCATAAACCTAAATCAACAATTCTGGAAAACAGTCGTTCAATCCAACAGCAATTTTTTTATTACTTTTTTTTTATTTTTACGAAAAACTAGACAACTATATAAAAAAATATTACATAAAATGATTTTTTTATTACTTTTTTTTTATTTTTTACAAAAAACTAGACAATTATATACATATATTACGTAAAATTGCATACATTTATGCAACTAAGTGTAATAATTGCATGCATATATTAATATTATGCAGAAAATAAATTATTAGTTTTGCGTAGCTAAGTGAAATAATTGCATACATATACAGAACTGTACTGCGTAATTGCTGGAACAAAAAAAATGACAAAAAAGTAAAAACATATAATTATAACAAGATGCTTATATATATATGCAAATAACAGAAACATGTGCATACTTACATGAAAATTTTCATAACATTTACATGTACTACATCAAAAAATAAGTACAGACCACATTTACATGTACTACATCAAAAATTTCAAAACAATTACAAAGCAGAGATGACGGTCTTTTGAAGAACAAATAATTTTGTTAAGACCCAGCTTATTGCGCAAACCACATCTAGTAGTCTCTGTAGAAACACATGCAGATTTCAATCATTTGGAAAAGGATGGACGACCAATCTTCAACAACATGATAACACCAATATCTGCCGGAACACTGTTATATAAAAAAAGAAAATCAACATTAGTAGGCTTAATGTGCAGTAACCTAAATTAAAAAAAATTGCTTCAGAATAATATAAATACATGCGTACAATTCATCAAAATAACAATAATTTCTGAATATTTATATGCAAGTATTCCAGATATATGCATAGAAATATGAATATATTTGTAAAATAATATGTTTTTCGGTTTGTTTGATAAAAAATTGCATACATATATGCATATATTAAAAATAGTTGCATATTTGTCCGCAACTTTTTATCAGAAGTTCAGCAAAAATCAGATATTTTCCTACATCTTACACAATAATTTCTAAATAATTATATGCAAGTATTCCAGATATATGCATAGAAATATGAATATATTTGTAAAATAATATGTTCTTCTGTTTGTTTGATAAAAAACTGCATACATATATGCAAATATTAAGAATAGCTGCATATATGTCCGCAACTTTTCATCAGAAGTTCAGCAAAAATCAAAGATATTTTCCTACATCTTACAGATCGCGATTTTGAATATTTTTCTGTTTGCATTTTCATCAAAAATTGCATACATATATGCATATATTTAAGAATAGCTGCATAATTGTCCGCAACTTTTTAACAGAAATTCAGCAAGAATCAACCATGTTGCAAAAGAAAACTTTAAAACTGTATACACTCTCAATTAAAACACACATTACAAATTGTCATTCCAGGGAGTTGTCGAATGAGTTTTACAGATAGAAAATATAAATATAGTGACATACAAATAAAATTAAAACATAGTCAAATGATTGAATTACTAGCCGCCCAAAAAGACTAGAAGAATACCTTTCGCTGAAATCACTTCGTTGTCGCGCCCGTCTGCCTGGATTGCTAATCTCTCCTTCTATGCAAATTGAAATCCAAATCGCTTGACTGGATTCGATGCGATGCCTGCCAGAATCACTGGAATCGCTGCTGACTCTTCGCTAGAACCAAAAATTGAACGCGATAAGAATTTTGGGGATTAAGGGGTTTCAGTTGAAGGAGGAAAATTAGCCACCGATTAGAGGCCATCAATTTCGTTGGAGCCGTCGCCGTTAGGTTTCTGGAAAAGAAAAAAAAGTAAATACGTAATGAATAGATCCAACCTAGCTAAATACGGCGTGAATTAAGAAAAAAGGCACATTTGTAAAAATACCAGCCGCTGTTTGAAATTAGGGATGTAATTTATATGTTTTGAAACAGGAGGATGTGAGCCTAATTAAGTTTGCTTTTAGGGATGTGTGCCTAATTTTCACTATATCAAAACTCTTAAAAAATGCTCAAAATTTAGTTTTACACATGTATATGTCAACATAAATTTATTCCCATGTCGACATATAGTTGTCATTTTTTCAAAATTGAAAGGAAACGTCTTTTCACTATTAGTGACGGTTCAGAAACATTGCAACCTTTCAAATATTATAAATAGTGGCTGATTTCGAATTTTATTATCGTTCTTCTTCTCCATCTGCATTCCCTTTCCTTACACCATTATATCTTCACTCTACTGAATTCAATTCTATTTTCATTAAACTTCTTCTCTTCTCACTCTCTACTCAATACTCTTTAAATCAAGTGCTATTGAAGAGTTATAGGGTTGTTTGTAATTGTTTGGATTGTGTTGGTATCCCTTGTGGCCGTGAAATCAAGGATGGGTAATCGTCCTTGTAGCCATGAAATCAAGGAGGATATACTTGATCAAGCGTGTGTGGAATCAGTGGTATCCCTTGTAGCCGTGAAATCAAGCAGGGTTGTAATTGGATATTGATTTAGTAATAAAACTCTGTGCAATCAAGCATTGCGTGGAACTGGACGTAGCAGCAATTCCGAACTAGTATGAAAAATAAAACATGGAGCTGAATATGAAGCTTTAATGAAGAATAAAACATGGAGCTTGGTTACACCACCTGCCCATCAGAACATCATAGGATGTAGGTGGGCTTACAAAAAGAGGAAATCCGATGGGACAATAGAAAAATATAAAGCCAGGCTCATCGCAAAAGGGTACGCTCAACAGTTTGGATTTGACTTCAACAAGACTTTCTCACAGTTATAAAACCCACTACCATAAGAGTTATATTGACTATTGCCTTATGCAAAAAATGGATGATCAAACAACTTGACGTTAACAATGCTTTTTTAAACGGTGAACTAACTAAAGAGGTCTATATGCAACAACCAGAAGGATACAAGGTCTATGATGGTCAAAGACAACTTGTATGTAAGTTACACAAAGCCATATACAGTCTCAAGTAGGCTTCGAGAGCTTGGTATGAAAAATCAAAACAAACTTTATCAAAAATTGGCTTCAGTCAAGCGAAATCAGTTAACTCACTATACATGAAGAAAGATAATCAAAGTATCACCTACATCATAGTGTATGTAGACGACATGCTGATAACTGGGGACAATCATCAAGAAATTAACAGAATCATACAAGTTCTTGACCACAGTTTTGCTATCAAGGATTTAGGTGAAGTAAACTACTTTCTGGGAATTCAGATCAGTAGACGTAGTGAAAATGAAATGTTCTTATCTCAGCAGAATTATATAAGCGAAATTCTACAAAAGACCAACATGCATCATGCAAAATCACTGCCAACACCAATGACTGCTAGTTCAAGGCTTTCAAAAACAAAAGGGGAAGCAATCAGTAACACAACACAATACAGAAGTGTAATTGGTGCATTACAATACGCTACAATAATAAGACCGGACATATGCTATAGCGTAAATAAACTCAGTCAATACATGTTGAATCCCCTGTCGGAACATTGGGTGGCAGTGAAAAGATTACAGAGGTATTTACAAGGCACAAAACATAATGGATTAACTATAAAGGCAGATAAAGAGCTACACTTACAAGGCTTTAGCGACGTTGATTGGGCAAACGACATCGATGACAGAAGATCAGTATCAGGCTATTGCATTTTCCTGGGCATGAATCTCATATCATGGTGCACTAAGAAGCAATCCACCACCTCGCAGTCAACCACTAAGGCAGAGTACAGGGCTCTTGCGAGCATGGCTGCAGAAATCTCGTGGATCGAGTCCCTTCGACATGAATTAGGGCTTAATTCCAGAAGAACGCCAACTATTTGGTGCGACAAGAGAAGCACAGTTTCTTTATCCCTCAATCCGATCCAACACTCAAGAACGAAGCATTTGGAAATTGATTTGCACTTCGTTCGTGAGATAACTCAAGCCGGTAGATTAACGGTGTTTCATATTCCGGCCTATTATCAAAAGGCGGATGCACTGACGAAACCACTTTTCACGAAGAACTTTATCAGGCTAAGAGAAGAGCTGAGAGTGGATGACGGCAACGGAATAAAGGAGACAAGAAAACCCTAGATATGTTTGAGGGAGGCTAATATCTGCGTTCACACTTGTCAATCAGTTTATCTCATCACATCTATTTGGGCATAACGGCTAAATTTTATTTTAGGACATTGCATTATTTCCCACAGCAATTTAGTCATAACGGCTAATTGTCATTTTATGACATTGCCTTATTTCCTACATCAATTTAGTCATAACGACTAATTGTTATTTTAGGACATTGCCTTATTTTCTACAGCAATTTAGTCATAACGGCTAATTGTTATTTTAGGACATTGCCTCATTTACATATGTTAACGTTACATTATTTCTTCAATATATATCATCACTATTTTCATTAGTCAATGCACAAAATATTATTCTGTCAATCAATAATACAATCACGGTATGTTCTCATATTTTACTGATAATGTCATCCGTTACTTCCCCGCGCAAGCATGTTATGTGCACTGTCTAAATACGGTTTGTAAATACGGTATGTTCTCATATTAAAACATTGATTGCATCATGTAGTAGAGATAGGAACTTCCGTACTTCGATAGCATATTTTTATATAAATTAATGATATTTCTGTTTCGGATATAAGAAACGGCAAAGCTACTGAATACCACTCGGCATAGTTCATCAGTAGCTTTTACAACTACAAGCAAAACAAGGAGTATTCACCTGTTAAGCTCATTCCATGTCAATGTTAGTCTTCCATTTTTCATGAAGCCTTTTTTGTAAACTCTATTTGACCCAAATAAATGCTATTTGCTGCAGAGGCCAAATGGAATCTCGGACTGTGTACCTTTAGCTCGTATATTATCACCTACCAGGGTGCTTTCAGTGCAAGTAAGTCGATTTGAGATGATGCATGAACACAGTTTTTACCTGTTTGCACATGTAGTCATTCCGATTTTATTTGGAGTCATATGCACAACGAAGGTTGAAAATTTTCTCACTAGTCTGGAGTTTGGGTGGTTATTTCTTATGGAGGTGCTCCAATTAACCAGTAGGTATTGTCATACATCATTAATCTTGATAATATGGTTGCTTTCATGTTTTCTTCTATTTTCTCCATGCACATCAATCCTTAATTTTTTTTAATGCTATATAGCTTAAATTCCATAACATTTCATGCATGGTTTGCCTTTTATATTTGTCACTATAATGCAATATACATATTGGCAGCTAATTTTTCATTTTAACTAAATAATTACCCTTCTTCCATTTTGTCTATTGCATATGGACCTGAAACAGTTTATTTGAAATTAATGCAGTTCACATGTCTATTCAGCTTCCATTTTTTTTCAGTATCCTATATTCCATGTATCCATATGCATAATACTAGTATACCAAATCTTTGTGTTCAATAAACATGTTTGACTTGGTAGTCAAGGGATCTTGAAAGAGGAGTTGATATTCGTATGGAAACACTCTAGTGAGATTAATTGTAATTTCTACAACACTCTTGATTACTTACAGTCTGTAGGACCGAGCAACATAACTAATACTATCCTAAAATTTGCCAGATTTATTGCATGAAAAAATGCTTTTCTTTTTAATTTATTTTTCGTTATGCGTTGGGAATAATATCTTAATTGATTTTTCATTTTGCATAAAATTTATACATGTATCTTATTCCTATTATATGCTTTCTAGTGTCGGTTTTGCATACCGAAGTTGTATGGTACAACCATTTCCACTAGGTGTTCGTATTAGACACTTGGCTTGACTCCAAATTTGAAATATATTTATTATTTCTGTATTCCTCTTTTTGGAGTATTTTTAGTATTGAAGAAACTGATAAATAACTACCGTCTAGATTTCAGTTCTGTAGTTGCAAGGCTTTAATTTTCTATTCTCCTATGTGATCTTAGTAGTTTACAAATAAATGGGAATCTTACTAAGCTGAATCTTTGTCTTCAATTAACTTGGGACAATAATTCTTTTCCTTCGCGGACTAGGTCGCTTTCTTGAAGACGATTCAGCGATCTGGTCGGAGGTGCAAACCAGTTCGTTCCTTCGCCGCCGCCTCTAGGATAAAACAGCCTCAAAAACAATAACCGATTTGCTTGCACAACAAATCGGTGCAGATTTGTACTTTCTGAAAAAAAAAATTGCTCGAAAATTTCTGAGAAGAGAATTTTAATGGCGGCTGAGAGGAGAGAATTTTCAATTCGGTAGTGTTCTCGTCTGAGGCTAATGTCAATATATAGAACGAAAATTAGGGTTTGGGTTTACAGATTAGTGGGCCGCTAAAATTTGGGGGATATAATTTTTTTACCGTTGCAGAAATCTTTTTCCATAAAAACGGTTCGAAAAAGGCTAAGTTTTATGGTCCAAAAAATATAAGTGTCTACACCACAAAGCCCAAGCCCAAGCCGAGCCGAACCGGACCGGGCCGGGTCGGTCGGTCGCGCGCGCGTGTGTGGTGGTCATATGATGCATGATCTCCCTCCTCACAACAATGCATATATTGGGAGCCAAAGGCCCCAACATGATTTCTTAGAAACAAGTATAAAAGCTTGCCTCTTCTATATAATCCCATGATGTGGGACTATTCCCATATAGGAGTCATTCTTACACTTATTCAAGATTTTTTTAATAATTAACTTAATGTTTGTAAAACATTTCCAACAATCCCCCACTTGAATTTTTTTAAAAATATTTTCGAGCAGTTTCTTAAAAATATAAGATTGTGCATAAACAAAGGTGTCTTTCGACTTGAACCTTTGCATAGTGAATAAGATTCAGTTTTTACTAGAGTGACACGTAGTCTTGAACTCTATTCCCGACATCAAACCACACACAACCTTTTCTATAGTGCAATCAAATAAGCCCGTGCATTTATGGCCATGCACGTCTATCCTAGTTTAGTGAATGCTCTGGAAGTTTTGCCCGAAACTCCATAGGAAACGGCCACATTTCCACATTCACAAAGGTGAGTCTATCAAGAGCACTCCTGAAGGTAGGCACTCCACTCCACATAGAGTATAGATCTCATTAAGAGTTTCTATTAACTCATCCTCTAATCACTTCAGGAATACATGCTTCTTGGTTTATTAAATAGCATGTTCAACTCATATCACTACACAACTTGTTATTACCCATTGAACCTAGTTCTTGGGATCTCCAGTCATTTAGGTCAGGTTACCATTGTGCGTGACTCAACAATCTAAGGGCAATAGTCTCATTCTTTTAGAAGAGTTATGGACTTTCTCTCTGGACAGTCCTTTCGTCAAAGGATCTGCCAAATTTTCCTCACTACGTACGTAATCCACTCTAACGGTACCTGTGGAAAGTAGTTCTCTAACCGTACTGTGCTTACGACGTATTTGTCGTCTCTTACCGTTATAATATCGGTTCTGAACTTTTGCAATAGCCGCGGTACTATCGCAATGTATCAACACAGCCGATATCGGTTTTTCCCATAAGGGAATCTCAGCTAGTAGATTTCTCAAGTACTCTGCCTCTTCACTAGCTGTAGCTAGTGCTATCATCTCAGACTCCATAGTAGACTGAGCCAAAATAGTCTGTTTCTTGGATTTTCAAGAAACAGCTCCTCTAGCGATGCTAAATATATAGCCACTGGTCGCTTTAGAATCATCAGATAAGGTATTCCAGTCTGCATCGGAATATCCTTCAAGTACAGCTGGAAACCTTTCATAATGTAATCCAAGGTTCATGGTTCGTTTAAGGTATCTCATTATCCTTTCAATAGCTTGTCAGTGCTCTATACTAGGTCTACTGGTAAACCTGCACAATAATCCCACGACATAGGCAATGTCGGGTCTAGTACAATCAGTGGCATACCGAAGGCTGCCAATGATGCTCGCATAATCAGACTGTCTTACACCTTCACCAGTGTTCTTAAATAACTTTACACTGTGATCATATGGTGTACTTGCAGGTTTACAGTCAAAGTAATTATATTTCTTTAGTATCTTCTCAATGTAATGAGATTGATCCAAAGAAATTCCCTTTTCTGACCTAGTAATCTTAATACCAAGGATTACACTCGCTTCACCTAGATCTTTCATATCAAAATTGACACTTAATAAGGATTTGACTGAGTTTATGGCATGAATATTTGACCCAAAAATGAGTAGGTCATCTACATAAAGGCATATAATAGTGCAAATGTCATTCTCAGATTTGTAATAAATGCATTTGTCACTTTCATTAACTTTAAAACCATTTGAAATGATTAAGTTATCAAATTTTTCATGCCATTGTTTAGGTGCTTGTTTTAAACCATATAATGATTTATCCAATTTACATACTTTATGTTCTTGACCATGTACTACAAATCCTTCAGGCTGGTCCATATAAATTTCTTCGTCTAATTCACCGTTTAAAAAGGCAGTTTTAACATCCATTTGGTGTATAAGTAAATTATGAATGGAAGCAAGTGAGATTAATACCCGAATGGATGTTATTCTAGTTACAGGTGAAAAAGTGTCAAAGAAGTCTATATTTTCCTTTTGTTTAAAACCTTTAGCTACTAGTCGTGCTTTATATTTATCTATAGTGCCATCAGGTTTTAATTTCTTTTTAAGTACCCATTTACAGCCTATAGACTTACAACCAGGGGGTAAATCTACCAAGTGCCAAGTCTTATTGGATTCTAAAGAATCCATCTCATCGTTTATAGCCTCTTGCCAGAAATCGGCATCTAAAGAAGATAAGGCTTCTTGGAGGTTTATAGGATCCTCCTCAATAGTAAAAGCACAAAAATCTGAACCAAAGTTTTTTATGGTTCTTGCACTTTTACTTCTTCTAGGTTCAGCTTCAAAATTTTCATTAAGTTCTGTTCTAATAGGCATATTTGAAGTGCCCCCACTATTCCTTAATTTGAAAGGAAATTTAGTTTCATAAAAATCGGCATCATTTGATTCAATTATAATATGTGCATTAAGGTCATAAAATCTATATGCTTTGCTATTAATAGCATAGCCTATAAATGCACATTCATATGCTCTACTTGCCAATTTTATTCTCTTAGGGTCTGGAATGCGAACATATGCTAAACAACCCCAAGTTCTAAAGTATGAGACATTGGGTTTATGATTCTTTAAAATTTCATAAGGTGAAATTTTATTCTTAGATTTAGGGATTCTATTCAGAACGTAGCATACAGTCAATAAAATATCCCCCCACCAATGTTTTACTGCACCAGAATTTAATAATATGGCAACTACTAGCTCGGTAAAGGTCCTATTTTTCCTTTCTGCTTTACCGTTCATTTCAGGTGAGTAGGGTGCAGTTCTCTCATGTACTATACCATGTTGTTTATAGAAATCCAGAATAGAATTAGATTCATATTATGTTCCTCTATCACTACGAAGTCTCTTAATTTTTCTATTTGCTTGATTCTCAATCTCAGTTTTGAATGTTTTAAACATGTCAAAAGCATCACTTTTATTTTTCATAAGATATACATATGTGAAATCAGAGCAGTCATCAATAAAAGTGATAAAATAACGATGTCCCTGTCTAGTTAAAGTGCCATCAAGTTCACATATGTCAGAATGAATCAAGTCTAAGGGTTCAGAAACTCTATCAACAGATTTGTGAGGTATTTTTATGATTTTAGCTTGTGTATAGAATTCACATTTATCAGATTCAGATTCTGTCATTTTAGGTATCATATCTAGGGTGCTCATGTTATGAATAATTCGATTATTAACATGACATAATCTAGAATGCCAGATATTAAAATCACACAACATGTAAGCAGAAGTAGTCACTTTATTAGATTTAACATTCAGTTTAAACATACCCTCACAAGCATAACCCTTTCCCACAAAAGTTCCCTTATAAGTAAGAGTGTACAAATCAGCCCCAATAACTTGAGTGAAACCAGCCTTATTAAGGAGGAAGCCAGAGACCAGATTCTTTCTTATCTCTGGAGTGTGCATAACATCTTTCAGAATTACAGTTTTTCCAGAGGTGAACTTGAGTTCCACGTTTCCAATCCCCGCAACTGTAGTGGTGTGAGAGTCTCCCAACAGCACTTTCTGATTTTCAGCAGCCGTGTATGAAGAGAACATGCCACGATCATAGCAGACATGGCGAGAAGCACCAGTGTCTACCCACCAACCCTCTGATCCACCAACAAGGTGAATCTCAGTAATCATAGCCGTAAGAGGCTCCTCAGTCAGGTTAGCCTGTGGTGCAGAGCTTGGCCTGTTCCGGCACTTTCGTGCCATATGCCCTGGTTTTCCACAGTTGTAACAAAGAAACAACTGTCCAGAGTCATTCTTTTGGGCTGATTTCTGCTGTCCTTTTGGGTTTCCTTGCGGATTCCCATTCTGTTTGTTGCGCCTGTTCTGATTCTTAAAAGATTTCTGATTTGGTTTCAGAACAGCAGGAGTGGTCTTCTTAGTACTGTTGTTATTCACAATCAGCACCTCTTCTTTCTGATCCTGCTTGCGTGCCTCCTCCTCAATACGGAGGCGTGTAATCAAGCTTTCTAAGGAAAATTCCTTAGTCTTATGTCGCAAGACATTCTTAAAATCTTTCCAGCCTGGGGGTAATTTGTCAATGATAACAGCAATTTGAAATTGTTCGTCCAAGACCATACCTTCGGAGATGATCTCATGAGCTATTTTCTGCAGCTCATGAGACTGCATCTCTACCGATCTATCATCAGTCATCTGGTACTTTAGATAGCTGCTCACAGCATATTTCTTTGCCCCTGCCTCCTCTGTATCATATTTCTTCTTCAGTGCTTCCCAGATCTCCTTTGTTGTCTTTTCATCTGAATTATAATAATCATACAGATCATCGCTCAGTCCGTTCAGAATAAAGTTCTTGCATAGATAATCTTGTTCAGTCCAGGTCTGCAGTTGCTTTGACTGTTCGGTCCATGATGCCATGTTCGCTGCATCAGTCTCAACAGGTTTATCTGGAAGCTGTGGTTTGTCAGTAGTCAGCGCAACCACAACCTTTCTGATGGTGAGGAAGAACTCCATCTTCTGACGCCATCGTTTGAAATGCAAGCCTTCAAATCTGAAAGGAGCAGCCGTCACAAGAGGGTTCTGGAAAGCAGAGGGTGGAGCAGAATCGTCTAGGGTTGAATTGGAAGCCATTGTTTCAGTTCGTCTTCAAATTGTTGGGAAACAATGGCTGAGTCGCAGACTAGGTCGCTTTCTTGAAGACGATTCGGCGATCTGGTCGGAGGTGCAAACCAGTTCGTTCCTTCGCCGCCGCCTCTAGGATAAAACAGCCTCAAAAACAATAACCGATTTGCTTGCACAACAAATCGGTGCAGATTTGCACTTTCTGAAAAAAAAAATTGCTCGAAAATTTCTGAGAAGAGAATTTTAATGGCGGCTGAGAGAAGAAAGAATTTTCAATTCGGTAGTCTTCTCGTCTGAGGCTAATGTCAATATATAGAACGAAAATTAGGGTTTGGGTTTACAGATTAGTGGGCCGCTAAAATTTGGGGGATATAATTTTTTTACCGTTGCAGAAATCTTTTTCCATAAAAACGGTTCGAAAAAGGCTAAGTTTTATGGTCCAAAAAATATAAGTGTCTACACCACAAAGCCCAAGCCCAAGCCGAGCCGAACCAGACCGGGTCGAGTCGAGTCGGTCGGTCGCGCGCGCGCGTGTGTTGTGGTCATATGATGCATGGTCTCCCTCCTCACAACAATGCATGTATTGGGAGCCCAAGGCCCCAACATGATTTCTTAGAAACAAGTATAAAAGCTTGCCTCTTCTATATAATCCCATGATGTGGGACTATTCCCATATAGGAGCCATTCTTACACTTATTCAAGATTTTTTTAATAATTCACTTAATGTTTGTAAAACATTTCCAACAATTCTTTTTTCTTCTAATTTCTTCTTCTTCCTCCACTAAAATTTCCAATAAAGTGGTATCACAGCCAGCTATTCTTAGAGCTCGTGAGGTTAAAAGAGGTGGGAGAGATGAAAATAGCTAGCTAGTCAAGTCAACAAGAGAGTAAAAAGAATAATTTCTGAAAAAAAGGAATCGGAAAGCGTATTTCATTTCCATGGCCGAAGCGGTAGAAGAAAAAGAGCAAGAATCTCCGCACACCATTGATCTAGCATCCCAGAAGCAGAAGAATGGAAAATCTGAAAAGTCTGTCGAAGAAGACGAAAACGAAGAAGACGAGGAGCTCCTAAAGGCAAGAGCTTTGGCGAATAGAAAGCAGCAGATTTAAACATGGCACAAGTGGCCGTGGAAGAAATTTTATTTTAGAATTGTTGATGAGAAAGTGCACCATGAAGAGAAAGTGCTCCAATATTAATATTTTTTTTGAAGGTGATGAGAGAGTGCATCACAAATCTAAGAGAAAGTGCTTCATTAATTTTTGAAGTGATGAGAGAGTGCATCACAAATCGAAGAGAAAGTGCTTCGAATCAAGGAATCTGTTTGGAGTAGTAAAACCAAGTTTAAGGGAGGATGTTGGAAATAAACTTCGTTTTTAGGAAAATATTAATATTGCAATGAATTTAATTATTGTATTAATGGAAGGCTAAAATAAATGGTAAGAGTTGTCTAATGAAATTTGATATGTTAAGGAAAGTAGAAATTAGGAGTTAAGGACAATTCTAGAGAATAAGACTCTAGAATCCTTGTAATGCGATAAATGTAAGTGTAATCTCTCATTTTGTGGTATGAAAAAAAATGAAGCAATGAAAGTTTTCTTAATTATTCTTCTTTCTTCTAATTTCTTCTTCTTCCTCCTCTAAAATTTCCAACAATTTCTTCCATTTTATCAATATATGATGTTTGCCAGTATTAAATTTCATAAAGGCTTTAACTCATTGTATGTAACCAACTTTGTTTTTTTTTCCAGTTCTTATTTAACAACTTAGTTAGGATTAGTCTAAAGGTATACATTAATATGTTTTTTCTATGATAAGATTTTGTTTTAATAACAAGATGAAAATGTTAAAGGCGACTGATTTCTGAAAGTAAAATTTGATATCTATAACAATGCGAAAAATATATAATTTATCAAATTTCTTCATTTCTTCCGAAAGAGTTGATTTATTTCTATCTAGTTCTATGTAATGCTAATATGATTTTTAAAATAATTATTTACTTTGATATTTAAGATAATTATTATTTGCTTTAAAGCTAAATGATTTGCTTCACACGAAGCATTATTTTGTTGTTTTGCCTTGGTAACCCGACATGGTTTATGGCCAAACGGGGATCGCTTCGTACCAGAGTTGTTTTATTAAAATGGTAGATACAAGTTTGCTTCGCATTGCTAGGCTATAGTAAATAATCATGCCTAATTTTCTTGGAGTGAACGAAGCCGTGCACATGGGCTATATGGTATTTCCATTCAGTGGAGATACCATTACTTTAGCACACATTGTATGATTTTTGTTGTTAAATACATGTTAAATGGGGACAAATATGAGAGATAAACCAAGGAGATGGGCAATCTAGATGGTAGGAAATTGGTAATTCCATGACTTTATGATAAGGTAATCATTTAGAAAATGATGGGTAATCATATAAACATTATGATGAATAATCACTTGAACATGATGGCTAATCATATAAATGTTAAGATAGGTAATAACTTGAATATGATGGGTAATCATATGATATTAAGATGGATGGTTACTTTATATATGTCTCAGTTCATTTCGACTGGAGAGTTAGGGTAGATCAATTGCCTCAGTTCTTTTAGCTGAGTATCACAAAATACATGCACTAGTTGAAGTGATTGACATGGCCTAATTCAAATATAAACATTTATATATGCCGTTATTAAGTGTAAAGAGAAAACACAATTACAAAGGGTTATATCTTCCCTTACACAAATTACTGACGTTGCATTATATCATTCATCCTCTCCTATAATATCCAACCGTCCATTCACTCATCCAAAGCATTTTCATGTAACCAATAGCCGTTTAGCCCAAAGCCCATATATTACTTGTATATAAAAACAAGGCCATGGCTATGTATTTTATTATTCTCTGTATTCAAATCATCAAATAATAGAAAGCTCCTTTATTTCATACTTTCACAAACACATATTTGTATAAATCTTTAGTTGGTATCAGAGCAAACCGCAGTGCCTGACGGCATCAAATTTCCTCAAATTACTGGTGTGTTTATACCCATCAGGTAATTTTTATCATTTGGGTATATTTTCTCTTATCTGTGATTACTCACATCATTTAAGAGATCAAATATAGTATGTTTACTGATGTCTCGCCATAAACTCTTACGAATTTGGCTGCATCACAATAAAACACACTATATTTGTCGAAATTCCAAATCAATCACCAAGAATCGAATTCAAGAAAGTCAAGAAACTCACCCAAAACTCAGTCAAAGCCACGCCAGAGAGCCTCATCAGACATCTACACCAGTTCTTTACATACCTCTTCATCAAGGCTCTCGGCTGCTTCAATCTGAGTCTTTGATTGTTTCCCTCCTCTCGATCAGAGACGATATTTGATTAAGAATTTCTTGAGCCTTTTGTACTCTTTGTCACCATGGTGGATACATCCACTTCTGCATCGGCTACAGGGACTGCTACTGGGTCTAGCCCAGAAAACCTACCAATTCCACCAAATGGACCTGTAAATCAGTTAGTTAAAACTGGTATCAGTCCTCAAAGTCAGTTAATCACAGTTCAACTGCAAGAAAAGAACTACTTGTTATGGAAACTATAGGTCGAAACTGCTATACAAGGCTATGGCCTAGAAGGATTCATTCTTGGTACCACTCCTATTCCTGCCAAATATATTACTGATCAAGATAACCGAACAGTAGCCAATGAGGCATTCATTCAACATCATAGACAAGATCGATTAATTAGTTCCTAGCCCTTATCCTCAATCAGTGAAGATTTACTACCAACTGTTATAGGGTGTTCATCGGCCAATGATATATGGACCACCATAGAAAAAGAATTTAATAACCAATCATCAGCCAAAGTCTTGCATTATAAAAGACAACTTTAGAATGTCAGAATGGAAAATTTAAGCATGAGAGAATATATAGCAAAGGTAAAGAAGTTGTGTGATCTACTTGGAGCTACAGGTAACAAAGTATCTAATGGAGACCATGTACTATATTTGCTAAATGGATTAAATGAAGACTATGAGGCTGTGGTTGCTGTTATCACCACACAAAGAACTATTCTTCCTATTGATGAAGTTCATTCCATCTTGTTATCTCATGAGTCAAGAATAAGCAGTAAAAGGATTCAAGAAATTGATCTTAATGCAAATCTAGCTACAGGTGGCAAATATAAAAATCAGAATAACAGTAACAGATCTGAAACATCTTACTAAAGGGGTTATAGTACAAACAGAGGCAGAGGCAGGTGGAACAACAATAACAGACCCAAGTGTCAGATCTGTGAAAAGATTGGTCATACTGCACTAAAGTGTTACTTCAGATACTCTAACAGCAATCAAAATCAGAAAAATAGCAACAATCCTAATGCAAATGTTGCACAGATAAATCAAGAAGCAAACAGTCAAGACAAAGGGAATGAGACTGCCAGGGTGGAGCACTTGCAAGATGACAGTTGGTACCCTGATTCTGGAGCAACCAATCATCTTACAAACAACTTAGACAACTTGAACATTGGATGCAAAGAATATCGAGGTAACAAATCTATTTCTATTGCCAATGGAAAAAATATTCAAATTACTCACATTGGTGATGCCTATATTAATGGCAGTAAACAATTACACCTATGCAATCTTCTTAGAGTTCCAAAAATCACCAAAAATTTGGTTAGTGCATCCCAATTTGCTAGAGATAACAAAGTCTACTTTGAATTTTTCCCAAATTATTGCTTAATTAGGGATATTCTAACTAGAAAAATCATATTACAGGGTGACTTGGCAAATGGATTGTACAAATTTAACTCTGTTAGATGCAAGAGTGATGTTAGCCGGGGAAATTGCAATGCCACATGTAATTGAATATCAAGACTAATAGCTGTATGAATGTATTTGATTTTTGGCATTGCAAACTAGGACATCCCAGTGTTAAGACTGTCCAATCCATATTAAATGATAATCATATCAAATTTGATGTTGTATCCTTACCGTATGTATGTGAATATTGTCAAATGGGTAAGAATCACAGGTTACCCTTTACTGATTCTAACACTGTTTACACTAAACCACTGCAACTAATTGCTATGGATCTTTAGGAACCATCACCAGTTTGTTCTGACTATGGTTATAAGTATTATGTATCATTTGTTGATGCATATACAAGGTTTACTTGGATATACTTTTTAAAAACCAAGTCAGAAACCTATAATGCTGTAATAAATTATGTTACTATGGCTGAAAAGAAATATGATCAAAAAGTTAAGATCATTCAAACTGACGGTGGTAGTGAGTTTAAAATTTTACATAAATTCTTTTAGCAAAAAGGCATTGTTCATAGAACCACTTGTCCATATACTTCAAAAAAAAACGGACTAGTGGAAAGAAAACACAGACACTTGGTGGAATCTGGCTTGATATTGCTTGCACAAGCAAATATACCTGTTGGCTAGCTTTTTGACCAAGCCACCCAGGTTCATTCATAAGAGGAAGGTATGAAACTATATGCCCAAGTGCATGAAGGAACGGATCGCATCTTCGACTCGCCAGATGACGGATTGCACACAATCGACTCGCCCGCTATCGGATCGCCCCCATCCCATCAGTGAAACGAATCCTCTATGCGACTCGATCCAGATTTATATTGTTGCCCAGAGTAGACTGATCCGATCCCCTGATGCATGGCGAACCGTCTGACCCGTTCAAGCGTGAGCTAGTCTTCAGCGATCCGAGTCGCACGGATCTAGCGACACGTGTCCCTAACCGTTATTTGGACCGATTCTCCCCATCTGCACGATCCGATTTTCAAGCAGATCGCGACACCTGTCCACAACGGCTAATTTGACTATTTCGTCAACGGTGGCGATGCGATCCGATGTTCTTGGGATTCGTGCCACGTGTTACCACGACCCGCCTGACAAAATCAGCTATAAATAGCCCGGAGCTTGGCATTTTTTGGGATCTTTTTTGGCAATATTGAGTACTGAATCCGCCATTGTTGTCAAAATACTAGAATATTGAGAGAAATCCTTGATTGTATTAGCTTTCAAAGTATAATCAATAATATATAAAGTGGATGTAGGCTCGTTAACGCCGAACCACTATAAATTCTGCGTGTTATTTCCTTTTTTCTGATTCTTCAGTTGAAACTCTATAAGCTTCAGAACAATTTGGGTGTTAGGTCCAAATTTTGATCTAACATTTTGGTGCTTTCCCTGAGAAGACAATCCTAAAGTTTCACTATTCAGTTCTTTGAAGTTTCCAGCGATTCGGATATCATGGCTGGAAAAAGATCTAAAGAAGCACGAGCTTTGCAAACCAATGAAATGATTGAAGAAAGTATGCACGAGCTAGGCAATGAGGAGACTCTGGATCGCGGAGCGCAGGGGGCGAACCGATCCGATGAAGACACCACGCTCCGAGTCGACGAGAACGAGGCGATCCGGACTGCTGAAGGGGTTGTTACTCGATCCCGAGGCAACGTCTCGAATCCCCCACGCACCGCGACCGCGAATCGATCTCAGGGGGGCGTTGCGAGCCGCCATCCTCAAACTACAGCGATCCGAATTGATGATCAGAATACAACTCGACCTGGAAAGGAGCCTATGGCTCGCTCTTACCGTCCTGGCCCCTCCGCTCGACCTGGCTCAATCTCTTTGCGCATAAGAGAAAGTGATGATGATCAATATGATCCTGCTGCTCCCGTTACTGAGGGGGATCTCTCTCGCTTTTCCGAAATGTGGGAGAGGCTGTTTGATGAATTGGCTGCCCAAAGGCAGGAAAGCTCCGTTCTACGACAAAATTTGACTGCTATGGATAGAAGACTTGATGAGCTTGCAAGGCAAAGAACACCGCCGGTTCGTCCACTCACTCCAGGATATTCTTCTTCGTCTGAGGAATCGCCGAGACCTCCGCGATGACCGTATGAGAGAGCCGAAAACATAGAGCAGCTTCGGTTCGGAACCCTGCCATCACAGGAAGAAGAAGCGCTGGGGGCGGGGCCCTCAAACCGTAATGTGAACGATCAAGCCGCAGCTCCCAGGGCTCGAGATGTGGACAGTTCGGTACGTAACAGACTACCTCAGCCCCGTCGCCGCACACATACTCATGATAACAGGGGGCAACGAAGCCCTATCCGAGCCCCGGATTTCGTGACTGCTCCCGGAAGAGAGATTAGAGAACCCCGCCGAGCCAGAGGCACTGACCCTGAACCTCCTTTGACCAGTGCAAATGTTGCAGCCATGATCCACCAGATTCTGGCAGATAGCCGTGGACAACGGAATGAAGATTGTGGGATCGACCGCAGTCACACCCCTTTCACTGATGATATTTTGGATGCGACTTTTCCAAGGCGTTTCAACATGCCACAGATGAATCGATACGCGGGCAGATTTGATCCCGTCCAGCATCTAATGAGATATTCTTGGTCCATGACCGCTGCCGCAGCTTCTGATGCTGTCAAGTGCAAGGCGTTTCCCATATTCTTGGAGGATGTAGCATTGTTATGGTTTACTCGTTTGCCAGCAAGATCAATTTCTAGCTTCAGGGAGTTGAGTGAGAAGTTCGTAGAACAATTCCGTATCTACGCACAAAAGACAAAAAGTGTGATTGATTTGTTCCTTATCAAGCAGCGACCAGGCGAGAGTTTAAGGGTGTACCTGGATCGTTTCAATTTGGCCGCTACTGAGGTTAAATATCCCCATGAACCGACCGTTGTCGCAGCACTGATTAACGGAGTAGATAAAGACACTGAATTCGGGAGGTACCTGGCAGGCAAACCGCCCCATACTAGAGAGTTATTCTACAAAAACCCAACGTACACTTGCGCCGGGAAGAAGTGTATGCTAACCGAAAGGCAAAAACGGCCGATAAGGAGGAAATCCAGAGCAATGTCGCTATAAAGCAGACGGGAGACAGCTCGGGGAAAGTCGAGGTTAATGTCGAAAATCGAAATCAGGGTGGTCGTCAGTCAGGTAACAACAATAATAATGGTAACGGCAACAACTAGAAAAGGAACCGAGGGAACGACTCCCAGAGAAGGACTCGTCCCAGGGCCTTTGAAAGTTATACACCAATAAATGATACTCTGGAAAATATCTTCATGGATGCGTATGAAGTCCTCCAGAATAAGAGGCCACCTCCTAGAGAGTCGACGGAGAAAGAACGTAAAACGGGGAAGTTTTGTCTCTTTCATCAGATTCACGGCCATTCGACAAATGAATGCCGTCACCTAAGAGATGTGGTCGAAAGGCTGCTTCGAGAAGGAAAGTTAGATGAATACAGAGTAATGCCCAGAGACAGGGGGCAAGCAGTACAAGCCCCAAATCAGAACCAGAATCAACTTGCTGCTAGGCCGACTGCCCAGCAGAAGGGAAAGAACATTGTTATCAATACCGTAATCGGAGGACTTTATCTCGCCGGGCATAGTTCCAAGGCATTGGATCAATACGTCAATGCAGCCAAACAACACCTCGAGGTAGGGGAGTGTAGCAACCCTGAGGACAGTATCCCGGCGAAGCAACAAAAAATGATGACCGACGATGTCGTTTTCCGAGAACGAGAAAGCATCGGAGTTCATGCTCCGACTGAAGATCCATTTGTAATTACAGTACCTATTGGACCAGCCACTGTTCATAAGGTTTTAGTGGACAATGGGAGTTCTGTCAACATTCTTTTCAAAAGGACATTTGATCAGTTGAATCTCGAAATAAAAGACTTGAAGCCCTGCCAAGGATGGATCCGTGGATTCAACGGAGCATCCACCGCTCCAATGGGTTATGTAGAGTTACCAGTTACACTTGGGGAAGGAGAACGCCAGAGAGTGAGAATCCTTCCCTTCGTAGTTTTGGATGTTGAATCGCCCTACAATGCCTTCTTGGGCCGACCGGCCCTCGCAAAGTTTAGAGCCTGTATAGCCCCCTGGTGCTTGTTATTGAAATTCCCCACAGAAGCTGGCATTGGTATCGTCAGAGGGGATCAGGTTGCTACGCGAGCATGTTATGTTGCCGAACTAAAGTTACTTCGCAATGGAGGGGATATTGAAACTAAAGGCACTTCGCCCCCTACGGGGGCGGAGACCTTATAGCAACCAAAGAGGATAGTCGTTGGAGAGTCGCCCAGAGAGATGCCCGAGGATATAGATCCCAGAGAGGATCAAGAACCCGGGGGCAGAATGGCGACTCCCAACGAGACAACTGTGGATGTACCGATCGATGACAGTGACCCGGAGAAGGTCCTTAAGATTGGATCCCAGTTAAATCCGAATCTCGCTAAAGAATTGACGGATTTCTTAAAAAACAACTTGGATGTATTTGCTTGGATCCACGCGGACATGTGTGGGATATCCCCATCAATCATGAGCCATTCCTTAAGCATTGACCCTAAACATCCTCCGGTAAAGCAAAAAAGGCGAGTGTTGGGCCCAGAGAGGTCCGCCGCCTTGAAAGAAGAAGTTGGAAAGCTAAAGAGTAATGGATTTATCAGAGACTCGACCTACCCAGACTGGATTTCGAATCCAGTCCTGGTAAAGAAGGCCAACGGGAAGTGGCGAACGTGTATCGACTTCTCAGATTTGAACAAAGCCTGTCCAAAAGATAGTTTCCCGTTGCCACGAATTGACCAGTTGGTAGACTCGACGGCGGGTCATGAGCTTCTATCATTTATGGATGCTTATTCAGGATATAACCAGATTCCGATGCATGTTCCGGATCAAGAACACACTAGTTTTATCATGGATCTGGGATTATATTGTTATGTGGTGATGCCCTTTGGCTTGAAAAATGCGGGCGCTACATATCAACGTTTAGTCAACATAATGTTTTATAACCAGATCGGGAAAACAATGGAAGTATACGTCGACGATATGTTGGTTAAGTCCAAGCAATCTTCTCAACACACTATTGACTTGGTAGAGATGTTCGGCATTCTTCGAAAGTACGGAATGAAACTCAATCTAACCAAATGTTCGTTCGGTGTTGCCTCTGGAAAATTCTTGGGATTCATCGTCAGTTCCCGTGGTATTGAGATTAATCCATACCAGATCGCGGCAATCAGAGACATTCAGGAACCTAGGCAAATTAGGGATGTGCAAAGCCTTGCCGGAAAAGTGGCCGCACTAAGCAGATTTATCTCCAGGGCTACGGATAAGTGCATCCCTTTCTTCGAACTAATAAAGCGGGGGAAACGCCACTTCAAATGGACGCCCGACTGCGTAGAAGCGTTTCAGAATTTACTCAGGCATCTGGAGAAACCCCCGATATTATCTAAACCAATGGATCACGAGGACTTATTCGTGTATCTGGCAGTGGCATCCCATGCGATCAGCTCAGCGTTGGTAAGAGAAGAGGATAAGATCCAAAGACCTGTGTATTACGTGAGCAAAAAACTAACGGCAGCAGAGCGTAATTATCCCAAGATAGAAAAGTTGGCGTATAGTTTACTGATCGCCTCTAGAAAGCTTCGACATTATTTTCAGGCACATCCCATTACTGTATACACCGATCACCCACTTAAGCAAGTCCTACAGAGACCAGAGGCATCTGGAAGGTTACTCAAATGGAATATTGAGTTAAGTCAATTTGATTTGAACTTTCAGCCCAGACGATCAATTCGGGGGCAAGTGATAGCCGAGTTCATAGCAGAGTTCACTGTCCCTGAGGAAGATATAGCAAACGAAGAAGTTGATCCTTCAAAGTTACTTCTCGATCCCAATGCTTGGGGATTGTATACTGATGGCGCAAAGAATGACAAAAGATCCGGGGCTGGAATAGTGCTTGAAACTCCAGAGAAACGATTGATATCCTATGCTATCCGGATGGAGTTTCATGCCACTAACAACGATTCCGAATATGAAGCTCTGATAGCCGGGTTGAGGATCGCAAAGGAATTGGAGGTCACAAAGCTGAACATCTTCTGCGACTCCAAGTTAGTTGTGAACCAAGTTACTGGAAAATTCCAAGCTAAAAGTGCAAGATTGATTTTATATTTAAAGAAAGTGAAAGAGTTGCTGAACAATTTTGATCACTACAGCATATCTC